>JANKKI010000051.1:5630000-7059823 GCA_025175665.1 Cinchona pubescens | reverse complement strand
ATTTTTCTTTGTTTGGAAGTTTTTGAGTAGTTTGAAAAGAAGAGATTTGGAGAAAAATATAATGATTAACAACTTTAAAAAAATTTCTCTCCAAACATGAGGAGAAATGGAAAAAAGTGAAACTTACCTTTAAAATTATTTGTAATATCAATTTTCCAACTACATATCTATATAAATGAAAATATTTAAATAAAATGATAAATTTAAAAAATTCACAAATATTACTAATATTTTCCTTCCAAAAACTCTCAAACAACATTCTATTCCCTTTTTTCTTTTCTTTTCTTTTCTTTTCTTTTCTAACTTAAACTTTCATTTCTTTTCTCTCCTAAAATCACAAAGTAAACTAGGCTTGAAGCCTTGGGATGAGTTTGGGAGTTAACATTTGGAAAGAAAAGAAGGGAAACTTAAAGATCTCTTTTGTTTGGGAGCTTTAGTTGGATAAAAAGGAATAGAAGTGGAAAGATATGGAAGGATATTTGGGTTAAAAAACTTTCTCTCCACTTTTGAAGAGAAATGGAAGGAAAAAGTTACTTATGCCTTATAAACGTTTTTAAAATATCAACTTTGCCCATAAAATATTATACACTAAGAGTCCATTTCGTTGGACGTAAAATGTTTTCCAAAGTAAAAGATTTTTCTTAGAAAACATTGTGCATAAAAAAATCCATTTTTTATACAATTTTTCGGCGTTTAGTTGACAAAATAAAAATATTTTGAAATATCTAACTTTTTAATGTTTTTCATCTTTAATTTTTTTAATTTGAGTTGAAAAAAAAAAACTTACAACAATTGTAATAAATACTTTATAATGATCAATAAAATATTAATTTTGTTCAAAATTAAATGATAGTATAATGTAATGATAGTTATATTATTGTGCGATCCACAATAAAGAGAAAAACAAATGAATAAGAATTAGAAACGAAAATAAGTTTAGTAAATCAAATTATAAAAGTAAGTATTTAAACTTTAATGTTACTTTCAACTATTCAACAAATAACTTACACTAAAAAATTTCTTAAGGTATTTTCAACCAAAGGGGAAGGAAGAAAATTGAAAATGTTTTATATCAGAAAATATTTTTCGATATTTGGCACTAAGAGAAATTTTAGAAAACATTTTCTAGATATTTTTTTACACAACCAAACAGACCCTAAAATTTAAATACCCAATAAATCCAAAATCTTATTTTACTTTTATCTGTCTAACTCCAAAACAATACAAAAAAGAAACTTATTATATCTCTTTCTTTTCTTTTCTTTTCCCTCATAACTTTTCCTTTCCCTTCTTTTCACCTTTTTAAACTCCCAAACTCAACCCGTCAAATGTACGGGTGGATTTATTTTCTAGCCTGAACTCCCAAACCAGACCTCATGGTCAAATGTAACCGGTGGCGCCAGTCAACCGGTCACCTCCAAAACCCCCCACCTCTTTACTTCTTCTTAGCTGGTCTTTGTTGGCTTTTGATTCATCACCATCATCACAATTAAAATTCACTCTCTCCTTTTTTTTGTGGGTTTTTCTCAATTAAGGTCAAATCTCTTGATTGAAGGCTTTAAAGGAAGAATACACAAAAATGGCTGTAAGTTTTACTTTTCTTTCTTGATCTGTTTTTTTTTTTTTTCTCTCTCTCTTTATTTTTATTAATTTTTTTTTTTCTGTGAGTAGTTTTTGGAACTATTTAATTGTAATCTGGCTTTTGATTCTGGTTTTTATTGTGAATTAAGAACTAAATCTATGTTCTTTCTATAGGCTCTATTTGTTATATGATGATAGTCATTTTAGAGGAATTTGGGTTATTGATTTGGATTAATGCACAACTGAATTGATTTCAAGGACATGATCGTTTGGTACTTTTTTTTGATGAGGAGAAAAATGTACTAAAAATGTTACGAGTACATATAGGAATATATTTTCTGTTATTTATAATGTGGCCACGAAATTTAGTTTTTTATTAATTAGCATAGCTTTCCTTAATTTTTAATTTTATTTTTTTAAATTGAAGTGTATCAAGACAGAATCATTTTGTACATTCCTCTAGACTGCTCTAAATGGTAGCAAATTGTATTTGATTTGACTTTGTCGAGTATCATATTGTATTTGCCAGTGCAAGGCTTGAGTTGTGAATTCACGGGTGTAAACTGTAAGTGGTGATTTGTTTCGTGTCTGTATCAATTTTGAGACTTTTTTGTATGGTATTTTCTTGTGACTGAATGATATCATTTCTATAGCTATGGATTAGATATTAACTTGTAATGTGAAATCAAGGTGATGAATTTGATTTATTTTAATTTGATAGTTGTCTCCGAACACTTGGAATTTGAAACCATTGAATTTATACTTCTATTTTTATCTTTTTAGCTGAATTGGCCTCAATCAAAAAATTAACCACCCTATTTGGCACTTTCTTCTCCAGATTAAGTGTGAAGGAAAATGAATTTTTAACTGTAAAAAGGCTTTGTCCCACTCTTTGCACCCCTGCCACCCTGCAACTAATTTTATTCTTCTCTCCACTATTATTAGTATGCATTTCAAAGGGCTCCAGCAAAAGTAATTAAATACCCCAACCTTGGCAACATCTTCATAACCAAATCCAACACAATTCTTTGCTGAACTTTTGAGTAATATCGAGCTTCGAAAGCTAAAGTTTTTAACTATTAAGTTTGATTGTATTGGAATAGACTCTTATATAATATCTCCTGTGTTTGTTTTGTATATTTTTGGAATTCATTGTGTGAATCAAAGTTGAAGTGAACCAAAACAAGGATATTTTCTTGTAAACTAAAAATCTTAGTTCAAGTTTTGGACCAGCCATGTTTATTTTTAAAATGCTACTAATCGATGGTTTTGTTTATTAACTTCATAACTAAACTTGAGTTCTTGATAGAATTTGCCAGGCTTCTTCATCAGTTGCAGCGCTGTTTACGCTCCGCGACGTCCAAGACCCTAAACATATATAAAAATACATTAGTGGAGGTTGAAATGAGGTATTTAAACACATAAATATTAATTAAAGTGAGCTCACACATTGGGAAAATCTATCATGAACATGTTCATGCAAAAAAAATCCTAACTCCGAAGGGAATTAGGTTAAAGCCCTAATTTTGAAATCTAATTACACAAATATAAAATAACCTAATTATCACTAATTAAACACCAAAACACACATCAAACACATAAAACTGTGAATGCACGAAAGCACATACTAAAGCACTAAAGTTGCTTGAAACAAGTAGCGAAACCATCAAGTTTAGGGTACATATAACTCTAGAATTTCCTAGAGTTATCAGAATTCTAGGCTCATTTCATTTATTTCTTATTGCTGAAGGGTGAAAGAATTATGATATCCCAGTAGTTTGTCGATTCAAGCATATTGGGAATGCTAGTAGTTACAAGAATGAAGGATGTGTGTTAATCCTAAAATTTGGCTTAAGCATTTCATGCGAATGATTTAGGTTACAACAATTTGCTAGGCTAGTGCACTTTTGGCGTGTTACATGGAAGTATTGAGTTATGAGTAATTAAAGGAGGGTAATGGATGATGATTTGTTTGGATAAAGACGTCAAGCTATGGGCTATGGTATTGTTCCCCTGCATCTGAACAGTACTCTTATCTTTTGGGATATTGGTGAGGTACTGTAATAAGATGGAGGATAACACGTTAGTTCATAATGGTGCCAGCAAGCATTAAGATGGGGTGCTTTCTGAATTTGAAGATTTAAATTTCTAGTTTCATAAAGAAAGAAGTTGAAGAAAAAAGATGATCCCATGCAGAAATCTATCACGCTACAACTGGGTTGTTAGTTCCTGTGCATGCCCCAAGTGATCTTTTCGAAAATTTTTGTTGGCTTCTGAAATTTCTGTTATCCTTATGCACAATTTATTGAGAAAATACTGTAAATTGAAAAATAATGAAGTCAGCTATCTAACTACAACAAATTATTCAATCTTATACACGTTAGGCTTCGAAGGTAACCTAAATTTTGCAAAGTATTTTACATTTAATTTTATTCTTCTTCTGTATTGAGGGTATTAAATATATTTAATGCTAGTAGAAGTTGCATTTAAAGCGAAATTTGGTCATCTCAAACTATTCCAATTTGGAAATGATCTAAGATATTAACTTGGATTTAGTTTTCTGCTTCGTACCAAGTGTTGTTTTATGGTCGTACATAAGAGGATTAATAAGCTGCTGGAGTGTTGTAGTGATGCATTTTGTGTTCTATTCTAACCTAGGCTAGCTGTAAGAATGCATTTATGACCAGCCATGTGCTGTCCCTAAAACTGGCTACTGAGTTTTACTTGGGGATGAACTTTTGGTATCCATGTTTGTTGTTGATAAAACCATATTAATAATTTCTGTTGGGAAATCTTCTTGAACAAAGAATACTTGTAAAAAATGAGCTTCTCTCACTTAGGTGAAGCCTAAGATATTTTCTCTGTTCCTTTTCTTGTTCTTTGTCTTCCTCTTTTCTTATTTCTGCATAATTTATCTTCCTAAATTCTGTAGTCTGGATTAATATTTAGCAATGTATAATGTCATTTAAATTCCTTTTTTTAACCAATCTTTCAAATAACTAACAATATTCAATCCTAACATTCTCAGCCACCAATTTGGCAATTCCAAAAAGGTTTACTGCCCTTAATGAAAGGACAATAGTTATTGATTAGCCTTATCTAGTTGCTGAAAATTAAAGATCCTGCTTCATTTGCACTTTTCCTCCACATGCATGTCTAGCTTAAGTAGGATACTCTAGATTGAAGTAGCATGTAAATTAGGTTTGTGCAGCCTGGTGGATATTCCAAGTAGTTTTGCTTGGAGATGCTTAATAGTTGTTAAACAAGGAGTGTGCAATCTTCTGTTCTACTCAACTATGACTTTATATTAGGCAAGGGAAAATGGTTGAGACTTAAATCTTGAGGCATAGAAGGTTCTTGATTCTATTCAGCTCCCTTACTTGCTGAAGGAAGGATATCTTAATTGATGCTGATCAGAAATCAACCATTACCAGTTCTTGGAGCTAGCATCAATGGAGAAAATTTGAGAACGGGGATATTCCAAGTAGTTTTGCTTGGAGATGCTTAATAGTTGTTAAACAAGGAGTGTGCAATCTTCTGTTCTACTCAACTATGACTTTATATTAGGCAAGGGAAAATGGTTGAGACTTAAATCTTGAGGCATAGAAGGTTCTTTATTCTATTCAGCTCCCTTACTTGCTGAAGGAAGGATATCTTAATTGATGCTGATCAGAAATCAACCATTACGAGTTCTTGGAGCTAGCAATTATTGTCAATGGAGAAAATAAGAACGGGGATATTCCAAGTATGAAGCTTAATGCTTAATAGAACAAGGATGTGCAATCTTCTGTTCTACTCAACTATGACTTTATATTAGGCAAGGGAAAATGGTTGAGACTTAAATCTTGAGGCATAGAAGGTTCTTGATTCTATTCAGCTCCCTTACTTGCTGAAGGAAGGATATCTTAATTGATGCTGATCAGAAATCAACCATTACCAGTTCTTGGAGCTAGCATCAATGGAGAAAATTTGAGAACGGGGATCTGCTTTGCATCCTTATTTACAGTCCATTTTTGATAGGATTTTCTCTTGCAAGGGCACTGTGATCTGGACTAAAATTTGAGAATGTGTAAGTTTAGCTAATACTTGGTGAAACTGAGGCTTCTATTTCTTTATGTCACTTCTTTTCAGAAACTTTAATGAGATGAAGAAAATGTATGAGCATCCTGCTTCAAAGCGATGTGAATAGTCCATCTAAAAAAAATTTTCTGTGTATTGCTTGGAGAGGAAATGACAGTCCCTTAGGATAGAAATAAGCCTTAGTTCTTCCAATCCTAAAATCAAGGCAAGATGAATGGAATATTTTTGCACGGATTTCTTAGTTATTAGCAGTTTACCCATATGAAATGGGAGAGGTTGAGGTGAATTTCTAATTATCCCGCAATCTTTTCACTGTTGAGAACTAGTGAAACCTGGTTCAAATATTCCTTAAACATTTATTTTCCCACCCCTGGCATACTGCTACCCACATGCACAACTTTGAGGCAGATTAAGTCTTTCCATGGCAGGTTTATTTATCTTTTGAAATAGTAATTCTTCGATTTGAATTTTCAAACATTTGAGAGTATGGTGGATTTATGCCTTAGACTAGCATGTGTCCATAGTCTATACAATTGTCCTGTATATTTTTGTGTTGAATTGTTGCTTGGGAGCTCATGATTATGTTATTGGTACCTTTTTATTCAGCAGCGGTCACAAGTTCCTAAGTTTGCGCAATTGGGAAAGCGAAGAAGATGTGCCCTACACTGTCTACTTCGATAATGCCAGGAAGGAAAAGAGGGGTGGGAAGATGAATCCAAATGATCCACATGAGTATCTGGATGCTGAATCAAAGGGCCATAAAGGACCAGAGGCAACAAGGCCAAAGCATGTGCAGCGCACTAACCGAGAAGATGGTGACCTGACTAAATCAATTGACTCGCCCTTGCACTCTGATGCCATGAGTCAGAAATCTGCAAATGAATCACATCAGCATGGGCAAGGTGGTTTAATATATGAAAGTAATAAATCAGAGACAGAGGGACCAAAGGGACCAGACATGGTAAGACCAAAGCACGAGCGCCAGCTGAGTCAAGAAGAAAGTGATTTGGGGAGGCCAACTGATTCTCAATTGCGGAATGAAACTGCAAATCGAAGAACTGCTCGTGATTCTCCACATCATCGTTATGGTGACCTCAGTGCTGGTGACACCCCTAAGAGGGTTTCAAGGCAAGTGTGTGGGGCCTGAGCACAGCATTGACCACTCACCACTACATCCGCATTCTCAGGCAAGGATTGGAGGCAAGGGCACTGGTGTTTCTTCACCATCTTGGGAAAGAAAGGGTTCATCAGAAGGTGGCCATGGTTTGGATCCTTCCACTCCTGGGAGATCCCGGTTAAGATCAGTAACACGAGGAGATGAAACAGTATGTCATTCTACTTTTGTCATAATGACTCTGGAAATAATCATGCATGCTGACACACACTTTCTTCCTATGTACGCGACTTACAGTTCCATCTAGGAATGAAAACTTTGTATTAAAATGTTTTCATTGATCAGATAGTGAACCTTGGAGGTTGTCGGGGGTATAGAAAAACTTGAAATTTGAACTTATCCCACTAATGGGTTGCATTGTCTTTTTGTTTTCCTTGTAAGCAAATTTCACAGCCTTGAGCTCTACATCACTACTCTTATTTTCATGTTAATGTGAATGTATTTGGCGTTTTATCTACTAGATGTCGTCCTCAATTTAGTTTTGTTTCTCTACTAGTCTTTGCGACATATACATTTGGATGTTGATTGGAACAAGGAAATTCTTTAAGCTGTCTTTCCAACTCAAAAGAATGTTGAGTAAAATTTTAACAGAAAATATACAGGGGGTCCAAGTGGTAAAATGTGTGCGTCTTTAAAAAAACAAAAATCTGCCTTCTGGCTATTCCTTGTAAGTTTTGGTCATCCTTTCAGTCAATTCTTTCTCTTTCTTAATGTTTGAGTGAATGTGGCAGCCTGATCACAGCCCTGCTGTTCCTAGATTTGGTGATTGGGATGAGACAGATCCTGCATCCGCAGAAGGATATACTCACATATTTAACAAAGTGCGAGAGGAAAAACAGAGTGGAGCAGGAAAAGTGCCTGTTATGCCAACAGAAACATCTTACTCCAATGGACAGAAAAGAATTGGAAATGACAATTCAAAGGTAATTGCAACCTCTAGTCATCGTCTTAGCTTCTTTACAGTGGTAAGGTTCTTATTGCAGCACTATTATGTTTGAAATATTAAATTTGCATCTTTATTTTTCGATAATCGTTAATTTTACTAATGAACTGGTATTTGCTTTTTATCTCTTCCACTCTTCTTTGCTTCCAGAGCTGCTGGTGCTTCCCATGTGGCAGATGATAACTTTGTTCATCGATGAACATAGCAAATTTGGAATGTATACCATGTATAACTTGGAATTATGTATAGAGTTACTTTTAGTAAGTTTTTTGTGTGTGAACTTGGTCCTGCAAAGAAAATTGACTTTGATGGGAAAGGACTTCTGTTCTTGTATTTTCCTTCTGTACTCATTAAATTTTTTAGCATCTCCCCCATCTACTCAATTGTATTTATGATTTTGTTATAATCAATTAAATTCATGTAATGTACTTTCATATTTAGATTCTCTTTGTGGCCGTTTATTAAAATTGTTCTCTGAATCATACTTTTCCAAGAAAGAGATCATTTGCTTGATGGTGGGAATGTTATCAAGTACAAACATGCCATCCCTGGAGCTATTGGTACCAATGATAAACATGTACTGTCGAACTATACAATTTTCGTGACATGTTCTGAGAGTTTGGATCCAGTTACTGCCTTGCTGTGTCATTTCTTTAGTCATGGGAGAAAATTGTCTGTAATGTTCTCTATGGCAGCCATACTTGAAGCTTCAAAGTGACCACCACAGAAGTCCTGTAATCATTTTATTTTTGTCAATGGCGTTTCCTTTTGTGCAAAGCAATAAAATGCTTCTGAAGTTCAATAGTATGATACCCAAAAAGGGATGCCTTCACTTCGAAATGAGGCTGTGCTGCAATGTTTCCGACCACTTAATGAAAGCAATATGATAGTTCTCCAACAGAAAATTTGTCGAAAGTGGTGCTTATTCCTCCTCACTATCTTTTGGGTGTTTTTGGTGCACCATTCTGTCCTTGCTGTATTCTCACTGAAGACAGTGATCAGACTTTCTCCTCCATTCCTCAGGATGATTAAAGAGCTCTGTCGATCCATCTTCCAAATTAAATGTATTTGTTTAAATCTATCTATACTATTATAAAAGTGTTAAGTGTGTTGTGATCTCTAAGTGTTTTTTCTTTTTTGAACTACCTAATTTGCCCATGATTAGAGTATTAGTAGCTTAAACATATGTACATTTATAAAGGACAAGCATGGATATAATAGAATTATTTTGATCACAAAATGCAAGATATGTTATAAAACCAGCAATGAAAGAAATCCTGATAATCAAGGTCTCCACTCAATTAAACTCTCTTTGAACACTTCTCCAATTCAAACTCTAATTCTCAACAATACTGACTTGAACTATTAAAAGATATTGTATGCGAGTGCAATAATTTGACTTAAAATAGCACATAAAATACTTCAAAAATCTCTGTTTTCTCATTCAAACCACAAGACAGAACCATGAAAGTACAATAAACGGAAAACATAAGGTAACTAAATAATATCTTCCCATCTCTGTGAGTTCCTTTGATTTTTTAATTGGTCAGAGGGTTGGTTATGATTTGAATCAAGAAAAGTTTATATGAATTAAATCCATAGTGAAGGTTGAATATTATATTGAATATTGCATGCTTAAATATCTAGATTTGAACATCTAAAATGAAAAAACACAGTTACCAAAAAATAGAAATAGAATTTCAAATTTTTACTTAAGCCTTTTAAAAACAATTCAAAGCATTCGTAGTGTCAAGCTATTGTAGGACAAATATGAATAGTATCTTCTCCCTCCCTCTTTTTTTTTGCCAAACTGTTAACTTCTAATTTGGGACCACTCCACTTGTAGAAAAATTTGATTAATGTACTAAATTAAGACAAATATATTAATCTAATTTCAATAAAAGCCTATAATAGATCCTTAAAAACATATATTTATTCTAGATTACATTTATACTTGCATTAATGACCATTTGAAAATGTAACTATCAACGAAAAGAATTAATTTTGAATGTTGGTCTATTAAAAAATCCTTAAACAATGTTTGCCAACCATTTCTACAATTTCTTTTTCAGTTCCACATGAACGAAAGAAAATTTTCATATACTTACATTTGAATTTATATGTAACGAAAGGTCTATCAAATTACTAAAACTAAAATTACTCTCTTATATGTGTGCATCATCACAAACTTAAATTTAGTGCAGAATAGAAATTAGGAGAGTTACTATTTAATTAGATAATTGATAGTTATTTATAATGAGAAGAAAATTCAAGGAAATAGTTATTTGTTAGCCCTTATATGGTACTATTATAAATCTATCTATACTATTATAAAAGTGTAGGTTGTGTTTTTTGCTCCAGGTGTTTCTTCCTTTTTTGAACTACTCAATTTGCCCATGATTAGAGAATTAAAACTTGAACATGCATTTATTCATTTATGATGGACAAATATGTAAAGCTCCATGAATTTTTAATTACAGTGTTTTATTGATAAAAGACTTTATAATTGTATTCCATATGTATGCTATTAGTATTCTACTATAACTCATCTACTTCATGGCAGAAACTCCTATAAAGTGCCAATTACATTATCTTTATTTCCATCTTATAAAGACAGATGACAAAATTGACTCACACTCTAAGATTATTAAGAAATTAGTATGTGGAAGTAAATTTTATCGTCCTCTAAATTTAGGAATAAATTGGAGAAGTAATCATCGATTCTAATTATTAATTTCAAAATACAAAGATCATATTGTATCTGTTGAACCCTAATTATAATAATCATATTTTGATGATGACCAAATCGCACTAACAGTTTGAAAACAAGTGTGCATAAAACATGGAGTTTCGGACATAAATGATTGTCCAAACACAATCAAGAAAACAACCTGTAAAACTCTACGGACGTTGATGATTGTCCGAAAGGAAGACAATTCGAATGATGATAATCGTCCGACACAAAGGACCTAAAGTCTTGGACGAAGAATTGCGTCTGATCATACTTCTAGAAGACATTGCATGGACCAGACGCAGGTTCAGACGCATTCTCGGACGTCCGAACGAATACCCTATGGTCAGAGACCGAACGCAAAGGCCATGCATCGGACGTCCGAAAGATCCAACGTCTAGTTCGTTCGGACGCATACTCACAGCATCGGCCGTCTGAAAGATCAAACGGCTAGTTTCTTAGGAAATAGAAAATAGCCGTTAGAGACTTGTTGGAAGTAATTTTTGGGCTTCTATAAATACCCCCAAGTCTGTAAATGTAAAAAAAAAAAGAAAAAGAGGAAGTACTACATTCAATACAAACACTTGTAAGAGCTATTTTGGGAGAAATAGGCTAAAATATTGTGGGTTATATTGGTTTGGGTAGTATAGTTCTCTCGGCTCAACTAGAGGAATTAGTGTGAGCAAGAGTAGACTAGTGAGTGATCTTCAAGTGTAAGAGTGGAGGGATAACAAGTGTACAAAAGTGATGTTGTAGTGTAAAACCCTTTGGCTCAACTAGAGGAACTTAGTTGGTGCAAGAGCGAGCCTACTTTGTGTACAAGAAGGTTATTACCTCACCTTCTTTGAAGAGGCACTACTATTGGATGTATTCCAAGTTTGAGAAGTTTGGGAGTTTGGTTTGATATTCTTTATCTCAATCTTTTATTTCTTCTTTAAACTTTGATTGTTAAATATTTATCTTTGATCATTTGTGCTTAAGTATTCATTTGTTGCACAAAGTTTGCATTTTCATTAAGCACTTCAAAAGGTTTGTTTTTTGAGACAACCTAATTCACCTCCCCTCTTAGGTTGCTTTTGGGCCAACAATTGGTATCAGAGCATTGGTCTCTTTATTTTGCTTAAATTGCATTAGAGTAAAAATCATGGCAACCAATAATGCTTTGTTTTTAGATGGGCATTCTATTTCTAGACCTCCCATGTTTAATGGAATAAATTTTGTTTATTGGAGGGATATAATGAAAATTTTTGTTCAATCTATTGACATTAATTTGTGGTATATTATTTATGAAGGTCCTTTTGAGGCCAATATTCTTGATGAAAATACTTATAGATTAAGGCCTAAGACTAGATTTAATGAATTAAATGCAAAAGTTAAAGTAAATTTATATTTAAATGCTAAAGCCATAAATATTTTGTATAATGCTTTGGATGCAAATGAATTTTCTAAAGTAAAAGGTTGCCAATTGGCCAAGGAGATATGAGATAAATTGAAAGAAATCCATGAAGGAAATGAAGATATTAGAGAACAAAAGAAGTCACTTCTTGTGGCTAAATATGAATCCTTCAAAATGGAACCTCATGAGAATATTGACAACATGTATTGTAGGTTCAATGATATTGTAAAGGATTTGGAAGGTTTAAAGAATACTCCTTGGGTGAAAAGAATAGAAATTTTTTGAATGATTTACCTAAGGAATGGGAACCTAAATCCATTGCCATAGAAGAGTCTAAAATTTTAAATTCTATGCCTATCGAGTCTTTGATTAATTCTCTAACCTCTTTTGAATTGAAGACGAAATACAAGGTACAAGATGAGGAGGCAAAGCGAAAAAGAAGCATAGCATTTAAAACTTCATCTTTCAAAAAGGAGAAAAGACTCCTGGAAGCCTCACTTCAACAACTTTCAAATCACTTGGGATGATTGCAATTCAAATAGAGAGGTTGAAGAAGAATATGAGGAGGCTCAAATGGCTTTTATGGCACTTGGCAATAATGAGGTATCCTCTAGTTGTGATTCTTGTGATGATTCATGTGATAATGATGATGATGATGTTGAATCATTTATTTTTGAAATGCATGAATGTTTGAAAGAGTCATATGCTAAGAACAAAGAGTTAAAAATTAAAGTTAATGCTTTATTGAGTGCCAACTCAAAACTTGTGCATGAAAATAATTCTTTGACAAAAGAAAATGATGTTTTGAAGGAAAATTTTGTTGGAAAAACCAAGATCGTGGAAGAACAAGCTTCATTGAAGAAGAGATTAGATGATCTTGATGATATATTGAAAAAGAAGAAAGAAAATATTTTATAAGAAAAGAAATGTTTTTGAACAAAAATTTTATCACCTTTAGAAAAACATATTATTTGTGCTTTGTTAAATCTAATCTTCTTTTTATGGCAATAAGAATACTATTTGTAATTATTGTCATCAACATTGCCATATAAAGAAAAATTGTTATGTTAAAAGAAATGAAAAATTGGGAATAAATTCTATTTGAGTGATTAAGCATGTTACAAACCCAATTGGATCCAAGAAGGTTTGGGTACCAAAAGTTGTTGCCTAACTTTACATGTAAGTATGCTTGGAGAGCACCAAGGAATTCAAGATAGATTATCAATGGAGGGTATTCAAAACTTATGAGTTGAGATGACATTGAAATGGGTAACATTTAAATTTTTTTTATCAAAATTGTGCTTTCAAATGAAAAATTGGGAATAAATTCTATTTGGGTAATTAAGCATGTTACTAACCCAATTGGACCCAAGAAAGTTTGGGTACCAAAAGTTGTTGCCTAACTTTACATGCAGGTATGCTTGGAGAGCACCAAGGAATTCAAGATAGATTATCAATGGAGGGTGTTCTCCAAAACATATGAGTTGAGATGACATTGAAATGGGTAACATTTAAAATTTTTTATCAAAATTGTTCTTTCACTTGCTAATGTGAACTATGATCTCTTAAATGATTTTCAACTATGTGTTTAAATTTGCTTAGAATGCTTGGGTACAAGTATCCCCAATTTTTTGTTTATAATAAGTCACTTTTTGCAAAAGTAAGGGGGAGCATTCTCTTTGTACTCACTTTAATTTTATTCACCTTTTAAGGGGGGAGAATAAACTCAGTAGGTGCTTAAATTGCATTAATTTTATTATGTTTTGATGACGCCAAAAGGGGGAGAAATAATGGACAAATTCTCTTGTCTTGTACTTCATATTTTATTGTTGTTTTTTGAATTGTCCAATTGATTTGTCATCATAAAAAATAGGGAGATTGTTGAACCCCAGTTATGATAATCATGTTTTGATGATGACCAAATTGCACTAACAGTTTGAAAACAAGTGTGTAGAAAACAGGGAGTTTCGGACGTAAATGAATTGTCCGAACACAATCAAGAAAACAACCAGTAAAACTCTACGGACATTTATGATTGTCCGAAAGGAAGACAATTCGGACGATGATAATCATCCAACACAAAGGACCTGAAGTCTCAGACGAAAAATAGCGTCCGATCATACTTCCAGAAGACATTGCATGGACCGGACGCAGGTTTGGGCGCATCCTCGGACGTCCGAACGAATACCCTCAGAGACCGGACGCAGAGGCCATGCATCGGACGTCTGAAAGGTCCAACGGCTAGTTCGTTCGGACGCATACTCACAGCATCGGCCGTCCGAAAAACCAAGTGGCCAGTTTCTTAGGAAATAGAAAATAGCCGTTAGAGAGCTGTTGAAAGCAATTTTTGAGCTTCTATAAATACCCCC
Organism: Cinchona pubescens; assembly: GCA_025175665.1. Classification (NCBI taxonomy): domain Eukaryota; kingdom Viridiplantae; phylum Streptophyta; class Magnoliopsida; order Gentianales; family Rubiaceae; genus Cinchona; species Cinchona pubescens. The sequence continues at coordinate 7,045,549 of JANKKI010000051.1, read as the reverse complement.
AAGTCTGTAAATGTGAAAAAAAAGAAAAGAGAGGAACTACTACATTCAATACAAACACTTGTAAGAGCTATTTTGGGATAAATAGACCAAAATATTGTGGGTTGTATTGGTTTGGGTAGTGTCCATAGTTCTCTTGGCTCAACTAGAGGGAATTAGTATAAGCATGAGTAGACTAGTGAATGATCTTCAAGTGTAAGAGTGGAGGGATAACAGTGTACAAAAGTGAGGTTGTAGTGTAAAACCCTTTGGTTCAACTAGAGGAACTTAGTTGGTGCAAGGGTGAGCCTACTTTGTATACAAGAAGGTTATTGCCTCACCTTCTTTGAAGAGGCACTACTAGTGGATGTACTCCAAACTTGAGAAGGTTGGGAGTTTGGTTTGATATTCTTTATCTCAATGTTTTATTTCTTTTTTAAGCTTTGATTGTTAAATATTTATCTTTGATCATTTGTGCTTAAGTATTCATTTGTTGCACAAAGTTTGCATTTTCATTAAGCACTTCAAAAGTTTTATTTTTGAGACAACCTAATTCACCCCCCCTTCTCTTAGGTTGCTTTTGGGCCAATAGTATCCTATTTCTTTGAAATGAGTTCACTTTTTTCATGTCAGTGTTAAGGTTTGTCATGAAGATAAGCGTGATATTTAATGCAGTTTAATTTGGCTACTTCTGCACCAAAAATATTATATCAAATCCAATGGTACAAACATTTTCTAATGATCTTGAATATATTTTAATAGAATTGAAGGGAAAGAAGTAACAAAATAAAACGTCAACTAAAAAGGGTGGACTGTTTTCTCTCAACCAAAAAGGAAAAGAGACTGAATTTCAGTGGGACTATATTTGATCTTAATTTTAAGCAGAACTAAAAAAACATTTGCCTATTTCAATTGGATGCTTAAATATAATCTCAACAAGAAATGGAAGAACAATAATAATTGAGAATATCAGATGATAACCATTCTTCCGTTTTAGATTATCTTAAATCTTAATCTTCTGCCATCAACAATCACAATCTCTCATATAATTCATCAACTGTGAGTATATTGTTCTTCACAGTTGAAGGTATATAATTTTAACTCAATTTGAAAAAAGTTTTACAATAATGAATCTATTTACAAGTTGAATCATTTATAGTTGATTTATATTTTGTTTAATTTATCTCTATATTTTCTTCTTGACCAAAGATTTGTTAATACAAATATTTACTCTTATGTGAAAATTAGTCGAGACGAGGAAATAAAGGTTTCTTCGGATTTTGATCTCTTTTAAGCTGTTTGCTTTCACACTTTTGCAACTTTGACACATGATTGAGAGATAGACACAATAAGTTGGCAGTGTTCATAAATGATACTCAAATTTAAGGTGCTCACGTTTAACTTGCTTTGTTCAGAATTTTTGTTTAGCTCAAAAGTCAGGATTTGAAGGCCAGTTTACCTCTTTTGACTGATTATTCGATTAATCAAACTGATAACTTGAAAAAACAAATAAAGAAGGAAGCAGTTTTGAACATACAATGACCATAAGTCGTCCATTAACCATAATTTCAAAATAAACTCCTTGAACACTAATTTCTAAGTATTTCTTAATTGTTCTTTAGATAGTTTATATGGGTAAGATGGCAAACATTTTGACTATTTTGAAATGTGTGGTAGGTTTCTTAAGGTAAATAGGAAAATTGTTAGGTTTCTTATCTGAGTCGAGTGTATATAACACTCAAACTAGATAAATTGTTTATAAAATTTTTGAAAGTTAATTTTTTTTTGAATTGATAATGAATAATATGTAAAACAATTGTGTAAGAAAACTAAAATTTTAAATATTTAACCTAATTATTAGCATTTTTTTCTTAATAGTTGAAATAATAAAATGCAAATGGATTATAATTCCGAGTTTTTTATTTTCAACTTAATCGAGTATTTGAATATACTCAACTCATTAACTTTTCGAAAGAGCCCAAGTTTAAGTTTTTAAACATTCCTCCTATTTAAATTAATTAACTTTGATTTATCTTTGATGTTTTTGAACAAGTATCTTTCTCATGAATTAGATCAACCATGTTACTTATACATTAAAACATATCACAGAAATTAGTGCAAAGCAATGGTTTGTTATTTTCTAAGCAGAAAATTAAAATAAAACTGAGCTTTAATTTTTGTAAGATTCAATCAAAAAATTAATGTTTATATTCAATTATATATCCATTGTTCCATACTCTCAAGGATTTGACGAAACTTTTTTTAGTTAATAGTAATTGTAGTCTTATTGCCTAGGAATTTTTTCTAATTAGTAAAAGAGAATAAAGTTGGTTAGAGAGTTATTCAAACTTATATACTTTAATTCTAGAGTATAAATATTTTGAGAATAATTGAGATGATAAAATGTATTTTTACTATAGAAAATAATCATTCTTGCCAACTGTAGGTATTGGAAGCTAAATTAATTGGTAAATATTTATTGGTTAACCCAGATAGTGAAATCCATGTAATTTCACAAAATAGGAGGAAGATTTTTGTTGAACAAAATATAAATTATAGTAGGAATGTTAGAAGAAAACCCTCCATTTTCTTAAAATTTGATCCTTACTAATTCAAAGACTTTATTATTCTAACCAAGTTTATTGGATAGATATGTGACTATAAAGTGATTTTAATTACTTTCACAAAAATATATACTCATTATACATTTTCCAATGTTAAAACAATTTTGCTATCTTTATATTATTGTATACTATTTATTTCCTAGATAGGGGATGGGTTGTGATTAAATTATAAATTAAATATTATAACGATGTCATGTATCAAATGATGAGGTATTAATTGCTTTAATATTGTGAAAGCACACAATAAGTTAATATTTAAGGAAAAGTAAATCTAAAATTTTAATAATTTTTTATCTAAGGTGTTGTATTGCATTGGAAGTTGGATTTAAAAACTTAAGTCTTGAAAACAAAATATGAAAATTATTTGAGGAAGATGATAAAGTATATTAATTAATTACAAAATTATGAAAAAAGGTAACATTTTGAAAGACTTGGTTTGAGGATATGAAAATCCCTATTTTAATCTAGTAAAGAAGAGTTTTACCGTTCATTGGCAAAAAAGAGAAGCAATAACTCTATAAAATTCTCATCATTGGTGCTGTGAAAGTTTCTAAAAGTAAATAATGCAAGTATAAAAAATCACAGAATAAATGACTGCTTAAATAATTTATTCTAGATTCAGCTTTATCTATAAGAAAATTAAATGAAAATAGTTTGCTAGATTCAGCTTTATCTATAAGAAAATTAAATGAAAATAGTTTGCTAGATTCAGACAATCTATATTGAATATATATTCTCCAATTTCATCTCTGAATTTCGGCACTTTTACTAATAAAAGTCCTGACCTTAGCTTTTAGGATTGTTTTATCTAATTTTACCAAATTTATATATTGATATTGTGAAACATTATACTAAGTAATTTCAATTATTTATAAATATGAACATCGCATGTGCACCTTACTAGTAGATTTAAATCCCTCTATCTAAACACATTTGCAATTCATTTGGATGGAAGGAAATGAAGAGGAAAGAAGAGAAAAGGGACCCAGTTATGAGTACCATATTTTGATGATGACCAAATCGTATTAACGGCTTGAAAACGAGTGTGTCGAAAAACAGGAAGATTCGAATTTCAAATCTTTGGAAAATGATCATCCGAACACAATCAAGAAAAATAATCAAAAGTTGAATAAATAACTTACGGAAAATGAAAAGCGTCCAAAAGAAAGGAGTTCCAAGGGACCTTCCGAAACATGACCAGACAACACCGAAGAAGAATATATCTTTCAAACGCAGATAACTATCCAAAGGATAGTGCTTTGAATGCAAAAGACCGTCCCAGACAAGGAATCCGAAAGCCAACGAATCGGACGTTGAAGACCATCTGAAGAAAGGAGCTCGAAATAAAGAAATTTTCTGTCAAAACTATAGGACACATATGACTATCTAAGACACTGTTCATAAAGTTGTAAGATGCATATGACCGTCCAAAACACTGTTCAAGAAGCTATAGAACGCAAAATTGGATGTCCAAACTACCGTCGAACCCCTAACGGCTAGTTTTTAACAGCTAGTTTTCTGACTGTTGGAGCTCAAATTTCAGCACATCTTTCATTTATAAATAACCCAAGGACATCCAAATGATGTGTTCAGAGGAATAACTACATTCAATACAAACACTTGTAAGAGCTATTTGGGGAGAAATAAACTAAAATATTATGGGTTGTATTCGTTTGGGTAGTATAGTTCTCTTGGCTCAACTAGAGGGAATTAGTGTGAGCAAGAGTAAACTAGTGAGTGATCTTCAAGTGTAAGAGTGGAGGGATAACAAGTGTACACAAGTGAGGCTGTAATGTAAAACCCTTTGACTCAACTAGAGGGACTTAGTTGGTGCAAAGGTGAGCCGACTTTGTGTATAAGAAGGTTATTGCCTCACCTTCTTTGAAGAGGCACTACTAGTGGATGTACTCTGAAATTGAATAGTTTGGGAGTTTGGTTTGATATTCTTTATTTCAATCTCTTTATTTATTCTTTAAGTTTCAATTGTTAAATATTTATTTTTGATCATTTGTACTTAAGTGTTCATTTATTGCACAAAATTTACATTTCCATTAAGCACTTCAAAATATTTGTTTTTTGAGACAATCTAATTCACCCCTCATCTTAGGTTACTTTTGGGCCAACAAAAACTTTTCCTTTGTTTGTGAATTTAAGTGGATGAAAAAGAAGGGAAATAGAAAGAAAGATTGAAAATTTATTTCTAAAACTTTCCTTCCAAAAGTAGTGTCTGGAGTGAGATCAAAGGAAAGTGAGTATTGACTATTTAAAACATTTGTCATACTTGCCCACCAAATCAGGCAATAGCATTAAGATGGTTGGATTAAGTGATAAGTGGCTTGTAATTCCAGAAATGAATGTGTGTTTGAAACCTGTCAAAGTTACTACCCTAAGGAAGGTTTCTTTTTGTCCGACCCGGCTTGAAATTTAGGCTACCAAAAGAAACTTAAGCTACCTTTCTACCAAAAAGCAACAACAAATTCAAATGTGAAAATGAATGTGTAAAATACATATATTAATAATCGTTTTCCTCATTTTTCCCCCTTACTACTCCCAAGTCCCAACCAAGATTAAAATTTGAAAGACTTTATCATCCTTTCTCTTCGAGCAATGATATTGCCACAACAAATATCTTATTGCCATAGCATATTTACACCCAAATGACAAAATTACCCTTCCAAATGGTTTTGTGAATCTGAATCCACCATCGCATTGCCCTCCCTTCCCTCCTCTCTTTCCCCAGCACAACTCTGTATTAGCAATCCTTGTTTTCTACTTTCTTTTAGCCCATAGTTAAATAATTACTTTCACAAGAAACATTCCTTCCAGGATGGCATCCACCACGAGTCCCACCACCACCATCAGTGTCACCCTTCTACCACTACTACTACTACTACTGTCCTATTACAGTTGCTATTACTACCCAAACTACACCCCCATCTCACTATTCTCCCGTTCCTGACCACCCTTGTCAAAAAGCAAAAATTCCACAATTCTTACCCAAAAGGGCCAAATACAAATCCCTTGTACATTAATCACAACTTCCACCACTACCATCATCAATAGCAATATCACTTAACTCGGACTGACTTCAAAAAAGAATGTCATTTAAATGATCTGTCGCACCACCAACAAAAAAGAGTATTAACCCACGCCCACCCCATTGCTCTTTTCTGTAGCATCGCTGCCTACTTCAGATCCTTCCTCCTTTGCAGATCGAGAACCCTTTGGTAGTTCTAGGACCTTGTTTCCATCAAATCAACTCAATAGATAAAGAAAATAAAAGTAGAAAGCAGAAACATGAGATTTCAAGAATGGAAAAAAAAGGACTTTTAATGGTGAAAAGTTTAGAAAAAAGGAAGAAAGAATGATTGTTGAAAGGATTAGGCACTCAAGCTCTTCGCATAAACAAAGAGGGAAAATTGGTTGAGTAGGGTGTTGCTGATTGAGAAAATGGAAGAGAGGAGGAGGAACTGTGTAGGGAGGAGAAAGGTTAATGGCGGACAAAACAAGTGGGCATGAAGGAGAGGGAGGATAGTATGGCTCCGTTTGGATTGTCAATGATATGCATTATTTGCCAAATAATATTTGGTCAGAATAATAACCTGTTTGGTTGGCAGTTAAATCATAGAATTATCAAAATAATATTTCACACTATTCATATTTTGTATTATTCATTATTCATACAATCCATTATTTTGTACTATTTGTGTCCTATTTATTATTGTTGTGTTTGGATGGAGAGATTTAAGTGGATTTGGATTTGAAATCCAAAACCATCATTATGTTATCGAAACAATTAAGTTAATTAATTTAGTTGGGGATTTGAAGTTTGCCAACTAATGAGTGTGATTTTAATGGTTCAATAAGTGAATTTTAAATTCACCCAAATTTTATGTAATTTCAAATCTACCTCATTCAATCCATTCATTTTAAATTTTTCATATAATTCAAATCCACCTATCCAAATACAATATATTTATATTTTAAAAAATATTCAGTTAATAATTACGTATAGGCAGTGGAATTATTTTTTTTTTCTACAATCCTTATTTTCGTGTAGGGTCATCTTAATCTATGTTTGGTAATTCTTAAAATCATATATTTTTATCGTAAATTGTGTTTGTTACAATATTTAATTTGTAGTAGTCTATGAAAATTCATCTTGTAGTTGTAGTGATAATCCACCTTGTGCATTTGCTTTGATTCCATGGACATGTATTTAGTCTTGGTTTAATTTGACTTATTTCGTATGTTTACTCGGTTGCGTGTAAAATATTTTAATATATGTATATGTTAGTTTTCTTAATAATACCATCATAGTACAGATTGTTGATCATCTTTTATCTCAATTGATTTTGGTACTTTTTTTATTTCTTATGTAGGGTTAATTTCAGTTTACCTTCTTAATGTTTAAGGTCACAATAACTTTAATCCCCAATGTTACTTTTTAGACATTTTAGTCGCTAGGTTAAAGGTCAAAGCTAATGCTGTTAGATTTTTAGGCTAAATGGTCTTTTTACCCTCAAATTATTGATGTGTAAACAAATTTTATCATAACACCCAATGTATGTGTCTATATATATATTGTAAATAGAGTTTGATGAAATTTAAAATATGGTGATGAATTATAAAAGAATCAATTATTGAATCATGTCAACAAAATAAGAGAGAAGAAAAAATGAGAAAAACCAAGAAGAAGGTAGGCTAAGGGTATTTTTGTTAAGAGGATAATGAATGTTAAATTGGATTTAACAGAAAGATCAAAATGTCTAAAAAAAATAATTTTAGGTAAAGAAGTGATAGTAAATATAAACATTAAGGGGGTAAAGTAAATTAACACTTTTATGTATGTGCAGTTTGATAGCAATGAGAGGGAGTTGCAATTTTAGGTTTTCATCAAATGAGATACATAAAACTAAGTGAAGAATTTTCACAATTGCTATTTTTCTATTTTTATTGTTTTTTATTTTGAAATGGGTCCACCAAATAATATGTATTTATTATTTCCAATCCAAATGATTATTTTGACTATTTCGTATCTAAACAATTATTCTATTATTCCAAAAGTCAACATTATTTCCAAAAATCACAAAAGTCAACAGACAAATATTATTTACTAAATAACACTCCATTATTTGCAATTCGCCAATTGTTCTTTTGGATTGCAAATAATGGAGTATTATTTAGTAAATAATATTTGTCTATTGACTTTTGTGATTTTTGGAAATAATATTGACTTTTGGAATAATAGAATAATTGTTTGGATACGAAATAATATTTCGAAATAATCATTTAGATTGGAAATAATGAATAGTACCTATTATTTGATGGACCCATTTATAAGTAAAAAATAATGCAAATAGAAAAATGACAGTTATGAAATTTTTTCACTTATCCTTATCACACTGTATTTGAAGACCTGAAATTGTAACCCCCTTGAGTAACTAGTGGCATTTACTCAATAACCAATGGGTGGAAGCTATTTGTACTGAACAATCCAGTTTACTACAAGCAAGGGGGCCATATTTTGTCCAAATAGCTTTCTTTCATTGGTTTTTGAGTAACTACTAAGATGCCAAGTAGTTGCTCAAGGACCATAATAAATTTTGCCTATACCCTTCATGTTTATACTTACTGTCTCTTTAATTTCTAACATTATTTTTTCGATATTTAAGTCATTCCGTTAAATCTAACTCAATATTCAATATCATTTTGGCAAACATACTTTTATACTATTTTCTTCTTATTTTTCTCATGTTTATTTGATTATTTTTTTTCTCTCTTTCATTTTGTTCACATGATTCAATAATTTTTTTATCATTAATCAACATATCTTAAATTTCATCAAATTCTATTTATAGAAATAAAATAAAATATTTTAGGTGTTATGAGAAAATTTGTCCACAACTATAATTAGTAGGTAAAAATATCATTTAGTTCGAAAATTTAACACCATTAGTTTTGATCGTTAGTCCAACTATAGTGCATAAAAAATAATATTAGGGATTAAAGTGATTGTTACCGTAAATATTAAAGGGGTAAATATTAACCCTACATTAAAACAAAAAAAAAGGTACCAAAATCAACAATGATACAAGATAATTAACAATCTATACCTAGTTAGTTGATACTATTATTAAGAGAACTACCACGCATACACATATATATGTAAACATTTCGCACGGAACTGAGTAAAAATACAATATAAACTCAATTAATAATAAATATATATTCATGATTCAAAACGAATGCTCAAAGGCTAATAATCTTTATATTCACAAGATTAATGTTCATAAACTACTAACAAAATATTGTAACAAACATAAGTTATGACAAAAATATACTATTCTAATAGTTGTTAGATTAAGACATCCATATGCGAAAGCACGAACTATAAAAAAATAATAATTCCACTGCTTATACATAATTATTAACTGAATATTTTTTAAAATGTAAATAATGAAAAAGACATGAATAGTGCAAATAATGAATTATGTGAATAATAAATAATGAATAAGATAAAATATGAATAATGTAAAATATTATTTGAATAATTATTTACTGATCAAACACCAAATTTCCGATCAAATATTTTTTGACAAATAATACAAATTATTTACAATCCAAAAAATCCATTGTCATTTAATGAAAATATGCTGTGGCTCGTTTCTCTTCTCACCATGCTTTTTTTCTAACTTGAAAATTTCTCTCTTTTATTTCAATCTATTCCTTACCGTTGGTCCAGTAGTCCGTTTTCCTCATTCCGTTCCACAATTCTCTCATTTATTAACTCTAATCCAACGGTCCAAATTTACTCAATCTGTAATCGACGGTCCAATTTTAATCATCGCCCAAAGCATCTTCCCTGTCGATTCCCTCTCTTTCCCCAACAATCCTTCCATCTCTCTACTCTTTTTGTTCCCGATCGGAGACGGAAAATGTGGAGGGTGAACCACGGGATTCAATTCCGATGAATGAACAGCCGACGGACAGGCCTGTTCGCGTTTACGCTGATGGAATCTATGATCTCTTTCATTTCGGCCACGCTCGCTCCCTTGAACAAGCCAAAAAATCGTATTGGTTTTTGATTATTTTCCTTTTTGTTTCTTGTCGAAACTTTTTCTGATTTGTGATTCAGTTTCTCTCCCTTGTTGTGTTTAAATTTTTAGGCTTTTTGGGTTTCTGGGAGACAGTATTGGAGGTGGGTTTGGGTTATTTTGGTAGGTTGTCTTCTAGGTGTTTGATATATGCTCTGAATGAGAATATTTGAAGAAATTTGGACTTTTAAAGGTTATAATTGATTCTTTGGATGTTGGAATGCTGCATTTTTTAGCAATTAAGATAGTATTTGCTTCGTATTAGGTTGATGCACTAAGTGATTTTAGAATTTTGTGAAATGATGTTCAAGAAACCATATTCCGAGGAGCCAGCGATAGGGCTGAATTGATGCTTAAGAACATGTGGTGCTGTTTACCTTGGAAAAGTGTGGATGATTGAGAGATCGGGTTAGGAATTGATTGTTAAGGAGCTTAAAAACATGAATTTTTTTTTTTTCTATTTTTTGGTGTTAGCATTGAAAAACTCCTACGGAGCTTAATATGACTCGAATGCGTTGCTTGTGTTCTTCATGTAACATGGATGTAAACCAATTTAGCATTTCAGTCATACCTGTCTGTGTAGGTTGATGTGTAATTTTCTCCTTTTTTTTCTGGAATGTTCTCGCATACATTCTGAATTATGCGACTTCAATACATCCTTTATGGAGTTCTTATTACATTGTATTGTAGAGGGACTAATTGTGTTTATTAGTATTACTTTGGTGAATAGGATTATGATACATTCTTTTTCCAGGTTTCCAAGCACCTATCTTCTTGTTGGACGCTGCAACGATGAAGTCACCCACAAATATAAGGGTAAAACTGTTATGACTGACTTGGAGCGATATGAATCCCTCTGGCACTGCAGGTTGATGAAGCAATTTCTGTCATTTAAGCCCCATATTTCAAATGGTGGTATGAAATCATTTATGTAATTACTAATACAAGAGCAACATGTTGAACAACAAAGAGTCGGAAATGCATTTTCTTTACATAAGGTAATTTTACATTTCCTTTCATCTAGGTATTTAATCTTGTGATAGGTCATTTTCTTAAGTAGCTATTTGGGTTGGCTGACTTATGGTCGTTTGAAGTAGTGGCACCTTACACCTTAAGGGAGAAATGTCACGATATTTCTTTGAGACATGCGAAAGTGATTTCTTCCTATTTTTTTGTTTAAATAAATTGTAATTTAAAGGGGATTAAATAAAAAAGAACTTGAGTGCCATTATCAATTTCTTTCATCAGAAGTTTATTTATAATTGCCTCTTGGTCGTTATATTTTCATCCTCTTGTTTGGGGAGGCTCCCCAAAGTGTGTTTTTAACTATAAGAAGTTTTGTTAGGGTAAGATTGTCAAATCATCTAGAATAGATTTTCGAAAAATCTATGAACTGATTGTTTTACTTCCAGTTCAGTCTAGTTCCTATGTACCACCCAAAAAAATCCCCTTTATTTCTTCACAGAATTTACAGCCTAAAGAAATCAAACGAGAGAGAGAGAGAGAGCACAAGTGCTCTTGTAGGAGAGTAGATTATGGCATATCCTTGAGCCGTCATTTTGTTTTTTGCTCTGGTATTAGAACAATATTTATGCTGTATTGTGATCTTAGCATGGTTGGGAGAGCACTTTTAGCCTGCATTGGTGAATGGAAGCCCTTATCAAGCAAGAAGGAAGTGGCTCTTTCCACAGCAGAGTCACCCTTCAGATTCCAGATTCGAAGTTGCAATCAGATCTATTTACCACAAGTTACAGCTTCAATGGGGACGACCACTGAATCCTTTTCAATTCAGCAGGGACTGCTGTAAATATTGTATTAAAGCTTTATAGTTTTGTTAAGCCAAAACACTGGACATGGTTAATTTTTGGTGCTTTGTTAAGCAAATGTAATTGTTTAAATCAAAATTTATGTTATTCTGTGCTTTGTTGTTTGATACTGTTGCCTTTTCAGTGTGAGCTTGTGATTGCTTGCGCACTCTTTTTATTTTTCATTTTCTTACAGGTGGGTGGACGAAGTTATTCCGGATGCACCTTGGGTGATTACACAGGAATTCCTTGATAAACATCAGATTGACTTTGTGGCACACGACTCTCTTCCGTAAGGTCTACAACACCCAAAATAGTTTGTTATGCTTGCCTTCAATGTCCTTGTTACTTTGATGAGGTGTGCTTCTAAATCAAGGAAGATATTTCATGCGTTTAGTTTTCTCTACTTTGCTTCTCCCATTGTTATGGAGGTTGTGGATAATTTAAAATAAGAAACAAAAAGAAGGCAAAAGAGAAGAACCTCGAACAAAAACCTGCAATACCATATTACTTTTTTCTCTTTGTTTTGTTTTGTTTACCAGTATGTAATTTTTTGTCTTGATGTCAGTTATGCTGATGCAAGTGGGGCTGGCAATGATGTTTATGAATTTGTAAGTGCAAAATTGTGGTTATATTACATTATTCACGCTAGTACTTTTGATGATTTTGGCTGTTATTGTTTGCATTTTTTCAGATTTATTTTTCGGCTGTGTTGGTATTTGGCTGAGTTTTGGTTTCTGTTGCTTTTCTAGACCAGTGTTGCATAATACGGGGTTCGTAGTATTACGCTGTACGGGTACGAAAGTGGGTTATGTATGGTCATTTTACAATTCATAATACGTGGGGGTAGGCTTAATCGGTACGTAATGTTTGGTTTGCGGTTTGGTAGCAGTATAATTGTCTTAAGAAATTTGAGCATATATCATGTATACAAATAGGGTAATACTTAATTGTACTAGAATTTGAGTTGTATTATAGTTTTAGTTATACTAGAATATTAGATGTATTAGAGTTTTAAGCTTGTTTGCTTATTTTTTAGTGATAGAGTTTCGGAACGCTATTATGACCGTATTGGTACGTGAATGTATTGTGTTCCGGTACGTGCGTACCAATACGGAAATCGGGGGAGGAAGAAGCGTATTAAGTAACACTGTTCTAGACAGTTTATTTGCCTGCACCTATTTTAACTTATATTCTCATCTGCTATATTAATTTGAGCTGAATTACCAGTATGTCGATCTTAATTTCTAAAGAACCTGGATTTCGGTTTAAAATCACGTTTCCATATCTCCTTTTAGGTAAAAGCTGCTGGAAAGTTTGGTAAAGAGACAAAACAAACAGATGGGATCTCGACATCAGATCTTATAATGAGGATAGTGAAAGATTATAACGAGTATGTGATGCACAACTTGGACCGGGGTTACTCAAGAAAGGAACTGGGTGTGAGCTACGTGAAGGTACAGTTACATGTCTTGACTGATTGATTTAACATCAACGGTCCTTCAGTACCATCCTTCTTGTTTGGATACATATTGAATACTTTCTCATGTTAATTGAAGGAAAAAAGATTGAGGGTGAATAGGGGGTTAAAAAATTTGCATGAGAAAGTGAAGAAGCAACAAGAGAAAGTGGAAGAGAAGGTATGCAATTCTTGTTGTCATATTGATGTTATCTTGTTGCTATGTGATTAAGATGAAACATGATGTTTTGTGCTAGTAGCCTGACTTATATATTGGTTACAAATATGAAATTTCATGTTTCAATGATCTATGTGAGTTTTGAAGTACAATTTCAAATAAGTTATACTTGTTCTTTTTGTTGGACCAGTTAAACGGAATAAACGCGGCTAAGTTGAATTTATGACATTTAACTTTTGTAAAGTAGAACCATGTAAAGGGAGATAATAATTAGCAAAATATGGTATAAGTCCCAAATTAAGAACTAACGACTGGAATTTGTTTGAAAAATTTTTCGACTCCTGTGAGTCTCAAAGGAGGAAAAAGAAATCTTTAATTCTGTCTAATGTTTTAGAGATGAAAATAAATTCCTGGCAGGTGATCAGCTTGAAGATAAGATACATGTTAAGTAGAACCAAGAATAAATAAATAAATAAATAAAACAAAGTACGTAGTCTTGTGCATCACAAAAAGACCGTCTTAGCTGATTAAACTAAACTGGCACATGATAGATTTTAATGGAACAGCAGGTGGTATATAGTGGTAGAACTGCCTTGTGTCTGTGGAGAATTAAAAGGAACTTTCTAGTGGGCTATAGGAAATGATAGAATGACAACTGATCATATGTACCGTTTGGTAGCATGAGAATCTCAAGACTATACATAGCAATAGGTGAATTTATGTCTGCATCAGCAAGGTCTTCCTTGAGGCATTATACTTGATATTTATAATGAACTATTGCTGGGAATTCTCAATTTGTTTATACTTTTATGTTGATTAAATTATATAGAATTAATGATAAGAAAAGCTTGAGTGCAAATTCTTTGACAAGCTTGAGTGCAAATTATATCCACTGATTCAGTACAAACATTATTTACGTTATTAAATTCCTGCATAGAAACTCTATTCGGTTTCTCAAATTAATGTCATTTTTTTAGTACAAACAATGATGCCTATGTGTCTTTGTGCTCAACTTGTCGAACATCTGTTGCCATGCTGCGTAAAGCAGTCGCACAACCAAGCTGGGGAATTTTGTGTTTATAGGGAGAGATGCATCTTCATGTGCAATACCTTCATCTTTTAAATTTTTTTACCTTAAAAATTTTACTTCAATTTTTTTTATCTGTGATCCTGCAGATACAAACTGTGGCAAAACAGGATCGTAATATATGGGTGGAAAATGCTGATCGATTGGTTGCTGGGTTTCTTGAGATGTTTGAAGAAGGTTGCCATAGAATGGTAATTATCTCACTCTTAGCTCTCTTCCCCAAGCACCTAAGGGAAAGAATTTGTAGATAATGTACGAAGAATCCTGCAAAGTTACACCTGATGCACACGCTGAAGCAAGGTGTGTGTAGGAAATGGTAGAATGGTCTTGATGAAAGGGTAGAAATTTTGATGACTGATGATAAACTAGTAATGAAAAGAGTTAAAAGTAGGGATAATTTCACATTCTTCCCTGAGGTTTAACATAATTACAGGAACCTCCCCTCAGGTATCAAAAATTACACTTGCATCCCCTATTCTAAAGTTTTATATAACAGATTCAGCCCATAAGGATGATGTCAGCAAAATTTCCATACAAATATCCAAAAATACCCCTCAGTTATTTTATTTAAAAAAATTCATCATCCCCTACCATATAACGCCAAGAAACTCCAGATGTAACCAATTCCCCGGCCGTGGGAATTCATTTTTTCTCCTTCCACAGCTAAACACTCGGTCAAAGCACTCAACTGATTTGCCCTTAGTTTTGCTCAAAGCAATTTAGAGAAATAAGCAAAACACAATCAGTTAACTTTTCTTTGCTTTTCCCAACGGAGACCCTAAAGCAGTCAATCCCTCAACACTATCCAACCCCATTCATCTCCACCAACTTGGCATAGCTGTTCATACTTCACACCCAAAATCCTTGGTACAAGAAGACAAATAACCTCTCTTTCCCTCCATCTAGCCAGTAATAATTTCTTTCGATTCTATTAAAGAGCAAAGGGGATGGTGCAACTCTAGTTGGCAACACGGCGAGGCCACCATCTTCTCTTCCACAACCACCTCCATTCTCAGTTCAACTCTCCCTTGAGTACTCCCTAAAAACATCAGCACTTCTATTCCCTCACCCTAAAAAACTTCATACTTTAAACTGTTAGACTTCACTTCTACCCTGAACCTTGTCATCTTCCATTTAGCCAGATGCCAAGGAATATGGTGAAGACTGCCAAGGAATAAAGATTGGTTCTTTTCCAAGGAATATTAATGATGGTGTTGGCTGTGGGTTTGGGTATTGGGGTGTAGTAGGGTGGTGGATCCGACATGGCTTAGTACTGATTTTCTCTTGGGTGGTGGTTCGGGTGAGGGGAGGACGACTAATATTTGACAGAAGGTGGCTCTTTCATGTTCCTTTCAAAACCTATCTTTTGGTAGGGACAGTATGGTCATTTTACACAGTTAAGGGAGGTAAGTGTAATTTTAGAACCTGAGGGGAAGTTCATGCAATTATGCTAAACCTCAGGGGTGGAATGTGAAATTATCCCTTAAAAGTAAGACAATCAGATTTGCTTCTTTGATTAGACATTTGGGCTTTTCTTCAGGGAACTGCCATCAGAGACCGAATTCAAGAACAAATGAAGACAGAGAACATACGGGGGCTCATATATGATAAAGAAGAGGATGAAGATGTCTCGACTATGAGGATGATGAATATTATTATGATGATGGTACGGACGATGACTACTATGATGATGAGGGTGAAGAATGACCTAACAAGTGGAATTTTATATGGAGAAATGGCTGTCAACTTTTGCTGCATGGCACGGACTGTAGTCCGAGTCAAAACTCATAGTAATATAAGTGCATGCTGCTTGTCTGGTTGTCTTGTCTTCTCTAGGAACTAGGGAAAAATAATCCTTCAGCTGTTCTATCCCAGATTTGTTGGGTTTTGTGTACTTATGCTTCAGAAATGGTCTTTGTATTTTTGGACATTGTTTAGAATTATGCTTCCGAAAGTGTTCTGTGTATTTTGTAGAAATTGGCTCGTGCTGATTATTATTGTAAACAGTATTGTTAGGAAGTGTAAACAGATAGGAGATCGCAGATATTAAAGGCGTAAATTTGTTTGTTTCTACACATGCTTTATTCTTCTACAGGATACAGCAATCATCCATCTCTCTCGCACACGCTTGTAGCAGTTCATACACACGCATCATGAGTAGCTTTGTTTGGAGAAATACTTTGGCCAACTCGGCCTTTGGCTTAATTTGTATACCTTGCAGTGTGAGTTAAATTTTATGGAATAAATAATTTCACTGATATAAGTAAGATTTTATAAAATTTAATACTGATCACAAAATTATAACGAGGCACAAGATCGGGTTTACCAAGTATTTTCCTTTGGAATGGCTTACCATCATGCCCTCACAGTCTGAAGCCCTTTCCCCTAAAGCCATAGTCATGTGGAAGCTCTTTTCCCCCAAGCCTAGTATAACAGGATGTGTAACACTTAATCCTGTGGAAGCCCTTTTCCCCAAGCCTAGAATATACACATCAGTTAAATTATGTACTGCAGCAGGTTCTTAAGCCTCGTGTCCTTCGTAATTCTAAACAAATTCATCCTTTCAAAAACTGTTGCCAAACTTTTTCTAGTTAAATACTTGGGATTTCCCCCTTCTCTTTCAATTGCTATCGCTGCAAGTGGAGAAATAATTTCCCTGGACTTTTTGGGGCAGATGAATCCGTATCTTGTTTTCCATCTCAGCTGCTCAGGCTTGCTTCCAAAATCCTACTATTTGCTATGGTAATGCAAGGATTTCCGATAGGAGTATGCTGCTAGTCAACGTTTGCCAGACAACTCTCTCCCTACTGAACAAGCTAGGATTAATGGTGACTATTTTTAGCTTGCACAAGTTCACTCACCTCTGATCTGATTAAAATACTGAAACATCCATGGTCCCTTGGGAAAAATAAGGAAATAAACCACTCCGTTCAAATTTGAATCATTTCGATATTAGTCTCGGCAAAAGGCTGGTCATATTGGCATCTTATTTCATTTGTGCACCTTCTAAGATCATGTATTTGACCAATATTCTTGTAATCAATCAGTTAACTATTGTACTAAAACCATTTCTATGTGAGTTTATTAGGGATTCGAAAAGGTATTTAAGGAATCAGGTATAAACTCTCGAGTTACAATCGCTAAGACATTTCGTGCTAGAAGGCAAAATGCATTACTAAATGCATTACTTTAACAAACATACGCATCAATCTGCATAACTGCAATTTCATTAGAATTTCAGTTTATACAATGTAGATGATGAAAACCAACTTAAAACGAAATGAATTCAGGATGAAAACCAACTTAAAACGAAATGAATTCAGCTTTCAAACAATAACTAACATATGACTATACAGATTTTAAACAAAACTTTCGATTTTATCAAGTAGTTTGAAGTTCTTAATACTTTTCAGTCAGTCAAATGTCGTCGAGTGAGTAGAATTCACACATGAATACAGGAAAAGAATACATTGCTGGAAATTCATTAACTATACTTAACGTAATCCATAATCATGCTCATGATATCTTATATGAACTGCTAATAAGGATTTCGATTTCCCCAGTTACTTCCCCAATTTCTTTTGCCGACTCTTCTGCTGATTGTTCGCACCAATGCACTTCAATAATTGCCAGTGTAGTTATGGAACTGCAAAATCGTAAGGAATTTTCTCAAGGTCTTTGCAGTTTTGTAACACAAGCCTTTCAAGTTTGGGAAGGTGATCAGAAGAGGCATTCCATTGGGCAATGTTCAGACAGTCTAACTTCAAGAATTTAAGTTCCTGAAA
Source organism: Cinchona pubescens (assembly GCA_025175665.1). Classification (NCBI taxonomy): domain Eukaryota; kingdom Viridiplantae; phylum Streptophyta; class Magnoliopsida; order Gentianales; family Rubiaceae; genus Cinchona; species Cinchona pubescens. Next base: position 7,027,538 of record JANKKI010000051.1, on the reverse strand, counting down.
TTCTTCTTCCCTCATATCCCATATCCGCCCTTCAAAGGCAGCAGAAAGTAACTTGAGAACTTGCAGGTTTGGTAGTCTCCCAATTGCAGAGATATGATCCCATGGCAAGTGAAAGCTTGATAGAGTCAGTTCCTTTAGATTCAATGGGAGAATGAATTCACCGGTATTAACAGCCCTCCCATAGTAAAATATCTTGAGCGATTCCAAATGAGTCAGAAAATTCAATCTAGGAAACTGTTTGCAATCCTTGGAAGAATCCGGTGACTCAAAGAATATGCAACTCAGTTTGGAAAGATTAGGCAGCCTCTTTATCATCCTTTCCGTATCCTTACAACAAGAAAGAGATGGACGGGAAAAGCTGTTTCACCAAATTTTCTAATTCAAAGCAACCTCCAAACTCTCTATCATCCATGTCGAGAGCAACATGAATATTGACATGAAGATGCCTTAACCTTGTCATGCGCCAAATGGTATTTGGTAGGACAATCTTACCACGTAATCCCTTCACAATTAGAGTTTCCAGTTTCCTGAGGTTGGCTATTGATTGTGGAATCGAGCGAACATACCCGCTAACTGCTAAATATCTCAACTGAATTAGTAGTCCGATTTCAACAGGAAAGGCAACACCCACGTTGATGCATTCAAAATCCAACACCCGAAGTAATTTGAAGCTGTGACAAATGAATGAGATGTCATAAGGACATCTCGGCTCTGAATCAGTAGAGGCAAAGAGCACTAAAGAACGGGTGCCAGGGCCACAAGGTCTTGATTCAAAAAAATGATTTCGTTTCAAAAATATAACCAACCGATAGGAGGCAAATGCTACAGGACATAAATGATGGTAAAAATCAAATTCCAAGCCATAGTTTTGCCCTGAACTAGGAAAAGAAGCATATGGTGTATCACACCTGGTCACTAGCTGTAAGAAGTTTTCATCTTTGGCCTTTGACCTACAGAAATCAAGTATAAGATCATGAAGGCGGCATGACTTGACCTTACCGTTGGATCTTCTTTTGGAGATTATCACGAGGCTTCTGTTAATCAAATCCATCAAGCAATCCTCTGCAACATCTTCAAAGCTCTTTGTCTCAGTTTTTGGTATGAATCCTTCAGCAAGCCAAAACCGGATCAACTTGCTGACAGGAATATCTTTGTCCTCGAGAAGAACTCCCAAATAGAGAAAGCATACTTTTAGATATTCCGGCAAGTGCTTGTAGCTCAGTTCTAATATTTCCATGCACCGAGTTTCTGGATCATTGATTATTTGTGAGCTTAAGCTCTCTGCAATTCTTCTCCACCAATTTTGGCTCTTTTCTGTCCTTTCCAGTAGACCAGCTATTGCAACAATTGCAAGAGGCAATCCTTTACAATGGCCTGAGCAATTTCCTTTCCGACTGCCAACAATTCCCGAGGACAACTGTCACCATGGAATACTTTCCCCTCTAATAACTTCCAACTTTCATCGTCAGAAAGCAGGCGAATAAGAATGAGGATCACCATCCGGTTCAATTTCCAAGGCAACATTACAAAGACGACCTGTTATCAGAATTCTACTTCTATTGCCATCATCAGGAAAGGAACTTTTCAAGTCATTCCAAGGTTTAACATCCCATACATCATCCATAACTATGAGATACTTGTTTTTAAGTAAGCACTGACGCAATTTTGATTCAAGATCTTCATCATTCATTTGATGAATCTCGTCAGTAAGTCCAAGAATGTCACTTAAAATCTCAAGTAACAGCAACCTTTTCTCATATACTTGTGAAACAGTACACCATGCACGGCGATGAAAGTGAGACTTAACATTTTCACTGTTGTACACTTTCCTAGCCAATGTTGTCTTGCCAATTCCGGGCATTCCAACAATAGAAACTGAGGCGAACAACGCGGCGTGAGGATCCTCTGGTAAGTTGATCAACTATAACTTGTTCTTCATCACTGAGATCCACCACCACATCATTGATTGATGGTGTACCATACTGTGATACCATGTTGAGTGAAACCTGGTTGATACTTTTGGCATCTTGGACTTTGACATCAAAGGTTGTCAAATCAATGCTACGAACCTGCTCATAAACAAGTCTTAATTCCTCTAGTACATCATAAAACCAGAAGAAGTCCTGCCATTGAGCACCAACCTCCATCGCGTCAATAACATATTCCACATTATATGCTACATTGATAACACAACTACCAAGATCTTTTAGTTCTGGATGTTCGTCAATATCCAACTCAGAAACTTTCGTAAGAAAAGGACTTAAGTACTCGAGATGTAGTTGAATCTCTTCAATATGATCCTTAAATGGAGCAATTGACTCGGGATCATATTGCAGAAGCTCCTGGAGGTTTCTCAACAGAAAATCAATGAACCCCAGTTTGAAAATTGCAGTTAAAGTCCTGGGGAAATCAGATAATGGAAATGGGGGACCGATCTCCTTACGCTTTGCCTTCATCACATGCTTCACCTTATCTAATAACTCAGAAAATGAAAGAGCCAAGTTATCTCGTGTGATTTCGTTGGAAAGAAAAGAGTTATAGAAACATGTCATCCTCCTAGCAAATATTTCAATCTGTACAAAGGCTCTGGAAATGTCCTCTCTGTCCTTTACTCGCTGATTCAAGAGAATTAGTGTAAAATACTCAAGCGGGCGGAGGAGGGGAGCAATTTGATCTTTCCCACCGTAAGCCATGAAGGTTGCAGCATCACTACTTTTCAGAAACAACTCCAATAAAAATGCCTCTTCCTTGAAACTAAGAATCTTAAAATGATGTAGGAGAAGTGAGTTTTTTGCTGTAAATTCTGTGATCTCCTTGAACCTAAATGACTGGAATAGAGATTCTACCTCTTGAGCCAGGAGTTCAATGAATTCCAAGAGCTTCTTTCCATCTTCTACAACTTCTCATAGGGTAATTCTCGGGAAAATCTTCTCAGGTTTTCGGGGATCTTAATGAACTCAAACCTAATATCTTTCCAATCAGACAACATATCGGAGAAGGAAGTGGTGTTGTGCATTTTACGGACAAGTACCTTTAGGTAAAGCTCTGTCTTGAGAAGACAAATTGTTGTAAGTAACTCAGCACACTGAGGAGAATTGTCCATTTCATCCCCACTACTAATACATTTTGCCTCGAAGAGAGATACCATCCCTACAAGCACCGCATTGATTTCTGGGAAGAAATTTTGTACCACATCGTCCTCCTTCCCTAGTTTACTACTGTTGACAAAAAGTGTTACCAAGGAAGATACCTCCTTCTGAAAATCCCCCTTTTTACAATAGAAAAGATAGCCGCAAAAGTAATCCACAAGCGCAACCTGAATTCCTCCACTAGATTCACAGAGAGCTAGAATGAAATTAAGATGGAACTCCATGAAGTTGGGATTAGCAGGATTGATCTCATATCGTGCAAATCGCTCACAAGTTCACTCAGCATACTTGTTTCTACCACCCTGTGGATTCGGTCAGTTTTGTAACTGAACCAGTAATGACAACACCGAATTGCTACTCGTAAAACCACTGATGCAACATGAGTGAGGCAAGCATGAATACCAACTACATCATCATCATTTGTTGTTGATGATGGGAATTTAGGATGACGCATTACTTTAAGAATATAATTTTGGATAAATCGAAGCCGGTCCGACAAGCCATACGCTTGGTCACTAATATTAAGTTCAGCAATCCCCTTTATGGACTTCAAATTCAGTAATAAACAGTCAACAAAACTTACCCAAAAAGGATCACGAGCAGGAAAGTACACCTGGAAAGATTGGCCTCCTCCCAAAATCAAATGCAAATGGTCATCAAGAGCTTCTTCAATTTCTGCCATCAAATGCTTGGTTTTTGTTTCGTAATCACCGACTGTAAGCTCCGGCGCAATAATCTCCTTGGCTAAAGCTTCATGTGTATAACTTATCTTGAGGGCGAGGGAGATGGGCTTTTGAGCAAACACCTTGTCTGCATTACTCCATTTGTGAATGGATTCCCGAAACGTCCTCAAAAACTCCCAATCCGCTTTCAATTTATGCTCGCCCAGTTCAATCACCAAACGGAATGGTGAGATCGATATCAAATCTAGCAGTAGCAACAGCCGCCATCACCTACACCAATTTTTAGTGTGGAAATCTGTCCAATTAATTTTCTGATTTCACTCAAAAATGATTATTTGGATATTTTTGGATGGTTAAATATCTACCTACTTTACTCTTATTACTAGTCCACGAACTTAACCCTTTTTACTTGAACATAACTTTTGTCAACCCTTCATTAACTTTCAAAAGAAAATAGTTCAATTGTTGGGACAAAATGACTAAAATGACTTGCAATAGAAAAAATATTGTCTTGGTCCTTTATTTTTTAAATTTTGTTTAATTTGATTTCTTATCTAATATAGTTAGTCAATTTATTAATTAAGTCTTGCATCTCCTTAATGAAAATAGCAAATTTAAGAATAATTATGAAAAATTTAAAAATTATGTCAAAAAAGTTACGTGACTCGCACATGGTATAAAAATTATATATATATATATATATATATTTTATAATTTTAATCCATCATCTTTGAAATTTTGTCCAATTCAATTTCATTTGGTATGAAAAATGTAAAAATACTTAAAAAAGTAAAGTGCAAAGATATATTATTGAATAGATATTGAAAATATATAACATTTGTGTTAAAAAGCTCAACATATTAGATTTATATACTTAAAACTCCATATATCATTACTTCGTTATTCATTTTATTTTTTAAAAAATTAAAAATTTCAATGAATCAAAAGTGTCACAAGTTTGATAAACGTGAACATTTTTAGTTTAGAGTATATTTGTTACTGAAATGAAAATTAAGAGGATATTTGTTATATTGCTCCGTGACATTCTAACAAACTCTTATTACCTTGTTCTGTTTTATCCTACACTTAAAAAAGCAATTCAATTCGTATTCTACGATTCATTCTGCTGTTTGACCAAAGAAATTCTTGAAAACTCGAAAGCATTATAAAAAGTAAAGACTCTAATTGAAATAGTATACAAGTGATTTGCATGCATAATGTCCCGGGGGAACAACTAAAGTAAAGGAGTGTACATGAACTATTTACACGGCCCATTAGGTCTTTTAACTCAACTCAGTTATATTGGGTCAGAAAAATAATGACTGAATATTTACTTTATATGCATATAATACTCTAGTATATGGGTGCTAGCTAAAAGCGAGTCAGATAATCATGTATCTAACTCGATCTAATAATGACATTTTTTTAGTTTAAAAGATTTAAAGAAGTCACAAAATTGATAATGATTATACATATATTTCTATAAATGGGAAGTGAAGGAAAAAATATTCATTAATATTAGGTTATAATGAGTAAAGTTATAAAATTAACCCAGTATATGTCCTAAGTTTTCGACCCGATAGTTTAATATCCGACTAGCTACTGGACCCTCGAAGAGAAAGGATAGCTAATACTAACGATTCGTATACCATATTTTTTATGAATCAAAATAAATCAAGTCAGCAAATTTTTTGAATCCTCTAGTCAAAATGAACACTCCTACTAAAGCATATAAAGCCCTGAAGTACTTTGGATGAACAAATGACTGTCTCTAGATTCAACAAAACTTTCCCCAATTAAAAATTATGTATCATATAAGGTGTGTTTGATTGGGCTGAAATATATTCCTTGAAAATATTTTTATAATTTCTCTTCAAGCCAAATAAAAAAAAATATTTTTTTAATGTAAAACCGTTTTAATTTTTCTCTCTTTGACTTAAAATAACTCAGTGTGTTATAAGAGCGTAAGTTATTTTTTTGAATAGCTCTAGCATGACATTAAACATCAACTATTAACTTTTATAACTCAAAGGGTTAATAACACTTTGTCCTCTGAAGTAGGAGTAATAAACTTTGCCACTCTGAATTTAAAAAAATTGACACTTTGCCCCTACCCCCTCGAGTTATTGGCATCAATGATATAAGTTTTTAATGTCTTTGAAAAATATGAATGATAAAATAACAATTTTACCCTCATAATTAAACTACCAATTTTTCCCTTATAACTAATAACACTTTACTCCCTAGACTTAAGGGAAGTAAAATTTCATTCCCTAAATTAAAAATATTATATACTTTGACTCCAAAATTTAGTTATGTCATAATTATATTTGTATTCATAAACTTTTTTTGTCGAGTAAATAAAAATGTGTAATAATTTCTTCTTTCACAATTATAATTTTCAAATTTATTTTTCTTTATTTCATAAGGTCAGGAGTCTAGAAATTATAGGTCTTGCATAAATAATTAATGTAATAGATGCTTAGAAACTAAAATCAAGAATAAAAATTCTTATTACAAAGTATTATAACTAAATATTTTCATTGTGTAAAATAAAGTGTTAGAAACACTCTCCCCCTAAACTATGGGGAAAATTATAGTTTATCGCATAAAACTAAAAAAATATAAACATTGCCCATATTTTTCCACTACATCATTTGGAAAATACAGGTATTTCACACGTGTTCCACACGTGTTCTTATGACTAATTGAAAATTGTATTTAGAATAGTAGTATTAAAAGATTTTCTAATAACTGATCATCATATATTTTTCCCTAAAAGGTGAATATCTTAAATGTAAAATAAATGTCTTTGTTTATTTATTTTTTTTCATTAAATGTTATTTTGGATCTGTTTAACTTTAGATCTTACCTTCATATTTTATAGTCATCGTTTTAGTGTTATATCTTTAATATCATGATCTACAATCATACAAAAGTAATAAAATTTTCTTTTTAGTGAAGATTTTAAGTATTCTACATTAATGTTCATTAAAGCCTATAATTCGAAAAGTCAATGTATAACAAAAAATTACAAGAACACAACTTGGTTTCAAGTATTGTGGAGTTGTTGTTCATTAATTTTTTACAAGTTATCTGGTAACTCTAAAAAATTAGAGTTATATGTATTCTAAATTTGTTAGTTTTGGTACTAATTTCAAATACATTTTTAGTGTTAGTTATTAATTGTGTTAATCTTTGAGTAGAAGTATGTTTAGTAGTACTTTTATGATAATTTAGCATATTAGAACTTATGTATATTTGGTGTATTTTATAGGTGAAATTACATTAAGTTTGGGGGCACAAGTGAAGAAACCTTGGTGAGAGGACCAAAGATGCAAGATTTTGAGTTGTTTCCAAGGCTAGTGATGGAAATTTACCCTCAACCCCTAACCCTACTATATATACCCCCTTAGGGGCTGATTTTAGAGTCACCCTTACTTTTTCCTTTCCCTTTTCTCCTCCCCACTTTGGGAGGTACTTTTAGTTTCTCTTCTTCCTTTCTTCTAGTATAGTTTTTCTCTTTTGTTCAAAGCTTTGTTCCACTACTTTGTAAGACTTATTTAAGTTTCTTGCACTTTTTTAGTCTTTAATCTCATGTCCATTTAACTTTAAATGTCTCCTTTAAATGATTTGTTTACTTACTTCCATTTACAAGCTTCCACAGTGACTAATTTTACTACAATGATTGTAAACTTTAATCCACTATTTGTAAGACTTTATTTATGATTATGGTACTTTTGTTTGCCTCTATTTTCATGCTTATTTAAGTGGTCAAGTTCTCTTTAAATGCTTTCATTTAATAACTTTTAATTTACTCACTCTACTTTACTGGTTTTCTAGAATTGTTGTTTTGTTTAATTTAGTTATGTTCTCATGTTTTATTTTGCTTTCTTGTTTGCTTAATATGCTTTAATTAGTTATGGATTAGCTTTGTGTGATGCCAATTTCTAATCGGTAGAGTTAATGGGTTGATTTAGTGGTAAAATGAACTAATTAGACAATATTAATAGATTTTAGAGTTAATGAGGGAAATTGATCACTCCAATAGTTAATTTGGGTTAATTGAGGAGATATGGGAATTGAACCTCCATTATAAACCTACATTAATGTTGGATTAGGAGTAGAATTAGATCTTGGTAGACTAATTCACCTAATTGTTTGCTAGAATGTGGAATTTCATGAGTAGTTAATCAAATTTGGTCATCTTAAGGAATAGGAAGGATCCACACGTAGATTAATTGAATTGATAGATTTAATCACCAAGGAATTGGAATTATGTTACAAATAAGAATCAACCTCTAACTTGATTTGTTGAATCACTTGATTAGCTTAATTAACCATTACCTGGGAAATTAGCCAGTATAAGTTCTAACCCTCTTTATTACTCATTTCACTCAGTTGTTAGTGTAGTTTTAGTTAAATTACCTTTTTAAAGAAACCCTTAACTAGTAATTTTGCAAAATATTCAGTAAGTGCATACTGTTTCTCGTGGGAATGATTCTTACTTCCCCTAACTATTATTTGACAACGTATACTTGTGATTTGCCATCTAGTTAAGGATAGTTAATTTAGGTATTTTATTTTATAACTAGATGTGTATCTTTTATGACGTGACATTATCTATTTAATTTTAGTTATCCTTGATGCTTTTTATTTTTGGACCATTTGTGGGTAGAACAATGTCCCATTAAAGTGGTAGTGGCAATATGAACGTATCTAGTATCCATAAAATTGATACACTTCGACCTATAGAACAATTTAAAATTAGATCCATTACATATTTATACAAATATACGTAAACAATCATGTAAAGAAAGCAACAAACAATAGTTGTTGGTATTAAAATTTAATACATCTTACTATGGAACTTCTCTTGAGGAGTAGAAGAAGTGAGTCAGCTGCAATCCTTATCAAAAAGTTGTTTGTCACCTTAAATGCCACTTAAGAGAATGTTGAGAAAATAAATCCATATTGCACATCAGCTAATATAGAGAAGGTTGGCAAGCGAATGATGGATAAAAGTGGGTAGTTGGAATAAGAAAATGAAAATCCTGAACTGCAACAACTAGCAATGCAAATTCTGTGCTAGACATGTAATATTGATTCAAGAAAATAGCTAAAGAGGAACTTCGTAGAGAAATTACTTGCAAAAGAATGGAAGCCAATTGTGTAACATAGTCTAGCAAATTATTTGGTATTTGTGCACTACAACTTGAAACTTCAAAATTTCAATGTACGTGTAGGAAGTGCTATTCCAAGTAATGTCATTGATCCCATGAATGATGGATTTTGGACAAAGCACAACATATATAGTCCTAGAGAGGAGAATTAACATGGATGGAATATTGGCTTGTGGGATATAACAAATTGCAGAAGAGTGGGTAGTTTAGGTTCTAATTTCCATCTTGTAGTGCACCTAATAATTCTTATTTTTAAAATATGTTTCTATATACTATTTTTGACTTACCACGTGTTGCGTTCGTTGTATCCTCATCAACTACAAAAAATTTCAAGTAATGAATGCTTACAAACTAAATTATAGGGAATAGAAATTGTACAAATTTTTATGACCTAATATTAACATTGTGTAAAATAAAGGGTTAGAAACACTCTGGCCCCTAAACTATTGTGAAAATTATAACTTACCACCATTAAATTAATAAATATATAAATTATATAATTTTTCCTCTATAGATCTAGATGGCTTCAAGAAAATGCACATGCTTCGCACGTATTCTTATAAAGAATTAAAAAATGTATTTAGAGCAGATTCATTTAAAAATTTTCAAATAAATGAGCACAATGCATTATTTTTTCTAAAGGGGTATATGATAATTGTCAAATAAATGTCCTTATTTTTTCCCATTTCAATCTTATTTAAGATTTTTTTAACCTTAGATGTTACCTTTTCAGTTTATACTCTTCTTCCATTACTTTAGCTTTAATATAATAATCTACAATTTTACAAAAATAATATAATTTTCTTTCTTAATGGAGATTTTAAGTATTCAACCTAAATGGTCGTTAAAGTATACTATTCACAAAGTCAATGTATAACAACAGAAATCACACAACAAAACTTGGTTCCAACCAGTATGGACTTGATGTTTGTTAATTGTTTACAAGTTATCTTTAGTGTTTATATTTTTAGTCCATTTATAGTACATAAAACTGGTGGCAATATGATATATAAAACTTGTGGAAATGTAAATAAACCTCTGAACTACAACAACTAGCAATTCGAATTTTATGCTAGACATGTAAAGATACTTTCGGATACAAGCTAAAGATGAACTTTGTAGAGAAATTACTCACAAATGAAAGGAATCTAATTGAGCCACATAGGCTATCAAACTTAATATTTGCACTACAACTTGCAACTTCAAAATTTCAATCTTGGTATAGCAAGTGCTATTCCAGGTGATGTTGTTGAACCCATGGACGTTGGATTATTGACAAAGCACAAGATGTGCCGTACCAAAGAGGCAAATTGACATGGGTGGAGTTGGCTTGTAGGGATGTAACAAATTGCGGAATGGTGGATAGTATAGGTTCTAATTTATAGCTTGAAGGGTGCTTAATGATTCTTATTTTTTAGACATGAATCTATATGATATTGTTGAGTTATCATGCGTGTTACATTTGTTGTATCCTTATCAAAGTAGGAAAAGTTTCAAGTAATGAACACTTACAAACTAAATTATTGAGAATTCAAATTCTAGAAGAGATTGTACAAAGTACTATAACCTAATGTTATCATTGCGTAAAATAAAAGGTTAGTAACATTTTGCTCCCTAAGCTATGGCAAAATTATACTTTACCCCAAAAAATTAAAAAAGTAGTTTCCCTCTTTTTTCCACTACAAGAAAAAGGCACATGTTTCGCATGTTTTCTTATGATTAATAAGAAAATGTAATGATAACAGAAGTATTTAAAAATTCTCAAAAAAACGATCACCATGTATTATTTTTTGAAAAGATGAATATCTTAAATGTCAAATAAATATCTTTATTTTTTTTCGTGAAATATTGTTTTAGATGTGTTGAACTTTGGATCTAACCTTTACATTTTGTACTTATCTTTTCAACCTTTTATCTTTACTATCTTAACCTTTAATTTTTTTTTTTAAAAATAAAATGTTCTTTCTTAGTAAGGATTCTAAATATTCAACATAATGTTCATAAAGCTTAATATCCTGCTAATTGATATCACAGGAACACAATTTGTTTCCAACCTACTATAGAGTTACTGTTGGTTAATTTTTTTACATGTTATCTATTTAATTTTAACTGTCTTTATTGTTTTCTATTTCTGGTCCATTTATAAGTAGATTAAATTGGAATTAAAATACCAAGCAAGAGTTGTTGGTATTAAAATTTTAAATATCTTACCATGGAACTGCTCTTGACGAGTAGAAGAAGTGAGTTAGTTGAAATCATTGAGGAAAAGTTGTTAACATGTTTAGTCAGCTTAAACGTCACTTATGAGAGGCACAAGAGGATGTATTTCCTTTTATAAAAGTTCTTTTTGACTTGGAATAAGTATTAAAAAATGAGATACTTTAAAAGAGGAGAAATTTAAGCGAGGAAGTTGGAAAGGTTCGTCACTCTAACACTTTAGTTAGGAGGAATTCATGGCCTCATTCAATTTTCACTCGGCCTTGTGAGTAGGAATTCAATTGAATTTCTTGATTTGGTAGTGAAAAATATTTGAAAATTGACAATACATCATATGACTTGTATCAAAGGAAATAAATTTCCCTTAACAAGACAAAACTTAGTTCTCAATTAGTTGTGAGCACTGAAGTTCATCATCAAGGGAGTTTCATAAATGTATTATTACTTTTTCTTTTATGAAACAGAAATTAATTTTAATGCTGTTAAATATCTTATATTTTAGAGGATGATAAATTCCAACCTAGGTTCTTAAAAGAATGCATATGCAACTCATAGTTGAGGGGATTTGAGAAGGTGGATCCTTCTAGAAGATTTGGAAGAGATGCAACAAATTGTAAAGGAAATTCAATATTCAAAGGTGAGCACAGGTCGCAGCATATTATTGAATGGTTGGTAAGATTTAATTGGTCATAGCCTTATAAATTTATATTGTCCAAAAAACACATGTTGTATTCGATCAGCATTCATTTCTTGCTCTGATAGGATTAACGATTCCTTAGTTGAATTCCTTGATGATATTCTCACGGAAATCGATATGAGAATATGGCACAAACCAATCCATACCATGTCCATGCATGATGGATTATTGACAAAGCACAACATGTGCAGTCCTAGAGAGGTGAATTGACATGGATAGAGTTGGCTAGTAGGATAATACAAATTGCAAAAGGGTCGGTTGTTTTGTTTTGAATTTCCATCCTGAAGTTCACCTGATAATCGTTATTTTTGGAACATGAATCTATATGTTGTTGTTGACTTAACATAAGTGTTACATTTATCCTCATTAAACTAGGAAAAGTTTCAACAAATGAATGCTTACAAACAAAAATATTGAGAATAGAAATTCATAAGAAGTGCTATGACCTACTATTACCATTGTGTAAAATAAAGCGTTAGTAACACTTTTTACCTAAAGTATAGGGAAAATTAATTTTACCCTAATTAAATTAAAAAAATGTATACTTTGCCTCTTTTTTCCACTAGAACTAAAATGCGCGTGCTTTGCACTTGTTCTTATGACTAATTAAAAATGTATTTAGAGTAGAGGTATTTAAAATTTTTTTGAACAAATAACACGATTACCGTGTATTATTTTCTAATGGTGAATGTCATAAATGTCAAATAAATTTCTTTTTTCCCATTTTAATATTGTTATAGATTTGTTTAACTTTATATCTTGCCTTTACATTTTGTATTCATCGTTTCAATGTTTTATCTTTATTATCATAACTTTCAATTTTACTGATGTAATAAAGTTTCTTTCTTAATGAATTTCTAAGTCTTCAACCTAATATTCGTTCAAGCCTATTATTCAAAAAGTCAATGTATATCAACATAAATCACAGTAAACAACTTGGTCCCAACTACTATAGAATTGATGTTCGTTAATTTTTTCAGACTATCTGTTTAATTTTAATCGTCTTTAATGTTTTCTATTTCTAGTCCATTTGTAGGTAGATAAAAGTGGTGGCAATACTATGTATGCATCTAAACTTTATGTATCCATAAAATTGATATACTTCGACTTAAAGAACAATTTTAAACTAACTCATGTTGATATAAAAAAATAAGCTAGAGTGGTTTATGTTCCCCGATTTGTTAGTCCTCATGAGTACATACTTGTACCATTCTTAGTAAATGATGTGTTTTTACATAATACTTCTCTGGCATAGATAATTCTTGCATAAACTCGTCATCTTCTCTATTTTATCTTTCGCTCTTGTTTTTCACCCTCAATGAGTGAAAATTTTTATAATCACCATTGGGGGAGTATTGGTAGGCAGGTTCCCTCCTAAGAGGGGATCCTAATGTAGTTGGTGATATTTTACCAAATGATGACCAAGAGCAATTTAAGGATTTGGCCACTATTTATTGCAGTGGGAACTCCATGATTGGATTGCAAAAACAGAGGTTCTTGAAGGTACAAGAAAGGTGTTCCTTAGGAAGGTGTTGGTAGAACTCAACCCTGAAGAGTGCAAGTAAGTGTTTTACCCTGTAGGGAATGTGTTGGGAGCGACCCTGGAGCAAGGCATGACTCTGGAGGGTGGCAACAGAGCTCAACCGTCAGGTGTGAGCAGGTGTTTTACCCCTAGATGGCATAAATAGGGAGTGACACCAGAAGGTGTAAGTGTGGTGTGACCCGGAGAATGTCAGTCAAACTCAAGCTTCAAGGGTGTGAACATGTCTTCCACCCTGGAGTGTGAATAGTGAGCAACCTTGGAAGCTGCAAGTAAGGCTTGACACTAGAGGATGTCAGCCGAGCTTATCCCTAGAAGGTGTCAGCTAAGCTCAACCTGAAAAGGTATGGATAGCGAGCAACCTAGGAAGGTACTAGTAAGGCTTGATCTCCTAGGGTGTTAGCACGCTTAACTCCAGAAGGTGTCAGGAAGGCACAACCTCGGAAGATGTGAGCAAGTCTTCTACCCTAGAAGGTGTGAACAGCAAGTGACCTTGGAAGGCGCAAATAAGGCTTGACCCTAGAGGATGTCAGCCGAGCTTAACTCTGAAGAGTGTGAGCAAGTGTTCTTTCCTGAAGGATGTTGAATCCCAGAAGATGCAATTTTTGTCTATCGAAAGGTTGATTTCACTCTTAGGAGTGTGATGGCTTCAGCTAAAAAACCTTTACAACGAAAGACTTAGGTTTCCCCCCACAGGGCTCTTGATCGTAGAGGGTTCATTTTTGACCCTCCAAAGGGTGAGTCTCTATTTTGAGAGTAAAACTAAGCTTGATAAATCTTTACATTGAACGCCGTAACTTTTGCCCCCCAGATGAGTGATGTGACCATGGGAGGTGCTCGATTGTTGGAGGACAAGTGCCTTTGAAGATCTTGGGTATGTGGAATTGTTTTTGTTCAACCTTATTTGTGCTGAACTACTTATCATAGAAAGTTTATTACACAATTCAAAGGATACAAAGACCTAGAATATTCTGCTTTATTAAAAATGAAATGCTTTTAAGCTGCATAAGCAAACTTCATATTAAACATGGTATAGCTTGGCCTAGGAATATACATGAAAAGTATGAGCAAAATAAGAAACTAAGTGAAACACTCCTTAAGACTTAGTTATTACCTCTTTCCCTACCTAACCTTTGCTTCTTCCCAAGGCGGAGAAGAAGACCTCGGTCTTGTCTATCGCTACCTTTTGCTTGATGAGAGGTGGTCTCTCTCTTTCATAGTCTTCGATAAATTACTTTAATAACCCCTTCTGATGAGTTCTTGACTTACATTTTTCAAAGAAAAATAATCATTGGTATCATCTCCATAGTCTTCATGGAAATAACACCACTTGTTCTTATTTCAGTTCTAACGATTGTTCCTTATATGAGCTAGCCATTTCACAAAGTGCTCTTTCTCAATCACAGCTAAGATTTGAGCCAGGGTGAAGTTCAGTGGAGTATAAAGCTTAGAAGGACCAAGAATCCTCTTATGGGGCACATTTAAGGATAACTAGTCCTTAATATTGCTCTTCCTGGCGAGTTTTGGTCCATTGGTCTTTTCATTAGTCTTTCTTTTATGCCTCTTACCTCATTTTGACTTTTTTTTTTCTTCCTTTCTTCTTATCAGCTTCGGTAAATTGCTCAACCCTAAGGAAGTGATTATTGAGAGTAGCATGAGGTTTCAATTCAAAATCATTGAGGTTGAAAAAAACTTCCCAGGCTTATCCCCAATTTTGAAAGCCCAAATCTTCATGTCCTCTGTTACCCCTTGGATTCCTATGGTCTCATTTTGAACCTATCCACATAGTCTATGAGTAACTCTCTGACTCTGCTTAAGAGTATGAAAATGAGCTCTTGTCTTTTGGATCCATTTTTGATTACCAAACTTATTCGAAAACAAATCTACCTGTTGATCAAAGTTCTTGATATCATCCTTCTTATATCCTTTGAACTAGTCTACAGTGCCTTTGAGAGTTTTGGAGAACCCTCGTCGAGGATGGCATTTGAAACTCCTTAGAAGCACATCTTGGATTGGTAGGTGTCTAGGTGCTCTCGTGGGCTACGGCTCTTATCATAGGAGTCAAATTTTGGAGTCTGCCACCTTCTTGAAAGAGGTTCCTGCATGACATCATCAGTGAAAGGAAGGGAATACCTGTATCTGGTACTCTTTTCTTCCTTGTCATCCATTCTGTCCATCCTAGAGAATGGAATACCTCTAACTTCTTCCTCAGGTTCTAATTCCTGTTTGAGACCAGTACCACTATATGGCCCTTCTTCTTATGCCTTTGTCTTTTAGGAGCTACAAAAGCTGCTTCACCCAGACTCCACTTCTGGCTGCCACTCACTCTTGATGAGGCCCTTCTTCTGGAGCAAGGTTGGGAAGATTGACTAGTTCTCTCTTTCCTGGAAGCATGATGAGGGAGTTCCTGCCAGGAAGACCCGATCAGAGTTAACTCCCTAGTTCTCTGCTCCTCCGTGTTCCTCTTACCTTGAGTTCTCATTTTCTCCCCTCTAGCATGATGTTAGGCAAGCAACTCGGGGATTGCCACATGAATAGTGAGGGTGTTGTTTGCCTTAAGAAAAGTGATGCTCCAACTGCTGCCTAATGAGAATTTCCTTCAATTGAGCATTTTGTTGCCTCAACTTGAGAATTTCTTTATCCTTGTCCATGACTCGAGGATTGGGACCTCCAAGTTGTCCTTCATGCTGATCTATCGTCTCTATGGAGTGATGTTGGGTAAAGATTCCTTACCCTTGTTGGTGTTTCCCCTGTTAGTGTTACGCGTGATAGGTGCCATGAAAGAGTATGACTTTTAGTTCATTTTTCCCATAGAAGGCACCAAATGTTGATCCAAAAAATTAAGCTAGAGTATATTCCTAGTGCAAAGTAGTCCAAGGCTTGAGTTTAGCACTGAGCATAGTACCCACGTACAGTTCCCCAGAAAAGAAAGGACGGGGCTTTGTCCCACAAGAGAGGCTCTGATGCTCAAGTTAGTACTTTGACAAGAGAGTGAATTTCAGGTTGAAATTAGAGCTTGTGACAGTGAAAAAAGTGAATTCTGAATCTGACCTACCATTTCAATATTCATACCTATAATTGATGGGTCAAATTGATCCATAGGTTGAACACTTATTAATTGACCCATTTCGGCTTATTTGGACTGTAAGGGAAAAATTAGTAAAATAGCCCCAAGTAGACCTGGGCCTGAAGTCATGTGTATGCCTTTTCCAGTAGGCGTATTATTTTCATATCGTCTACTCTATTAAACACTTTCACAAGTATACCTAAACAATCATGCAAAGAAAACAACAAACAAGAGTTGTTGGTTTTAAAATTTTATTCTTTACATGGAACTACTCTTGACGTGTAGAATATGTGAGTAATTTAATCATTATAGAAAAGTTCTTAATCGATTAGTCACCTTAAATGTCACTGATAAGTTCATAATTGTGCTATATTGTATGTGTCACTTACCACATTTTTATGTGTTGTAAGCAAGATTTGAGTTATTATTGAGCATAATTCGGTTATTCTTAGTTTTTGTAGGGTCAAAGTGAAAAAGAGCTGAAAAAGATGAAAGAAAATGCTAAGGGTAGAACGAGAATGAGTATGAAGCCATTTTGGATGTTGTTTTGTATTTCAAGCATAACTTTTGAGTCCAAGATCCGATTAAGATGATTTTGAATTATTTGAAAAGATATTTAAGATTTCTACAACTTTCATGTTTTGAAGAGTTTTATAGGATTCAATAGAAATCTTGTTCAAAATTGCAAATTTGGAAAATGTGTACTAGCGAGGAGCGATTTTGACGTAGTTTGGAAGATTCAGCATAACATTCTTATCTGAGCTTTGAAGTGATTGAAGATGTTTTGGAAAGCTAAGACATAGTAATACAACCTTCATGTTTTGAGTTTTGCCAAATGCGGTCTACATCAGGGTCAAAATCGAAGCCTAAAGTGATGGCCCAACGCACATGCATTGGGGTTGTGTAGTGCATGTGCACTATGACCAGAGAAGGAATTTCCAGCTCTGCCTAGTGTGCCCAAAACAGGCAGCGCGTGTGTGCCCGAAACAGCAGTGTTGTGTATTTTTGGATTTTTGGTAGATTTCTTCACCCGGTTGGACTCTTTATCAGCCGTTTTCACGTTCTTATCCCCAGACCTTGATTGTAACCCTAACACTCATTATAAATACCCCAAGTAGGGTGATTAGAAGAGAGGACACTTTTACTTTCATTTGCGTTTAGCTATTTAGTAGAAAAATTCTTCTTTATTCTTTCATGGCATTTTGTACCTAAAGCCTTTTCTTTGGTTGAGGGATTTGAAGCCATGGTCAATTGTACTATGTTGTGAGACCTTTTGTTCTTGAATTTTTTCAATTATATGTCAAGTATTGATTATTTTTCTGTAATTAATTTTATGATTGCTCTTTTTAACTTGTTATTGTTGTAGAATAATCAAGTTATTAGAATTAATCTACTGCTAGATTGTTTTAACCGCGTGTGCTTAATTCAATCTGTGAAGCAACTAAGTTTGATAATTGCTCGATTAGTGTTATTTAATTTAGGAAAAATAATCATCTAATTGACATAATTGTGTGTGTTTATGTTTAATTAGCCTAATTTTTGTTATTGACTTTAAAGCTTCTATTAATTAATCTTTGGCGCGTGTTTGGGTTAAATTAATAGTTAGGGTTAATTAGATCGAGTGTTGAAAATTAACCAACTTTTGAAAGAAACAAGACTTTATCAAATCTGAATTGGAATTTGAGTTAATTCTTCAATAAGTAGTTGATATAGAATTGCATTATCTTGTGTGTCAAGGATCGACTAGTGAAATTTTTCATGGTGGATATGACCGAAACCAAGAATTTCGTTACATCGAATTCTCTTTAGTTATTTTATTGTTTTAATTTTTAGTTGAAAAGTATTCAAGAAAATCCTTCTTTTCATTGAGTACAAGAATAAACTCCGTTCTCTAAGGACGAACTTGACTTACCACTGCTACATTATTATTGAGACTTGTTAATTTTGGGTGCCTACGATAGAATTTCTACCAAAATTTTGGCACTGTTGCCGGGGAGCAGTTTGAATTATTTTTTTGCTATTTATTTCAGTTTTTCTTTTCTTTTATTTTACTATTTTTCTTTCGTTAATTTTGTATGCCAGTGATGGATCTGCTGGACAATTTCAATTTTAATTTTATCCTTAAATACATAGAGGGTTACTCAAATTGGGGAAAGAATTAAGAGAGAGAGACAGTTAGGGAAAGAGCAGTTGTTTAATTTTATCTTCTAGGTGATAAGGAACAACAAGAAGAGACGAACATGGCACAATGAACTTTGAGGGAATTAGCAGCACCCACTTTAAACCAACAACCGTTATGCATTACATATCTTGAATTATATGCAAATGTCACATTTGAATTAAAATCTGGACTAATGCATCTATTACCTTCTTTTCATGGATTACCAGGTAAAGATCCGAATAAGCATCTTAAGGAGTTCCATGTAGTTTGCACAAAGTGTCAGAGGAGCATATTAAATTGAAAGCATTTTTGTTCTCGCTCAAGGATGAGGCGAAGGATTGGCTGTTCGATTTACCTTTGGGATGTATTACAACTTGGGAGCAAATGAACAGACTATTCCTGACTAAATACTTTCCAGCCTCTCGAACTACAAATATTTGAAAGGAAATTTGTGGCATAAGGTAGTTCAATGACGACTCTTTGTATGAGTATTGGGAGCGCCTTCAAGAAATGAAAAAGTGTGTGCAAGCTGTCCACATCATTAGATAAGTGACTACTTATTAATCCAATATTTTCATGAAGGTTTGTTGTCGAATGAAAGGAACATGGTCGACACTGCAAGTGGAGGGGCATTAGACAATTTGACCGTAGACATTACTCGTGAGCTTATATCGAATATGGCTGCGCGTTCTTAAAAGTTCGGGGCATGACGTGATCAACCTCTCAAACATATGAACGAGGAAAATGTTTTATCTTTAGAAAAACAAATGGCTAGGCTGACTTCTTTTGTATGACAATTGGCTTCAGGAACGGCACAGACAGCACAACCTTGCGACATTTACTCAAACGAGGGACATTCAACAGTCATGTGTCCTACATTACAAGAGGAGCACCATGAGCAAGTAAATGCGGCGGGAGAATTTCTAGGGCAACCACGAACAAATTATGATCCCTACTCTAGCATGTATAATCCTGGATGGAGGGATCATCCTAATTTGAGATACAACATCAAGCACAACAAAATAGAATCCAGTAGAATTTTCAACCATACAGGCCCCCATTTGTTCAAAGACAACAAGCTAATCAACAAGCTAATAATTAGTCTGGTAAGTCTTTAGAGGAAACGTTGAATGCTTTAACCACTAATACTATGCAATTCCAGTAGGATACCAAGGCCAGTATTCAGTAGTTACAGCACTAAATGGGACAAATGGTGACTGCGATTAGCCGATTGGGATCGCAGAATTCCAAAAATTTGCCATCTTAAACAATCATCAACCCTAAGGAGAACGTGAGTGCAATTATGTTGAGGAGTGGAAAAGAGGTTGAAGTGCAACACAACATAGTTCCTGAACGTGTTAAGGCCGAGGAGAAAGAGACCAAAGCTAAAAAAGAGGTTGTCCCAAGCAAGAAGACAAGCAGCGGCAGTAAAGACAAAGGTGTTCCTGTATGGCCAGAAGTTCAGCCTGAACCCCCATTTCTCGAGGTATTGAAAAACTTTTCAAAGGAGGATCTTGACAGAGAGTTGTATGGTACGTTTCTAGACGTAAGTGCGAGGTAAATATTCATTTATTAGACGCTATTAAACAAATACCTTGCTATGCTAAGTTTTTGAAGGAATTATGTACCCACAAATGAAAGCAAAAGGAGAAGAAAGTTAGAAAGGCAGAGATTGGGAGGAATGTATTGTCTATTATTCAAAAATCCCTACTAGAAAAGTGTAAGGACCTAGGTATGTTCTCTGTTCCTTGTAAGATAGAAAATACACACTTTGAAAAGGCCATGATGGATTTAGGTGCATCTATTAACGTAATGCCATATTCTGTCTATGATGCATTGAAAATTTAACCATTGAGTAAAACTGGTGTAGTAATTCAGCTAGCTGATAGATCTTTAGCCTATCCTAAGGGAATTATAGAGGATATTTTAGTTCAAGTGGGAAGTGTAGTTTTTCCTGTTGATTTTTATGTTCTACAAATGGAACAAGGTGATTCTAATGCTCCTAAACTGTAAGGAAGAACATTTCTAACCATTTCCCAAACCAAGCATAGATATTCTTAATGGCACTCTTAGTATGAAATTTAGTGATACAAGTGTTAAGTTTAGCATTTATGATGATGTTGAACCGTTTGACCATACTAAATTTGTTTTCTGTAATTGATGTGTGTAATCCTCCAATACAAGAAATTCATGGATATACCAATAATTAGGAGGTGGACACTAATCGTGAAGAACATCTCAAGGAAAAGAATAAGGACTTGTTGCAGCAAACAAGTAATGGTGGTCCTAATGCTTTACCATTTTCAAACAAAAAATTGAAGTTATCTGTTGTGCAGGGAACAATTCCGGATTACAATCTCCTTCTTGGTCACCTTAAATATATATGTTTGAAGGATAAGAAGACGGTGATCATCTCAAATCAACTTAGCAACTCGCAAGAAGAGCAACTTGTTTGGGTTCTAAAAGAACAAAGGAGATTGAATCCATCATTTGTGAAAATAGTGAAGCGGAAGATCCTTGGACTCCTCAACATGGGAGTTACTTGATTTGTGCGAGGATGAACATCAAGTCGAGCCAACGACAGTAACCAAAGGCGTTGCATGGGAGGCACCCCATGTACATTTCAATTTTGTTTCATTATTTAATTTTTGTTTATTTTAGTTTTAAAGGTTAGTTTAGTTTTCTTATGTTGTTAGTGCGGAAAATTGACTTAATTGATAAGTTAAGCTGATAAAATGGTCCTTTGAAAGAGAGCGGGGAGAGGAACCCTTCTATATTTCCACCTTTTCCTCCTTTCCCGCAGGATTTGGGGCCCCATGCACCTTGAGCTTTTTATGCCCTATGTGTTGGGCCATTTTCTTTATCTGATATTTATGGCAGTTGATTTCCTAAACAATTTGAGTTGCTATTTTATTAGACATTTTAGTAGTTTTCTTTTAGCTAGGTTTTATTTTCGTCATGGTATTTTTGTTTCTTTTTGTCGTGTATTCTCTTAAGAGAGTAAGTTTTTGCTTGATTATTGTTGGATTTTTTTTTACAATTTTCTTGTTTTGCTTATTCTGTCTCAAGGGAATTATTTGTTTTGTTCTATTTTGTTTAGTGTTACTCCATCCTTCATTCGCGACAAGGGGATATTTATAGCGGATACTGCTCCAAACAAGAATTAAATCCAGAGAATCTTTTCTTTTCCCATTTTATGCTTTTATTTTTGCATTGAGGACAATGCTAATTTTTAAGTGTGGGGTGGGGGAGTTATATGGATTTTTAAATTTTTTGGTGTATTTTGTTCGATTTTGTTGCAATATTTTGACTTTTCTTTCAATCTGAGAACTTGTCAAAATTTTTGAAAATTTTTGTGGATTAGTTGACCATTTTTGAAAATTTTCGCTTAATGTATTTTTTCTCATTTTTCTGCATAATAAATCTTTAATTGAACCAATCACGAATGAGTAGTAAGTGTTAATATTTTCCTTTATGATTTTCAAGACTTTTGAGTACTAAGCTATACATTAATTTTTGATTTGGGATATTTAGAGAAATTTATGTAGACTCACTTTATTACATTTTCTTCAAAGCGAATTCTTAGACAACTTGATTTAGTTTAAAGATGAGGGTAGTGCCTTTTTCGTTTGTTAAGCCTTTCTAGCCAGCAATTTTAACAATTTATTTCTAAGTACCTTATTTGAGCCTTATTATTGTGAAGAGAAACATCATTCACTTTTTTTCATTTAAACTCAATTTACCTACCGTTATTGAGTTTAATATTTCTTTTAATTGTTTTATCGCAAGTTATTCCTTTAAGAGCTTTATGGTGCATATTATATGTTAAGGTGGACGTTTGTGAGAAGTGAGTGATGTACATTTTTGTAGCGATATGGGGTATTGGAAAAAAAATTATTGAAAAAAATGAATATGGAAGTTTCTGTAGTTGTAGGTAGTGCCCATCACTGGTACTGGTGTGTTTTTGATATTTACAGGTAGTGCCTATCACTAGTACCTGTATTTGTAGGTATACCTATCTCTGGTACCTGCGTGTTTATATGTTGTGGGTAGTGCCTACCACTGGTACCCGTAATGTAAGCAAGAGACATAAAAAATAAAATAATAATGTGATGCATATATGTCCGAAAGAATGTTGGCATGTTTGGCTGTACTTTTTGGTTGTTCAGAATTTCTCATTGGGTGTTTGTTACTTATGTGTGGGGTTGTGAATGTATGATATTCCGCATGTGAAGAAAAGTTTTATTTTAATGTGTGGCCACCATTTCTATAAAATTCTTGTTCTTATTTCCTATATCATCTCCCTTCTTTGGCTAACAAATATCCTAACCTATAGTTCGAACTAAAATTCCTACCGAATTTAAATAAAATCTATTGTCCATATAATGGAGGGGTGTAAAAAGAGTGAGCTATGGGGTGAGAAAAAAATTTGAGGGTCTTCATGATTTAATCTAGATATTTTCAAATCTATGTTTTTGAATGGCTATACAGGCATACACATGAATTTCATGGTTTGGTTTTTATTAGCATTTGAGTTCTTTGGTCCTTAGACTACTCTGATTGGTGAATTGATTATCGATTATTTATGTCTTGGATATTTGAAGGAATATGTTGAATGGAATGTGTTAAGCTTAAATGCTTTAATTTTATGTTTGATCAAGGACGATCAATGGTTAAGTGTAGAGTAATTTGATAAGTTCATAATTGTGCTATATTTTATGTGTCATTTACAACATTTTTATGTGTTATAAGCAAGGTTTGAGTTATTATTGAGTTTAATTTAGTTATTCTTAGTTTTTGTAGGGTCCAAGTGAAAGAAAATGCTAAGGGCAGAACATGCAGGAGTATGAAGCCATTTTGGATTCTGTTTTGTATTTCAAGTATAACTTTGATTCCAATCTCCGATTGAGATGATTTTGGATTATTTAGAAAGATATTGAATATTTCTACAACTTTCATGTTTTGGCTTTTCTAGGATTCTATAGGATTCTTGTTCAAAATTACAAAGTTCGAAAATGTGTACCGGCGATGAGTGATTCTGATATAGTTTTGTAGATTCAGTATAACTTTCTTATCTGAGCTCCAATTGAGCTTATATTGCATCCCTTTATGATGTGTTACAAAGCTAAGACATATAGCTACAACTTTCATGTTTTGGGTTTTGCTAAATGCGGCCTGTATCAGGATCAAAATCGAAGCCTAAAGTGATGGCCCAACACACATGCGCTGGGATTGTGCAACGCATGTGCGGTGTGACCAGCGGAGGAATTCTCGGCTAAACAGGCAGCACATGTGTGCCCAAAATAGCAATGTTGCGTATTTTTAAATTTTTGGTAGATTTCTTCGTCTGGTTGGACTCTTTTTCAGCCGATTTCACATTCTTATCCTTAGACCTTGATTGTAACCCTGATACTCATTATAAATACCCCAAGTAGGGTGATTAGAAGAGAGGACACTTTTATTTTGACGTTTAGCTAGGGTTTTCAGTAGAAAAATTATTCTTTATTCTTTCATAGCACTTTGTGCCTAAACCCTTTTTCTTGGTTGAGGTATTTGAAGCCATGGTCAATTCTACTACGTTGTGAGACCTTTTGTTATTGAATTTTATTCAATCATATGTCAAGTATTGATTATTTTTCTGTAATTAATTTTATGATTGATCTTTTAACTTGTTATTGCTGCAGAATAATTAAGTTATTAGAATTAATCTACTGCTAGATTGTTTTAACCGCGTGTGCTTAATTCAATCTGTGAAGCAACTAAGTTTGATAATTGCTCGATTATTGTTATTAAATTTGGGAAAAATAATCATCTAATTGGCATAACCGCGTGTGTTTATGTTTAATTAGCCTAATTTTTCTTATTGATTTTAAGCTTCTATTAATTAATCTTTGGTGCGTGTCTGGGTTAAATTAATAGTTAGGGTTAATTGGATCGCGCGTTAAAAATTAATCATCTTTAGAAAGAAACAAGAAGCAAATTTGAATTGGAATTTGAGTTAATTCTTCAATTAGTACTTGATATAGAATTGAATTATCTTGCGTGTGAAGGATCGACTAGTGAAATTACCATGGTGGATATGACCGAAACCAAGAATTTCCTTACATCGAAATTCTCTTTAGTTATTTTACTGTTTTAATTTTTAGTTCAAAAGCATTCAAGATAACCCTTCTTTTCATTTAGTATAAGAATAAACTCCGTTCTCTATGGGACGAACTTGACTCACCACTACTACATTGTTATTGAGAGTTGTTAATTTTGGGTGCCTATGACGGCATTTCTACCATGACCAAAAAGAGGCGTGAGGGGATTTATTTCCTTGTTTGCAATTTATTTCTTATGCGAAGGAAGTTTTAAAAAATAAGATGCTTAACAAGGGGTAGAATTTAAGCACGGAAGTTAGGTAGATTCATCACCTTAACACTCATTCTAGGAGGAATTCAAGGACTATTCAAGTTTCATTGGGCCTTTTGAGTAGGAATTTAATTGAATTTCTTGATTTGGAAGTGAGATACATTTGAAAATTTGCAAAACATCAGAATATTATGAAAGGGAATAAATCTCCCTTTACAAGAAAAAATTTAGTTCTCAATCAGCTAAGAGAACTGACAAATGCATTCATCATCAAGAGATTATCAAAAACATTTTGTGAAGTCTTTTTTTATGAAACAGGAATTGATTTTATTGCTTCTAATTCTCCTTTATTTTAAAGTATGATAAATGTCAACCTAGGTTCTTAAGAGAATGCATATTTAACTCATAGTTGTGAGGATTTGAGAGGGTGGATCCTTTGGAACCTTTGGAAGAGATGCAATATTATATAAGGGAGATTAAATATTCATAGCCAAGCACCGGTCATGGACAAGCACTAGTTGTAACATATGACTAAATGGTTAGTAAGAATTAGCCTTATGAATTTTCTATTTCTTGTCTAAAAGGCATATTTTATATCAGGATACATTTCTTTCTTTAATAGGAACTACAATTTCTTGGTTGTGTTGCTTGATGATGTCTTGATAATAGTCGGTGTCAAGAATGTGGTACAAATCAATCTGTACTGCACATCAGCCAGTATGGAGAAGGTTGACAAGCAATTGATGGATAAAAGTTTGTAGTTTGAACAGATATGGAATGTAAGTCCTGAACTTTCACAGCTAGAAATTTGAATTCTATGCCAAATATCTAATGTTGCTTCAGGATACAAGCTAAAAGCATGTGTTCTTATGGAATATTTAAAAGAGATATAACAATATGTAAGGAAGATTCAATGTGTTCATAGGCAGACATAAGTTTCAGCACATTATTGAATGACTTGGAACACTGAATTGGTCAGAACCTTTTCAAAGTTATAGCTTCCTGTCCAAAGGCACAATTTATATTCTATTATAAGATATTTCTGGCTTTGAAGCGAACAAAATGATTCCTTGCTGGTATTCTTTGATGATGTTGTCAAGGTAGTTGGTTTGAGAAGTGCAAGCAATAATACACAGCACATGAGCTAGTATGGAGAAGGTTGGCAAGCAACTAATGGATAAAAGTTGGTGGATGGAATATAGAAATGCAAGCCCTAACTTGTAACAATAGGAAATTTAAATTCTATGCTACACATGTAATGGTGCTTCAAGGTAAAAGTTAAAGAGGACCTTGGTCGAGAAATTACTTTCAAAAGAAAGCAATCCAATTAAGCAATATGGGCTGGTTGAATCAGTATTTGTGCAATACAACTTGTAGCTTCAAAATTTGAAACCAGGTGTAGCAAGTTTTTTCCAAGTGATGTCGTTGACCCCATGGTTGATGGATTATTAAAAAAAGCACAACGTGTCTAGTCCCAAAGATAGTTGAATTGTCATGGATGGGGTTGATTTGTGGGAATATAACAAATTGTGAAAGGATATGTTGTTAGGTTCTAGGTTTCAATTTGAAGGAAAACCCAGATTATTTTTTTATTTCTAAGGAAATTAGATTGTTACATTATTGTTGACATTTGGAAGGATGTAAACATGAATCTATGTGTTGCTATATTTTGTCTATTTTTCTTTAGTGCTTTGCGGCATCAGTTCTTATACACACACACACACATATATATATGTATACATATATATGTGTGTATATATATGTATGTATATATATATATTTATATGTATATATATGTATATATATACATATATATACATATATATGTACTATACATATATATGTATACACACACACACATACATATATATATATGTGTGTGTGTGTGTGTGTGTGTATGTATATATATATATGTACTATACATATAGATGTATACACAC
This sequence comes from Cinchona pubescens, assembly GCA_025175665.1. Classification (NCBI taxonomy): domain Eukaryota; kingdom Viridiplantae; phylum Streptophyta; class Magnoliopsida; order Gentianales; family Rubiaceae; genus Cinchona; species Cinchona pubescens. Next base: position 7,000,547 of record JANKKI010000051.1, on the reverse strand, counting down.
ACACACATATATATGTATGCATATATATTATATATATGCATACATATATATGTGTGTGTGTGTATACACATATATATGTATACATATATATGTGTATATATATGTATATATATATATATATATATACGTATGTATATTTATATATGTAATATAGGGTTGAAGATCTCACATAATTGCGGGTAAGATTTAACTTGTGGAAAGAATTTGTTGTTATTTAAAATGGATCTGTCGTATGAAATTTCCTGATTGCTATTGAAACTTCATCTTTTTTGTCATAAAAGGTTTTGTAAGCATCCTAATTTTACAAGTTATCTTGGACATATATTTTTATAGGAAGAGGATATGATTTGTGTAGAAAATTTTGTCCATTGTTTTCTCCATGTTTGATCAAAATTAGTTGCTTTTAGAACCAAACCAAATTTATTTTGATTCAAACTCTCGAGACCACATTTGTGCAGTACCCAAATTTCAGAAACTACTACAATAGTTCTCACTTTACTACAATGCCAATTTTTATATAATGGTTCAAAATATTGGGCTTGTAGCATTTTCCATTTAAAACCTTTACTCTTGACAATTTAATCTCTAAACTCACATCTTTCGATTGCTTTGCCCAAATTTGTGACAAGATGTCAATTTATATCACAATGGAGTTTCTCAACAGTGTAAATTTCTTTCAATATAAAGAATATATAATATAAAACTTTACCATTGTGCATCTTGATAGGCAAACTCTTTTCCTCTACCTCAATCAATTTTCTCAGCCATCTTGACTAAACTTGATCAAACTTTTTAATTTTGTTATCAATCACATCTAACAATTTGAGAGGACTCATTTTTCCAACCATCATCTCCAAGTAAATTTTACTTACCTAGAAAGGGGACAAGTAATGAATGGTTACAAGCTAATTTTACTAACTAGGAAAAGTTAAAGTTATGAATGCTTAGAAAGTAAATTATCGAGCATAAAAATTCTTATTACAAAGTGTTATGACCTAAATATTTTCATTGTGTAAAATAAAGGGTTAGAAAAAGTTTTCCCCCTAAAATATGAGGGTAATCACACTTTATTACATTAAACTTAAAAAATATACACTTTGCCTCCTTTTTTCCAATATTAGGAAAATGCATGTGTTCCACATGTTCTTATGACTAATTGAAAAAGATAATTCAAATAGTAGTATTTAAAAATTTTCAAATAAATGATCACCTTGTATTTTTCTAAAAGGTGAATATCTTAAATGCAAAATAAATGTTTTTGTTTTTATCGTTAAATGTTGTTTTATATTTGTTTGACTTTAAATCTTACTTTTGCATTTGATACTCATCGTTTCAGTCTTGTATCTTTAATGTGTGATCATGACCTACAATTATACAAAAAGAATAGAGTTTTCTTTTTAGTGAAGATTTTAAGTATTCTAAATTAATGTTCATTAAAGTCTATTATTCAAAGTCAATGTATAACAACAAAAATTACGGTGAAAGGAATTAATCTACCTTAACAAGAAGACTTTGAAAGGAATCAATCTCCCTTGACAAGACAACACTTGGTTCTTAATCAGGTGTGAGCACTAAGAGTTCATTATTAAGGGAGTTTTAGAAACATATTTTTAGGTCTTTTTTTTATAAACGGGAATTGATTTTAATATTTTTAAATCTCCTATATATCAAAGGATGATAAATTCCAACCTTGGATCTTAATAGAATGCATATGCAATCCTTCTAACAGCTTTGAAAGAAGTGCAATAATATGTGAGGGAGATTCAATGTTCATAGGCAAGCACAAGTAACATTATATTATTGGATGGTTGGTAAGATTCAATTGATTGGAACCTTCTAATTTTTCTTCTTGTTCTCAATCACAAAAGGCACAATTTATATTCAATCAGGATACAATTCTGGCATTGTGGGAACAATGATTCCTCAGTCGTATTCTTTTGACAATGTTTTCAAGGAAGTGGGTGTCAATAATATGGAGCAAATCATTCCATACTACATATCACCAAGTGGGGATTAAGGTTGGCATGCTCTTGATGGATAAAAGCTCATAGTTGGAATATGAAAATACAAGTCCTGAATTGCAACAACTGACAATTTAAATTCTATGCCAAATTTGTCATGGTGCTTAAGGATACAAGCTAAAGAGAAACTTGGCAGAGAAATTACTTGCAAAAGAAAGGAATGCAATTGAGCCCCATAGGCTGGAGGACTTGATATTTGTGCATTATAGCTTGCAACATTAAAATTTCAATCTAGGTGTAGCAAGTACTATTCCAAGTGATATCGTTGACCCATGGATGATGTTTTATTGACAAAGCACAATATACACATTCCTAGAGATGCGAATTGAGATGGATAGAGTTTTATACTATTAGATATGGCTTTTTGGGATATAACAAATTGTAGAATAGTGGGAAGTTTAGTTTCCAATTTCCATCCTAAAGCGCTACAAATTATTCTTATTTTTAAAACATTAATCTATAGGCTATTGTTGATTTACCATGTATGCTAAATATGTTGTATCCTCATTAAACTAGGAAAAGTTTCAAGTAATGAATGTTTACAAACTAAATTATTGAGAAGAGAAATTCAAAGTACAAAGTGTTATGACCTAATATTAAAATTGTATAAAATGAAGGGTTAGTATCATTTCGCGCCTAAGCTATAGGGAAAATTACATTTTACCCCTTAAAATTAAAAAAAACAATTTACCTTTTTTTTTCCACTAGAAGAAAAAGACACGTGTTTTGCACGTTCTCTTATGACTAATTGAAAACTGTATTTAGATTAGTAGTATTAAAAATTCTCAAATAAATTAGCACCATGTATTTCTTTTCTAAACTATGAATATATTAAATGTCAACTAAATGTTTTTGTTTTTTCCATGAAATATGGTTTAGATTTGTTTAACTGGGGATCTTACCTTTATATTTTATATTCAAATTTTCAACCTTTGGTCTTTACTATCATAAACTTCAATTTTATAGAAGTAATAAAATTTTCTTTCGTAATGAAGATATTAGTGTTCAACATAAATGTATAATAATAGAAATCATCGGAACTCAATTTGGTTCTAACCACTATAGAGTTGGTGCTTAGTTTTTTACACATTAAGTTGTCTTTAATGTCTCCTATTTTTTATCTAGGTAGATTAAAGTTGTATAAAAATGACAAAGAAGAGTTGTTGGCATTAAAATTTTATATATCTTACCATGTAACTGCTCTCGAAGTAGAAGAAGCGAGTTGGTTGCAATCATTATGAAAAAATTGTTAGCATGTTTAGTCACCATAAATGCCACTTAAGAGAGGTGCGAGAGGATGTATTTCCTTTTCTAATAACAGTTCCTTTTGACGTGTAGGAAGTAATAAAAAATGAAATACTTGAATCAGAGGAAAAATTTAAGTGAGGAAGTTTGAAAGGTTCGTCACTCTAATACTCTTTTTAGGAGGAATTCATGGCCTCTTATAAATTTCACATGGCCTCGTGAGGAGGAATTCAATTGAATTTCTTGACACAAAAGGGATTCAATCTCCATTAACAAGACAAAATTTAGTTCTTAATCAGTTTTGAGCACTTAAAATTCATCATCAAGGGAGTTGAAGAAACATTTGCTACAACTTCTTTTATGTAACAAAAATTGATTTTAATGTTGCCAAATCTCTTATTTCAGAGGATGATAAATGCCAACCTAGGTTCTTAATATAATGCATATGTGATTCAAAGTTGTGTGGATTTGAGAGTTTGGATCCTTATGGAAGCTTTGAAAGAGATGCAATAGTCTGAATGGGAAATTCAATGTTCATAGGCTAGAAACGGTTGGTAGAAAATTACATGCAAAAGAAAAGAAGCTAATTTGAGTAACACAGTTTGGCAGCCTTGGTATTTGTGGCCATTACAACCTGAAACTTCAAAAATTTTCAATCTAGGTGTAGCAAGTATTTTTCCGAGTGATGTTATTGATGCTATAAATGATGGATTATTGTCAATGCCAAACATGCACAGTTCCAGAGAGGCGAATTAACATTGATGGAATTGGCTTGTGGGATATTATGAACTGTGGAAAGGTGGTGGTTTAGGCTCTAATTTTCATCTTGTAGTATGCCTAGTGATTCTTATTTTTAAAACTTGAATATGTATGCTATTTTGATTTGCCATGTGTATTGCATTTATTGTATTCTCATCAACTGAGAAAAGTTTCAAGTGATGAATGCTTACAAACTAAATAATCAAGAATAGAAATTCAGAGTACAAAGTGTTATGAGCTAATATTAACATTGTGTAAAATAAAGAGTTAGTAACACTTTGGCACTTAAACTACTGGGAAAATTATACTTTACCTGATTAAACTAAAAAATAAATACTTGACTTCTGTTTTCCTCTACAAGGAAAATGCATGTCTTGCTTCGCATGTGTTCTTATGAAAAGTTAAAAAATATGTTAGGGTAGAAGCATTTAAAATTTTTGAAATAAATGAGCATAGTGGATTATTTTTCTAAATGTGAAATAAAAGTCTTTATTTTTTTTTCATTTTAATATTGTTTTAAATTTGTTTAACTTCAGGTGTTACCTTTATATATTTTTACTCATCTTTCCAATTCTTTATCTTTAATTTAATAAACTTCAAGTTTATGAAAATAAAAGATCTGCTTTCATAATGAAGATTTTAAGTATTTAACCTAAATGTACATAAAGCCTACTATGCATGAAGTCAGTATATAAGAACAAAAACCAAAGACCATAACTTGGTCTCGACCATTATGGACTTGGTGTTCATTATTTTTTTACAATTTATCTATTTAATTTTTGTAACCTTTAATATTTTTATTTCTGGTCCATTTGTAGGTAGATAAAAGTGGTGTCAATATGAACGTATCTAGACTATATGTATCTATAATACTAATACTACTTCAACTTAGAGAAAAATTTCAAATTTTTTTTACACAACCACCCAACCAAGTGAAAATTTTATTAAATAATCATCAAATTTTACAATGTCGAAGATAAGGGCAGCCCCTAGCATCTAAGATAACCAAACCTTTTATAGAGCAAGGAATGGAGTCTCGGTCATACTCAACATATATAGGATTTTTAATACCCTCATTTGCTAAACATTCAGCGACTTGGTTTGACTCTTCAAGTACATGTTTAAAAGAAATATCCCTGCCTACAAAATAGTCCTTGATGAACCGGAGTTGATTGTCAATGCTCCAAGATGGTGCCGAGAAACCACTCAAAATGTTGATGAGAGTTAGTGAATCACTTTCCACCTCCAGTGCTTGTAACTTCAATTTGCAACACATCTTGAGCCTATCTACAAGAGCCATCGCCTCGGCTTGCAAATTGGTTTGATGCTTGTAGCAATTGGAGAAGGCCTTAATGCATTGTCCATTGTGTTTCTAAGAATGACCGCCACCTGCTGCCATACCCGGATTTCCTTTAGAAGCACCATCCACATTCAATTTGAAACATGCAAGGGGAGGGCATTCTCATTTAACAGCTAGGACTTTCCTTGGTTTTGTTTGGAGTAGTTGATTGCAGATTTCTCTTGAAAGAAACAGTTCATCAGCTTGAATCAGCTTTGTAAAAGGATAAATTAAGGACATATCTTTCAAATAAGAGTAGAAAGATAAGGGTGCTATTTTTGGGATTAATGTGATAAGGGTGCTGACATTCTTGGTAGCTTTGCACCCTTCATAAAATCACTGACTGTATGAAAAAGATCTTGTTAGATAATGTCCCAGCAAGTAGTGAAGAAAGTCCCATTATAGCCATTGATGCTCTCAGTGCCATTAGGGTTAGAACATCACATTTTTCAACTTCTTTGTTGAGAGTTCGGATAATAAGCTCTGGTTGTCCTAATTAGAGATAGTTTCTATGAGGGTATCTAGCAATGAGTGGTCTATGGCTAATATTAGAGTCATTACAAGACAAGAGCTCCTAGAAGAAGTTAATTCATTCGACCTCAATTAGTTGCATGGTTTTGGTTCAAGCCCCATCAGTCTTAATCTTTGAAATGTGCATTCTTTGCCATTTGGCCAGGAGGGTAGAGTGGAAGAATTTGGAGTTTTGGTCTCCCTCTTTCAGCCATTTCATCCCCGTTTTTTGTAGCCAAAAAGTTTCTTCCTCTGCAACGCATCTAGTGTGAAAAGCCTGTGTGTGAGCTAATGTGATTTGGTTGCTTTGGCTTTGCTGTTGCAAAAGAGCTTCTTCCTTGCACTTGAAATCTCGTTCAGCTTGTTTTACCTTGGTGAAAACATTACCAAACACCGTGTGGCTCCAGTTCCTTAGCTTTGTTGTAAGCCTTTTCAATTTGGAATCTAGAATAGAGAGCGGGGATCCAGAACAATGTAAATGCCAATTATTGTCCACAACCTGCAAAAAATTCTTATGCTTAGTCCACATGTTTTAGAATTTGAATTATTGCATTTGGCCCTAATGTAGTTTCATTAGACATTTTGAGAACAAGTGGAGAGTGGTCAGAGCATGTCTTGAGTAGATGCTCAACGCTAATGTGTTGAAAGGCTGCCAGAAAATCATTATTGCAGACGAATCTGTCTAGTCTCTTCCACACCACATTTTCAAACCTATTTCCGCGCCAAGTAAATTTGCAGCCTTGAAAGGGCAAATCCATCAAGGCACAATCATGGAGGCAATCATTGAATTCACTCATAGCATCAAGGTATACAGAGCAGGAACCTTTGTATTCATTCGAGTTGGAAGTAACATTAAAATCTCCACCTACTAGCCATGGAGCTTGAGGTTGGACTGCTCGAAGTTCCTCCCAAAGAGTTCTTCTTTTCGTCTTTGTACACATTGCGTTTACAAAGAGGCTGCCATATCTATGTGTGGAGGAGAAGAGGAAATGGGTACCTGGAATAGCTGGTCAGAAATGAAAATGGGAGCTAAAGCTAGCTCTGTATTCTAGAAAACCCTAAATTTTGCCATTAGAGTTGCAATCATAGCTACAAACCCTAATTTATGAGCAAAGAAAGAGATTCTTGCTTCGTCCACCATTGGTTCTATTAAAGCAAGAATTTTTATTTTGCATTGTTTAACTAGCAGCTTGAGTTTACGAATGGAGGGTTTGTTGGCTACCCTTTTTATGTTTCATATAAGGATACTATCCATGTAAAATGGAAGAGTTAGGTGACTGGGAGATAGGTTTAGTAGAAAACCTTGTGCGCATTGGTCACAACATGTTGTAGGTTCATTTGCGTCTACCTTTCTTTTTACCTCAGGACTTACCATTCGATTTTGGCAATGAGAGTGCAGGCTGGGGAGGGGTTTCCGTTGCTTGCTTTGCATGGGGCGAATCGCTGTCTGAAAAGCAGCATGGTAATTCTTCCAGAATTTTTGCATGGGGGATGAAAGAATCATCTTTGAATTGGGTGTTTGTATTTGGAGTTGGAGATGTGATGGCTTGGTTTGTTAGTTCATTTGGTTAGCAGAGTCCACACTTTTCCAATCGAGGCTGTTGGAGTGATATTCTCCAACAAATTGAATTATGCAATTCTTCCTCCAATGAATTCAAATTTTGAATTTGTAGATTAGTAGGGTGGTTTGTTGGGTCAGTTACCCGCTTTGGAGGTGGCTGAGCTGCCGCCCCTTCCACAACCACTTCAGCCACCGGTTCTGCCACTTGGGAAATCTGTTGTTCATCATGCTCCACTTTCTTTTCTAGCATTTGATCATGATTCAAATTAACTCCATTAAATACTTACACAAATATGCCTAAATAATCATGCAAAGAAAACAAAGAACAACTCTTCTTGGTATTAAAATCTTATATACCATGGAATAGCTCTTGACAAGAAGAAGAAATGTCTATGTTGCAATCATTATGGAAAAGTTTTTAGTAGGTTTAGCAGCTTCAAACGCTACATAAGAGATGCGCGGGAGGATGTATTTCCTTGTTGAAAATTATATTCTTATGTGAAGGAAGTATTAAAAAAGATGTCCAATGAGATACTTGAAAGTAGGGGAAATTTAAGCTAGAATGTGAGGTTGGTTCATCACTCTAGCATTCCTTTTAGGAGGAACTGAGGAAATCTTTCAAATTCCACTGTGCCTTTTCAGTGGGTATTCGATCAAATTTCTTAATTTGGAAGCCAAAAACATTTGAAAATTAGCAATAAATCAAATGACTATAAAGGTAATAAATCTCCCTTAACTAGACAAAACTTAGTTCTCTGCCAGCTGTGACAACAGAAAGTTCATCATCAACATATTTATGTATTGTCTCATTTTTTAAGAAACAAGAGCCGATTTAAATGCTGCTAATCCTCTGATTTCAAAGGATGATAAAAGCCAAACTTGGCTCTTAAGAGAATGCATATGCAACTTGTAATTTTAAGGATTTGAGATGATGGATCCATCTAGAAGCTTTAAAAGAGATGTAACAGTATGTATGGAAGATTTAATACTCACAGGCAAGTACAGGTTGCAGAACAATATTGGATGGTTAGTAAGATTGACTTTAGTTGGTTAGAACCTTATGAATTTTCCACTTTTTGTCCAAAAGGCTCATCTTATATTTGATTGTGATACATTTCTTCTTTGATCAGAATAAGGATTCCTTAGTTGTATTATTTTACCATGTTCTTAAGGAAGTCTAGTGTCAAGAATATGGTGAAAATGCAAATCCTAAAACTGCCACAACTGGTAATTCGATTTTTTGCATGACATGCAATGTTGCTTACAAGCTAAAGACGAACTTTGTTGGGAAACTACTAGCAAATGAAAGGAATCTAATTGAGCCACATAGGTTATGAAACTTAATATTTGTGCACTACAACATGCAACTTCAAAATTTCAATGTAGGTATAGCAAGTCTATTCCAAGTGATGTCGTTGACCCCATGAATTATTGACAAAACACAACAGATGCAGTCCTAGAGAGGTGAATTAACATTGATGGAATTGGCTTGTGGGATATAACGAATTGCAGAAGGGTGGTAGTTTAGGTTATAATTTCCATCCTGTATTAAATTAGTGTGCTTGATGATTATTATTTTTAAAACATGAATCTCTATGGTATTTTGACTTATCACATGTGTTGCATTCATCGAATCCTCATCAACTAAGAATAATTAAAAGTAATGAATGCTTACACACTAAATTATCTAGAATAGAAATACTTAGTAAAAGTGTTATGAGCTAATATTAACGTTGGGTAAAATAAAGGGTTAATAACACTTTACCTCCTAAACTACTGAGAAAATTATACTTTACCCCATTAAACTAAAAATTAAATACTTTACCTCTTTTTTCCTCAACAAGGAAAATGCACGTTCTTTTCACGTGTTCTTATGAAGAATTAAAATATGTACTAGAGTAGAAGACGTCAAAAATTTTCAAATATATTAGCAAAGAATATTATATTTTCTAAAAGGGAAGATAAAAAATGTCAAATGAATGTCCTTTTTTTTCATTTTAATATTATTTTAGATTTGTGTAACTTTAGGTCTTACAAGCACTTTTTTGTTCATCATTCCAATACACTTTTTTTTTTATTATAATAATCTTCAATTTTACAGAAATAAAAAAGATTTTCTTAATGAAGAATTTAAGTATTCAACCTAAATGGTCATTTAAGCCTACTATTCACAAAGTTAATGTATAACACCAAAAATCAAAGAACAAAACTTGGTTCCGACCACTATGGATTTGGTGTTCATTAATTTTTTATAATTGATCTAGTTAATTTTATTTATCTTCAATGTTTCTATTTATTTTCCATTTGTAGGTAAATAAAAGTGGTGTCACTATGAACGTATACACTTTGACTTAGAGAACAATTTCAAATTAACTCCATTAAATACTTACATAAATATGCAAAAAAAAAATCATGCAAAGAGAACAACAAACAACACTTGTTGGTATTAAATTTTCATATGCTGTGGAACTGCTCTTGACGAGTAGAAGAATCGATTAAGTTACGATCATTATGGGAAGTTGTTAGTGGGTTTAGTCACCTCAAATGCTACATAAGAGATGCATCGGGAGGATGTATTTCCTTGTTTGTAATTACCTTCTGATGTGAAGGAAGTATTAAAAAATGTGGTACTTGAAAATAGTGGAAATTTAAGTAAGGACGTGAGGTAGGTTCATCACTCTAACATCCCTTTTAGGAGAAGTTCAGGAACTCTTTCAAGTTCCACTAGACCTTTTTAGTTGGAATTCAATCAAATTTCTTGAGTTGGAAGTGTTGAAAATTTGCAATACATTAGAAAACTATGAAGGGAATAAATCTCTCATGACTAGACAAAACTTAGTTCTCAGCCTACTGTACTTATTGAAAGTTATCATCAAGGGATTTTCATAAATGTGTTTCCATGTTTTTTATGAAATGGGAACTGATTTAAATGTTGATAAATCTTCTAATTTCAAAGGATGATAAAATGCAACTTGGTTCTGAAGAGAAAGCAAATGTAACTCGTCATTATGAGGATTTGAAATGTTGGATCCTTCTTGAAGCTTTGAAAGAGATGCAATAGTATGCAAGGGAGATTTAATGTTCACAGGCATGCACATGTTGTAGAACATTACTGGATAATTAGTAAGATTTTATTGGTTGGAACCTTATGAATTTTCTACTTTTTGTCCAAAAGGAACATGTTATATTCGATCGTGATACATTTCTTTTTTTGATCGGATCAAGGATTCCTTAGTTGTATTGCTTTACGATGTTCTCAAGGAAGTTTAGTGCTGAGACTATAGTGAAGATCATTCGATACTGCACATTAGCTATAGTCGAGAAGATTGGCAAGCAATTGATGGGTAAAAGCTGATAGTTTAATATGGAAATGCAAATCCTGACCTGCAACAAATGGCAGTTCAAATTTATTCTAGATATGTAATGATACTTAAGGATACACGCTAAAGATGAACTATGTAAAGAAATTACTCGCAAAATGGAAGGAATATAATTGAGCTATATAGGATGTCAAACTAAATATTTGTGCACTACAACCTGCAACTTCAAAATTTCAAACTAGTTATAGCAAGTGCTATATTCCTAGTGATGTCATTGTCCCCATGGATTATTAACAAAGCACAACATATCCAGTCCTAGAGAGGCAAATTAACATTGATAGGATTGGATTGTGGGATATAACGAATTGCGGAAGGCTGGAAGTTTGGTTCTAATTTCCATCCTGTAGTGTGCTTGATAATTCTTATTTTTAGAACATGCATTTGTATGCTATTTTGACTTAGCACGTGTGTTGCATTCAAAGTATCCTCATCAACTAAGAAAAGTTTCATGTAATGAAAACTTACAAACTAAATTATTGAGAAAAGAAATTCATAGTACAAATTATTTTGAGCTTATATTAACATTTTTTTTAAATAAAGGGTCAGTAACATTTTGCCTTCTAAATTGTTGGAAAAATTATAGTTTACTCCCATTAACAAAAAAATAAATATTTTACCTCTTAGTTCCTTTACAAGGAAAATCCACGTGCTTCACATGTGTTCTTATGAAGAACTAGAAAACGTATTAGAGTAGAAGCACTAAAAAGTTTCAAATAAATAAACCCAATGCTTAATTTTTTAAAAAAAAGAGGAATATCAGAAAGGCCAAATAAATATATTTATTTTTTTCGATTTTAATATTGTTTTAGATTTTTTAACTTTTGGTCTTACCTTTCCATTTTTTTACTTATCTTTTGAATACTTTATCTTTAATATAATAAACTTCAACTTTATAGAAATAAAAAAAATTTTCTTTTATAATGAAGATTTTAAGTATTCAACCTAAATGTTTGTTAAAGCCTACTATTCAGACAATCAATGTATAACAACAAAAATCAAAGAACAGAACTTGCTTCTGACTGTCATGGACTAGTTGGTTGTCAGTGCTTGACAATTTATATTTTCAATTTAAGTTCTATTTCATGTAAGAGAATTTTTGGTCCATTTGTAGGTAGATAAAAGTTGTGTCAATATGATTATATCTAGACTATATGTATTCATAAAACTGATACACTTTGACTTATTGAACAATTTCAAATTAACTCCTTTAACATTACTCTTACACAAATATGCCAAATCTATGAAGCAACAAACAGCACTTGTTGGCACTAAAATTTTATCTTCCATGGAATTGATCTTGACGAGCAAAAGAAACAAGTAAGGTTCATTCACTATGGAAAATTTGTTGGTGGGTTTAGTCGCCTTAAACGCTACTTACGAGATGAGTGGGAGGATGTATTTCCTTGTTTGAAATTAGCTTATGTTGTGAAGGAAGTATTATAAAATGAGATACTTGAAAATAGGGAAAATTTTAGAGCAGATATGAGGTAGGTTCATCACTCTAACACTTCTTTTAAGAGAAATTCATGCACTTTTTCAATTTTGACTGTGTCTTTCGGTAGGAATTCAATTGAATTTTTGGATTTGGAAGTGAAAAACTTTTGAAAATTTGCTATAAATTAGAATATTATGAGGGTAATAAAATTCCCTTAATAATATAATTCTCAGCCAGCTATGACTATTGAAAGTTCATCATCTAGGGATTTTCATAAACATCTAGTCTTTTGTCATACTTATATGAAAAGGAAACCGTTTTAAATGTTGCTAAATCTTCTAATTTCAAAGGATGATAAAAGCTAACCATGGTTCGTAAGAGAATGCATATGCAACTCTTTATTGTGAGGATTTGAGATGGTGAATCCTTTTAGAAGCTTTGAAAGATATGCAACAGTACGTAAGGGAGATTTAATGTTCATAGGCAAGCCTAGGTTGCAAAATATTACTGGACGGTTAGTAAGATTTAATTGGTAGGCATATGATAAATTTTCTACTTTTGCCCAAAAGGTACATTTTATGTTCGATCAGGATACATTTCTTTCTTTGACAGCAACAAGGATTCCTTAGTTGCATTCCTTTACGATGTTCTCAAGGAAGTTAGTGTCGAGAATAAGGTGAAAATCAATCCATACTACACATCAACTAGAATGGAAAAGGTTCGCAAGACATTGATGGACACAAGCTATAGTTTAATGAGGAAATGCAAATCCATGACCGCAACAATAGAGAAGGTAATTTGAATTTTATGCCAGACATATAATTATGGTTTTGGATACAAGCTAAACAGGAACTTTTTAGAGAAATTACTTGCAAATGAATGGAATATAATTGAGCCACATAGAATGTAAAACATAATATTTGGGCACCACAACCTACAACTTCAAAATATCAACCTAAATATAGCAAGTGCTATTCCAATTTGATGCTGTTGACCCACAGATTATTGGCAAAGCATGACATATGCAATCCCAGAGAGGCAAATTAACATTGATAGAATTGGCTTGTGGGAAATAATGAATTGCGGAAGGGTGTTAGTTTAGGTTCTAAATTCCTTGTTGTAGAGTGCTTGAAGACTCTTGTTTTTAAATCATGAATCTGTATGGTGTTTTGACTTACCACGTGAGTTGCATTCATTGTCCCCATCAACTGAGAAAATTTCAAGTAATGAATGCTTACAAACTACATTATTGTGACTAGAAATTCATTGTACAAAGTGTTGTGAGCTCATTTTCTAAGATTGTGTAAAATAAAGGTTTAGCTACACTTTTCCACCTTACATGTTGGGAATATTATGCTTTACCCCCACTAAACTATAAAATAAATATTTTACCTCCTGTTTCATGTACAATGAAAATACACATGCATCGCATGTGTTCTTATGAAGAATTAAAAAATGTATCAGAGAAGAAGTATTGAAAAATTAAATGAGCAAATTGCATAATTTTTTCTAAAGGGAAATAAAAGAAATGTCAAATAAATGTCTTTATTTTTTTTCATTTTAATGTTATTTTGGACTTGTTAACTTTAGGTCCTACCTTTACATTTTTTGCTCATCTTTCCAATATTTTATCTTTAATATAATAAACTTTAATTTTACGAAAATAAAAAAAATTCTTTCTGAGTGAAGAATTTAATTATTCAACCTAAATGTTCGTTAAAGCCTACTATTCACGAAGTCAATTTATAACAACAAAATCAAAGAGCTTCGAAAATTATGGACTTGGTGTTCATTAATTTTTACAGATGTTGAATAATTATCTATCTATTTAATTTTAGTTATGTTTGATGTTTCTATTTCTAGTCCACTTGTTGGTAGATAAAAGTGGTGTCAATGTGAATGTATCTACACCATATGTATCTGTGAAACTGATACCCTTTGACGTATAGAATAATTTCAAATTAAATCTATTAAATGCTTACTCTATTATGCCTAAACAATCATGTAAAGAAAACAACAAACAAAACTTGCTGGTATTAAAGTTTTATATACCATGGAACTGCTATTAACGAGTAGAAGAAGTGAGTACGTTGCAGTCAGTATGGAAAAGTTATTTTTGGGTCTAGTCGCCTCAAATGCTATTTAAGAGATGCGTGGGAGGATGTATCCCCTTGTTTGAAATTACCTTTTGATACGAGGAAGTACTAAAAAATGAGATACATGAAAATAGGGGAAATTTAAGTGTGGACATGTTGTAGGTTCATCACTCTAACACTTCTTTTTGAAGGAGTTCAGGAAATGTTTCAAGTTTTGTTGGGCCATTAAATTTAATTGAGGAATTCAATCAATTTGCTTTATTTGGAAGTGAAATACCTTTAAAACTTTGCAATACATCAGAACAATTTGAAGGGAATAAATATCTCTTAACTAGACAAAATGTAGTTCTCAGCCAGTAGTGACTACCGAATGTTCATGTTCAATGGATTTTCATATATTATCACGTACTTTTTGAAACAGGAACCTATTTAAATGCTGCTAAATCTTCTAACTTCAACGGGTGATAAAAGCCAACCTTGGTTCTTATGAGAATGCACATGAAACTCGTTATTGTTAGGATTTAAGATGGTGGATCCTTTTGGAAGCTTTGAAAGAACAGCATGTAAAGAAGATTAACGTTCAATGGCAAGCATAGGTTGTAGAATATTACTGGATGCTTAGTAAGATTTAATTGGTTGGAACCTTATGAATTTTATACTTTTTATCCTAAAGGCACATTTTATATTCAATGAAGATACATTTCTTTCTTTTTAGGAACAAGGATTCCTTAGTTGTAGTTCCTTTATGATGATCTCTAGGAAGTCTATATGGTTGAGAATATGGTGAAAATCAATGCATATTGACATCATCTTGAATACAGAAGGTTGGCAAGATATTGATGGACAAAAACTGATAGTATAATGTGGAAATGGAAATCTTGAATTGCAACAACTAGCAATTCGAATTTTATGCTAGGCATGTAATGATACTTTAGGATAAAAGCTAAAGAAAAACTTCGTCGAGAAATTACTCGCAAAATGAAAGGAATAATTGATTCACATAGGCTGTCAAACTTAATGTTTGTGCACTACAACCTACAACTTCAAAATTTCAATCTAGGTATAGCAATTGCTATTCCGAGTGATGTCGTTGGCCCCATGGATTATTGGCAAAGCACAATATACGTAGTCCCAGAGAGGTGAAGTAACATTGATGGAATTGGCTTGTGGGATATAACAAATTATGAAAGCTGGTAGTTTGGGTTCAAAATTTCATACTATGGTGTGCCTGATTATTCTTATTATTTTTAAAACTTGAATTTGTATGCTATTTTGACTTACCACTTGTGTTGCATTCATTGTGTCCTCCTCAATTAAGAAAAGTTTCAAGTAATGAATGCTTACAAACTAAATTATCGAGAATAAAAATTCATAGTACTAAGTGTTATGTGCTGCCATTAACATTTGTAAAAGATAGAGTTAGTGACACTTTTCCCCCCAAAACTATTGGGAAAATTGTACTTTACCCGCATTATACTAAAAAAATTTTACCACTTTTTTCCTCTACAAGGAAATTACACGTGCTTCACACGTGTTCTTATGATAAATTAAAAAATGTATCAGAGTAGAAACATTTCAAAATTTTCAAATAAATGAGCACATTGCATTATTTTTTCTGTAGGGGAATACTAGCAATGTCAAATAATGTCTTTGTTTTTTTATTTTAATGTTGTTTTAGATTTGTTAACTTTAGGTCTTACCATAATTTTAAAGAAAAAAAAAATTCTTCTTTCTTAATGAAGATTTTAAATATTCATAAAATGTAGCCTAAATGTTCGTTAAAATCTATTATTAACAAAGTTAATGTATAACAACAAAAATTAAAGACCATGTGTATTCTGCCATTATAGACTTGGTGTTCATTAATTTTATAATTTATCTATTTAATTTTAGTTACATTTAATGTTTCTATTTATGGTCCATTTTTAGCTTGGTAAAGTGGTGTCAATATGCATGTATCTAGACTATATGTATCCATAAAATTGATACACTTCAAATTTGAGAAAAAATTTAAAATTAAATCCATTAAATGCTAACACTAATATGCCTAAACAATCATGCAAAGAGAACAAAAAACAACACTTGTTGGTATTAAAATTTTATAAAACCACTGAACTGCTATTGACGAGCAGAAGAAGTGAGTAATTTGTAATCATTGAGGAAAAGTTGTTAATGGGTTTAGTTGCCTCAAACGCTACTTAAGAAATCCATGGGAGGATGTATTTGCTTGTTTGAAATTACCTTCTGATGTGAATGAAGTTTTAAAAAACGAGACTGTACATGAACATAAGGGAAATTCGAGCGAGGACGTGAGGTTGGTTTATCACTCTAACACTCTTTTTAAGAGGAGTTCATGAACTATTTCAAGTTCCACTAGGCCTTTTGAGTAGGAATTCAATCAAATTTCTTGACTTGGAAGTTCAAAACATTTGAAAATTGGGAATACATTAGAACACTATGAAGGGAACAAATCTCCCTTAACTAGACAACACTTAGTTCTCAGCCAGTTATGACTACTAAATCTACATGATCAATGGATTTCATAAACGTATTATCACTTTTCAAATGAAATGTGAATCGATTTAAATGTTGCTAAATCTTCTAATTTCAAAGGATGATAAAAGCCAAACTTGGTTCTTGTGAGAATGCATATGCAACTTGTTGTTGTCCAAATTTGAGATGGTGGATCCATTTGGAAGCTTTGAAAGAGATGCAACAGTAAGGGAGATTTAATGTTCATAGGCAAGTAGAGGTTGCAAAATATTATTTGACGGTTAGTAAGATTTAATTGGTTCTAACCTTATAAATTTTCTACTTTTTGTCCTAAAGGCACATTTTATATTCGTTCATGATGCATTTCTATCATTGATAGGAACAAGGATTCCTTAGTTGTATTACTTTATAATGTTCTCAAGGAAGTCCACTGTCGAGAATATGGTGAAAATCAATCCATACTATACATAAACTAGAATGGAGAAGGTTCTCAAGCAATTGATGGACAAAAGATGATTTTTTAATATGGAAATGCAAATCCTAAACTGCAATAACTGGCAATTCTAATTTTATGCCAGACATGTAATGATTCTTCAAGCCATATGCTAAAGACAAACTTTGCTGGGAAATTACTCACAAATGAAAGGAATCTAATTGAGCCACATAGGCTGTAAAACATAATATTTGTGAACTACAACCTGCAACTTCAAAATTTCAATCTTGGTACAGCAAGTGAAATTCCAAGTGATGTCATTGACCCCATGGATCATTCACAAAACATAACATATCATGCAGTCCCTAGAGACGAATTAACATTGATGGAATTGGCCTGTGAGATATAATGAATTGCAGAAAATAGGTAGTTTAGGTTCTGATTTCCATCCTACAGTCTGCCTGATGATTCTTTATACCATGAATCTGTAGGATATTTTGACATACCACAAGTGTGCATTCATTGTATACACACCAACTAAGAAATGTTTCAAGTAATGAATGCATACAAACTAAATTATTGAGAATGGAAATTCATAGTACAAAGTGTTATGAGCTAATATTAACATTGTGTAAAATAAATTATTAGTAACACTGCCTCATAAACAGTTGGGAAAATTATACTTTACCCATATTAAAATAAAAAATAAATACTTTACCTCTTTTTATCTCTACAAGGAAAATGCATAAGCTTTGCACGTATTCTTATGAAGAATTAAAAAATGAATTAGAGTAGAAGAATTAAAAACTTTCCAATAAATGAGGATAGTGCATTATTTTTTCTAAAGGGGAATATTGGATATTTGTCTAATAAATGTCTTTATTTTTTTTTCCATTTTAGTATTGTTTTAGATTTATTTAACTTTAGGTTTTACCATTACATTTCTTACTCATCTTTCCAATGCTTTATCTTTAATGTAATAAACTTCAATTATCCAGAAATAAAAAAAATTCTTTTCTGAATGAAGAATTTAAGTATTCAATCTAAATATTCATTACAGCCTACTATTCACAAAGTCAATGTATAACAACAAAAATCAAAGACCAAAACTTGGTTCCGATGATTTCGGGTAGGTTCGTCAATCTAATAGCCTTTTTAGGAGAAGTTCAGGAACTCTTTTAAGTTCCACTTGGCCTTTTTAGTTGAAATTCAACCAAATTTCTTGATTTGAAGTGAAAAATATTTGAAAATTTGCAATACATTAGAAGACTGTGAAGGGAATAAATCTTCCTTAACTAGACAAAACTTACTTCTCAGCCAGCTCTGCCCATTGAAAGTTTATCACCAAGGGATTTTCATAAACGTATTGTCAAGATTTTTTACGAAATGGGAACCTATTTAAACGCTGGTAAATATTCTAATTTCAAAGAACAATAAAATGCAACCGGGTTCTTAAAAGAAAGCAAATGTAACTTGTTATTGTAAGGATTTGAAATGTTGGATCCATCTCGAAGCTTTGAAAGACATGCAATAGTTTGTAAGGGAGATTTAATGTTCATAGGCAAGCACATGTTGTGCAATATTACTGGATGATTAGTAAGATTTTATTGGTTGGAACTAAGATTTAATTGGTTGGAACTTTATGAATTTTCTATTATTTGTCCAAAAGGAACATTTTATATTCGACCGTGATGTATTTCTTTCTTTGATCGGATCAAGAATTTCTTAGTTGTATTTCTTTATGATGTTCTCAAGGAAGGTTAGTGCCGAGAATATAGTGAAGATCAATCCATGCTGCACATTAGCTATAATCAAGAAGATTGGCAAGCCATTGATAGGTAAATGCTGATAGTTTAATATGCAAATGAAAATCCTCGAACAACAACAACTAGCAATTCGAATTTTATTCTAGACATATAATGATACTTAAGGATAAAAGATAAAGATGAACTTTGTAAAGAAATTACTCACAAAATAGAAGGAATATAATTGAGCCACATAGGATGCCAAACTATAAATTTGTGCACTACAACTTGCAACTTTGAAATTTCAATGTAGGTATAGCGAGAGCTATTCCGAGTGAAGTCATTGACCTCATGGATTATTGACAAAGCATAACATATCTAGTCTCAGAGAGGCGAATTAACATTGACGGAATTGAATTATGGGATATAAAGAATTGTGGAAAGGTGATAGTTTAGGTTCTAATTTCCATCCTGTAGTGTGCTTAATGATTCTTATTTTTAGAACATGAATCTGTATGCTATTTTGACTTAAGCACGTGTGTTGCATTCAAAGTATCTTCATCAATTAAGAAAAGTTTCATGTAATGAAAGGTTACAAACTAAATTATCAAGAATAGAAATTCATAGTACAAAGTGCTAATATTAACATTGTGTAAAATAAAGGGTTAGCAACATGTTGCCCCCTAAACTGTTCAGAAATTTATACTTTACCCCAATAAAATTAAAAAATAAATATTTTACCTCTTTTTTTCCTCTACAAGGAAAATACACTTGCTTCACACGTGTTGTTATGAAGAATTAGAAAATGTATTAGAGTAGAAGGACTAAAATGTTTCAAATAAATGAAGACAATGCTCAATTTTTTTTTAAAGGGGAATATGAAAAAGGTTAAATAAATGTATTTATTTGTCCATTTTAATATTGTTTTAGATTTTTAACTTCAGGTCTTACCTTTACATTTTTTTTTTACTTATCTTTTGAATACTCTATCTTTAATATAATAAACTTCAACTTTATAGAAATAAAAGAATTTTTCTTTCACAATGAAGATTTAAGTATTCAACCTAAATATTTATTAAAGCCTACTATTCAAAAAATGAATGTATAACAATAAAAATCAAAGAACAGAACTTGGTTCTTACTATTGATGGATTTGGTGGTCATTAGTTCTTGACAATTTATCTTTTTAATTTTAGTTATATTTCATGTTTGTATTTCTAGTCCATTTGTAGGTAGATAAATAAGGTGTCAATACGAGCATATGCAGACTATATGTATTCATGAAACTAATACACTTCGACTTATTGAACAATTTCAAATTAACTTCGTTAAACTCTTACACAAATATGCCTAAGCAATGAAGCAACAAACAACACTTGTTGGTATTAAAATTTTATCTACCACGGAATTGATCTTGACGATCAAAAGAAACGAGTAAGGTTAAATAACTATGGAAAATTTGTCAGTGAGTTTGGTCGCCTTAAACGCTACTTAAGATATGAGTAGGAGAATGTATTTCCTTGTTTGGAATTAGTTTATGATGTGAAGGAAGTATTATAAAATGATATACGTGAAAATAGGGAAAATTTAAGAGCGGGTGTGTGGTAGGTTCGTCACTCTAACACTTCTTTTAAGAGGAGTTCATGAACAAAACAAAATCTTTCAATTTCCACTGTGCCTTTTTGTAGGAATTCAATCGAATTTCTTGATTTGGAAGTGCAAAAATTTTGAAAATTTTCTATACATTAGAATAGTATGAGGCAGATAAAACTCCCTTAAACAGACAAAATTTAATTCTCAGCCAGCTATGACTATTGAAAGTTCATCATCCAGGGATTTTCATACACATTTTGTCACATTTTTTTTGAAAAGGAAACCGATTTAAATGTTGTAAATTTTTTAATTTCAAAGGGTGATAAAAGCCAACCATGGTTCTTAAGAGAATGCATATGCAACTTGTGAGGATTTCAAATGGTGAATCCTTTTGGAAGCTTTGAAAGAGATGCAACAGTACGTAAGGGAGATTTAATGTTCATAGGCAAGAACAGGTTGCAAAATATTACTTAATAGTTAGTAAGGTTTAATTGTTAGGCAGCTGATAAATTTTCAACTTTTTGTTGAAAAGGCACATTTTATGTTCGATCATGATACATTTCATTCTTAATTGATAGCAACAAGGATTCCTGTGTTGTATTCCTTTATGATGTTCTCAAGTAGTGTCGAGAATAAGGTGAAAATTAATCCATACCCTACATCAGTTGGAATATAAGGTTGTCAAGACATTGATGGACAAAAGCTAATAGTTTAATGAGGAAATGCAAATCCTGAACAACAACAATAGGTAATTTGAATTTTATGCCAGACAAGTAATTATGGTTTAGGATACAAGATAAATGGGAACCTTTTAGAGAAATTACTCGCAAATGAATGCAATCTAATTGAGCGACATAGGATGTAAAACATAATATTTGTGCACCACAACTTGCAACTTCAAAATTTCAATCTAGGTATAGCAGGTGCTATTCCAATTTGATGTCGTTGACCCCATGAATTATTGACAAAGCATAACATATTCAATCCCAGAGAGGAAAATTAACATTGATAGAATTGGCTTGTGGGAAATAACGAATTGCGGAAGGGTGGTAGTTTAGGTTCTAAATTCCATATTCTGTAAGTGTAGTGTGCCTGAAGATTCTTATTTTTAAATCTTGAATATGTATGCTGTTTTGACTTACCATGTATGTTGCATTCATTGGATCCTCATGAACTATGAAAAGTTCAAGTAATGAATGATTACAAACCGAATTTTTGAGACTAGAAATTCATTGTACAAAGTGTTATGAGCTCATATTAAGATTGTGTAAAATAAAGGGTCAGCAACACTTTGCCACCCTAACTATTGGGAAGATTATGCTTTACCCCGATTAAACTATAAAGTAAATATTTTACCTCTTCTTTCCTCTACAAGGAAAAAACACGTGCATTGCATGTGTCCTTATGACGAATTAAAAAATGTATTAGAGTAGAAGTATTTAAAAATTTTGGAACAAATGAGCACAGTGCATAATTTTCTCTAAAGGGGAATATCAGAAATGTCAAATAAATGTCTTTATTTTTTTCCATTTTATTATTGTTTTAGACTTGTTAACATTAGTTCTTACTTTTACATTTTTTACTCATCTAATTCCAATACAATACTATAATAAACTTCAATTTTACGAAAGTAAAAAAAAAAAAAAAATCTTTCTTAATGAAGAATTTAAGTATTCAATCTAAATGTTCATTTATAGCCTATTGTTCACAAAGTCAATGTATAACAACAAAACTGAAAGAGAAAAACTTGCATTCGACAATTATGGACTTGGTGTTTATAGATTTTTACAATTTATCTATTTAATTTTAGTTGTACTTGATGTTTCTATTTCTGGTCCATTTGTTGGTAGATAAAAGTGGTGTCAATGTGAATGTATCTAGACTATATGCTTCCATAAAATTGATACACTTCGACTTAGAGAATAATTTCAAATTAAATCTTACACTGACATGCCTAAACAATCATGCAAAGAAGACAACAAACAAATATTGCTGTTATTAAAGTTTTATATATCATGGAACTGCTATTGACGAGCAGAAAAGGAGAGTAAGTTACAGTCATTACAGAAAAGATGTTTTTTGGGTTTAGTCCCCTTTATTAAATTCTACTTAAGAGATGTGTGAGAGGATATATTTCCTTGTTGGAAATTATCTTCTGATGTGAAGGTAGTACAAAAAAAATGAGATACATGGAATTACTGGAAATTTAAGTGAGGACATGTGGTGGGTTCATTACTGTAACACTTCTTTTAGGAGGAGTTCATGAACTCTTTTAAGTTCTGCTGGGCCCCATTTCATTAGGAATTCAATCGAGTTTCTTGATTTGGAAGTGAAAAACCTTTGAAAATTTGCAGTACATCAGAACACTACGAAGGGACTAAATCTCCCTTAACACGACAAAATGTAGTTCTCAGCGAGCTATGACTACTGCATGTTCATGATCAATGGATTTTCATAAAAATATTATCACAGATTTTTTGAAACAGGAAACTATTTAAATGCTGCTAAATCTTATAATTCAGAGGGCGATAACAACCAAACTAGGTTTTTATGAGAATGCATATGCAACTAGTTATTGTCAAGATTTGAGATGGTGGATCCATTTGCATCTTTGGAAGCTTTGAAAGAATAGTATATAAGGGAGATTAACATTCAATGGCAAGCATAGGTTGTAGAATATTAATACATAGTAAGATTCAATTGGTTCGAACCTTATGAATTTTCTACTTTTTACCCAAAGACACATTTTATATTCACTGAAGATACATTTCTTTCTTTTTTAGGAACATCGAATCCTTGGTTGTTTTCCTTTATGATGATCTCATGGAAGTCTATTGTCAAGAATATGGTGAAAATCAATCCATACTGTCATAAGCTAGAATAGAAAAGGTTGGCAAGACATTGATGGACAAAAATTGATAGTATAATATGGAAATGCAAATCCTGAACTGCAACAATTGGCAATTCGAATTTTATGCTAGACATGTAATGATACTTTAGGATACAAGCTAAAGTCGAACTTTGTCGAGAAATTACTTGCAAAATGAAAGGAATATAATTGATTCGCTTGGGCTGTCAAACTTAATATTTGTGCACTACAACCTGCAACTTCAAAATCTAATCCAATCTAGGTATAGCAAGTGCTATTCTAAGTGATGTTATTGGCGTTGTGGATTGTTGACAAAGCACAACATACACAGTCCTAGAGAGGCGAATTAACATTGATGAAATTGGCTTGTGGGATACGGCAAATTATGGATGGGTGGTGGTTTAGGTTCAAAATTCCATCCTATAGTATACCTGATTATTCTTATTTTTAAAACATGAATCTCAATGATATTTTGACTTACCACTTGTGTTGCATTCATTGTATCCTCATCAACTGAGAAAAGTTTCAAGTAGTGAATGCTTACAAACTAAATTATAGAGAATAGAAATTCATAGTACAAAGTATTATGAGCTACTATTAATATTTGTAAAATAATGGGTTAGTAACATTTTGCCCCTAAACTGTTGGAAAAATTATACTTTACCCCCATTAAATTAAAAAATAAATATTTTACCTTTTTTTCCTCTACAAGGCAAATACATGTGCTTCACACGTGTTCTTATGATGAATTAAAATCAATAAATGTATCAAAATAGAAACATTTAAAAATTTTCAAATAAATGAGCACATTGCATTATTTTTTCTAAAGGGGAATATCAGAAATATCAAATAAATGTCTTTGTGTTTTCGATTCTAATATTGTTTTAGATTTGTTAACTTTAGGTCCTACCTTTAATTTTACGGAAACAAAAGAAACCTTCTTTCTTAATAAAGATTTTAAGTATTTAGCCTAAATGTTCGTTAAAATCTATTATTCACAAAGTCAATGTATAACAACAAAAATCAAAGACTATAACTAGGTCCCACCATTATGGAACTAGTGTTCGTTATTTTTTAGAATTTATCTATTTAATTTTGTTATATTTAATGTTTCTATTTCTGGTCCATTTTTAACTAGATAAAGTGGTGTCAATATGAACGTATTTGGACTATATGTGATACTTTACACACCTAGTTATAAATTTATAAAACACTTAAATCCTACTACTAACTAGGTGGCATCCCACAAGTATACGGTTGTCAAAATCGACTAGTAGCAAAGGGAAGTAGGGTTCGTACCCACAAGGATTGGTCGATAATTACCGGTTATTTGGTCAGATAACAAGTTGAAGCAATAGATTAAGAGAAGAGATTTAACTAAAATTAGAACTAAAGAACTAAGAAAGCAATTTAAAGACTATCTATTGCATTAAAGTAAAGATTAACACTAAGAAAGCATGTTTAAGAAAGCAAGTAAAATGGAAGCATGTAAAAAGAAGTCATTTTTTAGAAAGCAATTAAAAGGGAAAAATAACTTAAAGAAGCAATTAATTGATCTAGACTACTCATTACAACTAAGAAATCACAATTAATGAAAGCCCATAAACTATTCTATGAAAGCATGTAAAAAGAAGCAATTTTGAAAAGCAATTAACTAGCCTAAACTACAAATTAATATTAAAAAAGCATAATTAAGGAAAGCTCATTAAATAATCTACCAATTAAACTAGGAAAGCAAGTAAAGAAAGCAATTATATATAAAGCCCATAAACTAAATTGCAATCTATCCTTATTAACCAATCTAAATTACAAATTATCACTTAAAAAGCATTTTTAGAGAAAGTCCCATAAACTAATCGAACAATTACTCTAAGAAAACAAATAAAGGAAGCAATTAGATTAAAGAAATTAAACTAATTAACTAAAGGAAAATGAAATTAAAGCTTGACTAAAGGAGTTTTAACATAAACAAAGCAATTACAACTAAAAAGTTTCAATATTTAGCTTGGATTTGAAATTTACAAGAAAGAGAAGTTCTAATCTACTCTAATCTAAGAAAACTCTCCCCAAATGGGGAGGAAAATGAAGAAAATTACTCTATAATCTAGCCTACTTCTACTAGCTTTTTAATGGGTCTTCTATGCCTCAAATAATGCTTAAAAGGGGTATAAATAGTGCTAGGGTCGTGGGGTAATAGTGCAGCAAAAATCAACCCCGAACAAAGTCAGTTTTGCTCTAGCCATCTCTAGATCGCAATCTAGAATTTGAAATTGCAATCTGGAATGAAACTTCTGAAATGTAGCACTGCACAGTTTGCTTTGAAAATCTTCATCCGACGTCTGATTGATGCGTTATTTTTTTCATGCGACGATAACACATAGGAGAATATTATTATCTATAATAAACACTTAAAATAATACGTAAATATATAAATAAAATTCTTACAAAATAGCCCAAAAAATGAATGACAAACAAAGACGAACGAAAACTTAACTCCCAACGAAGTTAAGTCAAAGACACGATACAACTCTATACATAATAACCAAATAAAATATGCTAATTAAGACCTAAATAAGTAGTAAAACCACTTAATAAACACATATTACCACATTCTAACACATGAATGCAAAATAGACAAAAACACACGAAAATACTAAAAATGCTCAAAACTAGTAGCCAAACCTACATATAACTCTAGTTTTCTAGAGTTATCACACCCCAAACTTAAGATTTTTCTCATCCCAAGAAAAATAAAAGACAAGAAAAAAGAACAACAAAAATGAAGAAATGCAAAACATATGACACAAGACACAACACATTAGACACCGCCAAGATGACAACACAAAAGGTGAGTAATGGATGTACTTTGAATAATTAGGAGACCTCTCAAGGGACTTCAAATACCATATAACAATTGAACTATTTTAACCAGTCATTCCAAGTTTTTTCAATTTTTCCAAAAGAAACAAGTTCAAATTCCAACAAAAGGTTTCAAATAACCAAGTATTAACCTTCATCAAAAAGGTTTTTGAAAAATAAGTTCCATTCATCTAAAACATAGTTTTTCCCAAATCAAAAGGATTTTAACATTTTTCAACCATCTTGACAAGGCTACACAGAAATAGAAGATCATTAGAAGTCTCCCTAATATGCACATGTCGCACAATTGGGAATATTTTTCTATCAAAGAGCGAGTAGTATTATATCAATTATGAGTATTACGAACATTTCCTCCTCAACTTATTGGTATACTAAAATATAATTCCTAATGGCTTAATTTGGAGAAACAATGTGTTTGGTACATGTCAGAATCCCGTACTCACCTTATTCCTAAAAGCAAAGTTTTTTTTTTTTTTTTAATGTTGTCCTAAACCAAGGAAGAGGAGTAAAAAGTATCCAATATTATATTCAAACCAATCACTCATAGGTTAAAGAAAACCCCCTATACAAACACATAAAATGACCTAAATCACTTCTATTCCATTTAAACCAATTTTTTTTTTGAAAAGATGAATTGGCCAACAAAGTAATACTATTGATTTGGTAAAAAAAATAATGTTTCAAATGAACTATTATAAAACTGTAAATGCCTCACTTTTTGAACATAGTAATACATGGCTTTTGAATTTCTTTTGTCGCAAAAGAACTAAACACACCAAAATTTGTGGAATGCCAAGTTTAAATAACTCAATCATATGATATTGCAAGTTATTTGTCATCATTGAGTACCGTAATCAATTAATTTCAATCCAAAATTCACCACACAAATATTTACATTCACAAAAAGAAATCATTCCAACACAAGTTTTAAATAACACCCCCAAACTTGTTATTTTATTCAACTGATGAGTACAAATCATCCTATCGCTCACTCAAAATAGAACAAACGCGTAATAATACTACTAGAAAGCATAAAAACAAAAGACTAGGCAATGATTTTGAATTACACTTGGACAATCAAAAAGCAAAAATAGAAGATGAACAACATATTAACCAAGTGAATATGAATGCAATCAAGTAAGTTCAAATTGAACATAACAACAAGAGTTCTACCCTTTAATTGTGGACTTCACCAACATTGAGCACAACATTTATCAAGGCTAAGCAATGAGTACATGTCAAGTAAATCATATAAATGTAATTTTTAATTAAACATGAGTCCTAAAAATTGATTTTTCTTCAACAACCAATTATGATTATACTAAGGAAGGGTCCTCGGGGCTTCATGGGGTTCAAACAAATTTAAAGAAAAAGAAAAGCACATATAAGGGTAACAAGGTTTAACACAACGAAAAGGTTATCTAAATGCCCAACTCATCCCCCCAAACTTAGTTTACACATAATCGGCTTCAAAAAGACATTCAATCACAAAGACTACTCTTAATCCAAATCAAGCATTCATATGATTTCCGCAAAATAAGCTCAACTATTTGGCACATGAAATGTATCAACAACTAGAATATCCATAATCAAAAGATAAAACCAAGTCCAAGTTCAACCAATAAATCATGTACATCATTCACAAATATAAAAACAAGTCATATATTTTCATGTCCATTCTCATTAACAACCATATTTGACAAAGAGGTTCTAATAAATCATTTGCCAATAACACAACACAACTAAATTAAGTACAAGCCTACAAGCCTTTATTACCAATGAGGTATTTAAACTAAATCAAGTAAAGTAAAGAAAGAATAATAAAGAAAAAAGAAAGAACTACTCCCTAAACACCAAGAAAGCTACCCAAGAATGTTGTAATCCTTGGTGAATTTGTATCATTGTTGAGCTCCTCCGAAATCTCCAAGGAAATGATATTACTTCAGCATATGTAGGTTGTGCCTCCCTAATCCCTTCTAAAATGTATCCTTCTTCTTCCACTCTTCCTACAACAGGCTCTTTCTCCAGGAACACCTCAAATTGAACTTCTTTTATTGTAACTGGGACAAACGCACACTCATGCAAAGGGAAAGTGGGTGATTCCTCTACATAAGCATTGAGTGTCTGATTGTTGTAACTTCAACTTCATGAGGCTCTTGAGAACTGATTTCTTGCAAGACATTTTCGATTTGTTCTTCTTGAACTGGTTCTTCATCCATTGGTAGAGGTGTTGGAATACATTGTTCTTCACCATTTGCTATTCCTTGAATCTCTGTAAGTTGGTATTGTAACTGGTTGTTGGATGGCTTACTCTTCATGGAATCTATCTATTTCTTTTTGAAGTTGAGCAAGTTTTTTTCTTTCTTTGGCCATAATTTCTCGAAATTAAGCCCTTTTGTCTAGAAGTTGGGCTATTTCTTCTCGAAATTCTTGAATTTGCATACCTATCCACTTGTCCATCCTTCTTACGTCTTCACTTTCCTGAGTTGTTTGGTAAAGGAAATATGACTCCATTTGATCATATGAAGGGTCTTGTGATGGATGGAAAGAGTAGGAATTTTCTTGATAGCTCTCATAAGGATATGGATGGCTAGACCATCCCATTTGATGATTTTGATGGCTCTCATAAGCGTATTGATGGCTAGACCATCGCACTTGATAATCTAAGGGGAAAGGAGAGTAACCATAACAAGAAGCTTGCTCATTAGGCATACCTCCATTACCATAAAAATGATAATCTCCTTGGTATGAATCATTCCAATTAGGTCCTTGCATGTTCTTGTACAATCAACAACACAAATAAAAACAAGAAAATGATCTAAAACAACACAAATAAGAAAATTAGACACAAGTTTAGGCTACTAGTTAGTCTAAACCATCCATCACAAAGAAAATCTTTTTGGATTTTTGAAAATAAGAACATAACTACAAAATGAAAGTCTTTTTGTTTTGCATTTTCAAATGGGTGAAACAACTATACAAGAAAAAAAAAGACTTCAATCTAGTCTTCCAACTAAATTATATCGATATTACCAAAAACTAATCCCTGACAACGGTGCCAAAAATTGATGCTTTGCATACCTAGTTATAAATTTATAAAACACCTAAATCCTACCACTAACTAGGTGGCATCCCGCAAGTATACGGTTGTCAACTAGTAGCAAAGGGAAGTAAGGATCGTACCCACAAGAATTGGTCGATAAATATCGGTTATTTGATTAGATTACAAGTTGAAGCGATTGATGAAGAGAAGAGATTTAACTAAAACTAGAACTAAAGAACCAAGAAAGCAATTTAAAGACTAACTATTGCATTAAAGTAAAGACTAACAGTAAGAAAGCATGTTTAAGAAAGCAAGTGAAGTGGAAGGATGTAAAAAGAAGTCAATTTTTAGAAAGAAATTAAAAGGGAAAAATAACTTAAAGAAGCAATTAACTAATCTATACTACTAATTACCACTATAAGAAATCATAATTAATGAAAGCCCATAAACTATTCTATGAAAGCATTTAAAAAGAAAGAACTTTTATAAAGAAATTAACTAGCCTAAACTACAAATTAACATTAAGAAAGTACCATTAAGGAAAACTCATTAACTAATCTACAAATTAAACTAGGAAAGAAAGTAAAGAAAGCAATTACACGAAAAGCCCACAAACTAATCTATCCTTATTAACCAATCTAAACTACAAATTATCACTAAAAAAGTATTTTTAAAGAAAGCCCAAAAACTAATCTAACAATTACTCCAAGAAAACAAATAAAGGAAGCAATTAGATTAAAGAAATTAAACTAATTAACTAAAGGAACATGAAATTAAAGCTTTACTAAAGGAATTTTAACATAAACAAAGAACTTCAACTAAAAAGGTTCAATCTTTAGCTTGGACTTGAAATCTACAAGAAAGAGAAGCTCTAATCTACTCTAATCTAAGAAAATCCTCCCTAAATGGGGAGGAAAAGGTTTTCATTGAAGAAAATTACTCTATAATTTAGCCTACTTTTACTAGCTTTGTAATGGGTCTTCTATGCCTCGAATGATGCTTAAAGGGGTAAAAATAGTGCTAAGGTCGTGGGGTAATAGTGCAGCAAAAATCAGTCCCGAACAAAGTCATTTTTGCTCCAGCCATCTTTAGATAGCGATCTGGAATTTGAGATCGCGATCTGGACTGAAACTTCTAAAATGTAGCATGATAACTCTAGTATACTAGAGTTATTCTACTCTAAATTGTAGCATTTTGATAGTATAAATCCCGAATTTTGAGTAATTAATTATCGATTTAAGTTAATTCCTTTCACATGCATTTATATTTTTGTTTTTGTTAAATACGTTAAGTTTTTATTAAAAATTTAGCTTAATTAATTATTTAATTATGTTAATTTTGTGCAGGTCAAATTTAGAAGTTGAAAACTGGATTAAACAAGTTCAAGGGACCACAGTGCAATTATCAAAGAAAAGAGGGGTTGCTGGGAACATGAGAGTCGAGATAAATCATTTAAAACATTAGCGAATAAAGATCGCGATCTCGACTTGTGGATAGTTAAGTAATAGAGGCAATTTTGCAATAGTTCAAGAACTAGTTTCTGATTTTGCCTTGTACTATTTAAGCTATTTTTAAAAACAATTGTAGAAGTAAGTAGGATTAGTGGTAGATAGTCAGTAAGTGTTATGATAGTTTAGGATACTTGAACATCAAGCTTCTTCTTCAATAGAAATTTCTCTTTAATTGCCTCTTAGATTTAGTTTTTATTTTGTAAAGTTTAGATTTTGATTAGATAATTGTAGTGGGCTTTTCATTTGCTTCAAGTAGATATAATTTTTACTTGCTTTCTAGTTTAATTTAGTGGAAATCTCTTTGCTTGAAATCTAGGTTTTTATAGAAAAATTAGGGTTCTAGCTTATTTCTTACTTCCTAGTTAAAAATCCTTAATTCCTTGCATTAATTTCTCGTTAATTTTTAGTGGGTTTTCTTTATGATTTACCAAAAATCCAAAAAATATTTTGATTTCAAGTTTAACTCTTTCAATTCCTAGTTTAGAATTGGTAATTTCTACCTTTGCAATGTTTTTTTATGGTGATTTTATTGGGTTAATTTGCTTGCTCTTTAATTTTAGTTCTATTTCAATTAGTTTAGATTAGAATTAATTTCTTTCTTTCCTTACTTTTACTAGAATAGATTAAGTAGTTTCTCAATTTCGTAATTATTTAATTCACTTACTTGATTTATTAGATAATCGAGCTTAAATTAGGTTTTAATTTCTTGCATTAAATTGTGAACTTTAGTAGAGTAATTTCACCATCGATTGTTTGATCTTGCTTAACTATACAAAGACTCGTAAAACTTGGTAATTGCCTTCCAACAATCATTGTGGGACGATACCCACTCATCCTATAGTACCACCAACTCTGTATACTTGTGGAAGTGAGGTAGAGTGCAGTGGTTTTTTGAGGTTTTTTATTACTTGTTTGTTCTAAATTGATCGGTCTACCTAAGGAATTAGACACAGCACTTCACAGTTTTGCTTCAAAAATCTTCGACCGACGTCCGATTGATACACCATTTTTTTTTCATGCCACCCTAACACATAGGAGAATATTATTATCTATATAAACACTTAAAATAATACCTAAATATATAAATAAAATTCTCACAAAATAGCCCAAAAAATGAATGATGAACAAAGACCAATGAAAACTTAACTCCAAGCGAAGTTAAGTCAAAGACACGACACAACTCTATACACTAGAACCAAATAAAAAATACTAATTAAGACCTATTTAAGTACTAAAACACTTAATAAACACATAGCAAACACATCAATGCAAAATAGACAAAAACACACACGAAAACACTAAAAAAACTCAAAACTAGTAGCCAAACCTTCAAGTTTAGGGTACATATAACTCTAGTTTTCTAGAGTTAAAATATGTATCCTTAAAACTGATACCCTTTGACTTTGAGAATAATTAAAAATTAAATCCATCAAATGATAGTGCACAAATTTGCCTAAACAATCATGCTAAGAAAACAAAAAATAACACTTGTAGGGATTAAAATTTTATAAAGCCATTGAACTACTATTGACGAGTAGAAGAAGTGAGTAATTTGCATTTATTACAGAAAAGTTGTTAATGTGTTTAGTCACCTCAAATGCTACTTAAGAAATGCGTGGGAGGATGTATTTCCTTGTTTGAAATTACCTTCTGATGTGAATGAAGTATTAAAAAATGAGATACATGAAAATAAGGGAAATTTGAGCGAGGAAGTCTCTTTTTAGGAGGAGTTCATGAACTCTTTCAAGTTCCCCTAGGCCTTTTTAGTTGGAATTAAATCGAATTTCTTGATTTGGATGTTCAAAACGTTTGAAAATTTACAATACATCAGAATACTATGAAAGGAATAAATCTTCCTTAACTAGACAACACTTAGTTCTCAGCCAACTATGACTACTAAATCTACATGATCAATGTAATTCCATAAATGTATTATCACATTTTTTACATGAAACGGGAATTGATATAAATGTTGTTCAATCTTCTAATTTCAAAGGACGATTAAAGCCAACCTTCGTTCTTTTGAGAATGCATATGCAAGGTGGATCCTTTTGGAAGTTTTGAAAGAGATGCAATAGTATGTAAGGGAGATTTAATGTTCACAGGCAAGAACAGGTTGCATTATTGGATGGTTAGTAAGATTTATTTGGTTGGAACCTTATGAATTTTCTACTTTTTGTCCTAAATGCACATTTTCTATTTGATCATGATGCATTTCTATCATTTATAGGAACAAGGATTCCTTAGTTGTATTCCTTTATAATGTTCTAAAAGAAGTCTACTATCGAGAATATGGTGAAAATCAATCTATACTATACATCAACTAGAATGGAGAAGGTTGTCAAGAAACTAATGGACAAAAGCTGATTGTTTAATATTGAAATACAAATCGTGAATCGTAACAACTGGCAATTCTAATTTTATACTAGACATGTAATGATTATTTAGGTGTCATATGCTAAAGACGAACTTTGTTGGGAAATTACTCGCAAATTAAAGGAATTAATTGAGCCACATAGGCTGTAAAACTTAATATTTGTGCACTACAGCTTGCAACTTCAAAATTTCAATCAAAGTACAACAAGTGAAATTCCAAGTGATATCATTGACCCCATGGATCATGGACAAAGCACAACATATACAGTCCTATAGAGACGATTTAACATTGATGGAATTGGGCTGTGGGATATAATGAATTGTGGAAGGGAGGTAGTTTAGGTTCTAATTTTCATCCTATAGTGTGCCTGATGATTCTTATATTTAAATCAAGAATCTGTATGCTATTTTGACATACCACGAGTGTGCATTCGTTGTATACACACCAACTAAGAAATTTTTCAAGTAATGAATGCTTACAAATTAAATTATTGAGAATAGAAATTCATAGTACAAAGTGTTATGAGCTAATATTAACATTATGTAAAATAAAGGGTTAGTAAAACTTTGCCCCATAATAGCCAGTTGGGAAAATTATACTTTATCCCCATTAAAAATAAAAAAATAAATACTTTTCATCTTTTTTCCTCTACAAGGGAAATGCATAACCTTTGCACATGTTCTTATAAAGAATTAAACAATGTATTAGAGTAGAAGAATTTAAAAACTTTCCCATAAATAGGCATAGTTTATTATTTTTTCTAAGAGGGAATATCGGATATGTCAAATAAATGTCTTTATTTCTTTCCATTTTAGTATTGTTTTAGATTTGATTCAGGTCTTACCGTTACATTTTTTACTCATCTTTCCACTACTTTATCTTTAATGTAATAAACTTTAATTTTTCAAAAATCAAAAAAATTCTTTCTGAATCATGATTTTAAGTATTCAATCTAAATTTTTGTTAAAGCCTACTATTCACAAAGTCAATGTATAACAACAAAAAATAGAGAGCGGAACTTGGTTCTGTCGATTTTGGGCTTTGTGTTTGTTAATTTTTTGTTTACAATTTATCTATTTAATTTTATATAATTGTTATCTTTAATGTTTCTATTTCTGATCCATTTCGTGGGTTGATAAAAGTGTTGTCGATATGAAGGTATTTAGATTATATGTATCTATAAACTGATAGACTTGAACTTACAGAACAATTTCAAATCAACTCCATTAAATACTTATACAAATATGCCTAAACAATCATGCAAATAAAACAACAAACAATACTTTTTGGTATTAAATTTTTATATATATACCACAAAATTGTTCTTAATGAACAATAGAAGCGTGTAAGTTGCAATTATTATGGAAAAGTTGTTAGTGGGTTTCGTCGCCTCAAATGCGAGTTAAGAGATGCATGGAAGGATGTATTTCCTTGTTTGAAATTACTTCTGATGTGAAGGAAGTATTAAAAAAATGATATGCTTGAAAATAGGTGAAATTGAGCAAGGACGTGAGGAAAGTTCATTGCTCTAACACTCTTTTTGGAGGAGTTCAAGAACTCTTTCAAGTTCCTAGGCCTTTTTAGTAAGAATTCAATCACAATTTCTTCATTTGGAAGTGAGAAACGTTTGAAATTTTCAATACATCAGAAGACTATGAAGGCAATAAATCTCTATTAACTAGACAAAACATAGTTCTCAACCAGCTTTGACTACTGAAAGTTAATCATCAAGGGATTTTCATAAATGTATCATCACGTTTTTTATGAAACGGAACCGATATAAATGTTGCTAAATCTTATTAACTCAAAGCACGGTAAAAGCCAATCTTGGTTCTTAAGAAAATGCACATGCAACTCGTTGTTCTGAGGATTGGAGATGGTAGATCCTTCTCAAAGCTTTGAAAGAGATGCAACAATATATAAGGGAGATTTAAGTTCATAGTCAAGCATAGGTTGCACAATATTACTGGATGGTTAGTAAGATTTAATTAGTTGGAACCTTATGAATTTTCTACTTTTTATCCAAAAGGCACATTTTATATTCTATCATGATACATTTCTTTCTTTGATAGGCACAAGGATTCCTAAGTTGTATTCCTTATGTATGTTGTTCTCAAAGAAGTTTAGTGTCGAGAATATGGTGAAAATCAATCCATACTACACATTAGCTAGATAGGAGAAGGTTGGCATGCAACTAACAGATAAAAGCTAATAGTTTAATAGAGAAATGCAAATCTTGAACCACAACAACTGGTAATTCGAACTTTATTCCAGACATATAATGTTTAACTTTATGTCCTACCTTTACATGTTTAATAAACTCTAATTTTTTGAACATAAAAAATTTTAAATGATGATTTTAAATATCAATCTAAATGTTCGCTAAAGCCTATTATCCACGAAGTCAACGTATAATAACAAAAATAAAAGAACATAACTTGGTTCTAACTATTATGGACCTGGTGTTCGTTAAATTTTTTACAAGTTATTTATTTAGTTTTAGTTATGTTTAATGTTTCTATTTTAGGTCCATTTTTTATGTAGATAAAAGTGGCGTTAATATGAACGTATCTAGACTATATGTATCCATAAAATAGAAACTCTTTTTAAAGATTTAGAGAACAATTTCATATTCACTCCATTATGTACTTACACAAATATGCTTAAATAATTATGCAAAGAAAACAACAAACAACACTTGTTGGTATTAAAATTTTATATACCATGGAATAGCTCTTGACGAGCAGAAGAAACGAGTAAGTTGCAATCATAATGGAAATGCTGTTAGTGGGTTTAGTCACCTAGAACGCTGCTTAAGAGATGCACGGGAGGATGTATTTCCTTATTTGAAATTACCTTTCTAATGTGAAGGAAGTATTAAAAAATGAGATACTTGATTTAAGCGAGGATGTGAGTAGGTGCAGCATTCTAACACTTATTTTAGGAGGAATTCAGGAACTCTTTTGACTTCTACTGGGCCTAACACTCATTTAGAAAGTACATCAACAATGGATTTTCATAAATGTATTGTCACATTTTTTATGAAACAAAAAATAATTAAATGCTTCTAAATCTTCTAATTTCGAAGAATGATAAAAGCCAACCTTGGTTCTTAACATTGAGAATGCATATGCAACTCGTTATTGTTAAGATTTGAGATGGTGGATTCTTTCAGATGCTTTGAAAGAGATAAAACAGTATGTTAGGAAGGTTTAAAGTTCATAGGCAAGCACAAGTTTTAGAATATAATTGGAAGGTTAGTAAGCTTTAATTGGTTGGAACCTTATGAATTTTCTACCTTTTGTCCAAAATACACATTTTATATTTGATCATGATACATTTCTTTCTTTGATATGAACAAGGATTTCTTATTTGTACTCCTTTACAATGTTCTCGAGGAATTCTAGTGCCGAGAATATGTTGAAAATCAGTCCATACTGCACATCAGTTAGAATGTAGAAGGTTGGTAAGAAACTGATGGATAAAAACTGATAATTTAATATGAAAACGAATATCCTGAACTTTAGCAATTGGCAACTCGAATTTTATGCTAGACATGAAATGATGCTTCAAGATACAAGCTAAAGACAAACTTTGTAGAAAAATTATTCTCAAATGAATGATAGGAATCTAATTATGCCACATAGGCCATCAAACTTAATATTTGTGCACTACAGCCTGCAACTTCAAAATTTCAATCTTTGTATAGCAAATGCTATTCCAAGGGCAAATTAACATTGATGGAATTGGCTTGAGGGATATAATGAATTGTTGAAGGGTGGTAGTTTAGTTCTAATTTCCATCCCTTAGTATGCCCAATGATTCTTATTTTTAAAACATGAATTTGTATGCTATTTTGACTTACTGCATGTGTTGCATGCACTGTATCCTCATCAACTAAGAAACATTTCAAGTAATGAATGCTTAAAAAGTAAATTATCGAGGAAAGAAATTCCTAGTGCAAAGTGTTATGAGCTATATTAACATTGTGTAAAATAACGGGTTAGTAACCCTTTTCCCCCTAAACTATTGGGAAAATGATACTTTACTCCTATTAAACTAAAAAAATAAATACTTTACCTTGTTTTTCCTCTAAAAGGAAAATGGATGTGCTTCGCACGTGTTCTTTATGAAGAACTAAAAAATGTATTAAAGTAGAAGCATTGAAAAATTTTCAAATAAATGAGCACACTGCATTATTTTTTCTGAAGGGGAATATCATAAATCTATATCTATATTATATATAAAAGTACCACTTAGATTAATTTTTTTGACATTTTTATTCCTAATTTACCCTTATTCTAATGCTTCATAATCACACTACAAGAAGGGTATTAAGGACAATAAATAAACACTAATAAATTGAAAGTAATTCATACATTACTGCTAAAGTAACTAACTATTTGATTATTAAGTTAACTTTATATATTAACTAAACCCTTCCAAATTCCAAAATAATAGATTTTCAAATGTAACTCAACATAGTATATGAATATTAATGATCAAATACAACAATACAAGTGTAATATTAAACAAGAAAGACTAAAAATCTTCAATAATAAGAAAATAAAATTAAAGAATGAGGTTTGAATATATATTAAACTTAGGAAAGGTAATACATTAAGTTTTCATATGCAAGAACAATAAAAGTTGAGAGTTGGTATCTGTATAAAACTCTTCAATGAGGAAAAGTAAATTAAATTACTTAGAGAGTAAGAAAGAGAAACATATGCAACTGGAATATAAATTGAAAAATTTAAAATATGTAAAACGAAAATTTTGACTTAAATTTACACTCCCTTCATATTTCATTAGTGCAGAATTCTAATTGCGCTTTGATAATTGTTGCATAAAGTGTTCTTATTTAGGGAAAAAAAAAAAAGGTTTTATTATAGTGCACAAATGGTCAATTTAAGACCTAAAAGAAAATCACACAGCAAGAAGGGCATGAAGGACAACAAATAAACACTAATAAATTGTTAGTAATCATATTACTACTAAAGAGACTAACAATTCGATTATTGTGTTACTATCAACCAACTCCTATATTAACTTACTCTTTCACATTGCAAAATAATGGAGCTCCTAAATTAACTCAACATAATAACTTGGAAGTAAATCATATTACTGTTAAAGATTTACCTTCTAACTAACCATTTGATTATTGAGTTAACTCGATATATTAACTAAACTCTTTCGCTTTCCAAAATAATAAAACTCCTTAAATAACTAAATATATTATCTGAATATTAATTGTGAAAAACAATAGTACAAGGTAATATTTAACATAAGAGATGAAAAATCTTCAATAATAAAAAAAATAAAAAAGAAAATGAAGGAATGAGGGTTATATTATATTAATACTCAGCAAATGTAATACTATGTTTTCATATAATGCACAACAGGAATTGAATCATATGTAACTAGCATATAAATTGAAAAACAAAATATGCAACCGAAGCCTTTAACTAAATTTATTCTCCTTTCCTATAATCATTAGTATGGGATTCTAATAGTTCTTTTATACCTGTTGCATAAAGTGTGCTTATTTAGGGGAAAAATATTTCATTATAGTACATAAAAAGTTAATTTAAGACCTAAAAGAAAAAAAGATTGAGACTAAATGCCAATTTTGCCAAGAGGAGGAAAGCATTGGAACATGTCTTTTATGCTTGCAAGGTTGCTGCCACGGTTTGGAGATAATTTGAAGTCTTTGCTTCAGACAATTTGATTGGATCTAACATCTTTTATTACTTAAATTACTGGTGGTTGCAATCTGCTCAAACTTCATCTTCGCGTGCATTATGCAAATTGATTCCAGTATCGGTCTGCTGGGAATTGTGGAAGACTAGAAACAATTCTATTTTTGAAGGCGTTCTTGCATCATCACATGCCATTTGTTTGGCAGTTGAGAGATTATTACAATATATTACCATGGCTTTTCCTCTTCAGGGTAAGCCCTCTCATAATGCTGTTGTATCACTTCCTAGGTGGATTTCCTGTCAAGCAACTTCCTGTAGGAAGATGATTGCAGTTAAATGGAGCTGTCCCCCTCCAGGTTGCTATAAACTCAATATAGATGGAACTTGCAAAGCATGCATGGAGCAATGGCAGGAGGACGTGTGTTGAGGGATTCAGATGGTGTGATTCCATGGAAGCTTTCTCATCTTATTTTGCTGGACGAGGAAATAGTCTTCAATCTAAAGCTTAAGCTTTGCTGCAAGGAATTCGAATGTGTGGTTCCAGAGGGGTTACTAATCTTATTATTGAACTAGATTCTCAGATTCTAATCAATATTTTTCCAGGTTCAGCTGCAATACCTTGGAGGCTAGACAAGAACATTGAACAATGCAAATATTATACGGGGAACATAAACCCTATATATGTGCATGTGTATAGGTAGGCCAATTCAGTGGCTGATTCTCTTGCAAATTAGGATTTAACATGAATTGCAATGTTTATTATAGTTTGTATACCGTTCCTTCTATTGTGAAATCTCTAGCTCAATTCGATAGTATTTGTTGTGTTAATTTGAGAATAGTGAGCTATTTGCATTTCTAGGATTTTAAGGGGTTCCATGTACTTAGACCCTTTCTAATTATTTGAACGTTTTGACTTTATGTCCCCCTCTATGTACTTCCTTTTAATTATTTTGGACCAAAAATACTAAAATGGGAGCGTCCACCAATATATAAGTGGTTATTCAAAAAATAAAAAATAAAAAATAAAGAAATGATTAAGAATTCTTTAGTTCCTATAATACTTTTACTTAAATACTTGATAATTACACGACAAAAAGAACATGAAGGATAATAAATAAACACTAATAGATTAAAAGTAAATTATATCAATACTAAACTAACTAACCATTGGATATTGAGTTTCCATCAAGCAATTGATATATTAACTTTCCCTTCCACATTCGAAAATAATATAGCTCCTAAAGTAACTCAACATATTATCTGAAACTTAATGGTACAGATAGAACAATACAAAGGTACTATTCAACATGAGAGATTTAAACTCTTCAGTAATAATAATAGAAAATTAAAGAATGAGGGTTAGTAATATATTAATATTCTGCGAAGGTAATAAATTACGTTTCATGTTTTCATAAACAATAATTATAAAAACTTGTGAGTTGGTATTTGTATAAACTTTTGAAAGAAGAATAAGTAAACTAAATTGCTCATATAGTTATAAACATAAACATATGTAACTGCGATATAAATTGGAAAGCGCAAAATACGTAACCTTAAGCCTTTTACATATTTGATTGATGTTGAATTCTAATGGATTTTTCATACTTGTTGCATAAAAAGTGCTTATTTTAGGATACAAAAGTTTCATTATAGTACATAAAAAGTTAATTTAAGACCTAAAAAGAAAAAAATTATTAATACTTATTTATTAGGTAGGTTAATCATGGTTCTGTATGTATTTGTCTCTCCAATAATGAGGATTATATCATCCTTAGTGCTGGTTTACTATTCTAAAGTCAAAACTATCAACAATGTGTAAGGTATATGAACATTAATTTTTTTTTAAGGAAAACAACTCAAATTAAATTAAATTTAAGTAAAAGAAAAAATTTATTCTCATAAAAAACCACGTGTGAAATTTCTAGGATCAGCCAAATCAAGCATAAGTGTTGATTCTAAAACAATAGAAGCATATCTATTCTTGAGTTAAGTAAATGATCATACATGCTCCCATGTACGATCATCAATAAACACATGCTAATGGAACTAATATTTGAGATTTCATATCAATTTGAAAATATTAGTCAAATTAATTTAAAAGTTATAAAACACTTAAGGGTTTATTTTATAATTTTAGACGTTTTTATTTACTCAAAGGTAATAAATTCTTATAAGGTTGTTTCAATGATTACTTGTATTGCATGAAAGTGTGCTTATTTTACAAAGCAAAAGTTACATTATATTATATAAAATGTTAATCGAACACCCAAAGAAAAATGGGGTAATCAGTTTTATCTATGATTTTATATGTATTTTGCTTACAACTCATGAGGCCATATAATCATGAGTTTTATTACATATATAAATCATAGATAAAATAAATGGACATGCTTGGATTAATTGATTTGTAACCTTTGTGTAATTTTACTTTTACTGAATATGATAAACTTTCATATTGTTTTCTCTTGAATTTTTGTTACATGTCTTTCTTTTGTATTAAAAAATCGTCACCTTTATATGTGTAACATTAGTAAGATAAGTAAGATAATTAGGTTGTAGGAATTAGTGTCTATGATAGATTTTGAGAGTTAAATTTAGATATTTCGTTTGATATTGAGTCGGTCGGTTTAGGCGTTGAAGTTTTATATTGGAGAAAATACAATCTAGATTTCCATCTATCAGGACACAATAAATATATAAGTGATTTTGCCACTATTTATAATTGTTAATATATTGTTAATGTGTATAATTTCTCCGCTTTATTTGTCATCATTTAAATTCTTGTATGAACATAATTGATACAAACTAAATAAGTTAATTTGGTAATAAGTTATTTAGTCAAAATTGTTCAAAAACTACTTACATATAATCAACGGACAAAGTGAGAAAGGCTAATTAAAAATTTTCACTGTACTTTTATTCTGGGTTCTATTATCCTTAGTTTCGTTACACTACATAATCACATGTGACTAATTAAAACTGACTATACTTTGTAGACTATTATCAAATTGATGTACCAATGAATTTAATTATTTAATTATTCATTAGCAATAATAGTTCAGGACAAAAATTCTCAAATAAAATTAAGTTACCACGAAAATTAATGTATCAAGTGTCGATACTTTCTTATCATAACACATGTAAAGCACGTGTGCAATTCCTAAAGTCAGATAAATGTCTTTTTTTTTTTTTCCGTTTTCATATTGATTTAGATTTGTTTAACTTCAGGTCTTACCTTTACATTATTGACTCATCTATCCAATAATTTATCATTATTATAATAAATTTCAATTTTGTGGAAATAAAAAAAAAATTCTTATGAAGATTTTAAGTATGCAGCCTAAATGTTCGTTAAATTCTACTATTTACAAAGTCAATGCTTAACAACAAAAATCAAAGAATAGAACTTGGTTCGACCATTATGGACTTGGTGTTCATTTATTTTTTTACAATTTATAGATTTCATTACTTATCTTTAATGTTTCTATTTTACTTGGTCCATTTGTAGGTAGATAAAAGTGGTGTCAATATGAACGTATATAGACTATATGTATCTATAAAACTGATAAACATCGACTTAGAGAACAATTTCAAATTAACTCTGTTAAACTCTTACACAAATATGCCTCCACAATCAAGCGAAGGAAATAACAAACAACACTTGTTGGTATTAAAATTTTATATACCATGGAATTGCTCTTGATGGGCACAAGAAGCGAGTAAGGTTCAATCACTATGGAAAATTTGTTAGTGACTTTAGTCACCTTAAATGCTACTAATGAGATGCTTGGGCGGACATATTTCCTTGCTTTAAATTACCTTTGGATGTGGAGCAAGTACAAAAAAATGAGATACTTGAAAATAGGGAAAATTTAAGCGAGGACTTAAGGTAGGTTCATCAATCTAACACTTCTTTTAGGAGGAGTTCAGGAACTCTTTGAAGTTGCACTGTGCCTTTTCAGTAGGATTTGAATCAAATTTCTTGATTTGGAAGTAGAAAAACCTTTAAAAATTTGCAATACATCAGAAACTTATGAATGGAATAAATCTCCCATAACAAGACAAAACGCAGTCCTCAGCTAATTATGACTGTTGAATGTTCATGATCAATGGATTTTCATAAACATATTGTCATATTTTTTTATGAAATGGGAACCGACATAAATGCTTCTAAATCTTCTAATTTCAAAGGACGATAAAAGCCAACCTTGGTTTTTATCAGAATGCATATGCAACTCGTTATTGTCAGGATTTGAGACGGTGGATTCTTCAGGAAGCTTTGAAAGAGATGCAACAGTATGTAAGGGAGATTTAATGTTCATAGGCAAGCATAGGTTGCAAAATATTACTGTATAGTTAGTAAGATTTAATTTGTTGGAAACTTATGAATTTTCTACTTTTTGTTCTAAAGGTACATCTCATATTTGATCATGATACATTTCTTTCTTTTATAAGAACAAGGATTTCTTAGTTGTATTCGTTTATGATGATCTCAAAGATATAAGTCTAGTGTCGAGAATATGGTGAAAATAGATCCATACTGCACATCAACTAGAATGGATAAGTTGGCAAGACAGTGATGGACAAAAGTCGATAGTTTAATATGGAAATGAAAATCCTGAACTACAACAACTAGCAATTTGAATTTTATGCCAAACATGTAATGATACTTCAGGATACAAGCTAAAGAAAAACTTTATCGAGAAATTACTCGCAAAATAAAAGGAATATAATTTAGCCACGTAGACTGTCAAAATTAATATTTGTGCACTACAACCTACAACTTCAAAATTTCAATCTAAGTATAGCAAGTGCTATTCCAAGTGATATCATTGACCCCATGGATTATTGACAAAGCATAACTAATGCAGTCCCACAGAGGCAAATTAACATTGACGGAATTGGCTTGTGGAATATAACGAATTATGGAAGGGTTGTAGTTTAGGTTCAAAATTCCATCCTATAGTGTGCCTGATGATTATTATTTTTAAAACATGAATCTCTTTATGTTATTTTGACATACCAAGTGTGTAGCATTTATTGTATCGTCATCAACTGAGAAAAGTTTCAAATAATAATACTTTCAAACTGAATTATCGAGACTAGAAATTATTTGTACAAAGTGTTATGAGCTCAAATTAACATTGTGCAAAATACAGGTTTAGCAAAACTTTGCCACCTTAACTGTTGGGAAAATTATGCTTTACCCCC
This sequence comes from Cinchona pubescens, assembly GCA_025175665.1. Lineage (NCBI taxonomy): Eukaryota > Viridiplantae > Streptophyta > Magnoliopsida > Gentianales > Rubiaceae > Cinchona > Cinchona pubescens. The sequence continues at coordinate 6,956,344 of JANKKI010000051.1, read as the reverse complement.
ATTAAAATATAAAATAAATATTTTACCACTTTTTCCTCTACAAGGAGAATACACATGCATTGCACATGTTCTTGTGAAGAATTAAAAAATGTATCAGTGTAGATATAATTTTGAAATAAATGAGCACAACGCATAATTTTTCTAAAGGGGAATATCAGAAATGTCAAATAAATGTCTTTATCCTTTCCATTTTAATATTGTTTCAGATTTGTTAACATTGGGTCTTGCCTTTAGATTTTTTATTCATCTTTCCAATACTTTATCTTTAATATTATTAACTTCAATTTTACAAAAATAAATGAAAAAATTAGCTATATTAATGAAGTTTTTAAGTATTCAATATAAATGTTCATTAAAGCCTACTATTCACAAGTCAATGTATAACAACAAAAATCAAAGAACAGAACTTGGTTCCGACCATTATGGACTTGGTGTTCATTAATTTTTACAATTTATCTATTTAATTTTAGTTATATTTAACTTTTCTATTTATGGTCCATTTGTAGTTAGAAAAAATTTGGTGTTAATATGAACAGATCTTGAATATATGTATTTATAAAGCTGATACACTTCAACTTTGAGAATAATTTCAAATTAAATCCATTAAATATTAACACCAATATGGCTAAACAATCATGCAAAGGAAACTATACACAACACTTTTTGGTATTAAAATTTTATAAAACCATGGAACTGCTATTGACGAGCAGAAGAAGTGAGTAATTTGCTGTCATTATGGAAAAGTTGTTAGTGGGTTTAGTCACCTCAAATGCAACTTGAGAGATGAGTGGGTTGATGTATTTGCTTGTTTAGAAATTACATTTTTATCTGGAGGAAGTAACAAAAAATGAGATACATGAAAATAGGGGAAATTTAAGCAAGGATGTGAGGTAGGTTCATCATTCAAACACTCTTTTTAGGAGGAGTTCATGAACTCTTTCAAGTTTCACTGGGCCATGTGTATAAGAATTCAGTTGAATTTCATGATTTGGAAGTTAAAAACGTTTGAAAATTTGCAATACATTAGAACACTATGAAGGGAATAAATCTTCCTTAACTAGACAACACTTAGTTCTTAGCTAGTTCTGACTACTAAATCTTCATGATCAATGGTTTTCCACAAATGTTTTGTCTCATTGTTTATGAAACGGAGCTGATTTAAATGTTGATAAATCTTCTAATTCCAAACGATGATAAGGACCAACCTTGGTTCTTATGAGACTGCATAATCAAATCATTATTGTTATATTTGAGACGGTGGATCCTTTTGGAAGCTTTGAAAGAGATGCAACAGTATGTAAGGGAGATTTAATGTGTAATATCATAGGCAAGCACAAGTTACATAATATTATTGGATGGTTACTAAAGATTTTATTGGTTGGAACCTTATGAATTTTCTACTTTTTGTCCTAAAGACTAAATTTATATTCGATCATGATATATTTCTATCTTTGATAGGAACAAGGATTCCTTAGTTGTATTCTTTTATGATATTCTCAAGGAAGTACACTGTCGAGAATGTGGTGAAAATCAATCTGAACTACACATAAGCTACAATGGAGAAGGTTGTCAAGCAACTAATGGACAAAAGAAGATAATTTAATATGGAAATGCAAATCTTGAACGGCAATAGCTGGAAATTTGAATTTTATGCCATATATGTAATGTTGCTTTAAGATGCATGCTAAACATGATTTTTGAAGAGAAATTACCCAAAAACGAAAAGAATCTAATTGAGCCACATAGGCTGTTAAACTTAATATTTGTGCACTACAACTTGCAACTTCAAAATTAAAATCTAGGTATAGCAAGTGCTATTCTGAGCACTGATGTCATTGACCCCATGGATTATTGACAAAGCACAACATATACAGTCCCAGAGAGGAGAATTAACGTTGATGGAATTGTCTTGTGGATATAATGAATTGCAAAAGGTGATAGTTTAGGTTCTAATTTCCATCCTGTCGTGTGCTGGATGATTCTTATTTTTAAAATGTTAATCTTCATGCCATTTTGACATACCATGTGTGTTGCATTCATTATATACTTATCAACTAAGAAAACTTCAAATAATGCATGCTTACAAACTAAATTTTTGAGAATAGAAATTCATAGTAAAAAGTGTTATGAGCTAATATTAACATTGTATAAAATAAAGGGTTAGTAACACTTTGCCCTTCATCTACAAGGAAAATGCACAAGCTTTGCACGTGTTCTTATGAAGAATTAAAAAGTGTATTAGAGTAGAAGAATCTAAAAACTTTCCAATAAATGAGCACAGTGCATTATTTTTCTGAAGGGGAATATTAGAAATGTCAAATAAATGTGCTTTATTTTTTTTCCATTTTAATTTTTTTTTGGATTTGTTTAACTTTAGCTCTTACCTTTACATTTTTTACACATCTTACCAATACTTTATCTTTATTGTAATAAACTTCAATTTTCTGGAAACAAAAAAATTTTGCTTTATTTATGATGATTTTAAGTATTCGTTAAAGGCTGCTATTCACAAAGTCAATGTATAACAACAAAAATCCAAGAATAGAGCTTGGTTTTGACCATTATAGACTGGGTGTTTGTTATTTTTTTTTTTTACAATTTATCTATTTAATTTTAGTTATCTTTAATGTTTGTATTTCTAGCCCATTTTATAGGTAAATAAAAGTTGTGTCAATATGAACGAATCTAGGTTATGTGTATCCATAATGTTGGTCCAAAGCAACCTAAAGGCAGGGTTAATTAGGTTTTCTCAAAAAAAACCTTTTGATGTGCTGAAAATTTAAACTTTTGTGCCAAATGAACACTTAAGCATAAATGAGCACAAGCGAATAAAATAAACTATTTAAAAATTAAAGCTCAAAGAACAAATAAAAAGATTGAGATTAAGTGTATCAAACCAAACTCCCAAACTCCTCAAGCTTGGAGTGTAGATCTACTAGTAGCGCCTCTTCAAAGAAAGTGAGGCAATAACCTTCTTGTATATAAAGTAGGATCACTCTTTGCACCAACTAAGTCCCTCTAGCTGAGCCAAAAGGTTATACACTACAACCTCACTTTTGTACACTTGTTATCCCTCCACTTTTACAATTGAAGATCACTCACTAGTCTACACTTGCACACACTAACTTCCTCCTCTAGTTGAGCCAAGAGAACTACACTACCCAAACCAATACAACCTACAATATTTTAGTCTATTTCTCCCAAAATAGCTCTTCTTTACATTGGATGTAGTAGTTCTTCTTTACATTTTCAGGCTAGGGGATATTTATAGATTCCCAAAAAACTGCCTCGAACAACTCTCCAACAGCTATTTTCTATTTATTGAAAAACTAGTTGTTAGAACAGAGCCATTAGATTCCGGTACTTTTGGACTGCCGATGCCAATACTTTGCGTCCGATGGTCCATCCAAACTCTTGATGGATTCCTGTCTTGCCTTTGTTTGAACATCCGTTCCTGCGTCTGGTCTTGCTTCCGATACTTGGTCACTGGCTTTTGAACTTTTTCCCTTTGCTATTCGCACGTCAATTTTTATCTGAAGCTTGGAGATATAAGCTTTCATTTTTGCCTTTCGAATGCTTCCTAGTGTCCATTCTCTGAAGCTGGCATTTTTCTAATATCTTCCTTGGACTTTCATTTGCATCTGAAGTAAATCCTTTGGACAGTTATCTGCGTTTGAAAGATGTGATCTTTCTTCAGTGTTCTCTGGTCATGTTTTGGACTGTCCGTTGCGTCCGAGCTTCTTTCTTTTGAACGATCAGCAGTGTCTGTAGAGTCTTCTAGTTGTTTGTTTGATTGTGTTCGGATGATCATTTACGTCTGAACCTTTTAGTTTTTTTGCACACTTATTTTCAAGCCGTTAGTACGATTTTGGTCATGGTCATCAAAACTTGATTATCATAACTGGGGTTCAAACACTTTGACTTAGAGAATAATTTCAAATCAAATCCATTAAAAACTTACACAAATATGCCTAAACAATCATGCAAATAAAACAACAAACAACACTTGTTGGTATTAAACTTTTATATTTATACCATGGAACTGCTCTTGACGAGCAATAGAAGTGAGTGAGTAGCAATTATTATGGAAAAGTTGTTAGTGGGTTCAGTCTCCTCAAATGCAACTTAAGAGATGCGTAGGAAGATTTATTTACTTGTTTGAAACTACTTTTTGATGTGAATGAAGTATTAAAAAAATGAGATTGTTGAAAATAAATGAAATTTAAGCGAGGACGTGAGGTACGTTCATCATTCTAACACTCATTTTAGGAAGAGTTCAAGAAATCTTGCAAGTTCCCTGGGCCTTTTCAGGAGGAATTCAATCAAATTTTAAGATTTGGAAGATAAAAACATTTGAAACTTTGCAATATATCAGAAGATTGCATGTGAAGGGAATAAATCTCCCTTAACTTGACAAAACTTAGTTTTCATCCAGCTTTGACTACTAAATGTTCATCATTAAGGGATTTTTATAAACGTATCATCACGTTTTATATGAAACTGGAACCAATTTAAATGCTGCTAAATCTTCTAATTTCAAAGGATGACAAAAGCCAATCTTGGTTTTTAAGAGAATGCACATGCAACTCATTTTTCTAAGGATTTGAGACAATGGATCCTCTCGAAACTTTAAAAGAGACGCAATATTGTGCAAGGGAGATTTATTTTTCATAGGCATGCACAAGTTGCAGAATATTACTGGATGGTTAGAAATATTTAATTAGTTGGAACCTTATGAATTTTCTACTTTTTGTCCAAAAGGCACAATTTATATTCGACAATTATACATTTCTTTCTTTGATAGGAACAAGGATTCCTTAGTTGTATTCCTTTACGATGATCTCAAGGAAGTCTAATGTCAAGAATATGGTGAAAATCAATCCATACCATACACATCAGGTTGATGGGAGAAGGTTGGCAATCAACCAACGAATAAAAGCTGATACTTTGATATGGAAATGCAAATTCTGAACCGTAACAACTGGCAATTCAAATTTTATGCCAAACATGTAATAATGCTCAGGATACATGCTAAAGATGAATTTTGTAGAGAAATTGCTTGGAAATGAAAGGAATCTAATTGAGCCACAGAGGCTGTAAAACTTAATATTTGTGCACTACAACTTGCAACTTCAAAATTTCAATCTAGGTATAGCAAATGGTATTCCAAGTGTGTCGTTCATGCTATGAATTATTGACGAAGTACAACATCTATAGTCCCAGAGAGAAGAATTAATATTGATGGAATTGGCTTGTGGGAAATAAAAAATTGCAAAAAGTAATAGTTTAGGTTCTAATTTGTAGCCTATAGTGTGCCTAATGGTTATTACTTTTAAAACACAATTCTCAGATATGTAAAACGAGACAGGTGTAACACGCCGCGCTAATGGTACACTTTGCAAGTGAAGCGCTCACACAAACGAACAGAGCAACAAACTTAACCGCAATGTAATAGAACCATCAAGCCATTTCTTAACTATAAAACCAAATATTTCATTTTACACAAGAATACGAATTACAAAATTTCTTCTTAGTATAAAAGATGCTACAACAAAAATAAAGTTCATCAATCCAAAATCTATCTAATACACTACCCCTCTCCAAACAAAGAGAAGCTTGGAAGATTATCGCAGAGTCCTAAAGAAATATGGAGTGAGAAAATCTACAAGCCGCTAACGTGGTGGGAATCCAAAACGAGCACCTAATCTGAAAAATTATAAGTCACGTGGGGTGAGCATAACTAGCTCAAGTGGATATCATAAAAACTCTTCAAATGGGGCCAAGCATTACGAGGTTAAAAGAGAGGATAAAGGATCGACAACATTTAAGAAAAGTGATAGGAATAAAGAAATTTCTAACGTGACAGGTTGCCATGTCTAAATTCAATAAACCTTCCATGTCTGGGAGTTTGAAAATGTCTCATGAGAATGAAACGTCCAGCATGTGTTGAGCCATGAACATTTAATAGATCGGGAGGGCATTTCAAAACATAGTAAGTATAGTTTCAATCCGAATTTAATAAAGCATAGCGAACAAATCCAAGTATTCAAAAATAGCATGAGTATCTTTTAGGCTCAAAAGTATGACCTACAGTACTAGGTTTGATCTAGTAATCTACCACACCTACTAGTCTGACTGGGAGGTCAAGTTATCCCATCACAAGACCCCGTGTCAGAGAGGTCATAACATTCACAGAAGTCACCGTGGCGTCCCATGGATGACTATAGAACCGTGCACCCCAAATCAAACATTTCCAGTCCTGGGGGTACGAAGATGTATAGGGACTTGAAAGCCAAAACATCATAAAATGCTTTCATATCAAAAGAGTTTGCAAACAGGTTTAAAATTTACATAAGTTAGCTTGGTCCCGATTTCATATATAATAATTCCAAAACTTGGTAAAAGTGCAGTTCCAACTATCATACCGATTTTAAAATCCATCCAAACATATTTGAAAATCGTTAAACAAAATACAAGTAGAAGAGAATCTATGTTACCCACCTATTAAAGCAAAAATTGCACAAAGATCACAGAAGCGATCGCATGTAGGTGGAGTGGTACCTATGTGATGTATCTGTCAGTCCCTATACTATAAGTAGATGTGTATCCTCCCTGCCAGTCAAAATCCAATTCGCGAAACGATAGAAAACGACACCAACAACTCTTTGGTAAAAAATGACCTATTCACAAAAACCACCCAACTTCGACAAGCTAAAACCTCAGTCAAAACACTTAGTTAACCTCAAATTTGACTAGATTAGGAGATAATAAGCTCAGTTTTCCAAAAAACTGAAAACTTCGCCTCCCTAGGCTATAAGTAGGTTATCCTCCCTGCCAACAAAATCCAATTCCAAGGTATTCAAGGGACCTTGGTTACAACCCAACTCAAAACAAAATATTCAACCAACCAACAAAATCCAATTCCAATAGGTATTCAAGGGACCTTGGTTACAACCTAACTCAAAACAACATATTCAACCAACCAACAAAATCCATAAATAGAAAGATTCACCGGAGCAATAGCCGGGACTATATCAATAGCATTCCACAACAAAGGAAAACACCTAAAACCATCAAAATATCATCAAAGATCCTTCAAACATAACCAATTAACCCAAATTATCCTAGTTGCGCCAAACTTCCGCTTACTTTCAAAATGAAGGAAATCCATTGAAGGATCTTTCAAGTCTCAATTCCTATCCAAACTAACCTTAAAACACTCTTAAAACATCATTAAAAGCATAAACATAAGCATTCATAGCATAACATTCTAGGCTCATATGGAAGACAAAACCCTAACTCATAATCTTAAAATTTGTAATCTAACCATGGAAAGTTGTTAAAAATCAACCCCAATCACTTCCCAACCTCCAAAACACTAAAAACAACCCATAACATACATAAATCACAACTTATAAGGCTGCAAAGAGAGGAGGGTTTTCTCAGCCATAAATAATCCTACAAAACTTGAAATTAAAGCTTAAATCATAAAGCCCATAAGCCATAAATGCTAAAATACATAAAATTTTACCTTCCAAGTGATTCCTACTTGAAATCCAAGAAAATTTTTGGAAGAAAATGGAGGGGAGGAGTTCCTCTGCAACTGGAAGAAAAATGAGGAAGAAGAAAACAAGAAGAAGACTTAAAAGAAATTCCAAAGTTGACCAAATAGTACCCCATTGACCAAATAGTCTCCAAATTGACTATTTGACCCAAAAACTAATCCCCTATAAGGCTGTCTCTTATACACATCTAGATCTGTCTCTTATACAGGCATCTAGATGTGTATAAGAGACACTAATTACACTTAATCCAAATTTTGACCCGTTTTCAACCGAAATCGCGTAAATCGAAAAATTTGCCGAATTGAAAAACGAATAAGTTGAAGTACTTTATGACTAAAAATAATATGAAAAAACATTTTAAACCAGTTAAAATCAAGTCTGAGAGACATGGAAGGTATTATGAATTCTAGACAACTCCGGAGGCAAAGCCAATTGGTATGCCAAATCACCAACCTTGTTCAACACCTCATAGGGGCCTATATAGCGTGGACTCAACTTTCCACCTTTCCCAAACCTAGCTACCCCTTTAGTCGGCGATACTGTCATTATAGTACAAACACTTTATCCCCAATCGCAAACTCCATTGGCTTTCTCTTGCGATCCGCCCATTTGTCTCTTCCGACGATTATATCATCTTGAGCCGCTTTCATATTCTAAAGTCAAAACTATCGAACAATGTGTAAATAGCAATTTTATCAATCATTGTCTGAATCAAATCTGGGCCCTCCAAGGATCTTTCACCAACTTCATCCCAATGTAAAGGTGATCTACACTTACGACCGTACAAAGCCTGTCTGGTGCCATACTAGATGTGCTGTCTAGGTTTGTTTTGGAAGGTTGTCGGTTAGAGTTTTGTGATAGGAAGTTTGAGGCTGACCTTATTTAGTTACTGATAACCGACTTTGATTTAACTTATACACATCTAGATGTGACTAGTAGACAGATTTGGAGGTTGTTATCCACTGAGCAGTCTCTTATACACAGGATGTATAGGGACTTGAAAATTTACACTGGTGGATCGCCTTAAGGTGTCCCAGTTAGATGATCCTGAGCTACATCAGGATCATCTAACTGGGACACCTTAAGGCGATCCACCTGTGTAGATTGAACAACCAATGCTGCCAAAGTCTGATCCTTGATATGTTTGCAAACTCTTTAGATATGAAAGCATTTTATAACTGTTTTGCCTTATCCGCACCTCAGTCACTGTGGTAGGTCTAGGCCAATCAACAATGGCCTCAATCTTCTTGGAATCTACAGAAACCCCTTCCTCTGACACCACATGACCCAAAAATGCAACACTCCGAAGCCAAAACTCGCATTTGCTAAGCTTACCATACAACAGTAAGCTTTCCTCAACAAGCTCAAAACTGCTCGTAAATGCTCAGCATGAGCCTCCTCGCTCGGAGAATAAACCAAGATATCATCGATGAAGACCACTACACATACATCAAGATAGTCCTTGAACACCCTATTCATCAGACTCCATAAAGGCTGCAGGGCGTTAGTTAAACCAAAAGGCATAACCAAAAACTCGTAGTGGCCATAGCGAGTCCGACTTAAGCGGTACATTTAGGTACATAAGAGACCTTCACCCTCAATTGATAATATCCGGATGCAAATCAATCTTAGACATTACTGTGTAAGACCCTGCGGATGATCAAACAAGCAGGATCTGTGGAATTCTTTGACCTGGAGTTACTGATCTGACTTGTACACATAAGTTTTGATATAGTCAAGCCAGGCATTGAGGATATGTTAGTGGTTCTTTTGTTTCCGGACGTGTTCCCCAAGGTGAAACACTTGGACGAATGAATTTCTTGTCCAAGAGTTCTTGAAGCTGCTCCTTCAACTCCTTTAGCTGTGCCATACGGTAGGGGGCCTTTGAAATTGGTGCCACCCCTGGCTCTAAGCAAATCTCAAAATCGACAACCCGCGACGGAGGTAAACCTGGCAGCTCATTGGGAAACACGTCCGGAAACTCTCTAACCACTAGGATATCCTCAATGCCTGGCTCTACTATATCAGAGTCTATATGACTCACATAAGCCAAATAGCTCTCACAACCCCTATCTAAGGCCTTAAACGCCTTCACTGGATATGTGTATCGGAATCCTACTCTTGGGCTTCTTTTCATTCCCACGAAAAATCACCGTATCTAAACCAGCATCCATATTTGAAACATCACATATCTGTCTCTTATACACATCTAGATGTGTATAAGAGACAGGTAATGTGGTCAACTACACTCTGGGAAAAGTTCTCGGAGGTCTGGAGCTTGCTTTAAATTGGCATACCAATTTGGCTTATCCGGAGACTCCTCTTATAGCACAGCTACACATCTAGATGTGTATAAGAGACAGGTTACAGGTTGGATTGTTGTGGAGGCTATTGATTGTCTCTGATATGCGCTCCGGTGAATATTGTTCGTCACGATTTGTTAACATTGGGAACATACTCCCCAAGCCTCTGGAATGCATCGCACCACGGATGATCTCGCTGCTCCGATAAAACTCATCCATCTTCGAGCTCGATGGACGGGGAAAATAATGAGCTAGAAACTGTCATTAAAGCCCGGAATATCTCCCAAGTCACATGACTTTGGCAGCATTGGTTGTTCAATCTACACTGGTGGATCGCATTAAGGTGTCCCAAAAAGGAATAGCCAAAGATGTCCGTGACTCCACCGGAATCTGAAATAACCGGGCTTCCCTCTCTATCTCGCCCATCCATGACTCCGCCTTAAGCGGATCCGGAGCCCCATCAAACGTAGGTGAGTTATTGCCTTCTTGAGGGTTTTAGGTGTTTTCCTTCATAATCAACCAGGCGGTCCAAGGAGGAGGAGGTGACGGCCTGCCTCGTCCCTAGGGTAGACTGCAGCCTAGTAACACTCTCTCAAGCCGACTCGGCTACAGGATCTCTGCATGATTTGGATCCCCACGCCGAACGCTATGGGGTCTGTGCCGAGCCTCTACCGCGACCTCTAGAACCAACGCGTCCTAGGCGGCATACTAATCCGATAAGAATCAAAGACGAAATCATGAGCAAAGAATAACTCTTCAAGATTCAACAAAAGAGGTACAACAAAGATTACATAAGCAAGGACCTCTCAAAACCCCGAAACAAGTCAATCAATAACTGTCAAAGAATTTCCCGTAATGTCGCGAGCAAAACAGAATCTTATATAATTCTAAGCCCGAGCACATCGATTTAAACCTCGAAAGACTCATCGAAAACCTATTCTGGACTTAGGATTCAAACCTATGCTCGATACCACTAAATGTCACGCCCAAAAACGGACCGTAACACGCCGGACAGGGGTAAAGCGGGGCACAAACGAACAGAGCAACAAACTTAACCGCAATGTAATAGAACCATCAAGCCATTTCTTAACTATAAAACCAAATATTTCATTTTACACAAGAATACGAATTACAAAATTTCTTCTTAGTATAAAAGATGCTACAACAAAAATAAAGTTCATCAATCCAAAATTATGAATTTTACAGTGTATCTATAATCATAAGTAGTTTCTAAATGTCTCATGCCAATTAAACGTCAGGCATGTCCAAAACATAGCCAAAAAGATCCAATCATTTCAAAACATAGTAAGTATAGTTTAGATCCGGAATTTAATAAATGCATAGCGAACAAATCTTAGTACAGTTAAATTCGACAGGCCATGAGTATCTTTTAGGCTCAAAAGTATGACCTACGGTACTAGCCGATCTAGTAATCTACCACACCTACTAGTCGACCGGAGGTCAAGTTATCCCATCACAAGACCCCGTATCGAGAGTTCATAACATTCACGAAGTCACCACGGCGTCCCATGGATGACTATAGAACCGTGCACCCCAAATGTGGTGTCTCCAAAGACATCCAAAATTATATACCACGGTCATCTATGAGCCAAAACAGTCATAAAATGCTTTCATATCAAAAGAGTTTGCAAACATATCATTAGATTAACATAAGATAGCTTGGTCCCGATTTCATATATAATAATTCCAAAACTTGGTCAAAAGTGCAGTTCCAACATCATACACATTTTAAAATCCATCCAAGCATATTTGAGGTTGTGACAACTTATGGAATTCTTGTGGCACAACAGCTATCACAGCAGCATCGGTATGGCATCATTTGAGGCAGATGGCCACGAACGCGATCGCTGCGGTAGGTACCACTCCACCTACCGCCTGTCTCTTATACACATCTAGATGTGTATAAGAGACAGTTTGTATTTAGGTAGCGACGCGAAACGATAGAAAACGACACCAAGGAGTCGTGGTCGACAGGGTGGTTTCTGTCTCTTATACACATCTAGATGTGTATAAGACCTCGGTCAAAACACTTAGTTAACCCCTCAAATTCGTATTACCTAGATTAGGAGATAATAAGCTCAGTTTTCCGAAAAACTGAAAACTTCGCCTCCCTAGGCTATAAGTAGGTTATCCTCCCTGCCAACAAAATCCAATTCCAAGGTATTCAAGGGACCTTGGTTACAACCCAACTCAAAACAAAATATTCAGCAACCAACCAACAAAATCCAATTCCAAGGTATTCAAGGGACCTTGGTTACAACCTAACTCAAAACAACATATTCAACCAACCAACAAAATCCATAAATAGAAAGATTCACCTGGAGCAATAGCATGCTAGATGTGGGCAAGAGACACAACTTATAGAAAACACCTAAAACCATCAAAATATCATCAAAGATCCTTCAAACATAACCAATTAACCCAAATTATCCTAGTTGCGCCAAACTTCCGCTTACTTACAAAATGAAGGAAATCCATTCCACTTGGTTTCAAGTCTCAATTCCTATCCAAACTAACCTTAAAACACTCTTAAAACATCATTAAAAGCATAAACATAAGCATTCATAGCATAACATTCTAGGCTCATATGGAAGACAAAACCCTAACTCATAATCTTAAAATTTGTAATCTAACCATGGAAAGTTGTTAAAAATCAACCCCAATCACTTCCCAACCTCCAAAACACTAAAAACAACCCATAACATACATAATCTAATATCACAACTTATAAGGCTGCAAAGAGGGTTTTCTCAGCCATAAATAATCCTACAAAACTTGAAATTAAAGCTTAAATCATAAAGCCCATAAGCCATAAATGCTAAAATGCTTCTCTTGTTTTGTTTTCCATCTGATTCCTACTTGAGCCAGCAAGAAAATTTTTGGAAGAAAATGGAGGGGAGGAGTTCGGCTGCTGCTGGAAGAAAAATGAGGAAGAAGAAAACAAGAAGAAGACTTAAAAAGAAATTCCAAAGTTGACCAAATAGTACCCCATTGACCAAATAGTCTCCAAATTGACTATTTGACCCAAAAACTAATTGTGTTGAAGAGACAGTCAATAAAAATATTAGCTAAGAACACTTTGCATATGACATCTAGTTGTGTATAAGAGACAGTTTGTAAGCATTTATTACTTGAAACTTTTCTTAATTGATGAGGATAAAATGAATGAAATTCCCCACCACGTTGCCGAATTGAAAAACGAATAAGTTGAAGTACTTTATGACTAAAAATAATATGAAAAAACATTTTAAACCAGTTAAAATCAAAGATCAAAGCTATTAAAATACTGGGTTTCATAACATGCCATTTTGACTTACCACATGTGTTTCATTCATTTTATCCTCATCAATTAAGAAAAGTTTCAAGTAATAAATGCTTACAAACTAAATTATCGAGAACAAAAATTCATAGTGCAAAGTGTTCTGAGCTAATATTTTTATTGTGTAAAATAAAGGGTTAATAGTACTTTTCCCCCTAAACTGTTGGGAAAATTATATTTTACCCCCATAAATCGAAAAAATAAATACTTTACCTCATTTTTCCTCTACAAGGAAAATGCAAGTACTTCGCACGTTTTCTTATGAAGAATTAAAAAATGTATTAGAGTAGAAGCATTTAAAATTTTTTAAATAAATGAGCTTAGTGCATTATTTTCTCTAAAGGAGTATATTAGAAATGTCAAATAAATGTCTATTCTTTTTCCATTTTAATATTGTTTTGGATTTTTTTAACTTTAGGTCTTACCTTTACAATTTTTTACTTTTATTTCCAATAGTTTATCTTTAATATAATAAATTTCAAAAGACAACATATGTAGTCCTAGAGAGGTGAATTAATATTGATAGGATTGGCTTGTTGAATATAACGAATTGCGAAAGGGTTGTCGTTTAGGCTAGCCTGCAGTGTGTGTGATGACTATATGCTATTTGGACTTATCACGTTTGTTGCATTCATTGTATATGAAAACTCTAGTAAACTAGAGTTATTTTACTTGTTTAAACTGGCTTATTGTTAGTATTTTCCGGAATTTAGGGCAGATTTATGTGTCTTTTTTTGTTGTTGCATATGTGTACATAATAGTGTTAATTTCAGTTAAAATTGTTACTTAGTAGGTTTTTGAATGTTTTACAGGTCTAGAATGAAGGATATGGAGTGTAAAGGATTGGTGTTGTCAAAGGAGAAAGGGTAAAAGAGGAAACTCAAGCTGCTGGAATTTATTTCTATATCTCAATATCACATTCGATATTGTGATATGGACACAGTATAAACACCAATTAGAAAGCTTATTTTTTAAGCTCCTTATTGCGATATCACATTCGATATTATGATATGGAGGCGGATTTCGACAAACTAATTTTGCCAACTCTTGTAATCCTCAAGCTCTAATTAGTTCCTTAAGTACTAGACTTGTACATTCAAGTAGAAAGTGGTAGGTAGTTTAGGAAACATATAGTAGACTGTATAGTTGGTATTTTGATACTTTTTAGTCAAATTAGATTAGAGCTTTCTTTACACTCAAGACTTCTTCTTAACTTTAAAAAGTTCTTTTTTAATTTCATTTAGATCTTGTCTTCAATTCTTGGCAAGTTTAAATTTTGATTAGTTAATCTTAGTGGGCTTTTTACTAGCTTCTAGTAGTTATGATTTTTACATGCTTTAGCTTTAGATTTCTTGAAAATGAAGAACCTTGTATTCAAGTTTTGTTTAAAGTTTTGCTAATTTAGTGAACTTTTAGATTAATTCTTCAATTTCTTGCATTAGTTTTTAGTAACTTTTAAGATTCTGGTAGTAATTTTTAGCAGGCTTTGTTTAATCAAATAAAAAATTCAAAAGTTTTTGGTATTAATCTAGTTTGCTTTGCAAATTTCTATAACTTCCATTTAATAAGAAAATGGAGATTTCTTTGCTTTTATGTTTCTTTTAGGTTTCTTTTAGTCAATTTTGGTTTACTTGCTTTCTAATTCTCATCTTATTTTAGTTAATTTAGTTTTTTTAGTGATAGATTAGTAGTTTTAACTAGTTCTTAATCTTTATTTTTCTTAATGTTTGGTTTATGGAAATGCTTTGGATTAGTCTTTTCTCTATTTTGAGTTGGCCTGACTATATAATGACCTTTGGATCCTAGAACTTGCGACGATACCTGCTTACCATATACTACTACCTACCCTGTATACTTGTGGGAGTGATGGTAGAGTTAAAGGGTTTAGTGTAGTTTTTATTACATGTTTTGTATTATTTCAACTCTACCTAAGCAAGTGAATAGCAACGCTTATGGAGGCAAACAAGCCTTTTTTGGCGCCATTGTCGAGGATTGTCCTTGGTATATTGGCAATATTAGGTGCTTTAAAGATTGCATAGATTGACTTGTTTGACTTTTCTATTGTAGTGCATGGTGTTAGATATTGACTTGTTTGAATTTGGTATTGTAATACACTTGAGATTGACTACAACATTGACTTGTTTGCCCGCATGATAGACGGGAATACTCACCACTATACTCCAAGATTGACTTGTTTGAATTTGCTATTGTAGTGCATGGTGTTAGAGGAAGAAGAGGAATTCATTAGACTTGACGACAAATTGGAAAGGGAGTTGAGAGGGATTAGAAAAGATATAAGTGTACAGGAAGAATTGGAAAGAATCAACAAGGAAAATCCTCGACAAAATGCAAGGATTGTGAATGATGGTATTGAAGAATGTGTAGAAGGAATTGGAAATAATGGATTGGGAGGTATTGGCTTGGTAACGGAAATGGGGTCAATGAAAATTGTAATTTCAATGGTGAAGTAACATTGAAATGGAAAGAATGGGTGTGGAATGAATTTGAACAGAAGACCTTTAAGAGATTATATAAATGCCAAATTTTGATGGGGCGAATTCTAGCATTCCATGTATTTCCCATTCAAGCTAATAATTTTGAAATCAAGCCCGCTCTTATTTAAATGTTGGAAACTCATGTGATGTTTGGTGGGGTTCCAAATGAAGATCCATATACACATTTAATGAATTTTGAAGAAGTATTGGACACTTTCAAATACAACGAAGTCTATCCCGATTGTATTCATATGAGAGCATTTCCTTTCTCTTTGTGAGATAGAGCAAAATGGTGGTTGCAATCTTTTGAACAAGGGACATTGACCATGTGGAACCAATTGGCTAAAGAATTTTTGACGAAGTATTTTCCTCCCTGAAGAATCGTCAAATTTAGAAATGAAATCACTTCATTTAAGCAATACGTGTGTGATAGTAAGGCTTGGAAAAGGTTCAAAGAATTGTTGAGAAGGTGCCCAGATCATGCTAGCATCCCCCTTTGGCATCAAATTCAGACATTTTCTAGTGGCTTGTATTGGGAGACTAAATAAATCGTGGATGCATCAGCGGGATGTTCCGTGTCTTTCATAACGGTGGAGGAAGGTCAAACATTGCCGAATAGGATGGTGTCTCATTATTACTATCAGGGTCCTATTACTCAACTTGGTTCTCAACAAGAAGTCCAACAAGCTAATGGTCAACAATGAGGTGTTTTGAATTTGAACTCAAATGATGCAATGCTTGCTCAACAAGGAATGTTATGAATAACTTGATGAGAGTTTTGGAGAATTAGGGAAGAGGAAATATGTAAATGCCGTAGCTTCATCGTCTCAATCGCCTCTTATTTGTGATTTTTGTAGTAGTGGTTATTTAAATGGTCAATGTGAAGTTTCCATGGGGTCAAATGAACAAATGAATTACATCTCAAATTCAAGAAATTCCCCCAGTGTTTATGGTAATACCTACAACTCCTCTTGAAGAAACCATCCAATTTTCCCTGCTTGGAGTAATCAAAATCATCAACAAAATCCTTCTTATCAATCAAACCATTCACAACAAAATTTCCAAAGTCAAATCCTCTTCTAGACCTTATCAACCTCCTCATCAAAAAAATTTCCAAGCCAATTCTTATCCACTTCAACCAAATCCTTCTTACCAAAATAAACCACAAAGGCCTTCATACCAATCCCCCAACAATTCCCAGCCAATGTATAATGATCACTATTCTCAAAAGGAAAATGCTCAATATGATAATCTAAGGAGGGAAATGGAAGCTTTGATGAGGGAGAATGAGAATTGGAGGAGGCATTATGAAAATTTCAAAAGGTATCAAGAGGCTATCACTAGGAATCAAGGAGTTACAAATAGGAATTTGGAAATTCAAATTGGCCAAGTAGCTTGGCACACTAATGAAAAACCAATAGGGGCTCTTCCAAGTGACACAATTCTCAATCTAAGGAACCAACATGCAAGAGATTAAAATGGAAGGGAACATGTGCAACTAGCAATTAGTTTAAGGAATGGAAAGGAATTGGTCAACAAAGAAGAGGGTGATGGAGGCAAAAAGGCAAAGGAACATGAGGAAGTTACCAAATTGAAATCCAAGAAAGAAAAGGGTAAGGTGCTTGATGGGCCCCAATATGAAAGAGAAGATGGAGTGGGAGAGCATCTGTTAAAAATTAACAAGACTATTCATGTCCCATTTCCCTAAAGATAGAAAAATGAAGAGAAAGCAATAAAATTCAAAAGGTTCTTCGATATCTTCAAAAAGGTAGAAATCAACATTCCTTTCACTGAGGCTTTGGAAAACATGTCGAGTTATGCAAAGTTCATGAAGCAATTGTTGACAAGTAAGAGAAAGCTTATGGGAGATGAAATATTATGCTTACCTTCACGATGTAGTGCAATTATTCAAAAGAGCCTTTCACCTATGTTGATGGATCCAGGATCCTTTACCATTCCTTGTGAGATTGGAGGCATCGGTTTGGAGAATGCCTTATGTGATCTTGGAGCTTCAATAAATTTGATGACAATATCTTTGTTTAATAAGTTGACCGAAAATGGTTTGAAAGCAACCAATGTATACACTTTAAGTAATGGATCAGAGCATTAAGCAACCTAGTGGAATAGTTGAAGATGTACTAGCCAAAGTGAGTAAAGTTTTTCTACAGGCCGATTTGTGATCCTTGAAATGAATGAAGACTCCAAATGCCAATAATTCTTGGAAGTCCATTTTTAGCCATCAGAAGAGCATTGACTGATTTGCAAGAAAAGAAGCTTCAATTATGAGTCAATGATGAGATTGTTTCTTTTATTGTTTTTCATGCACTTAAGTTTCCTTATTTATGTGATGATGTTATAAGAGTAGATGTGATTGATGAACTTGTTCAAAATTTTTGTTGGGACAACTTGATAGAGTGGAGAAGGAGATGCAAATAGGAAAGAAAGAATGTGGAAAGCAAGGTGATGGGCAATCTACAATTGTTGCTAGAGAATAAGTGTTGCCTCTCAACCTGAAAATGAGGATCTCCTATCAATGAACTCCCCAAAGTTGAATTGGAACCTCTTTCCTCTCACATTCGCTATGCTTTCTTGGGTGGTAATGAAACATATACGGTTATTGTGAGCTCTTATCTTTCTAAAGATGAATCGTGCAAATTGCTTGTGGTTTTAAAGAAACACTGAACAACACTTGCCTGGAGTATTAGTGACATAAGAGGGAGAAGCCCAACTATTTATATGCATAAAATCATTTTGAATGATGATTTCAAATCTTGTAGGCAACCCCAATGGCGATTGAATCTTGTTTTGAAAGAAGTAGGGAGAAAAGAGATTTTAAAACTCTTAGATGCCAAAATTATCTACCCAATAAGTGATAGTGACTGAACAACACTTGCCTGAATTAAATGAAGAGACTTCTACATTGATTATAAGTAATACTTGAGCTATTTGGGAGAAATAGTGGTACAAGTGTTGTAATAGTGTTGGTAGTTTTGTGAAAAGAGCTTAGAAGTGTGTAAGAGTTCTTCAAGTGTAAGAGTGGAGAGATAACAATTGTAACAAAGGGAGGTTGTGAGTGTAAAACTCTTGGCTCAACTAAAGGAAATTAGTGTGAGCAAGAGTGATCCTCATTTGTGTACAAGAGGTTATTGTCTCACCTACTTTGAAGAGACTTTTAGTGGCTAAACTTCAAGTTGTGAACTTGGTAGTTGCCTTGTAAGAAGCTCTTAATAGTTGTAAGCTTGAAGTTTGAGAAGCTTGGGAGTTTGGTTTGATTCTCTTAATCTCAGTATTCTTATTTGTTCTTTAAGCTTAAATTGTTGAATATCTATTGTATTCATTTGTGCTTAAGTTTTTATTTGGTGCATAAAGTTTGCATTTTTATTAAGCACATCATAAGGTTTGTTTTAGATACAACCTAATTCACCCCGTCTTAGGTTGCTGTTTGGGGCCAACAATTGGTATCAGAGCATTGGTCTCTTTATTTTGCTTGAATTGCATTAGAGTAAAGATCATGGCTTAGCATCAACCAATAATGCTTCGTTTTTAGAGGGGCATTCTATCACTAGACCTCCCATGTTTAATGGCATTAATTTTGTTTTTTGGAGGGATAGAATGAAAATTTTTGTTCAATCTAATGATATTGATTTATGGTATATTATTTGTGAAGGTCCTTTAGAAGCTAATATTTTTGATGAAAATACTCATAGATTAAGGCCTAAAACTAGATTTGAGTTAAATGCACAAGATAAAATAAATTTATCTTTAAATGCTAAAGCCATTAATATTTTGTATAATGCTTTGGATGCAGATAAGTTTTCTAAAGTGAAAGGTTGCATATCGGCCAAGGAGATATGGGACAAATTGAAAGAAATCCATGAAGGAAGTGAAGATATAAGAGAGCAAAAGAAGTCACTTCTTGTGGCTAAATATGAATCCTTCAAAATGGAACCTCACGAGAACATTGACAAGATGTATTGTAGGTTCAATGATATGGTAAAGGATTTGGAAGGTTTGCGTAAAGAATCTCTCATTCCTTGGGTGAAAAGCATAGAAAATTTTTGAATGCTTTACCTAAGGAATGGGAACCTAAATCCATTGCCATAGAAGAGTCTAAAAATTTAAATTCTATGCCTATTGATTCATTGATAAATTCTCTAACCTCCTTTGAATTGAAGTTAAAATACAAGGTACAAGATGAGGAGGCAAAGGGAAGAAGAAGCATAGCATTTAAAGCTTCATCAAAAAGGAAAAAAGACTCAAGGAAGCCGCACTTCAACAACTTCCAAATCACTTGGGATGATTGCAATTCGGATATAGAGGTTGAAGAAGAATATGAGGAGGCTAAAATGGCTATTATGGCACTTGGCAATAATGAGGTATCCTCTAGTTGTGATTCTTGTGATGATTCATGTGATAATGATGATGATGATGTTGAATCATTTATTTTTAAAATGCATGAATGTTTGGAATAATCATATGCTAGGAACAAAGAGTTAAAAATTAAAGTTAATGCTTTATTGAGTACCAACTCAAAACTTGTGCATGAAAATAATTCTTTGACAAAAGAAAATGATGTTTTGAAAGAAAAATTTGTTGGAAAACCAAGATCATGGAAGAACAAGCTTCATTGAAAAGGAGATTAGATGATCTTGATGATATTTTGAAAAAGAAGAAAGAAAATATTTTCGAAAAGAAAAGAACTAGAAATATGTTTTTGAACAAAAATTTTATCACCTTTAGAAGAATGATTTGTGCTATGTTAAATCTAAATCTTCTTTATATGGCAATAAGAATATTATTTGTAATTATCGTCATCAACATGGCCATGTAAAGAAAAATTGTTATGTTAAAAGAAATGAAAAATTGGGAATAAATTCTATTTGGGTGATTAAGCATGTTTCTAACCCAATTGGACCCAAGAAAGTTTGGGTACCAAAAGTTGTTGCTTAACTTTGCTTGTAGGTATGCTTGGAAAAGCACCAAGGAATTCAAGATAGATTATCAATGGAAGGTGTTCAAGGCATAAGAGTTACTAAGATGATATTGAAATGGGTAACTTCTAAAATTTTGCGTTAAGAATGTGCTTTCATTTATTAAGTTGAACTATGTTCTCTGGAATGTTACTCATCTATGTGATTGAATTTGTTTAGAATGCTAGGGAATATGTATCCCCAATTTTTTGTCTATAATAAGTCACTACTTGCAAAAGAAAGGGGGAGCATTCAAAATTGTTTTCTAAATATATTATTTTGCACAAAAAAATTGCATCACACATGCTTCATTGTTTTGATGATGCTTTTTGGCAAGGAATGAGCGAAAAGTGTTTTGATCCTAATTCTTTGCATGAATTCCCTCATATCTACTGGAATACATATTCTTGAAGGGAAAAAACGTTTTGCATAACTTGACCTATTCTCCATGTACTCATATTGAATTATATTCACCTTTCAAGGGGAGAACAAACTAAGGGGGAGCTTAAATTGCATTATCATTCTTATGTTTTGATAATGCCAAATGGGGGAGAAATAATGGACAAATTCTTTCATGTGTTGTACTTCATATTTTATGGTTGTTTTTTGAATTGTCCAACTGATTTGGCATCATCAAAAAGGGGGAGATTGTTGAACCCCAATTATGATAATCATGTTTTGATGACGACCAAATCGTACTAACAGTTTGAAAACAAGTGTGCAACAAAACAGGTAGGTTCAGACGCATCCTCGAACGTCCGAACGTATACCCTTAGAGAACGGATGCAGCGTCGGACGCTGAGGTTAGCAACGGCCGTCCGAAAGGTCCAACCGCTAGTTTTCCAGTAAACAAAAAATAGCCGTTGGAAAGTTGTTGGAAGCAGATTTTTGGCAACTATAAATACCCCTAAGCCTGAATATGAGAGACTTCTACATTGATTAGAAGTAACACTTGAGCTATTTGGGAGAAATAGTAGGTACAAGTGTTGTAATAGTGTTGGAAGTTTTGTGAAAAGAGCTTAGAAGTGTAAGAGTTCTTCAAGTGTAAGAGTGGAGAGATAACAATTGCAACAAAGGGACACGAGGTTGTGAGTGTAAAACTCTTAGCTCAACTAAAGGAAATTAGTGTGAGCAAGAGTGATCCTCATTTGTGTGCAAGAGGTTATTGTCTCACCTACTTTGAAGAGACTTTTAGTGGCTAAACTTCAAGTTGTGAACTTGGTAGTTGCCTTGTAAGAAGCTCTTTATAGTTGTAAGCTCGAAGTTTGAGAAGCTTGGGAGTTTGGTTTGATTCTCTTAATCTCAATATTCTTATTTGTTCTTTAAGCTTAAATTGTTGAATATCTATTGTATTCATTTGTGCTTAAGTTTTTTTTTGGTGCATAAAGTTTGCATTTTTATTAAGCACATCATAAGGTTTGTTTTAGATACAACCTAATTCACCCCCCCTCTTAGGTTGCTGTTTGGGGCCAACACTTATCTCTTGTACTTGAGAGATGTGAGGAGACTAATCTTGTTTTGAATTGAGAAAAATGTCACTCCATGGTAAATGAAGGGATAGTTCTAGGACGTAAGGTCTCCTCAATCTAGATGTGTATATGGCATAGAAATGGAAAAGGCAAAAGTTGAGGCAATAGAGAAGTTACCTCAACTATGCAATCTGAAAGGAGATAGGAATTTTTTGGTCACGCCGATATTTATCAGCGATTCATTAGGAACTGCTCTCATATTTATAAACCTCTTTGTGCTTTATTGCAAAAGGATAATCCATTTGTGTTTGATGATACTTTGGTTTATATTCTTTTAATGTCTTGAAGAATGCTTTGACTACCGCTCCGGTCATAGTTGCACCAAATTGGAATTGCCTTTTGAATTGATATGTGATGCAAGTGATTATGCATTAGAAGTGGTGTTGTGTCAAAGGGTAAATGAGGTTTCACATGTAGTTTATTATGCAAGTCATACCTTGAATGCGGATCAAGTGAACTATTCTACATCCGAGAAGGAACTTGTTACTATTTTTTTTTGCTTTTGATAAGTTTAAGTCATATCTTATTGGTAGCAAGTTCATTGTGCATACTGATCATTTGTTTATCAAATATTATTGTTCTCAAAAAGTGATGCTAAGCCTATACTCAGTAGATGGATCTTACTGTTGAAGGAGTTTGATTGGGACATGGTTGAAAAGAAGGGTAGTGAGAATACCGTCGCCGACTACCTCTCAAGAATAGAAGGACAAATGGGAAGGAGCCATGATGATGTGCCTATCCAAGAAATATTTTTGGAAGAGCAACTAATGAGGGTTGAAGAATCTATGCCTTGGTATGCCGATATTGTCAACTATTTAGTTGCCAAGCTGATTTCTTCAACTTTGAATAGGGATCGAAAGAAAAAATTTCTTTTGGAAGTTAGATACTACTTTTGAGAGGACCCTTTCTTCTACCGAAGATGCAAGTATCAAATTATAAGGAAGTGTGTTCCTGATGAAGAAGTAGTTGACATCCTTTATCATTGCTACTCAACCCTATAGGAGGACATCATGGTTCATAGAGAACGGCGACCAAAGTCTTACATTGTTGATTCTATTGGCCAAGAGTATTCAAGGATAAAAATGCTAGGGATTATTTCTTGCAATGTGATAAGTGTCAAAGAGAAATGAGATTTCACTCAACAACATCCTAATTTGTGAAGTGTTCAATGTATGGGCAATTGACTTGATGGGCCTATTTTCCAAGCATTTACAACAACAAGTACACCTTGGTGGTGGTAAATTGTGTCCAAATGGGTTGAAGTTGTAGCATTGCCCACCAACGATGCTTTAGTTGTTGTGAACTTTGTGAAATTTTTTTTTGCAAAGTTTGGGGTATCGAATGACATAATAAGAGATGGAGGAACTCATTTAAAAAATGCGTTATTTGAGTCTTTGTTGTCAAAGTATGATCTGAGGCATAAAATTTCTTTTGTTGATCATCCCTAAACATCCGCCCAAGTTGAGGTGTCCAACTGATAGTTGAAAAGAATATTAGAGAAAATGATGAACTCTTCTAGGAAAGATTGGTTTAAGAAGTTTGACGATGCTTTGTGGGTCTATAGAACCTCTTTCAAAACACCAATAGGGGATGTCCCCGTATCGGATGGTTTATGGAAAGCCATGTCATTTGCCGGGGGAGTTTCAACAAATGGCTTATTGGGTGGTCAAAAGTCTCAATTTTGATTGGAAAGTGGCCAATGAGAAGAGGCTTTTGGATCTTATTGAGCTTGATAAATTCTGAAGAGAAACTTATGACAATGCTAAGCTCTACAGGGACAGAACAAAAGCACTGCATGATAAGCATATTCTACGGAAGAAGTTTAAAATCGGTGATTTGGTGTTGTTATGTAGTTCAAGGCTCAAGTTTTTTCTCGGGCAAGTTGAAATCAAGGTAGAGTGGTCAATTCAAGGCAGTGAAGGTGTTTCCCTATGGAGTGGCAGAATTGGAAGGGAAAAACACAAATTTCAAGGTGAATGGGTACATTTGAAGCTATATCATGGTGGATTAATTGAAGAAGAACGGGAAACCATCCCATTTATCCACCACTTGATCAATTCATGCCATAGTCAAACTAATGACGATAAACAAGCAAACTTATTGCGAGGCAACCCCATCTTTAATTTTCATGTTTCATTTTGATTTAGTGTTACTTGTTTAAATTTGATTTGGTTTGATTAGGTTAATTTTGGTTGAGATTAGGTTTAAAGTGTTATTTATGATTTTAATAAATTTTGTTAAAGAAATGGATGGAAATTGTTCACTAATTCTTGTGTTACTAATGTTAGTAGGTGGTAAAAAAGTTTGAAGTGAAGTGGTGGAAGTTTGGATAAAATTTGATTAAGTATATTATTTTGCCTTCGCAGAAGTTTGCTCCAAATCTAGATATGGATTACTATGTTGTGATATGGCCTAAAAATTCCTACAGGCCATATCGTGACATCAAACCCATATCGCGATATGGGCATGAACTTCTACAATTCAGGAAGTTTCTGCCCAAGCTTCGATATCACAATATCGATTATGATATAGCGATATCAGACATTGACCAGGGTCTTTATCGAACCCATATCAAGACATCGATTCTCAATTCAAAATGGACGATATTGCGATATCGATCACTGGGCAGAACAATTCAGAAACGATTTCAACCGTTTTTCTCCCCCCAAAAGCCCTAGCGGCTGTACTTTCTTCCTCCTCTTTCATTAAAAGCACCACAAACCTCCACAAATCTGCCATGAATAAGCAAAATCAAACCCTCCAAACATCATAGAAGAGATTTCATCCACTCAAGTGCTAAGCAACAACGATTTTTGGGCAAGATTCAATTGCGAATTTCAAAGGTCTTCAAGGCCTTCAAGGGGTGAAATTTTGGCTTCAATCTTCGGGTAATATCTCTCTATTGTGCTCAAGACCATAAGTATTGTTAGTCTACAATGAATTTTGAAGTATTGGACTTGATTATTTAGGAAATTTTTGGCAAATTTTCCTTTGAATTTGGTGGATTGTAATTTGTGGCTTTAAGAATTAAAGTGGGTTTGTGTTTTTTGGGTTGAATTTGATCAATTTTGTGTGGGTTTTTCCATATTGACCTTGAATTTGTGAAGAGAACAGACATCAAATTGATTGGTGTTAGATTGCCTAATTTTATTGTATGCTGGAGTTGCCTTATTTGTAATTGATTTATGTTGGATAATCTGTTGATTTGGTTGATAAGCATGACAACGACAATGTTTGGTAATGGTAGAAGAGGTAGAGGTAGCAAAAGAGGGGAAACATCCAGGAAAAGAAAAGTTGGGAAAGGGCCAAGTAAAGAAACCTTAGAACAGAGCGAAGAATTGATTTTGCTTGTGAAAGGGCTAAGGGAATTTTTTATGACTACCAAAAACATGATGTTATAAAGGAGAGAGCCTTTGATTTCTTGGGTAATTGGTGTAATCTTGAGTATGTTAGACTAGGATTCACAACTAAGTAGAAGAAATTCGGGCTACACTAACCTTGTTAAAGAATATTATTGCATTCTATGTGATTTGGTTGATGATAAGTACA
The DNA here is from genome assembly GCA_025175665.1 of Cinchona pubescens. Classification (NCBI taxonomy): domain Eukaryota; kingdom Viridiplantae; phylum Streptophyta; class Magnoliopsida; order Gentianales; family Rubiaceae; genus Cinchona; species Cinchona pubescens. The sequence goes on along the minus strand of JANKKI010000051.1, from coordinate 6,930,593 downwards.
GAGTTTAGGTTGTTTTGGTTGATTTTTCTGCTGAAAAGATTAATGCTTTCTATAATATTCCTGAAGTTTCTCATGTTTAATATCAAGCCACAGGCAATCAAAAACGTGTTGAATGAACCGGAAGTGAATTGGATCATGAACATTTCTGGTACTTCTTAATTGAGATTGCCTCGGAAAGGCCTTAAATATTGCCCTAGATTTGGTTTTATTTTGTTGGGTGAACAGAGCCTATGGATGGAGCTGGTGGAGTTCAGGAGGAACAGAGCCTATGGATGGAGCTGGTGGAGTTCAGGAGGAAGATTTTGAGAAGAGCCAACATGAAGGAGCAGATAAGGCAACGGGTGTTGAAGACATCAACGAGATCAATGATGAAACATGAAAGGCTGCCCAATATTGAAGGATTATCAAATTCTCTCTCTATTTTGAATTTAGAATTTGAAGAGCAAATCTCCTTATCTCATTTCCATAGAACTTTTAGTACTAGTTTACTTTATTTCCTTTATTGCTTTTTAGATATTTTTGGAAATTTATGTCTTTTCGATGTTAGTTGGCTAAGGGCCTTAAGTTGATTCCAAGTAGATTACTTATTCTTGGTGCTTAAATGATTGGATTAATTATTTTGAACTTATATGGATGATTACTTGGTTTTGGCTTGTTGCTGCTTTTAGGTGACTTGTTTTGAATGAGTATTTGGACCGTTTTGGGTAGGATTTTGCTTTGGTTTATATTATCCATGTTTTAAGATATCTTATGTTGGTATGTGTTGTATAAATTTTGGCTGAGTAGATGGATAAGTTGTACTCATCACTAAAATAGTTGGGACAAGTTTGGGAGTGTTCTTTTCTTGTGATTGGGACCATAGTTTGTAGAATTGGGATTCTAGGTAGGATCGATTTGCTTCTATTAGAATCGGATCATAGGATCGGATCGTAAAATTGTAAGATCCTACCAAAAGTATCTAAAATAACAAAATAAATTATTTTTAAACTAATAAATAACAAAAACCATAATAAAAATTATATAATTTGTAAATTAGGTATAAAAATATATCATTTTGACCTATTTCATGAATTGTATAAGAAAATGGAACTATACATGAAGTTGAAAAAAATGATTTAATAACATAACCTCTATTTGTTCTGCAATATTTTCAAAATAAAACTTTTCAATTCCCACATACATCATAGAAAAAGAGATATTACAGTACTTTTTTCAAATAATATTTAGAATAATATCCTAATCAAAAAATAACTGTCCAAATAGAGGATATTTTAGAATAAGTTAGGAGACAAAAATGCAAATCAAATTAAAGAACATATTTGTTAACAATATGAAACTAGGAGAAGATCTCAAGAAGCATCACAACTTTGGATTTGTCTCAAAAGATAAAAGACTAGCTAACTATTGTCAGACTGCTTGTATGAGGATTAGATCTTCTCATAGGGGTAATGCCTTTAAATGATCTCAGGTAAAAAATTTAAAAAATCAATAAGAATTTACCTTTTTCCGTTAAAAAACAAATAACATTAATCATAAGAAGATAAAAGTTTAAGAAACAAATTAAAATAACCAATAGCACCAACTAATATACTAATACATCATGATCCTTTTATAACAAAATTTGTAAGGTAGATTTCACATCACGCTCTCTAAATATGTTTAAATTTCAAATTTTTTTATATTTTATTTACGTCTTGTTTTAAAAAATATTCTAATATTAACTTTTTAAAAGACTTTCTCAAATAGATGTTGAGTTCAACTGAGTTGTAGTTTTATTAATTTTACACCATATCATATTATATCCATCCATTTAAAAAGATAAAATATCTACTAAGTTTTATGAAGATATAATTGGAGGATTTCTATTTTGATAAGGAAATTTCGCAATCCTGACAAGCACAGTGTTTGGAATTTAGACTTTGAAATAGGAATTTGGTGGTTGGGCTAATGTAAATAGGTCACAAAATAAATTTGTCCCTTTTAGAACATAAAACAAATAAAGCCCAAAAGTTTAGAAGGCCTAAAAAGATGATTTTGGTAGGATCGTAGGATCGGTTAGGATCGCACAATCCAACGATCCTACCATACAATCCTACAATCCTACACGATTCGGTACAAGAATTCAAATTCCAGTAACGATCCAAGTCATTTTGGCATTCTAGGATTGTAGGATCGCGATTTTAACAACCATGATTGGGACTGGTATTGTTTGTGCTTGTACATATTGTGTGATGACATTTGGATGGAAAATTGATCAATTTTGGTACTCTCAATGATGGCAAATGACTTGCAATATCATATGATTGAAGTACTTCAACTTGGCATTTCATGGATTTTGGTATGTGTTGAGTAGTTCTTTGGTGACAAAAGAATTTGAAAAATCATGTATTACTATGTTCAAAAAGCAAGGGACTCACATTTTTATTATGAGTTCATTTGAAATATTATTTTTGATCAAATCAATAGTAATGCTTGGTTGGTCAATTTATCTTTTGGAAAAATTAGTTTAAGTGGAATAGAAGTGAATTAGGTCATTTTGTGTGTTTGCATAAAGAGTTTTATTCTATCTTATGTAGGAATTGGTTTTGATATGATTTTAGATATGTTTTACTTCAGAGTCTTCCTTGGTTTAGGGCCGTGAAAAAAAATTACATATTGCTCTTAGGAATAAGGCTAGTACGGGATTCCGCCTTGTATCAATGTTGTTTCTCCGAAATATGCCATTAGAATAGTAATAAGGCTAGTAAAGGATTCCGGCATATACCCATGTTGTCTCTACAAAATGTCCATTAGGATTAACATTTTATAATACCAACAAGTTGAGGAGGGAATGTTTATAATACCTATCATTGATATCATACTACTCACTTCTTGAAAGATTAATATTCCAGTTTTGTGTTACATATGCATCTAGATAGACTCCTAATGATCTTCTATTTCCATGTGGCCTTGTCGAGATAGTTGAAAAACTTAGTAATCTTTTTTATTTCAGTAAAACTATGTTTTTGATAAAGGGAACTTTTTTTTCGAAAACATTTTTGAGGATAGATAATGCTTGATTATTTGAGCTCTTGTGTGACATTTGATCTCGTTTTCTTAAGTGAAAAACTTGGAGTGACTCATAACTGAAATGGTTCAATTATCTTATGATATTTGAGGTCCCTTGAGAGGTTTCCAAATTGCTCATAAGTACATCCATTATTCATCTTTGCTGCAACTGTCTTTCACGGTGTGTTTATGCTTACTTGTTTAGTAAGGTTCTATTATTTCTTGTTTTGCTCAGGAGTAGTAAAGTGATAAGTTTGGGAGTGTGATCACTCTAGTAAACTAGAGTTATTTTATTTGTTTAAACTAGATTATTGGTAGTATTTTCCAGAATTTAGGGTAGATTTATATGTTTTTGTTTAATTTTGTTGCATTTAGTAGTTACATTTGTATTTGTGTAATTATCATCATTTTAGTGTTAATTTTTGTTTAAATTGTTACTTTTTAACTTTTAGAATGTTTTACAGGTCTAGAACGAAGGATATGGAGCATAAAGGATTGGAGTTATCAAAGAAGGAAGGGCAAAAGAGGAAACTCAAGTTGTTGGAATTTTGCTCCATGTCACGATATCACATTCGAGATATTGCGATATGGACACAAAAGTTAGAAAGCTTATTTTTTAAGCTTCAGATAGTGATATCATATTTGTTATCGTGATATAGAGGAATTTAAAAAATGTAATTTTGCCAACTCTTGTAATCCTCGAGCTCTAATTAGTTCCTTAAGTACTAGACTTGTACATTCAAGTAGTAAGTAGTAGGTAGTTTAGGAAATACATAGTAGACTATAAAGTTGGTATTTTGCTACTTTTAGTTTAGATTAGATTAGAGATTTCTTTACTATCAAGACTTCATAAGTGAAAATTTAAAATATTTAGGATCAGTTATTCAGAGTAATGGTGGTACAGATCGAGATGTTACACATCGAATACAAGCAGGATGGACTAAGTGGAGAATGGTATCAGGAATATTATGTGACCGCAAAATTTTTTACGACTTAAAGGTAAATTCTATAGAACGGCAATTAGGCTAGCGATGCTCTATGGGTCTGAGTGTTGGAAAGTGAATCACACACATGAGCAAAAGATTAAAAGAGAGTAGCAGAAGTGAGAATGTTAAGATGGATGTGTGGGTACACTAGAATGGACAAGATACAGAATAAGCATATTGGTGAGAAGATTGAAGTAGCATCTATTGATGAGAAGATGAGAGAAACACGCTTAAGGTTGTTAGGTCATGTGTTAATACGACCACTTGAAGTGCCTGTCAACCGAGTAGATTTTAGAGAGAGTAGTCAACATAAAAGGGATAGAGGAAGACCGAAAAAGACTTGATAGGTAACTTGTAGGAAAGATATAGCCCATCTAGGAATTGAGGAGTGATGCCTTTACACACCTAGTTATAAATTTATAAAATACCTAAATCCTACTACTAACTAGGTGGCATCCCGCAAGTATACGGTTGTCAACTAGTAGTAAAGGGAAGTAGGGATCGTTCCCACAAGGATTAGTCGATAATTACCGGTTATTTGGTTAGATTTCAAGTTGAAGCGATTGATTAAGTGGAGAGATTTAACTGCAACTAGAACTAATGGAAAATACTAATAAAGCAATTTAAAGTAAAGATTAATCACTAAGAAAGCAATTAAAAAGGAAGTATCTTTAGAAAGAAAATAAAGGGAACAATTAAAAGGAAAAGCATATTAAGCAAGCAATTAGTTAATCTAAACTATTCATTATCCCTAAGCAAGTACAATTAGAGAAAGCTCCTAATCTATTCTAAGATAGCATGTAAAATGAAAGGATTTTTAATAAGCAATTAACTAACCTAAACTACAAATTAACATTAAGAAAGCACAATTAAGGAAAACCCATTAACTAATCTACCAATCAAACTAAGAAAGCAAGCAAAGAAAGCAATTAAATGAAAAGCCCATAAACTAATTGATCCTAATTAGCTAATCTAAACTATGAATTCCCACTAAGGAAGCATAATTGAAGGAAACCCATTAACTAATCTAACAATTACACTAAGAAATCGTGCAAAGAAAGCAAATATATGAAAATAATTAGACTAATTAAACTAAGGACATATGAAATTCTATAAAGTGTAACTAAAAGAGTTTTAACATAAACAAGGAACTTACCACTAAAAAGGTTCAATCTTTGGCTAGGAAATTGTGATTACAAGAAAGAGAAATCCTACTCTAATCTAATCTAAGAAACCCCTCCCCAAATGGGGACGAAAAAGGAAGAAAATTACTCTCTAATCTAGCATACTTCTACTAGCTAAGTTCTTCCTCAAATGAGCTTTAAAAGGGGTATATATAGTGCTAGGGTAGTGTATAATTGTGCAGCGAACATCAGCCCCGAAAAAAGTCATTTTTTGCTCTAGCCGCCTCCAGACCGCGATCTCAAATTTGAGACCGTGGTCTGGATTGAAACTTCTGAAATGCAGCACTTCACAGTTTTACTTCCAAAATCTTCATCCGACGTCCTATTAATGCACCATTTTTTTTCATACGACCCCAACACATAGGAAAACATTATTATAGTAAACACTTAAAATAACACCTAAACATATAAATAAAAGTCTCACAAAATAGGTCAGCAAAAATAAAGGACAAATAAAGACGAACGAAAACTTAACTCCCAACGAAGTTAAGTCAAAGACACGACACAACTCTAAATGGAAAAACCTAATAAAATGTGCTAATTATCACCTAAATAAGTACTCAAACACTTAATAAACACATATTAACACATTCTAACACATAAAAGAAAAATAGATAAAAACACGCACGAAAACACTAAAAATACTCGAAACTAGGAGCAAAATCATTAAGTTTAGGGTTTATATAACTCTAGTTTCCTAGAGTTATCAAGGAGGATATGGTCTATGACAGAGCGCAATGGCGTAGCAGGATTTATGCAGCTGACGCTACTAAGTGGGATTAAGGCTTGGTTTGTTTGTTTATTGTCTTCAATTCTTAGCAAGTTTAATTTTTTATTAGTTAATCTTAGTGAGCTTTTCATTAGTTTTTAGTAGATATCATTTTTACATGTTTTAACTTTAAATATTTTGAAAACCAAGTTGCTTCAATTTCAACTTTTCTTTTAAAGTTCTTAAAGTTTTTGCTAATTTAGTGAATTTCTAAATTAATTCTTCAATTTCTTGCATTAGTCTTTAGTAATTTTTAGAGTGCTTTCTTTAATCAAATAAAAAATCCAAAAATTTCTAGTTTTAATCTAGTTTTCTTTGCAAATTTGTATAACTTCAATTTAGTGAGAAAATGGAGATTTCTTTATATTTAGATTTCTTTTATGTTTCCTTTAGTCAATTTAGGTTTATTTGCTTTCTAATTCTCATCTTGTTTGAGTCAATTTAGTTGATTTAGTAATAGAATTACTTTCCTTCATTAGAGTAACTTAGTTAGTTCTTTACTTAATAATTTACTTACTTAATTAGAATATAGTTTACTTACTCAATTGCCTTACTTTTAATAATTTTAACTAGTTCTTAATCTTAATTTGTTTTAACCTTTGGTTTTATGGAAATGCTTAGGTTTATTTTTCTCTCTATTTTGACTTGGCATAATTATGCAATGACCTTTGGGACATTAATTGCCAATACTCGCTTAGTGTGATTTTATTAATTGATTTGGTTTGATTTGAACTCTACCTAAGCAAGCGAATAACAATGCTTGTGGACCTGAACAATATCCTCATCAATTAAAAAAAGTTTCAAGTGATAAGGCTTACAAACTGAATTATCAAGAATGGAAAATTCTAGTACAAAGTGCTATAAGCTAATATTAATGTTGTGTAAAATAAAGGATTAGTAATACTTTGCCCCCTAAACTATTGGGAAAATTATACTTTACGCACATTAACCAAAAAATAAACACTTTATCTCTTTTTCCCCCGACAAACAAAATTCACGTGTTTCGTACATGTTCTTATGAAGAATTAAAAAAATGTATTAGCATAGAAGCATTTAAAGATTTTCAAATAAATGAGCAAAGTGAATTATTTTTTCAAAAGGGGAATATTAGAAACGTCAAATAATGTCTTTATTTTTTTTCTATTTTTATATTACTTTAGATTTGTTTAACTTTCAGTCTTACCTGTACATTAGTCTTTCTTTGATAGTAACAATGACTCCTTAGCTGTACTCCTTTACGACATTCACAAGGAAGTTTAGTTTCAAGAATATGGTTAAAGTCAATCCATGCTACACATCAGTTAGAATGGAGAAGGTTGGCAAGCGACTAATTGATAAAAGTTGATAATTTCACATGAAAATGCAAATCCTGAATTGCAACAACGGGCAATTCGATTCATTCTCTAGACATGTAATGATGTTTTAGGATAGAAGCCAAAGACAAACTTTGTACAGAAGTTACTCACAAGTGAAAAAAATCTAATTGAGCCACATAGGCTATCAAACTAAATATTTGCGCACTACAATCTGCGACTTCAAAATTTTGATCTCTGTATAGCAAATGCTACTCTAAGTGATGTCATTGACCCCATGAATTATTGATAAAGTACAACATATGCAGTCCTAGAAAGGCATATTAACATTGATAGAATTGGCTTGAAGGATATAATATATTGCTGAAGGTGGCAGTACAGGTATTTCTAATTTCCATCTCTTAGTATGCTTGATGATTCTTATTTTTAAAACACGAATCTATATGCTATTTTGACTTATTTCGTGTGTTGTATTCAGTGTATCCTCATCAACTAAGAAATGTTTTAAAGTAATGAACGCTTACAAATTAAATTATCAAGAATAGAAATTCATAGTACAAAGTGTTATGAGCTAATATTAACATTGTGTAAAATAACGAGTTAGTAACTCTTTACTCCATAAATTATTGGGAAAATTATACTTTAGCCCCATTAAACTAAAAAATAAATATTTTACCTGTTTTTTCCTCTATAAGGAAAATGCAGGTGCTTCACACGTGCTATTACGTAGAATTAGAAAATGTAATAGAGTAGAAGCATTTAAATTTTTTTAAATAAATGAGCATAGTGCAATTATTTTTTCTAAAGAGAAATATTATAAATCTATATCTATCTATACTATATATAAAAATACTACTTGGCTTAATGTTTTTGACAATTTCATTCTATATTTATACCCTTATTTTAATACTTCATAATCACATAACATGAAGGGTATTAAGGACAATAAATAAACACTAATAAATTGAAATTAAATTGTATATTACTACTAAAGTAACTAACCATTTGATTATTAAGTTAGCTTGATATATTAACCAATTATTTTGAAATTCCAAAATAATAGAATTCCGAAAGTAACTCAACATATTAACTGAATATTAATGGTGAAATACAACAATACAAAGGTAATATGTGACATGAAAGACTAAAAATATTCAACAATAAGAAAATAAAATTAAATAATGAGGGTTGATAATATATTAAACTCAGCAAAGGTTACATTTTCACATGCAATAATGATAAAAGTTGAGAGTTGGTATCTGTAGAAAACTCTTGAATGAAGATAAGAAAATTAAATTACTTAGACAGTAAGAAAGAGAAACATATGCGACTAGAATATAAATTGAAAAATACAAAATATGTAATGCAAAACTTTTGACTTAAATTTAAACTACCTTCATATTTAATTAGTGCAGAATTCTAATAGCTCTTTAATATCTGTTTCATAAAGTGTGCTTACTTTAGGGAAAAAAGGTTTCATTATAGTACACAAATGGTTAATTTGAGACCTAAAAGTAACAAATGCATGAGACTTTTTTGTTGCTAAAATACTTTTATTTAATTTTGATAATTACACAGCAAAAAAGGCATAAAGGACAATAAATAAACACTAATAAATATAAGTAAATCATATTACTACTAAAGTTACTAACCATTGGATTTTGAGTTACCATCAACCAGCTCATATATTAACATGAATTGCAATGTTTCTCGTAGTTTGTATATTATTCCTTCTATTGTGAAATCTTGAGCTAAATTGGATACGATTGGTTGTGCTAATTTGAGAATAGTGAGCTAGTTGCATTTCTAGGGTTTTAAGGGGTTCTATGTCCTTAAACCCTTTGGAAGTTTTGGTTTTATGTCCTCCTCTATGTACTTCCTTCTAAATATCAATAAAATGGGAGTGAGACCCCTCTTACCAATGTATAGGTGGTTATTAAAAAAAAAAAAAGAAGAAGAAATGATTAAGACTTTTTTGGTTCCTATAATACTCTTAATTTAGTACTCGATAAGTACACTGGAAGAAGGGCATGAAGGACAAAAAAGAAAAGAAAAGAGAAACACTAATAAACTAAAACTAAATTATATTACTACTATACTGACTAACCATTGGATATTGAGTTTCCATAAAGCAATTGACATATTAACTTCTCCTTTCATATTCCAAAATATTAGAGCTCCAAAATTAACTCAACATAACAAACTAGAAGTAAACCGTATTACTACTGAAGTAACTGACAATTTGATTATTGAGTTAACTTGATGTCTTAATTAAACTCTTTCACATTCTTCAAAAATAACTCAAAATATTATTTGAATATTAATGGCCAAATACAATAATACAAATGTAATATTTAACATGAGAAATTAAAAATCTTCAGTAATAAAAAAGAAAATTAAAGAATGAGTCGGTTGTATTATATTAATACTCAGCTAATGCAATACACTGCATTTTCATATAATGCACAACAAAATTAATTAACTAGAATATAAATTAAAAAACACAAAATATGACAACCGAATCCTTTAACTTAAATTTCTACTCCCTTCATTAGTGTGGAAATCTAATAGTTTTGTAATACCTGTTGCATAAAGTGTGCTTATTTTAGGGGAAATTTTTTTTCATTCTAGTACATAACAGGTAAATTTAAGACTGAAAAGAAACAAATGATTAAGACTTTTTGGTTCCTATAATAATTTGATTTTAATATTTGATAATTACACAACAATAAGGGCATGAAGGGCATAAAATACACACTAATAAAGTGAAAGTAAATTATATTACTACTAAAGTAACTAACCATTGGATATTGAGTTTCCATCAAGCAACTAATATATTAACTTACCCTTTCACATTTCGAAATAATGGAGCTCCTACAGTAATTCATCATATTATCTAACACTTAATGGTACAGATATAATAGAAGAATACAAAGGTAATTTTCAACATGAGAGATTAAAACTCTTCAATAATAATAAAAGAAAATTAAAGAATGAGGGTTAGTTACATATTAATATTCTTCACAGGCAATATATTCCGTTTTCATGTTGTCATATGCGATAATGATAAAACTTGAGAGTTGGTATTTGTATAAAACTTTTCAAAGAAAATAAGTAAATTAAATTGCTTATATGGTAGGAAACAAAAAGATATGCAACTACAATATCAATTGAAAAGCACAAAATAGGTAAACTAAAGTATTTGACTTATTTCTTTGGTGTAGAATTCTAATAGATCTTTTACATTTATTGCATAAAAAATGCTTTCTTTAGAATATAAAAGTTTCATTATAGCACATAAAAGGTTAATTTAAGACCTTAATGGAAAATGATTGTTAATACTTATTTATTATGTAGGTTGATCATGGTTCTATATGTATTTGTCTCTCAAATCATGAGGGTTATATCATCCTTAGAGCTGGCTTATATACTTTTCTGTAGTCTAAAGTATCAGCAACCTACAAGTTATATGAACATTAATTGTTTAGGACAATAACAGTTAATTAGTGACAAGAATTCTGAAATTAAATTAAATTTAAGAAAAAGAAAAAATTTACACTCATAAAATATGTATGAATTTTCTAGGATTAGCCAAATCAAGGATAATTGTTGATCCTAAAACAATAGAAGCATCTATTCTTGAGTTAAGTAAATGGTCATACATGCTTCCAATATGATCATCAATAAACCATTGCTAACAGAACCAGTATTTAATATTTCATAGATTTTGAGAGTTAAATTTACATATTTCATTTGATATTGAGTAAGTCAGTTTAGGGGTTTATGTTTTATGTTGGTTTATTTCTTGAATAATTTGCATGTATCGAGGAACTATAAATAGGGTTTTGTTTTGGTCACCACTTATAATTGTTACAAGTTTTAATATAATAATTTCACCATTCTATTTGTCATCATTTATATTCTTGTATCTATTAACATGATTGATACCATCCAAGTAAGCCAATTTTGTAATAAGTTATGTCAGTCAAAATTGTTGAAAAACTACTTACCCATAGTCAACGGAAAAACTGAGATAGGCCAAGTACAAATTTACTCTCATAAAATACGTGTGAATTTTCTAGGATCACCCAAATCAAGGATAAGTGTTGATTGTAAAACAATAGAAGTATCTATTCCTGAGTTACGTAAATGGTCATACATGCTCCCATATATAATCATCAATACACCCATGCTAACGGAACCAATATTTAAGATTTCATAGATTTTGAGAGATAAATTTAGATATTTCATTTGATATTGGGTCGGTCAATTTACGTGTTCAAGTTTTATTTTGGTTTATTTCTTGGAAAATTTGCATGTATCAAGGAACAACAAACAGGATTTTGATTTGGCCACCACTTATAATTGTTACAAGTTTTTAATATAATAATTTCACCATTCTATTTGTCATCATTTATATAAGTACGCTAATTTCAGTAATAATCTATGCTAGTCAAAATTGCTGAAAAACTACTTACACATAATCAACAGACAAACTAAGAGAGGTCAAGTAAAAATTTTCACTATACTTTTATTATAGGTTTTATAATCCTTAGTTTTATAACACTACATAACCATACGTGACTAATTAAAAATAATATTCTTTCTAGACTATTAACATATAGTCCTACCTATGAATTTAATTATTGAATGACAATAATAGTTAAGAACAAGAATTCCCCAAGAAAATTAAGTTACCACGAAAAATAATTTATCAAGAACCGATACTTTCTTATCAAAGCACGTGCAAAGTACGTGTGTGATTTCAAGTGTCAAATAAATGCCTTTATTTTTTTTCGTTTTCATGTTTTTTAGATTTGTTCAACTTTAGGTCTTACCTTTACATTTTTTACTTCTCTTTCCAATACTTTATCTTTAATACAATAAACTCAAATTTCATGATAATAATAAAAAAAAAAAATTCTCAATGAAGATTTTGAGACCATTCAACCTAAATGTTCATTAAAGCCTATTATTCACAAGTCATTTCTTAACATCAAAAATCAAAGAACAAAAAATGGTTCCGACTATTATGGACTTGGTGTTTGTTTACTTTTTACAATTTATCTAATAAATTATAGTTATCTTTAATGTTTCTATTTCTAGTCCATTTGTAGGTAGATAAAAGTTGTGTTAATATGAAAGTATCTAGCCAACATGTATCCATAAAACTGATACATTTCAACTTACAGAACAATTTCATATTATCTCCATTAAACACTTACACAAATATGCCAAAACAATCATGCAAAAGAAAACAACAAACAACACTTGTTGGTATTAAATTTTGTATACCAAGGGACTGCGCTTGACGAGCAGAAAAATGAGTAATTGGCAATTGTTATGGTTAATTTAAGACCTAAAAGAAACAAATGATTAAGACTTTTTTGTTCCCAAAATCCTCTAATTTTAATTATGATAATCACAGAGCAAGAAGGGCATGAAGGACAAATAAATAAACACTAATAAATACAAGTAAATCATATTACTAATAAAGTTAGTAACCATTGGATTTTGAGTTACTATCAACCAGCTCATATACTGACATGAATTGTAAAGTTTCGTATAGTCTGTATACTAGTCCTTCTGTTGTGAAGTCTTTAGCTTAATTGGATAGGATTGGTTGTGCTAATTTGATAATAGTGAGCTAGTTGTATTTCTAGGGTTTTGAGGGGTTCTACATCCTTAAACCCTTTGGAGGTTTTGGCTTTATGTCCTCCTCTGTGCACTTTCTTTTCAATATCAATAAAATGGGAGTGAGACCCCTCCCACCAAAATATAGGTGGTTATTCAAAAAAAAAAAAGAAAGAAAGAAAGAAAGAAATGATTAAGACTTTTTTGGTTCCTATAATACTCTTACTTTAGTACTTGATAATTACACAACAAGAAGGGCATGGAGGAAAATAAATAAACACTAATGAACTGAAAGCTAATTATATTACTACTAAACTAACTGTGACCATTGGATGTTGAACTATCATCAAGCAATTGATATATTAACATATCTTTTCACATTCAAAATAATAGAGCCCCTAAATTAACTCAACATAATAAACTAGAAGTAAATCGTACTACTACTAAAGTTACTGACAGTTCGATTATTGAGTAAACTTGATATATTAACTAAACCCTTTCACATTTCAAAATAACATAACTCCTCAAATAACTTAACATATTATTTGAATAATAATGGTCAGATACAATAATACAAATGTAATATTTAACATGGGATATAAAAATCTTTCATAATAAAAAAGAAAATTAAAGAATGAGAGTTGTATTATAATAATACTCCGCAAATGTAATACAATGCTTTTTTCAAATAATGCACAACAGGAACTATGCAACTAGAATATAAATTGAAAAACACAAAATATGACAACCGAAGCTTGTAACTTATATTTCTACTCCCTTCATTAGTGTGGAATCCTAATAGTTCATTTATACCTGTTGCAAAAAGTATGGTGCTTATTTTCGGTGAAAAAGATTTTCATTATTGTACATAAAAGGTAAATTTAAGACTGAAAAGAAACAAATGATTAAGACTTTTTTGGTTCCTATAATACTCTGATTTTATTACTTGATAATTGCACAATAATAAGGGCATGAAGGACATTAAATACACACTAATAAAGTGAAAGTAAATTATATTACTACCAAACTAACCATCGGATATTGAGTTTCCATCAAGCAATTGATATATTAACTTACCCTTTCACATTCCAAAATAATAGTGCTCCTAAAGTAACTCAACATATTATCTGACATTTAATGGTATTGATAGAACAATACAATGGTAATATTCAACAAGAGAGATTAAAACTCTTCAATAATAATAAAAGAAAATTAAAGAATGATGGTTGGTTACATATTAATATTTTGGAAAGGTAATATATTACGTTTTCTTGTTTTCATTTGCCATAATGATAAAACTTGAGAGTTGGTATTTGTATAAATTTTTTCAAAAGCAAAATAAGTAAATTAAATAGCTCATATAGTAAAAAATAGAAACATATTTAACTACAATATAAATTGGAAAGCACAAAATACGTTATATTTCATTAGTGTAGAATACTATTAGATCTTTTACACTTATTGCATAAAAGTGTTTATTTTAGAATACATAAGTTTCATTATAGTACATAAAAGTCAAATTTAAAACCTAAAAGGAAAAAAAATTATTAATACTTATTTATTATGTAGGTTGATCATGGTTCTGTATGTCTTTGTCTCTAAAATCATGAGGGTTATAGCATCCTTAGTAGTAGTTTACTTTTCTATGGTCTAAACTATTAGCAACCTACAAGGTATATGAAAATTAATTGTTTAGGACAATAACAATTAATTAGTGACATGAATTCTGAAATTAAATTTAATTTAAGGAAAAGAAAAAATTTACTCTCATAATATACGTGTGAAATTTCTAGGATCATCTAAATCAATGATAAGTGTTGATCCTGAAATAGTAGAAAAGCATCTATTCCTGAGTTAAGTAAATGGGACATACATGCTCCCATATATGATCATGAATAAACCAATGCTAACGGAAACAATTTTTAAGATTTCATAGATTTTGAGAGTTAAATATATATATTTCATTTGATATTGAGTCTATTAGTTTAGTTGTTTAAGTCTTATGTTGGTTTATTTCTTGAAAAATTTGCATGTATCAAGGAACAATAAACAGGATTTTGATTTTGCAACTATTTATAATTGTTACAAGTTTTAATTTAATAATTTCATTTTTCTATTTGTCATTATTTATATTCTTGGAAGAACACAATTGATACCATCCAAGTAAGCTACTTTGATAATAAGTTATGTTAGTCAAAATTGTTGAAAAATTACGTACACATAATCAACGAACAAACTGAGAGAGGCAAGGTAAAAATTTCCACTATACTTTTATTATAGGTTTTATGATCCTTAGTTTAAGTACACTACATAAGCATATGTGGCTAATTAAAAATAATTTGATGCTTTCTAGACTATTAATAAATTGTTGTACCTATGACTTAAATTATTTAATTATAGAATGACAATAATGCTTAAGGACAAGAATTCTCCAAGAAAATTAAGTTACCAAAAAAAAATAATTTATTAAGAACTGATACTTTTTTATCAAAGCACACGTGTGGAATTCCAAGTGTCAAATAAATGCCTTTATTTTTTATTTTTTTACATTTTAATATATTTTTAGATTTCTTCAACTTTAGGTCTTACCTTTACATCTTTTACTTATCTTTCCAATACTTTGACTTTAATACCATAAACTCCAATTTCATGAAAAGAAAAAAAAAGATTTCTTAATGAAGATTTTAAGAATTCAACCTAAATATTCATTAAAGCCTACTATTCACAAAGTCTTTGCATAACAACATAATTCAAAGAACAAAACATGGTTCCGACCATTATAGACTTGGTGTTCATTTATTTTCTACAATTTATCTAATACATTATAGTTATCTTTAATGTTCTGTTTCTCGGCCTATTTGTAAGTAGATAAAAGTTGTGTCAATATGAAGTATCTATATGATATGTATCCATAAAGCCGATACATTTCGACTTACAGAACAATTTCAAATTATCTCCATTAAATGTTTAGAGAAATATTCCTAAACAATCATGCACAGAAAACAACAAACAACACTTGTTGGTATTGAAATTTTATACACCAAGGGACTTCTCTTGATGAGCAGAAAAAACAAGTAAGTTGCAATCATTATGGTTAATTTAAGACTTAAAAGAAACTAATGATTAAGACTTTTTTTCTCCTAAAATGCTCTTATTTTATTTCTGATAATCACACAACAAGAAGGGCATGAAGAACAATAAATAAACACTAATAAACTAAAAAAATTATATTGCTACTAAACTAATTAACCATTGGATATTGAGTTTTCATCAAGCAATTAATATATTAACTTATCCTTTCACATTCCAAAATAATAGAGCTCCAATATTAACTCGACATATTAAACTAGAAGTAAATCGAATTACTACTAAAGTAACAGACAATTTGATTATTGAGTTAACTTGATATATTAACTAAACTCTTTCAGATTCCAAAATAATAGAACTCCTAAAATAAATCAAAATATTATTTGAATATTAATGGCCAGATACAATAATACAAATGTAATGTTTAACATGAGAAATTAAAAATCTTCAATAATAAAAAAGAAAATTAAAGAGTGAGGGTTGTATTATATTAATACTCGGCTAATGCAATACACTGCATTTTCATATAATGCACAACAGAATTATTTACCTAGAATATAAATTAAAAAACACAAAATATGACAACCGAAGCCTTTAACTTAAATTTCTACTCCCTTCATTAGTGTGGAATTCTAATAGTTCTTTAATACCTGTTGCATAAAGTATGCTTGTTTTAGCGGAAATTTTTTTTCATTCTAGTACATAAAAGGTAAATTTAAGACAGAAAAGAAACAATTGATTAAGACTTTTTTGGTTCCTATAATATACTGATTTACTTTAATATTTGATAGTTACGCAACAATAAGGGCATGAAGGGCACTAAATAAACACTAATAAAGTGAAAGCAAATTATATTACTACTAAACTAACTAACCGTTGGATATTGAGTTTCCATCAAGTAATTGATATATTAACTAAACCATTCGCATTCCAAAATAATAGGACTTCTAAAGTAATTCAACATATTATCTGACACTTAATAGTATGGATAGAACAATACAAAGGTAATATTCAACATGAGACATTAAAACTCTTCAATAATAATAAAAGAAAATTAAGGAATGAGTTTTGGTTACATATTAATATTCTGCAAAGGTAATATATTACATTTTCATGTTTTCATATGCAATAATGATAAAACTTAGGAGTTGGTATTTGTATAAAACTTTTCAAAAAAAATAAGTAAAGTATATTGCTTATATAGTAAGAAACAGAAACATATGTAACTACAATATAAACTGGAAAGTACAAAATATGTAAACTGAAGCCTTTGAACATGATGTGTAAGAAACAACCTACAAGGCATATGAACATTAATTGTTAGGATAATAACAATTAATTAGTAACATGAATTCTGAAATTAGATTTAATTTAAGAAAAAGAAAAAATTTACTCTCATAAAATACGTGCGAAATTTCTAGGATCAGCCAAATCAAGGATAAGTGTTGATCCTAAATTAATAGAAGCATCAATTCTTGAGTCAAGGAAATGGTCATACATGCTCCCATATATGATCATCGATAAACCCTTGCTAATGGAACGAATGTTTAAGATTTCATAGATTTTGAGAATTAAATTTAGATATTTAATTTGATAATGAGTCGGTCAGTTTAGGTGTTTAAGTTTTATGTTGGTTTATTTCTTGGAAAATTTGCATGTATCAAGGAAAAATAAACAGGATTTTGATTTGGCCACCATTTATAACTGTTGCAAGTGTTAATATAATAATTTCACCATTCTATTTGTCATCATTTATATTCTCGGATGAACATGATTGATACATGCATCCAAGTAAGCTAATTTGGTAATAAGTTATGTTAGTAAAAATTGTTGAAAAACTACTTACACATAATCAACGGACAAACTGAGAGAGGTCAAGTAAAAATTTCCACTATACTTTTATTATGGGTTTTGTGATCCTTAGATTTATTACATTACATAACCATACATGACTAAATAAAAATAATATGCTTTCTAGACTATTAACAAATTGTCATACCTATGAATTTAATTGTTTAATTATTGAATGACAATAATAGTTGAGGACAAGAATTCTCCAAGAAAATTAAGTTACCACAAAAAATAATTTATCCAGAACTGATACTTTCTTATCAAATCAGGTGCAAAGTACGTGTGTAATTCCAAGTGTCAAATATATGCCTTTTTTTTTACACATTTTCATATTTTTTAGTTTTGTTCAACTTTAGGTCTTACCTTTAAATTTTTTTTACTTATTTTTCCAATACTTTTTCTTTAATACAATAAACTCCAATTTCATGAAAATGATATAAATCAATTTCTTAATTAAGATTTTAAGATTCGGCCTAAATGTTTGTTAAAGCCTAATATTCACAAAGTCATTGCATAACAACAAAAATCAAAGAACAAGACATGGTTCCGACCGTTATGGACTTGGTGTTTGATTATTTTTTGCAATTTATCTAATAAATTATAGTTATCTTTAATGTTTCTGTTTCTAGTCCATTTGTATGTAGATAAAAGTGGTGTCAATATGAAAGTATCTAGATGATGTGTATCTATAAAACTGATACTTTTCGACTTACACAACAATTTCAAATTATCTCCATTAAATACTTGCACAAATATGCATAAACAATCATGCAATTAAAACAATAAACAACATTTGTTGGCATTATAGTTTTATATTCCCAGTGACTACTCTTGACGAGAAGAAAAAACAAGTAAGTTGCAATCATTATGGAAAAGTGTTAAGGGGGTTTGGTTGCCTCAAACACTACTTGAGAGATACATGGGAGGTTGTATTTCCTTGTTTGTACAAATTACCTTATGATGTGAAGGAATTATTATGAGATACTTGATAATAGGAGCAATTTAAGCGAGGACGTGAGGTTGATTCATCCCTCTAACACTTCTTTTTGGAGGAGATTCGGAACTCTTTCAAGTTCCACTATGCCATTTCAGTAGGAATTCAATTGAATTTGTTAATTTGGAACTGAAAAACATTTGAAAATTTGCAATACATCAGAAGAACACGAGGGGAAGAAATCTCCCTGAAACTATACAAAACTTAGTTCTTAGCCAGCTAGGACTATTAAAAGTTCATCATCAAGGGATATTCATGAACTTATTGTCAAATTTTATATGAAACATGAACTGATTTTAATACTACTAAATATTCTAGTCTCAAATGATGATAATAGCCAACCTTGGTTTTTAAGACAGTGCATATGCAGCTGTTATTTTGAGGAATTGAGACAGCAGATCCTTCTAGAAGTTTTGAAAGAAATGCAATAGAATGTAAGGGGAAATTTAGTATTAACATAGGCAAGCGCAGGATGCAAAATATTACTTGATGGTTAATAAGTTTTAATTAGATGCAACCTTTTGAATTTTCTACTTTTTTGTCCAAAAGGTACATTTTATATTCGATCATGATACATTACTAGATAGGAATAGGGATTCCTTAGTTGTATTTCTTCACAATGTTCTCAAGGAAGTCTAGTGTCGAGAACATGGTAAAAATCAATCAATATTGCACATTAGCTAGAATGGAAAAGGTTGGCAAGACACTTATGGATAAAGTTGATAGTTTAATATGGAAATGCAATCCTGAGCTGCAACAGCTGGCAATTCAAAATTTTATGCTAGACATATAATGAAACTTCAGGGTACAAGCCAAAGACAAACTTTGTCGTGAAATTACTCGGAAAATGAAAGGAATATAATTTAGCTGCATAGGCTGTCAAACTTAATATTTGTGCACTACAACCTGCAACTATAAAAGCTCAATCTAGTTATAGCAAGTGCTATTCCAGGTGAAGCTGTCGTTGGCCCCATGCATTATTCACAAAGCACAACATACTCAGTCCCAAAGGGGCAAATTAGCATTGATGGATTGGCATGGAGGTTATAACAAATTATGGAAGTTGGTAGTTTAGATTGAAATTTCCATCCTTCAGTGTGCAGGATGATTCTTTATTTTAAAACATGATGAAATTGTTTGCTATTTTCACTTGCCACGTGTGTTGAAATCATTGTATCCTTATCAACTAATAAATGTTTGAAGTAATGAATGCTTACTAGCTAAATTATCGAGAATAAAAATTTATAGTACAAAATCTTGTAGCTAATATTAACATTTGTTAAGTGAAGGGTTAGTAATATTTTTGCCCCTAAATTGTTGGGGAAGTTATACTTTACCCCCATTAAACTAAATTATAAATATTTTACCTCTTTTTTCCTTTGCCTTCACACATGTTCTTATGAAGAATTAAAAAATGTATCAGAGGAGATGCATTTAAAAATTTTCAAATAAATAAGCACATTCTAAATGCTTAATAATTTTCTAAAGGGGAATATCATAAATGTCAAATAAATGTCTTTATCTATTTCCATTTTAATACTGTTTTAGATTTGATAATTTAGGTCTTACCTTTACATTTTTTACTTATCATTTGAATACTTTCTCATTAATATAATAAACGTCAATTTTGTGAAAATAAAAAAAAAAATTCTTTCTTCATGAAAATTTTATGTATTCAACCTAAACGTTCGTTAAAGCCTAAAATTCATGAAGCCAATGTGTAAAAACAAAAATCAAAGAGCTGAACTTGGTTTCAACCATTATGAACTTGGTGTTCGTTAATTTTTTATAATTTATCCATTTATTTTATCTTTAACGTTTCTTTTTTTGGTCCATTTGTAGATAGATAAAAGTGGTGTCAATATGAACATTTCTAGACTATATGTATTTATAAAATTGACACACTTCAACTTAGAGAACAATTTAAAATTAACTCCATTAATTACTTGCACAAATATGCCTAAACAATCATGTGCAAAGAAAACAACAAACAACTTCTGTTAGTAATAAAATTTTATATAGCAAGGAACTTCTCTTGACGAGCTCAAGAAGTGAGTAAATTGCATTCATTATTAAAAAGTTGTTAGTGGGTTTGGTCGCCTCAAATGCCGCTTAAGAGATATGTGGGAAGATTTTTTTCCTTGTTTGAAATTACTTTATGATGTGAAGGAAGTATTAAAAAAATGAGATGCTTGAAAATAGGGGAAATTTAAGTGAGGACGTGAGGTGGGTTCGTCATTCAAACATTTCTTTTAAAAGGGGTTTAGGAACTCTTTCAAGTTCAACTGGGCCTTTTCAGTAGGAATTCAATCGAATTTCTTGATTGACAAATGAAGAACAATTGAAAATTTGCAATACATAAGAAGACTACAAAGGGGATAAATCTCCCTTAACTAGACAAAACTTTGTTCTCAGCTAGCTGTGACTATTGAAAGTTCATCATCATGGGATTTTCATAAACTTGTTGTCACATATTTTATGAAGCTGAAACAGGTTTTAATTCTGCTAAATCTTCTAATTTCAAAAGACAACAAAAGCCAACCTTGGTTTTTAAGACGATGCATATGTAACTGTAATTGTGAAGATTTGAGATGGTGGATTCTTCTTGAAGCTTTGAAAGAGATGCAATAGAATGTAAGAGAGATTTAGTGTACACAGGCAAGTACAAGTTGCAAAATATTACTAGATGGTTAATAAGATTTAATTGGTTGAAACATTATGAATTTTCTAACTTTTTGTCCTAATGGCACATTTTATATTCAATTATGATACCTTTCCTTCTTTGTTAGGAACAAGGTTCTTTAGTACTCCTTTACGATATTCTAAAGGAAGTCCAGTGTCGAATATGGTGAAAATTAATCCATATTGCACTTCAACCAGAATAGAGAAGGTTGGCAAGACACTGATGCATAAAGCTGATAGTTTATATGGAAATTCAAATCCAGAACTGCAACAGCTAGAAGTTAAAATTTTATGCCAGACACATGTAATGATATTTCAGGCTACAAGCTAAAGATGTATGTTGTCAAGAAATTACTCTCAAAATGAAAGGAATTAAATTGAGGCGCATAGGTTGTCAAACTTAATATTAGTGCACCACAAATTGCAAATACAAAATTTCAATCTAGGTATAACAAATGCTATTCCAAGTGATGTTGCAGAACCTATGGATTATTGACAAAGTACAATATATGCAGTCCAAGAGAGGCGAATTAACATTGATGGATTTGGTTTGTGGGATGTAACAAATTATGGAAGGGTGGTAGTTTGTATTCAAATTTACATTCTTTAGTATGTGTAATGAATCTCAATTTTAAAACATGAATCCGTGTGCTATTTTGACTTACTAGGTGTGTTGCATTCATTGTATCCTCATCAACTAAGATAAGTTTCAAGCACTGAATTTTTAAGACTCAATTATCGAGAATAGTAAGTTGTAGTACAAAGTCTTATAAGCTAATATTAACATTTGTAAAATAAATATAAACCCCATGGTTAGTAACATTATGCCCCCAAACAGTTGGGAAGGTTATGCTTTACCCCCATTAAAATAAAAAATAAATATTTTACCTTTTTTTTCCTTTGCAAAGAAAATGCACGTGCGTCGCACTTTATCTTATGAAGTCTTAAAAATGTATCAGAGCAGAAGATTTAAAGATTTTCAAACAAATGGGCACTATGCTTAATTTTTTCTAAAGGGGAAAAATAAAAAATGTCAAATAAATATCTTTTTTTTTTTTTCCATTTTACAATTGTTTTAGGTTTGATAACTTTAGGTCTAACCTTTATGTTTTTTTAACTTATCATTTGAATACTTTATCATTAATATAATAAACTTCAATTTTACGGAAATAAAAAAAAAATTCTTAAAGAAGATTTTATGTATTCAACCTAAACGTTCTTTAAAGCTTATTATTCAAGAAGCCAATGCATAACAATAAAAGTCAAGGAACAGAACATAGTTTTGACCATTATGAACTTGGTGTTCATTAATTTTTCACAATAACCCCTTATCTATTTAATATCAGTTATTTTTATTGTTTCTGTTTCTGTTCCATTTGTAGATCGATAAAACTAGTGTCAATATGAACGTATCTAGACAATATGTATCTATAAGACTGATACACTTCGACTTAGAGAACAATTTCAAATTGACTCCATTAAATACTTACACAAATAGGCCTAAACAATCATGCAAAGATAATAGCAAACAACTTTTGTTGGTATTAAAATTTTATATACCAAGGAACTGCTTTTGACAAGCTAAAGAAGGGAGTAAGTTGCATTCATTTTTGAGAAGTTGTTAGTGGTTTAGTCGCCTCAAATGCTGCTTAACAGATACGTGGGAAGATGTTTTTCCTAGTTAGAAATTACCTTATGATGTGAAGGAAGTATAAAAAAAAATTGAGGTACTTGAAAATAGGGAAAATTCAAGTAAGGACGTGAGGTCGGTTCATCACTCTAACACTTCTTTTAGGAGGAGTTCAAGAACTCTTTCAAGTTCCATTGGGACTTTTTAGTAGGAATTCAATTGAATTTCTTGATTGGGAAGTGAAAAACATTTGAAAATTTGCAGTACATCAAAAGAATATGAAGGGAATAAATCTTCCTTAACTAGACAAAACTTAGTTCTCAGCTAGCTACGACTACTGAAAATTCATCATCAGGGGATTTTCATAACTTATTGTTACAATTTTTATGAAGCAGGAACCAATTTAATGTTGCTATATCTTCTAATTTCAATAGGACAGATAAAAGCCAACCTTTGTTTTAAGACGATGCATATTTAACTGTTATTGTGAGGATTTGAGAGGGTGGATCCTTCTGGAAGCTTTGAAAGAGATGCAACAGAATGTAAGGGAGATTTAGTGTTCATAGGCAAGCACAGGTTGCAAAATATTATTGGATAGTTTGTAAGATTTAATTGGTTGGAACTCTATGAATTTTCTACTTTTTGTCCAGAAGGCACATGTTATATTCGATCATGATACATTTCTTTCTAGAATCTTAGGAACAAGACAGATTCCTGAGTTGTATTCTTTTACGATATTCTTAAGGAAGTCTATTGTTCAGAATATGGAGAAAATCAATCCACACTGTGCATTAGCTAGAAAGTAGAAGGTTGGCGAAACACTAATAGGTAAAGCAAATAGTTTAATACGGAAATGCAAATCTAGAAATGCAACAACTGGAAATTAAAATTTTATGTCGAACATATAACGATACTTGATGACACAAGTTACAGAAAAACTTTGCCGAGAAATTACTCACAAAATGAATGGAATATGATTGATCCCTATAGACTGTCAAACTTAACATTTGTGCACTACACCTACAACTAAAAAATCTCAATCTAGGTATAGAAAGTGCTATTCAAAATAATGGCATTGGCCCCATGGATTATTGAAAAAGCATAACATATGTAGCACTAGCGAGGTGAATTAACATTGATAGAATTGGCTTGTGGGTTACAACGAATTATGGAAGGATGGTAGTTTAGGTTCAAATTTCCATCCTTTAGTGTTGTTTAATGATTCTTACGTTTAAAACATGAAACTGTATGCTATTTTGACATACCACTTGTGTTGCATTCATTGTATCCTCATCAACTAAGAAAAGTTAGAAGTAATGAATGCTTACAAACTAAATAATCGAGAATAGAAATTCATAGTACAAAGTCTTATTATCTAATACTAACATTTGTAAAGTAATGGGCTAGCAACATTTTTCCCCCTAAAACGTTGGGGTAGTTAAACTTTCCCCCATTAAACTAAAAAATAAATATTTTACCTAAGAGACAGATTCCGTAAGGAAAAGGTATGTACTTCACACGTGTCCATATGAAGAATTAAAAAATGTATCAGAGTAGAAGCATGTAAATTTTTTTAAATAATTCAGCATAGTGATTAATTTTTTTTTCTAAATGGGGCTGTCACAAATGTCAAATAAATGTGCTTATTTTTTCCATTTTAATATTGTTTTAAATTTGATAACTTTAGGTCTTACCTTTACATTTTTTTACTCATCTATCGAATACTTTATCTTTAATATAATAAACTTCAATTTTACGAAAAAAAAATTATTTCTTAATGAAGATTTATGTAGTCAACCTAAACATTTGTTAAAGTCTACTATTCACAAAGCCAACGTATGACAACAAATATCAAAGAAGTGAACTTGGTTTCAACCATTATGAACTTGGTGTTCATTAATTTTTTACAATTTATCTATTTAATTTTATTTATCTTTAATGTTTCAATTTATGGTCAATTTGTAGATAGATAAAATTGGTGTCAATATGAATATATCTAGACAATATGTATCTATAAAACTGGTACACTTCGACTAAGAGAAAAATTTCAAATTGACTCCATTAAATACTTACACAAATATGCCTATACAATCATGCAAAGATAACAACAAACAATTTTTGTTGGTATTAAAATTTTATATACCAAGGAACTACTCTTGAAAAGTTGAAGAAGTGAGTAAGTTGCTTTCATTGTGGAAAAGTTGTTAGTGGATTTAGTCGCCTCAAATAGCTGCTTAAGATATACGTGGGAAGATGTTTTTCCTTGTTTGAAATTACCTTCTGATGTGTAGGAAATATTAAAAAGCGAGATACTTGAAAATAGGGGAAATTTGGACAAGGACGTGAGGTAGGTTCAACACTCTAACAGTTCTTTTAGATGGAGTTCAGGAACTCTTTCAAGTTGCACTAGTCCTTTTGAGTAGGAATTCAATCAAATTTCTTGATTGGGAAGTGAAAAATATTTGAAAATTTGGAATAGATCAGAAGACTATAAAGGGAATAAATCTCCTTTTACTAGACAAAACGTAGTTCTCAGCTAGCTGCAACTACTGAAAGTTCATCTTGAGGGGATTTTCATAAACTTATTGTCACATTTTTTAAGAAACAGGAATCAATGTTGATGCTGCTAAATCTTCTAATTTCAAAGGACAACAAAAGCTAATCTTGTTTTTTAAGACGATGCATATGAAATTGTTATTGTGAGGATTTGAGACGATGGATCCTTCTGGAAGTTTTGAAGAAGAGATGCAGTGGACTATAAGGGAGATTTAGCGTTCACATGCTAGCACAGGTTGCAAAGTATTACTGGATGATTTGTAAGATTTAATTGGTTTGAACCTCATGAATTTTTTACTTTTTGTCCAGAAGGTACATTTTATGTTCGATCATGATACATTTCTTTCTTTAATAGGAGTAAGGATTCCTTAGTTGTATTCCTTTATGATGTTCTCAAGGAAGTCTAGTATCGAGAATATGGTGAAAATCAATCTATACTACACATCAACTTGAATGGAGAAGGTTGGCAAGACACTGATGAGTAAGCAAATAATTTAATATGGAAATGCAAATCCTGAACTGCAACAACTGGAAACTAAATTTTATGCCAGACATATAATGATACTTCAGGATACAAGCAAAAGAAGAACTTTGTCGAGAAATTACTCAAAAAATGAAAGGAATGTAATTGATCTGCATAGGCTGTTAAACTTGTGCAATACAACTTGCATCTGCAGAATTTCAATCTACGTTGTATAGAAAATGCTATTCCAAGTGATATCGTTGCCCTCATGGATTATTGACAAAGAACAACATATGTAGTCCTAGAGAGGTGAAGTGACATTGATAGAATTGGCTTGTGGGATATTGGTTGTGCTGTCGCAAACACCCAAAAACTAATCAAATTCACACTTACTAATGTAGCAGTGGTGAGTTCGGGTCGTTCTATAGAGAATGGGAGTTATTCTTGTGCTCAAAAGAAATAAGGGTGTTTTGAACAATTTTAAACTAAACACTGAGGTAAGAAATTAAATTGGAGAGTATTCAATGAAAGAAGGATCTTGGTTCCGGTCATATCCACCATGGACATTCTATTAGTTGATCATTGACACAAAAATTATCCAATTTTTTTATACCAAGTACTAATTGAAGAATTAGCTCAAATTTCAATTCAAAGTCAATTCTTATATCTTTTCTTAAGTTGGTTAATTTTCAACATACAATTCTAGTAACCCTAACTATTAATTTAATCTACAGACATGCGCCAAGGATTAATTAATAGAAGCATTAAAACCAGCAAGAACAATTGGGCTAATAAATCCTAAACACACGTGGTTATGTCAATTAGTTGATTATTTCTCCTAAATTCAATAACGTTAATCGAGAAATCATTAAACTTAGTTGCTTCAGAGATTGAATTGAACACACACAGACAAAACAATCTAGCTATAGATTAATTCTAATAACTCACTATTCTACAACAATAGCAAATTAAAAAGAACAATCATAAAATTCAGCACAAAAAAATAATCAATACTTGATATAAAACAAATAAATTCAAGTACCAAAGTATCACAATTTAGTAGAACCGACCATGGCTTCAATTTCCTCAACCAAGAAAAAGGTTTTAGGCATAAGTTCCATGAAAGAACACACAATAATTTTCTACGGAGAACCTACGATAAAAACTAAAGAAAAGAATGTCGTTCTCTATTCACCCTACCTGGGATATTTATAATGATTATTAGGGTTACAATCACTACCCTAGGATAAGAAGTGAAATTGGCTAAAAGAGAGTCCAACCAGACAAAGAAATTTGCCAAAAAATAAAAATCACGTAATCCTACAGAGTCGCATGCACATGCGTGAAGCCATGTTGTAGAATTTTGCCCTCTGGAAATCACACATGTGCGCGACTTGATGGTCATGCATGTTCGCGAAACCATAATGCTGTGCTTCACTTTGCCTTCATTTTTGACCCTAATGCTCTTAGAATTTGGAAAAGTGTAAAACATAAAAGTTGTATCTTTCTGTCTTAGCTTTCCAATGCTACCTGAATCAAATCAATTAGAACTTAGACCAAAAAGTTTTGTTTAAAATATAAAATCACATCTAGATTCGCTCCATACTCGTACACACTTCGTCCTTGGGATTTCATTCCATCTTTTTCATCCTATTCAGCCCTTTTTCACTTCAATCTTGCAAAAACTAAGAATAACCAATTTAAGCTCAATTTTAACTCAAATCTTGCTTAAAATCATGTAAAAATGGGGTAAATCATACATAAAATATAGAACAATTATGAGTTTATCAAATATAATGAATTATGGAAGGATGGTAGTTTAGGTTCAAATTTCCCTCCTTTAGTATGCCTGATGATTCTTGTTTTTAAAACATGAATTTGTATGCTATTTTGACTTACCACGTGTGTTGCATTCATTGTATCCTCATCAACTAAGAAATATTTCAAGTAATTAACGTTTACAAAATAAATTATCGAGAATAGAAATTCATATTACAAAGTCTGATGAGCTATAACATTTGTAAAATAAAGGGTTAGTAACAATTTACCCCTTAAACTATTTACAAAGATACTTTACCCCCAATAAACTAAAAAATAAATATTTTACTTCTTTTTTCCTCACAAGGAAGATGCACGTTCTTGACACATGTTCTTATGAAGAATTAAAAATGGACCAGAGTGGAAGCATATAAAAATTTTCAAATAAATGCGCATAGTGCTTAATGTTTTTCAAAGGGGAAATACACATCATATCACAAATATCAAATATACGTCTTTATTTTTTTTCCATTTTATCATTGTTTTAGATTTGATAGGTTTAGGTCTTACCTTTACATTTTTTACTTATCTTTCGAATACTTTATCATTAATATAATATACTTCAATTTTAAAATTAAAAAAATTTCTTTCTTAATGAAGACTTCATGTATTCAAACTAAATATGTTTGTTAAAACCTATTATTCACAAAACAACGTATAACAACCAAAATCAAAGAACAAAACTTGGTTTTGACCATTATGGACTTGGTGTTCATTAATTTTGTACAATTCATCTATTTAATTTTAGTTATCTTTAATACTTCTATTTCTGATCTATTTGTAAATAGGTAAAAGTGGTGTCAATATGAACTTATGTAGACTACACATATCCATTAAAGTAATACACTTCAACTTAGAGAACAATTTCAAATTAAATCCATTAAATACTTACATAAGTATCCATAAACAATCATGCCAAGAAAACAACAAACAACTACAATTTGTTGTTATTAAAATTTTGTATACCGAGGAATTGCTGTTGACGAGCCAAAGAAGAGAGTAAGTTGCATTTATTATTGATGTCGCACCCCCCCCCACAACCCGCGGTCTGGCTAGCACCTTTGGGACCGGCGCCGTCGCCAATGTTGGGTGCTCGTGAAATAGGTGATTAAATGCAAAAGTCTTATTTACTATTACAAACATAATTACCTACTTACTATTACCAATTTAAATGAATAACCTATTTACTATTACATAACGGGGCTTTAAATGCGACTATGAATTGTACAAAAATAATCTAAGCTAGGGAACACAGGTTTGGAGTCGCCACCCTGTGTGTTGGTGCGCCGGGACACAAAAATACATCAAAATTTAAAGAAAAAATAAACCCTAGTCTAGATTGACTCCTGGTCCACGTAATTCAAAGAACATGAGTTCGGGAATCCTGTTGTAAAATGGGAAGGTTTGGGATAGATTTGAATTTCCCTCGGCACCCACTTTACCCGGCGTTGGACTCGGTTGCATGATTTTATCGCGTTTCTCTTTTTAATTTTAGTATTCATTATTGCCGAATTTGTAGCGTACGTGTGCTTGAGATAGTTTAAAAGTAATAAAAATATATACATATTAATGAGGAAATGAAAATAAATGGTAAATAAACACATTGACAGGTAAATTTAGCCCGGGGTCCAATTTAAAGTTGCACACATTTAGCTTGTACTGCCCTTTAACTCCCAAGGGGCAAAACAGTCGTTTGTCATGCACGCCAGAGTTTACTTCTAGCCCAATTTTATATTATTGATACAGTTATTAAGTCATGGACTAAATTGAGTTTGATTCAAATATTTAATGTCTAGTCGTGCAACTAAACAAAATTTGATGCCAGAAGAGTAAATTCACATCATTTAACACGTAAGAAAAAAGCATAAATATTATATCGAGACCAACAAACATAAAAAATACAGCACAAATCATCACAAAAGAAACTAATCGAAAAATATTTGCAAAATCAGAGCCTATTTACAGATTTAATACTCATAAGGGCAAAACGGTAATTTCACAATCAAAGGGTAATTAAACATATTAAAATGTCAAACAAAAATCAAATTAAAGTTTGGTGGTTATTGTCATTAAAAATGTAACTTAGAAGAAATTTAAAAAATAAAAGAAAAAAATGAAAATTAAGTCATAAATAATGTAAAAATAGTAAGATAAGCATTTTGTCTCCAAAACAATCGATTCAAAAGCTCATTTACCTCACCTCAACCTCAGGAATGTGGTGGAATTGGTTATGCTTGGCTTGGAGTGCATTTGAGCCGAATTTGCTTTCGGCACGTCCAAGCTTCCGGTTGATGAACCAGCCTTCTTCCACCACGTTGTTCACCCACTAGATGAACGATTTTTCTTGAGATTTACAAAGAGAAGTTGTAGTCCCAGTTACCCTCTACAACTTTTCTTCTTTGAGTTTAGTCTAATTCCTCTTCTATCGCTTGGAATATTGGCTCAAAGTTGGCTATCTGGAAAATTTTTCCAGACTTAGAAAAATTTTTCTTTTTTTTCTGCAGATTTTCTTGGCCACCAGCCTGATTATACCACGTTTTTGACCCTCTAAATGAATGATTTTGCTTGAGATTTACAAATAGAAGTTGTAGTTCCAGGTACCCTCTACAACTTTTCTTCTTTGAGTTTAGTCTAATTACTTTCGATCGTTTGAAATTTTTGCTCAAAGTTGGCTGTCTGGAAATTTTTCCAGACTTAGAAAATTTCTCTTTTTTTCTGCAGATTTTCTTGGCCACGAGCCTGATTCTACCACGTTTTCCAAATGAATGATTTTGCTTGAGCTTTACAAAGATAAGTTGTAGTTCCAAGTACTCTCTACAACTTTTCTTCTTTGAGTTTAGTCTAATTACTTTTGGACCGTTTGGAATTTTCGGTTAAAGTTGGCTGTTTGAAAAATTTTCCAGACTTAAAAAATTTCTCTCTTTTCTTTTCTGCAGAAATTTCGTCCCCTCCACTTTAGACTGATTTTTTTTGTTTGCTCTTTAAAGAGGTGGATTGAGTGTAAAAATGGTCAAAGACCATTCCTTGTCATGTTGGGAGTATGGGGCATCTGAAATTTGGTGAGAATGGGTGAAAAAATGCAGAGAAAAACGTGGCCAAAGACTATTCGGCGCGTGAATAGTACGCTCGGTATTGTTCACTCGCTGAACTTTTTTTTTTTTTGAAAAATCTAAAAACTTAATAATATTAAAACTCATTCTTTGTATTTCAAAAATGCATAAAACACATAATAATTAAACACCATAAGACAAATTAAGAGAGAATTAAAGGATAAATTAAGAGAAAATCGAAGAGCAGGTTAAAAAGAAATTAAAAGGGAAATTAAAAAGAAAATTGAGAGTCAAATTAAGAGGAAATTAGGGGAGAACTTAAGGGACAAAAATAGGTGTCTACAATTGACAAGTTGTTATGGGTTTCATTGCCTCAAATACCGCTTAAGAGATACGTGGGACGATGTATTTCCTTGTTTGAAATTACCGTATAGATGTGAAGGAAACATTAAAAAATGAGATACTTGAAAATAGGAGAAATTTAACCAAGGACATGAGGTAGGTTCATCACTCTAACACTTATTTTAGGAGGATTTCAGGAACTCTTTCAAGTTCCACTGGACATTTTCGGTAAGAATTCAATAAAATTTCGTGATTGGGAAGCAAAAAACATTCAAAAATTTGCAATACATAAGATAACTATGAAGGGAATAAGTCTCCCTTAGCTAGACAAAATTTAGTTCTCAGCTAGCTGTGACTACTGAAAGTTCATCATCATGGGACTTTCATAAACATATTGTCAACTTTTTTATAAAACGGGAAACGATTTTAATGCTGCTAAATCTTCAAATTTCAAAGGATGATACAAGCCAACCTTGGTTGTTATGACGATGCATATGCAACTATTATTGTGAGAATTTTGGGATAGTGGATCCTTCTGGAGGCCTTGAAAGAGATGCAATAGAATGTAATAGAGATTTAGTGTTCATAGAGGCAAGCGTTTGATAGGTTGCAAAATGTTACTGGATGGTTAGCTAGATTTTATTGGTTGGAACCTTATGAATTTTTTTGCTTTTTGTCCAAAAGGCACATTTTACATTCTATCATGATACATTTCTTTCTTTGATAGGAACAAGGATTCCTTAGCTGTATTCCTTCACGATATTCTCATGAAAGGTCTAGTGTCGAGAATATGGTGAAAGTCAATCCACACTGTATGTACCATAGAATGGAGAAGGTTGGCAAAACACTAATGCATAAAGCTGAAAGTTTAATATGAATTCAAATCTAGAACTACAACAACTGGCAATTAAAATTTTATGCCACACATGTAATGATACTTCAGGCTACAAGCTAAGGACAAATTTTGTCGAGAAATTACTTGAAAAAGGAAAGGAATATAATTGAGCAGCACAGGTTGTCAAAATTAATATTTGTGCACTACAACCTACAACTACAAATTTTCAATCTAGGTATAGCATGTTCTATTCCAAGTGATGTAACTGATATCCCATGGATTATTGACAATGTACAACATATGCAGTCCCGGAGAGGTGAATTAAAATTGCTAGAATTGGCTTGTGGGATATAACAAATTATGGAAGGATGGTAGTTTAGGTTCAAATTTCCATCCTTAGTTTGCCTGATGATTCTTATTATTAAAACAAGAATCTGTATGCTATTTTGATTTGTCACGTGTTGCATTCATTGTATCCTCATCAACTAGGAAAAGTTTCAAGTAACGAATATTTACGAACTTAATTATCGAGAATAGAAGTTCATAGTCTAAATTCTTATGAGCTAAAGGGTTAGTAGCACTTTACCCCCGAAACAATTGGGAAAGTTATACTTTGCCCCAATTAAATGAGAAAATAAATATTTTACCTCTTTTTTCCGCTACAAGGAAAATGCAAGTGCTTCACACCTGTTCTTATGAAGACTTAAAAATGGACCAGAGTAGAAGCATTTAAAAATTTTCAAATAAATGAGCACATTGCTTAATTTTTTTCTAAATTGAGGGGAATATCATAAATGTCAAATATGTCTTTTTTTTTCTATTTTAATATTGGTTTAGATTTGATAACTTTAGGTCTTACATTTACATTTTTTACTTCTCTTCTAAATACTTTATCATTAATATAATAAACTTCAGTTTTATGGAGATAAAAAAAATTTCTTTCCTAATGAAGATTTTATGTTTGCAACCCAAATGTTCATCAAAGGCTACTATTCATGAAGTCAATGTATAACAAGAAAAATGAAAGAATAGAACTTGGTTTTGACCATTATGGAGTTGTTGTTTATTAATTTTTTACAATTTATCTATTTAATTTTAGTTATGTTTAACGTTTCTATATCTGGTCCATTTGTAGGTAGACAAAAGTGGTGTCAATATGAACGTACTTAGTCCATATGTATCCATTAAACTGATACACTTTGACTTAGAGAATAATTTCAAATTAACTCCATTAAATACTTACAAAAATATGCCTAAGCAATCGTGCAAAGAAAACAACAAACAACCACTTTTGTTGGTATCAAAATTTTATATACCAAGGAACTACTCTTGACGATCAGAAGAAGTGAGCAAGTTGCAATCATTATGGAAAAGTTGTTGCGGGTTTAGTAACCTCAAATACTGCTTAGAGATACGTGGGAGGATATATTTCCATGTTAATTACCTTATGATGTGAAGGAAGTATTAAAAAATGAGATACTTGAAAATAGGGGAAATTTAAGCGAGGATGTGAGGTTGGTTCATCAGTTGGAATTGAATTGAATTTCTTGATTGGGAATTGAAAAACATTTGAAAATTTGCAGTACATTAGAAGCCTAGGAAGGGAATAAATCTTCCTTAACTAGAGAAAACTTAGTTCTCAGCCAGTTGTGACTACTGAAAGTTAACATCAAGGTATTTTAAACTTATTGTCATGTTTTTTATGAAATGGGGACCGATTTTAATGCTACTAAATCTTTTAATTTCTTAGGACAATAAAAGCCAACCTTAGTTTTTAAGAAAATGCATATGCAACTCTATGTTATTGTAAGGATTTGTGACAATAGATCCTTCTGGAAGTTTTGAAAGAGAGGCAGTGGAATGTAAGGGAAATTTAGTATTCCTAAGCAAACATAGGTGGCAAAATATTACTGCATGGTTAGTAAGATTTAATTAGTTAGAACCATATGAATTTTCAATATTTTATCCAAAAGACACATTTTATATTCGATCGTAATACACAAGGATGCCACAGTTTTATTCATTTACAATGTTCTCAAGGATGCTTAGTGTCGTGAATATGGCGAAATTCAATCCATACTGCACATTAGCTAGAATGGAGATGGTTGCCAAGGCACTGATAGGTAATGTTGATAGTTTAATATGGAAACAAAATCCTGAATTGCAACAATTTGCAATTCAAATTTTATGGTAGACATGTATTGATACTTCAGGATACAAGCTAAAGACAAATTTTTTTGAGAAATTACTTGCAAAATGAAGGATTGTAATTGAGCCACATAGGCTATCAAACTTAATATTGCTGTGCACTGTTGAACCCCAGTTATGTTAATCATGTTTTGATGATGACCAAATCATACTAATGGTTTGCAAACAAGTGTGCAGAAAATCAGGAAGGATCGGATGAAAATGATCATCCAAACACAATCAAGAAAAACAACCAAAAGTTGAACAACACCTTTCGGACGATGAAGAGCGTCCGAAAGAAAGGAGATCGGACGCAAGGGAGCGTCCGAAAAAAGGAGCTCAAAATGAAGTAAGTTTCTGTCAGAGCTGTAGGACGCATATGACCGTCCGAGACACTATTTATCAAGCTGTAGGATGCATGAATGGACGTCCGAACCCACCGTCCGAACCCCTAACGGCTAGTTTTTAACAGCTAGTTTTTTTACCGTTAGAGCTCAAATTTCAGCACATCTTTCATCTATAAATAGCCCAAGGACTTCCAAATGATGCAAGGAACTACTACATTCAATACAAACACTTGTAATAGCTATTTAGGGAGAAATAGGCTAAAATATTGTGGGTTGTAGTGTTGGTTTGAGTAGTATAGTTCTCTTGGCTCAACTAGTGGGAATTAGTGTGAGCAAGAGTAGACTAGTGAGTGATCTTCAAGTGTAAGAGTGGAGGGATAACAAGTGTACAAAAGTGAGGTTGTAGTGTAAAACCCTTTGGCTCAACTAGAGGAACTTAGTTGGTGCAAGGGTGAGCCTACTTTGTGTACAAGAAGGTTATTGCCTCACCTTCTTTGAAGAGGCACTACTAGTGGATGTACTCCAAGTTTGAGAAGGTTGGGAGTTTGGTTTAATATTCTTTATCTCAATCTTTTATTTGTTCTTTAAGCTTTGATTGCTAAATATTTATCTTTGATCATTTGTGCTTAAGTATTCATTTGTTGCACAAAGTTTGTATTTTCATTAAGCACTTCAAAAGATTTATTTTTTGAGACAACCTAATTCACCCCCTCCCCCCCTCTTAGGTTGCTTTGGGGCCAACAGTGCACTACAACCTGCAACTTCAAAATTTCAATCTTGATATTGCAACTGATATTCCAAGTGATGTCGTTGACCCAGGGATTATTGATAGGGAGATGAATGGACATTAATGGAATTGGCTTGTGGGATATAATGAATTATGAAACAGTGGTAGTTGAGGTTCAAATCTCCATCTTGTAGTGTGCTAGATGATTCTAATTTTTAATGCATGAATTTGTAAACTATTTTGACTTACCACGTGTTGCATGCATTGTATCCTCATCAACGAAGAAAAGTTTCAAGTAATGAATGCTTACAAACTAAATTATCGAGAATCAAAATTCGTAGTTCAAAGTGTTATGAGCTAATCTTAACATTTGTAAAATAAAGGGTTAGTAACACTTTGCTTTCTAAATTGTTGGGAAAGTTATAATTTACCTGCATTAAACAAAAAAACAAATATTTTACATCTACAAGAAAAATACACGTGTTCTTATAAAGAATTAAAAAATGCATCAGAGTAGCAGCATTTAAACATTTTTAAATAAATGAGCACAATGGTTAATTTTTTCTTACAAATAAAGGGGAATATCATAAATATCAAATAAATGTCTTTATTTGTTTTCCATTATTATATTGTTTTAGATTTGAGAACTTTAGGTCTTACCTTTACATTTTTTACTTATCTTTTCAATAGTTTATTATTAATATAATCAACTTCAATTTTATGAAAATAAAAAAAAAATCTTTCTTAATGAAGATTTTGTGTATTGGACCTAAATGTTTGTTAAAACCTACTATTCATGAAGTAAATGTATAACAACAATAATCAAATAATAGAACTAAGTTAAGACCATTATGCACTTGCTGTTCATTAATTTCTTTTTTTTTTACAATTTATCTATTCAATTTTAGTTATATTTAATGTTTCTATATCTTGTCCAATTGTAGATAGATCAAAGTGGTGCCAATATGAACGTATCTAGACTACATGTATCCATAAAACTGATGCATTTTGACTTAGAGAACAATTTAAAATTAACTCCATTCAATACTTATACAAATATGCCTAAACAATCATGCAAAGTACAAAAACAACACTTGCTGGTGTTAAAATTTTATATACCAAGGAACTTCTCTTGGCGAGCAGAGGAAGCAAGTTGCAATCATTATGAAAATGTTGTTACTTGGTTTAGTTTCCTAAAATGCTATTTAAGAGATGAGTGGGATGATGTATTTCTTAGTTAAAAATTACCTTATGATGTGCAAGAAGTATTAAAATTGGAGAAAGCAAGGATGTGAGGTTGGTTCATCACTATAACACTTTTTAGGAGGGGTTCAGGAACTTTTTCAAGTTCCACTAGGCTTTTTCAGTAGGAATTCAATCAAATTTCTTGATTTGGGAATGAAAAAACATTTAAAAATTTGCAATACATCATAAGACTATGAAGAGAATAGATCTTCTTTAACTAGACAAAACTTAGTTCTCAGCTAGCTGTGACCACTGAAAGTTCATCTTTAGTAGATTTTCATAAACTCATTATCATGTTCCATAAACTTGTTTTAATGCCGCTAAATCTACTAATTTCAAAGGATAGACTGTCTACGATAAAGCCAACTTTAGTTTTTAAGACAGTGCATATGCATCTATTATTGTGAGGATTTGAGATGGTGGATCCTTCTAGAAGCTTTGAAAGAGTTGAAATAGAATGTAAGGGAGATTTAGTGTTTCATAGGCAAGCATAGGTTGCAAAATATTATTGGATGGTTAGTAAGATTTAATTGGTTAGTACCTTATGAATT
Organism: Cinchona pubescens; assembly: GCA_025175665.1. Taxonomy (NCBI): domain Eukaryota; kingdom Viridiplantae; phylum Streptophyta; class Magnoliopsida; order Gentianales; family Rubiaceae; genus Cinchona; species Cinchona pubescens. Next base: position 6,893,294 of record JANKKI010000051.1, on the reverse strand, counting down.
TTTTACTTTTCGTGAAAAAGGCACATTTTATATTTGATCACGATACAATTTTTTCTTTGATAGGAGCAAGGATTCCTTAGTTGTATTCCTCAACAATGTTCTCAAGGAAGTCTAGTGTTAAGAATAAAATCAATCTGTACTGCACATCAGCTAGAATGGAGAAGGTTGAGAAATCCCTGATAGGTAAAACTGATAATTTAATATGGAAATGCAAATTTTGAACTGCAAGAGCTGGAAATTCAAATTTTATGTAGACATGTAATGATACTTCAGGATACAAACTAAAGGTGAACTTTTTTAGAAACTCCTAGGTTTGACTCACAAAATGAAAGGAGTATAATTGGGCCATATAGGCTGTCAAACTTAATGCATGTGCACTACAACTTGAAACTACAAAATTTCAATCTAGGTATAGCAAATGCTATTCCAAGTGATGTCATTAACCCCATGGATTATTGACAAACCACAACATATGCAGTCCTAGAGAGGCAAATTAACATTGATATAATTGGCTTGTGGGATTAACAAATTATGGAGGGGTGGTAGTTTAGGTTCAAATTTCCATCTTGTAGTGTGCCTAATGATTCTTATTTTTAAAACATGATTTGTATGCTATTTTGACTAACCACGTGTTTTGCATTCAGTGCATCCTCGTCAACTAAGAAAAATTTCCGGTAATGAATGCTGACAGACTAAATTTTTTAGAATTGAAAGTAATAGTACAAAGTGTTTTGAGCTAGTATTAACATTTTTAAAATAAAGGATTAGTAACACTTTGCCCCCTAAAATGTTGGGAAAGTTATACTTTATTCCCATTAAACTCAAAAATGAATATTTTACCTCATTTTTCCTCTACATGGAAATGCACGTGCTTCACACGTGTTCTTATGAATAAACAAAAAATGTATAGGAGTAGAAGTTTAAGAATTTTTAAATAAATGAGCAAAGTGCTTAGTTTTTTGTAAAGGAGAATGTCATAAATGTCAAATAAATGTACTTGTTTTTTTTTTTCATTTTAATATTGTTTTAGATTTGATAACTTTAGGTCTTCCTTTAATTTTTGTGATTTTTTGTCGAATAATATATAATTAATATAATAATTTTCAGTTTTATGAAATTAAAATATATTCTTTGTTTATGAAGATTTTATATATTCAACCTAAATGTTCGTCAAAGCCTACTATTCACGAAGTTAATGCATATCAACAAAAATAAAAGAACACGACTTGGTTTCGACCATTATGGACTTGGAGTTCCTTAATTTTTTTCAATTTATCTATTTAATTTTAGTTATCTTTAGTGTTTGTAGTTTTGGTTCATTTGTAGAGAGGTAGATAAAAGTGGTGTCATTGTGCACGTATCTAGACTCCATGTATCCGTAAAACTGAAACATTTCAACTTAGAAAACAATTTCAATTTGACTCCATTAAACTCTTACACAAATATGCCTAAACAATCAAGCATGAAACAACAAACAATACTTGTTGGTATTAAATTTTTACATACCTTGGAACTGCTCTTGATGAGGAGAAGAAGCTAGTAAGGTTCAATCACTATGGAAACTTTGCTATTGGGTTTAGTCATCTGAAATGCTACTTAAGAGATGTGTGGGAAGATGTATTTCCTCATTTGAAATTACATTTTGATGTAAAGGAAGTATTACAAAATGAGATACCTAAAAAAAGGTAAAATTGGAGCGAGGACATGAGGTAGGTTCATAACTCTAAAACTTCTTTTAGGAGGAGTTCAGGAATTTGTTCTGCGGGGCCTTTTCAATAGGAATTAAATTGAATTTCTTGATTTGGAAGTGAAAAATGTTCGAAATTTTGCAATACGATTAGAAGACTATAAAAGGAATACATATCCCTTGACTAGACAACTTTGTTCACAACCAGTTTTGACTACTGAAAGTTCATCATCAAGGGATTTTCAAAAACGTGTTGTCACATTTTTTATGATATGGGAACTGATTTAAATATTATTAAATCTTCTAATTAAAAAGATGATAAAAGCCAACCATGGTACTTAAGAAAATGCATGCGCGACTCGTCATTCTGAGAATTTGAGATGGTGGATTCTTTTGGAAGCTGTTAAAGAGGTGCTACTGTTTGTAAGGGAGATTTAATGTTCATAGGCAAGCATAGGTTGCAGAATATTAGTAGATAGTTAGTAAGATTTAATTGGTTGGAACCTGCTGAATTTTCTACTTTTATCCAAAAGGCAAATTTTATATTCGATCATAATACATTTCTTTCTTTGATGGGATGAAGGATTCCTTAGTTGTATTCCTTTACAACGTTCACAAGGAAGTCTAGTGTCAAGAATATGGTGAAAATAATACTCCATACTACACATCAACTATAATGGAGAAGGTTGTCAAGAAACTGAAGGATAAAACTTGATAGATTTATGTGCAAATGCAAATCCTGAATCGCAACAACTGGTAATTCGAATTTTATGCCAAATATGTAATGATGCTTCAAGATATAAGTTAAAGACGAACTTTGTTGAGAAGTCACTCGCAAATGAAAGGAATTTAATTGAGCCACAAGGGCTATAAAACTTAATATTTGTGGACTACAACCTAGAACTTCAAAATTTCAAACTAGGTATAGCAAATGCTATTCTAAATGGTGTCATTGATCCTATGGATTATTGTTAGAGCACAACATATGCATTCCCGAAGTGGCAAATTAACATTGATGGAATTGCCTTGTGGGATATAATGAATTGCAGAAGGGTGGTAGTTTATGCTCTAATTTCCATCATGTACCATGTCTGATGATTCTTATTTTCAAAACAAAAATTTGTATGTATGCTATTTTGACTTACCACGTGTGTTGAAGCATTCATTGTGTCCTCATCAACTAAGAAAAATTTAAGTAATGAAAGCATACAAACTAAATTTTTGAGACTGGAAATTCATTGTACAAAGTGTTATGAGCTAATATTAACATTGTATAAAATAAAGGGTAAGTAACACTTTGCCACCTTAACTATTGGGAAAATTATGCTTTACCACCATTAAACTATAAAATAAATATTTACCCCCTTTTTCCTCTAGAAGAAAATACACATGCGATATTACCCCCATTAAACTATAAAATAAATATTTTACCCCTTTTTTCCTCTACAAGAAAAGTACATGTGCATTGCACATGTTCTTATGAAAAATTTAAAAAGTATTAGAGTAGAAGCAATTAAAAATTTTCAAATAAATGAGCGCGATGCTTAATTTTTGTTAAAGTGGATATCACAAATATAAAATAAATTCTATATTTTTTTCATTTTAATATTTTTTTTAGATTTGTATAACTTTAGATCTTACCTTTACATTTTTTTACTCATCTTTTAACCAATACTCTATCTTTAATATAATAAACTTCATTTTTACAAAAATAAAAAATTTTAAATCCTTAAGGAAGATTTTAAGTATTCAACCTATATATTCGTTAAAGCCTACTATTCACAAAGATAATGTATAACAACAAAAATAAAAGAATAGAACTTGTTTCCGACCATTATGGACATAAATTTTTTACAATTTATCTATTTAATTTTGGTTAGCTTATATGATTCTATTTCTAGTTGATTTGTTGGTAGATAAAAGTGGTGTCAATATGAACACATCTAAACTATATGCATCCACAAAACTGATACACTTCGACTTAGAGAACAATTTTAAATTAACTCCGTTAAATACTTACACAAATATGCCTAAGCAATCACTCAATGAAAACGACAAACAACACTTGTTGGTATTAAAATCTTATATCCTGTGCAAAAGCTCTTGACGAGCAGAAGAAGCGAGCAAGTTGCAATCATTACGAAAAAGTTGTTAGTTGGTTTAGTCGCCTCATTATAATAACGCTAATTAAGATATGTGTGGGAGGATGTATTTCCTTGTTTGAAATTACATTCTGAAGGAAGTATTAAAAAATGAGATACACTAAAATAGGGAAAATTTAAGTGAGGACGTGAGGTAGGTTCATTACTCTAACACTCTTTTTATTAGCAGCTCAAGAACTCTTTCAAGTTTGACTAACCCTTTTCAGTAGGAATACAATAGAATTTCTTGGTTTGGATGTGAAAAATATTTGCAAATTTGCGTTACATTAGAAGACTATGAAGGGAATAAACCCCTTTAACTGGACAAAACTTAATTCTCAGCCAGCTTTGACTACTGAAAGTTCATAACTAAGAGATTCTCATAAAAATATTGTCACATTTGTTATTAAACCGAAACTGATTTAAATGCTGCTAAATTTGCTAATTTCGTAGGACGATAAAATCCAACCTTGGTTCTTAAGAGAATGCATATGACACTCGTTATTGTGAGGATTTGAGACAATGGATCCTTTTGGAATCAGGAGTTCTTTGAAAGAGATGCAACAGTATGTAAAGAAGATTTAATGATGCTTCTGGATACAAGCTAAAGAACATTGTATAGAAATTACTCGCGAATAAAAGGAATCTAATTGAGCCACATTGGCTGTCATACTTAAAATTTCTTCACCACAACATGCAACTTCAAAATTTCAATCTAGGTATAGCAAGTGCTATTCCTTGTGATGTCATTCACCCCATGGATTATTGACAAAGCACAACATATGTAATACTAGAGAGATGAATTAACGTTGATGGAATTGGCTTGTGATATAGAACGAATTGCGCAAGGGTGTTAGTTTAAATTTTATTTCCATCTTCTAGTGTGCCTAATGATTCTTATTTTTAAAACATGAATCTGTATGCTATTTTGGCTTGCCACATATGTTGCATTCATTGTATCCTCGTCAACTTAGAAGAGTGTGAAGTAATGAATGCTTACAAATTAAATTATCCAGAATAGGAATTCACAGTACAAAGTGTTATGAGCATTAATATTATTATTGCGTAAAATAAAGGGTTAAAAATACTTTTCCCTATTGAACAAAAGAATAAATACTTTACGTCTTTTTCCTCTACAAAGAAAATGCACGTGCTTCACACGTATTCTTATGAAGAATTAAAAAATGTATTAGAGTAGAAGCATTTAAAAATTTTCAAACAAATGGGCATAGTGCATTATTTTTTCTAAAGTGGAATATGAGAAATGTCAAACGAATGTCTTCAATTTTCCATTTTAATATTGTTTTAGATATGTTTAAATTTTGGTCTGACATTTTCATTCTTTACTCATCTTTCCAATACTTTATCTTTAATATAATAAACTTCTATCTTAGAAAAAAAAAAAAAAAAAAACTTTTCTTAGTGAAGATTTTAAGTATCCAACCTAAATATTCGTTAAGGCCTACTTTTCACAAAGTCGACGTACAACAACAAAAATCAAAGAACAAAACTTGGTTTGACCATTATAGATTTGGTGTTTGTTATGTTTTTGCAATTTAGCATCTATTTAGTTTTATTTATCTTTAGTGTTTTTATTTCTGGTCCATTTGTAGGTAGATTAAAGGGGTGTTAATATGAAAGTTTCTAGACTATATGTATCCAAAATACTAATACACTTCGACTTAGAGAACAATTTCAAATTAACTCCATTAAATACTTACACAAATATGCCTATACAATCATGCAAAGAAAACAACAAACAATACTTGCTGGTATTAAAATTTTATATATAGACTATGGAAATGCTCTTGACGAGTAGAATAAGCAAGTTGCAATAATTATGGAAAAGTTATTAGTAGATTTATTTGCCTCAAATGCTACTTAAGATATGCGTGGGAGGATGTATTTGCTAGTTCTAAATTACCTTCTATTGTGAATCAAGTATTAAAAAATAAGATACTTGAAAATAGGGAAAATTTAAGCGAGGACGTGAAATAGGTTTATCACTCTAAGACTCCTTTTAGGAGGTGTTCAGGAACTCTTTCAAGTTCGACTGGGATTTTCAAAGTAGGAATTCAATCGAATTTCTTGATTTGGAAGTGAAAAAATTTGAAATACTGCAATACACCAGAAGACCATGAAGGGAAAAAATCTCCCTTAACTAGACAAAACTTAGTTTTTTGCCTAAAGTGACTATTGATGGTTCTTGATCAAGGTATTTTCATAAACTTATTTTCGCATTTTTTAAATGCTGTTAATTTCTAATTTCAATGGACATGAAAAGCCAACCTTGGTTCTTAGGAGAATACATATGCAACCGCTTATAGTAAGGATTCAAGATGGTGGATCCTTTTGGAAACTTTGAAAGAAATGCAACAGTATGTAACGAAGATTTAATGTTCATAGCAACCAAATGTTGTGGAATATTACTGGATGGTTAGTAAGAATTAATTGATTGGAACCTTATGAATTTGCAACTTTTTTCCCGAAAGGCATATTTTGTATTTGATCATGATACATTTCTTTGTTTGATAGGAACAAGGATTCCTTGGTTGTATTAGAATAGTGTCATCTATAAGAATACTGTGAAAATCAATCCACACTACACATCAGCTAGAAGGGAGAAGGTTGGCAAACAAACTAATCTATAAAAACTTATGATTTAATATGTAAATGCAAATCGTAAACTGCAACAACTGGCAATTCAAATTTTTTGCCAAACATGTAATGATGCTTAAGGATACAAGCTAAAGATGAACTTTGTAGAGAAATTACTCACAAATGAAAGGAATCCATTTGAGCCATAGAGGTTGTCAAACTTAATATTTTTGCACTACAACCTGCAACTTCAAAATTTCAATCTAGATATTGCAAGTGTTATTCCTAGTGATGTCATTGACCCCATGAATTATTAACAAAGCACAACATATGCAGTACCAGAGAGGCAAATTGACATTGATGGAATTTACTTGTGGGATATGATGAATTGTGGAAGGGTGATAGTTTCGATTCTAATTCATCCTATAGTGTGCTTGATGTGCTATTTTGACTTACCACGTGTGTTGCATTCATTGTATCATATTATCAACAAAAAAAGTTTTCAAGTAATGAATGCTTAGAAACTAAATTATGGATAACAGAAATTCATAGTACAAAGTGTTATGAGCTAACATTAATATTATATAAAGTGAAGGGTTAATAACACTTTGCCACCTGAACTGTTTGGAAAATTATACTTTACACCCATTAAACAAAAAAAATAAATATATTACCTATTTTTACTTTACATGAAAAATGCACGTGCTTCGCACGTGTTTTTATGAAGAATTAAAAAAATGTATTGGAGCAAAAACATTTAATTTTTTTTAAATAAATGAGCACAATGCATTATTTTTTCTAAAGGAGAATATCATAGCTGCAATTAAATGTCTTTACTCTTTCAGTTTTAATATTATTTTAGAACAAACAAATAAACCCAGCCTTAATCGCACTAAGTAGGGTCAACTGCATGAATTCTGGTACGCCATTGTGCTCTGTCATAAACCATAATCCTCCTTAATTCCTAGATGGGCTATATCTTCCTTACAAGTAGCATTACCCACAAAGTTTTTTTCGATTTTTCCCTACCCCTCTTATGTTGATTACTCTTTCTAAAATCTCCTCGCCTGACAGGTGCTTCTACTGGTCGTCTTAACACATGAGCTAACCACCTTAAGCGTGTTTCTCTCATCTTCTCATCAATAGATATTACTCCAATCTTCTCACAAATATGCACATTTCGTATCTTGTCCATCCTAGTGTACGCACACATCCATCTTAACATTCGCATTTTTACTACTCTCATCTTTTGGTCTATGTAATTCACTACTCAACACTCAAACTCATAAAGCATCGTTGGCCTAATTGCCATCCTATAAAATTTACCCTTAAGTTGTAAAATTCAGCCTTAATGTTCGTATAATCCTACTATTCACGAAGTCAGTGTATGCAACAAAAATCAAAGAACTAAACTTGGTTCTGACCATTACGGACTTGGTGTTCATTAATCTTTTACATATATCTATATAATTTTAGTTATCTTTAATGTGTCTATTTCTAGTCCATTTGGTGTAGGTATATAAAAGTGGTGTCAATATGGACGTATCTAGACTATTTGTATCTATAAAACTGATACACTTCGACTTATTGAGCAATTTCAAATTAACTCCATTGAATTATTCAAGCCCTACAAGCAAATAAAACATAACATCATTGACCACAACGCAGTCATCTACTCTGTCGAATTCTCTGATGACGGCTGATTCGACAATGCCTCTATTAACAAAAGAGACCACGCTTATCTTCCTTACTACGGCTCCTTCCTCTAAGAATAGTAAGGTCAAGACCAAGGAATCTTTGACCTAGCATTTTTCTCTGACTCTGGGTACCTCACCACTATCTCTAATGATAAAATCATCTACCGCTGGGGTGATGTTCCATCGTAACCTGGTTGAAACCCTCCATGGGCATACTAATTACATCTTTTACGTTAACTAAATCCTCAATCCAACATGCTCTTTTATGAGTTATTCGATGAGAGGGACTTGGTATGGGATGTGAAATCTAGCAAGTGCTTAACCTAATTTTGTCGACGCATTCAGACCTAGTGACAAGCGTTAAATTTTAACCAGAATGGGCCCTGATTATATCAAGTAGCTATGACGTTTTGTATGATTTGGTAGCAATATGATAATATCCATACTTGGGTTTGGCTATTTTGCAACGAGCTTTATTTTTGCTTTCAATCATCAATTTTGATCGTTCATTGTTGGTTTGTAATTTGAATTTCGTTTTAGCAGTGACATAAGTTCTGTTTGGAAGAGAAAACTCCAAATGGATTTTGTGATTTTGAACTTGTTTTGGCAAATTATTTAGCAATTTAAATTGGAGGATCATTGTATGCAAAACACGAAACCCTTAATAAATGATTTTTACTTGCAGTAATTTCATTGGTAAGTATTGTGGCAAGTAGATGGTGGAAGGCAACAGACTCTATATTTTAAGGTGAGATGCAATATGAGGGTAGAGAGACAAAATGTTGGGTAGTCGGATCCATTAGATTTTTATGTGACAGGTTGAGTTCTTACTAACCATTGAGGTTAGTTTTACATTTGCATTTGTATTGCTCTGGCATTAACATATTTGTGTGCACGTGTTTTGCTTGTTTTCTTATGACTAATTAGAAAATATATTTAAAATAGAAGCATTTAAAAATTTTCAAATAAATTATTGCCATTTATTATTTTTATAAAAGATGAACATCTTAAATGACAAATAAATATCTTTGTTTTTTCACCATGAAATATTGTTTTAGATTTGTTTAAGTTTGGATCTTACCTTTATATTATATACTCATCTTTTCATCCTTTTATCTTTACTATCGTAACCTTAAAAAAAAAAAAAAAAAAATTTTCTTATACAACTTGCCACTTTAGAATTTCAATTTAGGTGTAGTAAGTGTTTTTCTAATTGATGCCGTTGACCCCATGGATGATAGATTATTGACAAAGTACAACATGTGCAGTCCTATAGAGTTCAATTGAAATGGATGGAGTTGGCTTATAGGGATATAACAAATTACGAAATGGTGAGGTAGTTTAGGTTCCAAATTCCATCATGAAGGTCGCTTGATGACTCTTATTTTTAAAACAACCAGGAGTTGCATGATGGATTCCAAACCTTATTTTGATGATGACATAAGTACTAAACTCTGAAAATGAGCTTTGCAGGTCTGTTACCTTTTCTGCTGGAAACAGGTTGTTTGGACTCAGTTCACCGTCCGAACTATGTCAGCTTTCCCGGACGCATTTAACCGTCTGAACAAACAGGTAGAAAGCAAGTTTCTTAATGCTTCTCTATGGACGCATACAACTGTCTGAACAAAGTTACCTTCGGACGAACACGACCGTCTGAAACTCAGTTAGGACAATGGAACGGAGCATGCACGGCCGTCCAAACAATATCTTTCACCAACTGTACTGAGATCGGACGCTGTGTCAGACGCATCGTACTTATCTCGGACGTCCGAAACCTCAACGGCTAGTTTTTGTGCATTTATTATTTAGCCGTTTGGAAGTAGTTACAACCACCATTTATTGCTGCTTTGGACCTATAAATACCTACTCTATTATTCTATAAAGATCATCTAATACATTGAATACAAGCCTCATTAAAGAGCAATTTGAGTGCAAATTGGCTATAGTGTTATATTGTATTAGTGTGCAGCTTAGAGTGTAGTTCACTTTTTAGTGCAGTTCATTTTTGAGTGGACTGTTAATCTTGTACAAAAGTGAGATTGTGAGTAAAATTCTTGGCTCAACTAAAAGAGTTTTAGTGTGAGCAAGAATTTCCCTACTTTGTAAAGATTATTGGCTCACCAAGTGTGTGAAGCATTCTAGTGGATTAATACTTCAAGCTTGTTAGCTTGGGAGTATTGGTTGTTTAATTTCCTCTCTTTCTTTCTCTACAGTTTCATCGATTCTATCTTCATTATATTAATTGTTAGTTAAAAATTTTCATTAAGTTTAATCTTTCTAAAAGTATTTTAGAAACCTAATTCACCCCTCTCTTAGGTTGCTTTGGGACCAACAATTGGTATCAGAGCTTGGTCTCTTCGCATTTTATTGCTTAAATTACTTTTGAGAAAAGAACTATTATGGCAACCAACAAAATTCCTGGGTAATTGTCTTGTGTCTTGGTTTAGCAAAAAACAAAATTCTATTTCTCTTTCTACGGCTAAAGTCGAATACATTACTGCTGAAAATTGTTGTGCCCAACTTCTGTGGATGAAAGATACTTTAAAAGATTTTGGTGTTGTCTTTGATTGTGTGCCTATAAGGTGTGACAACACTTGGGCAATTAATCTCACAAAAAATCCTATATTGCACTCCAGAACCAAACACATGGATGTTAAGCACCATTTTATTAGAGATCTTGTTTGTAAAAAGGAAATATGTGTTGATTTTGTGTCTACTTTAGATCAATTGGCTGACATTTTTACTAAACCCTTGGCCCTAGATCGTTTTGAATCTCTCAAAAATCATTTGCAGATTTTAAAGTTCACTTTGGCATAATCTCTTAGTTCGGATGCACACGATCGTCCAAACAACACCTTCTCTCGGATGGAAAGATGCTCTCACTCGTCCGAAAGCCTTCTCTCTGCCTTGGATGCTTATGATCATCCGAATGTTCCTCAAATTCTTCACTTTCCCACTAGAATTCTACATGACGCTTCCCATCGTTCGGAAGAATATCGGACGCACTAGCTCTTCTTTTCGGGCGTTCGTTCATCAGCTTTCGGACGCATAATCGGACGCACACAAATTGTTCAGACATCCGAACGGTCCCTCTACTCAATTAAAACCGTCAATTTTCCCCTTTCGGACTTACCCTAAGCCCCGAACCCTTCTCTGGCGAAATTTTTCTCCTCAAAATTCCTCCAACTTCTTCCTTACCTCGACAAATTGATTGGGGAATCGTCATTCCCAAATTATTCATCACCATTATTGCACTCAATTTCATCTATTTGCCATCCAATTTCATCAAATTTTCACCAACTTTACAAAAAAAAAATATCAAATTCTTTTTATACCTTTCATTCACAATGGTTAAATCCCATGGAGTCTCTTCAACAGATCAATAACAACTCGTGGGCGTAAATCAAAAGAAAAAGCTCTAGTGCGAGGGGAATCATCTGCTAATCCTCAAGCTTCAATAAATCCATCCCTACCAAAATTCATCGATGCCAAGCCATCCGAACGGTATACATCTCTTCTTAGCAAATCTATAATCATTCAAAGACCTGCTTCTCAGAGTCTTTTCGATGAATTTATTCTTCCCATTGTCAAATTTTGTTTTGAAAAACAAAATCGGGGTCATTTAGTGATGTTTTCCAAACCTTATTTTGATGATGACATAAACACTTAACTCTGTAAACAAGTTTCTGCAGGTCTGTTATTTGTTCTTGCTAGAGACAGGGCTTTCGATGCAATGAACCGTCCGAACTGGGTCAAAACTTCTCGGACGCATTGCACTGTCGGAACGAACAGGGAGAAAGAAATAGGATCCTACTGCTTCTCTTTACGGATGAACATGACCGTCCGAAACCTCTATCGGAAGAAGGAACGGACGCATGCACGGACGTCCGAACGAATCTCTTCAACAACTGCATGAAGATCGGACGCTGTGTCAGACGCATCCAATATGTCTCGGACGTCCGAAACCCCTACGGCTACTTTTTGTGCATTTATTATTTAGCCGTTAGGAAGTAGTTGCAACCACCATTTATTGCTCTTATAAATAACTGCTTTGACATTAAGTAAAAATCATCTAATACATTGAATACAAGCCTTAGAGAAAAGCAATTTGAGTACAAATTGGCTATAGTGCTTTGTTGTATTAGTGTACAGTTGTGAGTGCAATTCAACTTTGAGTGGAGTGATAATCTTGTACGAAAGTGTGGTTTTAAGTAAGATTCTTGGTTCAACTAAAAGAGTTTTAGTGTGAGCAAGAAGTGTCCAACTTTGTAAAGATTATTGGCTCACCAAGTGTGTGAAGCATTCTAGTGATTCAATACTTCAAGCTTGCTAGTTTGGAAGTATTGGTTGTTTAATTTTCTCTCTTTACTTCACTGTTCCATTGATTTTATTATATCAATGAGTTTATATTTGGAAAATCTCAATATTTCTGAAAGTATATTTTTTAAGAAACCTAATTCACCCCCCTCTTAGGTTGCTTTGGGACCAACACTTAGTTCATACTGACTTACCCGTTTATCATGACATGGTGCTCCAATTCACATCCAATCTTAAGAAAGGCCTCACTGTTCGCACATTAGTTTCTCGTGTGAACAGCACAAATCTTAAAATTTCCTCCAACATCTTCAATACTATTTTTGAATGTGAAGTCTCAAACCCGAATGAATTTTCTTATTTCTTTTCTTTAAATAAATGGCCCGCTCTTGATACTCGATTTGACATTGACGAGGTCAGAGCAATTTTTAACATCAATTTCAAACAGGCCTCGGAAGCCAAAACTACATTGCTCACTCCTGAAATGAATATTCTATACACTCTCGTCACAAATTTGCTGTTACGAACAGATGGGCATTGCACCGAGCCCTGAATAATGTAGCTTTACCTGTTTTGGGATTCCTCTTGACTTTGGGCCTATCTTTTCCGCTCCCTGTGGGAACTCTTTCTTACTGATATCCGCCGAAATATTCATTTCGGAAAATTTCTCACCAAAGTATTTGATTTCCTTGAAGTACCTTTCAGCGGAAACAAACAATTTCCTCCCTGTTTCAACAAATCTTATATTGAGCGAAAAGACTTCCGTTATTTTAATGATCAATGGTTAACTAAGGCAGCCTTTGATATTGAACGATCAAATCCCAATCCTCTACCATTGGTTTGGCATCTCCCCATTCTCCTCCTCCTCAAACACCTCCACCAGTCCATGATCCTCGTCCATCTTCCTCCGAACCTTCACTTTCACAAATCTGTGGCCTTCTTCATTCTTTGAGCACTCAAGTGAGCTCCTTTCAACGTCGCACTAATCGCAAGTTAAAGCGACTTGAACTCATCAGTTTATCCTCCAAGAGAGGCACTCAGCTTAGACATGTCCGCTTCAGCTCAGGTTCAATTTGCCAATATTCAATCACAATATCCACTTGGAGGTGTACTCCTCTACCGAAAGTGATGACAATGCCGAAGAAGATGATGCTTGTGAGGATAACGAAGAGGACATAGATAATCAAGGTGTTGCCAATGTTGATGAGGGCGACGATGAGGACATTGACGACACATTCAATTTTATCATGCAGCGACGCGATGAAGGAGATGAAGATAGTGACGCTACTGCTGATGACGCCTCTTCCAAATGCCGCAAGATTGAAAAATGCTCTAAGAAGAAAAATGACTCGACTTAGATTCTATGTTAATTGGTTTTGGCATTTCTTTGGATATTACTTTGACTAGTTGTTGGATTTGCTCTCATTATAATTTTATGAATTATTTTGACTTTTTGTAATGTTGGTGTTGATATTAATGATGATCCTGCCTTAACCTTGTTGATAATTCATGTTGGATATTTGAGTGCACTTTCTCAGGGAGGGCTTTGTTTGATGATGTCAAAAGGGGGAGGAGGAATAAAAAAATTGCAGAATTGTTGCATGTGCTATATGTTGGATTTTACATGTTGGTTATTCTATGACTGTTTGTCATCATCAAAAAGGGGGAGATTGATGTTTTCCAAATCTTATTTTGATGATGACATAAGCACTAAACTCTGAAAACAAGCTTTACAGGTCTATTACCTTTTTTGCTGGAAACAGGTTGTTCGGACGCTGTACACTATCCGAACTTTGTCAGCTTTCTCGGATGCATTTCACCGTCCTAACAAACAGGCAGAAAGCAAGTTTCTTAATGCTTCTCTACGGACGCATGCAACTGTCCGAACAAAGTTTCCTTCGGACAAACACCCCCGTCCAAAGCTCAGTTCTAACGATGGAATGGACGCATGCACGGCCATCCGAATGATATCTTTCACCAACTGCACTAAGATTGGACGCTGTGTCGGACGCATCATACTTATCTCGGACGTCCGAAACCTTAACGGCTAGTTTTTGTGCATTCATTATTTAGCCGTTTGGAAGTAATTACAACCACCATTTATTGCTCATATAAATACCTGCTCTATAGAAATTGCAGATGTTCTGTAAAGATCATCTAATACATTGAATACAAGCCTTATAAAAGAGCAATTTGAGTGCAATTTGGCTATAGTGCTATATTGTATTAGTGTGCAGCTTAGAGTGCAGTTCATTTTTAGTGCAGTTCATTTTTTAGTGTAGTTCATTTTTGAGTGGAGTGATAATCTTGTACAAAAGTGAGATTGTGAGTAAAATTCTTGGCTCAACTAAAAGAGTTTTAGTATGAGCAAGAATTTCCCTACTTTGTAAAGATTATTGGCTCACCAAGTGTGTGAAGCATTCTAGTGGATTAGTACTTCAAGCTTGTTAGATTGGGAGTATTGGTTGTTTAATTTTCTCTCTTTCTTTCTCTACAGTTTCATAGATTCTATCTTCATTATATTAATTGTTAGCTGAAAATTTTTATTAAGTTTATTCTTTCTAAAAAGTATTTTTAGAAACCTAATTCACCCCCCGCTCTTAGGTTGCTTTGGGACCCACATTGCAGGCGTACTTTGCACGTGCTCTAGGATAAGAAATTATAGTTGTTTGATAAATTATTTTGGTTGGTAACTTGATTTTTGAAAATTCTTGTCCTTAGGTAATTTTTATTGTCCTTCAATAATTAAATAATTATAATTCATAGGTCTCAAACTTGTCGATAGCCTAGAAAGCATATGAGTTTTAATTAGTCACATATGTTTATGTAGTGTAATAAAACTAAACATGATAAAATTTATAACAAAAGCATTCAATAATTTCAACTAACATAACTTATTACCAAATTAACTTGTTTAGTTAGTAGCAATGGTGTTCAACAAACAATTTAAATGACAGCATAAATAAAGTGGAAAAATAAATGTATGAAAACTTGTAACAATTGAAAACGATGGCAAAATCAAAATCCTATTTATTGTCCTATGATGCATACAAAATTTTCACAGAAAAAACTAGTAGAAAACTTGAACACCTAAACTGCTAACTCGATATCAAATGATATATTTGAATTTAACTCTCAAAATATATATATCAAAGGTCACAAATTTTTTTCTTGAGGGATTGGTGAATTATAATTTGGATTGGAAAACATAGAAAAGAAATACATGTAAGAACTCAAAAAAAAAAAAAAAAAAACAAAGTTTACCATGTTTAGGAAAATTTAAAATTACATATTTGTTGAACACAAAATGATTTTGTTTTCGTGTTTTTCCGTATTCAGTCTAAAATTTTGAGTCCCTCTCATTTTTTCCACTTGTGAAATACTAAAATTGTATGTAGAAAGAAATTTATAAAATACTAAGCCATTTTATTAGGATATAATATATCCCACCTCAATTAATCGATTCCTCATGGATTACACAAACTCCACAAATTAGTTTGGTTAATTTTCCATTAGAAGGCTTGTAGGTAATCCCCTTAAAATTGATTCTTTAATGGCAGAACGTTCTCATCTTGGTAAGGCTTCCGTTTGTGGGGAGCTAGATCTCACGAAGCCTCACATTGGACGTGTTTATGTTGGTAACGGCGATAAGGGGGAAAATAGCAGTCTATGGACTATGAAGAAATCCCTATTTGCTGTCACTATTGTCACAAGGTAGGTCATGTAGAGGTTGCTTGTCTTGTCAAAAACCCTCAACTCAATAACCCCAGCCAACAAATGCATGTAGATTACCCTAATTCGGAGGCTATTAATAGGGTATACAAAAACCATAAATTCGAGGCCAAGGATGATCGAAAAGCTTGCCACTAGAAAGATCAATCTAGTGGTCAGAAGAACGTCCAGTGGGTCCCCAAGAAAGATAATATGAATACTCATTCAACCCACTTGAACGACGTTAATCGTAGTTTATCGGGTGTGAACTGTGCTGAGAAGACATGAATTCCCACCTATGCAAAAATTCAACAGGAGTCTTACACAAGGGCGATAGAAACAATTGAGGTTCTCCACCAAACTTCCCAGGCATCCAGGGATTCAGTGGAAACTTAGTCCACGCATCAAAAGCCTAGCACTTTGCCGCTGTCATTGACTGCCAACCTCACTCACATCCGATTCCAGTCTTATCACTTGTGGTGTCCCAGACAGCACAAGCACATACATTGGAGGTGTTACATGTAGTCTCCAATGTCCCCCAGCATAAGATAAAAGAGCTGGTAAAATCCATGTAGCATTCGTTCATGTCAAGGCCTTCATGCCTTATTCATGTTTGTTTCTTCTATCGGACAGAATGTTGCCCAAATTTTCTCCCACTTCATGGGATGTGATTTCTATTCGAGAGGCGAGCAATTTTTACTATGAACCCATAAACGATCACTACTTTCAAAAATCTAGAAAATTATCTATTAAAGAAAAAGATGTTATTGATTCTTTGTTAAATTCATAGTCGGTGGATCGATTTGATTGTCCCAGGCATGTCACGTCAAGAATTCTGCATGACTTTTTGGAGGAACTAAAATCAAAGCTTTCATCAGATGTGGTTGCTATAGAACCTCCACCTTCGAATGTAGCTCATAAGAAAAAACGCCAGCAGAAACAATACCCTTATCAAGATGATCTAAACTATCTTTACCAGGAGTGCGGTCTACTCGAATAATAGCTATTCTGCAAATGCTTCTCAATATTAAATTCCATCATTTAGAATATACAGGGAATTGCGAGTAAGGGACTGTTTGTTAATAATGAAGTCTGAGTTCTAAATTCTAAACTCTGAATTTTAATTTCTAAAAGTATTAATTGCTGAATTGATAAAGTTTTGTTTGTTTGATAATCAATTGAATTCAACTTCTAAATTAAATATCTCACTTCATACATTTGTTAATTTATTACAAATAATTATCATATTTCTGTGAAAGAGTGTGTGTTTAATTGTCGGAAAGGGCATGTGTGTGTGTGTGAAAGTGTGTGAGAGAATAGTGTGTATACATGCAGTAGTGTGAAACAATGCATATATATTATAAATTGTGTGAAAATGTTTATGTAAGAGTGTGAGAGACGGGAGTATATATGTATGAGAGACAATGTATATATGTGAGAAAGTGAATATGTATTTACCTTGAGATAGCGTGTGTTTGTATGTGTGAGAGAGTGTGTGTAGGCAAGTGCGAGAATGTGTGAGTGAGTATGTGTGTGCAAGATTGCGTGTTTCTACATTTATCTAAAATTCAGTAGATTAAGTGAAAATCTTTTCACTTCAAATGCTGAATATAAATTAAGTAGTCCTTAATGTCTTAAGTGATAAGAGAAATATGTTATCAAACATGCTGAATTCAAAAATTCTTAAAAAATTAATTTTCAGTACTAAGTGAAGTTTTCAAACAAGCCCTAAATCCTTTTTCCCGCCATTTAAAGAAACTTATTAACCTGTATAATGTCTCTTTTTTTAGTTATCTTTGAGCCTTTGGTGGATTTTTCCCAACTTGTGGAGTTCCATATTCGTTTGGGTTTCCATCTTTGCACGCACAATTAATCAAAAATAATTTTGGCTATTTGGAGTTGTCCTTTTTCAATTCATACTATTCTGAATCATGATTAATTTTTGGATGTACAAATTCAGCACTGATGATTGGGAGTCTTCGGTTCATGCAACTTCTGTCTGCGCTAAGTCAACCAGTACTAATAGACATGTTATGTTGTCGGAATTGGCTACTTTATCCTTTGTTGTCCGCGTTCTCTGGCTTATTGGGGGTGATTTTAATGTGATTTCTTCTCTTTCCAAATACTCTGGCCAAGCTGTCAGCATAAGAGGGTATCAATGATCTTAATATAGCCATAGATGTCTGTGGTACATCTGCTTTACTGTATTCGGACAGTCCCTATACCTGGAGGGGGTGAGAAATAGGGGGTTGGTATGGAAAAATCTAGATCGAGTACTAGTAAATTCTGACTGGGTTGCAAGGCTTCTGCATTCTACTGTGCAACACTTGAATATATCGGATTCTAATCATGCACCACTTCTGGTTAGCTTCAACTCAGAGAAGGGTGGTTCCTAAAGTGTTCAGATTTCAGAACATGTGGTTAGGTCATTTTTCTTTCATAGACACGGTTGCTACTGACTTGGTGGCGGCCAGTGCAGGGATATGGTACAGTTGCCTTTGCATGGATGATTAAATGGCTTGAACACACTTTATGTCTTCGACAAAGACGTTTTTGGCGATGTTTTTGAAGTTGTCAAGCAAGCTGAAGACAGGGTTCTCTCTCTTGAACAACAATATGACTTTAGTCATTCTCCTGAGGATAGGGAGGCCTTGAACCTTGCACAAGCAGACTTATTCAGTAAATTGAAAACTGAGGAGGCTTTGAAGAAGCAAAAAGCAAAATTACAAATGCCTAGCCAAAGGGGACTGGAACACTAAATTCTTTCATACATCCTTGATCAATAAAAGATCACGGTTGACACTGTAAAGGAGTAAGGATTGGGTTGGGAATTGGCTCGTATCTTCTCAAGACATTCACAAGGAGGCGATATCCTTTTTTTGCAGATACTTATTTGGTGAGGGAGTGGATGAGAGCTTTCTTAAATAGTTATTATCTTTTATACCTCAAGTTCTTAATTAGGAAGCCAACTGTATAGATTTTGTCGAGGGGGTTTCCCCTGAAGAGGTAAAAAATGCGGTCTTTCAACTATATAAAGATGCAGCGGCTGATTTGGACGGGTTCAATGGGTCATTTTTCACTCATCGTCGGATATTATTGCCTCAGACCTTTTCCAAGCTCTGCAGGAGTTTTTTCGCCGTCCTTTCCCCGAGCAGTTACGAATGCTTTGCTAGTCCTGATCCCAAAGATTGAAAGTCTAGTTTCATTCAAGGATTTTAGGCCAATTTCTTTGTGCAATTTTTCCAACAAAATTTTGAAGCGATGAAGGCCTTTGATAGGGTATCTTGGTGGTTTCTCTCAGCCATTATGCAAAAATTTGGTTTTGATGCTCGCTTTATTCAATTGATCATGAAAATCTGTCATCTTGTTGGTTTTCTGTTCTTCTAAAAGGCAAGGTTACAGGTTACTTTAAATCCACTTGTGGTGTCAAAATAGGAGATCCATTCTCCCTTTTGCTATTTATTTTGGCTCCCGTAGGTGCTATCGTGTGGTCTTACCCGATTGATGGAACTTAATTAGATTTTACCATTCTCGGATCCTAGGGCCAGCCCTTTGGTTTCCCACTTGGCTTTTGTAGATGATTTTCTCCTTTTCACGACGAGAGAAAACAAATCTTTACATCGGCCTATGGAATTTCTAGAGAACTATATAAAAAAGTTCGAGTCAACGTATAAACTGCTTCAAGTTCTCTCTTTTACTTTCTCCATGATATTCCAGGGTTTCTTTATTATAATGAGGATCATTGGCATGGGGCGTTGTTTTTTTTCCATTTACTTACCTTGGTTTCCCTATTATTATTGGTAAAGTGAAGATTCACCATTTTGCTTACCTAGTTGATAAGTTTAAAATTCATCTGACGTGGTGGAAACATAAACTTCTTTCACCAAGAGGTCATCTAATCTTAATTAAGCATGTTTTATCTTGCATTCCAACAAATACATTTTAAGTCTTGGAACCACAAAAGGGTATTCTCTTCGTCTGTAGACGGGGTGGAAACATAAGCTTCTTTCACCAAGAGGCCATCCAATATTAATTAAGCATGTTTTATCTTGCATTCCAACACATAAATTTTAAGTCTTGGAACCGCAAAAAGGGTATTCTTTCTTGGTTGGAGCAATAGATGGCAAACTTTTTCTTGGGAGACCCCACTTTTAGCTCTCGACGGCATTGGAAAAAGAGGCAGCAACTTTGCTACTCAACTGAAGAGAACGGTCTTGGATTAAGGTGACTTGTTGATATTGTTCCAGCTCTCTCTCACAATTTGTGGTGGAACTACTATACCTCATTTTCTCTTTGCACCATTTTCATGCGACAAAGGCATGGTCTAGGGGCATTGCCCAATCCTTCTCTGGTGTCGAAAAGGATACTCAAAGTGTGTCATTTGGATGATTCTAGGCTGGTCTGCGGTGGCAGACAAGCTTGCTAATATGATCAGTGTTACGCATGATCTGCATCTCTTCTTTGATTCGATCACTCCTTTCCCCATATATTTGCTCAGTGGAATTTTGAATCTAGATTACATGCATACTTTTTCTATTAGACATTGTAATTCTTAACTGGTTTTCCAACTGCTTTTATTACATGTCATAAACCTTTTACGGAAGTTTTGGCCTAGTCCCTCTCCATGTACTTTCAAAATTTTATCAATAAAATTTGGGAGTGATACCCTCCTACCAAGTTCCGGTGGTTAGTCAAAAAAAAAAAAAAATGAAACTTAAAGTTAAGGAATCGAAAATAAATTAATTTAGTTAACTTCTATTTTTTAGTGCCTTTTTGTAATTCAATTTTAATCCAAAAATTTTAATAAAAAAGGCTTATTTTAAGTTCGAGACAGTTTAAACCAAAATTTTCTTGTAAAAAAGGCTTATTTTAAATTTGAGACAACATTATTGATTAATTTCTAAATGTTAGTGAAGTTATTTCTATCAAGGAAAAAAAAAAACTTATCCAATATGGCACATCTCTTTTTTCCCCTTATTTTTTAGGGGAATAAATGAATATGAGAAATGGCAATAGTTCAGTAATTTTGGATGGTGGTATGACTCTTCTTATGTCAAGGATCCAAAAAAATTTTGCAAGAGCGAAATTTTAAGAATGTAGGTTTTCTTTTTTATTACTATTTATTTATTTTGACTTAAATTACTTTATAATGTATTGTAATCAAATTTATTTTAACTTTTAAGCTTACTAATGGCCATCCTGTTGAATTTTTCAAGTATTAAAACATTCTTCTTTGAGTAGTTTTATACATACGACAATACTCTAATTTTTTATGATTATTCAAGTGTTTTAATTTCTTATGTTAAATATTACGCACAGACACAAATATATATATATATATATACATATATATATATATATATATATATACGTTTGTGTGTGAGTGTGTGTGTGTTTGTATTGAGTTACTTTTTGTGTTCTAATACTTCAGAATGTGAAAAAGTTAGTTAATATATTAGTACAATCATTTAAAGAAATGGCATTAATGAAATATTAAAGAAATGGAATAAGAGACTAAATTCAACTTAATTAAATAAATTAGAAAAGTCACTAAAAAATAAATGTTTAACTCCATCAAAAATCACCCTAAACAAAAAAATTAATATCCTAATAAAATATCAGCAATACTCTAGCAAGTATTCTATGAAAAAAATGAAAGTATCAGTATCAAAAAGAAAATTGTGTCCACTGAGTAATTAAATTCCTATGTATTTGACAATCATCTTAAAAGTATTTGTCAAATTTAAGATGGATGTATAAAAATATGAAGAAGTTAATGTTTTTTTTTTCTTTACATTTTTCCAGAAGTACCCTCGATTTGATACTTTACAGTCATTTAAAGAAAGGATATTAATGAAAATTAAAGAATTGGAATTAAATTCAACTTAATTGAACAAATAAGAAGAGCCAACAATAATTAAATGTCCATCCCCATAAAAATTATCCTACACAAAAGACTAAAATGCTAATAAAACTTTAGCAATACTCCAAAACGCTCCCCCCAAGAAAAAAGAGGATCGAAAGAAAAGTTATAAAAAAAAAAATTAATACTTTGCTTTTTCTTGAGAAAATTTTTTTATACTAGATACGAATTTTCATACTCATTTTATAGCATAAAATAAAAGTATTAATCTTATGTAACGACTAATATCCAAAAATGCAATATTTTATGGATCTCAAGGATTACACATTTTGTTGTTGATTTTTAGAGAATCAAACATTCTTTTGTCTGATGACAATTTTATTAGATCAAACTCCCAATTCATAATAAGATATCAATTCCATCTTAAAATTGATGGATATGTCTATGAAAAAATTTATAAAATTTCAAAGATAATTATCACATATATAGGAATTTTGAGAGATTCGATAGAAACTATTTTTTCCTCGATACACTTTTTTTCTTTATGTTTAATATTTGTTGAATTATTCTTGATATTTTATTAGGATTTTATTTTTTTGTTACTCTTTTGGTTATGATGAATTTTAATGGGATTAGACATTTAATTCTTAGTGAATTTTCAAATTTATTTCAAATAAACTGAATTGAATTCCATTCTTTAATTGTCCAATTACAACCATTTTTATGAATAACTCGAAAAGGCTTATTTTAAGTTCGAGATAGTTTAATCCAAAATTTTCTTATAAAAAGGCTTATTTTAAGTTTGAGACAACATTATTGATTAATTTTTGAATGTTAGTCAACTTATTTTTGTCAAGGAAAAAAAAACCTGATCCAATATAGCACATCTCCTCTTTTATTCCCTTGTTTTTTGGGAGTATAAATGAACGTGAGAAGGCAATAGTTTAGTAAATTTGGGTGGTGGTATGAATCTTCTTATGTCAATGATCTAAAAAAAAGTACAAGACGGAAATTTGTAGAATGTAGGTTTTCTTTTTTATTACTATTTATTTATTGCGACTTAAATTACTTTATAATGTATTCCAATCAAATTTATTTTAACTTTTAAGCTTTATAATGGCCATCCTCTTGAGTTTTTCAAGTATTACAACAATCTTCTTTGAATAGTTTATACATACATTACATGGCAATACTTAAATTTTTTTTATCATTATTCAAATGTTTTAATTTCTTACATTAAATAATACACACACAAACAAATATATATATATGTGTGTACGTATATGTATATATATCTATATCTATGTTATATGTTTGTGTGTGAGTGTGTGTGTGTTTGTGTTGAGTTACTTTATGTGTTCTAATATTTTGGAATGTGAAAATGTTAGTTAATATATTTGTTAATTTTTTAGTTGAGGAAATAATATATTAGTTACTTAATGATAACTTAAATGATCGGTTAGTGTAATAGTACTATGATTTAATTTCTATTTATTAATGTTTATTGTGTTGTCCTTAATGCCCTTCTTGTTGTATGATTATATCAAGTTTAAATAAGGGTATTTTAGAAACAAAAAAGTCAAAAACACTAAAAAAAGTGATACTTTTATATATAGTATACATATAGATAATCTATATGTTATTTTTCATTTACTATGCATGTCACATTCGTTGTATCCTCATTAATTCTTGAACTGGGAAAAGTTTCAAGTAATAATGCTTCCAAGCTAAACTATCGAGAATATAAATTCATATTACAAAGTGCTATGACCTAATTTTATCATTGCACAAAATAAAGGTTTAGTAACATTTTGCCCCCTAAGCTATGACAAATTATACTCCACCCCATTAAAACAAAAAAAAAAAAAAACACTTTGCGTCTTTTTTCCATGACAAGAAAAAGGCATGTGTTTCACACGTGTTTTTATGACTATTTAAAAATGTATATATAATGGAAGCATTTCAAAATTCTCAAATAAATGAACACCATGTATTATTTTTTTTTAACTAAATTGAATTACTTAAATGTAAAGTAAACATCGTAGTGTTTTTTTTTCCCATGAAGTATTCTTTTAGATTTGTTTAACTTTGGGTCTTCCCTTCACATTTCATACTCATCTATTAAACCTTTTATGTTTGCTATCATCACTTTTCAATTTTACACAAATAATAAAAATTTCATTTTTAATGAAGATTTTAAGTATAATATGTTGAACGTACATGTTTAGAAAGCCTAGTATCGCACTAAGTAAATGTATAACAATGAAAATCACAAGAACACAACTTGGTTCCAACCACTCTAGAGTTGGTGTTCGCTAATTTTTTTTCAAGTTATCCATTTAATTTTTGTTGTGCTTAGTGTTTTACGTTTATGGTCCTTTTGTAGGTAGATTAAAGTGGTATTAAAAGAACAAACAACAGTTGCTAGTATTAAAAATTTTACATATCTTAAATGGAAGTACAATTGACGACTAGAAGTGCGTTAGTTACAATCATTATGGAGAAGTTGTTATTCAGTTTAGTCACCTTAAATGACACTTAAGATAGGTGCAAGAGGATGTAATTCAATTTTTTGAAGTTCTTTTTGATTTGAAGAATGCATTCAAAAGTGAGATACTTGAAGAAAAGCGAAATTTAAGTGAGAAAGTTGGGAAGATTTGTCGGAAAATTTCTAAAAATATACCCCTTTTTAAATTTGTTCTTTTTTTTTGCTGCCTATTGCAAAATGTATTTCCGAACCAGTGGAACTCGCATTCCAGAAATTTAAAAAAACAAAAATAAAAATAAAAAAATTTCTTCGACTGACCTCGCATTCGCGGAATGCGAGGTCAGTCAAAATTGACCTCGCATTCTAAATTGACCTCATTTTTTAATTTTTGACCTCGCATTCTAAATTGACCTCATTTTTTAATTTTTTTTTAACCTCGCATTTAAAAAATGCGTTGTTGTAATGAATTTTTTTTTTTTTGATTTAGCAAATTTGACTATATATATATATATATATTTTAGGATTTAACAAATTTAACTATGTATATTGTAAATGGAAATTGTGCACAATTACAAAAATAGAAAAAATGAAGGATTTAGCAAATTTGACTATGTATATTGCGAATGGAAATTGTGCACTATTACAAAAATAGAAAAATGAAGGATTTGACTGTAAGATAAAATCATTTAAATACTAAACCATAAATTATAAACTATAATATTAACGAAGTAGTACGATATGCTTTGGGAATAGTAAACCATTCACCTTTAAATCATAAACTATAACATTAACGAAATAGTACGCGAATGAAATGTGTAAACCCGCAAATTTATTAAATTATCGTATTTTTGATAAATTTTGACATAACCTCCCTTATTTTACGAACATTCTCCCTGCCAACAACCAAACCCAATAAGAGCAACAAACATCCATAAAAGCCCGACAAGGACTAAAAAACATAAATACAAACCTAATAACAATAAAAAAGTACCCGACTAGGGTGAACAATGATATACAAATAACATACATCAATCACACAATATTGCGAGAAGTAATAACAAATGTCAATGTCCATGATCACACAGTACTGCGAGGAGGAGGAGGACGAAGGAGGAGGAGGAGGAGGAATTTTATTTTTTTTTTGTATTTGGGAATTTATTTTTTTTTTTTTAAAAAAAAATTTCTGGAACTCGCATTCTCCGAATGCGAGTTCCACTGGTCCGGAAATACATTTTGCAATAGGCACAAAAAAAGAACAAATTTGAAAAGGGGTATATTTTTAGAAATTTTCCAAGATTTGTCACTCTAACACTCTTTTTAGCAGGAATTCGAGGCCTCTTTCGAATTCCACTGGACCTTGTGAGTAGGAAGTCAATATGGAAGTGGTGTCAATACAAACATATCTAGATCATATGCATCCATCCATAAAACCGATACACTTCGACTTAGAGAACAATTTCCAATCAACTCCTTTATATACGTACACAATTATCCCTAAATAAGCATGCAAATAAAACAACAAGCAACACTTGTTGGTATTAAACTTTTATATAAATATACATCACAAAACTGCTCTTGACGAGAAATAGAAGCGAGTGAGTTGAAATTATTATAGAGAAGTTGTTAGTGGGTTTGGTCACCTCAAATGCAAATTAAGAGAAGTATGGGAGGATGTATTTCCTTGTTTGAAACTACTTTTTGATGTGAAGAAAGTATTAGAAAAATGAGAGAGTTAAAAATAGCATAAATATAAGCGAGGATTGCGTGAGGTACGTTCATCACTCTAACACTCATTTTAGGAGGAGTTCAGGAACTCTTTCAAGTTCCCTGGGCCTTTAGGTAGGAATTTAATCTA
Organism: Cinchona pubescens; assembly: GCA_025175665.1. NCBI lineage: Eukaryota > Viridiplantae > Streptophyta > Magnoliopsida > Gentianales > Rubiaceae > Cinchona > Cinchona pubescens. Next base: position 6,866,940 of record JANKKI010000051.1, on the reverse strand, counting down.
GTTTCTTGATTTGGAAGTGAAAAACATTTGAAAATTTGCAATACATCAGAAGATTATGAAGCGAATAAATCTCCCTTAACAAGACAAAACTTAGTTCTTAGCTAGCTTTGACTACTGAGTGTTCGTCATCAAGGGATCTTTACACATGTATCATCATGTTTTATATGAAACCGGAACCAATATAAATGCTACTAAATCATCTAATTCCAAAGGATGATAAAAGCCAATCGTAGTTCTTAAGAGAATACATATGCAACTCATTATTATGAGGATTTGAGATGGTAGATCCTTCTTGAATCTTTAAAAAAGATGTAACAGTAATAAGAGAGATTTAATGTTCATAGGCAAGCATAGGTTGCAGAATATTACCGGATGGTTAGAAAGATTTAATTCACTTGAAACTTATGAAGATATTTTCTACTTTTTGTCGAAAATGCCCATTTTATATTCGATCATGATATATTCTTTCTTTTAAAAGAACAAGGATCCATTAGCTGTATTCCTTTACGATGATCTCAAGGAAGGGTGTTGAGAATATGGTGAAAATCAATCCATACTGCACATCAGCTAGATGGGAAAAGGTTGGCAAGCAACTAAAGTAAAAGCTGATCGTTTAATATGGAAGTGCAAATCCTGAACCGAAAATACTAGCAATTTGCATTTTATGCCAGATATGTAATAATGCTTCAGGATACAATCTAAAGATGATTTTTGTACAGAAGTTACTACATATGAAAGGAATCTAATTGAGCACATAGGCTGTCAAACTTAACATTTGTGCACTATAACCGGCAACTTAAAAATTTCAATCTAGGTATAGCAAGTGCTATTCCAAGTGTATCATTGACCCCATGGATTATTGACAAAGCATAGCATATGCAGTCCCAGAGAGGCTAATTAACATTGATGGAATTTAAAAATGGCTTGTTGGATGTAACAAATTGCGGAAGAGTGATTGTTTAGGTTCTAATTTCCATCCTGTAGTGTGCCTAATGATTCTTATTTTTAAAACATGGATCTTTATTCCATTTAGACTTACCACATGAGTTGCATTCATTATATCCTAATGAATCAAGAAAAGTTACAAGTAATGAATTCTTACAAACTAAATTATGGAGAATATAAATTCGTAGCACAAAGTGTTTTGAGCTACTATTAACATTATGTAAAATAAAAGGTTAGTAGTACTTTGCCCCTTAAACTATTGGGAAAATTATGCTTTATCCCCATTAAACTAAAAAATTAATACTTTACCCCTTTTTTCCTTTACAAGGAAAATGCAAGTGCTTCGCACCTGTTCTTATGAAGAAATAAAAAATGTATTGGAGTAGAAGAATTTAAAAATTTTGAATAAATGAGCATACTGCATTATTTTTTTAAAGGGGTATATTAGAAATGTCAAATAAATGTGTTCATTTTTTTCCAATTTTAATATTGTTTTAGATTTGTTTAACTTTAGGTCTCACCTTTACATTTTTTATTCATCTTCCAATACTTTAACTTTAATATATTAAACTTCAAAGCACAATGTGTAGTCGTAGAGAGGTGACTTATTTTTGCTAGAATTGGCTTGTCGAATATAACGAATTGCAGAAGGGTGGCAGTTTAGGCCATCTTATAGTGTGCGTGATGATTTTAATTTTTAAAACATGAATCTTTATGCTATTTGGACATATCACATATGTTGCATCCATTATATCTAGTAACTGTAGTAAAATAGAGACATTTTACTTGTTTACACTAGCTTATTATTAGTATTTTTTTTGGAATTTAGAATAGATTTATGTGTTTTTGTTTAGTTTTATTGCATGTGTGCAAATATCATCATTTTACTACTAATTTCAGTTTAAATTGTTACTTAGTAGGTTTTTGTATGTTTTACAAATCTAGAACGAAGGATATGGAGCATAAAGAATTAGAGTTGTCAAACAGTAGGAGGAAGGGCAAAAGAGAAAACTCAAGTTGCTGGAATTTTACTCCATATCGCGATATCACGTTCGATATCGCGATATGGACACTGAAGTTAGAAAGCTTATTTTTAAGCTATATATCGCGATATCATATTCAATATTGCAATATAGAGATGGAATTCAACAAATGTAATTTTGCCAACTCCTGTAATCCACAAGCTCTAATTAGTTCCTTAAGTACTAGACTTGTACATTCAAGTAGTAAGTAATAGGTAGCTTAGGAACACATAGTAGAGTGTGTAGTTGGTATTTTCTACTTTTATTTTAGATTAGATTAGAGCTTTCTTCACTCTGAAGACTTCTTCTTAACATTAAAAAGTTCTCTTTGAATTCATTTCGATCTTGTCTTCAGTTCTTAGCAAGTTTAAATTTTAATTAGTTAATCTTAGTGGGCTTTTCATTAGTTTCTAGTAGATATAATTTTTACATGTTTTAGCTTCGGATTTCTTGAAAATCAAGGTTCTTCTGACATTCAAGTTTTCTTTAAAGTTCTTAAAGTTTTCGCTAATTTAGTGAATTTTTGAATTAATTCTTCAATTTCTTGCATTAGTTTTTTTGTAATTTTTAGAGGGCTTTCTTCAATCAAATCAAAAATCCAAAAATTTCTAGTTTAAATCCAGTTTTCTTTGCAAATTTTTTATAACTTCAATTGAGAAATGAAATGGAGATTTCTTTGCTTCACATATGTTTCTTTTTTGGCGCCGTTGTCAAGGATTGTGCATGGTACATTGGCAATATTAGGCGCTTTAAAGGCTGTGTAGATTAACTTGAGATTGACTTGTTTAACTTCACTATTATTGTGCATTGATGCTTATTCTAGGTAGAGCTCAACTTTAAAAACAATCAAGCAATAATTAACCTCACAAAATCATTATACTCACTTCCGCAAGTATATGGAGTTGATAGTAATATAGAATGAGTGGGTATCGTTCCAACGAGGATTGTTTGGCAAGCAATTACCAAGATTTACAGATCTTGATGTGACTGTATAGTTAAGAAAATTCAAATAATAGGAGATGAAACTACACTAGTCAAAGCCATAATTAAACTCAAACAATTAAAACCTAAATTTAGCTAAATTATCTACTAAAGCAAGTAAATGAAACTAAGCAATTGTGAAATTGAGAAACAAGCTGCCATATCCTAACAAAAGCAATTAAACAAATGCACTTAATTCTACTCTAAATTGACCAAAATAAGACTAAAATTAAAAAGCAAGTAAGTAACCAAATTAAAAAGACTACATAAAAGAAGTTTCGAAGGTTAGAAGCAACCATTTCAAAAATAGAATTTGGAAAGAGTTAAAATTGAAATCTAAATATTTTTGGATTTTAGGTAATAATAAAGAAAGCCCACTAAAAATTTACTAGAAATTAATGCAAGGAATTGAGAATTTTTAACTAAAAAGCAATAAATTAGCAAGAATCCTAATTTTCCTATGAAACCCTATAATGAAAGCAAAGAGATTCTCACTCATTTAAACTAGTTAATTTAAAGGAAGTAAAATTTATATCTACTCTAACCTAATAATTAACCCACTACAATTATCTAATCAAAACATAAACTTGCAAGGAAATTAGAACAAGATCTAAAGGATGATTAAATAGAACTTTTCATTAAAAGGAAAATTCAAAGTTAAGCTATTCTAATCTACCCTCAAAATTACTAACTACCTACTTACTCTATTCCTACTTACTTCTCTATTACATCTTTAAAGTAGTTTAAATAGTGGAGTATTATACAAGACAAAATTAGAAATGGGTTGCAAGAATATTACAAAATTTTCCTTTTAACTTAAGCTAAAAGTGAGTCCATGTCGCGATCTGGAATAAATGAGATTACGACATGGACTGCAAAACACATTGTTCATTTTTTCGAGTCCAGTTCGCGGTTTGGAAGAGTCCAGATCGTGATCTGGACTCTCCTCCCAACAAGCCTTTATTTCTTCTGTAATTGCGTTTTGATCCTTGAGCTTTGTTCATTCTAGTTTTCAACCTTTAAGTGATAATTTAGACCTGCATAATATGAATCCAATTAAGCCATTAATTTTGCTAAAATTCTAATAAAAATTTATCATATTTAACAAGAACAAAAATATAAACACATATGAAAGAAATTAACTAAAACCTTCAATTAATTAACCAAAGTTCGGAATTTAAACTTTCAAAATGGCATAATTTAGAGTAAAATAACTCTAGTTTATTAGAGTTATCACACCCCCAAACTTAGCATTTTGTTAGTCCCGAGGAAAACAAAATTAGAAGATACCTAGGAACGCTTAAACATATAAAAACCACCAAAATTGTCAGACCACTTGATAAGTGGTGGATGTACTTACAACAATTGAGGAACCTCTCAAGAAACTTTCAATACTATATGATGAATGAAGTATTTAAAGGAGTTAATCCAAGTTTACAAATTTTATAAAAAACAAACACGAGTTCATTTGCTACACAAGATTACCAATCACCAAGAATTACACTATTCTCAAAAAGAATTACCAAACCTTTTAGTTGTTCTATCCATTTAAAATATCATTTCTTCTCAAATCACAAATATTATAGAGTTAGTCAATTATCCCGACTAGGTCCCATGAAAATAGAAGTTCATTTAGGAATCTACTTAAATGCAAATGTCACACATTTTTGGAATAGACCTCTAACAAGGAATAAGTAATATGAGATCAATGATAAATATTACAAACATTTACTCCTTAACTTATTGGTATATTAAAACACAATTCCTAATGGCTTAATTTGGAGAAGCAACATGGGTACATGTCGGAATCCCGTACTCGCCTTATTACTAAAATCAAAGTTTTTTTTATTTTTTTTATTAAAGACGACCCTAAACCAAGGAAAAAAGAGTGAAATGTACTTAAAATTAATCTCAAATACCAATTATTCACAAATTAGAAGAATATTCCCTATTGGAACACACAAAATATCCCCAAATTCCTTCTATTTCATTTAACTCACTTTTTTTTTTTCCAAAAGATAAACTATCGAACAAAATAATATAATTTGCGGTGATTTGATCAAAAACAATATTTCAAATAAATTTTCTTAAATTTGCAGTACTTCTTTTAGAAAAATAGTAATGCCAAGTTTTTGAAATCTTCATGTTGTATTAGAATTCACTCACACTTAAATTCATGAAATGACCCAATTAAATACTTCAATCAAATAGTATTGTACGTCAAAATTTATCATCATCGAGTACTTATTTGATCGCTTTTCTATCAACTATACATCAAGTGACATCAATATGCAGAAAATAACCATTCCCAACACGAAAAATAAACACCCCCAAACTTGTCTCTTTTATTCAAGTTGATGAATAAATCATCCTTCCGCTCACCCAAAATCCAACATAAAGACATGTCCACCATTAACAAGAACTACTCAAACTACGACAGAATTTTAAGCTAACAATTGAAACTAAGTAAAAGTACTAAGGGTACTTAACCAAGCCATGCATCTCATCAATTAAACTCCATAAAAATCAATATCCAATTGAAATCATCAATGCAATTGTAAACATGGCATCAACTTAAAACCCTTAGCCAATCTACTTTTATGAGTCAATAAACATGACCAATAACCATACGAAGTATCCATGACAAGAAATCCTAAAAAAGATTCAATCCATGAAGCATCAAAAAGATATCTACTTGGCGTCAGCTTCAGGCCATTAGCCAATCTACTAAAAAAAACTAAAATATCCCAAATCAAAATACTAAAAATAAAAGTAATTAAAAGTCACGGTGCTAAATCATGAAAAACAAAGAAAATGTTCATCTTCAACAAAGTGCTTCAATTGCTCGGGTTGTAGATCATCAAAGTTCATTGTAGATGGTTGCAACAATCTTTTTGTTCCATCTCCTCTCGACCCTCCTCGGCATCACGGAGTTGTGCTTCTTCATGATTGTCATCTTGAGCTCCTCCGGTCGCACCTACTTGGTAGGATCCTTCCTGATGTACTGAAACTGTAGGTGGTGTGTAATATTGTCCACTAGGTGGACCAAAATGCCAAACCCAAAAGTGGTGGTGGTCGAACCCATGTACCCAATGAGGTAGTCTTGAGGGCTTCTCCTATCAATGTCAAATTGTTATGCATCACCATTTGACTATAAGTCTAATACCCTTGCAATTCATTTCTTTAGATCTTCACTGACTGGAGATTCAATAAAAATCCAGGGGGCATAAGAATATAGGAGGTACTCTGAGACGGTGGTGGTAGTGGCAGTGGCAGTGGCTGGGTAGGGTTTTCTTCTTGATGATGCTTTTCATATTCTTTCACCATTCTATAAAAATACTAATCCCGATTAATCTTGCCTCTAGGATATGTCATTGGCTACGCAACAGCAATGGGACAACCTGCCAAATTACACATATGGTGAATCAAACTAGGGGTATAAAAAATAGGTTACCCAGACATTCCACTATCCAAGAACCCCTGTCTAACAAGGCTACCAATATTTAGTGGTATCCCTACCATAATAGCATACACCAAGAGTACTTTGTCCCTCTAAATAAAGCTCAAAGAATTTCTGATCCACAAATTCGGCAGCTAATGAAATAGAACCACAATTTTGCCACCAATGAGAGACCTTGACGAGCAAACCTCAATTCAGTATTACCTGAGATGCTCCGAATCCAATCAACATTAACATCACAAATGGCATTTTTAATCACATTCAAATCTTTCCCTTTATCATTCACAAAATTCAAATATTGATTGGAAGATACAGGGGTTATGTTAAAATAGGCAATAATAATCTCTGAACTAAAGTCCACCAATCCCTCCCGTGCTCTCACTTTTCCATCCTCCAATTCATACAAATTGCAGTGAAATTTTTTCCCTAATTGAGAAGCCTCGGAGTCAATTGGAGTATTAAACCCTTCCCAATGCCTTGACCTAATTTGCTCTAGCCTTTCTAACTTCTTCATAAACACCCCGATGCATAGATAGGTCAAAATTCCGCTCTCGAATCACCTCATGGTTCTCATTGTTTTTGTACAACTGTTGTGTTCTGTCACTAGAGAATTGAGGTGTATGAGTCTATGTGCTTTCCACCCTCAAAAAGGTTGGTCTATGCCTGCTTCTCTACTCGTTCCCTTTCCAACCTTTCTTTTCCTTGATCTCGTTCCTCTACCCCTAGTTCTAGCTTTTCTCTCAGCACTTCCATACACTGCCCTTGTTATTTTCACTGCAAAATTCAACCAAGTATTCAGATAGGCACCAACAATTCCAAGAATACAGCCAATAAAAATAATTTACCAAATTCTCAACACAAATTCACAATTTCTCAACAAAAATCCAAACTAGTCAAAACCACAATTCAACAATTTAGAGAATTGAGCAATTTAATGTCACAATTTTTCTCAAAAATTTGCACCAATTTATTGCCCAAAAATCAACAATTTGCAACTAATAATTCCACTACAAATTCACTCAAATAATATCCAACAATTATCTTAAATAATTTGAACAATTGGAACCACAAATTTAAGGAAGGATACTACCCGATTGTAGACTGAAAATTTTCCAAAAAATCTTGTGTGATAAGTAAATCCCTTCTTGATGTTCAGATTTCTCCAAGGAATCTCCAAAATATCCTTGCTTTGATGCTCCTATAATGAAGTAAAATGATGTTAGTGGTGGGTTATGATGGTTGAAGTGATTTTGAAGGGAAGAAAATGGAAGATTTTGAGGGGTTGGGGAAGGGTTTTATTGGTTCAGAGAGAGGAAAGTTAGAAAATTGTGAGAAAAGAAGAAGAAGAGTTGAATAAGAATGTGCTTATGCCTGTTGAGATCATGATCTGGGTTTTCTAGTTCTTGAGATCGCGATTTGACTGATCTTGAGATCGTGATTTCGATTGAGTTGAGATCTCAATCTCGACTCGGATAAAAATTAGACTTTACAGAAGTTTGAGTTCCAAATCGCAATTTCGAACAAATGACCAAAATTCCCTCCAAAAGTTTGAGCTCCAAATTGCAATATGCAAGAACTTCTGCAAATTGTATTTTCAACACTTAACCAAAATTTCATCACTCTGCATCACTTTTCTCCAGCGTGAACTAATTCCATGCACAACCTACAAACACAAAATTAACAAGTTAAGATGACAATTTCCTCCATTCTTTAACACCATTTATTCAATTCAAAAACTTATATTTTTAGACTAAAATTGTAACCTAATTCAAAACAAATCACTCAAAATCAAACTAATTAAAAATCACACCAAAAGAAAACAATAACAATTAAATTAAAGAACTTGGGTTGCCTCCCAAGAAGTGCTCTTTTATAGTCACTAGCTTGACTATGGCACGGGCTTTTATTCCAAGTACTTGAGGATGCTTGACCCTCCTTTTCCTTTTGGTTTCCATGGATAAAGCTTGATCCCCTTTTTCTTCATTATTAAAGCTTGATTCTCGGGTTTCGCATGCACAAGTGCTTTCTTCCTAGCCTTAGCCATTACTAGTGCCCCAATTAACATCTCCAATTGTTTCTCAAACCATTTTCTTTTCCTTTTGTGACTTTTCAACTTCTTGACATCACCATTTTGCTGATCCTTACCAAATGTTACCTGTCTATCTCTTGATCCTTCGTCAACACACTCCCTTATTGGGTGATTTTTCCTTCAATTCATTTCTCGGATCTTTTTTTTATTTCCCACACTTGCTTGAGTAAATTGTCTTGGTTAACTTCATTTTTCACTTCATTTGACCTAGCAAGGAAAGAATTAAGAGATTGGTTTGCACATTTTTCTTCAACAATGGGAATATTATCATTATATTCAAACACATCAAATTCAATTGATTCATTTTCAACTCGTAAAACCAACTTCTCTTTGTTCACATCAATTAATGCATGAGCGGTCAACAAGAAAGGCCTCCGTAGAATCAATGAAATCTCACTCTCTTCACCCGTATCTAGCATAAAGAAATCAATGGAAAATACCAACTTTTCAACTTGTACAAGCACATCTTCCAACAAGCCTAATGGTTTCCTCTCGAATAAATCCACCAATTGGAGTGTGATCTTAGTTAGCTTGACATTTTGATCCCTAATTTGTCATAAATGGTCTTTGGCACTAATATTTATGCCCGCCCCCAAATCACAAAGTGATCGATGTCACGTCTTTCCTCCAATATTCACCAGTATCATAAAACTACCGGGATCTTTGAGTTTTGGGGGTAACCTCCTTTGAACAATGGCGCTATATTGGGCATCAAGGCATACCTTCTCATCATCATCCTACTTTCTCTTTCCTGCCAAAAGATCTTTCATGAAGCAAGCATAGTTGGGCATCTTGGTGAGAACATCAACTAAAGGAATGTTGACATTAATATTTTTTAGCATATCCAAGAAGTGGTTGAATTGCTTATCTTTTTCCTCTTTCTTGGATCAATGAGCGTTTGAAGGAATGGCACTTTTATTGATGAATCCATCTTCAAAGGTTCTTCCACATGCTTCTTCTTGGATACCTTGATTTTATCCTTTTGTTCCTTCTTGTCTTCATCACCACCAACTTCCCTTTCATTCTCAATTACCTTAGAATCTTGTTCCTTATTTCCGTCTTCCACCTTTTTCTTCTTCTCATTAGGTTCTACTAACTCTTTTCCACTCCTTAGGGTTATGGCATTGCATTGCTCCTTGGGATTTGGAGTGGTATCACTCAGAAGCGCCCCTAGAGGTCTTTCATTATTCAACCTTCCCAACTGCCCTAATTGAATCTCCAAATTTCTCGTCAAAGCTTTCAAATTCTCAAAATCTCTCTTATGTTCTTCCTTTTCCCTTTCCAACTCTCTTCTCAAATACTCCACTTCTCTTTTCCAACCACCTTCACATATATTCTCTCTTGGAGCAAATTGGTCATTATACATTGGTTGGGAAGAATTTGTGTATTGGAAGGGAGGTTTTGGTTATTGGTTTTGAAATGAAGGGTTAGGGAAAGATTGATATGAGTTGGTTTGGAAAGTTCTTTGACATGGCAGTTGATAGGGTCTAGGTAAGGAACTTGAAACTTGATTCTGTTAGAAGTTTTGAGGTGGGAGATTTGGTTGATAAGGAGGATTGGATTGATTGCTAGTGTTGCTCAATGAAAAAATTAGGATGCTTCCTCCAAGGGGGATTATATGTCTTCCCATAAACACCGGATTGGTTCCTTGGAAATGATGATTGATTAGACACATAGTTGAGTTGCTCATTGGACCCATAAGGCAATTCACATTATCCATTTGCATGACCACCTCCACAAAAATCACATACCATGTTTGGTTGGGTTGGAGAAGAAGAAATTGCATTCACACTACTCGGTTTCTCTAAGTTCTCCAATGTTTTTGCAATGTTGTTCATCACATTCAGGAACATACTTTGTTGTGCCCAAAGAGTATCTTGCATGTTCAAATTCAACACTCCACTTTGTGCATTAGCTTGATTGGCTTGGTATTGAGCCACCGGTTGATTCATTGGTCCATGACAATAATGATTGTATGCCATCCTATTGAGCAACTTTTGAGCTTCCTTCGGAGTCTTGTAAGAGATGAAACCACCGGCAGAGGCATCCACTATGGGTTTTGTCTCTTGAGTCAAACCATTGTAGAAAGTTTGGAAGCCACAAAGAAATTGAATGATGAGAACATTTCCTTAGCAACTCCTTGAACACTTCCAAGCTTTTCCTAAGATTTCACCAACATCTTGCTTAAAAAAGGTAATTTTATTTCTCAATTTGGCGGTTCTTGTGGATGGAAAATGTTTTTCCAAGAATTCTTGAGAAACTTGATTCCAAGTGGTAAACGTTTCTTAGGCGTGAGATTGAAGCCAAGATTTTTCCCTATCCCTTAGAGAGAAAGGAAACACCCTTATTCGTACACAATTCGGGAGCACACCATTGAATTTTAAATGTGTCCAAAACTTCCTTGATGAACTTTGATGAGCTTGTAGAACTTGTATCAAAGTGGGCTTAATTTCAAAATTGTTAGCTTGCACGGGCATCCGTGCAATGCTAGAATTTGCCCTATCAAAGTTTGGTAAGGCATATTCTCTCAATGGCCTTCCATTCCTATTTCCATAACCACCTATTCCATTATTTCTAGCAACCCCTTCTTCCATCGTTCTCCACATTCAAATTCCTTTGAATTTGATAAGCATTTGCCATTTTAATTCTTTCTTGCTCTTGTTGTACTCTACTAAACTTCTGGATTTTCCCTTAAATTTTTTTCACTTTCCTTTTCCAAGAAAATGAATGGCCCTTTATCTCCTTTTACTGCGCACTACAGAAACCAAAGCAAATAGTCAATTCAAGTGCCAAGCCAATTCCAAAAGACAAACAACCAACATAAACGATTAAACAAAATTATCAACTAAATTAAACTAAAGTGCTTAATCTACAGGACCCGTAAAGCTCTTAATATTGCCAAATACCAAGGACAATCCCCGGTAATGGTGCCAAAAACTTGATACTTGTTCTAGGTAGAGTTCAACTTTAAAAACAATCAACCAATAATTAACCTCACAAAATCACTATACCACCACACTTCCACAAGTATACGGAGTTGATAGTAGTATAGGATGAGTAGGTATCATTCCCACGAAGATTGTTTGGCCAGCAAATAGTTTACCAAGATTTACGAATCTTGTGTAGTTAAGCAAATTCAAACAATAGGAGATGAAACTACACTACTCAAAGCCATAATAAAACTCAAGCAATCTTAAAACCTAAATTAAGCTAAATTATCTACTAAAGCAAGCAAATGGAACTAAGAAATTACAAAAATGAGAAACTAGCTGCTATATCCTAATAAAAAAAATTAAAAAAAAGCACTTAATTCTACTCTAAATTGACCAAAATAAGACTCCAATTAAAAAGCAAGGAAGTAACCAAATTAAAGAGACTACACAAAAGAAGTTTTGAAGGCTAGAAGCAACCATTTCTAAACTAGAATTTGGATAGAGTTAAAACTGAAATCTAAATATTTTTGGATTTTAGATAATAATAATGAAATCCCAGTAAAAATTTACTTGAAATAAGGAATTGAGGATTCTTAACCAAAAAGCAATAAATCAACAAGAACCCTAATTTCTCTATGAAATCCTAGAATGAAAGAAAAGAGATTCTCACATAATTTAAACTAGAAATCAAGTGCAAGGAATTGAGAATTCTTAACCAAAAAGCAATAAATCAACAAGAACCCTAATTTCTCTTTGAAACCCTAGAATAAAAGCAAAGAGATTCTCACTAATTTAAACTAGAAATCAAGTAAAAATTATATCTACTTGAAGCTAATGATTAACCCACTACAATTATCTATTCAAAATATAAACTTGAAAGGAAATTAAAACTAGATCTAAAGGATGATTAAATAGAACTTTTCATTACAAGGAAACTTGAAAATTAAGCTATTCTAATCTACCCTAAAAATTACTAACTACCCTACTTACTCTATTCCTACTTACTTCTCTATTTCATCTTTAAAGTAGCTTAAATAGTAGAGTATCACACAAGGCAAAATCATAAATGAGTTGCTAGAATATTACAAAATTGCCTTACAACTTAAGCTAAAAGCGAGTCAGTGTCGCGATCTGGAAGAAATGAGATCGCGACATGGATTGCAAAACACATTGTAAGAGCAATATTGCTAGTCATTTTCCCGAGTCCAAGTCACGATTTGGAGGAGTCTAGATTGCAATCTAGACTTTCCTTCCAACAAGCCTTTATTCTTCTGTAATTGTATTTTGATCCTCTTATACAGATCTTTGTTCATTCCAGCTTCCAACCTCTAATTTAGACCTGCATAATATGAATCCAATTAAGCCATTAATTTAGCTAAAATTCTAATCAAAACTTATCCTATTTAACAAGAACAAAAATATAAACACATATGAAAGAAATTAACTAAAACCTTCAATTAATTAACCAAAGTTTGGAATTTAAACTATCAAAACACCATAATTTAGAGTAAAATAACTCTAGTTTACTAGAGTTATCATGCATGGTCTTAGATATTGGCTGGTTTGAATTTGCTTTGTAGTGCACTTGAGATTGACTACAAGATTGACTTATTTGCCTGTGTGACCGGCAGGAAAACTGATCACTGTACTACAAGATTGACTTGTTTGAATTTGTTATTCTTGAGCATGGTGTTAGAGAGACTGTGAAGAAGAGGAATTCGCTAGACTTGATGGTGAATTGGAAAGGGAGTTGAGAAGGATTAGAAATGAGAAAAGGGTAAAAAAAGAATTAGAAGAATGAACATGCAAAATCCCCTACAAAATCCAAGGGTAGTGAATGATGGTAATGAAGAATGTGTAGAAGGAATTGGAAATAATTGATTGGGAGGTATTGGCCTCGGTAACAGAAATAGAGTCAATGGAAATGGTAATTTCAATGGTAAATTAGGAAATAATGGGTATGGAATGATGTGAATGGAAGACCATTAAGAGATTATGAAATGCCAAACTTTGATGGGGCAAATTCTAGCATTGCATGTATGCCTATTCAAGCCAATAATTTTGAAATCAAACCCGCTTTTATTCAAATGTCAAAAATTTGTGTGATGTTCGGTGGGGGTCAAAACAAAGATCCATATACACATTTAATAAATTTTGAAGAAGTATAGGAGACTTTCAAACACAACAAAGTCTGTCCTGATTGTTTTTTTTATGGCCCAAACTTGTATGAGAGCATTTCCTTTCTCTTTCCGAGATAGAGTAAAATGGTGGTTGCAATCTTTTGAACAAGAGACATTTACCACGTGGAACAAATTGGCTTAAGAATTTTTTGCGAAATATTTTCCTCCCTCAAGAACCACCAAATTTAGAAATGAAATCACTTCTTTTAAGCAATACATGGGTGGATGTCTAGAAAGGCATGGAAAAGGTTCAAAGCACTGTTGAGAAAGTGCCCACAGCATGCTATCGGCCTTTGGCTTCAAATTCAAATATTTTATAATGTCTTGTATCAAGAGACTGAATCAATTGTGGATACATCGGCGGGAGTTTCAGTCTCTTTCAAAACATTGGAGGAAGTTCAAGCATTGCTTAATAGGATGGCTTCTAATTATTACTATCAAGGTCCCATTGATTAACCCGGTGCTCAACATGAAGTCCAACAAGCCAGTGTTGAACAAGGAGAAGTTTTGAATTTGAACTCAAATGATGCATTTCTTGCTCAATATATCTAGGAATGGTGATGAATGTTATGAATAACTTGACAAGAATTTTGGAGCATATGGGAAGATAAAATACGCAAATGTCGTAGCTTCTTTGTCTCAATCGTCTCTTATTTGTGATTTTTATGGTAGTGGTCAAAGAGTGGAGAATGTGTCAAAGAGAAATGAGATGCCAATCAACAACATCATAATTTGTGAAGTGTTCGATGTGTGGGGAATTGACTTCATGGGCCCATTTCCAAGCTTTTACAATAACAAGTACATCTTGGTGGCTGTAGATTATGTGTCCAAATGACTTGAAGCCATAGTAGTATTGCCCACCAATGATGCTAGATTTGTTGTGAACTTTGTGAAGAAGAACGTTTTTGCAAGGTTTGGGCATCGAAGGCCATAATAAGTGATGGGGGAACTCATTTAATGCCTTATTTGAGTCTTTGTTGTCAAAGTCTGATGTGAGGCATAAAATTTCTCTTGCTTATCATCCCTCAAACATCCGGGCAATTTAAGGTGTGTATACAATCGAGAGTTAAAAAGAATATTAGAGAAAACAATGAACTCTTCAAGGAAATATTGGTCTAAGAAGTTGGACGATGCTTTGTGGGCCTATAAAACCGCTTTCAAGACACCAATAGGGATGTCCCCATTTCGGATGGTTTATGGGAAGCCATGTCATTTACCAGTAGAGTTGGAGGAAAGGGCTTACTGCATGGTCAAAAGTCTCAATTTTGATTGGAAAGAGGCTAGTGAGAAGAGGCTTTTGGATCTTATTGAGCTTGATGAATTCCAAAGAGAAGTTTATGACAATTGTAAGCTCTACAAGGAAAGAACAAAAGCATTGCATGATAAGCATATTCTAAGGAAGGAGTTCAAAATTGGTGGTTTGGTGTTGCTATATAATTCAAGGCTCAAGTTTTTTTCGGGCAAGTTGAAATCAAACTAGAGTGACCTATTCAAGGTAGTAAGGTGTTTCCCTATGCAGCGGTGGAATTGGAAGGGAAAAACACAACTTTCAAGGTGAAATGGGCACTGGTTGAAGCTATATGATAGATGAGTAATTGAAGAAGAATGGGAAACCGTTCATTTATCCTCCACTTGATCAATTCATGCCATAGTCAATCTAACGACTATAAACAAGCGCTTATTGGTAGGCTACCCAATCTTTAATTTTCATGTTTTATTTTGATTTAGTGTTATTTCTTGTTTAAATTTGATTTTGTTTGATTAGATTAATTTTGGTTGAGTTTAGGTTTGAAGTGTTATTTTTTATTCTAATAAATTCGTTAAAGAAGTGGATGGAAATTGTTCATTAATACTTGTGTTATTCATGTTCGCAGGTGGTGAAAAAGTTTGAAATAATGTGGTAGAAGTTTTGAAAAATTTTGGTCAAGTGTAAAATTTTGCCTTTGCAGTAGTTTGCTTATTATCGTGATATGGCCAGAAAATTCTTGCAAGCCATATCACGATATTAAACCCATATCGCAATATGGGCATGAACTTTTGCAATTCAGGAAGTTTCTGCCGGATCAAATATTTGCTTCTATATCGCGATATCGGATGTTGAGCAGGGTCTTGACCAATATAGAGATCACGATATCGACCACTGGGCAGAACACATCAGAAATGATTTTAGCCATTTTTCAGCCATTTTTCTCCTCCCAAAATCTCAGCCACCATACTTTCTTCCTCTTCTTTCACTAAAATCACCACAAACCTCCACAAATTCACCATAAATTTGCAAAATCAAAACCCCTAAACATCATAGAAGAGATTTCATCCAGTCAAGTGCTAAGCAACAAGGACTTTTGGGCAAGATTCAAGGGTAAATTTCAAAGGTCTTCGAGGGATTTAAAGGCTCGAATTTTGGCTTCAATCTTCAGTTAATATCTCTCTATTATGCTCAAGCCTGTAAGTATTATTATTTTACAATATTTTGAAGCATTGGACTTGATTGTTTGGGAAAACTTTGGCAAATTTTCTTTTGAATTTGATTGATTATAATTTGTGTCTTGTAGAATTAAAGTGGGTTTGTGCTGTCTGGGTAATGTTCTCTTGAATTTGATCAATTTTTGTATGGGTTTTTCTATATAAACCTTGAATCTGTGAAAAATTGGCGTTGGATTGCTTAATTTGATTATGTGTTGGAATTGCCTTATTTGCAATTGATTTTTGTTGGATAATTTGTTGATTTGGTTGATAAGCATGACAAGGGAAGTGTTTGGTAGTGGTACAAGAGGTAGAGGTAGAGGAAAAGGGGAAATATCCAAGAAAAGAAAAGCTGACAAGGGGCCGAGTAAAGAAACCTTAGAAATGAGAGTGGAATTGATTTTTTCTAGTGAAAGGGCTAAGGGAATTTTTTATGACTACCGAAAACATGATGTTATAGAGGAGAGAGCCATTGATTTTTTGGGTAATTGGGGTAATCTTGAGTATGTTGGACTAGGATTGGAGGCACAACTAAATCGATGAAATTGGGGATGCTTCAATGAAAAGGTAAAACCGGGCTACCTAACCTTGTTAAAGAATTTCATTGCAATTTATGTGATTTGGTTGATGAGAGTATGTATAAGGTTTAGCGTGTGTTGGTTGATTTTTCTGCTGAAAAGATTAATGTTTTCTATAATATTTCTGAAGTTTCTCATGTTGAATATCAAATTTTTGTAAGGGGAAGAAAGGATATGCCGGAATAACACTTCCGGTACTTCTTATTTGGGATTGCCTCATAAAGGCCTTAAAATATTACCTGGGATTTAGTTTTATTTTGTTAGCTGCAAGATTGGCATTGAATTGCGGCAAGTGTGGTCCAAAAGGACAAATCTTTCCTTGTTAATGTTTTTATGCAGGGCATACCACTCAACACTAGGAGGTTGATTTGACAAGGTGTTATAGGGAATAGAATGTCCAACCATCACAGTTTTTATTTACCCGAGTTAATTTGTACATTATGTATTGACACAGGGTGCCTACTTATTTGAGGAGAGCCCTAAACATTTGAGAGGGGCAGGATCAATAAAAAATGTGCGTAATATGAACAATAAGGCTACAAACATCAAGGCGAACCCAATGATCTCTTTAACCAACTCCACCCACTTTCATGCATCTTGGGAATGCCTTAAATGCACCCCAGAGTGAAAAAGAGAAGAACGAGTTGTATAGGTACCGGACTTATAGTCAGATGCTTCTTCATCATAACATGGCGTTAATGGCACAGTATTCATATCCTTTCATCATGGACTCATGGATCCGTCCACTGCCATCACCTACTTGGCATTATGGAGTTTCCTGCAGCCAATAGTTCTATATACCACCAATGGTAATGCCTCAAGAGGAGCAAGGACAAGTAGGACGAACATGCCCAATGGATGGAGCTAGTGGAGTTCAGGAGGAAGATTCAAGAAGAGCCAACATGAAGGAGCAGATAAGGCAATAGGCGTTGAAGACATCAACGAGATCAATGATGAAGCATGAGAGACTGCCCAATATTGAAGTATTACCAAATTTCTCTCTCTAGTTCGAATTTAGAATTTGAAGAACAAATCTCCTAATCTCATTTCTTTAGCACTTTTAATACTAATGTTTACTTATTTCCTTTATTACTTTTTAGATATTTTGGACGTTATGTCTTTTTGATATTAGTTGGCTGAGGATCTTAAGCTGATGCCAAGTAGATTACTTATTGGTTCTTGAATGATTGGATTACTTATTTTGAATTTATATTGACGATTAATTGGTTTTAGCTTATTGTTGCGTTTAGGTGACTTGTTTTGAATGAGAATTTGGACCCTTTTGGGTAGGAATTTGTTTTGGTGTATGTTATCCATTTTTTAAGTTAGCTTATGTTGGTATGTGTTGTTTAAATTTTGGGTGAGTTGATGGATGCATTACTCTCTCCTCTAGAATAAAAGGGACAAGTTTGGGGGTTTTCTTTTCTTTTGATTGAGAATGGTATTCTTTATGCTTGTACATGTGTGTGGTGATAGATGGATGGGAAGTTGATCAATTATGGTATTCAATGATGACAAATGACTTGTAATATCAAATGATTGAAGTATTTCAACTTGGCATTTCATGGCATTTGGAATGTGTGTTGAGTAGTTCTTTGCGACAAAAGAATTTGAAAAACTATATATTACTATGTTCAAAAATAGAGGGATTCACATTTTATTATGAGTTTATTTTAAATATTCTTTTGGATCAAATCAACAGTATTACTTTGTAGGTCATTTATCTTTGGAAAAAATTGGTTTAAATGGAATAGAAGTGTATAAGGTCATTTTGTGTGTTTGCATAAGAATTTTTATTCTATCTTATTTAGTGATTGGTTTTGACATGATTTTTGATACATTTTACTACTCTTCCTTGGTTTAGGGCCACGAAAAAAAAATTTACATATTGCTCTTGGGAATAAGGTGAGTACAGGATTCTACTTTGTAACCATGTTGTTTCTCCGAAATATGTCATTATAATAGTAATAAGGCTAGTATGGGATTCCGATGTATATCCATTTTGTCTCTTTGAAATGGCCATTAAGAGTTACATTTAGAATACCAACAAGTTAAGGAGGGAATGTTTGTAATACCTATCCTTACTAATGTCATGCAACTCACTTCTTGATAGGTTAATATTCCAAATTTTGTGTGACATATGCATCTAGATAGACTCCTAATGATCTTTTATTCCAATGTGGCCTTGTCGAGATGGTTGAAAAATTTAGGAATCCTTTTGATTTGAGCAAAAAAGTGTTTTGGATGGAGAGAACTTGTTTTTCAGAAACCTTTTTTGAGGATAGATAATACTTGGTTATGTGAGATATTGTGTGGCATTTGAATTCATTTTCTTAAGGTGAAAAACTTGGAGTGACTCGTTGAAATGGTTCAATTATCATATGGTATTCGAGATCCCTTGAGAGGTTTACGAGTTTCTCATAAGTACATCCATAGTTCATCTTCGGTTTAGTCATCTTTGGTAGTATGTTTATGTTTACTTGTTTAGTAAGGTTCTTTTATTTCTTTTTTTGCTCGAGACTAGCAAAGTACTAAGTTTGGGGGATGTGACGACTCTAGTAAATTATAGTTATTTTACTTTTTTAAACTACTAACTTATTATTGGTATTTTCCGGAATTCAAGGTAGATTTATGTATTTTAGTTTAGATTTATTATATTTAGTAGTTATATTTGCATTTTTGTAAATATTGTCCTTTTAGTTTACTTATTAGATTTTTGAATGTTTTACAGGTTTAGAACGAAAGATATGGAGCGTTAAGAATTAGAGCTATCAAAGGAGGAAATGCAAAGGAGGAAATGCAAAAGAGGAAACTCAAATTGTTGGAATTTTGCTCCATATCGCAATATCACATTCAATATCACTATATGGACACGGAAGTTTGAAAGCCAATTTTTTGGAGGCGGAATTCGACAAATATAATTTGGCCAACTTTTGTAATCCTCAAGCTCAAATTAGTTCCTCAAGTAATAACTTGTACATTCAAGTAGTAAGTAGTAGGCAGTTTAGGAAACACATAGTAGAGTGTGTAGTTGGTATTTTGTTACTTTTAGTTTATATTAAATTAGAGCTCTCTTTGCTCTCAATACTTCTTCTTAATTATACTTAATATTAAAAAGTTTTCTTTTAATTTCATTTAAATCTTGTCTTCAATTCTGAGAAAGTATAAATTTTGATTAGTTAATCATAGTGGGCTTTTCATTGGCTTCTAGTAGATATACTTTTTTTTTACATATTTTAGCATTAGATTTCGTGAAAATCAAGCTATTTCTATTTCAGGTTTTCTTTAAAGTTCTTAAAGTCTTTACTAATTTAGTGAATTTCTGGATTAATTCTTCAATTTCTTGCATTAGTCTTTAGTAATTTTTAGTGGGCCTTCTTTAATCAAATCAAAAATCTAAAAATTTCTAATTTTAAGCTAGTTTTCTTTGAAAATTTCTATAACTTCAATTTAGTACAAAAATGGATATTTCTTTGCTTTTATGCTTCCTTTAGTCAATTTAAGTTTACTTGCTTTCTAATTCTCATCTTGTTTTAGTTAATTTAGTTGATTTAGTGATGGATTTTCTTGCTTTCATTGGAGTAAACTAGTTAGTTCTTTGCTTAGTACAATTTACTTGCTTAATTGGAATATAGTTTACTTGCATAATTTCCTTACTTTTAGTAGTTTTAACTAGTTCTTAATCTTAATTTGTTTTAATTTTTTGTTTATGAAAATGCTTAGGGTTAGTTTTCTCTCTATTTTGACTTGGCCT
This sequence comes from Cinchona pubescens, assembly GCA_025175665.1. Taxonomy (NCBI): domain Eukaryota; kingdom Viridiplantae; phylum Streptophyta; class Magnoliopsida; order Gentianales; family Rubiaceae; genus Cinchona; species Cinchona pubescens. The sequence continues at coordinate 6,846,535 of JANKKI010000051.1, read as the reverse complement.
AACAATGCAATGACCTTTGAATCCTAGTACTTGCCAACCAACAATCCTTGTGGGATGATACCCGCTTACTATATACTACTACCTATCCCCATATACTTGCACACAAGAGGGTAGAGTTAATGGGTTTAGTGTGATTTTTATTACTTTATTTGGTTTAATTTGAATTCTACCCAAGCAAGCGAATAGCAACACTTGTGGAGGCGAACGGTATCCTCATCAACTAAGAAAAGTTTCAAGTAATGAAGCTCACAAACTAAATTATCAACAATAGAAATTCCTAGTACAAAGTGTTATAAGCTAATATTAACATTATGTAAAATAAAGGGCAAGTAATACTTTGCCCCCTAAACTGTTGGGACAAATTATACTTTACCCACATTAAACTAAAAATTGAATACTTTACCTCTTTTTTCATCTACAACAAAAATACACGTGCTTCGCACGTGATCTTATTAAGAATTAAAAATGTATTAGTGTAGATGCATTTAAAAATTTTAAAATAAATAAACAAAGTGCATTATTTTTTCAAAAGGGGAATATCAGAAACGTCAAATAAATGTCTTTATTTTTTCTATTTTAATGTTATTTTAGATTTGTTTAACTTTGGGTCTTACATGTACATTTGTTTCTTTGATAGGAACAAGGATTCCTTAGTTGTACTCCCTTATAATGTTCTCAAGGAAGTTTAGTGTCAAGAATGTGGTGTAATCAATCCATACTACACATCAGTTTGAATGGATAAGGTTGGAAAACAACTAATGGATAGAAGCTGATAATTTAATAAGAAAATGGAAATCCTAAACTGCAACTACTAGCAATTCGATTTATCCTAGACATATAATGCTTACTTCAAGATACAAGCTATATATGTTAAGACAAACTTTGTACTGATGTTATTCACAAATGAATGGAATCCATTTGAGCCACATAGGCTGTCAAACTTAATATTTGTGTACCACAATTTGCAACTTCAAAATTTTGATCTTTGTGTAGCAAATGTTATTCAAAGTGATGTCATTGTCCCCATGGATCATTGACAAAGTACAACATATATAGTCCTAGAGAGGCAAATTAATATTGATGGAATTGGCTTGAGGGATTTAATGAATTGTTGAAAGTTGGTAGTATAGGTTCTGGTTTCCATCCCTTCTTATTTTTTAAACATGAATCTGTATTCTATTTTGACTTATTGCATGTGTTGCACTCAGTGTATCCTCATCAACTAAGAAATGTTTCTAGTGATGACTGCTTACAAATTAAATTATCGAGAATAGAAATTCATAGTACAAAGTGTTTTGAGCTAATATTAACATTGTGTAAATAACCGGCTAGTAAGCCTTTGCACCCTAAACTATTGGGAAAATTATACTTTACCAATATCACCACTAAACTAAAAAATAAATACTAAACCTCTTTTTTCCTCTACAAGAAAAATGCACGTGTAGTGAAGAATTAAAAAATGTATTGGCGTAGAAGCATGTAAAATTTTTCAAATAACTGAGCATAGTGCATTCTTTTTTGTAAAGGGAAATATCATAAATCTATATCTTTCTTTAAAAATACCACTTAGCTTAATATTTTTGACAATTTTATTCCTAATATACCCTTATTCTAGTACTTTATAATCAGACAATACGAAAGGCATTAATGATAATAAATAAGCACTAATCAATTGAAAGTAAATCACATATTACTACTAAAGCAACTGACCATTCGATTATTATGTTAACTTTATATATTAACTAAATCTTTTCAAATTCCAAAGTAATAGAATTCTTAAAGTAAATCAACGTATCATCAAAATATTAATGGTCAAGTACAACAATACAAAGGTAATATCTAACACGAAAAATTAAAATCTTCAATAATAAGAAAATAAAATTAGAGAATGAGGGTTGATAATATATTAAATTTAGAAAAGGTTACGTTTTCATATGCAATAATGATAAAAGTTGAGAGTTTTTAACTCTTGAATGAAGATAAATAAATTAAATTATTTAAAGAGTAAGAAAGAGAAACAAATGTAACTAGAATATAAATTGAGAACTACAAACTATCTAAAGCAAAACTTTTGACTTAAATATATGCTCCCTTCATCTTTCATTAGTGTAGAATTCTAATAGCTCTTATATCTGTTGCATAAAGTGTGCTTATTTTGGGGAAAAATATTTCATTATAGGACACAAATGGTTAATTTAAGACCTACAAGAAACAAATGATTAACACTTTTTGGTTCTTAAATACTCTTGTTTTAATCCTAATAATCACATAACAAGAAGGGCTTGAAGGAAAATAAATAAACACTAATAAATACAAGTAAATCATATTACTAACAAAGTTACGAACCATTGGATTTTGAGTTACCAACAACCGACTCATATATTATAACATGAATTGTAATGTTTCTTATAGCTGGTATACTATTCCTTCTATTGTGAAATCTCTAGCTCAATTGGATACGATTGGTTGTGCTAATTTGAAAATAATGAGCTAATTGCATTTCTAGGGTTTTAAGGGGTTCTATGTTCTTAAACCCTTTGTGAATGTTTGGAGGTTTTGGGTTTATGTCTCCCTCAATGTACATCCTTTTAAATATTAATGAAATGGGATTGAGACCCCCATCAATATACAAGTGGTTACTCAGAAAAAAAAAAAAAGAAAGAAATAATTAAGACTTTTTTGGTTCCTATAATACTCTTACTTTAATATGATAATTACACAACAAGAAGTGAATGAAGGATAATAAATAAACACTAATAAACTGAAAGTAAATTATATTACTGCGATACTAACTAGCCATTCAATATTGAGTTTCCATCAAGCAATTGATATATTAACTTGCCCTTTAACATAACAAAATAATTGAACTCCTAAATTAACTCAACTTCATGAAACAAGATGTAAATCGTATTACTACTAAAGTAACTAACCGTTTGATTATTGAATTAACTTGATATATTCACTAAACTCTTGCTCATTTCAAAGTAATAAAACTCCTAAAATAACTTAGCATATTATTCGAATATTAATGGTCAGATATAATAATACAAATGTAATGTTTAACATGAGAGATTTAAAAATCTTCATTAATAAAAAAGAAATTAAAGAATAAGGGTTACTTTATATTAATACTCAGCAAATGCAGTACATTACATTTACATATAATGCACAGCAGGAACCAAATAATATGTAACTAGAATATAAATTTAAAAACACAAAATATGACAACCGAAGCCTTTAACTTAAATTTCTATTCACTTCATATATTCATTAGTGTGTAATTTTAATAGTTCTCTTATACATGTTGCATAAGCTTTGGAGTTGGTATTTGGATACAAATTTTCGAAGAAAATAAGTAAATGAAATTGCTTATAGAGTAAGAAACAAAAATATGCATTATTATATAACTACAATATAAATTGGAAATCGCAAAATACGTAAATTGAAGCCTTTGACAAATTTCATTAGTGTACAATTCTAATAAATCTTTTATACTTGTTGCATAAAGAGTGCGTATTTTAGAATACAAAAGTTTCATTATAGTACCAAAAAGGAAAAAAATTGTTAATATTTATTTATTATTTATATTGATCATGGTTCTATATGTATGTGTCTCTCAAATCATTGGGGTTATATCATCCTTTGTACTGGTTTACTTTCCTAAATTTTAAAGTATCAACAACCTGCAAGGTATGCATATGAACATTAATTTAGGACAATAACAATTAATTAGTGACATGAATTCTCAAATTAAATTAAATTTAAGCAAAAGAAAAAAATGTACTCTTATTAAAAAACACGTATGAAATTTATAGGATCAGCCAAATCAAGGATAAGTGTTGATCCTAAAACGAATAGAATCATCTATTCTTGAGTTAAGTAAATGGTTATACATGCCCCCAAAGACTGGAGTATATGATCATCAATAAACCCATGCTAACTGAACCAATATTTAAGATTTCATACCAACTTGAAAATATTAGTTAAATTAATATAAAAGTGATAAAACACTTAAGGGTTTATTTTATAATTTTACATGTTTTTATCTCGAAGGTGATAAATTCTTATAAGGTTGTCTCACTAATTACTTATATTGCATACAAGTGTGTTTGTTTTACAAAACAAAACTTACATTATATTAACATTAATCCAACACCTAAAGAAAAAAGGGGTAATCAGGTTTACTTATGATTTTATATGTATTTTGCTCCCAACTCATGAAGCTATATGATCATGAATTTTTTAACATTATATAAATCATGGACAAAATCAATGGACATTTCTAGAATGATTTGAAACCTTTGTGTAATTTCACTTTCACTAAATATGATAAACTTTCTTATTATTTTTTCTTGAGTTTTTACATGTCCTTCTTTTGTATTGAGAAATAGTCCCCTTTACATGTGTAACCTTAGTAAGGTAAGTAAGATAATTATGTAGTGGGAATTAGTTTCCATGATAGATTTCAGAGTTAAATTTAGATATTTAATTTGATATTGAGTCAGTTAGTTTAGGTGTTTAAGTATTATACTGGTTTCTTTCTTGAAAAATTTGCATCTATCAGCGAACCATAAACAGGATTTTGATTTTGCCACTATTTATAATTGTTAAAAATTTTAATATAATAATTTCACCATTTTATTTTTCATCATTTAAATTCTTGAATGAACATAATTGATACTAAGTAAGTAAGCTACTATGGTAATAAGTTACGTTAGTCAAAATTGTTGAAAAACTACTTACACACAATCAACAGACAAATTAAGAGAGGCCAAGTAAAAATTTTCACTATACATTTATTATAGATTTTATGATCCTCAGTTTTATTACACAACATAACCGTATATGACTAATTAAAAATGATATGCTTTCTAGACTATTAACAAATTTTTCTACCTATGAATTTAATTACTTCAGTTTATTAAACAACAATAATATCTAAAGACAAGAATTCTCAAAGAAAAGTTAGTTACCACAAAAAAGAATTTATCAAGAATCGATACTTTCTTATCATAGCACATGCAAAGCACGTGTGCAATTCCAAGTGTCAAATAAATGTCTTTATTTTTTCCATTTTCATATTGTTTTAGATTTGTTTGACTTTAGGTCTCACCTTTAAAATTTTTACTCATCTTGCCAATACTTTCTCTTTCATATAACAAACTTCAATTTTACAAAAATAAAAAAAATGCTTAATGAAGATTTTAAGAATTCTTCCTAAATGTTTGTTAAAGCCTACTATTCACAAAGTCATTTCATAACAACAAAAATCTAACAACAAAACTTGGTTGCAACCATTATGGACTTGACATTTGTTTATTTTTTACAATTTATCTATTTAATTATAGTTATCTTTAATGTTTCTATTTCAGGTCCATTTTTAGGTAGATAAAACTGATGTTAATGTGAAAGTATCTAGATGTCTCATATGTATCCATAAAACTGATGCACTTCGACTTGTAGAACAATTTCAAGTTATCTCCTTTAAATACTTACACAAATATACCTAAACAATCATGCAATGAAAACAGCAAACAACACTTGTTGGTATTAAAATGTTATATACCAAGGAAGTGCTCTTGACGAATACAAGAAGCGAGTAAGTTGCAATCACTATGGAAAAGTTGCTAGTGGGTTTAGTCGCCTCAAATGCTACTTAAGAGATACATGGGAGGAATATTAACTGCATTCAATAGAAGTTCAAGACACATAAGAGCTCTAACCATATTTCAACTTGTGACAAATCCATGTTAAAGGGAAAAACCTTTTCCTTTGAGAATAATCCAAAATGGAAAGTGTTTCGGAGTAACTTTCTAGTAATGAATAGGGTACAAGGTTTTGCTTCTGGCAGCAACATGCTTGGTCTAGCTTATGGGGTCAAATCATCTCAGAAATATTCTGCCATAGTTATACGAGCTCTTCCCTGTTTGAACAATTACCTTATGATGTGAAGGAAGCATTAAAAAATTTGATACTTGAAAATAGGGAAAATTTAATCAAGGACGTGAGGTAGGTTCATCACTCTGACACTTCTTGTACAAGGAGTTTAGGAGCACTTTCAAGTTCCACAAGGTCTTTGCTGTAGGAATTAAATTGAATTTCTTGAATTGAAAGTGAAAAAGATTTGAAAATTGCATCAGAAGACTATGAAGGGAATAAATTTTCCTTAACTAGATAAAACATAATTCTCAGCCAGCTATGACTACTAAAAGTTTATCATCAAGGGATTTTCATAAACTTATTGTCACATTTTATATGAAATGGGAACAGATTTTAATACTGTTAAATCTTCTAATTTCAAAAGTTGATAAGTGCCAAATTTGATTTTTAAGACAATGCACATGCAACTGTTATTCTAAGGATTTGAGATTGTAGATACTTCTGGAAGCTTTGAAGGAGATGCAATAGAACATAAGGAAGATTTAGTGTTCATAGGCAAGATAAAGGTTGCAAAATATTACTACATAGTTAGTAAGATTAATTGGATGGAACCTTATGGATTTTATACTTTTTGTCCAAAAGGCACCATTTTATATTCAATTGTGATACATTTCTTTCTTTGACAAGAACAATGATTCCTTAGTGGTATTCCCTTACAATGTTCACAAAGAAGTCTAGTGTCGAGAATATGGTGAAAATCAATCCATGCTACACATCTTCTAGAATGGAGAAGGTTGGCAAGACACTAATGGGTCAAACTGATAGTTTAATATGGAAATGCATTCTTGAACTACAACAACCAGCAATTCGAATTTTATGTGAGACATGTAATGATACTTCTACATACAAGCTAAAGACGAACTTTGTAGAGAAATTATTCGTAAAATGGAAGGAATATAATTTAGCTGCATAGGCTGTCAAACTTAAAATTTGTGCACTACAACTTGCAACAACAAATCTCAATCTTGGTATAGCGAGTGCTAGGTGATGTCGTTGACGGGAGCTATATTATTGACAAAGCACAAAATATGCAGTCCTACAGAATTAACGTTGATGGAATTGGCTTCTGGGATATAACAAATTATAGAAGGGTGACAGTTTAGGTTCCAATTTCCAATATGTAGTGTGCCTAATGATTCTTATTTTTAAAACATGAATCTGCAAGCTATTTTGACTTACCACTTGTGTTGCATACATTATATCTCATCAACTAAGAAAAGTTTCCAGTAATGACTGCTTACAAACTAAATTATCGAGAATAAAAATAAATAGTACCAAATCTTATTAGCAAATTTTAACATCTGAAGAATAAAGGGTTAGCAACATTTTGCCACCTAAATTGTTGGGAAAGCTATATTGTACCCCCATTAAGCTAAAAAATAAATATTTTACCTTTTTTCCTATACAAGGAAAATGGACGTGCTTCAGACTTGTACTTATGAAGAATTAGAAAATAAATTATAGTAGAACCATTTAAAAATTTTCAAATAAATGAGCAAATAGCTTTACACTTTTCTGTAAAGGGGAATATCATAAATGATAAATGAATGTCATTATTTTTTTTTCATTTTAATATTGTTTTGTATATGTTAACTTTAGGACATACCATTATATTCTAACTTATGTTTTGAGCACTCTATCAATAATATAATAAACTTCAATTTTACGAAAATAAAAATAAAATTTTCTTTCTTTATGAAGATTCGATGTAATCAACGTAAATGTTTGTTAAAGCCAACTACACACGAAGTCAACGTATAACTACAAAAATCAAAGAATAGAACTTGGTTTCGACCATTATGGACTTTGTGTTCATTAATTCCGTACAACTTATCTATTTAATTTCATTAATCTTTAATGTTTCAATTTCTAGTCCATTTGTAGGTAGATAAAACTAGTGTGAATATGAACATATCTAGTCTATATGTATCCATAAAACTAATATACTTCAACTTAGAGAAAATTATCAAATTAACTGATTAGATAGTTACACAAATATTCCTAAACAATCGTATGGCTAAGGTGATTTGCAAAGAAAACAACAAACAACTTTTGTTGGTATTAAAATTTTGTATACCAAGGAACTGCTCTTGACAAGCAGAAGAAGCGAGTATGTAGCAATCATTATGAAAAAGTTGTTAGTGCCTTTAGTCACCTCAAATACTACTTAAGAGATACATGGGGGGCATGTATTTCATTGTTTGAAATTACATTAGGATGTGAAGGAAGTCTTAAAAAGTGAGATACTTGAGAATAGGGAAAATTTAATCGAGGATGTGAGGTAGGTTCATCACTCTTAAACTTCTTTTAGGAGAAGTTCAGGAAATCTTTCAACTTCCACGGGTCTTTTCAGTTGCAATTCAATCAAATTTCTTGATTTGAAAGTGAAAAATAGTTTAAAATTTGTAGTACATCAGAAGACCATGAAGGGTATAAATCTCCATTAACTAGACAAAACTTAGTTCTTAGCCAATTATAACTACTAAAAATTCATCATCGAGGAATTTTACATAAACTTATTCTCACAGTTTTTTAACCGTGATACAGGAACTAGTTTTATGCTGCTAAATCTTCTAATTCTAAACATGATAAAAGCCAACCTTGGTTCTTAAGATACTGCATGTGCAACTATTATGTGTGGATTTGAGACAGTGGATCCTTCCTGATGTTTTGAAAGAGATACAGTAGAATGTACAGGTGATTTTGTATTCATAGGCAAGCACAAGTTGCAAAATATTACTGGACGGTTAGTAAGATTTAATTGGTTGAAACTTTATGATTTTTTTTCTTTTTGATCAGAAAGCACATTTTATATTCAATCATGACACATTTATTTGTTTGATAAGAACAAGTCCTGACTTGTATTCCTTTACAATATTCTCAAGGAAGTCTAGTGTCGAGAATATGGTGAAAATCAATCCATATTGCACAATAGCTGGAATGGAAATGATTGGCAGGACACAGATGGGTAAAGCAAATTGTTTAATATAGAATTGTAAATCTTGAATTACAACACCTAGCAATTTTAATTTTGTCCTGGACATGTAATGATACTTTGGGATACAAGAAAAAGAAGGGCTTTGTCATGAAATAACCTGCAAAATGAATGGAATGTAATTGAGCAGCATAGGCTGTTAAACTTAATATTTGTGCACTACAACCCACAACTAGAAAATTTCAGCCTTGGAATAAGAAGTGCTATTCCAAGGGATGTCATTGTCACCATCGATTATTGACAAAGCACAACATATGCAGTTCCAGAGAGGCGAATTAAAATTGACGGAATTGGCTTGTAGGATATAACGAATTATGGAATGGAGGTAGCTTAGGTTCAAATTTCCATCCTTTAGCGTGCCTGAGGATTCTTATTTTTAAATCATGAATCTATAGCTATTTTGACTCACCACGTGTATTACAATCATTCCGTTCTCATCAACTGTGAACAGTTTCAAGCAATGATGCTTACAAACAAAATTATTGAGAATAGAAATTTATAGCACAAAGATTTACGAGCTAATATTAACATTTGTAAAATAAAGGTTTATGTTCGCAATCCTTTGCCCGCTAAGCTGTTGGGAAAGTTATACCTTACCCACATTAAATTAAAAAATAAATATTTTACTTGTATTTTTATTTGCAAGGAAAATGCACGTGCTTCTCACGTGTTCGAGTGAATTTTTAGAAAAATGTACCAGTAGGAGCATTTAAAAATTCTCAAATAAATGAGCATAGTTCTTTATTTTTTCTAAAGGGGAATATCACAAATGTCAAATAAATTTCATTATTTTTTTCTCATTTCAATATTGTTTTAGATTTGTTAACTTTAGAACTTACCTTTATATTTTTTGCATATATTTCGAATACTTTATCAGTAATACAATAAACTTCAATTTTACCGAAAAAAAAAAAAAATTCTTTCTTAATGAAGATTTTATATATTCAACCAAGATGTTCGTTAAAGCCTAGTATTCACGATGTCAACGTATAACTACAAAAATCCAAGAATAGAACATGGTTTCAACCATTGAGGACCTGGTGACCGTTAATTTTTTTACATGATTTATCTATTTAATTTCGGCTATCTTTAATGTTTTTATTTCTAGTCCATTTGTAGTTAGATAAAACTGGTGTTTTTATGAACATATCTAGCCAATATGTAACTGTAAAACTGATATACTTCGACTAAGAGAAAATTATCAAATTAACTCACTAGATAGTTACACAAATATGCCTTAACAATCATGCAAAGAAAAGAACAAAAAACTTCTGTTGGTATTAAAATTTTGTATACGAAGGAACTACTTTTGACAAGCAGAAGAAGCGAGTAAGTAGCAATCATTATGGAAAAGTTGTTAGTTGCTTTATTTGCCTCAAATATGACTTAAGAGATACGTGGGGGCATGTATTTCCTTGTTTAAAATTACCTTACGATGCGAAGGAAGTCTTAAAAAGTGAGATACTTGAGAAGAGGGAAAATTTATTCGAGGACATGAAGTCCCACTAGGTCTTTTCAGTAGGAATTCACTCAAATTTCTTGATTTGGATGTGAAAAATATTTTAAAAGTCTCATTTTCAATACGTCAAAAGAAAATGAAAGGAATAAATCTCCCTTAACAAGACAAAACTTAGTTCTAAGCCAGTTATAACTACTGAATGTTCATCATCAAGGGATTTTGTTCATCATCAAGGGATTTTTCAAAAACTTATTGTCACAGTTTTTGTGATACACGAACTAGTTTTAATGCTACTAAATGTTCTAATTCTAAAGGACAATAAAAGCCAACCTTGATTCTTAAGACGCTGCATGTGCTACTGTTATTGTCTGGCTTTGAGACACTGAATCCTTCTTGAAGTTTTGAAAGATATGCAATAGAATGCAAGGGAGATTTAGTATTCATAGGCCATCACTGGTTGCAAAATATTACTGGACGTTTAGTAAGATTTAATTGGTTGGAATTTTAGGATTTTTTTTCTCCAAAATGCGCATTTTATATTTGATCATGGCACATTTCTTTCTATGAAAGGAACAATGATTCCTGAGTTTTATTCCTTTACGATATTCTCAAGGAAGTAATGCGAGTGTTGAGAATATGGTGAAAATCAATCCATATTGCACAACACCTGGAATGTGACAGTTGGCAGGACACTGATGGGTAAAACTAATTGTTTAATATTGAAATACAAATCCTGAAATACAACAACCATCAATTCAAATTTTGTGCTGGATATGTAATGATACTTTAGAATACAAGAAAAAGAAGGACTGTGTTATGAAATTACTCGCCAAATGAAAGGAATATAAATTGAGCCACATAGGCTGTTTATCATAATATTTGTGCACTACAACCTGAAAATACAAAATTTCAATCTAGGAATAGCATGTGCTATTCCAAATGATGTCGTTGACCCCAAGGTTTGTTGATAAAGCGCAACATGTGTAGTCCCAGAAAAGGTGAATTAACATTGATGGAATTGGCTTGTGGGATTTAACAAATTATGGAATAGTGGTAGCTTAGGTTCAAATTTCCATCATTTACTGTGCCTGAGGATTCTTATTTTTAGAACATGAATCTGTAGCTATAATGAACAGCAAATTTGACTTCCAACGTGTGTTCCAATCATTCTATCCTCATATAGTATGAACAGTTTTAAGTAATGAATTCTTACAAACAAAATTATTGACAACAGAAATTTATAGAACAAATTCTTACGAGCTAATAATAACATTTGTTAAAAAAAAGGGCTAGCAATCCTGTGCCCGCTAAAGTGTTGGGAAAGTTATACCTTACCCCTACTAAACTGAAAAAATAAACATTTTATCTTTTTTTTGCTTTGCCAGGAAAATGCATGTGTTTCGCACGTGTTCCATTGAAGAATTAGAAAACGTACCTGATGATGTGGATTAGTGACACATAGCATATTACCTAGATTGTTCTAGAAGTGCTCATTAAAGGCAATTATGTAATTCAGCCTTAACTGGACTAGCATAGAGATAGCCTTATGCCTCCTTATGTAATTCTATGAATAAGGGCCTTGGGTGCTACTAAGAAAGGATCGAAACTCAGATAATCAAATACACTTCTGACACTCAGCTCTTCATCACTTTCTCTCTCCTCCTAGAATCTAATTCTAGCTTCTTCAATTGGTGCTATCTGTGGGAATCGATAGATTTCCATCACTTTCAATCAATTCTCAATCATCTGAATTGTTTGTTTTTGCTTTGAGGAGGATGAAGAACAGTAGAACATGCCGAACTGCCAGCAAGGACGCCGAGTCGAGCAATCAGCACCTCGTGGTGGATACCGATGAATTAGAAAATGTCGATACACCAATCGAGGCTCAACAAAAGCATGATGATGTCCTGAAGTACATTGCTGACCACTTCGAGTCTTTTCGAGCGTTCTTGGAACAGCGCGAGAGCAAAACTCAGTCTGAATGCTCGAACTGAGTAGCCACTCCACAAGCTGAACAGAAGTGTGACCCCGGCCGATGACCTGGATAAGAGCCGGTTGATGCCATGAGCCCAACCGATCTACGACACAAATTAACAAAGTCACACTCGAACGAACAATCTGATGAGTCACACTTATCGACAAGAGAAAAATTACCTGATGTGTGAGAGACTTGGTGCACATTCCTCAAAAAAATCAGGATCAAGAGGGCCCTCATCGGTTGTTTTAAAATAGCTCAAGGAGTAGAGTCTCGAAAATAAGATCCAAGAGATTTTGAGAAAAAATAGTTTACTTCTGAATACTCCTGCCACGGCAGAGATTGATAGAGATCCATTCACGATCTCTGTCAAAGTTGAACCTCTTCCAATGCAATTCAAGCTGCCAGACCTAGACTGCTACAAGGGAGAGTCTGATCCGTCAGATCACCTGCAGCACGTGGTGGCGATCACTGGCCTATATGGCTATAGTGACGCGACCCGATGCAAGTTGTTTGCAACTACTCTTCGAGGTCCGGCACAAAAATGGTTCCAGGAGCTGCCGACGAATTCAATCGCCACCTTCCATGACCTGGCGAAGTCTTTTCTTGGCCATTTCAGAGTAAATCAATATTGCAAAAGGACACCTCACACCTCATGAACATTCGGCAGAGGCCTGAGGAGTCACTTAGTAAATTGGATCTGGATCGCTTCAATGATGAGGTGGTCCAAATCAAAAATGTTGATGAAAGAATTCTGGTGGCTGCTTTCTACAGTGGCATCAAACCAGGCAACTTCAATGCTGACTTGGCCAAAAGAATGCCGAGCACCTATTCTAAATTTCTCGAAAGAGCATCGGAGTTCATACAAGGTGTTGAGTCGAACAGGACAAAAAGAGAACTTTACGATACACAAAGAGAAAAAGTCCTCAAGACGCCGAACCCCTCATCATCGAAAAAAGTGAGGGTCATTGATAGGTTGAGCTATTCCAGGGCCACACCTTTGGCGAACCGGGTGGTCTTCCTGGGCAACAATATCGAGAACCGACCCACACAAACAAGGAGTCATCCCGAATCTGACTTTACACCTCTCAATGCATAGAGGAGGAAAATTTTATTCCAAGTACAACACCTGGGCCATTTAGAGCCACCCCCTTGAATGGTGTCAATCTCGGACAAAAGAGACCGGGCAAAATACTGCTCTTTTCATGGTTGGTCAACACGGCTATGATACCGAGGCATGCAACCACTTGAAGGTCGAAATTGAGAAGGCCATCCAAGAGGGACATTTGCAGCAATTCATCTCCCAAACTGCGGCAGAGTTCCAAAGGAACACAGCCAATCAAAGGAATCCAGGGCAACCTCGCTCGCCGCCTCGTCAACAGAACCGAGGCGACCAAAACAGGAACAATCTCCCGACAAACCATGATGAACAGATCCGTGTCACCGGGGTGATAAATACAATTGCCGGAGGCCCGGCGACCGGGGACTCAAACAATGCCCAGAAAAAATATGCCCGAAACATTCCCTCGGGAGAGGATCGGGAGAAGCGACTGAAGCCATTTATGTCCCTCGGATACACCTCCGAAGACCCTATTCCCAGCCGAATGCCACATAATGATCCTGTGGTAATTCACGTAAATGTGGCTGGATACGAAATGCACGGTGTGTTCGTCGACACTGGAAGTTCGGCGGACATAATCTTTTGGGACGCTTGGGTCAAAAAGATCAGATGCATATGGACGATTCTCTGATAAAACCTTTCAAGACCCCATTGGTTGGCTTTACCAGAGACTTTATAGTGCCCGAGGGGCAGATAATGCTCCCATTGTGTCTTGGAGCTCTCCCGAAGCACAGAATTGAGATGACCAACTTCATCGTCGTTGAAAGAGACTGTTCTTACAATATGATCCTGGGCCGACCCATGCAATACACCTACAGGATCCTTCCCTCTGTATTCCATATTGGGATAAAATTCATGTTGAGGGATGGGTCTGAGGGAACAGTCATCGGCAGCCAACAGGAGGCCCGAGCCTGTTATATGATGTCCTTGTGGACCCAATCACAAACGATGTCCATTGTTGACAAGGCTTACTTAGAAACCTTTGATGCCTCATCCACCTGGGACGGCTTTGAAGAACCTTTGACAAGTCAGAGGGAGAGAGAAGAGAAGGTGCAGCCCCGACTCATAGCTATTGAGATCCCCAAACCTCCAAAGCCCAAGGGAAAGGGCAAAGCAAAAAGATTGAGCCCCAAGACGAGGTTCAAATACAGGAAGTGTCACTAGATCTGAGCCTCCCTGATTAAAAAATTAAGATCTGTGCTACCGTCCCAGCAGAGTTTAAAGGCCTTCTCTTCTGGCTTTTAGCCGAATACAAGGACGTGTTCGCCTGGACCGTTGAAGATATGCCATGCGTCTGTCAGGAAATTATTGAGCATAAACTCGGAGTAGACCCGGCATGTAAATCGGTGAAGCAGAAGAAGCACCTCTTCGATCCGGAGCGCAGCTAGATAATCGAAGCCGAGGTGGATAAGCTCTTAATAGCTAGATTGATTAGAGAGGTATTGTATCCCACCTGGCTTTGTAATCCAGTGCTTGTAACAAAACCAGATTCTTCTTGGCGAATGTGCCAAGATTTAACTGATCTTAATAAAGCCTGTCCAAAAGACAATTATCCGTATCCCTAGATCGATACATTAGTAGATTCATTTGTTGGATTTTACATTTTACATTTTTTAGATGCATTCAAGGGCTGCACCATCAAATATATATGGCCAGAGAAGATGAAGAGAAAACCTCTTTCATCACTGACTGAGGCACGTACTACTACAGTACCATGCCTTCGGACTCAAAAACGCTGGAGCCACGTATCAACGTCTCGTCAATAAAACCTTCAAGTCCCAAATAGGATGAAACATGGAGGTATGTATTGACGACATGGTGGTCAAGAGCTGAACATATGAGGAAACCTTGGAATATCTAAGGGAGAATTCGAGACATTAAGACCCATGCAAATGAGGTTGAATCCCAAAAAATGTACATTTGGGGTCCCCTCGGGAAAATTCTTAGGATTCATTGTCTCGCACCGGGGAATCGAGGCGAACCCTGAAAAGTTGCAAGCCATAATTAATATGAAAACTCTCACCTCGGTGAAGGAGGTTCAGAGACTTCCCAGTAGAATGGCGGCCCTAAATCGATTCCTATCCAAATCAGCAGAAAGGGGCCGCCGTTCTTCCGGCTCATAAAGAAGACTGAGGGTTTTCAATAAAATGGACCGAAGAAGCTTGTAAAGCCTTTGAAGAGCTTAAAGAATACTTAGGCACCTTGCCGAAGCTCGCATCTCCACAAAAAGGAGAACCGCTATACCTGTATGTCTCGATTGCCGAATCGACTGTCAGCTCGGTTCTTTTGAGGCAGGATGAGCAAGCCAACCAATGTCCTGTATATTTTGTAAGCAAAGTGCTTCAAGGTCCAGAAAGGAACTACACCCCCATTGAAAAGGCAGCCTTCTCGTTGGTGGTGTCGACTCGGAAACTAAGGCCCTATTTTCATGGTCACAAGATAATAATTTTGACCAACCTTCCTTTGAAAAATATCTTGAGCAAACCAGATGCTTCAGGCCGAATGCTATAGTGGTCGTAGAGCTATTTGAAATTGACGTAGAATTCAGGCCTCGGACCGCAATAAAAGCTCAGACTTTGGCAGATTTCATTGCAGAAAACTGTGGCATCGAGAAGATTTACCTTATCACAGTGACTGATCCAGCAAAAGAACAAAAAAATGAGAGAAGATCTCCCATGGGAGCTTCATGTTGATGGAGTTTCGTTTGAGTCCGGAGCCGGGGCAGGGATAATAATCCGATCTCCAGAAGGGGACTACCTCACTTACACCCTCAGGTTCGGATTCAAGGCAACAAATAACAAAGTTGAGTACGAGGCCCTCATCTGTGGAATGGAAATGGCCCACCAGATGGGTACCCGAACCTTAAAGATACATTCAGACTCTCAGCTAGTTGTAAATCAAAGCCTGAGAAATTACGAGGCTCGGGGAGTGATTTTGAAAAGATACCCAACCGAGGTCAAATGCTGGATTGGAAAATTCAAAAAAGTGGACATCATTAAGATTGCCCGAACTAGAAACACGCACGCTGATGCTCTGTCAAAACTAGCCTCGACAATATACTCACATTTAACGAAAGAGCTTTTGGTAGAACTGGGAGAACGCAGGTCTGTTGACTTCTCTAAAAGAGTCTCCTGTGTCCAAACAGACCTCGATTGGATGGGATCTAAGCCATAATAAATTACTTGAATAATGACAAGCTTCCCAAGGACCATGCCGAAGCTAGAAAGATCAAATACAGAGCTGCCAAGTATACCCTTATCGACGGAATCTTGTATAAAAAAGCATACTTGTGCCCCCTGTTGAGATGCCTCACACCATCTGAAGCTAACTATGTTTTGCGAGAGGTGCATAAGGGCATATGCGGAAGTCATATCGGTCCCCGGTGTTTAGCTCGCAAAGTCTTGCTGACTGGGTACTACTAGCCAACTTTACATTCTGACGCAAACACTTTGGTGCGGGGGTGTCATCAGTGTCAAATGCATGCGCCAATATCCCGAATACCTGGCTCGGATATGGTTCCTATTCAGAGCCCATGGCCATTTGCTCAGTGGGGAATCAACATCTTGGGCCCACTTCCTAGAAGAGTTGGCAAGCTTGAGTTCTTAATAGTTGCCGTTGACTACTTTACCAAGTGGATGAAGGCCGAGCCCCTGGCTACAATCTCGGGAAAGGTGATAGATAAAGTTCTTTTAGAAAAGCATTGTTTTCCGGTTCGGCATCCCCACTGTACTCGTTTCTGATAATAGGAAGAAATTTGAAGGAGAGCCTTTCAAGAGCTTCTACGCCAACCTCGGAATTAAACAACACTTCACCTCGGTCGCCTACCCGCAAGCAAATGGACAGACTGAAGTGTGCAACCGAACCCTGCTGGCAGGACTCAAGACCCGACTTGAAAGAGCCAAGGGTGCTTGGGTTGAGGAATTGCCTAGTGTCCTATGGGCATACAGGACCACACCTCGAACAGCTAATGGAAATACTCCCTTCAGTTTGGCCTACGGGTCCGAGGCTGTTATCCCTGCGGAGATTGGGCTACCCTCGGCTCGGGTATCCTTGTGTGATTTGGAATCCAATGATGAGGCCCTGCGAACTAACCTAGATTTACTTGAGGAGAAGAGATTAGACGCATCCATCAGGGAAGCCAAGTACAAGTAGGTCATGGCAAAAGTCATTCTTAATTTTGATTTTGTCTTCTGTACATCATTCTACCTAAATGTTCGTTAAAGCAAAGTATTCACTATGTCAACGTATAACTACAAAAATTAAAGAACAAAACGCGGTTTCAACCATTGATGACCTCGTGACCGTTAATTTTTTTACAATTTATCTATTTAATTTCATCTATCTTTAATATTACTATTTCTAGTCTATTAGTAGTTAGATAAAACTTGCGTTTTTATGAAGATGTCTAGCCTATATGTATCTGTAAAACGGATATACTTCGACTTAGAGAAAATTATTAAATTAATTCATTAGATAGTAACAAAATATGCCTTAACAATCGTGCAAAGAAAAGAACGAACAACTTTTGCTGGTATTAAAATTTTGTATACCAAGGAACTGCTCTTGGCAAGCATAAGAAGCATGTAAGTAGCAATCATTATGGAAAAGTTGTTAGTGGCTTTAGCCGCCTCAAATACTACTTAAGAAAGACATGGGGGCATGTATTTCCTGGTTTAAAATTGCCTTACGATGTGAAGGAATTATGATGGTCACGAGGTCATCAATGGTTGAAACAGCGCTTTGTTCTTTAATTTTTGTAGTTATACGTTGAAATAGTGAATACTATACTTTAACGAACATTTAGGTAGAATACATAAAATCTTCATTAAGAATGAATTTTTTTTTTAATTTCGGTAAAATTGAAGTTTATTGTATTATTGATAAAGTATTTGAAATATAAGCAAATTTATAAAGGTAAGTCATAAAGTTAACATATTTAAAACAATATTAAAATGAGAAAAAAATAACGACATTCATTAGATATATATGATATTCCCTTTTAGAAAAAATAAAGAACTATGCTCTTTTATTTGAGAATTTTTAAATGCTTCTTCTACTGTACATTTTCTAATTCTTCACTGGAACATTTGTGAAGCGTATGTATTTTCCTTGCAAAGCAAAATACAGATAAAATGTTTATTTTTCTGTTTAATAGGGGTAAGGTATAACTTTCCCAAAAGTTTAGCGGGCAAAGGATTGCTAAACCAATTAGATTTTTTTTACAAACGTTGATATTAGCTCGTAAGACTTCGCACCATAAACTTCTATTCTCAATAATTTTGTTTGTAAGAATTCATTACTTGAAACTGTTCATACTTTATGAGGATAGAATGATTGCAACACACGTGGTAAGTCAAAATAGCTATAGATTCATGTTCTAAAAATAAGAATCCTCAGGCACAGTAAGCGATGAAAATTGAACTTGACCTACCACTATTCCATAATTCATTATATCCTACAATCCAATTCCATCAATTTTAATTCGCCTCTTTGGGACTGCATATGTTGTGCTTTGTCAATAATCCATGGGGTCAACGACATCACTTGGAATAGCACTCACTATTCCTAGATTGAAATTTTGTAGTTGCAGGTTGTAGTGCACAAATATTTTGTTAAATAGCCTGTGCGACTCAATTAAACTTCTTTCATTTTGGGAGTACTTTCAGAACAAAGTCCTTCTATTACTTGTATACTAAAGTACCATTACATGTCCTGTACAAAATAATTTGAATTGCTAGTTGTTGCAATTCAAGATTTGCAATTCTATATTAAACAGTTAGCTTTACCTTTCAGTATCTGGCCAACTGTCAACATTCCAACTATTGTGCAACCATTCTAGTTGTTGTGCAACGTGGATTGATTTTCACCATGTTCTCGACACTAGACTTCCTTGAGAACATCATAAAGCAATACAACTCAAGAATCACAGTTCCTATCAAAGAAGGAAATGTACCATGATCGAATATATAATGTGCCTTTTGGACAAAAGATCATAAATTTCCAGCCAATTAAATCTTACTAACCGTCCAGGAAATACATGCCCCCATGTATTTCTTAAGTAGTATTTGAGGCGGCTAAAGCCACTAACAACTTTTCCATAATGATTGCTACTTACACGCTTCTTATGCTTGCCAAGAGCAGTTCCTTGGCATACAAAATTTTAATACCAGCAAAAGTTGTTCGTTCTTTTCTTTGCACATCTGTTAAGGCATATTCTGTTACAAATGATATCTAATGAATTAATTTAATAATTTTCTCTAAGTCGAAGTATATCCGTTTTACAGATACATATAGGCTAGACAAGTTCATAAAAATGCAAGTTTTATCTGAATACAAATGGACTAGAAATAGTAACATTAAAGATAGATGAAATTAACTAGATAAATTGTAAAAAAATTAACGGTCACGACGTCATCAATGGTTGAAACCCCATTTTGTTCTTTAATTTTTGTAGTTATATGTTGACATAGTGAATACTATGCTTTAATGATCATGTAGGTAGAATACATAAAATCTTCATTAAGAAAGAATTTTTTTTTTTAATTCCAGTAAAATTGAAGTTTATTGTTTTATTGATAAAGTATTTGAAATATAAGCAAAATTTATAAAGGTAAGTCGTAAAGTTAACATATTTAAAACAATATTCTCTTAAGTAGTATTTGAAGCGATTAACGCCACTAAAAACTTTTCCATAATGATTGCTACTTACTCGCATTTTCTGCTTGTTAAGTGCATACGTTCCTTTGTATACAAAATTTTAAAAACAACAAAAGTTGTGTCTGGTTTTCTTTGCACGATTGTTTTGGCATATTAGTGTATCTATCTGATGAGTTAATTTGTTAATTTTCTCAAACTCGAAGTATATCAATCTTATGGACACATATAGACTAGATATGTTCATATTAACACTAGTTTTATCTAATTACAAATGGACTAGTAATAGAAACATGAAAGATAATTGAAATTAAATAGATAAATTGTCAAAAAAAATTAACGGACACCGTGTCTGGTGTACGAAAATTGTGCTGTCGAGTTGCAATGCTGTCGTATGCACCTAAAATTAACAACTCTAGTGTCGTAGTGGTGAGTCGAGTTCATCCCACAGAGAACTGGGATTATTTTCGTGCAAAATTGGAACAAGGGGGGGAGGGGTTTGAATTCCTTTAAACTAAAGCTAAAACAATAAAATAATTGGAGAGAATTTGATTAAGAACAATCTTGGTTTCGGTCACATCCACCATGGGCAATTTCACTAGTCGATCATGGACACACAAGATAATTCAATTCTATGTCAAGCACTAATTGAAGAATTAACCCGAACGGATACTAATTCAAAGTTAATTCTTATTTCTTTCTAAAGTTGGTTAATTTTCAACATGCGATCCAATTAACCATACCTATTAAATTAACCCAGACACGGGCCAAAGATCAGTTAATAGAAGCTTTAAGATCAATAAGAACAATTAGACTAAATAAACATAAACACACGCAGTTATGCTAATTAGATGATTACATTCCCTAAATTCAATAACACAATTCCAGTAATTATCAAACTTAGTTGCTTCATAGATTTAATTAAGCACATGCGGTTAAACAATCTAGCAGTAGATTAATTCTAATAACTTAGTATTCTGCAGCAATAATAATCTAAAAAGAATAATCATAATTTTAATTGCAGAAAAATAATCAATACTTGAGATAAAAGTGAATAATTTAAGCACCAGAAGTTTCACAACTTTGTAAAATTAGTCTTACGAGCTAATGACCATGGCTTCAATTCCCTCTACCAAGAAAAGAGTTTAGGCACAAAATGCCATGAAGGAATAAAGAGGAAAATTTTCTGTTAAAACCCTAGTCAACAAGAAAATAAAAGTGTCGATCCCCTTTTTCTCACCCAACTTGGGGTATTTATAATGAGTATTTAGGGTTACAAATAATGCCTACTGATAAGAACGTGAAATCGGGTGAAAAAGAGTCCAACCGGCCAAAGAAATCCATCAAAAACTCAAAAACACGTTTATGCTACTGGCCTCTGCGAACATGCACAGGCTCCTTCACTCGCATGTGCGCGCGAGGTAGTAAGTTCCAGGAGTGTTTTGTACGCCGCTCACATGCACAGAGATCCTAGCATGCATGTGGGTGCAAACTGCTCCTGGAATTGAAGTTTCTGGACTCAGCGCACATGTGCAGGCTAGATCCAGCGCATGTGCGCTGACTCCCTCAATTGTGCTCCACCTTCGGCTTCCATTTTCACCTTGATTCTTGCATTGAAGCTTATTTGGTAAAACTTAAAACATGAAAGTTTCAGCTCTACGTCTTAGCTTTCCAATCCTTCTTAAATCACCTCAATTAGAGATTGGGATCAAAAGTTATGCTTGAAATACAAAATAGTGTCTGGCTTTACTTCGTATTCGTGCATGTTCCGTTCCTAGAATTTCCTTCCATTGTTTTGCATCCTTTTCAACTCTTTTTCATTGTAACCCTACAAAAACTGAGAAAAACCAAATTAAGCTCAATAATGACTCAAATCTTGCTTCCAACACATAAAAACATGGTAATTGACACATAAAATATAGTACAATTATGAATTTATCAAATTACCCCACACTTATCCCTTTGATCGTCCTCGATCAAATATAAAATTATGAACAGTTTCAAGTAATGAATGCTTACAAACAAAATTGTCAAGAATAGAAATTTATAGTACGAGTCTTACGAGCTAATATTAACATTTGTAACAAAAAAAAAGAGTTAGAAATCCTTTCCACAGTAAACTGTTTAGGAAAGTTATACCATACCCCCTTAAACAAAAAAAATAAAACATTTTGCTTTTTTTTTTGCTTGGCAAGGAAAATTCATGTGCTTTGCACATGTTCTAGTGAAGAATTAGAAAATGTATCATTGGAGAAGCATTTAAACACTCCCAAATAAATGAGCATAGTTCTTTATTTTTTTTTAAAGGGGAATATCACAAAAGTCATATGATTCTCGTCATTTTATTTCCATTTAAATGTTGTTTTAGATATTAACTTTAGCACTTACCTTTGTAATTTTGTTCTTATATTTTGAATACTTTATCATCAACGCAATAAGCTTCAAATTTATCAAAATAAAAAAAAAAATCTTTCTTAATGAAGATTTTATGTATTCAACCTAAATGTCGTGAAAGCCTAGTATCCACGATGTCAACGTATAACTACAAAAATCAAAAAACAGAACTTGGCTTCAACCATTGTGGACATGGTGTCCGTTAACTTTTTTTTTGACAATTTATCTATTTAATTTCAATTATTCTTTCATGTTTCTATTACTAGTCCATTTGTAATTAGATAAAACTGGTGTTAATATGAACATATCTAGTCTATATGTATCCATAAGATTGATATACTTCCAGTTTGAGAAAATTATCAAATTAACTCATCAGATAGATACACTAATCTGCCTAAACAATCATGCAAAGAAAACCAGAAACAACTTTAGCTATTTTTAAAATTTTGTAGACAAAGGAACTGCAGTTAACAAGCAGAAAATGCGAGTAAGTAGCTATCATTATGGAAAAGTTGTTAGTGGCTTTAATCACTTCAAATACTACTTAAGAGATACGCGGGGGCACATATTTCCTTGTTTGAAATTTCCTTACGGTGCGAGGGAAGTCTTAAAAACTAGATACTTGAGAATAGGGAAAATTTAATCGAGGACATGAAGTAGGTTCATTACTCCTAAACTTCTTTTAGGAGAAGTTCAGGAAATCTTTCAAGTTCTACAGGGTCTTTTCAGTGGGAATTCATCCAAATTATGTAGTTATATTGATTTTAAAGTGAAAAATATTTTGAATTTCACAATACATCAGAACACCGTGAAGGGAATCAATCTCCCTTAACTAGTCAAAACTTAATTCTCAGCCAATTATAACTATCGAAAATTCATCATCTACAGATTTTTCGTAAACTTAGTTTCATGTTTTTTGTGATATAGGAAGCAAATTAGGAAGCAAATTTAATGCTGCTAAATCTTCTAATTCTGAATGACGATAGAAGCCAACCATGGATCTTAAGACACTGTATGTGCAACTATTATTGTGTGGATTTGAGAGAGTGGATCATTCCTTAAGTTTTGGAAAAGATACAGTAGAATGAAAAGGAGATTTAGTATTCATAGGCAAGCACAAGATGCAAAATATTACTGGACGGTTAGTAAGATTTAATTGGTTGGAAATTTATGAATTGTTTTCCTTTTGTCCAAAAGGCACATTTTATATTTGATCATGGTACATTTCCTTCTTTGATAGGAACTGTGATTCCTGAGTTTTATTGCTTTATGATGATCGTTCCTGAGTTTTATTGCTTTATGATGATCTCAAGGAAGTCTAGTGTCGAGAATATAGTGAAAATCAATCCACATTGCACAATAGCTAGAATGGTTGCACAACAGCTGGAATGGAGACGGTTGGCCAGACACTGAAAGGTAAAGCTAATTGTTTAATATAGAATTGCAAATCTTGAATTGCAACAACTAGCAATTCAAATTTTGTACAGGACATGTAATGGTACATTAGGAAACGTGTAACAGAAGGACTTTGTTCTGAAAGTACTCCTAAAATGAAAGGAGTTTAATTGAGCAGCACGGGATATTTAACAAAATATTTGTGCACTACAACCTGCAATTACAAAATTTCAATCTAGGAATAGCGAGTGCTATTCCAAGTGATGTTGTTGACCCCATGGATTATTGACAAAGCACAACATATGCAGTAGAAGCGAATTAAAATTGATGGAATTGGCTTGTAGGATATAACGAATTATGGAAGCTAACTAGTGGTAGGTCAATTTCAAAATTTCATCACTTACTGTGCTTGAGGATTCTTATTTTTAGATCATGAATCTGTAGCTATTTTGACTTACCACGTCTGTTGCAATTATTCTATCCTCAAAAAGTATGAACGGTATCAAGTAATGTATTCTTATGAACAAAATTATTGAGAATAGAAGTTTATGGTTCGAAGTCTTGCGAGCTAATATCAACGTTTGTAAAAAAAAAAATGGGTTAGCAATACTTTGCCCGCTAAACTATTGGGAAAGTTTTACCTTACCCCCATTAAACAGAAAAATAAACATTTTATCTGTATTTTGCTTTGCAAGGAAAATACATAAGCTTCACAAATGTTCCAGTGAAGAATTAGAAAATGTACCGTAGAAGAAGCATTTAAAAATTCTCAAATAAATGAGCATAGTTCTTTATTTTTTCTAAAGGGGAATATCATATATGTCTAATTAATGTCGTTATTTTTTTCTCATTTTAATATTGTTTTAAATATGTTAACTTTCTTTACGACTTACCTTTATAAATTTTTCTTATATTTCAAATACTATATCAATAATACAATAAACTTCAATTTTACCGGAATTAAAAAAAATTCATTCTTAATGAAGATTTTGTGTATTCTACCTAAATGTTCGTTAAAGCATAGTATTCACTATGTCAACGTATAACTACAAAAATTAAAGAACAAAATGCAGTTTCAACCATTGATGACCTCGTGACCGTTAATTTTTTTACAATTTATCTATTTGATTTCATCTATCTTTAATATTACTATTTCTTGTCCATTTGAAGTTAGATAAAACTTGCATTTTTATGAAGATGTCTAGCCTATATGTATCTGTAAAACTGATATACTTTGACTTAGAGAAAATTATTAAATTAACTCATTAGATAGTAACAAAAATAACCCTAACAATCGTACAAAGAAAAGAACGAACAACTTGGTATTAAAATTTTGTATACCAAGGAACTGCTCTTGGCAAGCATAAGAAGCGTGTAAGTAGCGCAATCATTATGGAAAAGTTGTTAGTGGCTTTAGTCGCCTCAAATACTACTTAAGAAATACATGGGGGCATGTATTTCCTTGTTTGAAATTACCTTACGATGCGAAGGAAGTCTTAAAAAGTGAGATACTTAAGAATAGGGAAAATTTAGTCGAGGACGTGACGTAAGTACATCACTCTTAAACTTCTTTTAGGAGAAGTTCAGGAAATCTTTCAAGTTTCAATAGGTCTTTTCAGTAGGAATTCCTTGAAAATTCTTGATTTGGAAGTGAAAAATATTTTAAAATGTGCAATACACAAGAAGACCATGAAGGGAATAAACTCCCTTAACAAGACAAAACTTAGTTCTAAGCTAGTTATAACTACTGAAAATTCATCATTAGGGGATTTTTCATAAACTTATTGTCATAGTTTTTGTGACACATGAACTAGTTTTAACGCTACTAAATGCTCTAATTCTAAAGGACGCTAAAAGCCAACCTTGGTTCTTTAGACAACGCATGTGTATGCAACTGTTATTGTGTGGATTTGAGACGGTGAATCCTTCTTGAAGTTTTGAAAGATATGCAATAGAATGTAAGGGAGATTTAGTATTCATAGGAAATCACAAGTTGCAAAATATTAATGGACAGTTAGTAAGATTTAATTGGTTGGAATTTTATGTTTTTTTTGTCCAAAAGGCACATTTTATATTTTACCAAGACACATTTCTTTCTTCGAAAGGAATAACGATTCCTGAGTTGTATTCCTTTACGATGTTCTCAAGGAAGGCTGGTGTTGAGAATATGGTGAAAGTCAATCCACACTGCAATACAGTTGGAATGGAGACGGTTGGCAGGACACTGACGGGTAAAGCTAATTGTTTAATAAAGAAATACAAATCTTGCACTTCAACGAGTAGCAATTTCAATTTTGTGCTGGACATGTAGAGATACATTAGAATACAAGCAAAACAAGGACTTTGTGATGAAATTAATCGCCAAATGAAAGTAATATAATTGAGCCAAAGGATTCGCTGTTAATCTTAATATTTGTGCACTGCAACCTGCAACTACAAAATTTTAATCTAGGAATAGCAAGTTCTATTCCACGTGATGTCGTTAACACCATGGATTATTGACAAAGCACAACACATGCAGACCCAAAGAGGTGAATTAAAATTCATGGAATTGGCATGTAGGATATAACGAATTATGGAATAGTGGTAGCTCACGTCGAAATTTTCCTCATTTAGTGTGCCTAAGGATTCTTATTTTTATAACATGAATCGGTAGCTATTTTGACTTACCACGTGTGTTGCAATCATTCTGTCCTCATAAAGTATGAACAGTTTCAAGTAATGTATTCTTACGAACAAAATTATTGAGAATAGAAGTTTATGGTATGAAGTCTTACGGGCTAATATCAACGTTTGTAAAAAAAAAAAAAGGGTTAGCAATCCTTTGCCCACTAAACTATTGGGAAAGTTATACCTTACCCCCATTAAACAGAAAAATAAACATTTTATCTGTATTTTTTTAAGCTTTGCAAGGAAAATTCATGTGCTTTGCACGTGTTCTAGTGAAGAATTAGAAAATATATCATTGTAGAAGCAATTAAACACTCCCAAATAAATGAGCATAGTTCTTTATTTTTTTTTTAAAGGGGAATATCATAAAAGTCATATGATTCTCGTCATTTTATTTCCATTTAAATGTTGTTTTACATATGTTAACTTTAGCACTTACCTTTGTAATTTTTTTCTTATATTTTGAATACTATATCATCAACGCAATAAGCTTCAAATTTGCGAGAATAAAAAAAAAATTCTTTCTTAATGAAGATTTTATGTATTCAACCTAAATGTTCGTGAAAGCCTAGTATTCACGATGTCAATGTATAACTACAAAAATCAAAGAACGGAACTTGGCTTAACCATTGTGTACATGGTGTCCGTTAATTTTTTTTTGACAATTTATCTATTTAATTTCAATTATCTTTCATGTTTCTATTACTAGTCCATTTGTAATTAGATAAAACTGGTGTTATACGGATATGAACATATCTAGTCTATACGTATCCACAAGATTGATATACTTCGAGTTTGAGAAAATTATCAAATTAACTCATCAGATAGATACACTAATATGCCTAAACAATCGTACAAAGAAAACCAAAAACAACTTTTGTTGTTTTTAAAATTTTGTAGACAAAGGAACTGCACTTAACAAGTAGAAAATACGAGTAAGTAGCAATCATTGTGGAAAAGTTGTTAGTGGCTTTAATCGCTTCAAATACTACTTAAGAGATACGTGGGGCCACGTATTTCCTTGTTTGAAATTGCCTTACAATGCGAGGGAAGTCTTAAAAACTGAGATACTTGAGAATAGGGAAAATTTAATCGAGGACATGAAGTAGGTTCGTTAGTCGTAAACTTCTTTTCGGAGAAGTTCAGGAAATCTTTCAAGTTCTACAGGGTGTTTTCAGTGGGAATTCATCCAAATTTCTTGATTTTGAAGTGAAAAATATTTTGAATTTCGCAATACATCAGAAGACCGCTGAAGGGAATTAATCTCCCTTAAATAGTAAAAAATTAATTCTCAGCCAGTTATAACTATCGAAATTCATCATCAATAGATTTTTCATAAACTTAGTTTCATGTTATTTGTGATACAGGAAGCAAATTTAATGCTGCTAAATCTTCTAATTCTAAAGGATGATAAAAGCCAACCATGGATCTTAAGACACTGTATGTGCAACTATTATTGTGTGTATTTGAGAGAGTGGATCATTCCTGAAGTTTTGGAAAAGATACAGTAGAATGAAAAGGAGATTTATAATTCATAGGCAGGCACAAGACGCAAAATATTACTGGACGGTTAGTAAGATTTAATTGGTTGGAAATTTATGAATTGTTTTCCTTTTGTCCAAAAGGCACATTTTATATTCGATCATGGTATATTTCCTTCTTTGATAAGAACTGTGATTCCTGAGTTTCATTGCTTTATGATGATCTCAAGGAAGTCTAGTGTCGAGAATATGGTGAAAATCAATCCACATTGCACCACAACAGCTAGAATGGTTGCACAACAGCTGGAATGGAGACGGTTGGCCAGACACTGAAAGGTAAAGCTAATTGTTTAATATAGAATTGCAAATAGCAATTCGAATTTTGTACAGGACATGTAATGGTACTTTAGGATAGGAGTAACAGAAGGACTTTGTTCTGAAAGTACTCCCAAAATGAAAGGAGTTTAATTGAGCCGCACAGGTTATTTAACAAAATATTTGTGTACTACGACCTGCAACAATAAAATTTCAATCTAGGAATAGCGAGTGCTATTCCAAGTGATGTCGTTGACCCCATGGATTATTGACAAAGCACAACATATGCAATCCCAAAGAGGCGAATTAAAATTGATGGAATTGGCTTGTAGGATATAACGAATTATGGAATAGTGGTAGCTCACGTCTAAATTTTCCTCATTTAGTGTGCCTAAGGATTCTTATTTTTATAACATGAATCGGTAGCTATTTTGACTTACCACGTGTGTTGCAATCATTCTCTCCTGAAAGTAAGTATGAACAGTTTCAAGTAATTATTTCTTACGAACAAAATTATTGAGAATAGAAGTTTATGGTTCGAAGTCTTATGAGCTAATATCAACGTTTGTAAAAAAAACAATGGGTTAGCAATCCTTCGCCCGCTAACTATTGGGAAAGTTATACCTTACCCCCATTAAACAGAAAAATAAACATTTTATCTGTATTTTTCTTTGCAAGGAAAATACATACGCTTCACAAATGTTCCAGTGAAGAATTAGAAAATGTACCGTAGAAGAAGCATTTAAAAATTCTCAAATAAATGAGCATAGTTCTTTATTTTTTCTAAAGGGGAATATCATATATGTCTAATTAATGTCGTTATTTTTTTCTCATTTTAATATTGTTTTAAATATGTTAACTTTACGACTTACCTTTATAAATTTTTCTTATATTTCAAATACTTTATCAATAATACAATAAACTTCAATTTTACCGGAATAAAAAAAAAATCATTCTTAATGAAGATTTTATGTATTCTACCCATAATTGTTCGTTAAACCATAGTATTCAACGTACAACTGCAAAAATTACAAAACAAAATGCTGTTTCAACCATTGATGACCTCATGACCGTTAATTTTTTTACAATTTATCTATTTAATTTCATCTATCTTTAATGTTACTATTTCTAGTCCATTAGTAATTAGATAAAACTTGCATTTTTATGAAGCTGTCTAGCCTATATGTATCTGTAAAACCGATATACTTTGACTTAGAGAAAATTATTTAATTAACTCATTAGCGAGTAACAGAAATATGCCCTAACAATCGTGCAAAGAAAAGAATGAACAACTTCTTTTGGTATTAAAATTTTGTATACCAAGGAACTGCTATTGGCAAGCATAAGAAGCGTGTAAGTAGCAATCATTATGGAAAAGTTGTTAGTGGATTTAGTCGCCTCAAATACTACTTAAGAAATACATGGGGCCATGTTTTGCCTTGTTTGAAATTACCTTACGATGCGAAGGAAGTCTTCAAAAGTGAGATAGACCTAAGAATAGGGAAAATTTAATCGAGGACGTGAGGTAAGTACATCACTCTTAAACTTCTTTCAGGAGAAGTTCAGGAAATCTTTCAAGTTCCACTGGGTCTTTTCAGTAGGAATTCATTGAAAATTCTTGATTTGGAAGTGAAAAATATTTTAAAATTTGCAATACAGAAGAAGATCATGAAGGGAATAAATCTCCCTTAACAAGACAAAACTTAGTTCTGAGCTAGTTATAACTACTGAAAATTCATCATCAGGGGATTTTTCATAAACTTGTTGTCATAGTTTTTGTGATACAAGAACCAGTTTTAACGCTACTAAATGTTCTAATTCTGAAGGACGCTAAAAGCCAACCTTGGTTCTTCCGACAATGCATGTGCAACTATTATTGTGTGGATTTGAGACGGTGAATCCTTCTTGAAGTTTTGAAAGATATGCAATAGAATGTAAGGGAGATTTAGTATTCATAGGCAATCACAAGTTTCAAAATATTAATGGATAGTTAGTCTAAGATTTAATTGGTTGGAATTTTATGATTTTTTTTTGTCCAAAAGGCACATTTTATATTTTACCACGACACATTTCTTTCTTCGAAAGGAACAATGATTCCTGAATTGTATTCCTTTACGATGTTCTCAAGGAAGTCTAGTGTTGAGAATACGGTGAAAGTCAATCCATACTGCAATACAGTTGGAATGGAGACGGTTGGCAGGACGCTAACGGGTAAAGCTAATTGTTTAATAAAGAATTACAAATCTTGCACTTTAACGAGTAGCAATTTCAATTTTTTGCTGGACATGTAGAGATACATTAGAATACAAGCAAAACAAGGACTTTGAAATTAATCGCCAAATGAAAGGAATATAATTGAGCCACATAGGCTGTTAATCTTAATATTTGTGCCCTGCAACCTGCAACTACAAAATTTTAATCTAGGAATAGAAAGTGCTATTCCAAATGATGTCGTTAACACCATGGATTATTGACAAAGCACAACACAAGCAGACCCAGAGAAAATAATTGACGGATGGAATTGGCTTGTAGGATATAATGAATTATGGAATAGTGGTAGCTCAGGTCCAAATTTTCCTCATTTAGTGTGCCTGAGGATTCTTATTTTTATAACATGAATCGGTAGCTATTTTGACTTACCACGTGTGTTGCAATCATTCTGTCCTCACAAAGTATGAACAGTTTCAAGTCATGAATGCTTACAAACAAAATTATCAAGAATAGAAATTTATAGTACAAGTCTTACGAGCTAATATTAACATTTGTAACAAAAAAAAATGGGTTAGCAATCCATTTCACGCTAAACTGTTAGGAAAGTTATAGCGTACCCCCATTAAACTGAAAAAATAAACATATTTCCTTTTCTTTTCTTTGCAAGGAAAATTCATGTGCTTTGCACATGTTCTAGTGAAGAATTGGAAAATGTATCATTGTAGAAGCATTTAAACATTCACAACTAAATGAGCATAGTTCTTTATTTTTTTTAAAAGGGGAATATCATAAAAATCATATGATTCTCAGTGTCATTTTATTTAAATTTAAATGTTGTTTTAGATATGTTAACTTTAGCACTTACCTTTGTAATTTTTTTCTTATATTTTGAATACTTTATCATCAACGCAATAAGCTTCAAATTTACCAAAATAAAAAAAAATTCTTTCTTAATGAAGATTTTATGTGTTCAACCTAAATGTTCGTGAAAGCCTAGTAGTCACGATGTCAATGTATAACTACAAAAATCAAAGAACAGAACTTGGCTTCAACCATTGTGGACATGGTGTCCGTTAATTTTTTTTTGACAATTTATCTATTTAATTTCAATTATCTTTCATGTTTCTATTGCTAGTCCATTTGTAATTAGATAAAACTGGTGTTAATATGAACATATCCAGTCTATACGTATCCATAAGATTGATATACTTTGAGTTTGAGAAAATTATCAAATTAACTCATCAGATAGATACACTAATATACCTAAACAATCGTGCAAAGAAAACCAGGAACAACTTTTGTTGTTTTTAAAATTTTGTATACAAAGGAACTGCACTTAACAAGCAGAAAATGCGAGTAAGTAGCAATCATTATGGAAAAGTTGTTAGTGGCTTTAATCGCTTCAAATACTACTTAAGAGATACATGGGGGCACGTATTTCCTTGTTTGAAATTGCCTTACGATGCGAGGGTGGTAACTCAAGTAAATTAGAGTTATTTGCCCCTAAATTATAACATTTTGACAGTTTAAATCCCGAATTTTGGGTAAGTAATTGAAGACTTTGGTTAATTTCTTTCACATGTGTTTGTATTTCCGTTCTTGATTAAATATGATAAGTTTTCATTAAATTTTTTGTTCAATTAGTTGCTTAATGGTGTTAATATTTTGCAGGTCAAAATTAGAGGTTGGAAGCTGGAATGCACAAAACTCAAAGGACCAAATTGCAATAATGGAAGAAATGAAGAATGCTGAGAAGAGAGTTGAGATTGCGATCTCAAACTCTCCGTATCGCGATCTCGACTCGGGAAATTGTCTTAATGTGGTATTAGAGTCGAGATCGCAATCCCAGTTGTTCCATATCGCGATCTCCACTCGGGAAATTGTCTTAATGTATTAGAGTAGAGATCGCGATCTCGACTAGCTGAGGGTTAAGTTGTAAGGGCAATTTGGTAAATTTTTAGCCAAGAACTCCTAATTTTTGCCTTGTGTAACATTACACTATTTAAGCTACTTAAAAATTAGTAACTAACAAGTAGTAGATAATTTAGTTAGATTTTAGGATAGTTTAGGATATCTTGAACTCCAAGTTTTCTTCTTTAATAGAAATTTCTCTTTAATTGTCTCTTAGATCTTCATTTAATTTCTTGTCAAGTTTGAATTTTGATTAGATATTCGTAGTGGGTTAATCGAAAGCTTCGCGTAGATATAATTTTTATTCACTTTCTAGTCTAATTTAGTAAGAATTTCTTCACTTGGAATTTAGGGTTTCTTAGGGAAATTAGGGTTCTTGATAATTTCTTGCATTTCTAGTTAAGAATTCTCAACCCTCATTTTCTTGCATTAATTTCTAGTTAATTACTAGTGGGCTTTCTTTATTTTTATCAAAAATCCAAAATTACTTAGATTTCAATTTCTAGTTTAGAAATGGTTGCTTTTTGTCTTCAAAGTCTCGTAATTGTAGCCCTTTTTATTGGGTAATTTGCTTTGTTTCAATTTTAGTTGTAATTTGGATAATTTAGGTTAAAATTAAGCGCTTTCCTTTACTGGCTTTTACTAGAATAGCTTAATTAGTTCCTTAATATCGTAATTACTTATTTTAACTTACTTGCTTTTTAGTTAATCTAGCCTTAAATTAAGTTTTTGTCGCTTTCATTTAATCATGATTTTTACTAGAGTAGTTCCATCATCCATTGTTTGATTTTGCTTAACTACACAAATATCCGTAAATCTTGGTAACTACCTTCCAACAATCCTTGTGGGACGATACCCACTCATCCTATACCACTATCAACTCAGTATACTTGCAGAAGTTAGGTAGAGTATAGTGAATTAGATAATGTGGTTAATTTTTATTTGTTTGTCCTTTCAAAGTTAAATTCGACCTTAACGAAGCAATCAAGTTTTGGCGCCGTTGCCAAGGATTGTCTTCGATTTTGGGCAATATCAAGCGCTTTATGGGTCGTGTAGATTAAGCACTTTAGTTTAGTTTAATTTAGTTGTTAATTTTGTTTATTTTCATGTTTGATTGGATATCTTGTGGAATTGATTTGGAATTGCAATTGACTATTTGTCTTGGTTGTGTGTAGTGCCTGGTAAGAGAAGCTCAAGAGCCATTCATTTTCTTAGACAAGGAACGGGAGAAAGTGCTAAGAGAAATTCAAAGGCTGAGAAGGGTACAACAAGAGCAAGAAGGGATAGAGATGACAAATGCTAATGCTCATCAAAGGAATGTGAACATGGAAAACGAAGAAGAAGAGGCATTTGGAAATAATGGGATTGGTGGCTATAGGAATGGAAATGGCATGAATGGGAATGGAAGGCCATTGAGGATATATGCTCCTACCCAATTTTGATGGGACGAACTCGAGCATCGCACGGATGCCTACTCAAGCCAACAATTTTGAATCAAGCCCGCTCTACTCCAAATGATCCAAGCCCATGCCATGTTCGGAGGTGGACCAAATGAGGACCCCTAAACACATCTCATGAATTTTGAAGAAGTTTTGGACACATTCAAGTTTAATGGAATACACCCGGATTGCGTGCAGATGAGGGTGTTTTATTTTTCTCTTTGTGATAGGGCAAAGTCATGGTTGCAATCCCATGCCCAAGGAACATTCACCACTTGGAA
This sequence comes from Cinchona pubescens, assembly GCA_025175665.1. Taxonomy (NCBI): domain Eukaryota; kingdom Viridiplantae; phylum Streptophyta; class Magnoliopsida; order Gentianales; family Rubiaceae; genus Cinchona; species Cinchona pubescens. The sequence continues at coordinate 6,812,295 of JANKKI010000051.1, read as the reverse complement.
CCAACTTTCTCAAGAGTTCTTGGCGAAGTACTTTCCACCCGCAAGAACCGTTAAATTAAGGAATGAGATTACATTGTTCAAACAAGATGTTGGTGAAAGCCTACGGTAAGCTTGGGAAAGATTCAAAGAGTTACTAAGAAATGCCCTCATCACGCCATTCCTTTGAGGCTTCAAATCCAAACCTTTTATAATGGTTTACTTCAAGAGACTATTATGAAATCCATTGTAGATTCCTCCGCCGATGGCTCTATCTCATATAAGACTCCGGAAGAAGCTCATGAGTTGTTAAATAAGATGGCATACAACCACTACTATCATGGGCCGATAACTCCACCAGTGGTTCAACACCAAGCTAATCAAGCCAACGGAAATAGTAGAGTGTTGAATCTAAACATGCAAGATGCCCTCTTGGCACAACAAAGCATGTTCATGAGTGTGATGAACAACATGGCAAAGGCATTGGAGAATCTAGGGAAACCTAGTAGTGTAAATGCTATGTCTTCTTCTCCAACTCAACTAAGCATGACATGTGACTTTTGTGGAGGCAGCCTTACAAATGGATAATGTGAAATGGCAATGAGCAAATCATTTATGTGACTAATCAATCTTCATTTCCAAGGAACCAATCCGGAGCTTATGGGAGCACATACAATCCTTCCTGGAGGAATCACCCAAATTTCTCATGGAGTAACACCAACAACCAATCTAATCCTCCCTTACCAACCAAATCCCCCACCTCAAAATGCCCAACACACTCAAGCCTCAAGTTCCTCACCTAGACCTTATCAACTGCCACATCAAAGAAATTTCCAACCCAAATCATATCAACCTTTCCCCAACCCTTCATTTCCAAACCAACAACAAAGACCTCCTTACCATTATGTAAATTCTTCCCAACACATGTATCATGATCAATATGCTCCTAGAGAGAATTTTTGTGAAGAAAGTTGGAAAAGAGAAGCCTAGTATTTGAGAAAAGCATTGGATAGGAAAACAAAAGAGCATAAAAGAGATTATGGGAATTTGAAGGCTTCAACGAGGAATTTGGAGATTTAATTTGGGCAATTGGCAAGGTTGAACAATGGCAGGCCTTTAGGAGAGTGACACCATTCCAAATCCTAAGGAGCAATGCAAGGCTATTACCATTAGGAGTGGTAAAGAGTTGGAGGAAATAGTTGGGAGAAATTCAATGAAGAATGAAACAAGAAGGGGTTGAGCAGATAAAGATAAAGAAAAATGAGTCTTCAAATGGGCAAGACAAAATGATAAATGAGTCTATTATGCCCAACTCGCAAAGCAACGAAGGCAAGGATCCTAAGCATCATGAGCCAAAACATGTCAATGTCCAATTTCCTCAAAGGCTAAGGGATGAAGAAAAGGCAAAGAAATTCAAGAAATTTCTAGAGATTTTCAAAAAGCTTGAAATCAACATTCCTTTCATGGAGGCAATTGAGAACATGCCTACCTATGCCAAATTCATGAAACAAGTCCTTACTTCAAAAATAAAATTGCATGAAGATGAAATTTTGTGCTTAACAGAGCATTGTAGTGCACTATTTGCAAAGAAGTTGCCACCAAAGCTCAAATATCCCGGTTCATTTACTATACCTTGTGAGATTGGGGGTTTACAATTTGGAAGAGCATTATGTGACTTGGAAGCTTCAATAAATCTCATGCACCAAATCAAGATGATGAAGAAGGAATGAAGGATGTGAATCATTAGATTGGAGGATGAGAATTTATTGCCAAAGAAAGATGAAGAGAATCAAGAAGAAGGTAAAGTGGGGTCTCCGACCAACAAACCCCCAATTTGGAGCTAAACCTTTTCCTACCCACTTAATGTATGCATATCTTGGTGAAAATGAGACATACCCGGTGATTGTGAATGCATCTTTGACAAATGAGCAACTTGAAAGATTGATTGTGGTGCTTAAAAGGAATAAAAATGCCATTGCTTAGTCTATAGATGATATGAAAGGAATAAGCCCATCCATATGCATGCATAAAATTTTGATGAATGAAGGGAATAAACTGGTGAGGCAACCTCAAAGGAGATTGAATCCTACTTTAAAAGAGGTTGTGAGGAAGAAGGTCTTAAGCTTTTGTAAGCCGGTATTATTTACCCTATTAGCGATAGTGAGTGGGTTAGCCCCACTCAAGTTGTTCCCAAAAAGGTGGTATTACCATAATCATAAGTGAAACCAATTAGCTCCTCCCCTCTAGATTGAATTCGGTTACAGGTTGGCGAATGTGTATTGATTTTTGAAAGTTGAATGAAGCCACCCGAAAGGATCATTTTCCTTTGCCTTTTATTGATCAAATGCTTAAGAGGTTGACCGGTTTTGCATATTATTATTTTCTTGATGGTTATTCTGGATATCTTCAAATTGTCATTTCTCCGGAAGACCAAGATAAAACAACTTTCACATGCCCATTTGGTACCTTTGCATATAGGAGAATTCCCTTTGGACTTTGGAATGCTCCAAGTACATTTCAACATTGTATGTTTGCCATTTTTCATGACATGGTTGAAAAAAGCATAGAGATTGTGGTGGATGACTTTAGTGTATTTGGTGGCTCATTCGATGATTGTCTTGCAAATTTGTCCAATGTGTTGAAGAGGTGCGTAGAAACTAATTTAGTTCTCAATTGGGAAAAATGTCATTTCATGGTGAGAAAAGGAATTGTTTTGGGTCACACGGTCTCACCAAAGGGAATAGAAGTTGATAGGGCAACCTTCAAAGGTGGAGGTGATTGAAAAGTTCCCTCCTTCGATCAATATTAAAGGGGTAAGAAGTTACTTAGGTCATGCAGGATTTTATAGAAGATTCATTAGGAATTTCTCACATATTGCTAGACCATTGTGCTTCTTACTTCAAAAAGATTGTCCCTTTCATTTTGATGATTCTTGTTTGAAAGCATTCAATTAGTTAAAACACGCTCTTGTGATTGCCCCGGTCATTGTAGCACCAAATTGGTCTCTTCCCTTTGAACACATGTGTGATGCTAGTGACTATGCAACAGGTGACGTGCTATGTCAAAAAGTGAACAAGATGTTGCATGTCATTTACTATTCTAGTAGGACCTTAAATAATGCACAAATTAATTATTCAACAATAGAGAAGGAACTACTTGCTATAGTTTTTGCATTTGATAAGTTTAGATCATAGTTGATTGGATCAAAGGTAATTGTTCATACCGATCACTCCGCATTAAAGTATTTGTTTTCTAAGCAAGATGTCAAGCCACGTTTATTGAGATGGATACTTTTGTTGCAGGAGTTTGATTGGGAGGTGGTCGACAAAAAGGGTGTGAAAAACATGGTAGCCGACCATTTGTCAAGAATTGAGGCATCTAGACTTATCAATCTTGAAGAAGAGATAATCAATGAAGAAAATCCAATTGGAAAGTTGTTTGAGGTGAAAGAGGTGAGTCCATGGTATGCGGATATTGTGAATTATCTTGTGCCAAGGATAGTACCAAAGATGCTAAAAATCAATGAGAGGAGGAAATTCTTTGCGGAACTTGAACATCATTTTTGGGAAGAGCCGTATTTGTTCCAAAAGTGTAACGATCAAGTCCTAAGGAGATGTGTTCCAGAATGTGAAGTATCCGATGTATTAAGACATTGTCATTCATCTTCGATTGGGGGGCACCATGGAGCTCAACAGATGGCTCTCAAGGTCTTACAAAGTGGTTTATATTGGCCAACTATGTTCAAGGATTCCCGGGATTTTGTACTCAAACCACAAAGTGTGATGAATGTCAAAGGGTGGGTAATATTTCAAGGAAACAGGAAATGCCCCTTCATGGCATTATTGAGTTGGAGGTATTTGATGCATGGAGGGATTGATTTCATGGGACCTTTTCCGGTCTCATACTCTAATAAGTACATTTTGGTTGCGGTAGACTATGTGTCGAAGTGGGTTGAAGTAATTGCTACTCCAACCAATGAGGCCAAGGTGGTTACTAAATTCCTTCGCAAGAATATCTTTTCTCGGTTTGGAGTTCCTCAGGCTATCATTAGTGATGGGGGATCACATTTCAAAAATTCTCAATTTGAGGCATTAATGACAAAATATGGGGTGAAACACAAGGTTTCGTTAGCTTATCACCCACAAACATCGGGTCAAGTGGAGGTGTCAAACCGAGATTAAAGAGAATCCTAGAGAAAATGGCGAATAATGTTAGGAAAGATTGGGCATTGAAATTATATGACACTTTGTGGGCTTATCGTACGACATTTAAGACTCCCATGTAGGCATGTCTCCATACCGTATCGTGTATGGAAAACATGTCACTTGCTGGTGGAACTTGAACATAGGGCATATTGGGCCATGAAGAACTTGAATTTTGAGTTGAAGAAAGCATATGAAAAGAGGATGCTTGATTTGAATGAGTTTGATGAATTCCAGAGGGAGGCATTTGAAAATTCTTTAATTTATAAGGAGAAGACAAAGGCATGGCATGATAAGCATATCCAAAGGAAGGAATTTTAAGTCGGTGATTTGCTGCTCCTTTATAATTCAAGACTCAAGTTATTTCTGAGAAAGCCTAAGTCAAGATGGAGTGCTCCCTTTGAAGTGGTCCAAACCTTTTCTCTTGGAATAGTGGAAATAAATGGGAAAGAGGGAGCATTCATGGTCAATGGACATCGGCTTAAACCCTACCTTGGAGGAATCATTGAAGGTGGACGTGAAATCATCCGATTAACACAAGAATGAGGGTTATGCCATAGTTGATGTTTTCCAAACCTTATTTCCTGATGATGACATAAGCACTAACTCTGAAAACAAGCTTTTCATGTCTGTTACTTTTTCTGTTGGAAACAGGGTGATCGGACGCAGTACACCGTCCGAACTATGTCAAGTTTCTCGGATGCATTTAACCGTCCGAACTAACAGGCAGAAAGCAAGGTTCTTAATGCTTCTCTATGGACGCATACAACTGTCCGAACGAAGTTTCTTTCGGATGAACACGACCGTCCGAAGTTCTGTTCAGACGATGGAACGGATGCTTGCACGGCCATTCGAACGATGTCCTCCACCAACTGCACGGAGATCGGACGCTATTTCGGACGTATCATACTTATTTTGGACGTCTGAAACCTCAACGGCTACTTTTTGTGCATTTATAATTTAGTCGTTAGGAAGTAGTTACAACCACCATTTATTGCTCCTACAAATACCTGCTCTATTATTCTGTAAAAATCATCTAATACATTATATAAAAGCCTTATAAAAGAGCAAATTGAATGTAAATTGGCTACAGTGAGATATATTGTATTAGTATGTGGCTTAAGAGTGCAGTTCCTTTTTTAGTGGAGTGATAATCTAGTACAAAAGTGAGATTGTAAGTAAAATTCTTGGCTCAACTAAAAGAGTTTTAGTGCGGGCAATAATTCCTCTACTTTGTAAAGATTATTGGCTCACCAAGTGTGTGAAGCATTCTAGTGGATTAATACTTCAAGCTTGTTATCTTGGGAGTATTGGCTGTTTAATTTCCTCTCTTTCTTTCTTTCTTTACAGTTTTATCGATTCTATCTTCATTATATTAATTGTTAGTTGTAAAATTTCATTAAGTTTAATCTTTCCAAAGAATTTGAAGAAACCTAATTCACCCTTAGGTTGCTTTGGGACCAAGAATAGTCAAGCTAGTGACTATAAAAGAGCGCTTCTTGGGAGGCAACCCAAGTTTGTCATTTAGTAGTTTTTGCTTTCAGTTAGTATGTGTTTTAATTTAGAATAATTAGGTTAGAATTTTAGATAAAAATCTAATTGTTTATTTAGTTGAATAAATGGTGCTAAAGAATGAGTGAAAATTGTTATCCTAACTTGTGATGTTTTTTTGTTTGTAGGTTATCCTTGTAAAGGGAGAAAAGTGGTCAAGAGTGGAGCAATTTCTGCTAAATGTAAAAAATTCACTTTGTAGAATTTGAGCTTGAGATTACGATCTCAAACTCAAACTTTTGGAGGGCAGAAAGGTTATTTGGTCGAGATCGCGATCTTAAAATTGAGATCGCGGTATCAACTCCAAACTTCTGCAAAGTCATTTTCCATGCCGAGTTGAGATCACGATGTCAATTTTGAGATTGCGATCTCAACTCTATAGGCCAGATCGTGATCTGGAAAAGTGGGATCGCGGTCTCAAAAAAAAAATAATAATAATTCTTTCAAAATCACTTCAACCATGAATTTATTTTATTTTTAGTCTTTTAATTTGGAAGTAATTTGATTTTCCTTTTTAGTAATCTGGCTAGTGGCCTTAAGCTAACGCCAAGTAGCTAAAGCCAATTAATTTGTTGCTTCATGGATTAAATCTTTGTGGAATTTCTTGCTAGATACTTGGTGTAGGTTTGGTCATGATTATTGCCAAATAAGAGTAGCATGGCTAAGGGCTCTAAGCTATTGCCATCTTTGCATTAGTTGATGAGTTGAATTGAATGTTGATTTTGTGTGAAGCTTTTGGTGAGATACATGGCACAGTTTACTATTCTTAATATTTCTACTCAATTTTCGTTCTTAGTTTATAGTTATATCATGATTTGAGTAGTTTTTGTTATTTTTGTGTATGTCTTTATGTTTAATTTTGGGTGAGTGGAAGGATGATTTGTTCATCAACTAGAATAAAAGAGACAAGTTTGGGGGTGTTTATTTCTTTGTTTTGGGAATGGTTAATTTATACATATTGTTGCCACTTGATGTTTATTGGATGGAAAATTGATCAATTAAGTACTCAATGATGATAAATTTTGATGTTCAATGCTTTGTGATTGAAGTATATGATTGATTCATTTCAAGAATTTTTGTGTGAGTGAGTAGTTCATTTGCAACATAAACAATTCATAAACTTGGCATTACTACTTTTCGAAAAGAAGTGCTGAAATTTTAGGAAAATTTACTTGGAATGCGTTTATGATCAAATTACTTGTATTATTTGGTTGATGAACTATCTTTTGGAAAGAAATGACTTAAATGAAATAGAAGGAATTTTGAGACATTTCGTGTGTTTGCATAGGGAATGTTCTTCTAACTTATGAATAATTGATATTCGAGATTAATTTTAGGTACATTTCACTCCTTTTCCTTGGTTTAGGGCCGAAAAAAATTAGGAATAAGGCGAGTACGGGATTCCGACATGTACCCATTTTGTTTTCTCCGAAATAAGTCATTAGAGTAGTAATAAGGCGAGTACGGGATTCCGACATGTTCCCATGTTGTTTTTCCGAATTAAGCCATTAGGAATTACGTTGTAATATACCAATAAGTTAAGGAGTAAATGTTTGTAATACTTGATCATTAATCTCATAGTACTTATTCCTTGTTAGAGGTCTATTCCCGAAATGTGTGACATTTGCATTTAAGTTGATTCCTAATTGAACTTCTATTTTCATGATGCTTAGTCGAGATAGTTGACTAACTTCATAATATTTGTGATTTGAGAAGTAATGATGTTTCAAATGAAAAGAACTAAAACTTTTGGTAACTCTTCTTGAGAATGGTAATGCTTGGTGATATGAAATCTTGTGTAGTGAATGAATGTGTGCTTCTATGAAGAACAAAATTTCAATTTTGGATTGATTCACTCGTATACTTCACATACCACATAGTATTGAACGTTTCTTGAGAGATTTCCTAATTGTTCTAAGTACATCCATGATTCATCAAGTGTCATGTCAACTTTGACGGTGTTTATTGTTTGAGTGTTACTAGGCTTCTTTTAATTTTAATTTTTTTTTGTTTTGCTGGGGACTAGCAAAATGCTAAGTTTGGGGTTCTGATAACTTAAGTAAACTAGAATTGTGTTATTTTCCTCTAAATTATAGCATTTTGACAGTTTAAATCCTGAATTTTGGGTAAGTAATTGAAAACTTTGATTATTTCTTTCATATGTGATTGTATTTCTGTCCTTGATTAAATATGATAAGTTTTCATTAAATTTTTAGTTCAATTAATTGCTTAATGGTGTTAATATTATGCTGGTCAAAATTAGTGGTTGGAAGCTGGAATGCACAAAACTCAAAGGACCAAATTGCAATAATGGAAGAAATGAAGAATGCTGAGAAGAGAGTTGAGATTGCAATCTCAAACTCTCCATATCGCGATCTCGACTGGAAAAATTGTCTTAATGTATTAGAGTCGAGATCGCGATCTCAATTGTTCCATATCGCGATCTCGACACGAGAAATTGCCTTAATGTATTAGAGTCGAGATTACGATCTCAATTGTTCCATATCGCAATCTCGAATCGCTGATAGTTAAGTTGTTAGGGCAATTTGGTAAACTTTCGCCAACAATTCTTGATTCTTAATATTTTGCCTTGTGTAACAGTACACTATTTAAGCTACTTAAAAGTTAGTTAGTAAGAAGTAGTAGTAGATAGTTTAGTTAGATTTTAGGATAGTGTAGGATATCTTGAACTCCAAGTTTTCTTCTTTAATAGAAATTTCTCTTTAATTATCTCTTAGATCTTCTTTTAATTTCTTGTCAAGTTCGAATTTTGATTAGATAATCGTAGTGGGTTAATCACAAGGTTCGCGTAGATATAATTTTTATTCACTTTATAGTCTAATTTAGTAAGAATTTCTTTACTTGCCATTTAGGGTTTCATAGGTAAATTAGGGTTCTTGATAATTTCTTGCATTTCTAGTTAAGAATTCTCAATTTCTTGCATTTCTAGTTAAGAATTCTCAATTTCTTGCATTAATTTCTAGTTAATTACTAGTGGGCTTTATTTATATTTATCAAAAATCCAAAATTACTTAGATTTCTAGTTTAACTCTTTCCAATTTCTAGTTTAGAAATGGTTGCTTTATACTAGTCTTCAATGTCTCTTAATTGTAGCCCTTTTTATTGGGTAATTTGCTTGCTTTCGAACTTTTAAGAATTTGGATTTATTTCTAGTTTAACTCTTTCCAATTTCTAGTTTAGAAATGGTTGCTTTAAATCTTCAAAGTCTCTTAATTGTAGCCCTTTTTATTGGGTAATTTGCTTGCTTTCAATTTTAGTTTTAATTTGGACAATTTATGTTAAAATTAAGTGCTTTCCTTTACTTGCTTTTACTAGAATAGCTTAATTAGTTCCTTAATATCGTAATTATATATTTTCACTTACTTTATTTTTAGTTAATCTAGTCATAAATTAAGTGTTTATCGCTTTCATTTAATCAAGGTTTTTACTAGAGTAGTTCCATCATCCATTGTTTGATTTCGCTTAACTACACAAATATCCGTAAATCTTGGTAACTACCTTCCAACAATCCTTGTGGAATGATACGCACTCAACCTACACCACTATCAACTCTCCATACTTGTGGAGATGAACCAGTTAGGTAGAGTATAGTGAATTAGTGTGGTTAATTATTGCACTTTTGTCCTTTCAAAGTTAAATTCTACCTAACGAAGCAATCAGAAGAAAGTCTTAAAAACTGAGATACTTGAGAATAGGGAAAATTTAATCGAGGACATGAGGTAGGTTCATCACTCTTAAACTTCTTTTAGGAGAAGTTTAGGAAATCTTTCAAGTTCTACGGGGTCTTTTCAGTGGGAATTCATCCAAATTTCTTGATTTTGAAGTGAAAAATATTTTAAATTTCGCAATACATCAGAAGACCGTGAAGGGAATCAATCTCCCTTAACTAGTCAAAACTTAATTCTCAGCCAGTTATAACTATCAAAAATTCATCATCAACATATTTTTCTTAAACTTAGTGTCACGTATTTAGTGATACAGGAAGCAAATTTAATGCTGCTAAATCTTCTAATTCTAAAGGAAGATAAAAGCCAACCACGGATCTTAAGACACTGTATGTGCAACTATTATTGTGCAGATTTTGAGAGAGTGGATCATTCCTGAAGTTTTGGAAAAGATACAATAGAATGAAAAGGACATTTAGTATTCATAGGCAAGCAAAAGATGCAAAATATTACTGGACGGTTAAAGATTTAATTGGTTGGAAATTTATGAATTGTTTTCCTTTTGTCCGAAAGGCACATTTTATATTCGATCATGGTACATTTCCTTCTTTGATAGGAACTGTGATTCCTGAGTTGTATTGCTTTATGATGTCAAGGAAGTCTAGTGTCGAGAATATGGTGAAAATCAATTCACATTGCACAACAGCTAGAATGGTTGCACAACAGCTGGAATGGAGACGGTTGGCCAAACACTGAAAGGTAAAGCTAATTGTTTAATATAGAATCGTAAATCTTGAATTGCAACAACTAGCAATTCGAATTTTGTACAGGACATGTAATGGTACTTTAGGATACAAGTAACAAAAGGACTTTGTTCTGAAAGTACTCTCAAAATAAAAGGGGTTTAATTGAGCCGCTAAAGTACCATGCAGGCTATTTAACAAAATATTTGTGCACTACAACCTGCAACTACAAAATTTCAATCTAGGAATAGCAAGTGCTATTCCAAGTGATGTCATTGACCCCATGGATTATTGACAAAGCACAACATATGCAGTCCCAGAGAGGCGAATTAAAATTGATGGAATTGGCTTGTAGGATATAATGAATTATGGAATAGTGGTAGGTCAAGTTCAAATTTTCATCACTAACTGTGCCTGAGGATTCTTATTTTTAGAACATGAATCTGTAGCTATTTTGACTTACCACGTGTGTTGCAATCATTCTATCCTCAAAAAGTATGAACAGTTTCAAGTAATGAATTCTTACGAATAAAATTATTGAGAATAGAAGTTTATGGTACAAAGTCTTACCAGCTAATATCAACGTTTGTAAAAAAAAAAATGGGTTAGCAATCCTTTGCCCGCTAAACTGTTGGGAAAGTTTTACCATACCCCCATTAAACAGAAAAATAAACATTTTATCTACATTTTTATATGCTTTGCAAGGAAAATACATACGCTTCACAAATGTTCCAGTAAAGAATTAGAAAATGTACAGTAGAAGAAGCATTTAAAAATTCTCAAATAAATGAGCATAGTTCTTTATTTTTTCTAAAGGGGAATATCATATATGTCTAATGAATGTCGTTATTTTTTTCTCATTTTAATATTGTTTTAAATATGTTAAGTTTACGACTTACCTTTATAAATTTTGTTTATATTTCAAATACTTTATCAATAATACAATAAACTTCAATTTTACTGACAAAAAAAAAATTCATTCTTAATGAAGATTTTATGTATTCTACCTAAATGTTTGTTAAAGCATAGTATTCACAATGTCAATGTATAACTACGGCTACAGAACGGGGTTTCCACCATTGAGGACCTCGTAACCATTAATTTTTATACAATTTATCTATTTAATTTCATCTCATCTTTAATGTTACTATTTCTTGTCCATTTGTAGTTGGATAAAACTTGCATTTTTATGAATATGTCTAGCCATATATGTATCTGTAAAACTGATGTACTTCGACTTAGGGAAAATTATCAAATTAACTAATTAGATAGTTACAGAAATATTTCTTAACAATCGTGCAAGGAAAAGAACAAACAACTTTTGTTGGTATTAAAATTTTGTATACCAAGGAACTGCTCGTGACAAGCAGAAGAAGCGAGTAAGTAGCAATCATTATGGAAAAGTTGTTAGTGGCTTTAGTCGCCTCAAATACTGCTTAAGAAATACATGGGGGCATGTATTTCCTAGTTTGAAATTACCTTACAATGTGAAAGAAGTCTTAAAAAGTGAGATACTTAAGAATAGGGAAAATTTAATCGAGGACGTGAGATAGGTATTGTTAGCCCCAAAAGCAACCTAAGAGGGGGGGTGAATTAGGTTATCTCTAAAGACAAACCTTTTTAAGTTCTTAATAGAAATTCAAAACTTTATGCAACAAATGAATACTTAAGCACAAATGAATATAATAGATATTCAACAGTTTAAGCTTAAAGAGACACAAATAAGAATGAGATAAAGAATATCAAACCAAACTCCTAAGCTTCTCAAGCTTGGAGTACATCCACTAGTAGTGCTTCTTCAAAGAAGGTGAGGCAATAACCTTCTTGTACACAAAGTAGGCTCACCCTTGCACCAACTAAGTTCCTCTAGTTGAGCCAAAGGGTTTTACACTACAACCTCACTTTTGTACACTTGTTATCCCTCCACTCTTACACTTGAAGATCACTCACTAGTCTATTCTTGCTCACACTAATTCCCACTAGTTGAGCCAAGAAAGCTATACTACTCAAACCAATACAACCCACAATATTTTAGCCTATTTCTCCTCAAATAGCTCTTACAAGTGTTTGTATTGAATGTAGTCCTTCCTTTACTTAATTCAGACCTTGGGGTATTTATAGTTGCCAAATATCTGCTTTCAACAACTTCCCAACGGCTATAAGTCCCCAAGGAAAATTAGCCGTTGGACCTTTCGGACGGCCGATGCCAGCAAGAATGCGTCCGAACAGACTAGCCGTTGGACCTTTCGGACGGCCGCTGCTGAACCCTGCGTCTGACACTGCGTCCGTTCTCAGAGGGTGTTCGTTCGGACGTCCGAGTATGCGTCCGAACATGCGTCCGATAGAAGCGAAGTCTTCTGGAAATTTATCGGACGCTGTTCTTCGTCCGAGGAGTCTTCTGGAAATTTATCGGACGCTGTTCTTCGTCCGAGACTTGCTTCAAATTCTTTGTGTCGGACGATTACCATCGTCCGAACTTCTGTGTGGTTGTTTTGTTCGGACGATCATTTGCGTCCGAACCTCCCTGTTTTTCTGCACACTTGTCTTTAAACCATTGAGCTTGATTTGGTCTCATATAAAACATGATTATGTGTATATAACTCCAGGTTCTTCAGGTACATCAAGATTAAACTTCTTTTAGGAGAAGTTCAGGAAATCTTTCAAGTTCCACTAGGTCTTTTCAGCAGGAATACAATGAAAATTCTTGATTTGGAAGTGAAAAATATTTTAAATTACTCACAATACATCAGAAGACCATGAAGGGAATCAATCTCCCTTAACTAGTCAAAACTTAATTCTCAGCCAGTCATAACTATCAAAAATTCATCATCAACATATTTTTAGTAAACTTAGTGTCATGTATTTTTTGATACAGGAAGCAAATTTAATGTTGCTAAATCTTCTAATTCTGAAGGACGATAAAAGCCAACCATGGATCTTAAGACACTGTATGTGCAACTATTATTGTGCGGATTTGAGAGAGTGGATCATTCCTGAAGTTTTGGAAAAGATACAGTAGAATGAAAAGGAGATTTAGTATTCATAGGCAAGCACAAGATGCAAAATAATACTGGACAGTTAGTACGATCTAATTGGTTGGAAATTTATGAATTGTTTTCCTTTTGTCCAAAAGGCACATTTTATATTCGATCAAGGTACATTTCCTTCTTTGATAGGAACTGTGATTCATGAGTTGTATTTCTTTATGATGTTCTCAATGAGGTCTAGTATCGAGAATATGGCTGAAAATCAATCCACATTGCACAATAGCTAGAATAGAGACGGTTGGCAGGACACAAAAGGGTAAAGCTAATTGTTTAATATTGAATTGCAAATCATGAACTGCTGCAAATAGCAATTCAAATTTTGTACAGGACATGTAATGATACTTTAGGATACAAGAACAAAAGGACTTTGTTCTAAAACTACTCCCAAAATGAATGGAGTTTAACTGAGCCGCACAGGCTGTTTAACAAAATATTTGTGCACTACAACCTGCAACTACAAAATTTCAATCCAGGAATAGCGGGTGCTATTCCAAATGATGTCGTTGACCCCATGGATTATTGACAAGGCATAGCATATGCAGTCCCAGAGAGGCGAATTAAAATTGATGGAATTGGCTTGTAGGATATAATAAATTATGGAATAGTGGTACGTTAGGTTCAAATTTTCATCACTTAGTATGCGATAAGTTCATAATTGTGCCATATTTTATGTGTCATTTACCATGTTTTTATGTGTTGTGTAAGAAAATTTTGGGTTATTATTGAGCTTAATTTGGTTATTCTTTTGTAGGGTTGAAGTGAAAAGAGCTGAAAAAGATGTGAAAAGATGAAAGAAAATGCTTAGTACGGGACATGCACGAGTATGAAGCCATCCTAGACACTGTTTTGTATTTCAAGCATAACTTTTGATCCTGAGCTACGACTGAGGTGATTTAAGATGCATTGGAAAGATAAGGAATAGCACTACAACTTTCATTTTTACATGTTTTCAAATTACATAAGCATCATGCTGAAAATGGAAGCCGAAGGATGAGCATAGTTGAGGAAGCCAACGCACATGCGCTGGAGCAGTGCAGCGCATGTGCACTGCATGGAGAAGCAAAATCCCAGAAGTGGTTCACGAGCACATGCGTGCTAGGGTCCCAGCATATGTGTGCAGAGGATGAAACATGCCTGGACCTTACTGCATGCTTGCAAATACCTCAGCGCATATGCGCGTAGGGCAGCCGGGAGGCGTATTTTTTAGTAATTTTGGCACGATTCTTCAGCCGGTTGGACTCTTTTTCACCCGATTTCACATTCTTATCCATAGACTTAATTGTAACCCTAAGTACTCATTACAAATACCCCATTTAGGGTGATAGAAAGGGATCGACACTTTTATTTTCTTTTGGCTAGGGGTTTTAGCAGTAGAAATTCTTCTTTATTCTTTCATGGCACTTTGTGCCTAAACTCTTTTCTTGGTAGAAGGAATTGAAGCCATGGTCAATTCTACAAGGTTGTGAGACTTCTTGTGCTTGAATTTATTCAATTTTATCTCAAGTATTGATTATTTTTCAACAATTAATTTTATGATTGTTCTTTTTAGCTTATTATTGCTGCAGCTTATTATTGCTGCAGACTAAGTTATTGGAATTAATCTATAGTTAGATTGTTTTAACCACGCGTGCTTAATTCAATCTATGAAGCAACTGAATTTGATAATTACTGGATTAGTGGTATTGAATTTTGGGAAATTAATCATCTAATTGGCATAACCGTGTGTGTTTATGTTTAATTAGTCTAATTGTTCTTGTCAATCTTAAAGCTTCTATTAGTTGATCTTTGGCACATGTCTGGGTTAAATTAATAGTTTGGGTTAATTGGATCGCGTGTTGAAAATTAACCAACTTTAGAAAGAAATAAGAATCAACTTTGAATTGGTATTCGTTCGAGTTAATTCTTCAATTAGTGCTTGATATAAAATTGAACTATCTTGTTTGTCAAAGATCGACTAGTGAAATTTCTATGGTGGATATGACCAAAACCAAGACCTTTCTTAATTGAATTCTCAGTAGTATTTTATTGTTTTAGTTTTTAGTTCAAAAGCATTCAAAACCCCCTTTTCCATTTAACACAAGAATAAACTCCGTTCTCTGTGGGATGACCTGTATTCACCACTATTACATTTTCATTGGGAGTTCTTAATTTTGGGTGCCTACGACAGCATTACAACTCCGCAGCATATTATTTGCACACCAAAATTTTGACGCCGTTGAATAATTAGCCGGGGAACGGTTTAAATTATTTTTGTGCTAATTATTTCATTTGTTTTTTTTTTCTTTCTTTTTATTATTATTCTTCTGCTTATTGTGTATGCCTGTGACCCGGTCTGTTAGACAAGTTGAATTCGAATTTGATCCAGAAATACAGAGAACATTACGCAGATTGGGAAAAGAGGTACGAGAAAGACAGTTAGGGGAAACACAAGTGTTTAACTATATCTTTGCAGGTGAACAAGAACAACTGGAAGAGACGACCATGGCGCAATGAACTTTAAGGGAATTGGCTGCGCCCACTCTGAACCGACAACCTTTATGCATTACATATCCAGAATTAGATGCTAATGTCACATTTGAATTAAAATCTGGACTAATCCATTTATTACCTTCTTTTTATGGATTTCCAGGTGAGGATCCAAACAAGCATCTTAAGGAGTTCCATGTGGTTTGCACAAGTATGAGACCCACCGGGGTGTCTGAGGAGCATATCAAATTGAAAGCATTCCCATTCTCACTCGAAGGATAAAGCAAATGATTGGCTATTCGATTTGCCTTCGGGTAGTATCACTACTTGGAAGCAGATAAATACACTATTTTTGGCTAAATACTTTCCAGCTTCTCGAACTGCAAATATTCGCAAAGAAATTTGAGAAATAAGGCAGTTTAATGAAGAATCCTTATATGAGTATTGGAAGCGCTTCAAGAAATTGTGTGTAAGCTATCTGCATCATCAGATAAGTGACTCCTTGTTAATTCAATATTTTTATGAAGGGTTATTGCCTAATGGAAGGAACATGGTCGACGTCGCAAGTGGAGGGGTGTTAGACAATTTGACCATAGACGCTGCTCGTGAGCTTATATCGAATATGGCCGCACGCTCTCAAAAGTTTGGGACGCGACGCAATCAACCTTTGAAGCATGTTAATGAGGTAAATGTTTCATCATTAGAACAACAAATGGCAAGTTTGACTTCTTTTGTTTGACAGTTGGCTTCAAGTACCACACCGACTGCACAACCATGTAAGATAATTCGCCTGGTATCTGCTCAAATGAGGGACACTCAACAGATATGTGTCCCATGCTACAAGATGAAGGTAAAGAGCACGTAAATGCAGCTGGAGGATTCCCAGGGCAGCCACGACAAAGTTATGATCCCTACTCGATAACGTAATCCTGGATGGAGGGATCATCCTAACTTGAGATACGAGAACCCAGCCCAAAATCTACCTCAACAAAATCGGTAGAACTTCCAACCTTATAGGCCACCATTTGCTCAAAGACAACAAGAAAATCTGAATAATTAATCTCGTAAGTCTTTAGAGGAACGGCTAAATATTTTAACTGAAAATACAATTCAATTCCAGCAGGATACAAAGGCTAGTATTCAGCAGTTGCAACATCAAATGGGACAAATGGCTACCACGATTAGCAGGTTGGAAACGCAGAGTTCTGGAAAGTTGCCTTCTCAAACAGTCATTAACCCTAAAGAAAATGCTAGCGTAATTGTGTTGAGAAGCAGCAAGGAGGTTGAGGTGCTGAACAATTAAAACAGTTCCTAAACAGAACAAGGCTAAGGAAAGGGAAATAAGAGTAGAGAAAGAAAGTTGTCCCATTCAAAAATAAGAAAAAATTGGTAAGTCAACTCAGTGGCCAGAAGACACACCTGACCCACTATTTCCTTATGCATTTAAGGAATTTGTGAATGAGGACCCCAATAGAGACTTGTATGAAACTTTTCGCAAATGTGAGGTAAATATTCCACTACTGGATGCTATCAAACAAATTCCTCGTTATGCTAAATTTTTGAAAGAATTATGTACACATAAAAAAAAGCAAAAACAAAAGAAGGCTGAGAAGATCATATTGGGAAAAAATGTATCAGCCATGCTTACACAACAGAATCTTCCAATAAAATGCAAAGATCCAGGTATGTGTACAATTCCATGTTCAATAAACAACACTAGAATCAATGAGGCCATGTTGGATTTAGGAGCTTCTATAAATGTTATGCCTTATTCAGTTTATAAATCCTTGCACCTAAGGCCTTTGACTTGAAACTCGTGTTGTTATCTAGTTAGCAAATAGATCAGTGGCTTATCCTAAGGGTATAGTTGAAGATGTTTTAGTCCAAGTCAATGAATTAATTTTTCTAGTTGATTTTTATGTACTTGACATGGAGAACAATGATGAGTCTTCTCCCATTTTGTTAGGTAGACCAGTTTTGAAAACATCCAAAACTAAGATAGATGTAGATACTGGAATTTTGACGATGGAATTTGATGGCAAAATTTTTCAACATAATATTTATGTGACCGTGATGTATTCGCTTGAGGATAATTCTATTTATTTTGTTGATGTTATCAATTCGATAGTACATGATGTTTTTTAACATGAGTTTGAAGGAAATAGGGGTTGAGCAAGCAGGAAGTGATGCTGAACAGCCGTAATTTGGTAAGTTATCTTACGTGACATCGAGGAACCTTAACGACACACTTTGTTTTTCAGTTTTGAAGGCTGCTGAGTCAGAATTGAAACCTCTTCCGAACCACCTCAAAAATATATGTTTTTAGGTGTTGGGAAAACTCATTCGGTGATAATCGCTAATGACCTAACCATTGCCCAAGAAGAACGTTTGCTAAAAGTCGTAAGGGAGCATAAAATAATGATTGGATGGACCATTGCAGATATAAAGGAAATTAGCCCATCAACATGCATGCATCGTATACTACTCGAAGATAGAGCTAAGCCTACCCGTCAACCACAAAGGAGGCTAAACCCGACGCTAATGGAAGTGGTTAAAACGGAAATACTCAAATTTCTTGAAGTGGGGATAATTTACCCGATTTTAGACAGTGAATGGGTTAGTCCGGTGCAATTAGTCCCTAAGAAGAAGGGGATCACTGTGATAAAAAATCAAAAAAACAAAATGGTTCCCACCCGTATACAAAACGGGTGGCGGGTTTGTATAGATAATCGAAAGCTTAATTCTCTTACTCTTAAAGACCACTTTCCTTTGCCTTTTATTGATCAAATGCTTGAAAGGTTAGCTGGTCATGCTTACATTCTTATTGTTTTCTTACTGGCTACTCAGGATATTTCCAAATCGCTATTACTCCCGAAGATCAGGAGAAGACAACATTTACATGCCCATTTGAAACATTTGCTTACCCTCGGTATGCTATTTGGGTTGTGTAATGCTCCTGCTACTTTTTAGAGGTGTATGGTTATCATATTTTCTGATTTTTTAGAACATTTTATTGAGGTATTCATGGATGATTTCACCGTTTATGGAGATTCTTTTGACCAGTGTTTGCATAATCTCACATTAATATTACAAAGGTGCATTGAAACTAACCTTGTTCTAAATTCCTAAAAATGTCATTCATGGTTCAACAAGGTATAGAGTTAGGTCCTGTAGTGTCGTCTAAGGGGATTGAGGTACATAAAGCTAAAATTGACATAATTCAATCCTTACCTTACCCCACGAAGGTGCGAGAAGTTCGTGCTTTTCTTGGCCATGCAGGATTTTACCGACGGTTCATCAAGGACTTCTCAAAAGTAACGGCACAGTGCGCTTTATTCAAATTATTGCAGAAAGATGTCGAATTTGAATTTGGCGATGACTGCAAGGCGGCATTTGACAAATTGAAACAACTTCTCGTATCCACACCAATCATCCAACCACCCAATTAGAGTCTATCATTTGAGATAATGTGCGACGCAAGTGACTTTACGGTGGGGGCAGTTTTGGGACAACGCATTGGAAAGGCACCTCATTCAATTTACTATGCCTCCATAACCCTAAATGATGCACAAAAACATTACATTACCACTGAGAAAGAGCTTTTAGCTCTTGTTTTTGCTTTAGAGAAATTTCGTTCTTATCTAATTGGTACTAAAGTGATTGTATATTTTGATCATGCAGCGTTACATTATTTATTGACGAAAAAGGAATCGAAACCAAGGTTGATAAGATGGATACTCCTCTTGAATGAATTCGATTTGGAAATCAGAGACAAAAGTGGTATGCAAAACAAAGTGGCAGACCATTTAAGTCGACTACCACATGTGGAGGATGAACTAGGGATACAAGAAAGATTTTTGGATGAATAATTATGCACAGTAAAGGCAATGTTACCTTGGTATGCAAATATTGTTAATTTCCTAGTTACTAACAAATTACCCCAAGCTTTGTCTAGGGCAGCAAGAGAGAAAATCAAAAGTGATGCCAAATACTATGTGTGGGGTCAATGATGGTGAGATTAATTCAATTTTAGCAATTACCATACTTATGCTTGTGGAGGACATTTTGGAGGCAAAAGAAGAGCAATGAAGGTATTAGAGTGTGGATTTTATTGGCATAACATATTTCGCGACTCATACATATTTTGTCGTTCGTGTGATAGTTGTTAAAAGACAGGTAACATTTCCCAAAAGAATGAGATGCCCCAAAACCCGAAACAATTCTGTGAAATATTTGAGGTTTGGGGCATTGATTTCATGGGACCTTTCCCTATTTCATTCGGTTATTCATATATCCTCTTGGCTGTTGAATATGTTTCAAAATGGGTAGAAGCTAATATACGGAGTCACTCGCACTGATGATTCAAATATTTTTTAAGATTTCTTAAGAGCAATATATTTTCTAGATTTGGGATTCTGCAAGTTATAATCAGTGATCGAGGTACTCATATTTGTAATCGGACAGTGGAACCTTTACTAAAGAAGTACCACGTGACACACAAGATTTTCACCGCATATCACCCACAAACCAGAGGACAAGCCGAGGTATTTAACAGAGAAATTAAGTCTATTCTCCAAAAAATGGTGAACTCTAGCCGTAGGGATTGGAGTTTACAGTTGGATGAAGCATTATGGGCATATCGCACTGCTTATAAAATGCCTATAGGGATGTCCCCATTTCGGCTAATATTTGGTAAAGCTTGTCACCTCCTCGTAGAATTAGAGCATAAAGCTTATTGGGCAATTAAGAGTTTCAATATGGGATTGGATGCTAGTGGTGAACATAGGAAATTACAACTGCAAGAGTTGGAGGAAATCCTCAATGAAGCTTACGAGAATACTCGCATATAATATACTAATAAAGCGAAGGCAAAGGCTTTTCATGATCAAATGATCATAAGGAAGGATTTCCAAGTTGATCAAAGAGTTCTTCTTTATCAAACACGTCTTCGTGTATTTTTTGGTAAGTTGAGATCTCGTTGGATTGGTCTTTATTTAATAACTAATGCATTTCCACATGGTGTAGTTGAAATTCAAAGTTTACAAATGTCCAAAGTGTTCACAGTTAAGGGACATCGAATCAAACCCCATTATGAAGAAGTTGCAATGGAAATGTGTGTGATGAGAATTTAGAAGAACCGCATTATGATTGAGTGGTGAAACAACATCAAGTGGAACCAACGACAGTAAACAAAGGCGCTACATGGGAGGTAACCCATGTCCATTTCAATTTTATTCTGTTATTTAATTTTTGCAACTTTATTTTTGCTTATTTTAGTTTTAAAGGACAATATATTTTAATTTCATTGTTAATTGGGAAATCAATTGCGTTAACAGGCTAAAATGATAAAATAGATCTTAGTTGAGCGGTTTATATGTTTGAGGGTAATTTAGGAATGTTTTTGCAATTAATTTTTAAAAAAAATTAAATTTCGTTCTGCCTTCAGCGCACATGCGTGCTAAAAGCTCGGCTCATGTGCACTGAGACCCCTTACAATTTTAGCCTCTACCTCGCGCGCACATGCGTGCTCAAAGCCCAGCGCATGTGCGCAGAGTTGATTATCCCACAGAGCCTCTGCCTCGCGCTGATGCGCGATGAGGAAGCAGCACATGTGCGCGCAACGGAATAAAGGAACTCAACCATTCCTAATCCCATTATTTCTTCACATTCCTCTTCCTTTTCAACTTCCTCTCAAACCCTCAAATCCCCCACTTCAAGCTTTCCAATATTCACCCCAATTTCATCAATTTTACACCTAAACTTGTTCTTCTTTAAGGGAAAATCAAATCAAGGTATGAATTTCTCTCTCTTTCTACAATTTTTTTCTTATGGGTTTCAATTGATTTTCAAGAATATGTAGTCTTTTTTTTATTCTTTGATTGATGAAATCACATATGGATTGAATCGTAAACATAAATTTGGTGTGATTATTGTTTGGATTGTTGATTGAGGATGACTTGCATGTTCAAAATATACCCAAAAATTTCTGTTTCTTTATGCATGCCATGTGTTCGATAATATGTCTCCATGAATAAAATTGTTCAAACACAAGGCATTGATGCACGAATTTAATTCCTAGGCCATTGATTATGCCATGTGAATTCTATATAATTAGTTTTCATGCATAGGAATGTTCATGCATTGTATATAAGCCTCAGTTTTAGGCATTATTTTGCTTGGATTTTCATGTATAATCTAAGGCTAATGATTTGGGGGAATGGCCTTTTATTTAAGTGTGGGATGTTGTAATTGTTTGTTTGGGAGTCATGCTACTTGTTTATGTTTTATAGGAATGGGAAGAACAGCAAAGAAAATAGCCATAGGCAAGGGTACCGGAGAATCCTCATTATCCGGGGCTCTACAACCACGAGTTCATGTGGTGGGTTACGTTCTTTAACTGCGGAAGCCAAGCAAAAATATGATAATGATATCTCAAAACGGGCTGCAATTAAGGAAATGGGCATACAAGTGCCATTGGTAGGGGTTCCAGAAATCAAGCTAGCCATTCGCAATCGTGGATGGGATCTTTTCACTTCAACTCCCATAGATGCCGTCCTTCCGGTGGTATGTGAGTTCTATTCTAATTTTGATCATTATAGCTCCACCAAGATATATGTACGGGGGGAAAGAAATGGATGTCTCTGCCAATGAAATCAATAGGGTTTTGAAGGTCACTCGAGTTCGTAAAGATGAACGGCCAGATACTCGTAATGTCAACGTAGAGCTTCAACAGATCACAAGCGTTCTTTGTGACGGAGACGTGGACTGGACTTTTACGACATATGGCATGACGGCTTGACATTTCCACGCGAATAAACTTAAGCCAGCATGGTTTGTGTGGTTTAAATTCCTTTGTGGCCGCCTCCTACCGGTAAACCACCATCTCTTACCCATGTCACTATGGAACGGGCCAAATTGTTGTATTGTATTGCTACCGGGAAAGCCATTGATGTCGGTCAGCTCATTTGTCAACAAATTTGCTACTCCGCTACCAGTAGGCAACTGGGATTATGGTTTCCCCATCTGATTACGGCTCTATTTTTGGAAAGTGGTGTGGTGATTGAGCCTTCTGAAGAAAAATTGAGGCCAGGCCAGATGATTGCAATGGAGGGTATACGAGTTCCGGTTAAACGCACTAGGTCTGAAGCTTCTATGTCACACGTAAAGGAAGTTGAGGATTCAGATGATTAGCCGGTACCTGCCGTTCAGCAATCGCAGGAGGAGCTTCTACATCAAATCTTTGCAGAGCAACAGCGGATGGGCCAACGTTTTGATTCGTTTATGCAATATCAGTTTACGTGGCAGCAGACCATGGAGGCTCATCAGATGGCCAGAGAGCGAGGAGAGGACCCTTCTACATTTCCTCCCTTTCCTCATTTTCCACAAGATTTGGGCAGCCCATGCTCCTTGAGTTTTTATGCCCTATGTGTTGGGCCGTTTTCTTTGTTTGATATCTATCGTAGTTGATTTCCTAGACAATCTGCGCAGTTATTTTATTAGACATTTTTGTTGGTTAGGCTTCATTTTAGTTGGTTACTTTCTTTTTATTCAGGTTTATTTTCGTAATGGTGTGTTTCGTTTATTTTTTTGTTATGTGTTCCCTTAAGGGAGTAAGTTTTTCTTGATTCTTGTAGGATTATTTTCTACAATTTTCTTGTTCTTCTTATTGTCTGAAGGGAATTATTTATTTGTTTTATTCTATTTTTGTTTAGTGTTAATCCAGCTTTCTTTCGCGACAAAGGGATACTTATAGCAGATACTGCTCCAAACGCGAAATAAATCTAAAGAAGCTTTTCTTTTACCCATTTTTTATGCTTTTATTTTTTTACATTGAGTACAATGCTTATTTTTAAGTGTGGGGTGGGAAAGTTATTTGGATTTTTAAGTTGTTTGGTGTATTTTGCTCAATTTTGCTGTAATATATTTTAACTTTTCCTTTGATCGGAGTTTGTTAAAATTTTTGAAAAATTTGTGCATAAATTGACCATTTTTGAAAAAATTTTGAAAATTTTTGCTTCATGTATTTTTTTTTTTTTCATTTTTCTGCAGGATAAATCATGAGTTGAACCATGCATGAATGAGTAGTCGATGTTAATATTTGCCATTCATGATTTTCAAGATTTTTGAGCACTAAGCCATACTTTAATTTTTGATTTGGGATTTTTAGAGAAAGTTATGTAGACTCAATTGTGTTGCATCCCAAAAACTTGCTTTATTACATTTTCGAAGCTAATTTTTAGACGACCCGATTCAGTTTAAATATGAGGGTAGAGCTTTTTTGTTTGATGAGCTTTTCTAGCCAACCATTTTAACAATTTATTTCTAAATACCTTATTTGAGCCTTATTCTTGTGAAGAGAAACACCATTCACCTTCTTTCACATAAACTCAAGTTACCTACCCTTATTGAGCTGGGTAATGTTCTTTTCATTGTTTTATCCTAAATTTTTCCTTTAAGAGCTTATGGTGCACATTATTTGTTAAGGGGATATAAGGGTGGAAGTTTGTGAGAAGTGAGTGATGTACATTTTTGTTGCGAAATGGGGTATTGGAAAAAATTGTTGAGGAAAAAAAATGAATATGGAAGCTTTTGGTATTTGCAGGTAGTACCCATCACTGGTACCTGCGTATTCTTGATATTTACAGGTAGTGCCTAACATTGGTGCCTATATTTGTAGGTAGTGCCCATTTCTGGTACCTGCGTGTTTATATGTTGCGGGTAATGCCTACCACTGGTACCTGTACTGTGAGTGGACATAAAACTAAAATCACCACGTAATGTATATATGTCCGAGGAAGGTTGGCATGTTTGGTTGTTCAGAATTCTTCATGGGTGTTTGTTACTCAAGTGTGGGGTTGTGGATGTTTGATATTCCGCATTTGAAGAGAAGTTTTATTTTAGTGTGTGGCCACCATTATTATAAAAGCTCTTGTTCTTATCTGCTACATCCTCTCCTTTCTTGGGCTAACAAATATCCTAACCTATAATTCGAACTGAAAGTCCTTTCTAAAGTTGAATTGAATCGATTGTCTAGATTGGTGGAGGGATGTAAGAAGAGTGAGCTATGGGGTGTTTAGAAAAATTAGAAGGTCTTCATGATTTAATCTAGATATTTTCAAATCTACGTTTTTTAATGGCTATAGACATAAACACGAATTTCATGTTTTGATTTTTATTAGCATTTGAGCTTTGGGTTCATAGACTACTCTAATTACTGGATTGATTATTGATTATTTATGTGGATATTTGAAGGAATATATTGAGTGGAATTTTTTATGCTTAAATGTTTTAATTTTATGTTTTCTTGAGGACGATCAAAGGCTAAGTGTGGGGTAATTTGATAAGTTCATAATTGTGCTATATTTTATGTGTCATTTACCATGTTTTTATGTGTTGTAAGCAATATTTGAGTTATTATTGAGCTTAATTGTTATGGCTATTCTTATTTTTTGTAGGGTTTAAGTGAAAAAGAGCTGAAAAAGATGTGAAAAGAAGAAAGAAAATGCCTAGTACGGGACATGCACGAGTATGAAGCCATCCTAGACACTATTTTGTATTTCAAGAATAACTATTGATCCCAAGCTCCAATTGAGGTGATTTAAAATGATTTAGAAAGATAAGAGATAGAACTACAACTTTCACGTTTTACACTTTCCCAAATTATGCAAGCATCAAGGTGCAAATCGAAGCCGAAGGCGAAACACAGTTGAGGAAGCCAGCGCACATGCACTAAAGCTGTGCAGTGCATGTGCGCTGCATCCAGAAGCAAATTCCCAGAAGTGGATCACGCGCACATGTGCGCTATGGTCCCTGCCCCTGTTGCTCGGGGGAAGAAACCTGCCTAGACCTTACTGCCTCCCACGCACATGCGCGCAAAGACCTCAGCGCATGTGCGCATAGGGCAGCCGGGAGGCGTATTTTTGAGTTTTTGGAACGATTCTAAGACAATTCGACTGGTTTGACTCTTTTTCACCCGATTTCACGTTCTTATCCGAAGACTTAATTGTAACCATAAGTACTCATTATAAATACCCCATATAGGGTGAGAAAAAAGGATCGACACTTTCATTTTCTTTTGGCTAGGGTTTTTAGTAGTAGAAATTCTTCTTTATTCTTTCATGGCACTTTGTGCCTAAACCCTTTTCTTGGTAGAGGGAATTGAAGCCATGGTCAATTCTACAAAGTTTTGAGACTTCTTGTGCTTGAATTTATTCAATTTTATCTCAAGTACTGATTATTTTTCTACAATTAATTTTATGATTGTTCTTTTTAGTTTATTATTGCTGCAGACTAAGTTATTGGAATTAATCTATAGTTAGATTGTTTTAACCGCATGTGCTTAATTCAATATATGAAGAAACTAAATTTGACAATTACTGGATTAGTGATATTGAATTTAGTGAAATTAATCATCTAATTGGCATAACCATGTGTGTTTATGTTTAATTAGTTAGACTAATTGTTCTTGTTGATCTTAAAGCTTCTATTAGTTGATCTTTGGCACGTGTCTGGGTTAAATTAATAGTTAGGGTTAATTGGATCGCTTGTTGAAAATTAACCAACTTTAGAAAGAAATAAGAATAAACTTTGAATTGATATTCGTTTGGGTTAATTCTTCAATTAGTGCTTGATATAAAATTGAATTATCTTGTGTGTCAAGGATCAACTAGTGAAATTGCCATGGTGGATATGACCAAAACCAAGACCTTTCTTAATTGAATTCTCTTTAGTATTTTATTTTTTTAGTTTTAGATCAAAAGCATTCAAAACCCCCTTTTCCATTTAGCACAAGAATAAACTCCGTTCTCTGTGGGACGACCTGTACTCACCACTACTACATTTTCATTGAGAGTTGTTAATTTTGGGTGCCTACGAAAGCATTACAACTCCGCAGCATATTATTTGCATACCAGTGTGCCTAAGGATTCTTTTTTTTAGAACATGAATCTGCAGCTATTTTATTTGACTTACCACGTGTGTTGTAATTATTCTATACTTATAAAGTATGAATAGTTTCAAGTAATGAATTCTTACGAACAAAATTATCGGTAATAGAAATTTATGGTAAAAAGTCTTACGAGCTAATATTGACATTTGTAAAAAACAGATTAAATTGGTTAGCAATCCTTTGCCCGCTAAATTGTTGGGAAAGTTATACCTTAACCCCCTTTAAACAGAAAAATAAACATTTTATATGTATTTCGCTTTTCAAGGAAAATACATGCGCTTCACAAATGTTCCAGTGAAGAATTAGAAAATGCACCGTAGTAGAAGCATTTAAAAATTCTCAAATAAATGAGCATGGTTCTTTATTTTTTCTAAAGGGCAATATTATATATGTCAAATGAATGTCATTATTTTTTTATCATTTTAATATTGTTTTAAATTTGTTAACTTTACGACTTACCTTTATAATTTTTGCTTATATTTTGAATACTTTATCAATAATACAATAAACTTCAATTTTATCCCCAAAATAAAAAAAAAATTCCTTCTTAATGAAGATTTTATGTAATCTACCTAAATGTTTGTTAAAGCATAGTATTCACGATGTCAACGTATAACTACAAAAACTAAAGAACAGAACGTGGTTTTAACCATTGAGAACCTCGTGACCGTTTATTTTTTATACAATTTATCTTTTTAATTTCATCTATCTTTAATGTTACTATTTCTAGTCCATTTGTAGTTAGATAAAACTTGAGTTTTTATGAACATATCTAGCCTATATGCATCTGTAAAACTGATATACTTCGACTTAGAGAAAATTATCAAATTAACTCATGAGATAGTTACAGAAATATGCCTTAACAATCGTACAAAGAAAAGAACAAACAACTTTGTTGGTATTAAAATTTTATATACTAAGGAACTGCTCTTGACAAGCAGAAGAAGCAAGTAAGTAACAATCATTATGGAAAAGTTGGTAGTGGCTTCAGTCGCCACAAATAGAACTTAAGAAATACATGGGGGAAACTATTCTCCTTGTTTGAAATTACCTTATGATGCGAAGGAAGTCTTAAAAAGTGAGATACTTAAGAATAGGAAAAATTTAATCGAGGACGTGAGATAGGTACATCACTCTTAAACTCTTTTAGGAGAAGTTCAGGATATCTTTCAAGTTCCACTAGGTCTTTTCAATACGAATTCAATGAAAATTCTTGATTTGGAAGTGAAAAATATTTTAAAATTTGCAATACACAAGAAGACCATCAATGGAATAAATCGCCCTTAACAAGACAAAACTTAGTTCTAAGCCAGTTATAACTGCTGAAAATTCATAATCAAGGGTTTTTCATAAACTTATTGTCATAGTTTTTGTGAAACAGGAACTAGTTTTAATGCTACTAAATGTTCTAATTCTAAAAGACGATAAAAGCCAACCTTGATTCTTAAGACACTGCATGTGCAAATATTATTGTGTGGATTTGAGACGGTGAATCCTTCTTGAAGTTTTGAAAGATATGCATTAGAATGTAAGGGAATGATTTAGTATTCATAGGCAATCACAGGTTGCAAACTATTACTGGACGGTTAGTAAGATTTAATAGGTTGGAATTTTATGATTTTTTTTTTTTCGTCCAAAAGGCACATTTTATATTTTACCATGACACATTTCTTTCTTGGAATGGAACAACGATTCCTGAGTTGTATTCCTTTATGTTGTTCTCAAGGAAGTCTAGTGTTGAGAATATGGTAAAAGTCAATCCATATTGCACTACAGCTAGAATGGAGACGGTTGGCAGGACACTGATGGGAAAGCTAATTGTTTAATAAAGAAATACAAATCTTGAACAACAACGAGTAGCAATTCGATTTTTTTGCTGGACATGTAGAGATACTTTAGAATACAAGCAAAAGAAGGACTTTGTTATGATATTAATTGCCAAATGAAAGGAATATAATAGAGCCACATAGGCTGTTAATCTTAATATTTGTGCATTGCAACCTGCAAACACAAAATTTCTATCTAGGAATAGCAAGTGCTAAACAGGTTCCAAATGATGTCGTTAACACCATGGATTACTAACAAAGCACAACACATGCAGACCTAGAGAGCGAATTAAAATTGATGGAATTTGCTTGTAGGATGTAATGAATTATGGAATGGTGGTAAATCATGTCCAAATTTTCCTCATTTAGTGTGCCTATGGATTCTGATTTTTAGAACATGAATCGGTAGCTATTTTGACTTACCACATGTGTTGCAATATTCTGTCCTCACAAAGTATGAACAGTTTCAAGTATTGAATGCTTACAAACAAATTTATCGAGAAAAGAAATTTATAGTACAAGTCTTACGAGCTAATATTAACATTTGCAAAAAAAAAAGGGTTAGCAATCCTTTTCACGCTAAACTGTTGGGAAAGCTATACCGTACCCCCATTAAACTGAAAAAATAAACATTTTGCCTTTTTTTTGCTTTGCAAGGATAATTCATGTGCTTTGCACATGTCATAGTGAAGAATTAGAAAATGTGTCATTGTAGATGGATTTAAGTTATACATTCTCAAATAACTGAGCATAGTTCTTTATTTTTTTTTAAAGCAGAATATAATAAAAGTCATATGATTCTCGTCATTTTTTTTCCATATAAATGTTGTTTTAGATTTGTTAACTTGAGGACTTACCTTTGTATTTTTCTTCTTATATTTTGAATACTTTATCATCAATGCAATAAGCTTCAAATTTACTGAAATAAAAAAAATAAAAAAAATAAAATTCTTTCATAATGAAGATTTTATATATTCTACCTAAATGTTCGTGAACGCCTAGTATTCACGATGTCAACGTATAACTACAAAAATCAAAGAAAATAACTTGGTTTCAACTATTGTGGACATGGTGTCCGTTAATTTTTTTAACAATTTGTCTATTTAAATTAAGTTATATTTAATGTATCTATTACTAGTCCATTTGTAATTCGATAAAACTGGTGTTAATATGAACATATCTAGTCTATACGTATCCATAAAATTGATATACTTTGAGTTTGAGAAAATTATCTAATTAACTCATCATATAGTTACACTAATATGCCTAAACAATCATGCAAAGAAAACCAGAAACAACTTTAGTTGTTATTAAAATTTTGTATACAAAGGAACTGCACTTAACAAGCAGAAAATGCGAGTAAGCAGTAACCATTATGGAAAAGTTGTTAGTGGCTTTAATCGCCTCAAATACTACTTAAGAGATACGTGGAGGCATGTATTTCCTTGTTTGAAATTACCTTACAATGCGAAGGAAGTCTTTAAAACTGAGATACTTGAGAATAGGAAAATTTTAATTGAGGACATGAAGTAGGTTCATCACTCTTAAACTTCTTTTAGGAGAAGTTCAGGAAATCTTTCAAGTTCTACTGGGTCTTTTCAGTGAGAATTCATCCAAATTTCTTTATTTTGATGTGAAAAATATTTTAAATTTTGCAATATATCAGATGACCGTGAAGGGAATAAATCTCCCTTAACTAGTCAAAACTTAGTTCTCAACCAGTTATAACTATCGAAAATTCATCATCAATGGATTTTTCATAAACTTAGTGTCATGTTTCTTGTGATACAGGAAGGAAATTTAATGCTGCTAAATCTTCTAATTCTAAAGGACGATAAAAGCCAACCATGGATCTTAAGACACTGTATGTGCAACTATTATTGTGTGGATTTGAGAGAGTGGATCCTTCCTGAAGTTTTGGAAAAGATACAGTAGAATGTAAAGGAGATTTAATATTCATAGGCAAGAACAAGATGCAAAATATTACTAGACGGTTAGTAAGATTTAATTGGTTGGAACTTTATGAATTTTTTTCTTTTTGTCCAAAAGGCACATTTTATATTCGATCATGGTATGTCCTTCTTTAATAGGAATTGTGATTCCTGAGTTGTATTGCTTTATGATGTTCTCAAGGAAGTCTAGTGCCGAGAATATGGTGAAAATCAATCCACATTGCACAACAGCTAGAATGGTTGCACAACTGCTAGAATGGAGACAGTTGGCAGGACACTGAAAGGCAAAGTCTAATTGTTTAATATAGAATTGCAAATCTTGAGCTGCAACAACTAGCAATTTGAATTTTGTACAGGACATGTAATGATACTTTGGGATACAAGTAATAGAAGGACTTTGTTCTGAAACTACTCCAAAAATGAAAAGAGTTTAATTGAGCCACACAGGCTGTTTAACAAAATATTTGTGCACTACAACCTACAACTACAAAATTTCAATCTTGGAATAGCGAGTGCAATTCCAAGTGATGTCGTTGACCCCATGGATTATTGACAAAGAACAACATATGCAGTCCCAGAGAGGCAAATTAAAATTGATGGAATTGTCTTGTAAGATATAACGAATTATGGAATAGTGGTAGGTAAGGTTCAAATATTCATCACTTAGTATGCCTGAGGATTCTTATTTTTAGAACATGAATCTGCAGCTATTTTGACTTACCACGTGTGTTGCAATAATTCTATCCTCATAAAGTATGAACAGTTTCAAGTAATGAATTCTTACGAACAAAATTACTATCGGGAATAGAAAGTTATGGTACAAAGTCTTACGAGCTAACATAACATTTGTTAAAAAAAAAAAAGAGTGCTAGAAATCCACATCTATCTAAACTGTTGGGAAAGTTATACCTTATGAACATTAAACAGAAAAATAAACATTTTATCTATATTTTGCTTTGCAAGGAAAATACATGCGCCATTACAAATGTTCCGGTGCAGAATTGGAAAATGTACCGTAGTAGAAGCATTTAAAAATTCTCAAATAAATGAGCATAGTTATTTATTTTTTCTAAAGGGGAATATCATATATGCCTAATGAATGTCCTTATTTTTTTCTCAAAGTGATATTGTATTAAATAAGTTAACTTTACGACTTACCTTTATAATTTTTGCTTATATTTCGAATACTTTATCAATAATACAATAAACTTCAATTTTACCGAAATAAAAAAAAAAACCTTCTTAATGAAGATTTTATGTACTCTACGTAAATGTTCGTTAAAGCCTAGTATTCGTGATGTCAACGCTATATAATTACAAAAATTAAGGAACAGAACGTGGTTTCAACCATTGAGGACCTCGTGACTGTTAATTATTTTACAATTTCTCTATTTAATTTCATCTATCTTTAATGTTACTATTTCTAGTCCATTTGTAGTTAGATAAAACTTGCGTTTTTTTTTAACATGTCTAGCCTATATGTATCTGTAAAACTGATATACTTCGACTCAGAGAAAATTATCAAATTAACTCATTAGATAGTTACAGAAATATGCCTTAACAATCGTGCAAATAAAAGAACAAACAACTATTGTTGATATTAAAATTTTGTATACCAAGGAACTGCTCTTGACAAGCAGAAGAAGTGAGTAAGTAGCAATCATTATGGAAAAGTTGTTACTGGCTTTAGTCACCTCAAATACTACTTAAGAAATACATGGGGGCATGTATTTCCTTGTTTGAAATTACCTTACGATGTGAAGGATGTCTTAAAAAGTGAGATACTTAAGAATAGGGAAAATTTAATCGAAGACATGAGGTAGGTACATCACTCTTAAACTTCTTTGAGAAGAAGCTCAGGAAATCTTTCAAGTTCCACTGGGTCTTTTCAATAGCAATTCAATGAAAATTCTTGATTTGGAAGTGAAAAATATTTAAAATTTGCAATATACAAGAAGACCATGAAGGGAATAAATCTCCCTTAACAAGACAAAACTTAGTTCTAAGCCAGTTATAACTACTGAAAATTCATAATCAAGGGATTTTTCACAAACTTATTGTCATAGTTTTTGTGATATAGGAACTAGTTTTAGCGCCACTAAATGTTCTAATTCTAAAGGACGATAAAAGCCAACCTTGGTTCTTAAGACACCGCATGTGCAACTATTATAGTGTGGATTTGAAAATGTGAATCCTTCTTGAAGTTTTGAAAGATATGCAATACAATGTAAGGGAGATTTAGTATTCATAGGCAATCACAGGTTCCAAAATATTACTGGATGGTTGGAAAGATTTAATTGGCGGGAATTTTATGATTTTTTACAGACAGTTTTTTGTCCAAAAGGCACATTTTATATTTTACCATGACACATTTCTTTCTTTGAAAGGAACAACGATTCCTGAGTTGTATTCCTTTACGATGTTCTCAAGGAAGTCTTGTGTTGAGAATATGGTGAAAGTCAATGCATATTGCACTACAGCTGGAATGGAGACGGTTGGCAGGACACTGATGGGTAGAGCTAATTGTTTAACAAAGAAATACAAATCTTGAACAACAACGACTAGCAATTCAAATTTTGTGCTGGACATGTAGAGATACTTTAGAACACAAGCAAGAAAAGGACTTTGTTATGAAATTAATCGCCAAATGAAAGGAATATAATGGAGCCACATAGGCTGTTAATCTCAATATTTGTGCACTACAACCTGCAACTACAAAATTTCAATCTAGGAATAGCAAGTGCTATTCCAAATGATGTCGTTAACACCACGGATTATTGGCAAAGCACAACACATGCAGACCCAGAGAGGCGAATTAAAATTGATGGAATTGTATCTGAGTTGCTTGTAAGATATAACGAATTATGGAATGGTGATAGCTCTGGTCCAAATTTTCCTCATTTAGTGTGCCTGAGGATTCTAATTTTTAGAACATGAAATCGGTAGCTGTTTTGACTTACCACGTGTGTTGCAATAATTCTGTCCTCACAAAGTATAAACAGTTTCAAGTAATGAATGCTTACACACAAAATTATCGAGAATAGAAATTTATAGTACAAGTTTTACGAGCTAATATTAACATTTGTAAAAAAATGGGCTAGCAATCCTTTTCACGCCAAACTGTTGGGAAAGTTATACCTTATCCCCATTAAACAGAAAAATAAATATTTTATCTATATTTTGCTTTGCAAGGAAATTACATGCGCTTCACAAATTTTCCAGTGAAGAATTAGAAAATGTACCGTAGTAGAAGCATTTAAAAATTCTCAAATAAATGAGCATAGTTCTTTATTTTTTCTAAAGGGGAATATCATAAATGTCTAATGAATGTCGTTATTTTTTTCTTNCATTTTAATATTGTTTTAAATATGTTAACTTTACAACTTACCTTTATAATTTTTGCTTATATTTCGAATACTTTATCAAAAATACAACAAACTTCAATTTTACAGAAATAAAAAAAAAAATCCTTCTTAATGAAGATTTTATATATTCTACCTAAATGTTCATTAAAGCCAAGTATTCACGATGTCAACGTATAACTACAAAAATTACGGAACAGAACGTGGTATCAACAATTGTGGACCTCGTGACCGTTAATTTTTTTACAATTTATCTATTTAATTTCATCTATCTTTAATGTTTCTATTTCTAGTCCATTTGTAGTTAGATAAAACTTGCATTTTTATGAACAATCTAGCCTATGTGTATCTATAAAACTAATATACTTTGACTTAGAGAAAATTATCAAATTAACTCATTAGATAGTTACAGAAATATGCCTTAACAATCATGCAAAGAAAAGAACAAACAACTTTTGTTGGTATTAAAATTTTGTACACCAAGGAACTCGCTCTTGACAAGCAGAAGAAGAGAGTAAGTAGCGACCATTATGGAAAAGTTGTTAGTGCCTTTAGTCGCCTCAAATACTACTTAAGAAATACATGGGGGCATGTATTTCCTTGTTTGAAATTGCCATACGATGCGAAGGAAGTCCTAGAAACTGAGATACTTAAAAATATTGAAAATTTAATCGAGGACGTGAAGTAGGTACATCACTCTTAAACTTCTTTTAGGAGAAGTTCGGGAAATCTTTCAAGTTCCACTGGGTCTTTTCAATAGGAATTCAATGAAAATTCTTGATTTGGATGTGAAAAATATTTTAAAATTTGCAATACACAAGAAGACCATGGAAGGAATAAATCTCCCCGAACAAGAATAAACTTAGTTCTAAGCCAGTTATAACTACTAAAAATTCATCATCAAGGGATTTTTCATAAACTTAATGTCATAGTTTTGTGATAAAGGAACTAGTTTTAACACTACTAATTGTTCTACTTCTAAAGGACGATAAAAGTCCTTTCCAACCTTGGTTCTTAAGAGACCGCATGTGCAACTATTATTGTTTGCATTTTAGACGGTGAATCCTTCTTGAAGTTTTGAAAGATTTGCAATAGAATGTAAGGCAGATTTAGTATTCATAGGCAATCACAGGTTGCAAAATATTACTGGAGGGTTGGTAAGATTTAATTGGTGGGAGTTTTATGATTTTTTTTTTGAGCAAAAGGCACATTTTATATTTTACCATGACACATTTCTTTCTTTGAAAGGAACAACGATTCCTGAGTTGTATTCCTTTACGATGTTCTCAAGGAAGTCTAGTGTTGAGAATATGGTGAAAGTCAATCCATATTGCACTACAGCTGGAATGGAAACGGTTGGCAGGACACTGATGGGTAAAGCTAATTGTTTAATAAAGAAATACATATCTTGAACAACAACAACTAGCAATTCGAATTTTGTGCTGGACATGTAGATATACTTTAGAATACAAGCAAAAGAAGGACTTTGTTATGTAAGTAGCCATCGCCAAATGAAAGGAATATAATTAAGCCACATAGGCTGTTAATCTTAATATTTGTGCACTACAACCTGCAGCTACAAAATTTCAATCTAGGAATAGCAAGTGCTATTCCAAATGATGTCGTTAACACTAGGATTTTTGACAAAGCACAACACATGCAGACCCAGAGAGGCAAATTAAAATTGATGGAATTGGCCTGTAGGATATAACGAATTATGGAATAGTGGTAGCTCAGGTCCTAATTTTTCTCATTTTGTGTGCCTAAGGATTCTAATTTTTAGAACATGAATTGGTAGCTATTTTGACTTACCACGTATGTTGCCATCATTTTTTCCTCATAAAATGTGAACAATTTCAAGTAATGAATGCTTACAAACAAAATTATCCATAATAGAAATTTATTGTACAAGTCTTACAATCTAATATTGACATTTTTAAAAAAAAAGGTTAGCAATCCTTGTCACGCTAAATTGTTGGGAAAGTTATACCGTACCCCCATTAAACATAAAAAAATAAACATTTTGCCTTTTTTTAGCTTTGCAAGGAAAATTCATGCTCTTTGCACGTGTTCTAGTGAAGAATTAGAAAATACCATTGTAGAAGCATTTAAACATTCTCAAATAAATTAGCATAGTTCTTTTTTTTTTTTTAAAGGGGAATATCATAAATGTCGAATGATTCTCGTTATTTTTTTTTCATTTTGATATTCTTTTAGATTTGTTAACTTTAGGACTTACCTTTATATTTTTTTTCTTATGTTTTGAATACTTTATCATTAATGCAATAAGCTTCAATTTTACCGAAATTAAAAAAAAAATCTTTCTTCATGAAGATTTGATATATTCAACCTAATTGTTCGTGAAAGCCCAGTGTTCACGATGTCAGCGTATAACCACAAAAATCAAAGGACAGAACTTGGTTTCAACCATTGTGGTCAAGGTGCCCGTTAATTTTTTTTTCAATTTATCTGTTTAATTTCTATTATCTTTAATGTTTCTATTTCTAGCGCATTTGTAGTCTAGATAAAACTGGTGTTAATATGAACATATCTAGTCTATACATATCCATAAAATTGATATACTGCGAGTTAGAGAAAATTATCAAATTAACTCATTAGATAGTTACACTAATATGCCTAAACAATCATGCAAAGAAAACCAGAAACAACTTTTGTTGTTTTTAAAATATTGTATACCAAGGAACTGCACTTAACAAGCAGGAAATGCAAGTAAGTAGCAATCATTATGGAAAAGTTGTTAGTGGCTTTAATCGCCTCAAATACTACTTAAGAGATACGTGGGGGCATGTATTTCCTTGTTTGAAATTACCTTACAATGCGAAGGAAGTCTTAAAATGTGAGATACTTAAGAGTAGGGAAAATTTAATCGAGGACGTGAGGTAGGTACATCACTCTTAAACTTCTTTTAGGAGAAGTTCAGGAAATCTTTCAAGTTCTACTGGGTCTTTTCAGTGGGAATTTATCTAAATTTCTTGATTTTGAAGTGAGAAATATTTTAAATTTTACAATTCTAGATGCAATAAATCAGAAGACCGTGAAGGTAATAAATCTCCCTTAACTAGTCAAAACTTAGTTCTCACCCAGTTATAACTACTAAAAATTCATCATCAACGGATTTTTGATAAACTTATTGTCACATTTTTTGTGATACAGGAAGCAATCTTAATGCTTCTAAATCTTCTAATTCTAAAATATGATAAAAGACAACATTGGTTCTTAAGACACTGCATGTGCAACTATTATTGTGTAGATTTGAGATAAGGGCTCCTTCCTGAAGTTTTGAAAGAGATATAGTAGAATGTAAAGGAGATTTAGTATTCATAGGCAAGCACAAGTTGCAAAATATTACTGGCGGGTTAGTAAGATTTAATTGGTTGGAACTTTATGAATTTCTTTCTTTTTGTCCAAAAGGCACATTTTATATTCAATCATGGTACGTTTCCTTCTTTGATAGGAACTATCATTCCTAAGTTGTATTCCTTTACGATGTTCTCATAGAAGTCTACTGTCGAGAATATGGTATAGAAGGAAATGTGAAAATCAATCCACATTGCACAACAACTGGAATGGAGACGGTGGGCAGGATACTAAAGGGTAAAGCTAATAGTTTAATGTAGATTTGCAAATCCTGAACGACAACAACTAGCAATTTGAATTTTGTGCGGGACATGTAATGATACTTTAGGATACAAGCAAAAGAAGGACTCTGTTCTGAAATTACTCCCAAATTGAAAGGAATATAATTGAGCCGTATTGGTTGTTTAACATAATATTTGTGCACTACAACCTGCAACTACAAAATTTCAATCTAGGAATAGCAAGGGGTATTCCAAGTGATGTCGTTGACCCC
Source organism: Cinchona pubescens (assembly GCA_025175665.1). Classification (NCBI taxonomy): domain Eukaryota; kingdom Viridiplantae; phylum Streptophyta; class Magnoliopsida; order Gentianales; family Rubiaceae; genus Cinchona; species Cinchona pubescens. Next base: position 6,774,665 of record JANKKI010000051.1, on the reverse strand, counting down.
ATGGATTATTGACAAAGCACAATATATGCAGCCCCAGAGAGGCGAATTAAAATTGATGGAATTGGCTTGTAGGATATAACAAATTATGGAACGGTGATAACTTAGGTTCAAATTTTTGTCATTTTGTGTGCCTAAGGATTTGCATTTTTTAAACCTGAATCTGTAGCTATTTTGTCTTACCACATGTGTTGCAATCATTCTGTCCTCATCAAGTATGCACAGTTTCATGTAATGATTGCTTACAAACAAAATTATTGAGAATTGAAATCTATAGTACAAAGTCTTACGAGCTAATATTGACATTTGTAAAATAAAGGGTTAGTAACCCTTTGCCCGCTAAACTGTTGGGAAAGTTATAACTTATCCCCATCAAACTAAAAAATAAATAATTTATATGTTTTTTCCTTTGCAAAGAAAATGTATGTGCTTCACACGTGTTATAGTGAAGAATTAGAAATTGTAACATAGTAGAAACTTTTAAAAATTCTCAAATAAATGAGCATAGTTCTTTATTTTTTCTATAGGGGAATATCATAAATGTCAAATGAATGTCGTTACTACTTTTTTCATTTAAATATTGTTTCAGATTTGTTAACTTTAGGACTTACCTTTATTTTTTTTTTTTTTTTTTGCTTATATTTAGAATACTTTATCGTTAATATAATGAACTTCAATTTTACCAAAATAAAAAAAAAATCATGATCTTAATGAAGATTTTATGTATTCAACCAAAATGTTCGTTAAAGCCTACTATTCACGAAGTCAAATATAACAAAAATCGAAGAACAGAACTTGGATTCAATCATTGTGGACATGGTGTCCGTTAATTTTTTACAATTTGTCTATTTAATTTCAGTTATCTTTAATGTTTCTATTTCTCGTCCATTTGTAGTTAGATAAAACTGGCATCAATATGAACATATCTAATCTATATGTATCCATAAAATTGATATACTTCTACTTAAAGAAAATTATCAATTTAACACGTTAGAATGTTACACAAATATGCCTAAACAATTGTGTAATGAAAGCAACAAACAACTTTTGTTGGAATTAAGATTTTGTATACCAAGGAACTTTTCTTAACAAGCAGAAGAAGCCAGTAAGAAGCAATCATTATGGAAAAGTTGTTAGTGGCTTTAGTCGCCTCAAATACTACTAAAGAGATATGTGGGAACATGTATTTCCTTGTTTGAAATGACCATATGATGCGAAGGAAGTCTTAAAAAGTGAGATACTTGAGAATAGGGAAAATTTAATCGTGGATGTGAGGTTGGTTCATCACTCTTAAACTTCTTTTATAAGAAGTTCGAGAAATCTTTCAATTTCCACTGGGCCTTTATAGTAGGAATTCAAACAAATTTCTTGTTTTGGAGGTGACATATATTTTGAATTTTGCAATAGATCTGAAGACCATGAAGGAAATAAATCTCCCCTAACTAGACAAAACTTAGTTCTCAACCAGTTATAACTACTTAAAATTCATCATCAAGGGATTTTTCATAAACTTATTGTCACATTTTTTTTTATATGGGAACCAGATTTACAGCTGCTAAATCTTCTAATTCTAAAGGACGATAAAAGCCAACCTTGGTTCTTAAGACACTGCATGTGCAATTATTATTGTGTGGATTTGAGACAGTGGATCCTTTTTGAAGTTTTGAAAGACATGCAGTGGAATGTAAGGGAGATTTAGTATTCATTTGAACAAGCACAGGTTGTAAAACCTTACTAGACGGTTAGTAAGATTTAATTGGTGGGAAGTTTATGAATTTTTTTCTTTTTGTCCAAAAGGCACATTTTATATTCGATCATGATACATTTCTTTCTTTGATGGGAACAATGATTCTTGAGTTGTATTCCTTTACGATGTTCTCAAGGAAATCTAGTGTCAAGAATATGGTGAAAATCAATCCATATTGCGCAACAGCTGGAACAGAGACGGTTGGCCGAACACTGATGTGTAAAGCTAATTGTCTAATATAGAATTGTAAATCTTTAGCTACAACAACTAGCAATTCAAATTTTGTGCTGGACATGTAATGATACTTTAGGATACAAGCAAAAGAAGGACTTTGTCGTGAAATTACTCACAAAATGAAAGGAAAAACATTGAGCCACCAAGGCTGTTGAACTTAATATTTGTCTGCAACTACAAAATTTCAATCTAGGAACAGCAAGTGCTTTTCCAAGTGATGTTGTTGACCCCGTGGATGTTAAACTATTGACAAAGCATAACATATGCAGTCTCAGAGAGGCGAATTAGCGTTGATGGAATTGACTTGTGCGATATGACGAATTATAGAACGTTGGAAGCTTAGATTCAAATTTCCTTCATTTAGTGTGCCAGAGGATTCTTATTTTTAAAAACATGAATCTGTAGCTATTTTGACTTACCACATGTGTTGCAATCATTCTGTCCTCATCAACTATGAATAGTTTGAAGTAAGGAATACTTAAAAACAAAATTATTGAGAATAGAAATTTATAGTACAAAGTCTTACGAACTAATATTGACAATTGTAAAATAAAGGGTTAGTTACCCTTTGCCTGCTAAACTATTGGGTAAGTTATACTTACCCCCATTAAACTAAAAAAATAAATATTTTACTTATTTTTTCCTTTGCAAGCAAAATGCATGTGCTTCACTTGTGTAGTAGTGAAGAATTAGAAAATATACCATAGTCGAAGCCTTTAAAAATTCTCAAATAAATTGGCGTTGTTCTTTAACATCATATTTTTTCTAAAAAGGAATATCATAAATGTCAAATGAATGCCGTTATTTTTTTTTCATTTAAATATTGTTTTAGATTTGTTAACTTTAGGACTTACCTTTATATTTTTTGCTGATATTTCGAATACTTTATCATCAAAATATAATAAACTTCAATTTTACCGAAATAAAAAAAAAATTCTTTCGTAATGAAGATTTTATGTATTCAACCTAAATGCTTGTTAAAGCCTAGTATTCATGAAGTCAACGTATAACTATAAAAACCAAAGAACAAAACTTGGTTTCAACTATTGTGGACATGATGTCCGTTAATTTTTTACAATTTATCTATTTAATTTTAGTTTTCTTTACTGTTTCTATTTATGGTCCATTTCTAGCCTGATAAAACTGTTGTCAATATGAACATATCTAGTCTATATGTATCCATAAAATTGATATACTTCAACGAAGAGAAAATTTTCAAATTAACTCATTAAATAGTTACACAAATATGCCTAAAAAATCATGCAAAACTGAAAACAACAAACAACTTTTGTTGGTATTAAAATTTTGTATACCAAGGAACTGCTCTTAATGAGCAGAAGAAGTGAATAAGTAGCAATCCATATAGAAAGGGTTAATTACATTTATCTCCCCTAAGGTTTGGCTATATTACCAATCGCACCCTTTGGTTTGGCGAAATTACAGTCAACCCCCATGAATGACCAAACATTTAACAAATTTCTCCCTAACCTTAACGACTGTTTGAAAAATGTTCGTGTCAGCAAAAAAAATAATTTGTTATTTCCAAAGTACACTTCTTGATTCCTATTTATTTTTCTTAACTTTCTCTAGTTGAAACGACGTTGTTTCGTATCATTCTTCAAACCCAGACCCAAGCCAGATCCAAACCCAAAATCCGAACCCATATCAACAATTCAAATCCTTCCCATCCCTTCCCCTAGACCCAAACCCAAACCCAAACCCAAACCCAAATTGTAAAACCCATACCAAACACAAACCTATCCATCCATCTTTCCTCCTTCACTATCTCATATCTAGCATCCATCCTCACCAGCCTCCCTCCACGACTCTTCTTCTTCCTTCTCCTCCAACTGCCATATCTTCCTCTTCATCTTTCTCTTCCTCCACCTCCAAACACCTGATCGAAGCCTTTCCTCCTCCTCCTCCACCTCCACCTCCACCTCCTTGTCTGCCAGCCACCTCTACTTCTACTGCCAAATCCCCCTTCTCTTAATCTTGCTACTAGAAACCTACTACCACCACTTAGCCTCTTGATCTACTACCCACCCTCTACTAGTGAACCTACCTTCTCCCCATCCTCCTTCTGTAATTTTTTTTTTTTTTGTGGAATAGTGAAGAGTTTTTTTTTTGGATTAAAAAAACCAAAAAACAAATCTAATTGCTACCATTTGTGCCTGACTGTGATTAAATGTGTGGGAAGTATATGGATACTTGATTGTCTTGTTTGTGATGGAACTTCACTTTTACAGAATTTAAAAAATGTCATTTCTTAATGAAGATTTTATGTATTCAACCTAAATATTCATGTAACGGCTACTATTCACAAAATCAATGTATAACAAAAAAAATCAAGGAACAGAACTCGGTTTCGACCATTATGGACTTGGTGTTCAATAATTTTTTACAATTTATCTATTTGATTTTGGTTATATTCAATGTTTCTATTTCTGGTCCATTTGTAGGTAGATAAAACTAGTGTCAATATGAACGCATCTATACTACATGTATCAATAAAACTGATACACTTTGACTTAGAGAACAGTTTCAAATTAACTCCATTAAATACTTATACAAATATGCCTAAATAATAATGCGAAGAAAACAACACACAACACATGTTGGTATTAAAATTTTATATACCAAGGAACTCCTCTCGACGAGCAGAGGAAGCAAATAAGTTGCAATTATTATGAAAAAGTTGTTAATGGGTTTAATCGCACCAAATGCTACTTAAGAGATATGTGGAACAATGTATTTCCATGCTTGAAATTACCTTATGATGTGAAGGAAGTATTAAAAAATGAGATACTCTGAAAATAGGGGATATTTAAGCAAGACCATGTGGTAGGTTTATCGCTCTAACACTTCTTTTAGGAGAAGTTTAGGAAATCTTTCACGTTACACTAGGCCTTTTTAGTAGCAATTCAATCAAATTTCTTGATTTGGAAGTGAAAAGCATTTGAAAATTTGCAATACTATGAAGGAAATAAATCTCCCTTAACTAGACAAAATTTAGTTCTCAGGTAATTGTGACCACTAAAAGTTCACCATCGAGGGATTTTCATAAAATTATTGTCACATTTGATAAATTGATTTTAATGCTGCAAAATCTACTAATTTCTAAGGACTATAAATGCCAACCTTAGTATTTAAGACAATGAATATGTTATCGTGAGGATTTGAGATGGTAGATCCTTCTAGATGCTTTGAAAGAGATGAAATAGAATGTAAGGGGGATTTAGTGTTCATAGGCAAGCATACTTTGCAAAATATTACGAGATGGTCAGTAAGATTTGATTGGTTGGAACCTTATGAATTTTCTACTTTTTGTCCAAAAGGCACATTTTATATTCGATCACAATACATATCTTTCTTTGATAGGAACAAGGATTCCTTAGTTGTATACCTAGACGATGTTCTCAAGGAAGTCTAGTGTCGAGAGTATGGTCAAAATCGATCTACACTACACATCGGCTAGAATAGAGAATGTTGGCAAGACACTAACAGGTAAAGCTAATTGTTTAATATGGAAATGCAAATCCTGAACTGCAACAACAGGCAATTCGAATTTTATGCAAGAGATATAATGAAACTTCAAGATACAATCTAAAGACGAACTTTGTCAAGAAATTACTTGCAAAATGAAAGTAGTATAATTGAGCCGAATTGGTTGTCAAAATTAATATTTGTACACTAACCTACAACTTCAAAATTCAATCTAGGTATAGTAAGTGCTATTCCAAGTGATGCAATTGATCCCATGGATTATTGACAAAGCACAAGATACGAAGTCTTAGAGAAGCAAATTAACATTGAGACATCGAATTGGCTTCTAAGATATAACAAACTATGGAAGTGTGGTAGTTTAGGTTCAAATTTCCATCCTGCGGTGTGCTTGATGATTCTTATTTTTAAAACATGAATCTATATGCTATTTTAACTTACCACGTGTGTTGCATTCTTTGTATCCATATCAACTAAGAAAAGTTTGAAGTAATGAATGCTTACAAACTTAATTGTCGAGAATAAAAAGTCATATTACAAAGTGTTTTGAGGTAATATTAACTTTTTGTAAAATGAAGAATTAGTAATACTTTGTCCCCTAAACTATTGGGAAACTTATACTTTACCCACATGAAAGTAAAAATAAATATTGTACCTCTTTTTTCCTCTGCTCGAAAAAATCATGAGCTTTACACATTGATACGGGTTGATGCCCAGGGTATGTAGAACTTGGTCACAACCGTAGGATTTATATGCACAAGCGAAAGATAGTTGTTAATAGGCCTCCTTGATTAGCCACAAGGCAATCTTTTAACTATCCTATCTGAGCAAGGAATTGATCCAAAGCCTAATTGGCAGAAAATCAATACCTGGTGTTGGTTATAACCTCAAGTGCTCAATCTTGAAGCCCCAACTAGATTCCTAGTCTAGACAAGACTAAAGAGAATCTAAAATTCTACTTCACTCGTATGAGAGGAAAAAGAAAACTGAAATCTTATTGCCAAAATTCATTTTTTCAATTGTGTACAAGACCCCTCTATTTATAGTTGAGGGTGGAGGATTCTATGACTAAATTATTCAATGTGGGATAGCTAGTTTTAATAGTTGGGCTGGATCCTACAGCCCATTAGCCTTTAAACCCAATTCTTGTACACTTAACTAATGGACCGAAATACATGGCCCAAAAACAAATAATTACGTCTTGAAACCAGCCCAATTAAACACACTAACACTTAAAACAATTGGGCTCAAAATAAAAGACTAGACAACTAAATAAAAGAATATTCCATGGCCGAAATAATGAGGCTAAATTTCGGCCCTTCAGCTTCTCATCCTAGGCTTGATCTTCAATGACTTGGACGTCCATTACTAAGAACATCTTAGACTCTTTAGTGGACTTCATCTCCAAAAGGTTTGTGAGCTCTTCTTGATCTTCAACAACTTCAACTAAGCCCAACATAGCTTCATTGAGGTTCTTAGCTCTTGATCTCGTAATTGGACCTTGTGGAACTTGAAGTGCGGATTCCGTGAGCCTATATCGAGCCTTTGTGGACAATTGATCACCATCAAGTCCTTGGGATGTATCATCTCCCTCCCCCTTAGCAGGATTCGTCCACGAATCGTCACCTATATCAAAAACAAAGGGAGAAAGATCAGTGACGTTAAAAGTTGCAGAAACTTGATAGTCACCAGGTAAGTCTAGCTTGTATGCGTTGTCGTTAATGCGAGCCATGACTTGGAACGGTCCATCACCACGTGAATCTAGCTTAGATTTTCTCTTGTTGGGAAATCTCTCCTTGCGCCAATGAACCCATACCCAATCTCCAGGTTCAAGAACAGACGACCTTCTTGCGACCCTTGTTTCGCACCTCAGCTATCTTAGCATTTGCTTCCTCAATGTGCTTGCGGGCCTTCTCGTGCAACTTCTTGACCATTTCAGCCTTCTTTTGTCCATCTACATTGACAGCAGAAGAAACTGGTAGTGGCAGTAAATCCAAAGGAGTAGTAGGATTAAAACCATACACTAATTCAAATGGTGTAAACTTAGTGGATGAATGCATAGCACGGTTATAAGCAAATTCAACAATTGGCAAACAATCTTCCCAAGTTTTCAAATTCCTTTTCAAAACAGCACGCAATAAGGTGCCTAGTGTACGATTGACAACCTCGGTTTGACCGTCTGTTCATCCACTAAGTTTAGAAAATAACAATTTAGTACCCAATTTATTCCACAATACACGCCAAAAATGTGACAAGAATTTAACATACCTATCAGAAACAATGGTATGTGGGATGCCATGCAAACGCACAATCTCCCTAAAGAACACAGATGCTATATGCATAGATGCATCATCAGATTTACCTTTTTTATAAAATGTGCCATCTTGCTAAACCTATCTACAACCACAAAAATGCTATCCTTGCCAGACTTAGATCTTGGGATACCTAACACAAAATCCATGGAAATATCAGTCCAAGGATGACTCGGTACAGGCAGTGGCATATAAAGACCATGCGGCTTCAATTTGGACTTGGCACGTTGGCAGTCAATGCATTTATTACACAGATTCACAACATCAGACTTCATGTGGGGCCAATGAAAATGCTCTTGAAGTGTGTGCAAGCCGCCTGCAATGTAGTGATCAAGGTGTACCTACGGGACAAAGCATCCGCTACAATGTTATCCTTCCCACTCTTATATTGAACCACATAAGGAAATGACTCAATGAACTCACTCCACCTAGCATGTCTACGACTCAATTTGTTTTGGCCCTTTAAGTGCTTTAGAGACTCATGATCAGAGTGAATAATGAATTCTCTAGAGTATAAATAATGACTCCAATTTTCCAAAGCACGTACTAAGGCATAAAGTTCTTTGTCATAGGTGGAATAATTTAAAGAAGCACCACTTAATTTCTCAGAAAAATATGCAATAGGTTGCTTCTTTTGTAACAATACAGCTCCTATACCTATGCCAGATGCATCACATTCAATCTCAAAAGGAGTATCAAAATCTGGCAAAAGTAAAAGAGGGGCAGAGGTTAACTTAACTTTGAGCGTGACGAACGCCTTTTGTTGAGCTTCTCCCCATCTAAAGCCGACGTTCTTCTTGATAACCTCAGTTAGCGGGGCTGAACAAGTTGGTTAGCTATGGTGCTAAAGTCCTTCACGAACCTCCGGTAGAAACTCGCAAGCCCATGGAAGCTACGCACTTCAGAAACACTCTTGGGGATCGGCCAGTCCTTGATAGTAGCAACCTTGGACTCGTCCACTGGGATACCCCTAAAGGAAACAACAAACCCAAGAAACACAACACTTTCCAAACAAAAGTGGCATTTCTTAAAGTTAGCATACACTTTTCTTGTCTTAAAACAAGCAAAACAGCACGAACATGTTCAATATGCTCATTAAAGCTTTTACTGTAAATCAAAATATCATCAAAATAGACAACGACAAATTTACCAATGAAAGCTCTAAGAACATGATTCATAAGCCTCATGAATGTGCTCGGTGCATTAGTGAGACCAAACGGCATGACTAACCACTCATACAAACCATGTTTGGTTTTGAAAGCAGTTTTCCATTCATCACCTTCTCTCATCCTAATGCGTATCCACTTTTGAATTAAAACTAGCTGTCCCACTGGATCCAATGTAGTCATAGAATCCTGTCCACCACGAGTGAATAGGATGACGATACTTTAGACTGATTCTATTGATGGAGTATGCTATCCATGCACATCCTAAATGAAGTCTCAGGTTCAGGTACTAGATGTATTGTAGGCACAGTTGTTACTGTCTCATACTTTCTCTTACACGGCCTTGACTAACTAGTTCTTTGACTTGCTGTTGAATCTCCTTAGTCTCCTCAGGACTAGTTCTATAAGCAGGACGATTGGGGATCATGGCTCCAGGCACTAAGTCGATTTGATGCTCTATGCCTCGAAGAGGAGGCAAACCAGAGGGTATGTCTTCGGGAAAGACATCACTAAACTCCTGCAAGAGAGCTTTAAACATACTTGGCAGAGAATCATCTAGGTCAGTGGTAAAGAAATAAACATCCTTATACACAAGCAAGACCATAGAAAAATTACACTTCTGTACGTCTTTAACTTGCAAGGTTAATTTTCCATCTTCTTTCACTTTAGACTTAGCAAACTATACCCCTTTCATTAGTCTTCTTTGACCTAAGTTCGGCCAAAGCCTTGTTATGCTCATCAACATTCTTTTTAATTTGATTTTGCTCTTGAAGGACTTGTTGGGGAGGTAGAGGATGCAACACAATGGTTTTACCACCCTCTTCAAATCTAAGACAATTAGTATGACCATCATGCAGTGTTTTCCTTTTAGATTGCCAATTGAGGTCTCAAAGTAAATGACTTGCATTCATAGGGACGACATCACACAACACTTTGTCATTATATTTGCCTAGGTTAATTGAGATATGCACTTGCTTAGTTACTTTTAGTTCACCATTGTCATTTAACCATTGCAGTCTATAAGGTCTAGGGTGTTTAAACGTTGGCAAATTTAGCTTATCTACCATGTATTGTGAAGCTATGTTCACGCAACTCCCATTATCAACAATTAAACCACAAGTCTTACCTTGGACATGGCATTTGGTGTAGAATATGTTCTCACGTTGTACCTTAGTAGGGTCGTCAGATCAAGCCCTGGTTTGAGCCTGCAAGTTTCTTAGTACGACCAGTACTTGTCTATCCATGCCAGTCTCATGGTATTCATTGTCTTCATCACTCAAGATCAGGTCCTTCTAATGGTGGCATCTCGTCTTCACTTTCACTCGTCCAATTGCCATCAGGGTGAGTGTATAAGACTTTCTTATTCGGGCATTGGGATGAAATGTGTCCTCTCCTTCCACATCTGAAACACTGAATGTCCCTTGAGCGGTTAGGGGCCGAGGTATTACCTTGGCTGGTTTGGGCCTTTGGCTTTGCAGGAATGGGGTTCTCCTTGAGTTTCTCCATTCTCTTGCTCTGTTCAGGTTGGTGGTGGTCTCTTCATCTTCATACAAGTGAGCTTTGCTCATTGCCATCTCCATCTCTCGAGCATACTCCTCCACAGTCAGATTCCCTTGTCGGAGAGATTAGAGCTTCCTTAGCTATTCCCTGTGATAATGAGCAAGTACAAACCTCTTTCGAAGAAGGGGTTTGAGGTTAGTCCAACAAGTTATAGGGTAATCACCTATTCTACGTCGTTCTTTTATTTCAGATACCCACCAAGTCATAGCATAGTCAGAAAAGCAGGATACAGCGAACTTATATTTCTTTTCGTTTGAATAGTCATAACAATCAAACAAAAAGTCTACCTTTTATTCCCAGTTCAAGTATTCTTCAGGATCGGCTTTACCTTGGAACGTGGGCATGTTTGGTTTGAGAAAGCCAATTTGCGTGTCCCCTCCTATGATGTGTAAGAGAGACAGCATTTAGGTTGAATCGTCGAGGTTATGCCTTGGAACTTGCTCTCTTCTTTGGATTTGTCGTGGACCACGCCTCCTATCAAAAGACAAATTGGTTAATTCTTCATAATCTAAATCATAATCAGACTCTCCTTTGTCTTCTTGAGTATTGGTTTGGCGTGTGGTCTCTCGATTTGGAGTAGTTGAAGTAGATGCTTGTGGTTTGCCTCGAAGTTGTTGAATTTCAAGACTCATAGTGGTAAATTTCTCATCAAAGTCCTCCATCTTATTTAAGATCCTTGCCATTACACTTTGCATAGCAGTTTCTTGCATCTCCTTGTTCCTTTGTTGCACGTCCTTTTCCTGTGCCATAGTCACAAAACAAAGACTAAAGAGAAGAGGTAAAAAAAAAAAAAAGGTTAGTGGTAATCAATAAGAGAGGGTTTCACTCTTTGGGGAGTAATGCACTCAAGTCCTCACTTTGGTTTTTATCACTCTTAATGATCTCACCTTACTCTTTGAAAATCTCACTTCACTCAAAGATTCTCTTATGAAGCCTTGTAAAAACTATAAAAATAGCCAAAGGTTCCAAAAGTTGATCCTCATGGTTCAAGCAACCAATCGTATTGATTGGAAATAATGTCCAAAAGGATCTCGGATCAATATAGTTCGAAAATTTAGGCTTAACCCTTCGGATATGAGTCAAGGCAAAAATCCGAAAGTAAAAAGGACACAAAGAAAAGCACAAAAAGAACAATAAGATCACAAAATTTAGTAAAGAGAGTTTACTAAATTAGAGAAGATAATTTCAAAAGAAAGAAAAGAAAGTAAATTTTTTTTTGTTTTTTTTTTTGGACAAGACAAAGAGAATAATGAAGACAATTAACAAAGAAGCAACACTAGATGTTTTTTTTTTTTTAATGAACAGATTACCGTGAAGCGATATGAATGGCGGTGAACAGTATGATGAACAGAACCGATTTTTTTTTCAATGACCAGTACCTGTGAACAGTACGGGTGAATAGTAACGATGAACAGTAACTGATGAATAGTACGGTGAACAGTATATGAACAGTGTAATGAACTTACAATTTGAGTTTGACCAAAATTCTAGCCAAGGCTCTGATACGACGATGATACGGGTTGATACCCAGGGTATGTAGAACTTGGTCACAACCGTAGGGTTTATATGCACAAGCGAAAGGTAGTTGTTAATAGACCTCCTTGATTAGCCACAAGGCAATCTTTTAACTATGAGCAAGGAATTGATCCAAAGCCTAATTGGCAGAAAATCAATACCTGGTGTTCATAACCTCAAGTGCTCAATCTTGAAGCCCCAACTAGATTCCTAGTCTAGACAAGACTAAAGAGAATCTAAAATTCTAATTCACTCGTATGAGAGGAAAAAGAAAAACTGAAATCTTATTGCCAAAATTCATTTTTTCAATTGTGTACAAGACCCCTCTATTTATAGTTGAGGGTGGAGGATTCTATGACTAAATTATTCAATGTGGGCTCTCACAAGCTTGAAACCAGTGTGTTTAATTGGGCTAACACTTAAAACAATTGGGCTCAAAATAAAAGACTAGACAGCTCTTATACACATCTAGATGTGTATAAGAGACAGGCTAAATTTCGGCTCTTCAGCTTCTCATCCTAGGCTTGATCTTCAATGACTTGGACGTCCATTACTAAGAACATCTTAGACTCTTTAGTGGACTTCATCTCCAAAAGGTTTGTGAGCTCTTCTTGATCTTCAACAACTTCAACTAAGCCCAACATAGCTTCATTGAGGTTCTTAGCTCTTGATCTCGTAATTGGACCTTGTGGAACTTGAAGTGCGGATTCCGTGAGCCTATATCGAGCCTTTGTGGACAATTGATCACCATCAAGTCCTTGGGATGTATCACACATGTTCTTATAAGGGGCTAAAAATGCATTAGACTAGATGCATTTAAAAATTTTCAAATAAATGAGCGAAGTGCTTAATTTTTTCAAAAGAGGAATATCATACATGTCTAATTAATCAATGTCTATATTTTTTTCATTTTTATATTATTTTAGATTTGACAACTTTAGGTCTTACCTTGACATTTTTTGCTTATCTTTTGAATAATTTATTATTAATATAATAAACTACTATTATAAAGAATTAAAAAATGTTGTAATATAATAAACTACTATTATAAAGAATTAAAAAATGTTGTTTCTTAATTAAGAATTTATGTATTCAACCTAAATGTTAGTTAAAGCCTACTATACACGAAGTCACGTATAACAACAAGAATCAAAGAAAAGAACTTGGCTTCAACCATTATGGACTTGGTGTTCATAAATGTTTTACAATTTATGTATTTAATTTTTAATGTTTCTCTTTCTGGTCCTTTTGTAGGAAGATAAAAGTGCTATCGATATGCACACATCTAGACTATATGTATCCATAAAATTGATACACTTCGACTTAGAGAACAATTTCAAGATGACTCGGTTAAACTATTACAAAAATATGTCCAAAGAATCAAGCGAAGGAAACATTAATGTGAACAAACAATACTTGTTGGTATTAAATTTTATACACCATGGAACTAATCTTGATGACCAAAAGAAGCAAGGTTCAACCACTATGGAAAATTTGCTAATGGGTTTAGTCATCTCAAACGCTACTTAGGAGATGTGTGGGAGGATGTATTTCCTTGTTTGAAATTCGCTTCTAATGTGAAGGAAGTATGAAAAAATAAGATACTTGAAAAAGGAGAAATCGGAATGAGGACATGAGGAAGGTTCATAATTCTAACACTTCTTTTAGGAGGAGTTTAGGAATCAGTTCCACATCCTTTTCAATAAGAATTCCGTCATTTCTTGATTTGGAAGTGAAAAATGTTTGAAAATTTGCATTACATCAGAAGACTATGAAGGGAATAAATCTCCCTTAACTAGAGAAAACTTATTCAAAGCTAGCTTTAACTACTAAATGTTCATCATCAAGGGATTTTCATAAACGTATTGTCACATTTTTTATGATACAAGAACCAATTTAAATGCTGCGTAAGTCTGTTAATTTCAAAGGATGATAAAAGCCAACCATGGTTCTTAAGAGAATGCATATGCAACTTGTCATTAGGAGGATTTGAGAAGGTGGATCCTTCTGCAAGCTTTGAAAGAGGTATGTTTGGGAGATTTAATGTTCATAGGTAAGCATAGGTTGTAAAATATTACTATATGGTTATTATTATTTTATTGGTTGGCACCTGATGAATTTTCTACTTATAGTCCAAAAGGCACATTTTATATTCGATCATGATACAATTTTTTCTTTGATAGGAACAAGGGTTCCTTAGTTGTATTCCTTTATGATGTTCTCAATGAAGTCTAGTGTCAAGAATTTGGTGAGAATAATTCCATGTTGCACATTAGAGAGAATGGAGAAGGTTGTTGACAAAGGACAACATACGGAGTCCTAGAGAGGCAAATTAACGTATGGAGTCCTAGAGAGGCAAAATAACATTGATCAAATTGGCTTGTGAGATATAACGAATTATGGAAGGGCTGGTAGTTTAGGTTCAAAATTTCCATCCTATAGTGTGCCTAATGAATCTTATTTTTAAAATATAAATTTGTATACTATTTTAACTTACCACATGTATTGCATTCTTTGTATCCTCATCAACTAAGAAAAGTTTGAAGTAATGAATGCTTACAAACTAAATTGTCGAGATTGTAAAGTCATATTACAAAGTGTTTTGAGGTGATATTAACATTTGTAAAATAAAGAGTTAGTAATGCTTTGTCCCCTAAACTATTGGGAAACTTATACTTTACCCTCATTGAACTAAAGTATAAATATTGTACCTCTTTTTTCCTATACAAGGAATATTTACGAGCTTCACACATGTTCTTAAGAGGAATTAAAAAATGTATCAAAGTAGAAGCATTTAAAAATTTTCAAATAAATGAGCGAAGTGCTTAATTTTTTCTGAAGAGGAATATCATACATGTCACATTAATGTCTTTATTTTTTTTCATTTTTATATTGTTTTAGATTTGATAACTTCTAGGTCTTACCTTTACATTTTTTTGCTTGTCTTTCGAATAATTTATTATTAATATAATAAACTACGGTTTTACAGAATTAAAAAAGTGTTGTTTCTTAATTAAGAATTTATGTATTCAACCTAAATGTTAGTTAAAGCCTACCATTCACGAAGTCAATGTATAACAACAAAAATCGAAGAAAAGAACTTGGCTTCAACCGTTAAAAATTAAATACATAAATATTTTACAATTTATGTATTTAATTTTTAATGTTTCTCTTTTTGGTCCTTTTGTAGGAAGATAAAAGTGGTGTCGATATGCACGTATCTAGACTATATGTATCCATAAAATTGATACACTTCAACTTAGAGAGAAATTTCAAAATGACTCGGTTAAACTATTACAAAAATATGCTTAAAGAATCAAGCAAAGGAAAAAACAAACAATACCTGTTGGTATTAAATTTTATATACCATGGAACTATTCTTGACGAGCAAAAGAAGCAAGTAAGGTTCAACCACTGTTGGGAAAATTTGCTAGTGGGTTTAGATCTCAAATGCTACTTAAGAGATGCATGGGAAGATGTATTTCCTTGTTTGAAATTCGCTTATCATGTGAAGGAAGTATTGAAAAATTAGATGCTTGAAAAAAGGGGAAATTGGAATGACGACGTGAGGTAGGTTGATAACTCTAACACTTGTTTTAGGAGGAGTTTAGGAACCAGGTCCAAGTCCTTTTCTTAAGAATTCAATCATTTCTTGATTTGGAAGTGAAAAATGTTTGAAAATTTGCAATACAGAAGACTATGAAAAGAATAAATATCACTTAACCAGAGAAAACTTATTCACAGCCACTTTAACTACTAAAAGTTCATCATCAAGGGATTTTCATGAATGTTGTGTCACATTTTTTATTATACGGGAACCAGTTTAAATGTTGCTAAATCTTCTAATTTCAAAGGATGATAAAAGCCAACCTTGCTTCTTGAGAGGATGCATATGCAACTCGTCATTGGGAGGATTTGAGATATGATGTGGTGGATCCTTCTGCAAGCGTTGAATGAGATGTTACAGTATGTATGGGAGATTTAATGTTCATAGGTAAGCATAGGTTCCAGAATATTAATGGATGGTTCGTAGATTTTATTGGTTGGCACCTAAAGAATTTTTTATTTTTTTCCCAAAAGGCACATTTTATATTCGATCATGATACAATTCTTTCTTTGAGAGGAACATGGATTCCTTAGTTGTATTGCTTTACGATGTTCTCAAGGAAATCTAGTGTCAAGAATTTGTGAAAATAATTCCATGCTGCACATTAGAGAAAGTAGCGAAGGTTGTCCAGCAACCGATGGATAAAAATTGATAGTTTAATGTCGAAGTGAAAATCATGAGCCGCAACAACTGGTAATTCAAATTTTATACTAGTCATATATTGATGCTTCAAGAAATAAGCTAAAGACAAACTTTGTAGAAAAATTACTTGCAAATGAAAGGAACACAGGCTAAAAAACTTAAAATTTGTGGACTTCAACCTGTTTCCTTCAAAATTTCAATCTGTCTATAGCAAGTGCTATTCCAAGTGGTGTTCTTGACCCCATGGATTATAAGATACAATAAGTTACCTTGTTCTAGTTTATCCAACACTTGAAAAGTGCAACTCTGCTTAAAGAATTCTTGGAAACTCAAAAGAATGCATTATTAGAAAGAAAAGAATGTGATTGAAACAGCGAACAAGGTAATTTCCATAAACAATATGAAAGCTAGAAAAGAAATTAACGTTGATGTGAACCTCTGAAGCAATTTAAATGAACAAACTAACTAATCCGGATTCAACGAAATATGCCGCAATGTATAGATTTATTGTTTTGTTCTAAGTTTTAAAATTTTACAGCTAGTGATACATCCTCAGGTGAATAATTCAGAAGAAATATCATCTCACAAATGCATTGTAGAAAAAATTTTATTCTACAAATGCATTGTAGAATAAACACACTTCCACTGACCTTGACATGTTCCTTTACTACCTGGACCATGTGACATGGTCATATCCATAGCAACCTCAAGATCTCTTGATGATTTTGACATTTATTCTCTGCAAAAATAACATGTTCTGTTTCTTTTTCTTTTTTTTCTTCCACTCAATTTGGAACTTTCTATTTTCCTGTATTTATGAAAAGTCTGCTTATTTGCTGAAAAGAGAAGAGTAGTCTGCATTAGGATTTAGGAGCCTCTTCTCCTCTGAGGGTTGACATTGGCAAATTCTTTTATCATCCTCAATTAGGTGCAGCACTTTATTATTCAAGCGATGCAACTGGCTTCCTTGGCTGCAATCTTTTTGCGGAGAGCTGAACCATGAACTTTGTTCTCAGTACAAAACCTGCAAGTTAAGAAAATTTCTCTAAGCAGTGGGTTTCAATTAAAAGATGACCTGTTTTCACAGGTCGATGATTAATACATGAATCTCACCAAATGAAATTGATGATGTGAGTTTCACCTATTAAAAAGCAATTGATGATGTAAGGATACCTCGGAGAGGATCTCCCAAGCAACAAGTTTAAGACTTGCTTTCATAAGATTAACTAAAAAAATTTAACAGTACCAACCAAGATTTATGCACACATATCCAAGGTAAATGTCAAATATGCACAAGCATATAATTATCCTTTCCGTGATACCAATATTAATATTGAACTTCAAAATTTACCAGTAGAATGAACTGGAAATCGAACAATCACAATTGTTATGCACTTTTCGTACTTTGCAGTACAAACAGAAAGTTCACGGATCAGATATGCCCATGAGATATACTTGATGAATACTGCTACTGAGAAGGTGCGGATATATTAATCATAGGGTTAATTACACTTTACCCCCTTAAACTTTATTGTCACTAACACTTTAGTCCCTAATATTATCTCTTGAGCACTAAACCCCCTTGACCAATGGTGAACACTAACGGCGTTAGAAAAATTGGCTAAATGGACAAAAATACCTATGAGTTAATTTCACTTTACCTCATAAACTTTAAAATTACTAACACTTTAGTCCTCTAACGTTAATTTTTTTATATTTAACCTCTTCGCTTATGCCAATTCAACATTTTCATTATTTTATCCCTATTCTATTTTATTATTTTGTACTATTGCCTCCATTTAATCTAAATTCCTCCACTAACTATGAAAAATTCTTATATGTCCGATTCACGATCTTACTTGTGGAATGCATGATTAAAATAAGAAACACATCCTCATTTTCTTATACTATTATACATCATTTATAAGTATTATGTGCATCCTATTTAAATTGTAAGGCACATAAGTGAGGCTAATTCAAACAAAAAAAATCTTGTAAATACGCTGAATTAAACTTTTAGTCATTTGTTCATATTTAATTCTATATTAATTCAAATTTTTTCTTGAGGAAATATAAATTCATAAAACAAAAATAAGCAAAAAAATATATTAAAATAAATAGGATTACAATTGTGAAGTATGGTATAGGTGTTACCGAAGGACTGTATTGTCAAAAACAATGTTACGGACTAAAGTGTTAGTTTTTTTAAACTTTACAGGGTAAAGTGTAACAAATAAATAAACAAACCAAACCTTAATCTCACTAAGTAGGGTCGGCTGCATGAATCCTGTTACGCCATTGCGCTCTGTCATGGATCATATCCTTCTCAATTCCTAGATGGGCTATATCTTTCCTACAAGTTACCCACCAAATCATTTTCAATCTTCCTTTACCCCTCTTATTTGACTACTCTCTCTAAAATCTACTCGCTTGACAAGCACTTGTACTAGTCGTCTTAACAGATGACCTAATCACCTTAAGCGTGTTTCTCTCATCTTCTCATCAATAGATGCTACTCCAATCTTCTCATGAATATGCTCATTTCGTATCTTATCCATCCTAGTGTACCCACACATCCATATTAACATTCGCATTTCTGCTACTCTCATCTTTTGCTCATGTGTATGATTCACTACCCAACACTCAGATCCATAGAGCATCGCTGGCCTAATTGCCGCTCTATAGAATTTACCCTTAAATCGTAAATAGGAAATTTCCGGTCACGTAATATTCTCTATGCCATTCTCCATTTAGCCATCCCACTTGTATCCGATGTATAACATCTCAATCTATACCACTATTACTCTGAATAACTGACCATAAATATTTAAAATTTTCACTTATGGGTATCTCTTGATCTCTGATACTAACCCTTATTCCATTCTTACGTGCACCCTTGCTAAATTTTAATTCCATATATTCTATTTTTGATCTATTAATTCTAAACCATTTTACCTCAAGTGTCTCTCTCCAAATCTAGAGTTTAGCATTAACCCCATCTTTAGTTTCATCTACTAACACAATATCATCTATAAATAACATACACCATGGTATTTCCTCCTGTCTGTGTTTTGTAAGTTCATCTATGGCCAACGCAAATAGATAAGGATTTAGAGTTGAACCTTTGTATAAACCTATATTTATAGGAAACTCTCGTGTCAACCCTCCTAGTGTTCTCACACTTGTAACCACATCCCTATACATCTCCTTGATCTATTGATTCTATGTATGCTACTCTAACTCCTATTTTTTCTAAAACTCTCCACACAACTTCTCTAGGGACTATCGCATGCCTTCTCAAGATCAATAAAAATCATATGTAAATATTTTTCTTTATCCCGGTATCTCTCGCTAAGTCTCCTTAAAAGATGTATGGTTTCAGTAGTCGATCTCCCTGGCATAAAACTAAACTGATTATTTGACACCTTAGTTTCATTTCTTAGCCTTCTTTCTATCACCCTTTTCCAAAATTTCATCGTTTGACTCATTAACTTAATACCTCTGTAATTCACACAATTTTGTATATTCCCTTTATTTTTGAATATGTGTATGAGAGTACTCTTCTTCCACTGGTCAGGCATCTTTCTACTTTTCAGTATTTTATTGAAAAGATTAATATGCCAACTTATGCCTTTCTTTCCTAAGCATTTCCATACCTCAATTGGGATATCATCAGGGCCAACTGCTTTTCCTTTCTTCATCTTTTTCAAAGCCTCTTCCACCTCTCAATTCCTGAATCTTTCGATAATACATTACGTTTCCATACTCCTCAAATTTAGCTAACTCTCCTAGAATGATATTGTCTCCATTGTTTTCATTCAATAGTTGATGGAAGTATCTCTCTCATCTTTCCTTAATTTCCTCATATCTTACTAGCACCTTATTATTTTCATCCTTGATGCACTTGACTTGGGTTAAATCCTTCGTCCTATGGGCTCTTGCTTTAGCAATTTTATAAATATCTGGCTCCCCCCTCTCCTTAGATTCTGATTTTTGGTAAAAATCTTTAAAAATCCTATCCCTCGATTCACTTACAACCTTTTTTTGCCTTCGTTTTAAACAATCTTATATTTCTCAATATTTTCGTCACTTCTACAACTATATAGAGCATTACAATTAGCCCTCTTAACTTTGATTTTATCTTGTACACCTTCATCCCACCACCAAGATTCCTTTTTCATGGGGGCATAACCTCTTGACTCTTCAAGTATCTTCTTAGCCACTGTTCTCACAATCTAGTTGCTATGTTATAAGGTATCAGATTCTCCTTGTAAGTCCCTAATACTTTGCCCTAACAAATCTTCCTTAAAAATTTCTTCTTTTTCCTTCTTTAAATTCCTGCATTTAATTTTAGATGATTTAAGTAGGTTCTTTCGCCTAATGTGATGTTTAATCCTCAAGTCCACTACTAAAAGCCTATATTGTGAGGTTAAACTTTCTCTATGTATAATTTTACAATCTCTACAAACCCTTCTATCTCTCTTTCTTGTGAGGGGTAAAGTGTAATCAAACAAAAAAAAAAAGGAATAAAATGGAATAGGGTTAAAATGGTCAAAACATTAAATTGTGAAAACAGAAGGGGTAAAGTGCTCAAAAGATAACGTTGGGGACTAAAGTGTTAGTAACACTAAAGTTAAGGGGGTAAAGTGTAATTAACCCTTAATCATATTAGGAGAATGAAAACAAACTTGAACAAAAAAAAATGAATTCAACAGACTAAAGACAGTTTATCAATAAGAAAACAGTCTTTACAAAATGACTAGCAAGATTTTGATCAAAACTTTCCAATTTACAATCTAGTCATTGAGTTATTAATATTTTTCAGCTAATGCAATCCCAAAGCAAACAACAATTACTGAAATATCATAGACAATAAATAAGTTGCTGAAAGATGCATTAAAATATACTCGCAAATGATGGGAAGAATACAATGTTGTCATCCACAATCACAAATTTGAACTTCTGATCAGGACTTTGATCTCCCCAGTAGCTTCCCCAATTTCTTTTGCCGAATTTTCTGCAGATTGTTTGCACCAATGAACTTCAATCATTTCCAGAGTAGTTATGTCCGCAAAATCATATGGAATATTCTCAAGGTCTTTGCAATTCTGCAAGACAAGTCGTTCAAGTTTTGGCAGGTGATCAGAAGAGGCATTCCATTGGGCAATGTTCAGAGACTCGAATTTCAAGAATTTAAGTTCTGGGAACTCTTCTTCCCTCATGTCCCATCTTCGTCCCTCAAAGGCACCAGATTATAAAAGCAACTTGAGAACTGCCAGGTTTGGAAGTCTGCCAATCACAGAGATATGAATCCATGGTAGGTGAAAGTTTGATAGACTCAATTCCTTTAAGTTCAATGGAAGATTGAACTCACTTGTGTTAAGAGGGGTCCCATAGTAAAATATACTGAGGGACTCTAACTGAGTTAGAAAATTCAGTCCTGGAAACTGATCGCTGTTCTTGGAAGAATACCGTGATTCAAAGAATATGCTTTTAAGTTTGCGAAGATTTGGCAATCTCTTCATTATCTTTTCTGTATCTTCACCACAAGAAAGAGACGGGCAGGAAAAGCTGACTAAATTTTCTAACTCAAAGAAGCCCCCCAACTCTTCACTATCCTCTTCATCATCAGAGTCCAAAGAAAGATAAATATTATCTTGTAGGACAACTGGTAGGACAACATGAACATTCACATGAAGATGCCTCAAGCTTGTCATGCGCCAAATAGTATGTGGTAGGACAACCTTACCGCGCAATCCATCTACTTCACAACAAGAGTTTCCAGTTTCCTGAGGTTGGCTATTGTTCGTGGAATATATTGCAAATACCCACTCACTGCTAAATATCTCAATAGAAACAGTTGCTTGATTTCAACAGGGAAGGAAACACCAATATTGATGCATTCAAAATCCAAGACCCGAAGAAATTTGAAGTTGTGACAGACGAATGAGATGTCATAAGGACATCTTGGCTCTGAATCAGCAGAGGCAAAGAATATCAAAGAACGGGTGCCCAGGCCAGAAGGTCTTGATTCAACAAAATGGTTTCGCTTCAAAAAAATACTCAACCGATATGCCTTATATGCTACAGGATCTAAATGATGGTAAAAATCAAATTCAAAGCCATAATCAGAACCAGGAAAAGAAGAATATGGTTTGTCCCACCTGGTTACCAGCTGTAAGAAGTTCTCATCTTCGGCTTTTGATCTACAAAAATCGAGTATAAGATCATGAAGGCGACATGTTTTGACCTTTCCGTTGGATCTGACGTTTGGAAATTATCACTAGGCTTCTGTGTATTAGATCCTCCAGGTAAGCTTCAGCAATATCTTCTAATCTCTTCGACTCAGTTTTCTCAATGAATCCTTCAGCCAGCCAAAGCCGTATCAACTTGCTGACGGGAATATCTCTGTCTTCAAGAAAAACTCCCAAATAAAGAAAGCATGATTTTAGATGTTCCGGTAAGTGTTTGTAGCTCAATTCTAAGATTTCCAAGCACTGAGCTTCTGGATCCTTCATTATTTCTGAGCTTAAGCTTTCTGCAATTTGTTCCCACAACTCTTTGCTCTTCTCTGTCCTTCGGAGTAGACCAGAAATTGCAACAACTGCAAGAGGTAGTCCTTTACACTTTTGAGCAATTTCCTTTCCCGCCAGCAACAACTCCTGGGGACAACCTTCACCTTGGAATACTTTTCCTTCCAATAATTTCCAACTTTCGTCATCAGAAAATGGACGAAGAAAATGAGGATCGCCATTAGGCTCAATTTTAAGGAACCAATGCCACATCATGGAGACGACTCGTTATCAAGATTCTACTGCCATTTATGTCCTCTGGGAATGAACTTTTCAAGTCATTCCAAGCTCCAGCATCCCAAATGTCGTCTATAACTATGAGATATTTGTTTTTCAACAAGCACTGACGCAATTTTGATTCAAGATCTTCATCACTCATTTGACAAATCTGGTCAGTAAGCCCGTGAATGTCACGTAAAATCCCAAGCAACAATTCCCTCTTCTCATATACTTGCGAAACATAACACCATGCACGGCGATGAAAGTGAAGCATAACATTTTGATTGTTGTACGCTGTCCTAGCCAATGTTGTTTTGCCAATACCGGGCATTCCAACAATAGAAATAATATGTCGCTGTGAAGATCCTCTGGTAAGTTGATCGACTATAGCTTGTTCTTCATCATGGAGATCCACCAATGTGTCACTTATTGCTTCTTGTGTATCACTACCATCCTGTGATGTCATGTTGAGTGAAACCTGGGCGAAGACATTATTGACATTTTGGACTTCGGCATAACTATAAGAGGTAGTCAAGTGAGTTCCAGAAGACTGCTTGTTGACAAGTCTTAACTCCTCTAGCAGATTATATAACCAGAAGAAATGCTGCAATTGAACATCATCCCTATAAATCGAGTCGATAACATATTCCACCTTATATTCAATGTTAGTAACGCGATCACCAAGATCTTTCAGTTCTGGATGCTCATGAATATCCAACTCTGAAACTTTCATAAGAAGAGGATTCAATGATTTAAGATGTACTTGAATCTCTTCAACATGATACTTCACTAGTTCAATTGACTCGGGATAATACTCCAGTAGCTCCCCTAGGTTGGTGAACGGAAAATCCATGAACCCTGGTTTGTGATTCATGGGGAACTTACATGGGGGAAATTGGGGACCAATCTCAATAAGCATTGGCTTAAGATGCTGCACCTTGTCTACCAACTCACAAAATAAAAGGATCAGTTTCTTGATCACGTCTTAATCTCTGTGATATTTTTGTTGGCACGATTCGAGTAAGATAAACACGTTATCCCCCTCAAAAATGCTTCAATTTGTACAAAGATCATGCCCATGTCCTCTCTGTCCATCAGTAGCTTATTTGAGAGAATTGCTTTCAAAAAAGTGATCTGGTCAAAAAGGAATGCAATTTGATCTTTCCCATCAACCATGAAAGAATTAACATAATTACTCATGAATTTTAATGTCTCCCCTAAAAATGACTCTGCCCTGACAATCACAATCTTAAGAAGCAGGTGAAGAATTGAGTTCTTTAACATGGATTCTGAGATCTTCTTGGCCTCGAACGACTGACAAAGAGAAGCTACCTCATCAGGAACTTCTTCAATGACTTCCAAGGCCTTTATCCCAGGTAGATAAAAGGAATATCTTCTCAGGTTTCCCATTATCAGCTTGAATTCATCTTCAGTTTGATATTTCTCAGATGATGAAATCTTGGAGAAATTATTCCTGCTAAGCTTATGGTGGAGTACAGTTTCTTGAGGAAAATCTCTGCCTTGAGAAGACAAATTTCTCTAAGTAACTCTGAACACGGACGAATAGGAATATAAACATCCTCCTCCACCTCCTCTCCCCGTACTGCCTCAAACAGAGATGCGGTCCATAGTAGCACTGTATTAATTTCTCGACAGAAACTTTCTGCTACCTCCTCCTCCTCGTGTAATATATTGTTGAGAAAACAGGTTAACAATGAAGATACCTCATTTTGAATATCTTCATATACCTCCTTTTGAATATCTCCATGTCTCCAGTGGACCAAATATTTGCAAAAATAATCCACTAAATCTCCTCCCTGATGTCTTCCAATTTTAGAAATAGCTATAAGGAAATGGAGATGGAACTCAATGAATTTGGGATTTGTAGTATCAATCTCATAATGCAAATCCTCCACCACCTCTTTGAGCCGAGGGTCTGTTTCTGTTGCTGTTATGTAGTGGAACCAGTAATTACAAGACTGAATTGCGCTCCGCACAAAGTCACAGATGCAACCTGATTTAGGAAATCATCAATAATAGTTACATCATCATCGTCATCGTTATCATCATCATCATATCCTGTTTCGGGAAAGTCAACTTGAAAGCCACTACTATGCACACCATCAATGTAATCCCGGATCATTTTCAGTTCTTTGTACAAGGCGTAAATTTCTTTCCGAATAATAAGACTACCAGCTGAATCAGTTGTCGATAATATGAACATCACATTGCATCGTACAGAGTCGACAAAACTTATCCAAGAAGAAAAAGAATCATCATCATCATAATGAAGAAGAGGAGGAGAGTGCACTTGGAATGAGGATACCGATAAATCATCCACGGCTTCTCTAATATCTACCATCAAACTCTTGGTTTGTGTTCGGCAATAATCGACTAATTCGAGGAATTCCCACTCCCTATACTGGTTCTTCATATATCTCCTCTTCTCTTCAAGGTCTTCAGCAATCTGCTCTGCTGCAGCTTCAATCTTGAGTGCAATCTCAAGATGAGACAAGAGAGATTCTCCAGCATCACTCCAGCAGCGTATGAATTCGCAAAGGGTGCTGAGGAAACTCCAGTCTTGGTTGACTTGATGGATCCCTTCAATAACACAAGAGGCAGGTCCAGCGGATTGCCAAGGCCACCAATCAATTGCATCATAATCCTCTTCCAGAAGTTGAGTCCCTAAGTCCACCAAAGCAATAAAAATGCGAGCAGCAGCAGCAGCCATCTCCAAATATGTTGTCCGGTCTCAAGAGGATCTGTGTTCTCTGTTTCAGGCGTTCCTTCACTTATGATTTTAGTATACTTGCTGGCTACCTAAAAGTTTGAATTTTCCTATTCTCTTAGCAAAAATATAAAGAAAAAAATTGAATTTTTATTCTCCTAGCAAAAATAAAAAATAAAAAGTTTCTTTTCTATTCTCCTAGCCAAAACAATAAAACAAAAAAATGTTTGACTTTTTCTATTCTCCTAGCCAATAAAATAAAATAAAATAAAAAGTTTGACTTTGAAGAATCTAGCAGTACATTATCAGTTGGGCTTCAAAAGTCTTGGATGTATTGAGTATTAAAAAAACAAAATTTTGTGGCTCTACATGGGTCCTGTTTAAAACACATATGTGGGACTACATGAATATCTCAAAATGTTTAAAACATGATTTTTCCAGTTAAAAAAATGTTGGGTAAGCAGAACAGATGTAACCATTTTTTTGTAGGGAAATCTGAGGTGTTTGAATTTGTAGGCGTTTTAGTTTTTTTTTTTTTTCTTCACAATAAATTCACAAAAAACAGTGTAGAAAACAAAGAGTGGGGTATATCTATCATTTTATCAATTTAATAACCAAAAGATATAAATTTACAAAAGTTACTCATATGTCTTTGAACTCGCTGCTTCCAATAACTTGGTAAAAATCATTGATGAATCCCATGACTTATTATGGGAAGAGGAATCCCAGTTAAACGACTAATGATGTTTTACTTTTTTTTATAAAAAAAAAAAGTACCAATTTTTAAGGATTTTTGTCTAAAGTCATGTCCCATGTGTAGACAATGGAATTTTATTTTAATTAAAATTATCATTTGTCTATAAATTAATTTAATTGGCATATTTATGGTCTAATTAAATAATGTCATATGTCATATATATTTTGGAGCATTGGTTAATTTAAAACCAATTATATTGCACCACATGTTAAAATGAGGTAGTTCGACCAATCAAATGTATTTGTGTCACTCTTCCAATTAAATTGTGCCATGTCACATGTCTGCAGGACTTGGCCAATAAGAATATATGTACTCTAGTATTTATCTCTTTATTAATAAATTAAAATATGGAGATAATATCAAAGTAGTACAATCCCTATGTATTGATACTCTTATGTGCGTAAAGAGATAAGAATTTGTTTCTTGGTATGCAAGTAAGAAGTTACACATGTACTACAAGTTTTCTAACTTGCTCCCCTCCCATATATGTATAAATAGGGGTCATCCCTCAGAGGTTCAACACACATAAATACATACACACATATTTCTGAAGTCATCACATATCCTCAAAGCTGTGGAAGCTCTAAGTCTTCAAATTTTTTCTTCAAGTCTTCCATATATCAAGATTTAAAGATTTTCATCAAATATTTTTCAAATCTTCCATATCAAGATTTGAAGAATTCAATACTTGGTTCGGGAATAAGTAGTGAAGCCCTCGGATCGTATCTGAAGTAAAGAATCGAAGAAATTTTCTCCACATATTGAGAATACCTAGAGATTGTAATCCTTTATAACATATATTCATATATTCATATTTTTATCGCTATATTTCTTGTTTGTTCAATTTTTACAGATTTGAAATATTTCGTTGCACACAATTTTGGCACGCCTAGTGGGACAATCTCTACCTTCCATCTCTTTGTTTCATATATCTATTCAACTACAAATCTACATCAATGGCTTTAAAGAACGACAAATCCATGCATGCTCATTCTAATGCTGCTGACTTAAAAATCACTGTGGGTTCTGCATATGATTTTGCGAATTTACGAATTGTCCATCCAACCACAAGAGAGTAGCATTACGAGAGCTCTCTCTCAAAGTAATCCAGAGGTGCAGTTTGCATCAGCTCCCGTGTTTGGCTCGACACCACCGAAAATCACTTTTCTTGTGTTGGGGTTCAAAGATGTTGGAGCTTCAATCGAGAAAATCCTCGCAATGCTTGAAGCAGGTTTTGATTCCAAAGCTTCGAAACATGATGATGACATATCAAGTAGCGATTCTACGTCTTCTCAAGGAACTCCACATACGAGATCTCTTATCCGAGAAAATTCTGCAACTTCTACAGCATTTTCTGTTATGCCTGCTATGGTGACGTAAACCTCAACTCTGGAGAATCAAATGGCAAGCCTAACTAGAATGTTGGAAACAATGATGAAGCGCATACAAGATCAAGATGCCATCATTGCTCAAATAATCAATAAGAAAGTCAAATTGATTTGGAGGCAGCTGGCGGGCATCAAGAAATAGAAACTTCGTCTAAACAACAAGGAAAGGCGAAAGAAGTGCACATGACTTCGGATGGAATGATTTGACATGCCGATCAATTGAAGGAGTTCGTTGAAGGTATGATCAAGGTGAAATATGAAGGTGGTTCAAAATCGAACCTTATATTCGCTAAGCTTTAATCCGCAAGAATTGACAGCTTGATGATGCCTTGTGGATATCAACCACCGAGCTTTCAGCAGTTTGACGGCAAAGAAAATCCGAAACAGCATGTGGCACACTTTGTCGAGACATGTAATAATGTCGGAACTTATGGTGATTTGTTGGTCAAGCAATTTGTCAGCTCACTAAAAGGTAACGCCTTCGATTGGAACACAGATCTTGATGCCGGTTCGATTGATAGTTGGGAGCAATTGGAGAGGGAATTTCTCAACTGGTTCTACAGCACTAAGAGGACTATTACTATGACTGAATTTTCCAACGCCCATCAATGGAAAGACGAACCAGTTGTTGATTATATTGATCGATAAAGGACTTTAAACCTTAATTGTAGAGACCGACTCTCCGAGACGTCCGCCATTGAAATGTGCAGATTCAAGGCATGAAGTGGGGATTTCGTTATATCCTACAACGCATTCAACCTTCGACATTTGAGAAATTGGCAACAAAAGCTCATAGTCTTGAAATTGGCCTTGGAAATCAAGAACTGCCTATTCCTGATCCTCGCAAGAATAAAGAAAAATAGGACTTTAAGAAAGGGAGCAAGCCTTCTTCCAAGTTTGGAAACAAAGAAACTATGACAACAAATACTGCACCCGTTAAGATCGCAACAAAAGTCGGTCAAAAGGTGTCCGAGAAGGTAGAGTCTGCGCAAGGTAGGCCACAAAGAAAACCTACACTGAGGGAGATGCAAGAGAAAGAATATCCTTTCCTTGACTCTGATTTTCGAGGCATGTTCGATGATCTACTCAAAGCCAAACTCATTGAGCTCCTCGAGATGAAACGGTCGGAGGAAGCTAGGCGAGTTCATGATCCAAATTATTGTTGTTACCATCGCTTGGTTGGTCATCCCTTCACAAGGTGTCTTGTTTTTAAAGACATAAGGTGATGGAGTTAGCCCGCCAAGATAAGATTTTACTTGAGGAAGATAAAGCAAGTACAAATCAGACCACTATAATTTTTGACTCCCACAATTTGTTGAAGAGTGGTAAAGTATCTCATCTTCCATCAAAGATAGGAACAATACAGCCCACGATAAAATTTGGATATTTCAATCCCATTCCATTATATGACAACCTCTTTTCACAAGATGAAATACCTTTTAAAAGGTAAACTGAAAAATTGTTGAAGGATAATGGTGCCACAAATGATCAGTCGGATGAAGGATGACACTCATCACTCACAAAAGAAGCCGAAAAGTTAAAGCGCATAAGACTAATATGCTACCAAAATTTCAGATGGTAAAAATGCGGGTTGCAAAAAGAAAGTCCAAAAGAAGAACAATTTCGCATCAATCCCTCCAAGTGGTGCGATGTTTCAAAATGTCCGTCGACCCATTACTTTGAAAGAATTCATGGATACTTGAAAGATGACGACGTCCTTGCTATCTTGCCATGTTGTGAACATCAATAACAATGAAGTTGATGAAGAATTTGAAAAGAAACTCAATGTTGCTGATAAAGTTCTCGAGGAATGTGCAGCAACGATTGTTTTTAATGACGAGATTTATTTCTTGGGACAAAAGCTCACAATCGACCATTGTTTGTAAATGGTTATCCACGTGAGCAAAAAATAAATCGTATACTTCTCGATGGAGGGCCTGTTGTGAATATAATGTCTTTACGTGCAATGAAGGAGTTTGAAATCACAAGTGATGAACTCTCATAAAACTGTCTCATGATCCAAGGATTCAATCAATGAGGGCAAATAGCTATTGGTCTTATAAGACTTGACTTATTAATTGGCGATTTATCCTCAAGTGCACTTTTTCATGTTATCAATGCAAAAACATCTTATAATATGCTATTTGGGAGACCATGGATTCACGAGAATGGTGTTATACCATTAACTCTTCATCAATGTTTCAAGTATTTCCATAACGGCGTTATTTTCATAAAGAAAGTAGTTGCTAATGAAAAGTCGTTCACTAAAGCGGAGAAATACTTTACTGATGCTTAATTCTACCTACAGGATAACACAAAGAAAGAGTTAACAAAGGAAGATGGTCGAAAATCTAAGATACACATCTTACGCTATGTTCCAAAGTCAAAGAGAAAAGAAGGTCAATCTCTTTTTGTTAGATGCAATGAATTAAAGGAGTTCACTGTACCACTCACCAAAATTGAGGTGGTTAAATATAGTGAAACTCTTCTTGAAGGCTTTGTTAGGCCAAAGATGGAGTCCAAAATAGAGCACAATTCATTACCTACAACACGAATCGACGAGGGATTTGGTCCAAATGCATACAAGTTGCTTGTAAAAGCAGGTTACGATCCTAAGGAAGAAGGAACTTTGGGCAAGCTTCCTGCAGAGATAACTGGAGAAGAGACACATGGCATGACTTCTACCCAAAAGATGTTAAAAGACAAAGGATATCCTGTCAACAACCTATCAGGCACATGGGATTTGGGTATAGACCACCTTCTCCTGTGCGTATAGCAATTAAAAGGGCTAATACGCATCATATTACTATCAAAGAAGAAATTACGTTGAAAGGTTTAAGGCGATCAGTTTTTGATAGATTGAGAAAAGTTACACCACGTGTTTCGGTGTTTGATAGGCTTGGCCCACGAGGAAGAGTTTTGATGAAGTAACCTATTCATGAAAGGTTGAGTTTTTCAAATGCACAAGAATATATTTTTAATATGAAAGGAAACAATACTTCCTACAATGATGGGAGTTTAAGAAGACGAGTCACTAACCTTTTCATACATTACGGCAATTCGTTAAATGCGAGAAAGGAAACCATCATTGATATAAACGTCAAAGAGAAAGACAAGGAAAGCATTGCCTCCTGCAACCATATCACTGTTCAAAATGAAGGGCCTTTAGAAGAAGAAGATGTCGGAGATGCAGAGTCTCCTGAATTGGAAGAAGGCATGAAGGCAACCGTTGATGAGTTAACGAGGAAATCAACCGTGGCACAAATGATGATCCTCGCCTAATCTACATAGTTACTTGGCTGACTCCTAAAGAGGAACAAGCATATGCAGAACTGTTGTTCGAATTTAATGATGTTTTTGCTTGGAATTACAAAGAGATACCTGGCTTGGATCCGAGAATTGGTGTTCATGCAACACCCGTTAAACAAGTCCAAAGATGTTTTCGGCCTGATTTGATCCCATTAATTGAAAGGGAGGTAAACAAGCTCATAGAAGCTGGTTTCATCCGAGAAGTAAAATATCCAGCGTAGATTTCAAGTATAGTCCCCGCAAGGAAAAAGAATGGACAGATCTGTGTTTGCGTTAACTTTTGAGATCTCAATGAAGCTTGTCCGAAAGATGACTTTTCTCTCCCTATTATCGAATTGATGGTCGATGACACAACTGGTTATGAAACTTTGTCCTTTATGGATAGATCCTCGGGATACAACCAGATCTGAATGGCACCGAAAGATGAAGAACTTACTGCTTTTCTGGCTCCGAACTTCTAAAGGCATTTATTGCTACAAAGTCATGCCTTTTGGCTTAAAGAATGCGGGAGCCACATATCAAAGGGCCATGCAAAAGATCTTCGATGACATGCTTCACAAAAATGTAGAGTCCTATGTTGATGATCTCGTTGTCAAATCAAAGAAACAAATTGACTATGTCAAAGATCTTAGAATGATGTTCGAAAGATTTCGAAGATACCAACTCAAGATGAATCCTTTGAAGTGCGTTTTTGGAGTTACCTCTGAAAAGTTTCTTGGGTTTATCGTACATAGCCGAGGAATTGAAATTGATCAATCCAAAATCGATGCTATCTTGAGGATCCCCGAACCGCGCAACATTCATGAGTTGAAAAGTTTGCAAGGAAGATTGGCTTATCTTCCAAGATTTATCTCCAATTTGGCTGGGAGATGTCAATCATTTAGCCATTTGATGAAGAAGGGTGTACCTTTTGAGTGGGATAAAGCATGTAGAAATGCTTTCAAAAGTATAGGGCAAAACATATCTCACGAAACCCCCTCGTGTTAGCTGCACCTATTCCTGGTAAGCCTTTAATTCTTTATATTGCTTCACATGAACGATCTGTAGGAGCGTTACTTTCCCAAGAAAATGGTGAGGGTAAAGAAAATGCACTATATTATTTAAGTCGGATGATGACACCAAATGAATTAAATTATTCGCCAAATGAGAAGTTGTGCTTGGCTCTCATATTTGTCATTCAAAAGTTAAAGCACTACTTTCAAGCTTATACTATCCGTTTGATATCCGAGGCAAATCCGATCAAGTATGTTATGACTAAGCCTGTGGTGTCAGATCGTCTCGCAAGGTGGTACCTTCAAATTCAACAATTTAAAATTGTTTACCTTCCTGCGAAGGCTGTCAAATGACAGTGTTGGCTGACTTCTTGGCCGATCATCCCATACCAGCTGAGTGAAAATTGATTGATAAACTAGCAGATGAAGATATTTTCGTGGTCGAAGTTCTTCCATCTTGGACAATGTACTTATGATGGTGCCGCACATCAAGGGGGCTGGAGCTGGAGTAGTATTCATCACTTCTGAAGGAGATGTGTTGCCATATTCATTCACTTTAACACATCAATGTTCAAATAATGTCGCTGAGTATCAAGCACTTATCCTTGGTCTCGAAATGGATATGAAGCAACTACAACTTAGAGTTTTTGGAGATTTCAAGTTGGTAGTCAATCAGCTCCTTGGCAAATATGAAGTCAAGAAACCCGAGCTGTGGCCAGATTATAATTATGCTAGGCAACTAATGGGGTGGCTAGGTGATATGACTATAGAGCATGTTCCAAGGAGGTACAATCGACAAGCTGATTCCTTAGCAAAATTAGCTTCAATGCTCATTCTGCCTAATCAACAAGTTCAAATTCCCATTTGTCAAAGTTGGGTTGTGCCTCCTCATTTTGAAGAAGGAAATGATGTGAAAGTGAAAAATACTCACGTGATTTCTATCTATGAAGTGGAAAAGGAAGATTGGCGCCCACTAATAATTTTACAGATTATCTCAATTAGGAAAAGTTACCTGATGACGCAAAAAGAAGAACTAAATTCGTCGTCATACACCTCGCTTCATCTACTATAAGGAGACTCTTTATTGGCGATCGTTTGATAGAGTTTTCCTGCGATGTCTCAGTAAGGATGAAGCTAGGCAAGCGATGGAAGAGGCTCACTCAGGAATATGTGGCGCTCATCAATCCGGCCCTAAGTTGCACATTTGCATTAAAAGGATGGGATACTACTGGCCGACCATGGTGAAGGATTGCATAGACTATGTAAGAATATGTCAAACTTGTCAGTTTCATGCCAATTTTATCCATCAACCACCAGAACCGTTGCATCCTACTGTTTCTTCTTGGCCATTTGATGCTTGGGGATTAGACATAGTAGGACCACTGCCAAGATCTTCTGGTGGACATATCTTTATCCTGGCTGCAACTGATTATTTTTTGAGTGGGATGAAGCAATTGCACTAAGAGAGGTAAAGAAAGAAAATGTGATCGATTTTACATTCGCGTGAACATTATCTATCGATACGGGGTTCCACGATATATCATCACTGATAATGAAAAACCTTTCTGCAATGTTGTAATGAACAAGCTTTGTGAGAAATTTGGTTTTAAGCAACATAATTCTTCTATGTACTAGGCTGCTGCGAATGGACTTGCTGAGACTTTTAACAAAACTCTATGCAATTTGCTAAAAAAAATTGTTGATAAGTTAAAAAGGGATTGGCATCAAAGGATTGGTGAAGCTCTTTGGGCATATAAAACAACTTTTTGAACTCCTACTCAATCGACTCCATACGCGCTTGTCTACAGTGTCGAAACAGTTCTTCCACTCAAATGTCAAATACCTTCTTTAAGGATTGCTGTGCAAGAAGGACTTAATGAAGAAGACAATGCCGCCTTCGTTTTGAAGAGTTGGAAGCACTTGATGAGAAAAGGTCGGAAGCTCAGCAACGACTTGAGTGTTACCAAGCTCGCCTTTCTAAAGCATTCAATAAGCGAGTTCAGCCGCACTCTTTTCAAATTGGTGATATCGTCCTTGCTATTCGACGACCAATCATCCTTGCACATGGAGGTCAAAGGAAGTTGGTCTCAAAATGGGATGGCCCTTATATTGTCCAAAAAATCTATACAAATGGCTCGTACAAGTTGATCGCTGAAGATGGATTAAGAATTGGCCCCATCAATGACAAATATTTGAAGCGATATTACGCTTGATTTAGATGCTCCTTGACGCACGAGCCTAAACTGCATGTTGCTCTTGGCCCACATGAGCTAAAACTGTAGACGGCATCCACCAATAGTGTAGTATGTGGTTAAACTGCTGAAACACTCTACCAAGTTTAAGGTGGTAAACAAACGGATACCCTGGCCCGCAAGAGGTTAAACTGTGAACGGCAAATCTTTCCATATTTTTCCTAAAAAAAAGGAATTACGTGTGACTTGATTCCTTTTTGTGATACGTAGGCAGCTTAGAGGACAACTTCTAAGTTTAGTTAAACCCCCTTAAATCTACTTGTTTTGAAAAAAAAATAAAAAATAAAAAATCGCAAGATAAGGAAAAGTAATTAATGTCTTTATTATTGAAAGAAAAGTTTCCAAACAAATGAAATTTAAGGAAAATAATAAAAAAAATGAAAAAGGGGTTTGACATAATTCAGATGTCAAACTTAAGATCCACTATGCCTATCTTGTTGGCTTCAAGGATGTTTTTCATCTCCTCAAGCTCCCTAGCATATTCATTTGTAAGGAAGGTAGTGCCTTTAATGGAAGAGATTTGATCATGCACTCTTAATACTTCAACTTGAATTTGCTTGAAATTTTTGTTGAACCCCAGTTATGTTAATCATGTTTTGATGATGAACAAATCATACTAATTATTTGATAACAAGTGTGCAGAAAAACAGGTAGGTTCGGACGCAAATGCTCGTCCGAACAAAAACAACCACAAGAGTTTCGGACAATGGTAATCGTCCGACACAAAGAATTTGAAGCAAGCCTCGGACTTATAACAGCATCTAGTATCATATGTATAAGAGACAGAACTTCGATCGGACGCATGTTCGGACGTCCGTAACTCTGTCCGAACGAATACCCTATTACAACGGATGCAGTGTCGGACGCAAGATTTAGCAGCAGCCGTCCGAACGGTCCAACGGCTAGTTTGTTCGGACGCACTCTTGCTGCATCGGCCGTCCGAAAGGTCCAACGGCTAGTTTTCCAACAAACAGAAAATAGTCATTGGGAAGTTGTTGAAAGCAGATATTTGGTAACTATAAATACCCCTAGGTTTGATTTAATGAATAGGGACTTCTACATTGATTACAAACAATTCTTGAGCTATTTGGGAGAAATAGTGGGTACAAGTGTTGTAATAGTGTAGGTAGTGTGAAAAGAGTTTAGAAGTGTAAAAGTTCTTCAAGTGTAAGAGTGGAGAGATAACAATTGTAACAAAGGGAGGTTGTAAGTGTAAAACTCTTGGCTCAACTAAAGGAAATTAGTGTGAGCAAGAGTGATCCTCATTTGTCACTTTTGCAACTACAAAGTACAAGAGGTTATTGTCTCACCTACTTTGAAGAGACTTTTAGGGCTGAACTTCAAGTTGTGAACTTGGTAGTTGCCTTGTAAGAAGCTCTTTGTAGTTGCAAGCTCCAAGCTTGAGAAGGTAGGGAGTTTGGTTTGATTCTCTTAATCTCAATATTCTTATTTGTTCTTTAAGCTTAAATTGTTGAATATCTATTGTATTCATTTGTGCTTAAGTTTTCATTTGGTGCATAAAGTTTGAATTTCTATTAAGCACATAAAAAGGATTGTTTTTAGAGACAACCTAATTCACCCCCCTCTTAGGTTGCTTTTGGGGCCAACAATTTTCATATTTTCGGTCAACGGTCGAGTTAACTTCCATATTTTGCTTCTCCAAATCATCAAGATCATTTTGAAGAATGATCTTTCTATCCTCAATAGATTCCCGTTTTCCTTGAATACTTTGTAGATGGTTGGTCACCTTTTCTTCCATTGCTTTGACTTCCGAAAGGTGCGCATTTGCCTTATGGAGAGAATTTCTGCATATGCTTCTCTTGAAATCTTCTCCGATGCTAAAGCTCTTGAAGAGTCATACTTCTTGGCCTTCGTGAGCAATAACCTGCTAAAGAGTCTCTTAGAGGAAAGGCAATTGAAGAATCTATCCTTGTTATTTCTTCAACAACCTCATTGATACATTCCTCCAAAGAAGAGATTTACTCTACGGAAGTGTTTGAGATATCATTGCAAAGTTCTTCCCATAGGCTTTGTATATATTTTCGTTGGCATGCTTTTATCACCTTGCAGCCATAAAATTCAAAATTTGGTGTTCTAACTTGCTTGTTGTGACTTTCATGGTGATTCAATGGTATTTGTGATGGAGCATAATCCTCTACCGACTTGTCAATTATTGATCCAAGCATATTTGGATTGCCAGTAACATTCTCATGCAATTCTCTATCCGTGTTCGTCTCATTGATGATAATGTCTTGATTACTGAATAAATGGTCTCCAACTCCTTCCACAGGCACCTCAACTGATAGTGAACTAAAAAAAAAAAAAACGAGGAGAGTTAGAGTAATGTCAAGACGCATGAAAAAAGGGAAGAAAATATATGACGTATATTTACGTATTCAGCCAATTCTTTTGGTGACGTCTTTGAGGCAGGTGTTGTTTCGAAAAATAATGAGTTAATAGAAATGTTCTCCAAACTTGAAAGTTTTGACTTCTTTTTCGGTCGATTCCAGTGATGACCTTTATTGCTGCTTTCTCCAGAATGTTTACCCTCTACTTGAACAAATTCTCTATCATCCAATATCTTGATCGTATTATTTTTCGATGCTTCCCAAGAAGTTGAGTTCGAGGAGATCTCATGATTCTTTGGAGGAATGATATTGATATTTATCTCCATGTTCTCGATGCCTTTCAATAAAGGTGTTTCGATAACTTTTGGAGCCTCAGCATTTGTGGGTTTGATTGACTTTGGTTGTCCCATCTCTGTTATTTGCTCTCCTCTCAAGCTAGTTGATGTATGATTTTGGCCTAGATGTTTTTGCCTCATTGAAGGAGACTTGTCTACTGCTATGAGTTTTTGGGAAGCCTTGTCCATCCTTGTCTCTGCAGTCTTCTTAGGATTCGTCCTGGCTTCTTTTCTCTTAATTGTATTATGATCATCTTTTCCATACTTTAAACACTTTGGAGAGGCATCGTGCTTGGATCTCTTTGATGGGGGTGTTTTCGCTCTCGTGTCTTGGGCTTCATCTTCGTTTGCTCTCTTGACGCTAAGTTTGATGATTGTGTTTGGAGCGCTCTTCGATCGCATCAACCACCAAGTGTCATACTCTTTTGTAACTAATGGATGTCTTTTTTGGGGGAGTATGGTCAGGATAGAATGAGTTGATGTACGAATTGAGGATTCCCACAACTGAACAATTTCTCCCAAGGTGTGAGTTATCTCCTTCAACTTGCTTGGGATATCTTGGCAAAAGCCGAATTTCCTGCTGAATCTGCATGGGTCATACCGCTCGATGATGAAAATATTGTCCCGTCGAAGGGACAAAGTCAAGAAACATGATCGTTGACTGATAAAATATTCCGTACATTGCGGTGATAGATTTCCATCATCTATGAGGACTTTTTCCTCTTCTTGGGTCATGCATAGTCTAGGAAAGGTCGATGGGTTCACATACTTAATGATATCTTTCGCATCTGTTGTGTTGAAAAATTGCACCATCTTTTCCCCACTAAACTTGGTCATTCGAGCAAGACAACTTGTTCGATCATTTATGTGATAAGTGTCAAAGTATTGACTAATCCATGCATAGACATATTGAAATGGGAAGACGGCTCGACACTCTCGTAAGTTTAGAGCTTGAACAACTTTTCTCAAGCCGTCGTAGATGCTGGCGAGTACTGGGAGTGCGAGAGAGAACTTCACTCCCGTTGCCATTAAGCTTGCCACATTGAAGACACTTGGACGTATGTGATCCATCTCCCTACTTGGCAAGAGGAATTTGCAAATCCAGCATGCTAGAAAGGTTCCCCACATACACTTCGCCCCTTTGAACTAATAGAGTCTTCAATGTTCAATATATCAAAGGGGATGTGTTCGTTATTGATCTTTAGTAAATAAGAATTGTCCACACTTCCACATGGGTTGAATGTCTTCTTGGGCTTTGTGTTGGTGCTTCGTCTTTGACCCCTTGTTGGTGGAGTTCGATATCTGGATTGTCCTCGAAACCAAAACTGTACCCATTCCTTAATATGGACTTCTTCACGATCATTTTTTGTAAGCCTATAATACGCCGCAAATAAATGTCTGCAACTTGCTGGAAGTAAGGATTTTCCATGCCCATCAATGTTAAGGAGTTCTTTGGCTGTTGGCACGACCTCATCGTAAAATGAGCCACAGATAGGAAGACCTCGAGTTTGTAAAGATCCCAAAGGGAAATTGATAGCTCGCCTGCTGAAGTATGAAGGCTGTTTGTCGAGGGACACTAATATTTGCAAAAGGCACGCAAGATGTCATTGCAACGATCATATGAGTAACCTGACGCATAAAAAGCATCATAGGCTTATGAGCCCTCAAGAGTGTCTTCTTGTGTCGCACGAGCACATCTTCCGACCATTCCCAATAGTTGGAGGTATGTCTAACTTCACCAAAGTATGAGGAAGGACCATTCCACGTGGTTTTGTCGAGGTTAGAACTCAAAAAGGGAAGTGAGAACTTGGCAGCACTTAGCTCCTTGTAATGAAGGGAGGAATTTAGTATGAGCACTTCTTGACTCCTTGTCGCAGTAGAAAACGACGATGCAGCGATTGTTTCTTTGTTTGACTTGGTTGTCCAATCTTTAAGATGCAGGGACTCATCAAGAGGAATGTAAGGTTGTGCTAATGGACCGATGGCTGGCTTGTAAATATACAATGACAAGCTCTTGGACCGAGATCCTTCTCTTTCATCGGAAAGGGAAAGATATGGCAACGGCATCTCGTAATCCTTAATTTGCATTGTTGTCAAGTAACTGTAACAAGTAAATAAAGCTTGGAAATTTGTTATGGATAGAAAAATATATATTCTTATAAGGTAACCAAATGCAAATTCGAATAGGGAAAAGATGACAGTTCGAATAAGATTGTCAAAGTTTCTCTATGAATAATTAATTGATTTCTGGAATCAAAATTGAATGGCTGAATATTCAAGCCATGAAGATCCTGTGATCCTGCGATGATTATATTTTATTGTAATCTGGATGCATGCTTATTAATAAAATTGTTGTGGAAAGTATAAGAGTTGGCGGTGAATTTTTAAGCGCTGTGGAAGTATCAGTAAATATTTCAAACCTATGAAGCCGAATAACAAAGTCAAGAAATCATTCTAGTTCAAATGTGCAGTAATAATACAAATTCTTTCAAATTTTCAAGCAAAAAAAAAAGTTACCCACGGCTGATTTATTTTGAGGAGGTAACGCTGAATAGCGGCAAACTTCAGTAAGGGAAAAATCATCTGCGGGAACACAGTGTTGGGAAACACAGTTACTATTTGGAAGCTAGTTCTAACAACAAAGCAATAGCACAAAGAAAAAGAAAAGCAGACAAAGCAGCATAGCAAAAGCAAAGCGGCAGTGTAGACAAAGCAACGACAACAAAGCGGCAAAGAAAAGCTTCAACAGCAACAATAGCAAAGCAACCGCAACAATCTCAACAATTAGTATTAGTGGCAATACAATTCAGCAGTGGTAGCAGCAATAATAACGGGCAGCAGTAACGCCAAGGAAGAAATCAGCGGTAACGGCAGTTGCAACGTGAATTGCGAATTGTCTTGCAAACATGGCACTGAGATAAAGTATTGCCTAACTTCTTCTACCCATCCAAGCTTCTACAGAAACACAATGCCTAAATAATGAGGGTCAAGGCTGAATCAATGTTTCTTTTATAGATACCGAAGCTCTCCTAAATCAAATACAATTCAGATGACGGAACAAGCTATCCCAAATCAAATAAAATTCGGATGACGGAATATCTTGTTCACTGTGGATTTACTTTCCTTTTGTGAATAAGGTTAAATGTGCATAAATTTCTTATTATGCTAATTGGGTTCAATTCCAAATTTCCCAAGGAAGTCCTAATACATGAAGGACTTTGATATGATAAGAAGTTGGGATAAGCTTTGATTTGGTTTAGTACAAAGTTGTTTTCAAGATTTTAGGTGTGAGAAGTTTAATTTCAATCCTAATTGGAATGGGTGTTGACTTATTTACTAGCTTTAGAAGTCCAATTCGATATGTGATTGGTTTCGATTTAGTTCAATAAATTTCGGCTTCAAGACTCCAGTGTAATTATATGAGAATTGGGACTTGCGGCTGATTGATTTGGAGTGGAATTGCTTTTGTCAAAGTTAATCCTTTAGTTGTTTGGAATTAAATGATGCAAGTATGTGCAATTCATGCAATGTGGAAATAAGGTACACGTGCATAAATAAGTGAAGTGGTTTATGTTTTTGGCTTTACTACAATAACCAAATGTCCAAGCTTGTGTTAATTCCGTTTGGGATATTCATTTGGAAAAGAACTAGATTTGTGTTTATTCTTTTGAATTATGAATTTAAGCCGTATAAGTTGGCGTTATTTCTGATAAATCTCACGAAAAATATCTCAACTTGTCCGCTCAAGCTACAATTCGATGATTGGCATTCGCAAACAAGTTTCGATGGGACATTTGTGGACAATGAAATTTTATTTTAATTAAAATTATCATTTGTCTATAAATTAATTTAATTGGCATATTTATGGTCAAATTAAATAATGCCATATGTCATATACATTTCGGAACATTAATTAACTTAAAACCAATTATATTGCACCACATGTCAAAATGAGGTAATTCGACCAATCAAATATATTTGTCACTCTTCCAATTAAATTGTGCCATGTCACATGTCTATAAGACTTGGCCAATAAATTGTACCATGTCACATGCCTACAAGACTTGGCCAATAAGGATATATGTACTCTAATATTTATCTATTTATTAATAAATTAAAATAAGGAGATAATATCAAAGTAGTACAATCCTCTTATACTATGTATTGATATCTCTTAGGCATGTAAAGAGATAAGAATTTATTTCTTGGTATGCAAATAAGAAGTTACACATGTACTACAAGTCTTCTAACTTGCTCCCCTCCCATACATATATAAATAAGGGTCACCCCTCAGAGGTTCAACACACATAGATACATACACATATATTTCTGAAATCGGAAAGCTGTGTAAGCTCTAAGTCTTCAAAATTTCTCTTCAAATCTTTCATATATCAAGATTTAAAGATTTTCATCAAGTGTTCTTCAAATCTTCCATATCAAGATTTGAAGAATTCAATACTTGGTTCGAAAATAAGCTGTGAAACCCTCGGATCGTATCTGAAGTAAAGAATCAAAAGAATTTTCTCCACATAGTGAGAATATCCTAGAGATTGTAACCCTTTATTTCATATATTCATATATTCATATTTTTATCGCTATATTTCTTGTTTGTTCAATTTTTTCAGATTTGAAATATTTTGCTACACACACCATGTTTTACAGAATTGGAAGTCTGGTGTGTATAATTACCTGAGCAATGGTAGTCTTGTCCAATGAATGATCTATTCAGTCAGAGAATTTTTTTTCCCGGAAGTTTCTGAAGAAAGGAGAAACATAATAAGACTTGTAGAGAAAAAAAAAAGCCTCTTGGGGCCAGAAGGTCAATTACCAAGTAGATGAATAGCTAAAAAGAAATTATAGAAACACTTGGTCAGCTTTCACCCAAGTCTTATTGGGAGCATAAAAAATCAACGTGGTGCCATTTATCCAAACCTGGCCTTTTCCCATGTTTCTTAAGTCAATGGCAACTGTATCTGTCTGCAGCAGGAGCACCAAAATGTGTCTGCATGTTCACCAAAAGAGAACAGAGAAAAGAAATCTGAGAATTGCATTTCACAAGATTAATAACTGATTTAAAGATTACCTACAGCTTGTAGGGAAATTACAGGGGAAAATTAAAAACAAAAGTAAGTGTATTTCTCGTTTAAGAAAAGAACTAGCTTCCAAATAGTAACTGTCTCTCAGTTTCCAAAATTCATGACCTAATTCTCCCGGAAGAAAAACTATACAACATGGTCTTTCCAGTACATTTTGTACTGTAGTTCAGATTTCTGTTTTCCAGATAAGTCGAAGCCATGTAATTAAAAAAATATAAATAAAAATAAAAATGAAGCTCAATACCACAATAACTCAGAAGAATATCAAATTTTGCACAAGTAAAACCTTTTGCATGTAACGGTTGAATAGAGTCAGAGTTACCTCGTACCAAGAAAAGGCGGATGAAATTGCACCACGAGGCCACTCAATCCGTTTGGTATTTACATTCTCTCAGTGTGTTTATTTTCTCGTACTCACCCTTGAGCCCAACCTGAAACTAGATTTACAGAAAAAGGGGCCGACAAGATTTCATCTTCATACTATATATTCAAGCAGGTCAATAACAGAGGTGAAAGACCAAGCAGAACTCAAAACTACAAACTTAAAGCAGAACAAGGATACAAAGTGAGCAAAAGTAAAAAACTCAGTAGTTTTACATCCTAGAGAAGAACTCCAAAATAGAAACAAAGGAGCTATGTTCTCTCTTGCCAATCATCCTCTCTCAGCTCTGTGGCATTTGTTACCTTTGAGTTTCAACATTGTTATTTCTTTTTCCTTTCCTGTGTCTCAAAATTCACTTTTTGCAGCATGATTTTTGCATGGTTTGAGGATAAATTACATCAATACCATGTAACTTGAAAATCTTCTGACTTTGAAAAATCCAAGTGTGTTAAATCCCATATTTAAAGCTGATAGGGAAAACATAAAAGAGCTCACAACATAAAATTCATGTAGAATTTCTTGCCTTGACAGCCCTCCGTTAAGAGTAACTTTTATCTTTGTTCGATATTAGTTTCAACTCATGTAGTTACATTTACTCAAAGCTTGTCCTACAAAAATAGCTCTTCCTTTTTTCAATTCAAAAATAAAATCTTATTACCCCCAGTACTTGGAGTGGGGACACATGTTACCAGTTCCATCATTTATAGGAAGAAAAATGTATAACTTCCAGCAGCAACAGAATGGCACTTGGTGAAAAAAGAAACAAGAATAGTACAGCAGCAGATCCATTCTACTTCAGACTGACCGACTAATATATCTGATAAAACTAAATGTTAGAGCTATAGCTGGATTTTTTGAGACACAATTTTGATTTAAGTAATGCCCACTCATCCAAGGAAAAAGAAAAAAAGAAAAAAGCTTGAATAAGTTGCATAAGTTT
Organism: Cinchona pubescens; assembly: GCA_025175665.1. Taxonomy (NCBI): domain Eukaryota; kingdom Viridiplantae; phylum Streptophyta; class Magnoliopsida; order Gentianales; family Rubiaceae; genus Cinchona; species Cinchona pubescens. Next base: position 6,731,063 of record JANKKI010000051.1, on the reverse strand, counting down.
TTCACTTCAACAGCATTTTCTAAACTAAATTTCTTAATATTTTAGTAGTTGTGACCAAAACAGAAAAAAATGTGCAGGGGGATGCATCATGAGATAGATGGAGAAGCACCTGGTAAGTCAAGAACGACTTGCTAAGACCAACATCCCCATTTTTACAGCCAGTGAGTTTGATTGGACCCCTAAGTCCTCCCCCATCTTTGTCAAGGAACGCACCATGGTTCTGATTGAATTTGAATGACAAAAAAATTGAGATTCTTGTAGTACAAACTCATGTTTCTTAAGTTTCAATCCTTTTCTATTCGGATAAAGATTCAAAGGCGGGCCAACTAAGAAACATGACAAGAAATATGAATTGATCAATTAATACAAACATGAGGCAAGATGAAAGTTGGCCCAAACATAGACACTAAACAAGCAAAATTAGAGTTTGTATGAACTCTATTCTCAAAGATGCAGCTGATTCTTGAACCAACAATGTATAACTGAAATCCTAGTTGTCAAATTAACCAATTTCTACTGGAAGGAGGAGACAGAAGGCATATGGGAGGATGAATCAAATTTGAGATATTACGTTAAGTGGAAGTATATGACCCAGAAAGACAACTTCAAAATAATTGTCGTGGATGCTTGCTTGTTAATCAAACAACCCAAAATAGGCATGCTCCACTTCTATCATGATGTTTATAAAATTACCAATTAATAGTCTTTTTATAAGTTAACCAGAGTAAAGACAAACTAATAGTTTGTAAAAGAGAAGTTGAAATGAGATAGATTCTTAGACCTTTGCCGCATACACGAATCCATTTGGTAAGCCTTGCATTAAAAACAGAACCAAAATCCACGAAGACACGAAGTCATGAAGCATGACCTATTTGCTCAAGTCAAATTCAGTCAAACTAGCTATATAATGTTTGAATTATACATGTTAACTAAAAACTCATTTAAAAATTTGTATACCATCAAAAAGTGCCAACAAGCATCCATGTTCTGTCCGCAAAATGACTTGAGACATGTCCAAGATGCACATTGTATAAGGATATCCACTGAGATTTGGGAACATCCACTTAAAGAGTTATATTTGTACTTCCACTGAAAGCAATATCAAATTTAAACATTTATATGAGTTACAAAAGAACTTAACTTCAAAATTTTGTCGAGTTCAGAATGTTGTCATTTTCTAAGGATTTTAAAGACTGATGATGGATTCAAACTAAAAGAAAATATCAGAATGAGAGAGAGAGTGAAACCGGAAGTTCCATTCTGCGCAAAACATAAGGACCCATTCCAAAGAGGATCTATAGAATCCACTCGAACCAACTACCTTAGCAAACTTGACAATATTGTATATGCTTTAAAAGTTTTACTTGAAAACAAGTCATGAATGGAACCATTTTAGTAGAATATAAAATCCTTCAAAAACCAAAGCCAAGCATGCAAGGTTCAACGCGTGTCGTACCCGTCCTCTAATTGGTTCATGACCATTCCAAAATGCTTGTTTCAATCACATCTGCTCCTCCTTCCTTGGTCTTAAATATAAGATCTGGCCACGTCTGACATCACGTAACAATTCCCTGTAAGAACTCCATCAGGATATGAAGAAACCTGACTTAAAAACCAGAAATATTACCTCTGAACCACGAGGGAAGGCGAAAGACAAAACATATTAGCAAATTGAGAAATCATCCATAAGATGATAAAAATCAATAGCAACTGGAAGTATTAGAGAAGATCAAGAGAAAGAACAGGATAAGTTGCACAAAATCAGAGGGGTGAAGGTAGAGTCCAGTTCCATTTTCTACTGGCAGAAACCAATTTTTCACTGAATACTACTGAAGATTCTAAAACAATACTCATCTGAGGATTGAGTTTCAGCATGTACACATGAACAAAGATGATACATTGTGACTATTTATTGCTTTTATTGCTTCAACCTTTTCAAAAAGCTTTATTATTTTCCTTTTCAATTAAGCATTCAACTACCAGATGAAGCTCCCTTTTCTTCAGTGCATGGAACTGGACAATAATATGTAACTAAAAGCAGCCTCAAAGACTCTTCTGGGTGCAATGTCCAATTAAGTATCAAATGACAAACAAATCTTTTCCTATAGAAAGCATACTCTAGAGCTCCTCCTAGCTGAGACAAGTTCTCTTACTAAAACCACAGTTTTCATCATAGTTACCGGAAACTCTCCCCTTCCCTACGAATAGCATTCTGATTCATGTGTACCGGAACACGATTCATTTGTGTCCGGATTTGCACGATTTGCGTTTTGGAACATCAAAGGTAGTGAATCCTTATTTAGGATCATGGTTCTTAAAAGTTAAGCATTAGTATTTCTCTAATTACTAAAATTCAACATTTACTACAAGTCGAACTACCAACAACCACTTTATCCCTATAATTTAACCACTGTTTCTGAAACTATGCTTATATGCATGCTTTCTTTGGAAATCAAAAGGATTTAAACTTTTTAGTAACTTGAAAATTTTGCTAACTTTATATCGAAAATTAAGCCAAAATCACATATCCATGTGGATATAGAGATATGTGCTATACCACCACTCTAAATGAAGCGTAATGCGACTCTGAATGGCATACCTAGAAAGCCTGCCCTTACGTATCCAATACTTTAAGAAGTGGCTCTCCCATCTCCTACCCGTACTGTGTTTCCGAATGTACCGCGTTTCTGGTAATATTATTTTCATATCACGAACAGTTTGATCTGTTCGCATCCTGCATACTGGAAATCATTTCCTTCTCTATTATATCCAAATTCTGGTTTCTCTGATGATAAGGGGTCAAGATTGCTGTAGAAATGTTAAATGACTTCATATCAAACAACAAGAATAGTTTCTCAATTGGATTTTAGCTCTCCCTGATAAAGTATGACAACTAATAAAAGGTAGCTATGATGTAGCTCCAAACATCTATTGTCCCCAAGTATCTTAATGCAATGATGTCCTTCATCCTGTTAACATTTCATTGACCCTTCCAACCTCACCTACTAAAACAAATGTTTATAACAATGACGGATTAACATAGAACTGGAAAAAAAATTTATCTCCCATATGAAAGTAATCTAACCAAACTCAATTCCAAAGTTTAAATTCAAGATTGCCAAATTTACCACCAAGTAGTCAGCTTTCATCAGGATCAACCACAGTACTGGAGTTTGAAAAGCTCAGAACGTTTTATCTTAGAAAAGCAAATGACGAATTCATGCAAAAAAGAAAAGAAAAGAGCACAGAACTTCCCTCTTAGCAAATTGTACTCTCAATACATTAGTCCCTACTTCACCCATGAAATAGCATCTATCAAATACTTGCAAGAAAATTGAACTATTAAACAGCTACCAATTGTTGCGACTTGCTACAACTTGATAGAAAGATAACACTTCAAAATAGAAGGCAATGAAATCAAACACTAATGAATTGGATTCAAGAAAATGTCAAAAATGAAACCACATGTAACATCTCAAACGAACTATGCAATCGCACAAATATGGACATATAAATGTGCAAAACTGTACCGTATGCATAGAATTAAGAACAATAGTACAAGGGTTGGCACATCTGGTGAGGTTCAGACACTTATGCCTGCAAGAAACTTACATTTTGCATCCTACTGCTAGCTGGCAGTCCCTAGACGATTTGTAATTACCAGTAATGTCCCCATTGGACTTGTGGCCTACCTGGCCGGTCGGAGTGGTCCTCCTAAACTTTTTATCAACAAAAAATGAATATCGATAATTCTTTTCTGTCCTTTCCCTTTTTTCCCAACTGGATACTCTAATAATTGCCGGAAAATCTAGCAAGAAACAGAGAGCACTTGTAAAACTAGTACAGGTGTTTTTTCCTGACTAATAACTGAGTCCTACATGTTTGATATAATTTGAAAATGTTTCCAATTGAAGAAATCAATTATTTTCAAAAACTAAAAAACCTGAAAGGAAAAAATTTAAAAAAATATATAACACTTCATTATCACCTAATTCAAGCCGATGGTCCAATTTAGGAAAGAAAGTTACTAGTGGCACAAGCATAGTGAAATACCAGGGGGGTGAGCATCCAGTGTTTTCCATCAATAATGAAATCTCTGTGATCGTAACTAACATTAAACGGCTTATAATCCTCACCTGATAGATGTAGAGTCATACTTATCAACCATTGAAGAGACAACACTATAGTTATTCCTCCTCTATTCCTAACCACCGTTTCCACTTTCCTTTTGTTTTCTCAACCAAAATAAGCGATCAGATGCTTTTATACCTGCAAAAACCTGAAATGGATTAGAATTTCAAATATTTCAAAATAGAAAATTGAAATTGATGGAAATTTTAAAAGAAAATAACATCAAGGGATTCAGTGCCAGGGTGGGATCAAGGGATTCACAGTAACAGTTCCAATAGTACTCTGTAATATAGATGCTCAAATAACAATACATTAACAGAATACAAGTATATATGGGTGTTGTTCAACTGTGAATTCCACCACATATTTTGAATTTTAAAAATTCAAATGGGACAATCCAACCATCAACCTCATTCTTTCCTAGTGTCCCAGTGAAAAGTAGAAGTAAGGGGAAATTATACAGTTGTATTGGGTACCATACCCTTGCCTTTTTAGCATAAATAGCCAACAGTATAATACCCCAAATGGGAATATAAGATTACCGAGAACTAAGGAAGTGACGTGCACAAAAGGACTCTCAAAAAGTGTTGCTGAGATATGCTTTGTGATGTTGTAGTACACTTTGGACCAATTAGAGTATCCATCTTCACCAGAGAGTAATACCTCAAATTACCAGACATTCATATTCACAGAGATATCCATCATTTCCTCCAGACAGACAGATTTCTTTTGCTGCACTAAGGAATACAGTATCTTAAGCATAAACTCTAGGCTACAGGTAAAAGTCATGAGCGGCAAGCAACCAACAAACTGAATCTTCTAGTCAAACTAAAATTACAATTCATCTTTTCAGTGGTCAAATACATGTGCATATATGGAAATACAAAGATGGTGAACTGTACTTTTTTTTTTTTTTTTTTTTTTTGGTAAAATGGCGCATTTAGTTTTCACAAGGTCAGATGTCAATAACAAGGGAGTTCCCATCTATTGGATAAGATCAAATCTCATTCTGCTCTCGTATTTTTCTGATAATCCGCAAAACTAATCTCAAATAAATCCGTAAATACAGAGGACCAACTTATTTCAACAAGTGGTGACCAAATAAGAGATTTATCTGGCCCTGGAAATTGTATCTGCTGTCCAGGCATAACAAAATACTTAATGCAAAAAGATCTAGAGGTTCAAGTCTCTTTAACTACAGCTATTTGGCTTATTGAGTCATGACCCGCTATATCCATGCAAATGGGATGATTACTATCCTTTCAAAAATCATATCATTCTTGGAAGAAACTCTAGAAAAATACAATCTTACTTGTTCAATACACAGTAAAAGAATTGAATGTGTATGGTTCATAATACCAAAAGTCGACATTTATTTACTAACGTCTCTGGAATTTATTAAAACAAGGTGCACATATACAATTGAACTATAATTCCTTCCTAACCTAATATTCTCAGAAAGATCTGAAAACACTAGCATAAACATCTTCTATTATAGTAATTTCTTTTCATCTTATATAATCGTAATTTCCCTTGCAATATCATCTTACAAGAATGATAATTGACAGCAATACATAAAGAAACCACTATGTTAAAAGTCATTGACGTTATCAACAGAAACCATCAGTTATCAAGGATCAAGGCCATGCTCCAGAAGTTCATTACATGTCAATCAAAACATCGTTTTCACACCAGTCAACCCTATGTATCAAATCATAACCATCAAGTTAGTTTGTAGCTGCCAATTCCAACTGTCATGAGGGATACAGAAACAGAGAAGTTAGTGTAAACTGATATATATATATATATGCATGACAACCATGTCCAATTGAAGCTTCATAGAAAGATCGAGTTCGCACCATATGTTCAAAATTTTGAATCTAGAGCATACCATCCGTAACAAAGACATGAATCCTACCATTCTGCCTAGCCAAAGATTAGTCCCATAGTGCAAGGTGTTCACAACACCAACCATTAACTCGCATCATCTTCGCATGAGTGGTCCAAAATCCCAGAATTGACACATACCACATTTGCTTTCCTAAACCATAACCACACATAGAAACTCTTTCTTTTCATCATTTAAAGCCAAATCACAAAACCGTATATCAGACAGAAAGCTTAATTAGTTAATTTAATTAGCTGTATTAACATCGAAATTTATAGAAGCTGATGAAATCCAATTAATCTGTGAAGAATCCAAAAGGTTGAAACTTTCTCATAAACGAGAATTCCCTATAGACACACATACAAAACGAGACTAAAAATGATAAAACTACACTTAAAAGCACAGGATCCCAATTCAACAAATTAAATTTATCAGAACTTTAAATACCCTTAAGAGTTCAAAGAGCCCACCAAAAAACACTTCTCTTTTCCATTTTTTTTCCAAAACTTCTAAAATTTGACAAGAACTTCTTAATTGCTTTAAAGGGTTATCAACTAAATTACAAACAAATGTGACATGTAAATTAGCACCAAGAAATTCCAAGAAACAAAAAAAAAAAAAAAAAAGGAAAAAAAAAGCTGATATTTGAGGAAATCAAGGAAAATCAACTTATCATGTAGGGATAATTGGGAGAAAAAAGATTCAGAAGAGAAGGTGGGAATCAAAGGACCACTGCACGCAAAAATGATGAGAGTTAGCTGCTTGGAATTGCGAAAGCCATTTGCACTTCCATAGCCAAAGCATCAGATTTTTGAGTAAGGCAGCTACCAATGGCAATTTTTTTTTTTTCTTTCTGTCTTATGTCTAATCCAATTTGTACGTATATATATTTGAAGAAACGGCTGCGTTTCACCAAACCCTTGTGGCATAGCTAAATTAATTTGTTACTATAGTTGAAAATTTGGGATTGATTTTGGAGATTTCTGTCTACATTTGCAGATTTTATACAATATTTTTATGGATGCAAAAAGGAAGAATTTTAATTTTGATGATGAAAAACTTTACGCCAAAAAAAAATAAAATAAAAACTTTACCTGTGTTTTGAACGCGTGACTTTTACGTCGATGCATTGTTTGTACCGCGTTTACCGTGTCAAGAAAATGCTGAACATACACTTTGACGACTTGGGCCTGGGATTAAGCAATGGAAATTTCTTACACAGAAATTGTTTGTCCCACGTCAACCTAACGTAAAAAAAATCTTTATTAGTCACTCTTTAATATAGGATATAGAAAGAGTCTATACTAATTATTCCTCAAAGTAAATCTCTAAAATTGTTGGATAATTAAAATTAGAATTAAATGCACTAAACCCCTAAACTACTGCCATCAGCTGCCCTTTGTCATCTTCAACTCTTTTTACATACACTTAACGTCACCTTTTGTGTTATTAGATAACAATATTTTTATTTAGTAATTGGTTTTCTTTTTCTTTTCCCACCTTTTTTATCCTTTTCCCCTTCTTCTTTTTTCTTCTTTTTTTTTTTCTCCCTTCTCGCCTACTATTAGTTATTCTTTCATTCTTCTATAAATATTTGTGCACTTAGAATAATTTTTTTAAAAAAAATTTCTTTAACTAATTATTTATTTTGTTATACTTTGTTTATTTTTTTAATTCTTATTGTAACAAAATATATATTTTTTATATTGTTAAAATATTTTTTATCCAAAATTAAATTATAAATATATATATATATATATATTTAGATTTATAATTAGTCAACTATAGTAAAAACAAATAAGCAAATTAATCAACTATTAATATTTTTATTTATTATTTTTTACATTGATAAATTATTAACCCCTATTTTGATTTTTATCACTTCAGAGTTTGGTTTTTTAGATTAATATTTGATTTATTGAGATTCAAACTTTTGAATTATTGAAACTCTAGTTTTTTTATATGTATTTAAATAATTTAACTAATAATTTAAATACATTTCGATGTAATTAGCACATATTCTTTTTTTAATTAACATAGATTCTATTATAGAGCAAATTATAATGAATTTACAACAATAAAATTTAAGAAACAAATGAGTTAACAAAAAAGAATTAGTTAAATCAAATTAAAAAAATTATGTCTTAATTACACAAATAATAATAGCATAGGGAATGAAATAGCTAGTGGTATGAGAAAAAGGGAGAAAAATAAGTAAAAAGGTTAAATTTTTGTCATAACATTGTGATGTTATTATTTGTGTAATTCGGAGAAATTTATTTTTCTTTCTTTTTTTCAAAAATTTGAGTCTCAATAAATCAAATAGTAGTTTAAAAATCCAAATAAATAGATAAAAATAAAAATAAGGAATAATAATTTATCAGTGTAGAAAACAACATAAATAAACTTATTACTAGTTAATTAATTTGTTTATTTGTTTTTACAATAGTGGGCTAATTATTAATCCAACTTGTTTATATATGTTTTTATATTTACTTTAGATAAAATAATACTTTATCAATGTAACAATACACACACATGTATATATATTTCTTGTTATAATAAGAATTAAAAAAAATAAACAAAGTACTACAAAATAATAGATAATTAAAGAAAATAAAAAATTTTATTTTGAGTATACAAATATTTATAAAAGAATGAAGGAAGTAGCCAATAGTAAGTGAGAAGGGAAAATGAGAAAAACAAAAAAAAAAACAAAAGAAGAAAAGAAAGAAGGGGAAAAGGGAAAAAGGGAAAAAATAGGAAAAAGAAAAAGAAAAATAATTACTTAACAAGGGTATTTTTGTCCAATAATACAAAAAAGAGGGGTTAAGTGCCTATAAAAAGAGTTAGATGGGACAAAGTGCAACTCATGGTGTAATTCAGGGGGAGTTTAATATATTTAACCCTTACCACAATTAATGTGGACTTAGTTGAGACTCACATTTTTTATATTTACATGTACGTGTGTGGCAGTGCCCTACTAATTATTAGGTGGAACCGTGGAAGAATTTTAGTAAGTAGAATTAGAACACGTAAGCTCTTTAATGAAAATTAGGGGACGAGATTAAGCCGCATTGTACATTTTGGACCAAAGTTTGTACATGTTCAGTAGAAAGGAACTCTTATACGTTCAATGCTATTTGATGAAAATTGTTGTAGCCATTTTTTCCCATAATTAGTGAACCAATTTATGTGGTGTTGAAGTCAATCCATATCTTTAAACAGTTGTGGTAAGTAAATACTTCTGCTAAAAGAATTAGCAAAAACTACACACATCCCCATAAAGGTCAAGCATTTTGATTCTTACTCCTCAAGTGATTTTAAATTCTATCTTTAACATTTTAAATTAAATAAAGTGAAGGCTAACAAAAATAATAATTAGCCAAATGAAATTTTTTTGAACAGAATTCATGTCTGTACATTCGCACTCTATCAAAAGTGGAGGTGCCACAAATTGTTTGATTAAATAATATATATCACATTGTAGAAGAGTAGGATTATTATTATCGGTAGACCTTGTCAATTTGAACTTGTACCATTGAAGAAGAGGTTTAATAATACTCCAATAAATGTTGTAATCTATATGTTAATTATATTGTAATTTTAAAACATCAAACTATCATGAAAGTTTTCCAATTTTTCGTACTTGTTATTGATAATTTTTTGTTAATGCATTTAATTTTTGAAATTTTGCTTTTCAAATTTAATTACCTATACCTATTTGTTATAATTTACATTGTAGAAATTCTTAAACTAACCTAATTTGTGTGTAGATAAGGGAAAATAAAATAAGAGGAAACATGATTCGGGGAAAAAAATAACATAACAAAGATCACCATTTTCATTTATATTGCATAGGAGATTTGGAATAAATTGGAAGAGAAACAAAAAGGAAAAATTATTACTTAACATATTCGACCTCAAAAAAAATTTGTTGTAATTGTTGTAATGAGCAGTTATGACAATTCACAATTTTTAATGAAGCACTCTTACTTGCTATCAATTTCTTCCCTATTTTTGGAGAGAAATAAATTTAAAAAAATTTATTACCTCATCCTCTTCCCTTTTCTTTTCTTTTCATTCCATTTTATACTCTTGGAAAAAAAAATATTTCTTTTCTCGTATCTTTATTTCTCTCCCATCCATACTGTGAGAATGAAGAATAAATAATTTTGTATGCAAAAAATTACTTTTGTACTATTCAATTAACAAAGATAGAATTATTTAATTCAACAAACGTTGTGATAGCAATATCGATAAATATAAAACATACAACACTAATTGAAAAAGTATTGTTACTTTTCATGTGATAAATACGTAAAGATAAAAAGCTACACCTGGCATGTCAATTGTCTGTGAAATTATTTTTCCTTAAAATTGTACAATTTGTAGTTAGTATCTATAAAAATTTACAAATAAACATGATTGTTTATACAATTATGACAATATAGTATAAAGTAAAAATGAAAAAAAGTCAATATGTTAGGAAAAATTTATTAAACATTGAAAGAATTGCAGTTATTTTAGCACAATGTGCTTGTCAAACAACTACACTTTAAATATTAATTGGTGAAATGAGGCTCCAGATGCTAGTTTCTTGAAAAAATGAAGTTAAATTTGGAAAATATCTAACTGTAAAGAAGGACCATAAGTATGAGTGTGCACTGTTGATGGAAAAAATGTATTTCTAATGAATACTATAATGGAGGCCTCCAACCTGGGAAGCCTCCATGAGACACACGATGTAGAGTCCAAAATAAAAACTTGCAACCCTAAGTATTTATAGGAATATGGTAATTGGGTATATATAGAAGCTTTGTACATAAATGTTTTATACTATTAGCACTTATATAATTTAATTGTATTGAAGACTCTTCAAAAGCAATAACTTAGATCGCAATCTAAATAAATCTAAAAATAACCGACTCAAACCAGTTAAACATAAGTAATGTAAGCGAATAGGGTGGTGTTTGTTACTTTTTCTTCTAAATAATTGCTTTCTATCTTTCCTTAGCCTTGCAAAACATCCATAACAATAAGGTAAATGTAAACACTTAGACAATTTTAACAATGAAAAATATCCATTTTCAAGTTTAAAATGTTAGTATATAAAAGTATCAATTGCATAGATACAACACTTTCGTTTTTTCTTTTTTCACATATGCAGGTTGCAAGTGTCATTTTGGACTTTTGACACTGCTATCCTTCCCCAATTTTCTAATTTGTGTAATTTTTGTAGGCTAAAGTGGATCCCAGACAATTTTTTCCAATGTTTCCATGGATATCCTTGACTAGTTGTAGAAGCTCTATATTAGGACTGTGGCATTTCTGTCTTTGAAAGGAAATTTTTTTCACAATTTTTCTGTGCATATGTTGTGTTTCTAATGATATATAATTTGTGTGTGTCAACATAGAAAACAACTAGTTAACCAATTTCCCTGAATTCCTGGTTCTTTTACTTTGTCCCTTTGCAATTTAACTATAAACCGTAACTGTGAGCTTTAACTGTCTTCTTTCTTGTTTTCTTCCAGAGAATTAACAGGTCTGTTTCTTGCTATGCATAATCATGCATGTTGATTCTTGTCTTAATCACACTGCTTTTTCCTTTTATAATTATTCTCTATTGTTTAAATGATTAGTTGCTTTCCCTTTCTAGTAGCTAAATTATGGTCTTCTTCCATCACATCTAAGATGAAAAAACTTTTCCCTGCTTTTTTACCGATTTCCATAGCTAATTAATTAAACATTGGGATATCCTCATTCATTCTGATAAAAAAACATAATGCATGTTACATGGATGCATGTATTACTCGATAAGTTGGACTTTCTTCCTAGTTTTTTCCAAAAACACAAAACTCAACTTTGTTTCGATGAGCTCACTAGGTAATAATTGGATTGGGTTAGGCTTAACTTGGTAATCCTATTAGAAAAATGCCATAAATGTATCTCCGAAAAATAGCATTGCTTACTGGAAAACTATGTTCTTATCCATCCCACATGTTTTATTGATGGAATTGAGAAGCGCTTCCTATTATAATTATATTATCTTATAAGCTAACACCATGCATGCATATGCCTACATCTATGAATGCATTTATTAAGGCATCGGTATTCTTATTGAGTATGTCGTTATTGATGTTTAATATAGTCATGTTTATGTAAATAAATAGGCACTAATTATTTTGTTGCTTACTTTAGCTTGGAAGTGTCATTAAGATCATGGCTAACTAATTGAATTACACTTCCTTTAGCAATACTTGTTGATTCATGTCTTAACTGTATTGCTTTTTGATGTTACTAGGAATATGGCACATGCATTGCACGTGTCATTAATTTTTTTTAGTAATCTTAGCATAATGAATTGATATATTATTGTATAATTTTATAATTAAATCACTACATTTTCACTAAAATTAAATTTGCATAAACAAAATTTTGTTCAGTGCAAGTAAGTGTTCCATTAAACATATCAAAATTTCTGTACCATTTTTTTGTTATACATTATTGCGGGGATTCGTTTATTTCTTTATTGCCATTCTAATTACAAATTTGGATTACATTTTTATATCAAAATACTTGATTTTCTTATGAATATAGTTTTTTAGATTATAAGAGACAACTATACCTTTTAGTCCTAATAAAAAGATATAAGTTTTACAAAATTAACTATTTTCTATCTTTCAGTTTGGACACCTTTTATAATTTAGATACTGAAACTGATAATTTAATTTCTAATATGTTGCTTTGGTTTTTGCTTTATAGTCATATATCTTCTAAACTCTTCAAAAAAATTATGCATTTCTTGAATTTTCCATTCTTTATTATTATTATTTTATTATTTATCTTATTTCCTAAATTTTATATTTATCAAGTTTTGGTTAGTATAAAAATCCTACATGCTTGATATATATATATATAAGTTCAATTATACAATTACTTGTTTAGGAATCAAAATTGCATGTAGGTTAAATTAAAGTGATAAACATAGTAAAAATATATCATGCATATACATGTATTTAAAGTTACGTAACATTCTTAGGTATGTAGATAGCAAGTTTCATTTGGTGAATCATTTTCCTTGTTTGCGTATAACATGTTAGACTATTGTCTAAGGTAAAATAGAGTTGAGAAAAAGAGTTTCAAAGCTCAAGTTTTATTGATATAATAAATTTTAAGTCAAATAAAATTGTTTAGTAGTAGTTATAGTTTGGAGTCACTTCTCACTTTTTTCATGGGCATTATTTTTCTACTATTGTTAAAACTTTAACTAACACCATATTTTTGGGGATAAATACGTATCTTACTCAAATTTAAAGATCATCTAAATTATCTTATATTTTGTAGCAAAATATAGTATATTTAATTTTCAAGTATCTAATTTCATAATTTTCTCAGACAGAAGATTCTAAAATAAGTTATAATCACCTATTAATTTAATATAAATTTGGGTTACTTAAATTATTATTATACCATGCTTTTCCAATATTTTCAATGCCTAAAAAAAGAAAAATGCAAACGTTGAACGAAACAAAGGTTCTTCTATAGCATAAAGAATATGTTAAAAATGAAAAATCAAAGAGTCACGGCCTCTTTAGTTCCAAATGAATATAAGCGTTACTATAATGCTATACAAATGTAAATACTCTTAAAAGAATCAAATATCTTTAAATTAGTATATAATTATAAGAATTTTTCAATCCTTTAAAGATTTTTAGCTAATCGAGTTCGTATAAATTTTCTTTTTCCTTTTTTGGTGTAATTTAATCAATCTGCATAAATTACATAGTTGACACCAAATAAAGGACTTACGCGATATATGTAACCTTATGAAATTTTACATGATATTACGATATTGAAAATATTTTAAAAATATTTTGACTTTCCAAACCAAGGACTTACGCTACTTTTTTTTTGGCAAATAGTAATTGATTCAACCATATTGAACTGAAAAATTTACAAGACTAAGCAATATCACTTAGTTTAATTGGGAAAACAATAAGACTTCAATAGCATAAATATATTCTAGAAATAGTAGAACACATCATATTGGTAAATTTTTTTTTTTCACTTGCTAATCTATTAAAACATTAAATACACTAATGTTTAATTATATATATATTTTTACTTAAATGCATTGATTGAGTGATGCGATCCCTTAGTTAAGAAGGACAACCATTGTGCTAAATGTATGATGAAACAGAAATATTTATTGATTGTGAATTTTTCTTCTGTTATCCTTTAACTTTATGAATGCAAATTCAGCAAAATCCAAGTTCTGCAAATCAAAAGTGCATATTTTCCTTCTATAGATTAAATTACGGCATATGAGATATTTTTATTTACTTATATTTCGTAAATTTTTTTTTAAGCAAAGAATGAAATTAAAACTATAATATGTATGAGCTCATTTTTTATAAACAACTTATAATAAATGTTTTAAAGTTAATTTGGTAATATATAAAAATCCATCAAGAATCATTATTTCAAGAAGATAAAGAAATGAAATAAATAAAAAATAATATTTATACTTTTGGATTATTGAAAAACTAATGGTCAGTAATAGTTCCGAATTTTGGTATATATTGTTTGAATTGCTTTTTCCTCGTTAATTAAAATGTCATGTGACTTTCTGTTTGATTAATATGTGATTACATTTTCTGTGAATCTCTAGTATGACTTTTGGTTCATTTTCTGGTAAGTCTACATTTATTCATATAATTCTTGTACCGTGTTTTGATACACAAGTTACTACTATAATTTTGAAAAGAACTCAATTTTTCCTATGTTTTTGTTTTACTATGAAAATAAACAAAGCAAAAGGGAAAACTTTGGATTTTGTTGGATTGTAATGTTATCTCACGTCCAACTATATGTTACTTATGAAGAAGCAAAACAACATCCAGTGTCAAAGTATTTGATGGTGCTACTAATTTAACTAAAATTCTTATATTAAGTGTAGTTCTTTCTTTGGTTAAGTAAAGCAACATATAGATCAACTACTTTCATTCGTTGTTGTACATATATTATCTGCTACCAGGTTTCCTCTATTTTACGTAATACATCCTCTGTTTCTTCTTCGTTCTTGGCATCAGTTCTTTTGTTGATGATCTTATAAAATAAGTTGCACATAACGAAGCTACTATAACTGCTATTACTTGCTACTTGTATTCTCATTCCTCAATACATTTATTGCTTAAAGGCAAGAATTGGTTATTATCCTATCTTTTCTTTTGATGTAGCGTAGATGCACTGAATAAAAAATAAGCACATTTCTTACTATTCTACAATATATTGTAATCTCTTAAAACTATATTGATGCTCTCTCTTTCGGCTTTTTGCATTGAATTTTCTGCATTTTATTACATGTGTTTCATGTCATGTTTTTACTTAATTTCTGTACTTGGGTATTTATCATCTAGGCTTACCACAACTTACTGGTAAATATCTTTTCAAACTTATTCTGCTATGCTAAATTTACACTTCTTATCTAATTTTACTTTATGCCTATGCTATACAATTATCAACAATTCTCTATACACGATATTTGCCACACAAAAAATAGAACTGCCATTACTCAAAATACAAAAACATATATCTTCATCACTTATCAATTGAGGGAATCAAGTAGTGTTTTGATTTCAAACTTCATTGAAGGCAAAGCAAATTGGATTGCAAAGTTGTTACTTAGTTAATGGGCCTACTCTCATGATGGGAAAGAAGAACTCCAAGATACTCTCGATTTGTCTTTGTAGGAGATAACTATATAAGCTTTTAAAACTTATTGTGTCATAACAACATACTCAAATCCCAAAATTGATATACCACTTACTATTTACTAGGCAAGAAAATTTACTTCTTCAATTGATTATACAATTCTTTATGCACAGTACAACACAATCCAAGCGATAGCATATATATAAATTGGTGTATTAAGCTAGGTATTACATAAAACTCTATTAAACCTATGACATTGGAAACTCAAAAATTGCTGCCATTTAAGCATAAAGAAAATTCTAAATTACAAGCTTAACTTACCAGTTCAAACTTAGAAAAAGCTCATTTAATATATCGAACCAGTTCCTAAACAAAATGCTATCCCTGTTGGAAATTGCTATAACTTGATTGCATTTGTTGACTTGTACAAACACATCAACGATCTTGATGCAAAATTAAGTATGCATTGAGTTCAACAGTAATTTATTTCTACTCCTCAATAACTTACAGAGGTCCTCAATAACTCATAACTCTGCTTCATATATCACTATATCTATAGATGTGCTCTATGTTATCATACATCCTTTATTCCCCCCAAACTGTATAAGATCAGATAGAGATGTTCCTATAAAAGAATTTGTCATTATGAATGAAGAGTTCGTATTTACGCTTGCATATAGAATTTATCTGATATCCACAATACACAACAAAAAGTCAAATTTTATGACATTAAGAAACATGTCACAAGGGCTTCATGCTTGGTACAATATATTTTTGTGACAGCTTTTCACTGTTACCAACAACTTGGGGTCACCTTCTAAATAGTCACAGAAGATTTGTGACTTGTATCTAGAAGTCACAAGATCAATTGTGACTGAAATTTAAAACTTTTATGACATGCAATTGGATGTAGCAAAAAAGTTAAAAATTTCAAACTTTTATGACTTGTTATCTTACATGTCACAAAAGGTTTTTTGTGATGGCAAATGCAAGTCACAAATAGTTCTTTGTTTGTGACTGCAATCTTGTAAGTCATAACCATTTAAGAACTTTTGAGACTGCCAAATTCGCAAGTGACAAAACTTAGTCTCACAGGTATTTCACCTACTTCTAGGTCTAGCTACTATTTTTTCCTTGGTCCTTTTTCCTTCAACCTCATAATACGAACATTCAAACACAAATAATAATGATGTTCTATGAATAAAGCATGCATAAAATTAATCATATATTTGAAAATTTGCACCTTTCTGCAATATTTTTCACATCAAAAGTACGAAATTGTTTGATGGAAAAAATTCCATTACATCAAAGCATTGGCATGTATTTCGTGTACAAGTAGTTATAGATTGTTCAATCACCTAAGTGACATGCTATCTTAATTTGACAAGAAAGTAGTATGCATGAGTTTAGAAACATAGAAAGTGAAGTTTTGAGGCCTTCTTCCAATTCTTTTCATCACTAGATGGCTGCAAAAGAAAACACAATCATGTCAATTGATAAAGCTATAAACCAAAAATGAACATAAAATGCAACAGGCTAGAAGGTTAAATTGGTGTTCTAAGCATTTAGAAAAAGTAGAAATAAAGAATCTAATGTACAATTTTTAAGCATAAGGAGATACACCGGAGCCATCTTATTCCCCTTAGCCTTTTCTATCTGGCGAAAGCATAGAAGCACATGGAATAAAATTCTTTTCTATCATTTTCATAGATTTCTAAAGGTTCATAATGGCAAAACCATTTAGGGAGGCATTAATATTATCTTTGGACTGAAGTGTGGTGTTTGAACCATTTTAAAGCCTATCTGGTGTTTGTTGGGAAAAAAGAATATTTAAAATTCTATAATCAAGAGGCACACATGAAGTTATGTAGTTTTCTAAATATTTTGATAATCTCAACTTTCAACAATATGTTAAGTGTTCAATGTAAAAAGGCAGAGAAGAAGCTATGAAAAAATAGGCCTGCATGTGGGTTTCAAATGGAAGAGGGGAGAGGTGAAATATTTTGGTGTAAGTTGGACTTTGCTTGGAAGATATGGAGGAGTTGTGCTTTTTGAAGTGTTGGTAAAACTACAATTGGGATAGGGCTTGGTTAATTGTTAGATTAAGGTAGTCAGTCCAGGTGATAGAGTAACTTACAAAAATAGGCTAAACCATAAGACGAAAGAAAAATATAGAATGCAAAAGAGACAGAAGAATTTAACTGGCCACAGTCAATTCCCCAGCATTTTTACAAATTCCCCAAAATATGTGAATAAGATGATATACTACTCAAAAAAGGAACATAACTTACCAAAATAGTTACTCTTGACATTACATGAATATTATTCAAATAGGGATTGAACTATAACACATGCATGACTTTCTCTTCCACACTATTCATAATGAAAATCACGCTGGTCGCTCTCAAAGCTGGATGAGCTTTCGAAATTGGATCATGTATGCTCATTCCATAGTCCAAGGGCTATAGAAGTGATAATTGAGCTGCAGTAAACTAAATCCACCTTAAAGTTCAAAAGTCATGGAGAAAAAAGAATGAACAAAACATAAACATACAGCATATAATACAAATTTGGGATGATATGGACATTGAGGTTACTTGATGTGATATTTAGACAAAGAGCAAGAAGAAGTCAAGACAATGTTTTTGGAAATAAATTACATATCATCCCAGTGCCAATGTCATTGATGCTAGAGTTGAAATCAAGCAATAATACCATACCAATGGTAAAAAAATTAACTAGTTATTTTTGGAAACACAAATCGAACTTAAGACCACATTCTTAAACCCATATAACATGCACATCATTGACTTTGATGTAGTAGCAATTAAAAATATATCAAAACTGACCCACTGAGATTAAGCAGTTCTAAATTTGAGTAGCTTGAAACAATTGCAAAAATCAATGCATCAGTTATTTCTGACACAGAACAAGAGAAAGCATTCGCATTCCCCTGAAAATTGAGACAATTTTTCAAATTTTATTAATTTGCACTTAAAATTCCTTTTCACAAGAATAAAGAAAATGTCAAGTGTTATTCAACCAATTTTAACCAAAAATAAAAGGCATGAGTGACATTAAAGAAAAGGCAAATGCTAGGATCAACAAAATCATTAAAAAAAAAAGAACATATCTGTTAGCTAGCTAGAGAAATGATAAAACATTGATTATTATGTTGATGTGTATAACAAACTTAAAAGTAAAGCATAAGCAACATTGCTGGACTTGGCATACCTAGCGTTTTGCTCTGATGTAATCTAATCGAGTCAAGGCATGAAACTCTTTTGCAAGTATATCTGGGACATTTTTCAAATAGATCAACACACTTCAAAAGAAAAGAAGCAGATAAGAAACCAAAGGTAATAAAATTATAGAATTACTATAAAGCATGAAAGGTGAACTACAAGACAAAGCTCATTTTATAATCGTACACTACAAGTAAAAATTTAATTGAAATAACCAATGAAACAAAGAATCTTATAGCACATAGAATTATACTATTCAAAATCGATAATTTAACAAGATCGAATCAAGTTTCAATGAGTTAAAGACCACACCCATGGTATTTGAACAATATTATCATATAGTTATAAGAAAAATAGAAGAAACATCAGACTCTTTAAGGTCGGTCATAACTTCACGAAATACTTGCATCCTAAATAAATTTAGAATAGAGTAATCTTCTTGACAGGCCAAGCATCATGGATCCCTAACTTAAGTAAAAGTATCATAACAAATATCTTAAATTTTAAATCAAGTAGTTTAGCAAAGTGAGGTTCATCTAAGATCCTAAAATAAGAAAAATGTCTATAACTTACAATCTGTCAAGGTGAAAAAAAATGATATTTTGAATCACCTAAGTAAGTGTATATAAGCTGAACAGAAATGATACTTTTTGCTTTAGCAGCATATCACAATAACTTAACTAATAAAAAATAAATGGATATTTCCTCTACCCTGATGCTTCAATGTTTTTACATTTTTTAACTAAATAAATTAAATGACAATTGAAAAAAAATTGTTATGAAATAATCAGTTTGATGCCGATACAAAAATTAGTCTATGATATATTTCTTTTTATAGAAGTATAATAATAGTGGTAGAAAATTGACAGCTACACTAAAATATATTCAACAACATCACTATCTAGTTTTTCATCGAAAACCCAATTTAAGAAAATTCATTTCTTCAATTTCTTAAATTTGAGTGTAACAACTGATAACTCTAGTAAATACAGTTATTTTGCCTCTAAAAACCATAGTACTTTAATTATGGTAGTCCCAATTATGTGTTTTTATGTGATTTTACTTGAATTTCTTGTTTAGTAGTAGTATTAGTAGTGTTAGAGTAATATTAGGCATTTTGGTAGTATTTAAGTACAAATTGATGATTAATTAGTTCTTATTCTGTTTTAGTGTTTAATTTTAGGGATAATTTGCAGCTTGAAGAATTGAACAAGTCAAGGACTAAGGCTGTAAATAGAAGAACAAGTCTAAGTGCTGATGCTTCATACCAAGGTGCCAAATTCCAAAGGCATGAAGATTGACACTGCGGTGTTGAAGCCATTCAAGATTTCAAGTGTTCAACACTGCGGTGCCAATTCTCAAGGCATAATATTTCATACTACAGTAATGACTGGCCAAAACCATAGTCAACTTAGGTGTGGCATAACGGCGTCCAATCCAAAGAAGGCAAAAGTAACACTGCGATCTAGAAGACTCTTAAGAAAAAGGGTACATGGCCATTTTGGAAAGGTTGCGAAAAATGTAAATTAACTTAATGTGTGCACCTGAAACACATAGTAGAAGGTGCTAGACTGTTTAGTAGTAGTAGTGTGGGATAGGATAAGGATTCTTTAGGAGTAGTAGAAACTTTCCAATTTTAGTAAAGAACTAGCAATTACTCTTGTTCTTCTTATTTTCATTACATTTAGTCTTCAAAATTGCTCTCTTTAATTAATGCAAGCTTAGAATTTTTTCACTTAGCTTTTCATTAGCTTTCATTAGATACAAATATCTCTCTTTTTTATGTTCATTTATGTTTTCTTTCTATCATGACTAGAATGATTAGAATGATGATGTTTTTACCCATTTTCTTAGTAGTTGCTATAACTTGCCTTTATTTTTCTTTGTTTTGTGTTACATTTAGCATGTGCAACTAAAGCATTAAGGGATTGGGCTTTGAAAATGTGAACTTTAAACATGTGTGGATGATTCTACGTGGGCATACTAGTAAATGGTGGATATCTGAGTAGTAGTAAATGATTTGGGGTGATTGGTGAGAGGGAAGGATCCTTCTCTAAACCACATTTATGAGGTTAACACAACATATGAGTGTTGTAGTGTGTTAATACTTGATAGGTTTATTACTTAGTTAGGACGGTTAGCAGCCTGACCAAGATGCTAGCTTTCTTAATTGGTTCCAAGAACTCCATGAAGAACATTAGATTAGATCCATGAGCCAGGCTAAGGGATTGGTTCATATTGGGAGGGAACTTTCATTTGTACCCATTGAACATTACCTCACTAGAAGACCCCACCTAGTAAAAGGATTTTAGTTAGAGTCCAATCCCTCTTTTTATCACTTGTGTTAATCTAGTGGTTAATTTTGTTGCTTATTTGTTGCCTTACTTATTTGTTTCCTTAGCTTGATCTCACTTTAAATCAGTCATGTAGATAGTGCTTGTGTCCTTGGAATCCTAGTAATTATCATTACTATCTTTGTGGGAATGATACCCTGTCTACTAGCTCCTAATCTACCTTGTATCCTTGCGAGTGTGCGGATTGTGGTCTAAGTAATTAGGTGGTTTTATTACTTGAAATTGAGCAGTGGAATTAGAAACTTAGACTTACATCACATCAAGTTTTTGGCACCATTGTCTTGGATTGTATAATGGTGGTATTAGGTGCATAAGGATTGTGCTAATTTAGACTTTTTCTTTGTTTTAGTTGTTTAGTTGTTAATTTAGTAGTTCCAAGTAAGTTCTTGAATCTAATTGACTATTGTAATTGGAATCTTACTTTCATATTTGACTTGTTCCTTGTTGTGGTTTTGTAATGCACGGTTCTTGGAAAAGAGGTCTTATTACCACTTGACCTAGAGCTACAGAAGACATTAAGAAAAATCTGAAAGGATAGAAAACTATAACAAGAGCAAAGAGAGTTCCCAATTGCAGATGAAAATAACAATTTGACGATAAAGGATGAGAACTTTAGGAACGACAATAATCAAGAAGAAGGCACGGGTAATAAAAATAGCATAGGAGGAAATGGTAATAGAGGCAAATGTAATGGCAATGGAAGACATGGGAAATTATAGGTCATTAAGAGATTAGGCAATGCTGAACTTTATTAGATGAAGCTAATTCAAGCATAGCAAGGATACCAATTCATACCAACAATTTTGAGATAAAACTGGGGCTTATACAAATACTTCGAGTTCATGCCATGATTGGGGGTGGTGCAAATGAAGATCCATACACACATCTAATGAATTTCGAAGAAGTGCTAGACACTTTCAAATTCAACAGAGTGTACCTCAACTGTGTGAGGATGAGGGCATTCCTTTCTCCTTAAGAGATAAAGCAAAGTATTGGTTGCAAAGCTATGATCAAGAGACATTTACCAGATGGAACGGTTTGTCTCAAGAGTTCCTTGCAAAGTATTTTCCACCTTATATAATGGCACGGTTGAGAATGAGATAACTTCTTTCAAGCAAGATGTCGTTGAGGGAATTGGAGAGACTTGGGAAAGGTTTAAGGAATTGCCACAAAGGTGCCCATATCATGCAATACCTCTTTGCCTTCAAGTTCAAATTTTTTATAATAGATTTTATCAAGAGATGAAATCAATTATAGCAGATCAATTATGCCTCAGCTAGAGAGTCATTATCTTTCAAGACATCAGGAGAAGCACAAAGGTTGCTCAACATAATGGCCTCAAACTTCTATGAAGATAGCCTAGTGGCACAACCTCAACAAGCATAACCACTAGAACCATCTCAAAGGCAAGGAGGAGTTCTCCACCTATACCACTTTGATGCTTTATTCGCTCAAAACACACTTATGAAAAACATGATAGCCAATCTAAGAAGAGCATTTGATAAAATAGGCAAGGTGAACGCCGTGTCAATGCAACCTCCCAGTCTATTGTTGTTTGATTTTTGCTTAGGCGGCCATCCAACCGGTTAATGCACAATTGAGGGAACTTCATCACAAGCTAAGAAATTAAATTATTTGGGGAAATCAATCACACCAATCCCGATCCTGTAGAAACACCTACAATCCATGCTAGAGGAACCACACTAATTTCTCATAGGGTGGTCAATCATCCCAAAATAAGCATCCACCCAATTACAACAACCAAGCATGTATCATCCTCTAGATACTATCCACTGTCACATCAAAGGCCATACCAATCCAACTTTCAACATTCCCAACCAACCTCTTCATATCAGTCTTGATCCTTTTACCAAAATTAGCCATCCCGGTACCAACATACTCAAAAGGAACCGGAAGATGTCTATGCTCAACTTGAGTACACAAGAAGGCAGCTTGATATGCTAAGAAGGGAAAATAAGATACTAAGGAGAGACCATGGACCATTTGCAAGGAACTAGTGTGCCTCTACTAGGAACTTGGAAACTCTATTAGGACAAGTGGCTAGGCATGTGTCTGATAGACCAAGTGGTTCTCTTCGAAGTGATACCCTTTCGAACCCGAGAGACCAACAATCAAGAGGACAACAACCTCCAGAGCATTGCACTGCCATTATCTTGGGAGGTAAAATAGAGGTGGTCATCGAGGATGGGGAAAAAAATGTTGAATTGGAGGGTGGTGAGAAAGCAGAATACAATAATGGTGAAATTAAGAAGGGCCAAGCAAGAAAAAGACCAAATTTGAGAAATGGGAAGAATCCTTAGAGACCAAACCTTTAGTGAAAGTTCCTTCCCCATAAGGATTGGTCAATCACAAGCAAGAGGAAAAAAATGAACAATTTCCCAAGTTCCTCAAGATTTTTAAGAAGATTCAAGTTAACATTCCATTAGCCAATGTGCTCACAAAAATGTCCCACTATGCCAAATTCATGAAGGAGATCTTGTCTAGGAAAAAGAAGTGGAGCAATGAGAAAATTGTGTGCCAAAGTGAACGATGTAGTGCACTCATGCAAAATAAGTTGCTGTCGAAATTATAGGATCTAGGAAGCTTCTCTATTCCATTAAATATTGGGAATCACACAATCAGTCGTGCTTTATGACAAGTTAGAAATCAACCATGCCAAGCTCACGAATTCATTTTCCAATTAGTGGACAAAATCGTAAGGGTGCCTCATGAATAGTGGAGGACATGATGGTCCAAGTAGACAAATTGATAATCCTCCCGGTGGACTTCTTGATTTTTGAAGTGGAAGAGGACACCGAAGTACAATTTGATCTTGGGAAGGCCATTCCTCTTCACCTTATATGCTCAAATTGATGTCAACAAAAGGGAAGTTGAAATTCTAATTCGAGAGCGAATGTGTTGAATTCAATGTTTTTGAGTCATATGAAAATGTTTCTTGTATAGATGAATGTTGTTCAATTGACTTACTTGCTCCTTTTGTAGATAAAGAAAAGGTGAGGCAGGTTGCAAAGACAACATACTCGAAGGAGGATAGAAGGGACCATTTAGGTGGAAGAGCACCTAATGTTGAGGGCCATAAATCAAGGGTTTCTGTGCCAAGCATTGGGAGTTCAATTTTTCAAACAATGTGATGATACCCAAAGAGAAGCCACATTAGTGTGAGAAAGGCAAAATCACTTGGATTGGTCCATTTTCCATCTCAAAAATTTCATCGAACGAATGCATCAACTTGAAAGATGGTGACAAGAAGTTCGTGATTCCTCAGCCTAAGCAATTTGAACTTGTACCCTTGGAGATCCGAAGAAAAAGTAACGCACCTCCATCTTTTATGTGGATACCTAAAGCTCTACCATTCCATAGTTAAGCTAATGATTATAGACAAGTGCTCTTAGGAGGCAACCCAAGTTTTCTTCCCTTTATTTACGCTTTAATTTGATCTTATATTTATCTAGTTAATTGTTAGTTAGGGGTTATTAGTAAAAATTAGTTTTAATATAGTTAATTTTTTAGTTTTAAGTGCTTCAGCGGAGTTGCAAGTGAGAATGACTCTTTGAAATGTTATTTTGATGTTCATAGGTGACGGACAAGTCATTAGGAAGAAGTTGTGAAATGTTGAAAAATGGAAATTTGGTTTAAGTGTTTGACACTGTGGTGTCAGACCGAAGACCACCTCCGGAAGTGACACCAAGCTCCACATCGCGATGTTAAAGTGTTTGAGAAAAAATCTTCAAGAAGGTTAATCAAGGGCAAACTTCAAGAACAAGAAGGAGTCTTCCAATTGCTAATCTATAGGTAAAATTGACTTAGTTTTCTGCACTTGGACCGGAAGTTCTCGTGATTTTTTGTTGAGAAGATTCCTGGGTTTTTTTTTTTTTTGCATAAGTTATTGGTTTGAACTTTGATTGACTAGGTTGTATTGAATTGCGATAATTGATTTGGATTAATTTGGTGAAATTTGGACTGTTTAAAATGGGAAGATAAAGGGAAGGGTAAAGTCATGCCTACCCCACCGGCCACCAAAAAATGAAAAGTGGGGTTGGGTAGTCAATTGACTATGAATAGAGGTAATGGTAATGGTAACTATTATGAACATTTGTTTGTGAATGTTAAAGCCGCCAAATTGTTCAAAAAGTATAATAAACATGCCATCATCCAAGAAAGGGGTTTTGATTTGTCTACCAGTTGGGATAACTATGAGGGGTTGAGGAAAGAAATTGAAATACAGTTGAGAGAACATAATGTGGGTGTTTTAGATGCTGATGTTCCTTTAGGGTAGGGGATGCCAATTTAGTTGAAGAATTTGATTGCAATATTTGTGGCATAAAGGAAGGAAAGGTCTATGTTAGGGGCAAGTGGTAGACATTAGCAAGAAAAAGGTCAGTACCTTCTATGGGGTCCCTAATCTACCAAGTAGTGGTTATGCTGATTTATTTTACCCAAACAATGGGGGGCTCAACTATGCTAACATAATGGGGTAATTGTACTATGGTTATCCAAATTGGGACATAAATGCTGCCCGGCTTAAGTACTTAGATTTTAACAGGTGTTACCATCAACTATTGTCGAAAATCTGGTTTTATTTTATAAGTTGCCATATATGGGGGTCAAGTATAGTCAGCTTTGTTCAGAGGGAAAAAGCTTGTCTAGTATTTGCTATCTGGAGGGGTTATCTAATGACTTGGGAAAAATCATTAGGGCAGATTTTCTAAAAATTACACAATTAGCACTGCCAATTTTTGTATTGCCTAGTTTAGTTACTAAAATGTGCCTTGATGCAAGTTGTGGTAGTTGCACCTAGCAGAGAACAGGTCCATCAAAAGGCCCGCATTGATGGAGCTTATGTGAGAAACATGATAAAAGAGTTTCAGAGGCATCACCTAGCTATTGAGCAACCGGGTGTACCACTTCTACAAGTGCCTTCACAAGCTCCTTTTATCAATATACTCGGTGGATACATGTAAAACCCAACTCAAATCAATAATGAGTGGAATGAGGTGCAAAGATATTGAACCAATAGCCAATTGGTCCTCTACAACAACATCACTCTTATCAGTCAAGCCTTCCATGCCACATCACTTGACAATTCGATTCACCCGCAGCCACCTCCCATTTGGCACTTGTTGACTCTTTAAAGGAGAGTTATTTTCGTGCATTTTAACTTGAGTTTTAGTTGATTTTCTAGGTGTCTTGGTCAATAACAAGGGGTATTTTGGCAATTTAGGATTTTCATATCAAAATATTAGTTTATGTGTTTTTAATATTTAAATACACTTATTTATGTGTTTCATCTGGTGTTTATATAGGTTTGGGATCAATCAGTGGCCAAACGGGATGACAATGTCGTAAAACAAAGTAAAAAGTCAGTGCTAGAGGCTAAGCCACAAGCGCAGATACACCTAGGAGGGGTAATCCGTGCCTGGGGACATTAAGACAAGCCTAGGCATGGGTAAAAATGTGAAAACATGAGTTTGACGTCCAAACATATAAAACCTTAAGGCTATAAATAAGTATTTTAGGGTGTTATTTATGTAGGATAAAACGTATCGTAGAGTAGCATAACGTAGTTTAGTGTTAGAGTAGCCACTAGGAGGAAACCATTAGAAAGAGAGAAGAACGCCATTCCAAGAGGAGAGTCCACACGGAGGAAGTGCAAGGATCGAGACTAAGGGTAGTTTTCCTTCCTTATTCTTTTCTTTGTTGTTTTATACTCTTGTAATGGATGAAATTCAAGCTTATGATATATTTAAGTCCATGACTACGCACTAAACCTATAAATAGGGTTTGTTTACATTTACTACCATGATGATTGCTTAATGCAATTTATTTGTTTCTTCTAATTTCACATGAATGTTTGACTAATCGTAATGCCTTTAGATGGTTGGCCACTATCTAAAGTGATCTGTAGCCTTATTTCAAATCGACAGAGGATATTTAGAGTTAGGACGGGTTCAAATAGCCTTTTTTTAGAACAATCATTTGTAGATTGTACCGTTTCATGGGTACGAATAGAAATATACTTGTTTATCTTAGGTTGCCAATTAGGATCGCATTTATGCATTAATTAGGGTTTTAATCTAGATAGACATAGTAGATTTGTCAAGGTTAGTAGATTTCCAATGAGTCTGATAAGAACTTACAATTATTATCGAACCCCTAAATTATTGAACAAATTGTGAAATTGAAGGAATGATTAATTAACTTAATTAATTGGATTGGTAAATAAAAAATAAATCCTAGGTTGAATATACGTATTGAATAACCATTTATTTAATTAGTTATTCTTTTCTCATTTTTATCATTACTCTACTATTTCATTGTTTAAATAGGGTTTTATATGTGTCATTTGGGTAACTGTTAACTGTGTTAAGCATAGTCCCTGTGTGAATGATCTCTACTTTCAATGTACTACTTGTTAAATTTGCATGCGGACGTGAATTCATGCAATATACCACCGGCACCTTGTGTCTATTTAGATCGCAGACAAGTTTTTAGCACCGTTGCTGGGGACAGTGTCTTAGCATTCCTATATTTTGGCAATATCATTATTAAGCATACTAATCCTAATTAATTTTTTTTTCTTTCTTTTATTTTTATTTTATTTTGTTTTATTGTTTATTTTGTAGGTTTTTCACCAAGTGTATGTCCAGAAGGTCGAAAGGAACACTACCTTTAGACCTCGAAATTGAATGTACTACGAATCTTTTGAGGAGAGAGGCTAGGAGAGGTTTTGAATCAATTTTAGACATGGTTGACAGTGATAATCCTATAAATCCAATACAAATATAGTCAAATCCAGTTGAAATAAAGGTCTTTAAGGGACTTTGTTGTACCTATAGTTGAGGGTTTTTAGTCGTGTATCTTGAAATCGCCAATTCAGGCGAATAATTTTGAACTGAAGCCACAAATCATCCAGATGGTGTAATCTTTAGCTATGTTTGTTGGGACACCAAATGATAACCCGAATGTTTGCATCTTCAACTTTTTGGAGATATGTGACATATTTAAGAATAATGGAGTTTCATATGACACCATTAGGCTAAGGCTTTTGCCATTCTCACTTCAGGATAAAGCCAAGGCCCGGCTAATTTCTCATCCACCAGGTTCTATCACAACCTGGAATGATCTTGCACAGAAGTTCCTGACAAAGTTCTTTTGACCATCAAAATCAGCAAAATTGAGGAACGATATGACTTCTTTCATGCAACAAGAAAATGAATTAGTGTTTGAAGCTTGGGAAAGATTCAAGTACCTACTGTGGTTATGTCCACGTCATGGTATTCCAAATTTGCTACAAATTGAGACATTCAACAAACAACAAAGGGTTGCATTGCTCAACGAGAACTATCATTGATGCAGAAACCGGAGGAGTCATTATGAGTAAGTCCTATGACAATGCCTTTAAAATGCTAGAAGACACGTCTTCAAACAATTATCAATGGCCTAATGAAAGAGCCGTACCAAAGAGAATGGCAAGGGTTTATGAAGTTGATGTTCTCACACCATTCATAGCACAGTTAGCTGCATTGACTAACAAGACTAATAATATGGGTATTTTGAGCAGACAAATTTCAATGTCCTTTCATATCTTGCGAGGTATGCAAGGAAGGATATTCTGCGGAGCAATGCCGTAACAATCAAGAAGCAGTAAACTATGGTGGCATCCATAACCAAATCCAATGAAATCCTTACTCCAACACGAATAATCCTAGTTGGAGAGACCATCCAAATTTTTGTGGAGTAACAATAAGCTAGGTGGACCATCATCATCCATGAGACCACAAGCTCCACCAAGGTCAGAAAAGAAGGAAAGTGTGGAGAAGATTGGTTAGACAATACATGGCAAAGAATGATGCGATGATTCAAAGCATGAATGCTGTATTATAAAGCTACACAACATCCGTTCAGAATCTCAAGAGTCAAATGGGGCAATTAGCCAACTTTATCAACAATAGGAACCAAGATTCACTCCCAAGCGACATCGAGGTAAACCCAAGAAGAGAAGGTAAAGAACAATGCAAAGAGTGACACTTTGAAGTGGTATGCAGTTGGGATTTAAGGAAAACAATATTAAGGTACATGATGCAAATCCAAGTAGTGGAGAAGATAATGTAAGTTTAGAATTAGTTGCACAAAAAGGTAATGATGTTGTACTACTAAAGATGCCATATCATTAAAGATTGATAAAGCAGAAGGAAGACGGGCAATTCAAGAAGTTCTTAGAAATATTTAAGAAGCTTCACATCAATATTCTATTTGCTGAGGTATTAGAATCAATGCCTAGTTATGTGAAGTTCATTTAGGAAATCTTGTCTAGGAAAATATAAGGATGAATGAATTTCAATCCATTGCTCTAGTAGATGAATGTAGTGCAGTGTTGTAGCAAAAGCTACCACTAAAGCTAAAGGATCAAGAAAGCTTTACGATACTATACACAATCAAAAAACATTTACTAGGTAAGGCTTTATGTGATATTGATGAAAGTATTAACTTAATGCCTCTTTCTATTTTAAGAAAACTAAATGTGAGTGAAGTGAAATCGACTTTGGTGACCCTCTAACTTATGGATCGCTTATTGGTTCATTGAAGGGAATCATTGAGGATGTGTTGGTAAAAGTAGATAAATTTATATTTCTTGCAAATTTATTTTTCCAATGATGTGAAGTTAATTCTTGGAAGGAGATTTAAACTTGATGTTGCATGAACCAATAAAGACCTCTTGAATGAAGTTAAAAGCATGATTGTAAAGAGAAGTTGGATAAAATTTTGCGCGCATCATGAGTTTGCTATTGAAGAAGTAATAAGGGAATTTTATGCAAATGTTTTCCTGGAAATGATAATGGGTTTGTTTTGGTTAGAGGGAAAAATAATTCATTTTACTTGTGATTCTTTGAAAGACTATTTTGGTGTTTTATCCAAGAATAGAAATGGATATGCTAAGTACCAATTACAATATGACCCGGATGTGGTTAAAATGTCCAAATTTTTTTGTGATGGTGTTGTAGTAACTTGGAATGAATTTAAAAATGTATCAGGAACAAAAACATCTTTTCTAGTGAAATCTTTATCCCTAATTGCAAAAGTTTGGTTTTATTTTATCAACACATCAATTTTTCCAAGTTTGTATGCAACCAATGTGACCAAAAATTGAATTGTGCTGCTATATTATTTGTTAAAAGGGAAAGCATTGACATTGGCTGTGTCATTCATGATGAAATTTTTCATACGACTAGAAATGAAAAGTAAGGGATTTTGATTACCTTACCTTACTTAATCACTTAGTTATGCATTGATGCAGGTGTTCGCTGGGAGAACAATGTTGATAAGCTGACTAGAGTGATTCGTTACTATGATGATACAGTTGATAGTAAGGTAGTTACAACAATGAAACCAAATTTGAAGCAATCGAGCAAAGGAAGGGCATCAAGCTCAATCTTCCAACCGCCAATAGAAGTGTGGAGAGCCACTTGATGAATCTTGAGTGACAAATAGAGCATCAACAACAATATATGAAGGCCATGGGACAATTATTCCAATACATTGGTGCAGCCTCAAACATTGATGTGACACAAGCTCCAACTTTGCCGGCCACTCTTGAATTTGAAGAAGAAGAGCAAATAGAGGATGATTGGAGTGATAATGAGGATGAAACCACAAGTGAGGATGATGAAGAGGAAGAAGAAGAAAATTGATGAGTTTTGTTTTTGTTATTTCTTTTCATTTTTCTAGTATTTTTATTGTTTTAGTTATGTGTGCAAACATTCAGGACAATGTTTCATGTTAAGTTAGGAGGTGTGTTTGTGTTTTTGATGGTGTGATTGTCATTATGTATTACTTGTTATTTAACTTTAAATGTTGTTTTTGTTTATTTTCATCTTTGGTGGTGTATTTATTTTACAATTAGTTTTTTTTTTTCAAATTTTTTTCCGAAAATACAAAAAGATTTTGATTTTTAAGTAGTTTTTATCAGTCTTAAGTATATGACTGCATAAAAGATTCCCCAACTACCAGATGACAGCTTTCAAGATTTCTATGTCTTCTTTGCCTGAAGTATTGTAGAGGATTAAACCAAAAAGATTTTCTTTTTTAGTGTCTTGTTTGAGTTCATTAATTTTTGTGATATCTCTAGGGTTTAAAAATGTTTCAAAGTGGAACTAGTCTTGGTAGAGCTTATGGACTAAAAACGTATTTAAGTTTTATATTGCTCTTTGAACCCATTGAGTTATGAAGTGTTATCACTATACACTAAAATATATTCCCTTGAGTGAGAGTTTGAAAATGAGGTAATTTTCAATAAGTATTAATCATAACTGCCTAACGATATTTATTTTGCTTGTGACAGTCGTTGGAATTGTGCGTGACTTTTAAATACTTGCGAAGTATGAGTAGATTTTAGACTAAAGAAACGATTTAGGCAAGTTATTTGGGCCATTTGAAACAAAAAAGCCTACCTAATTATTGTTTTATCCTTAATGTCCCCTATTGAACTTTATATGCTTTAATTTTATGTTTAACAATGTTATTTAGCCACAATTTTAGCCACAAATATCCTTTTTATTTTTTTATCCTTGTTCCTAACCATGCCTTGGTAGTTAGTGTTGGTGTTGTACAACATCAATAGTATGTGCACAATGTCATGGATGGTTGGGAAGAACATGAGTTTTGTTTGTCGGGGAAAAAGTCAACTTTATGAATGTAATGTTTGTATTCCTTATGTTATGTTGTGTTGAAAAAGAAAAACAAAAAAACAAAAAAAACAAAAAGAGAAAAAAAAAGAAAAAAAAGATGTAAAAAAAAGGGAGAAAAAGAAATAAAAGAAGGATTATTCCTTCTAAGTTGTAGTAAAGAATGTGCATTCTTGCCTTCCAAAATAAGCAGTTGGTTAAATGTTATGGTTGAATAGGGGTGTTCTGTTGATTAAGTGCTCAAAGTTACTCACTAACGTGTTTAAGGTGACTTAAGCCACTTTTATCCAAATATATCCTACCTTTATCCCATAACTTACGTTTCAAGTTTTAAAAACCTACTTTATCCTTGCTTTGAATTCAATTGTATTAGTGAGTATTTTTGTGTGTTTCAAAATTCTTTTAACATATTTGCCCCTTGTTGAGCTTATGTTCAATGGGTATTTTATTAATTAGTGAGCCAATGATATCTACTTTTAGGTATGGAAAGTTAACACTTTCATGATGATAATTTAGGGTTGATTAGCAATGTTCTTTTATATCCGTGTTGAATTCATATATCTTGTTGTTTAGTTTTCCCTTTTTGACAACAATTGACATGTTGAAGGAAGTTAATATGCTTGTATATGTTTCAGTGTTTTTATGTTTGTTTTACTTAGGACAAGTCAAATTTCAGGTTGGAGTACAGGATAGGTGTGTTGACTCTTTAAAAGAGAGTTATTTCAAACATTTAGCTTGAGTTTTAGTCGGATTTTGAGGTGTCTTGTTCAATAATTATGGGTATTTTGGTAATTTTAGATTTTTCATGTTAAAATATTATTTTATGTGTTTTTAATATTTAAATACACTTATTTTTGAGTTTTATAGTGTTGGTATAGGTTTGGGATCAATCAATGGCCAAGCAGGATAAAAACGGAGCAAAATGTCAGTGTTGGCGGCTAAGTCCCTCACGGGTATGCTGGGGGACATTAAGATGTGCCTGGGCTATGGACTAAAAAGGAGGAAATGCGAGTTTTGAACTGTTATAGCTTGTAGGGGCATTTTTGACCTCCAATCATGTAAAACCCCAACTAAGGCTATAAATAAGTGTCTTAGGGTGTTATTTATGTAGGAGAAAACATATCATAGAGTAGAATAACTTAGGGTTAGAGTAGCCACTAGGAGGAAATCATCAGAAAGAACAAATAACACTGTTGTCCAAGAAGAGAACCCACACGGAGGAAGTGCAAGAATCGAGACTAAGCATAGTTTTCCTTATTGTTTTCCTGGTTGTTTAATACTATTTTAATGGCTAAAATTCAATCTTATCATGTATTCAAGTCCATGACTATGAACTAAACCTATAACTACGGGTAGTTTGGATTTTACTATGATGATTGATTAATGCGATTTTGTTGTTTCTTCTAATTTTACATGAATATTTGCTTATTTGAATTAATCATAATGCCTTTAGATGATTGGCCACCATCTAGAGTGAACTGTAGCCCTATTTCGAATCCACAGAGGATACTTAGCATTAGGACGGGTTCAAATAGCATTTGTTCGGAACAATCACCTATAGATTGTACCATTTTGTGGGTACAAATAAAAATATACCGGCTCATCTTAGGTAGTCAATTAGGGTCGCATTTATGCATTAATTAGGACTTTAATCCATGTAGACATATAGTGGACTAGTCAAGGTTAGTAAATTTACAACTGAGTCCAATAGGAACTTGCAATTATCATCGATCCCCTAGATTAGTAAACAAATTGTGAAATTGAAAGAATGATAAATTAACTTAAATAGTTGGATTGGTAATGAAGAATAAATCCTAGGTTAATATATGTTGATTAATCATTTATTTAATTAGTTATTTATTTTTTATTTTTATTATTACTCTAATATTTCATTATTTAGATAGGGTTTTATATGTGCCACTGTGGTAATTGTTAACTGCGTTAAGTGTAGTCCTCATGAGAACGATCTCTACTTTTGCTGTATTACTTTTTCGATTTGTATACTTGTAGACACGAATTTGTGCATTATGCCTCCTGCACCTTCTGTCTATTTAGATCGTAGACAGCACTATGGGCTATCACGGGTGCAACAATCCTTCCAACCATAAACCGAGCCGATGCAAGAAAGAGAACAAGAACAAGGTGGTGAAGAAGAGCCCAGGTTAGTGCCAAACTTTGAGAAGATCCAAGGTGGAGTAGGATGAAGGCTTCCACAAAGACTTGAGTGATGATGACTTTGAAATCTATAGAGATGACGAAAAGAATGATAATGATGAGGAAGATTGACCACTCGCTGCTCGAAAATAAGACCCTTTCTCCCTTCTATCATTTACATGCTTTTACATCCATTTACCCTATTATCTTATCTTGTCTTGATTTGAGTTATTTAGGAGGCATTCCTGTTTGCACTTCTTAATTTCTTAGTTTCTTGGATTGTTAGTTTATTAGTTCATTTACTTTTTTTTCTTAGTTTGGACTTGTAGTTTACTTTTATTCTTTGAATAATTGTTGAAGGCTCAGTGGTCCATTTTATATTGATGATGGATTGACGCTTTGGTAATGACCACTTAAGCCTTGTTTAGTGCTTTTGGTAGAATATGATGATGTTGGGTAGGTTTGGCACGGTCATCTTTGACTTATTTTATTTGTTTACGTTTTGTTTTTTTAGGTGAATTTTGGGCCAATTTTGCAAGGTTCTACCTTACCTTATAACATTTACTCTTGTACACGATTTTAGTATTATTACCCTTATTTTTCTTCTTGTGACAATGGTGAGTGGATGGATAAGTTGTACTAATCAATGAATAATGTGAACAGCGTGGAGGTGTTTATTGTTTTGTTGATTGGAAATGTGTTTTTGTGTGGGAAAAGTTAAAATTGGATGTTAAATATGGATTACAGTTTATGTGAAAAATGGGATTTAACCCTTGAAACTCATCCATGTTTTCAACTACTTCATAAAATGTTTTCTTAATTAGTTTTTACTACAAACTTACTTTTTCAAGTTTTCTAATGCTGATTTTAATTGATTGTTTATTTAATTTACACACCTCAAGATTTTTGAAAGTTGTTCTAAGTGGAGAAAGAAATGAATTAAGCCATCATTTAGTCATTTTGAATGAACATGCATTCTCGGATATTTTGTGGGTTTTGTTGAGGTAATTTAGGACAATGATTGGGGTAATGTGAACCCCTCATTTTTTTCCAATTACTTATATTTTGTGAAACTTGGATTTTGGAAATGAACTAGGCTTTCCTTAGACCATTTATGCCAAAAAAACTTTCCTTACATTAATTTTATCCCTAGTGTCCCCATTGAGCCTTATTGCCTAATTTCTTTGTCAAGCACATAAGCCATTCCACTTTAATATCTTCATCCCATCACCTTAGTCATTGTGGATCTATCTTAAGTTCTCCAATGTAATGATCTAATGTTCTCATAAAATTTTGATGGGAGTTTTTATTACATTTGGTTTGAGGATTGAAGTCAAAGTGTCAATTGATAATTGTATTCCCTTCATTGTAAGTAATTTCTTTATGTAATTATTGATTTCTATATATATATATATATATATATATATATATATATATATTCAATTTTCTGTGAACATTTTAGTTCTTATGGTTCATCTTACCTTCAAAAGTTAATTTAGTTGGAAATTGTATTTCAAGTGTGGATTGGTTGAGTAATACTGGTTTTGGGACTTGTATGTATGGAATAATCTTGGTCCAAGAGTTTGTGTTGGCATGACTAAGGTGATTTAAGTTACTCTTACCCAAATTTATCTTATCCTATTACCTTAGCTTGCATTACAAGCTTAACAAAGTTATAAATTATTCTGAATCTAGGCTAATAGATATTAGTGAATCGAGGATGAAGCGTTGCTCCATTTGATGTCTTTTGCTAAACCTTGTGGTGCCAACAAATTTCCTTATGTGTTCATTTACATTGATTTGTGCTTTTCAAAACAACTCTTAATGATCTTTCTACACATGGGACAAATTTTGAGAAACTTGACTTGTTTGTTCTAGATCAACTTATACTTGAAGTGGCATTTCATTAACCATTCATTAGTGAAAGTAATGTTTGTACTTAAAACTAGTGTGCACTTTTGTAAATGAAAGAGTAGTGAAAATGTTGAGTTTGTTAAGTTAAAAATCCTATTTTCATATTTGGTAAGTGTTCTAAAGTTCAACTTTCCCAATTTCACTTCTTTTCTCTTGGGACCTTGGTGTTATTAGTTCTTTTTCTTGTTTTGCTCGGAACTAAAAAATTGCTAGGTTTGGGGGTGTGATAACTCTAGTAAATAGAGTACCTTTACCTCTAAAAACCATGGTATTTTGATTATGTTAGTCCCAAATTATGTGTTTTCATGTATTTTTTCTTGAATTTTGTATTTAGTAGTAGTATAATTACTAGTGATAGAATAATATTAGGCCTTTTGGTAGTATTTATGTACAAACTGATGATTAAATAGTACTTATTATGTTTGGTGTTTAATTGTATGGATAATTTGCAATTGGGGAGAGCAGCTTGAAGAATTAAACAAGTCAAGGACTAAGGCTACAAATAGAAGAAAAATTGAAAAACAAGTCCAAGATTGCTAATGCTTCACACTGTAGTATGGAAGCCATTCAAGATTTCAAGTGTTCGACACCGTGGTACCAATTCTGAAGGCATAATATTTCACATTGTGGGGCTAACTGGCTAAAACCCTAGTTAACTCAAGTGTGGATCTCAATGTCCACACCGTGGTGTCAAATCAAAGAAGGCAAAAATGACACTGCAGTCTACAAGACTTTTTAGACAAAGGGACTATTGGCCATTTTTGGAATGGCTGCAAAAATTATAGATTAACCTAAGGTGTGCACCTAAAACACATAGTAGAAATAGCTAGAGTGTTTAGGAGCAGTAGGATAGGATAAGGCTTCTTTAAGAGTAGTAGAAACTTTTGAATTTTCGTAAAGAACTAGCATTTACTCTTCTAGTTCTTATTTTCTGCACATTTAATCTTAGGAATTGCTCTCTTTAATTGATACAAGCTTTTCTTTATTATTGTTGCTAGACTTTTTATTAGCTTTCATTAGATATAAATATCTCTGATATTTATGCTCATTTACATTTGCTTGCTATCATGACTAGTGTGATTAGAATGATGATGTTCTTAGCTCTTTTCTTAGTAGCAGCTATAACTTGCCTTTTTTCTTTGTTTTGTGTTATTTTAAGCATATGTAGCTAAACTAATAAGGTAGATTGGGTTATGAAAATGTAAACTTTACACGTGTGGGTGATTTCAAGTGGGTAGACTAGTAAATAGTGGATATTTGAGTAGTAGTAAATGATTCTGGGTGATTGTGAGAAGAATCCTACTTTGAACCATGTTTGTGAAGTTAACTCAACATACGAGCGTAGCGTGTTAATACTTAGATAGGTTTATTACTTGGTTAGGAAGGTTAATTGTCTGGCAAAGATGCTAGCTTTCTTAATTAATTCCAAGGACTCCATGAAGAACATTAGACCAGAAGCATGAGAGGGCCAAGGGATAGGTTCATAGATGAGAGGGAATTCTCATTTGTATCCATTGAACGTTAGCTCACTAGAAGGCCTGACCTAAGATCATGGTGATGCCTTACACACCTAGTTATAAATTTATAAAACACCTAAATCCTACTACTAACTAGGTGGCATCCCGCAAGTATACGGTTGTCAACTAGTAGCAAAGGGAAGTAGGGATCGTTCCCACAAGGATTGGTCGTAGATTTATAATTACCGGTTATTTGGTTAGATTTCAAGTTGAAGCGATTGATTAAGTGAAGAGATTTAACTAAAACTAGAACTAATGGAACTAATAAAGCAATCTAAATTAAAGATTAATCACTAAGAATGCAATTAAAAAGGAAGTATCTTTAGAAAGCAAATAAAGGGAACAATTAAAAGGAAAAGCATATTAAGCAAGCAATTAGTTAATCTAAACTATTCATTATCCCTAAGCGAGTACAATTAGAGAAAGCTCCTAATCTATTGTAAGATAGCATGTAAAAAGAAAGGATTTTAATAAGCAATTAACTAATCTAAGCTACAAATCAACACTAAGGAAAACCCATTAACTAATCTACTAATTAAACTAAGAAAGCAAGCAAAGAAATCTAATTAAATGAAAAGCCCATAAACTAAATGATCCTAATTAACTAATCTAAACTATGAATTCCCACTAAGGAAGCATAATTGAAGGAAACCCATTAACTAATCTAACAATTACACTAAGAAATCATGCAAAGAAAGCATATATATGAAAGTAATTAGACTAATTAAACTAAGGACATATGAAATTAAAGCTTAACTAAAAGAGTTTTAACATAAACAAGGAACTTACCACTAAAAAGGTTCAATCTTTAGCTAGAAAATAGTGATTACAAGAAAGAGAAATTCTACTCTAATCTAATCTAAGAAAACCCTCCCCAAATGGGAAGGAAAAAGGAAGAAAATTACTTTCTAATCTAGCCTACTTCTACTAGCTAAGTTCTTCTCTAAAATGAGGTTTAAAAGGGGTATATATAGTGCTAGGGTAGTGGGATAATTGTGCAGAAAAAATCAGCCCCAAACAAAGTCATTTTTGGCTCTAGCCGCCTCCAGATCGCGATCTCAAATTTGAGACTGCGATACGGACTGAAACTTTTGCAATGCAGCACTTCACAGTTTTACTTCCAAAATCTTCATCCGACGTCCGATTAATGCGCCATTTTTTTTTTCATGTGACCCTAACACATAGGAGAATATTATTATCTATAATAAAAACTTAAAATAATACCTAAAAATATAAATAAAATTCTCATAAAATAGGCCAAAAATTGAAGGACAAACAAAGACGAACGAAAACTTAACTCCAAATGAAGTTAACTCAAAGACACGACACAACTCTAAATGGAAAAACCTAATAAAATATGCTAATTATCACCTAAATAAGTACTCAAACACTTAATAAACACATACTAACACATTCTAACACATAAAAGAAAAATAGATACAAACACACACGAAAACACTAAAAATACTCGAAACTTGGAGCAAAAGCATCAAGTTTAGGGTACATATAACTCTTGTTTACTTGAGTTATCACATGGTCACAGTTCAATCCCTTTTTCATCACTTGTGTTAATGTAGTTGTTAATTTAGTTACTTATTTGTTGCTTTACATGCATATTTGTTACCTTAGATTGACCTTACTTTATATCGGTAGTCTATATAGTACTTGTGTCCTTGGAATCCTAGCGAGGCCTAAATATCATTACTATCTTGTGGGAATGATACCCCTTGCCACTAGCTTCGAATCTGCCATGTATACTTGCAGATGTGTGGATTGTGATCTAAGAGTATTAGGTGGTTTTATTACTTGAGAGTGAGTGGTGGAATTAGATACATAGATTACATCATTTCATCAACATGCTACAATTTATTTCCTCAATCCCGTAAAATCGATGGAGCCCTTGCAAATGCTGCCAAACTTAATATCACCTGAGGTAATCGCTTAGATTGAATTCCCTGTCAGATTCAATGAAATTCTTTAAAAATTGGGTTTGGAAACCCTAGGGAAATAAACTGTAGATTCAACTTTTCGAAAATATAATTGGAAGCATATAGAAAAAGGAAAAAAAGGGATTACCTTGAGGATATGAATCTCTATATCAGGAAGACACGAGAAGCCCTAACATTATCATCCGTGGACATGGAGGCGAGCTAGTCATCCAAACAGTTGTTGTCCTCCACCACTGCCGTTAGCATACTCGATCAAGGTGCTAGTTTTTGTCATTGAGTGTCTTTACGGTTAGCTTTTACTTTAGAGCTTTCTAGTACATGATGAATAAATAGGGCTCAATAAAGACCTAGTGAACAAGGATAACAGATTGAGAAGAGGACTTAGAGAGAGAGGGGCGGGAGTTTGAGATGGGTTTGGAGAGAGGTGTGATTTTGAGATGAGAACAAAGAGGAGCTTTCTTTTTTCTTTTCCTTTTATCTCGGTTTTTTGTTCCATATAAATGATGTCATGCATAAATGCTTGTGCCTGACGAGTTTTCCCGTCATAAAAACAAGACTTACATGACCTATTACAATATACATCACCATGACATTGTTTTGTGCTCTTTTATGACTTGATTGTGGTGCTCATAAAAATTGAGCTTCTATGACCATTAAAGGTTTGCATCTCAGAAAAGCTCACTTTTCTTGTAGTGATATGAACATGGTGAACTACAATTTTTTTCGCAGACTAGAATTTAGTCTTCACAATGTGAGTTAGTATGTTGAAGAGAGTTTCAATTGATTGGATAAGATCAAACCTCATTCTAATCTTGCTATTTATGTGATAATCCAAAAATCAATTTCAAATAAATTTGTAAATGCAAGGGGGCCAACTGTTTCATCAAGCTATGACCAATTTAGAGATTCCATTTGACCCCTGAATATTGAATGTGTTGTCCAGGCATAAAAAATATTCAACGATATATAGAGGTTCCAGTCTCTTTAACTATAGCTATTTGGCTTAGCGAGTAATGACCACCATATGACCACATCACTTTTTTCACCATGCATATGGTATATTTATTATCCTTTCAAGAATTATATCATTCTTGGAAGAAACAATACATATGTACAAGCTTACTTAATATGCAATACACTAAGTACAAAAATGGAAGACCACAGTTTATAACACCAAAAGTAGACATTTATTTGGCTAACTTCTCTAAAATTTATTAAAACAAGGTGCAAATATACAATTGAATTATAATCCCTTCCTAACATATATAAATATTCTAAGAATATTATGAAAAAACTTACATATTTTCCGTGATAGTAATTCCCTTGCAATATCAAAGAATGATAACTGACAACAATACATAAAGAAACCACTACTCTAGTAAAAGTCATTGAGAGTAGCAATAGAAATCATCAGTTAAGAAGGATCAAGACCATCCTCTTTTCTGCTACAAAAGTTCATTTCATCGTTTTAATACAAGAAAACAAACCTATGAGTCAAATCTTAATCATCAACTTGTTGCTATCACTCCCGACTATAACAAAGAAATAGATAAAGAAATGGAGAAGTTATCTAAATGAAATTTAGTAGAAGATCGAGTTATCATCATACCTTCAAAATTTTGAATCTAAAGCATACCATTTGTAACAAAGACATGAATCCTGCCACTCTACCTAGCTAAACTTAATCCCATAGTGTAAGGAGTTCAGAACACCAACAATTAACTTGCATCATCTTCACATGAGTGGTCCAAAATCCCAGAATGGAAACATAGCAACAAAAATATATTTGCTTTTCTAATCCACAAGCACGCATAACAACTCTTTCTTTTATCATTTAAAGCCCAGATCATAGGATTGATTCGCTATATATCTTTTATCAAATAGAAAATGTAATTAGTTATTTAATCTAATTATTGTTGTATTAGTAATGAAATTTATAGAAGCTTATGAAATTTAGTTAGTCTATGAAGAATCCATGGTACTTCCTCATAAACGAGAAGTCCCTATATACATAAATAAAGAAATACTAAAAATGAACAAACCACAATTTAAAAAGCATAGATTCCCAAATCAACAAATTAAATTCATCAGA
This sequence comes from Cinchona pubescens, assembly GCA_025175665.1. Classification (NCBI taxonomy): domain Eukaryota; kingdom Viridiplantae; phylum Streptophyta; class Magnoliopsida; order Gentianales; family Rubiaceae; genus Cinchona; species Cinchona pubescens. Next base: position 6,689,399 of record JANKKI010000051.1, on the reverse strand, counting down.
ATTTTAAAAACCCCGAAGAGTTCAAAGAACTCACCAAAAAAACATTTTTTTTTTCCAATCTTCTAAAATTTGACAAGAATTCTTGATTTCTTTAAAGGTTTATCATTATAACAAACATGACATGTAAATTATCACCAAGCAATTCCAAGAAACCAAAAAAGAGCTGATACTTTGAGGAGATTAAGGAAGGAAAATAAATTTTACTTATCAGATAGGCTAAATTAGGAGAAAAAGATTCAGAATTGAAGATGGGTATCAAAGGCCACTGCATGCAAAAATGATAGGAGTTAGTTACTTGAAATTGTGCCCAAACACACTTCTGTAGCCAAAACATTATATTTTTACCAAAGCCCCCATCCCATTTTTTTCTTTCTTCTAATTTATACATATTTATAGAAGAAACGGCTGCATTTCACCAAACCCTAGTTGTCTTTCTCAATTAATTTGTTACTATGAGTTGGAAATTTGAGTTGATTTTGGGGATTTCTAACTATATTTGTAGATTTTAAAGAATATCTTTATGTATGCAAAACAAAAATGAATCTTTGATAACTCTAGTACACTAGAGTTATTTTACTTATTAAACTATACCTTTTTTTTATAGTTTAATCCCTATTTGGTTTTTAATTAAGTGTTTTTGGCTAAATTACTTTCTTTAGGTAGTTGTATTTGCATTACTTGTAAATATCATGTGTTTTTACTTAATTTTTAGTTATTTTGAGTACTTATTTAGTTGAGTATTTTGCTAGACAATGAATGAAGGGTAGAAGTTCAAAATCACAGAGATGTAAGGCACAAAGTGCAAATGATAAAGAATTGAATACTAGAGCTGAAAGAGACTCGATGTCGCGACACCAAATATTTGATGTCGGGACATCGAGGCAAGAATTCATTTTGCAATTTTCATCTCGATGTCGTGACATCACATATTTGATGTTGTGACATTGAAGTGCAGATAGCTTAGTCTTTATGGCTTCTTTTTTTTTTTTTTTTGTAATTTTGGGCTGCAGCTCTGTAAACTATACTTTGTACCTCGCTCAAATACACATAGTAGGAGTGTAATTGGAAATTAGGAATAGTTTAATTGTAGTTTAGTTTAGAAATCAAGTTTCGATTTAATTCAAGAAGTTCTCTTTAATTTTCCTTTAGATCTTAGCTTTCAATTCCAACAAGTTTTAATTTTGATTAGTTAATCATAGTGGACTTTTCAATATGCTACAAATAGATATAATTTTTGCATGTTTTCTCTTTAATTTTCTTGCAATTCAAGTTACTTCTATTTCAAGTTTGCTTAGTATTTTTAGGGTTCTTGATAAATTAGTTAGTTTAAGTAAAAAATCTTCATTTCATGCTTTAATTCTTAGTAGCTTTTAGTGGGTTTTCTTTTATCCAATTGAAAAAATCCAAAAATATTTAGTTTTAATTTCAATTTCTTCACAAATTCTCTTAGTCTTATTTGGTAGAAAATGAAACTTTTCTTGTTTTCATGTTGTTTTAATGCTTTTCCTAGCCAAGTTAGAATTGATTTCTTTATTGTTTATATCATGGCTTGATATAACTAGTCATACTAGTAGTAATTTTAATTGCTTTCCGTAGAGTAGTGTAGTTTGGGTAGTTATTTCTTTATATGTTTATTTGTTTAATTAAACTAGGTTAGTTTAGTTTATCTCCTAATTATGATTGGTCTAACTATATAATGACTCTTGAATATCGGTCCAGATACCTACTAACAGGCAATCCCTGAGGGAATGAAACCCGCTTATCCTATGCTACTACCTACCTCGTATACTTGTGGGAGTGAGGGTAGAGCTTAAAGGATTTGTGTGGATTGTATTACTTGTTTTAGTATTGATTGATCTCTATCCGGAGTGAACAAGTTTTTGATACTGTTGCCACGGATTGTTCTTGGTATTTTGGAAATATTGAGCACTTTAAGGGCCACATAGATTAGGCTATTTTTCTTGTTTTAGTAGTTAATCTTAGTTCTTGCTTGGTAATTTTTACTTGTTTATGTTGATGAGTCTTGTTTGTGAATTGAAGCGGCACTCGTGACTCATTGATTGAAATTGCTCTTGTTGTGCATGGTTAGAAGAGAAAAGGAATTGAGAGAAATTAGAAAAACAAAAAGAGTATAACAAGAGTTAGAGACTTCTAATGGAGAATCCTCAACGCAATCAAAGGCTATTGAATGAGAATGTTGCTAATAATGGAAATGATGTACCTCAAGAAGAAGGCATTGGAAATCATGGCATAGGTGCTAACTTTGATGGTGGGAATAGGAATAATGATAGTGGAGTTCATGGGAATGGTCGTCCTCTAAGGGATTATGCAGTGCCGAACTTTGATGGAGCCAATTCTAGAATTGCACATATGCCAGTGCAAGCGAATAACTATGAAATCAAGCCCGCCCTTATACAAATGTTGCAAGCCCATGCGATATTCAGTGGAGGCCCCAATGAGGATCAATATACATACTGGATGAACTTTAAAGAAGTGTTGGACCCATTTAAATTTAATGGAGTCCATCCAAATTGCGTGCACGTCAGAGTATTTTTTCTTTTTCATTGATGAATAGGGCAAAGGCTTGGTTGCGATCACATGCTCAAAGGACATTTACTACTTGGAACCAATTAGCCCAAGAATTCTTTTCTAAACATATTTCTCCCTCAAGGACCGCCAAACTTCGAAATGAGATCACATCATTCAAGCAATACATGAGTAAAAGTGATTAGTGAGGCATGGGAAACTTTCAAGGAATTGTTGAGAAAATGAGCATATCACGCTATTCCCCTTTGGTTGCAAATACAAACATTTTATAATGGCTTGATTCATGAGACCAAATCAATTTTTGATGCATCCACAAATGGTTCAATACTTTTTAAAGCATTAGAAGAGGCTCAAGCACTACTTAATAGGATGATGTTGAATTGTTACTCTCGAGGTCCTATTGCTCAACTGGTTGCTCAACAAGTCCAACAAGCCAATGCTCAAAAGGGATGTCTTGAATTTGAACTCTAATAGTACTTTTCTTACTCAACAAGGATTATTGATGAATATTATGAGCAATTTGACAAGTGCTTTGGAGAATTTAGGAAAAAGAAATACCGTAAATGTTGTAGCTTCTTCATCTCAAATGCCTCTTGTTTGTGATTTTGTGGTGGTGGACATCTTAATGGACAATATGAGGTTTCTATGGGATCGAATGAACAATTGAATTGTGGGTCTAATCAACCATCATCTTCAACGAATCCTCTTGGAGTTTATGGAAATACTTACAACCCAACTTGGAGGAATCATTCAAATCTCTCTTGGAGCAACCAAAATAACCAACAAAATCTTCCTTACCAACCCAACCGTCAATCACAAAATTTTCAAAACTAAGCATCTTCGTCATTTAAACCTTATCAACCTCCTCACCAAAGGAATTTTCAGCCCAATTCTTATCAATCCCAATCAAATCCTCCTTACCTGAACAACTAACCATGGCCTCAATATCCACATAAACCTCTACCACCTTTAAAATACAATCAAAATTTTCATAGAGAATGTTATGATTTTCAAATGCAACGCGATAATTTGGGAAGAGAAAATGAAAATCAAAAGAAGGAATTGGAAAACCAAAGGAGGGAATATGAGAATTTGTGAGTCACTACAAACAATTTAGAGATACAATTGGGGCAATTAGCTAGACAACAAAATGAAAGGCCTTTGGGTACTTTTCCAAGTGATAGCAATTCCCAATCCAAAATAGCAAAATGGGAGGGAGAAAGTTCAAGCTATCATATTTAGAAGTAGCAAAACATTGGAAGGGGTTAAGAGAAGTGAAAGTTTGAAGACAGTGATAAAGGTAAAGGAGAGTCTTCAAAGGGTTAAAGTGAAATGATTAAAGAAACCACTAAGCCTAATGAGCAACATAATGAAGGCAAGGGTCCTCCACTTCAATTATCAAAGCAAGTTAGAGTGCCCTTTCCAAAAAGATGGAAAGAAGAGGAAAATGCAAAGAAATTCAACAAGTTTCTTGATGTGCTTAAAAATATTGAAATCAATGTACCGCTCATGGAAGCACTTGAAAACAAGACCAACTAGGCCAAATTCATGAAACAAGTTCTCACATAGAAAAGAAAACTCTTTGGAGACGGAATCTTATACTTGTCGGAGAATTGTAGTGCATAGCTCACAAAGAGGCTACCTCCCAAACTTAAAATCCTAGTTCTTTCTCCATTCCCTGGGTTAGATTGATGGTGATCAATTCTAGAAGGCCTTGTGTAATTTAGGAGCTCCCATTAATCTGATGCCTTACTCGGTCTACAAGATACTTAGTTGAGGAGATTTGAACCCCACAAGTGTATCTTTGCAACTTGCAGATCGGAGTATTAAATTTCCAAGGGAAATTGTAGAGGATGTGATCATAAAAATTGGCCAACTTTACCTTCTGGTAGATTTCATAATTTTAGATATGGAGGAGGATAAAGAGATGCCGATAATTCTTGGAAGACCTTTCCTCGCAACCGGTCATGCATTAGTAGATGTACAAGAAAATGATGAAATAGTCACTTTCAGTGTCATTGATTCGTTAAAACTTCCTTCTATTTATGAAGATATTATGAGCATAAATGTAATTGATGGTCTAGTCAATGATTTTTTTAGGTACAAGTTGGAGAAGTCTCCATTAGAAAGAATTTTGTTGAATCCAAGTGATGTAGTTCAAGAGGATAAAGAAGTTGTGAAGTGTTTCTTTGAATCAATTGGAGAATAATACTCCGTTACATGAAAAGAAAGAGAAAAATAATGGTAAAGGTAAAGGGGCTCTCCGAACAACGAACCCCCTAAGGTGGAACTTACACCTCTCCCTACTCACTTGATGTATGTCTATCTTGGTGACAATGGAACTACCCAATGATTGTGTACTCTTCATTGACTAGTGAACAACTTGATAAATTGATTGTAGTGCATAAAATGTATAGAAATGCCATTGCTTGGTCTATTGATTATATTAAGGGAATTAGCCGTTTTGTGTGCATGCATAAGATTTTGTTAAATGAGGATAACAAACCAGTAAGGCAACGTTAAAAAAGATTGAATCTTACTTTGAAAGAGGTTGTGAGGAAGGAGGAAATAAAATTCTTAGATGTTGAGATAATCTACCCTATTAGTGATAGTGAGTGGGTTAGTCCTACTCAAGTTGTTCATAAAAAGGGTGGTAATACCGTCATAATTAGTGAAACCAATGAGGTCTTCCCCTAGTCTAGACTGGTTACAGAATGGCGTATGCATGTTGATTTTTGGAAGTCGAATGAAGCCACCCATAACGACCATTTTCCCTTCCCTTCATTGATCAAATTCTTGAAAGATTGGCCGATTTTACGTATTATTGTTTTCTTGACGGATATTCCAAGTACCTTCAACTTGTCATTTGTCTGGAGGATCAAGAAAAAATAACCTTCACATGTCCATATAGAACTTTTGAATATAGGAGAATGCCCTTTAGGCTTTGTAATGCTCCTAACACATTTCAACATTGCATGTTTGCCATTTTTCATGATATGGTGAAAAAATTTATTGAGATCTTTATGGATGAATTTAGTATTTTCGGTGTTCTTTTGATGATTATTTATTGAGCTTCTCTTATGTTTTGAAAGGATATGTAGAAACCAATTTGGCTCTTAATTGGGAGAAATGTCATTTTACAGTGCAAGAAGGAATTGTCTTAGGACGTAGAGTCTCATCAAAGGACATAGAGGTGGATAGTGTGGGCCAAGGTTGGGGTGATTGAGAAGTTACCTCCACCTATTAATGTTAGAGAGGTGAGAAGTTTTCTAGGTCATTGAAGATTTATTCGAAACTTTTCACATATTGCTAGGCCTTTGTGTTTTTTTTCTTCAAAAGGATTGTGTTTTCAACTTTGATCGTCATTGTTTGCATGCATTTAATGATTTGAAGCACCCACTTTTTAATGCACTGATTATTGTGGCACCAAATTAGTTTCTTCTGTTTGAACTTATGTCTAATGCGAGTGATTATGCAATAGGTGCCATTTTTTGTCAAAAGATTAATAAAATGTTGCATGTTATATACTATGTAAGTAGGACTTTGAATGATGCACAATTGAATTATTCTACTGTGGAAAAGGAACTGCTTGCTATAGTATTCGCCTTCGTTAAGTTTAGATCCTACTTTATTGGTTCTAAAACCATTATGCACAAAGATCACTCTGCATTGAAGTATTTAATTTCTAAACAAGATGCAAAATCACGACATTCTTATTAAGATGGATACTTCAATTGCAGGAATTCGATTAGGAGGTAATGGACAAAAAGAGAGTCGAAAGTGTTGTGGCAGATCATTTATCAAGAATTGAAGACTCGAGGTTTATGGCTCAAGAAAAAAAGGCCATCGTGGAAGAGGCATCCATTGAGAAGTTGTTTGAAGTTACTGAGGCAAATCCTTGGTATGCGGATATTCCAAATTACCTTGTTGCCATGGTAGTACCAAGCACGTTGAATGTGAATGAAAAAAGAAAGTTCTTTGCGGTAGTCAAGTATTATTTTTGGAATGAACCTTATCTTTCCCGAAGGTGTAATGACCAAATTTTAAGAAGATGTATCCCTGAAGAGGAAGTGAATGATATTTTGGTACATTGTCACTCATCTCCCATAGGAGGACACCATGGAGTACAAAGAACGGCTTTTAAAGTCCGACGAAGTGGTTTGTATTGGCCGAATATTTTCAAGGATTCAAGAAATTTTGTGCTCAAATGTGATAAAATATGTCAATGGGTTGACAATATTTCAAGAAGACAAGAGATGCCCCTCAATGGAATTATTGAATTGGAAGTTTTTTATTCAAGGGGCCCTTTCCAATATCATATTCAACAAATTTATATTGGTAGTAGTGTATTATGTATCAAAGTAGGTAGAAACAATTGCCACTCCCACCAATGATGTAAGAGTGATAACTAAGTTTCTTAGAAATAATATTTTCTCCCGGTTTAGAGTACCAACAAACATTATTAGCAATGGGGGGACACACTTCAAGAATTATTATTTTGAATCTTTGATGTTGAAGTATGGGGTGAAGCATAAAATTGCTCTAGCATACCATCCTCAAACTCCGGGTCAAGTTGAGGTATCAAATAGAGAATTGAAAAGAAACTTGGAGAAAACGGTTAACAACTCAGGAAAGGATTGGACAATCAAGTTGGATGATGCTTTATAGGCTTACAGTACAGCATTTGAAACTCCGATTAGAATGTCTCCTTATCAAATGGTCTATGGCCAAGGCCTATCATTTACCAGTGGAATTGGAGCACAAGGCTTATTGGGCTGTAAAAAGTCTCAACTTTGATTTTGAAAGAAGCATGTGAAAAGAGACTCTTAGATTTGAATGAGTTAGATGAGTTCTGGAGAGAAACATTCAAAAATTCCTTGATTTGCAAGGAATAGACCAAAATGTGGCATGATAAGCTCATTTTGAGAAAAGAGTTCAAGGCCGGTGATTTGGTGTTACTCTGTAATTTAAGGTTCAAACTTTTTCTGGGAAAGTTTAAATCTAGATGAAGCAAACCATTCAAGGTGGTACAAGTTTTTTCCTATGGTGCAGTGGAGCTTAAAGGAAGAGAAGCCAATTTGAAAGTCAATAGTCATCGGATCAAACATTATTTTAGAGGAGTCATTGAAGATGTACATGAAATTATCCAATTTATTCAAGACTGATCAAGTCATGCCATAGTCAACTAGTAACTCTAAAAGAACACATCTTGGGAGGCAAACCAAGCTTTACAAAATTCTTTATTTTGTTTAATTTTGGTGTTATTTTATGTTTAATTTTTATTTGGTGTGATTTGGTTTGTTTTAGTTTAGTTTTGGTTTTGAAAATTTTGCTTTCAATTTGAATGAAATGTGCTAGAGAATGAAGTGAAATGGGCTTTTAATACTTGTGTTTTTAATGTTTTTAGGTGGTAATAAGAATTACGTTGAAGAGAGAAGGAAGTTGGAAAAATTGGCTAAGTAAGAAAATTGAACTTTGCAGAAGGTTAGTTTGATGTTAAAATATCAACTTCGATGTCACAACATCAAACGTAAATTTCCAGGAAGGAAAAAATACATCCCTTTTTTGATATCGTGATGTTGAGAAATGAAGTCATGACACCGACCACGTGAGGAGCACATGTGATAGTTGATGTAACGACATCAAGATGCATATGAGAGGCACGTGACAGCCGATGTCACGACATCAAATTTCCGGAATCAACAAATTCAAGTTTTTAAAGTTCTCTTCATTTTCTTTTTCATTCCAAACACCAACGTCTCAAACCCTAGTTGTATCCCCTTTTCTTTCTCCTCTTCAATCCTCATTTGTTCACCATAATTTTTCCACAAACCCACCAAAATTCACTTAAGCAAACCATCCCCATCATCATTCATCCTCAAGTAAGCCTCTCAAAGTTGCTTTTCCAAGTTTCAAAAGGGGTTTCTTCTACAAATTCAAAGGGATTCTACATCAATAATCTGAGTAATAAATTCCAATTTTCATGTACTTGGGCCCGTAATTTTTGCATATTGACTACTTGGAAATTCAATAAATTGTGGGAGATTTTTGGAATTTTGTTGGGTGATTTTCATGTAAATTTTTCTGGTAATTTTGCTAAGAATTGTGTGGGTATTGCTGTTTGGTGGATCATTTGTTCCTCATGGCCTAAAATTTTTAACTTTGTAAATCTTTGGAGGCATTTTGTTTAACTGATTTTTACTATGTTGGCTTTTGGAATTGATTGAAAATAGGACTAGTATATGAGTGTATGGTATTGGAAGAAAAGGTAAGGGTAGGGGAAGTGGAGAAACTTCAAAGAAAAGAAAAATGGGTGAAGGGTCAAGTAGAGAAGCCAAAGTTGATCCCAATCCTAATGAGGAGCCGGTAGTTGAGGCTCAATTTTCTAGCGACCGTACACACGACCTGTTCAAAGCTAATGAAAAACATGAGGTCATTAAGGAAAAGGGGTTCGATTTGTCAATGCATTGGGCTGATTATGAGGAAGTTAGAAAGGAATTGGAACACAACTTAGGGCTAGGAATTGGCAAAGTTTTGATCAAGAGGTTGTATCAGCTTACACTAATTTAGTTAAAGAATTCCATTGTAACTTGTGTGATTTGGAAGAGAGAACGGTGAGAGTGCGGGGAGTTTTGGCGGATTTTAGTGCTACAAAGATTAATGAGTATTTTAATACACTCTCTGTTGATAGTGTGGAATATCGAGAGTTCTTAAATGACAAAAACAAGGATATGATGGCTATTAAAAATGCTCTTTTCTCTACTAATGTTGATTGGGTGATGAAGGGTAATGAATACAAGTGAAACTATAGAGCTTAAATTTTCTCGTAGCGGTTTATCTTTAATTGCTAAATTGTGGCTGTATTTTATCAGTCGTAGAATTTGGGACTCAAACTCTGTAAGTTATATTCAGTGAGATAAAGCATGTCTTGTTTACGCTATTCTTGCGGGGATGCCTTTGAATGTTGGTAAATTGATTCGGTAGGGATTCCTTGCCTATTTTTATGTACAAAGTTTAATCACTCATTTATGTGTTAGTGCAGTATGTCCAATCACTCCCAGAGAGCCATAGACCCACCCAAGAGGGCGAATCAACAAAGATTATGTTTACAAAATGGTTCGGGAATTTGAGAGACATCATTATCTAGAAGGAGCCACTATGCCATCACTGTCACCTCTACGAGCACCACACAATCCCATACTAGCAGATTACATGTATAATGCACCAAGCATTGATGATGAGAATAAGGCTGAGTTTCAGGGATATTAGACATATAACCAGATTATCCTCCACAACAATTTAGCAGTTATTGGTGAAGCTCTCAGGGTCATTTCACTCTATACTTGGACTCAGCCAAGACCACTTCCAGCGTGGCATTATGGTCCACCTTATGAACATGCCTTATATATACCACCCGAGGGACCGTCGTATCAATGAGAATCACAACAAGTTCGAGAAATTGGTGGGGCGCCCAACCAGCATTGTGGTATAGAAGATGGACAAGAAGAGATAGAGCAAGACATCAATGCAATAGATGGTGAAGAATGATCACTTTGAATACACCTTCAGAAGACACCACTCTACAACAATTCTTATCACCTTACTCCATTTTATGAATTTAGAAGGATTTGAAGACTTTTTTTATTTTCATTTATTTAGTCACTTTAGTACTTTATTATGTTTGATTTATGCTTTTGGATATTTTGGTTTGAAAACTTTCCTTTGAGTAGATTGGCTGATGGCCTTAAGCTAATATATATTCCAAGTGACTTATTATTGATGCTTGAATTTGCTTTGATCACTACGAATTTAATGGTGAATACTTGGGTTTTGATGTTTTTTATGCTTTTAGTGGTTTTCTTGATTGAGTTTTCATAGTGGCTAAAGGCCTTAGGCTAATGCCAAGTAGTTTATTTTTAATGCTTAAGTGATTGGATTGACTATTGTGAGTTTAGATGGATGTCTAATTGGTTTTTTGCTTAAGTTTGCTCTTAGTAACTTCTTTTATTGAAATGTTCATTAGATTTTATTTTATATTATGTTACTTTGGTTTTAAGTTTAATCATATGATGTTTGTTTGCTAACTTTTGGTTGAGTGGATGGATGAGTTTTACTCATCAATTGAATAAAAGTGTTAGGCCTGGGGCTGTTCATTACTTGTATTAGGAATGGTCCTTGTAGTGTTTGTATGTTTGTGTTTGATGGCAGTTGGATAGAAATTTGATCAATTTGGTACTTGATGATGATACTCGACTTGCAATATCATATGATTGAACAATTTTAACTCCATGAACTTAAGTGTGTGTTGAGTGCTTATTTTGCAACTCAAGAACTTCAAAAATTTGTTATTACGATTTTCAAAATGTGGAACTAACATTTTTGGCTAAATTCATTTCACATATTGTTTTTGATCAAATCATGAGTATTACTTTATTGGTTGATTTGTCTTTTGGAAAAAGTGGTTTAAATAAAATATAAGGAATTTAGGATACTTTGTGTGTCTACATAGGGAATGTTATTCTAATTTGTGAATGATTGGTATTAGATAATAATCTTAGATACGTTTCACACTCTTCCTTGGTTTAGGGCTGTGAAAAAAAAATTGCTTTTAGAAATAAGGCGAGTACGGGATTTTAGCATGTACCCATGTTGTTTTTTCGAATTAACCCATTAGAGTAGTAATATGGTGAGTATGAGATTCCGGTATGTACCCATGTTGTTTTTCTAAATTAAGGCATTAGAAATTACGTTTTAGAATACCTACAATCACTTGAGGGGGAAATATCTGTAATACCTATTATTGATATCATACAACTCATTCCTCAATAGAATAATGTCCCCAAATAGTGTCACATGTGCATGTAAATAGACTCCTGATGAATTTTTATTTCCATGTAACCTTATCGGGATTGTTGAGCAACTTTGTAACACTTTGATTTGAGCAAAGATTATATTTTGAATGAATAGAACTTTCTTTTCAGAAACCTTTTTGAGAATGATTAATGTTTAGGAAATTTGAAGTATTGTGTAGCATTTGAAGTTGTGAGTTCTGGAAATTGAAAAACTTGGAGTAACTAGTTGATATGGTTCAATTATCATGTGGTATTTGAGATCCCTTGAGAGATTTCCTTATTGTTCACAAGTACATCCATTTTTCATCTTATGTTTTTCAGCTTTGGTGGTGTGCTTGTTTAGTATTTAGTAAAGTCCTTTTTAATTCTTGTTTTGCTTGGGACTAGTGAAATACTTAATTTGGAGGAGTCAAAACTCTAGTGTGCAGACTAGAGTTATTTTACTTATTAAACTATAGCTTTTTGATAGTTTAATCCCTATTTGGGTGTTAATTAAGTGTTTTTAGCTTAATTACTTGCATTAGGTAGTTAGTATTGCATTACTTGTAAATATCACGAGTTTTTACTTAATTTTAGTCATTTTACGTACTAATTTAGTTCAGTGTCCTGCTGGACAAAGAATAAAGGGTAGAAGTTCAAAATCATAGAGGTGTAAGGGGCAAAGTGCAAACGATCAAGAATTGAAGACTAGAGCTAAAAGGGCCTTAATGTCGCAACGTCGAGGCGGGAATTCATTTGTAATTTTCAGCTTGTTGTCGTGACATCAAATATTTATGTTGGTTCTTGTTTTAATCACACTGCTTCTTCGTTGTTATTAGTATTCTCTATTGTCTCAAGTACTAGTTGCCTTCTCTTTGTGGTCAGTATACTCTAGTCTTCTTCCATCACATTTAAGACGAAAAAACTTTTCCCTACTGATTTTCTGTATTTCCATAGCTAATTCATTAAATATTTGGAGATCCTGATTCATTCTGATAAAAAAAACATTATGCAAGTTACATGCGTGCTTCTATTACTCAATAAGTTGAGATTTTCTTTCTGATTTTTTCCTAAAACATGAAACTCAACTGTTTCGATGAGCTCACTAGGTAGTAGTCAGATTGGGTTAGGTTTAACTTGGTAATTCTATTAGAAAGTTCTCTATGAATGATTTTTTCCCTTCCTTTATTCCATGAATGTATCTTAAAAATAACATTGCTTACTAGAAAGCTATGTTCTTATCTATCCCTGCATGTTTTATTGATAGATAATAAATGGAGAGGCATTTCCTATTATAATTACATTATTATATTGTAAGCTGACACCATGCATACATATGCCTACATATATGAATGAAGCTATTAAGACATTAGTATTATTATCGGGTATGTTGTTATTGATGTTTAACATAGTCGTGTTTATGTAAATAAATAGCTGCTAATAATTTTATGACTTACTTTAATTTGGGAACTTCGTTACAATCATGGCTAACTAATTGAATTGCACTTCTTTTAGCAATGTATGTTGACTCATATATTAACTGCACTGGTTTTTACCCTTATTTGTATTTTTCATGGTCGTAATTGTTAGTTACTTTCCCTTTGTGACTAGTATGTTGTGGTGTTCTTATCATCTTCAAATGAAGCCCAAAAAAAAAAAATTCCTATTTTTTTTCCAGTTTCTATAGCTATATGTGTTGTGATCATTTTGTAATAAGTCGACAAATTCTATTGACTCGAAATGACATTGTACATAAAATCAACAAAAGTTTGACAATAAAGTTTTAGGTAAGAGGACTTTGACACATCTAGCCAATTGGAATATCAGGATTTATTGTCAATTCTTTGACACTTTAAGGATAAAATAGGCTCGAATTAATTTTAAAATAATTGTCCAATAATGTTAATCAAAAACATCAATCCCACATAAGGGCTCTCAAATAGAACTCTCCTAGAATTATCATTTGTTAAGAATTCTGACATAATGTCGTACATGTTGGAGTTACTTTCTCCTCATATTATGTTAAGCCTATATTTATTCATATAATTCTTGTACAGTGTTCTGATACATAATTTAAGTTCTATAACTTTTAACAGAACTCAGTTTCCACAAAGTTTTTGTTCTACTATGATAGTAAATAAAGCAAAAGGGGCAGACTCTAGATTTTGTTGGATTTTAGTGTTATCTCACGGCCAACTATACATTGCTTATCAAGAAGCAAAACAACATCTAATGTCAAAGTCTTGGATGGTTCTACTAATTTAACTAAAATTATTATATTAAGTGAAGTTCTTTCCATAGTTAATATAGATCAACTACTTTCCCTTCTTGTTGTATATATATCCTTTGCAACAAGTTTCCTCTATTTTACATAATACATGTTGTTTCTTCTTCGTGCTTGGTACCAGTTCTTCTGTTAATGATCTTATAAAATATGGTACACATTACAAAACTACAAGATGTTACTTTCTACTAGTGTTCTCGATCCTTGATACTTTTATTGCTTAAAGGCAAGAATTGCTTATTGTGCTCTCTTTAATTTTGATGCAGTGTAGATGCATTGCACCAAAAAAAAAAAAAAACCACATTTCTAACTACTCTGCAATGTATTATAATTATTTAAAACTATGTTGATGCTCTCTCCTTTGGCTTTTTGTATTGAATTTCCAGCATTTTATTACATATGTTTTTTGTTCCGTTTTTACTTAATTCCTATACTTAATGTATTTTATGATATGGGCTCATCACAACTTACTGGTAAATATCTATTCAAACTTATTCTGCAATGCTAAATTTACAATTCCTATCACTTGTGCCTATGCTATACAAATTATAACTCTATACACGATAACTGTTACACTTAAGATACAACTGCCGTTGCTCAAAATACTAACACATATATCTTCATCACTTATTGATTGATGGAACCAAATTATGTTTTGATTTCAGACTTCATTTAAGTCAATCATAACAAATTGGATTGCAAAGTTATTACTTAGTGAATGAACCCATTCTCATGATGGGAAAGAAAAACTCTAGGATACTCTTGATTTGTCTTTGTAAGAGGTAACTATATAAGTTTTTAAAAATTGTTATGCCATGACAACATACTCAAATCCCACAACTGCTATACCATTTATAGATTCATCTACTAGGCAAGAAAATTTAGTTGAACTGATTATAAAAATCTTTATGCATAGTACAACATAATCCAAGTGGTAGCATAATATAAATTGGTGTATTAAGCAAGGTATTACGTACATTAAATCTATGATACAGGTAACTCTAAAGTTGTTGCCATTTTACATACGAAATTCCAAATTATGAGCTTAGCTTACCAGTTCAAACTTACAAAAAGCTCATTTAATTATCAAACTAGTTCCTGAACAAAATGCTATCCTTGTTGGTGCCATCACTTGACAGCAGTTGTTGACTAGTACGAACACATCGACGATCTTGATGCCCAATTAGAAGTATGCATTGAGTTCAAAAGTAATTTATTCCTACTCAATAACGCGGAGAGGTCCTATATAACTCATAACCCTGCTTCAAACATCATTATATCTACAGATGTGCTCTATGTTGTCACACATGCTTTATCTACCGGAACCATATATGACCGGTTAGAGATGTTCCTATAAAATAATTTGTCATTGTGAATGAAGAGCTTGTATTTATGACATAATACAATTACTCAGAATCACTTTGCCTTAACTGACTGACAAACTTCTGCCAGATCAAATTTGATCACACATATACTGTTGAAGGATTTTTTTTTTTCCAATAGAAGGTGTGTATCTGCTCAATGACCTCCATGATATTCCAATCCTCATAGCAACAAGAACTAAATCCATTTTAGGCAGAGGTATAAACAAAATCAGCCTCAATGTTTATAGAACTTCTATATCCATACATTTGTATTATGGATTTACACATGACATAAGATTAAGCTTTCATCTATACATGTATTTGTAATCGATGTATCTAAAATTTTCAGAGTTATATAGAATCGTATACATAAACAAGTTTAAACATGAAAATTTTCATAATGGAATTTCGAGTTCCATAATTCCTATGTATCGCTCAAAAAAAAAAAAAAGATAAAGAAAAGTGAAGCTTCAAACTAGTTTAATGAAAAAGTAAAATTTATGTCATTGACAATATTATTTCATCTTTGCCTCTTTCACTATTTCAATGTCCTTTTAATTCTACAAATTATTTTCAATTCTCCTTGAATTATAGTTCTCATGTTGTTACCACTCAATGGTACAATTTGATCTCAATGGTACAATTTGATGAAGACATCACGATATTAATCTGAAACTCTTTGTTTCTTAGGCATTTAGTTTGCATGAAGGTTGAAAGAAAAAGTTAAAAATTTCCTCTTATTTTTTCAATATTTTTTTGAATGTTAGAGGATTTTAGGTATTTTATATAGTTAGATCGCTATCTATAACGTTGCACTAACTCTATAACTTCTTTTCATTTGAATGAGTTAATAGTAAAATGGTTTGAAAAAATTCTCAAATATGAGAATTTGAGAAAACTATTACTACTAAAGAAAGGATTTTTCGTTTTCAATAAGAAAATTACTAGTGGCTGCCTACTGCCTATACTAAACCCTAATCTCCATATTGCGTGAAGAGTCAAACCCAATAGCATCAAAATGTTTTAGTAGTTTTCTCAACTTGCTCCGTATTTTCTAGTTTTGCCTTATTAGTCTATTTAACTCGCTAGGTTTTTTCCTTAAATGACAACTTTAGTAAATTGTGCATATAATACATAGCAATCTTGTGCATGTATAAAAGTAGTTAAAGAGAGTAAGTATCTTTTTTGTTTCTATTTCAAAACAATTCAAAATATGGCTAGCATTTGTGCAAATCATTGTCGATTTCCAAACAGAAAAACAAATCTATATGAAACACAAAATATAAACTTTCTTTGTAACATTTAACATGGGCATGTTGTGCAAAATGTACATGAGCTTCTAGATTGTTCCCCCTCAAAACTTGATGTTGCATTAGTAGTTTGATGCCATTTTGCTAAGAGTGTCTCAAAAGTAGGATATGTTACTTGCATCATATTTATTAATATTCTTTTACTTACTTACATTTAGTACTTTTTTTAGGAAAAAAAAGAAGAAAGTAATTGCATTCACTCCAAATTTCTTTAAAGTTTTAAGCTGTATCAAGATAAATCTCTTTTTAACATGTGATTGATGCCTACAAATCTAAGTATTTACTAATATCAATAATTGAACATCTTTGAAACAACCTTTTTTCCCTCTTTTTAACACTTTCAAATTGCATATTTGTAAAATAGGTAAGAGATATACACATGACAAGTAGACTGTACTATAATAACGAAGTTGTGATACAATCTCACTAGAGCGAATCCTTTCCTAATTTGAATCAAAAATCTAATTGATTAATGTTAACGGATATTTAATGTGTATCCACCAAACATGTGATTCAACATAGTTTTATAGATAAAAATATTGCAGCCCATTAAAAATCTTAATTAATAGCCCACTAATTGATTCAACAATCATCTATATTAGAAAATAACTAGGTAGAGTAGTGGTCTAATACTACAGCTTTTAAATTTTGTATAAATGACTAAGACCAAAAAATACCATTTGGCTTGTTTTCAATAATATGAAAAAAAGAAGAAGAAGTTGAAGCTTATCTGGAATGTTATATCTTTTCTTCACAAAGCATTTAAAGGAAATAAAACCTAATCTTTGTTTTTTCTTTTCCAAAATCTAATTAACGTATTGATCATACACAGGTTTATACAAATATGAATTTTATAAGAAGACTAACAGACAAGATATGTAAAAATCATGAAATGTGAGACTTGATAAAGACATAAGCTGATAATTTGGATTTTCATATTTACTTCTATGCAAATGAGCAAAATAAGCTATAATATGTTGATAGTTTGTAAAACATGACATATCAATTATAATGCTATGCTTTAAAATTTAGTATGTTAAGAGTGCCTATAAAATAATTTAAATGTCAACTGGATATATGACAATGCTAGTAATAAACTGTAGAAATATGTGTCTGCATGAACTGTAGTTCGCTTTTCAATTAAATTAAGGCCGTTAAGACCATGTTTGGATTTGGAATCTAGTGAAAGAAAATTGAAACAGTTAGAATACTAGAAAAACATGAATATCAAATTAGACTCGAGTAATTTCTTTTTTCTTTTTATTAACTCTATAGTATTAAATATTTCTTATTTGGAACAAGTTGGTACCTTAGAAGCATTTGAATATTGTGTAAAATTAGGAATAAATACTGCACATCTTTCTTTATTATGTTTATTTAATATAACAAATTCACTTGCAATGGTTGTGATATTGTTTACCAAATGGCTTGGGCAGGAGTATTTCTTGGTTGCACCAGAGAGCTTGTTTCTGTAGTAAAAGATTTTAGTTTATTGCTTGATGAAGAAATTAAAGATACTACTTCATACACTACTCTAATATCTTCCTAGCTATAGTTCTTATCTTCTGGGGATGCTGATAGGGGCTAGAAACCTTTGAAATCGTGAGAAGGCAATGAATTAATCTTGTACTGGGATATATCATGTATTCTTATTTGGTCTTCAGCAAAGTGGTCAAGTTCATCAATTGCATATTTATACGAAGGAGAAAAAAATCTTACAACTCAAAAACTATTCCCAATATATTCCAACTTAGAAAATGATGTACAATCTTTTATTTGCTTGTAATTTTGTGGTTTGATATGCTAAAAGACCATATAGATGCTTTCTATTGTAAATCCTTTGGTTTTTGAGCTACTAACCACATTGCTCATAAGAAGAATTTGTTCGATTCATCTTGTAACTTTGAAGAACTCTGAGAAATTGGTAGTGATTTTTTAATACTGCTTTATCAGATTGTTGTGCTTGTGACATAAAATTTGTCTCCAATTCTTTGGTTTCTACTCTATTAACATAATTCACACATTATCACCTATTGAAATGCAATATTATTAGTAGAGTGGAAATACAAAATTATTGTAAGTTAACTAATAGTGATTATAATGGGGAATCATAATACTTTTCATTTGATTTTTTCATGTATTTCTTTGGAGATGAAAATATGAGATGATATTCAAGATTTTGAATAATGTTCATTTGTGCATTACAATTTTTAGGTGATAGTTGTAGTGGTAGGCAATTTTGCTCCCCAATTTGTTCTCATTTCTTGTTTAACATGAGTAATGGCCACTATTTTTCCCAAAAATTTTCCATATAAAATGGAGTTCTCTATTAGCATATATTTCAATGTCTTTGCATAAAATTTTTGAAATTCTAGTATGCAAGAATTTTAGAAAAGGAAAAAAAAAAAGGAAACTAGGAGAATGTCCAAAAGAGAAGTTTACATGGGCATAAGTATTTTAAGTAACTTTGTTTCGTGGTTAATGAATATACAATTACCAATGGATGGGATATGAGATGAAGAATGAAGTCATCAAAACAAGTTTAATTAAGAAATTATAATCAAATGATATATTGAATATTTTATACACTCATTTTCAATTGATAATATCTGCTAATTTGTTGTCTAAAAAAGAAAGAGATTTTCATTTTCCATTTCATTTTTCAGATCCACATATCAAGTAGATTAACTTTTCCCAAAATCATTTACATTTTACACTACTTTCATTAATAACCAACTAGGTGAGGGAGTTTACTGTTGGTTTTCTCATTTGATAGCTACAATCAAGATAATAAGTATTTCCAGTAACTTTGTACACTCAATAGTATCCTTTATCGAATTTTAATTTGCAAAATTCTTTTTAGGTTTTGAGAGATCCTAAAATGTGACATAAAAAGTAAAATCAAATTCTACTTTGTGAAAACATTGTTTCTTCAACTTGAACTATTAATCCATGAACTAAAAGTTTTGGACTAAATGTTATATATGAATTTGATTTTTGTTGAATGGAGTTATTTGTATCTCAATTTAGATGTATTAATTCATGATCTTAAGATTTTTCTACCTCAAAACTTCCAAAGCATATGAATTTTCAAGCAAGATGATCCAAAATTAAAGAAAACCACGATATTTCCATCAAATAACAAAATAGAAATTATTGAAACCAAACATGTTTTGAGATTGATCAAAACAACCTAATATTCTTAAAGAAAACAAAATATAGTGTTTGAAATAGTTTTCTCATAATTGAGAGTTCATAAAACATCACAAAGTCAGAGAGAAACTTCTCAAGGCTAGTTGTATGATCTGACTAACTCATACAATCTTCTACTGCAGCCACCTACATAACCAAATATTATAATAGTTTGTGTCAAATAAACTAAGAAACAACAATACCAAGGTAATAAAAATTTTATATGAGATTCGACGAAATGAAAAACACTATTCAAGTAACTTACAGTAATTGAGATTTTAGCATTGCAAATGGATGGAGCTAGTTATCAACTTTCGGAAGATACACCCGATGGGTGTCCTTCGATTTGATTTTCCTTCTACAAGTGGGGCATTTTCCTTGACATTTCCAATTGCAAAAATAATGCAATCTTTGCAGAAGATATGTCCACACTTTGTAGTTGTTTCTTCAACCATTGTCCCCAGGCAAATAGGGCAGTTGAAAGTTATCTCCTTTGGTTTTGCCACAGATTGAGATGATTCTCCTAGCTCAACATTTTGGTTTTCCTACAAATTGCTTATACAAAGTGTTAATAATTAACAAGTCTTCCAAGAAAAACTTTTTACTCCAAGCATACTATACAAAAAAGATTAGAGAGATAAGGTCTGCATAGGTATGCACGCGACACCTAGTTTAATTTTAAGTTTTAACATATGACTTGCTTGTATATTTGACTATGTCAAACATATAAAATATATTTAATTGCAATTCTTATAAGGTTAATTATATTAAAACTAAAATTTTATTAGTAGCGCTCAATTTTGTATGTAACTTTTGCGAACTAATGAGAAGCAAGAGAAATACTAGTAAGGAGTACAAATCTGGCAACTCTACTGATATGTTCTCAGTAGTGATGGTGCCATTAAGAGAATCAAGAACTATAAGCAAGACACATAAAATAATAACTTGGAAATGGATAAGATTTGCATCACATAAGATTTGTAATAGCGGAAATTAATTATGCATACTAAAAGATCTATCATTGTTTTTTTCCTTTGAAAAACTTATCAAGAAAAATAAAAAGATACCTAACAAAAAA
The DNA here is from genome assembly GCA_025175665.1 of Cinchona pubescens. Classification (NCBI taxonomy): domain Eukaryota; kingdom Viridiplantae; phylum Streptophyta; class Magnoliopsida; order Gentianales; family Rubiaceae; genus Cinchona; species Cinchona pubescens. The sequence continues at coordinate 6,668,793 of JANKKI010000051.1, read as the reverse complement.
ACTTATCAAGAATTGTATTAAGAAAAACCTTTAAGTTGATATATCTAAGACCAAAAAAAGAGAACAATTATTTATAAAGTAAAAAGAAGATCATGAAAAGACAATTAAAATAATCTCGACATCGTCAGACCAAATTCCTAATTCGGGCTGAAATAAAATTAGAAAGAAAGTATCCTATTTCCTTATTTTTGATTCAATTTACATATAAAGATAAAAATACACATAAAATTTTAAGTGAATTAAAATATATATTCTACAACTTCGAAGAAACTAAATATCGAGAATTTCTCAAAATGGTGTGTGTGTGACTGTGTGTGTGTAAGTATATATATATATATATATATATTGTGACTTCATTTCCATAAAATAATGGTTTACATGCATGGGTTTATATTCATTAACATTCACAAATAGTAACATTTAGTTTGTTCGATTATATTAAAGAGGAATACTTGCAAATGCTATAAAAAGAATTTACAAAATTCCAAAACGAACCTCATTGGATATTTTCTTGTCGTCCATGCTTCGAACATCATTGCCTCCATGAACTATCGGGTTCCTTTGACCAATCATCCTTGCTAAAATTTTTATTTCAGAAAAGAGTAATCAATAATTTCCATATTGTATTAAATGAAAAAAACATACTTCATTTATATGTAATCATCGTTTTGCATATATTATATAACTGATTAAACTTAAATAGTTAATTTCCATTCATTTAACAAGTTCGAATTGGTATTAGATATATATCATTTTTCACACATATATAAGATTGTACGCCATTTGGTACTTTGAGTTGATAAAACTTATGAATGAGTAAATAAAGGTTTTCATTATCAACTATATAGGGAAAAGAAAAGATGAAGAGTACAAACAAGCATCAATCAAACTTCTAGGTGTTCTTCCAGATCCAGTTTCTATATTACATTGATAAGCCCTTCTGACATTTCTTCTAGAGTTTTCCTAAAATGAAGTAGAATAACAATTAGAGGATAATTTCTATATAAAAGACGTGAGAAAAAAGTGATTAAAAAAAAAGAAATTCAACATTAGGAATGTTGTACCTCTATCCGACCCAATGGATAGTTGAACAAGAAGTTATCAGGAAAGTGGCCTCGGGATCCTGCTTGAAATAATGGGAGCTCTACCCTTCTATTATCACATTCAAAACTATCTAATATGATGATATCATTAATCGGAGAAGGAGGAGGATGATTGAGGTCCATCTACACATTAAAATATTGGTCAAAGATAATATAAATACACAAATATAACATTAGGAATATAACTCAGTATTTCACGTGACCTACATTGTAATAAAACGCTTCCTAATATAGTGATAACTTAATAAAACCTTCAAACCATATCATATTCTATATAGCAATGTACTATTTAAAAATGTATGTCCAATTAATTTGAAGAAAATTTTGAAAAGAAAAGTAATAAAATAAAATAGGTAATAAAGAAGAGACATAAGACGTTAATTTGTCGGCTGAAAAACTATAATTCGAGGATAATTTCTATATAAAGGACAATTGAGACAAACTAATTAAATAAATAAAGAAATCCTCCCCAACATTTGGAATATTGTACCTCTATCTGACCCAATGGATAGTTGAATAGGAAGTTATTAGGAAAGCGGTCCCAATCTCGTGATTGAAATAGTGGGAGCTCCACCCTTCTATTATCATTTGCAGAACTATCTAATATGATGATATCATTAATTGGAGGAGGAGGAGGATGATTGAGGTCCATCTACACATTATAATATTGGCCAAAGATAATATAAATATACAACTATGTCATGAGGAATATAACTCACCATTTCATGTGACCTAAAATTGTAATAAGACACTTCCTAATAGGAATAATAAGTTAATAAAACCTTCAAACCATATCTTATTCTATATAATAATGTACTAGTAAAAATGTGTGCCTAATTAATTTGAAGAAAATTTTGAAAAGAAAAGCATTAAGAGAAAATTAGTAATAAAGAAGAGACGCATGACGTTAATCTATCAGTTAAAAACAATAATTAGTGGAGAAATTTTGTCTAAAATACAATTTTAAAAATAAAAAAAGAAATCATCCCCAACATTTGGATGTTACACTTCTATTTGACCCCTTTGATAGTTGAACATAAAGTTATTAGGAAAGAGGTCCTGAGCTTGTGCTTGAAATAGTGGGAGCTCTACCCTTCTATTATTGCTTTTAGAACCATCTAATATGATGATATCATGAATGGAAGGAGGAGGAGAATGATTTAGATCCCAAGTGAAAGGCATTTACATATTATAATATTAGTCAAAGATAATATAAATATAAATATACAACTATAAAATCTGAGGAATATAGGTCATTAGTCCATTTTATCTAAATTGTAAGAAGGCACTTCCGAATAGTAATAATACAAGCTAATAAAGAAGAGGCACATGGCGTTAATCTGTTTGCTAAAAAATAATAATTAGAGGAGAATTTTATATAAAATACAATTAAAAAAAAAAGAAGAAATCGTCCCAGATATTTGGAATGTTATACCTCCATTCGACCCCTTGGATAGTTGAACAAGGAGTCATTAGGAAAGCGATTTTGAGCTTGTGCTTGAAATAGTGGGAGCTCCACCCTTCTATTATCGCTTTCAGAACCATCTAATATTATGATATCATGAACGGGAGGAGGAGGATGATTGAGATCCAAATTGAAAGACATCTACACATTACAGTATTAGTCAAAGATAATATAAATATATAACTATAACATGAGGAATATAACTCAGCATGTCATGTTACCTAAATTGTAACAAGGCACTTAATAGTGATAATATATTCTAATAAGACCTTCAAACCACCTGTCTTATCTGTATAAGAATGTTGTAGTAAAAACTCTTTTCTAATTAATTTGAAGTAAATTTTGAAAAGGATAGCATTAAGAGAAAATTGATAATAAAGAAGAAACACATGACGCTAAATCTATCTATTGATAAACTAAAAAAATGTAAAGTTATACTAGTATAAGACAATAGTGAAAAAGTTTAGAAAGTGTTACACAAAAAGGGTGTATCCACAATTTATCAAAACTATTGATTTTTCATCAAACCTATTTGTGAGTTTAATTTTTTTTTTTAAATATCTATTTAAAGTGTATTGGTGTTTCTAGATATTGTTCTTAAGATAAATAATTTTGAATCGAAAATACTTGGAAAGAACGATAAGAGTTTCTGGAATATTTTTTAATAAAAAATAAAACAAAATATAATAAGACCAAAAGGTCTTCTCCTACTTTATTACTATCAAGATGGTAAAATGTACTAAATCTCGCTTACATAAATGTCACACACATAAATTAATAAGACAATCCAAAAATATTGCAGCCATGATTTTGCAATTTTTGTCATTATTTCCAAACAAAAAGAAATGAGTCAATCTATATTGTATTTACATATAAAAAACTATTCAAGGTTTTCACATAAAACAATTCATAGTAGGCCTTAGTGTTTAGCTGTTTAGTTTTAATTTCATTAATTTTTTATGTGTTTGAATTATATTAATTAATTCCTCAAGAATTATAATTTCTTCAACTTTTGTAAATTGTCTTCACGTTTTTATTGGGAGTGCTAATATATGTTCATATGTATAAAAAAATATAACTCTCATATCCTAATTACAATGATGCATACATTAATGAAGGTAAGTTTAGCTATACAAGCCTAATTATGTTATAAAATCTAATAAGTATTTTTTTTTCTGAAGGCAATAAACATATAGTTGTAATGCTTATTAATGTGTGTTATATATACTTCGATGAAATTACGATTAAATTTCACTTTGTTGATATTAAAGGTCAATTGGCGAGTATATATGGGCATTAATATGAAATAAAAAGTTTTGAAATTAAAAATTGGATGATGAGAATCAATAGAGTACCGTCGTCACCAAGCTTTTTCTCTATTGTACCTGAAACAAGGATTAAGAAGCCAATTATAGAGAACAATGAAAAAGCTATGATTACTATGAAAAAAATAAACTGAAAATCCTAATTAGTGACACAAATATCACAAATTTGGGGAAATTCAAAGAAAATTAATATCTTTTATAACAAAAAATGGCTTCAATGAATTACCATTCCTAATTTTCATTCTTTTTGTTGGTAAATTATTTAAATAATGCTAATGTTTTTTGTGAAAAATCTATATATCATTGATTATATTTTTGTAATCCTATCGTTTCCATGTACATTTAATTGTACACATACACACATCTAATATATTTTATTTTATAAAGGAAATCTACCGTAAATATCTATCTATTCCCTATATTTTGTGTGTATATGTATGTGTGGGTGTGCGTGCGTGTCTATATATATATATATATAGAGTAGACACACATGAAAGTTCATTGTGTGATTAATTCATGGATTGATCACTAAATTAACAAACAAAAACGAAACGGAAAGGTAATAATGGATTGCAAACTTGAGAAAAACAAAGATTCGTTTATATATATATATATAGACACACATGAAAGTTCATTTTGTGATTAATTCATGGATTGATCACTAAATTAACAAACAAAAACGAAACGGAAAGGTAATAATGGATTTCAAACTTGAGAAAAACAAAGATTCGTTTATAGAGAAAATTTCAAGAACATTATAGGGGATGGAGGAAAATTAGTTATAGGAAAGTAAAAGAAAATGAAAAAACATACTTGAATTAGGCAATAGATCTAGAGAAGGAATACTAAGAGGATATATATATCAAGGGGATTTAAGGTGGCAGACTGTGTAATTGAATAAGATTTATTACCTACCATATGAAGTGGTGGAGTTTTGTATGTCAATAGTCAAGCTTTTAATAACACAATAAATGTAGATAGTAAAATGTATCTTACGATTTTCCCTTTTAGCATTAGATAGTTATGATCCAATTATACTTATTACAATGACTGAAATTTTTACCATAAAATTAACTATTCATTTTTACCACAACATTTCATAAAAATTTTATACTTATTTTCATCTTACTGTTTTGCCTTTGTTATTAGGAGTTTATGTTTGATCCCTCTCAGGGTTTTCTTTGTTGATTTCTTATGCATTATAGCATTGGCTTTTACTTTAATTTCTTTTCTTATTTGATGCCACCTGCTGGAGGTTTCAGTATGGATTTTCTTGGTTTGCAGCACAAAAGAAAGGCTTCTCTTGGGAGAATATATTGGAATTTAGTTTATTAGAAACAAAAATAATGCTACTATAGACTTTTATTTTATTAAATCACCTGTCCTTTGGTGAGGGTTTGGATACCCTAATAAGAAAAAATGAAGTACAAGAAGAGGGATTATGCCAAGACATCCTAGCAAAATGGGATACAATGACACCTCACTCACGTTCATAAACCTGAAGCTAATTCAGCTACAGGCTTTCTCGCCAAGTTGGGTAGTAGCGGAAAATACTTAGCTAGATCCGTTTTTTGACCCTACCTGTAGACCCTGTGGTCAGGATTAAACTTTAAAAAATTTTGCTTACATCAGCTGATGTCATAAATTCTCTAAAGTTTAATCCACACCACAAGATTTACAAGTAGGATCAGAAATCGGGTCTACTAAGTATTTGCGGGGTAGTAGCTCTTTTCATATTCATGAAGTCTTTCATGCAGCTACGGTTCCACAGCCTCTCAAGGGGTTTCTACGGATGGATTCTTTAAACTATCCTTCTCTTAGAGTGATTAGTTAGTTATACTCTAGTTTTGTATATGTATTCATTTGCTATTCACGGGAGGTATTGGCCTAGTTTCGTTTCTTGTACTTTCATTTTAACTATTTTATAAAATTCGAGAGTAACACCCCCTCTGCCAAGATTTAGGTGGTTAACTATTAAAAAAAACAGATTTCTCCAAACTAGTTATGAATTGGAGCATTAGGGGGAAGGGTGAAGCAATTATGAACCCTATTACAGCCTTCTAATCCAACATTAGCTAAATAATCAGCTAATCTGTTACCTTCCCTATACATATTAACTAACTCAACGTTAAGTTGTCCAAGTAAAGAAAAATAGCACTAGATTTTCCGAAATGTTTGCTGAGGAGATGAAGCAGTCTCCTTGTAGATGTGTACTAAAACCGGTGAATCCATCTCAATGGTAACAGTAGTGATTCCCTTCTGAATTCATAACTTCAACCCTTGCAGTTAAGCTTCAATTTCAGCCATATGACTTGTTCCAGAATCTACATGATATGAAGAGTAGGCTGCTAAAACGACCTCTTTTGCATTTCTTAATACACCACCTCTAGCAATCTTCCCAGGATCTCCTTTGCAGGAGCCATCTATATTCAACTTGCAATAAGGCAAAGGAGAATATTTCCATTCCACCACTGTCACCTTGTTCTGATATGATCCAATAAAGCATGCTATCCAATCATGATTTGGAGAAAGACTAGATCAATCTGATCCTTCACATTGAAAGGAAATGAAACAGATAAAGAATGCGTCATGGAATTAACAGCATGAATAATAGTATAAGTCTCTACTTTCCCTTCAAGCAAACTCTTGTTTCTTGCTTTCTAAATCTCCCAACATATTATATTAGGTAGCAGATTATAAAGCATTCCAGTCACTGTACTTCCTTTAGAGTTCAGGCACCAAATATTGCAATACTGCATAAAGTTCAACGCTATAAAGTCTTCACGAAATAACCCTTGAAAGTGCTTCCAACCCTTAGCTTTACAAAATTTGTATTTAGAAGGCAACTGGAAACCCTTTTCTTCAAAATGTCATCCACAGGTAAAGCTGAATGAAGCAATTTCCACATAAATATTGATATCTTGAATAGCAATATGATATTCTAAATCATATCTTGAAAATGAAGATGAACTTCCTTGCCTGAAAACCTCAATTGCAGAAGTCACTGTGAAATCCCCATAAGGTTTTTTATTCCAAGCATAAATATCTTTGCCTTGCTCCAGACAAAAAAAAAACTTGTTATTAAGCCAAGTTGTATAAAAAGAAGGACAATAAATTTTAATGAGATCACAATCCCAAGAATCTCCCTTCCATACTTGATTCATCTGTTAGTCACAAGTAGGCAGCATTGAGAGAGAAGGCCCACCATCACCTCTCCAGTTTTCAAATGAAAAAGAAACCTGCCCACTTCTTACCCTAACACACAGATTAGATTCAACCATGTCTTTCACAACCATCATTCTTTTTCAAGTTGGTGATGATGTGCAACTAGGATGTATCACATTATGAAGATACATAAGTGGAGTCCAAGAATCTTTGCCATAATGATTGCCTGCTTCTGTAAGACCACCATGGTTTCATAAACATCCCCTCCACATTGTATGACAGCTTTTGAATGCCCAATCCATTCTCCTTTGTTGGTTGCGATATCAAATTCCAAGATCTCCAATGCCTCATTTTGCCAAATTAATTAAGAAGTTCCCCAAAAGAAATCTGCAAATAGTGTTTCAACCTCCTTCAAAACAATTTTTGGAGAAGCCAAAACTATCAATAAATATATTGGTATAGAGCGCAATACATGCTCAATGAGCAAAAGCCTCCCTCCTTCAGAGAATAATTTATCTTTCCATCTAGAAAGTTTGACCAATATTTTATCCACCATTGGCTAGAACAAAGTGTGGGTTTTCCTTCCCTTCTTCATAGGACAGCCTAGATACACAAAAGGAAGATGCTTCTTAACAAAACCTGTTAATATTGAAATCAATCTGACCCTATTAACAGGTAGATTTGAGTATACATAAAACAGTTTTTGTGTGCATTAACCATGCAGACACTGATTCATACTTGTGCAGAAAAGCTACCAGATTATTTAAGGACTTCTTGCTACCATTTAGAAATACAATCACATCATCTGCATAAGCCAAGTGTGTGACTAGAATACTATTCCTTGAAATAGTATAGCATCTAATATTTCAAGTAGAACAGACAACTAAGTGTTCAAACCTCTACTAAATGATTTAGCTACTAGGATCACCTCGTCTTACCTCTCTAGAAGATTTAAAGAAATCAGCAGGCAAACCATTGAATAAAATAGAAAACCAATTACTGTCCGCAGTGTTGGCAAGCAAAGATATATATTGCTGTGAAAAGCCAAATTTTCTCAACACTTGATAAAGCCATGAAACCCTATCAAATGCTTTAGCTATATCCAGCTTTATAATCATGTTACCTCTTCTTTCCTTTTTCTCAATAAAATCTCCATCTCTTGAACCAACAGAATAGTATCAGCAATATTTCTACCATGAACAAAGCCACTTTGCTCCATTGAAATAAGTTTAGGAAGAAGCAGCTGCAATCTATTGGCTATGATCTTGGTAAAAACCTTGTTTGCAAAATTACACAAGCTTATTGACATGAGTTCCCCAAAGCATGAAGGATTATCTACTTTAGGAATCAGACAAATAAGTGTGCTGGAAATAGCTTTAGGCAAACACTACTGCCTTGGAAGAATTCCACTGCAACCTGTAACAAATCATCAACAATAATACTCCTATAACATTTATAGAAGGTTCCATTAAAATCATCCACTCCAGCAGCACTATCAAAACTAAGAAAGAAAACCACTGCTTTAAGCTCATTCATTTCTGTCTATGCTCACAAAGCTTCATTATCAGCATCTGAGATAATGTGAGGAAATAAAATCCATAAAATGATCATCAATTTTCACTTCTTCTATAGTTAGTTAATTTTGAAAGAAATTAGTTGCTTCCTGCATCAATGCATCGTGATCTTCCACCTAATCTCCACTGCTATTTTCATTCTTCTAATACAAAATATATTTCTTTGATCTGGAAGTTGTGCATGAAAAAACTTTGAATTGTGATCCCTCTCATTCAACCTGTTAAAGTTCAAATATCCCACATCGACTAGTCAAGAGATTCTGGACTAATTAATAAGGTTCATGGGCCACCCCACTTATCACCAATTGGTTTTAAGATGGAAGTAGAATCATATTCTTTAACATGGTATCAGAGCTAGTCTCAAGTATTTTACCCATCCATACCCATCGACATATGACTCAGACTCTTCTGTGAATTGGGCTTGGCTTCGTGGGTTTCTGCCAACGCAATGCTTCTCTTGGTTATGGTATTGGGCTTGACTTCATGGGTATCGGTCATGTCAATATCTCTGTCCTTGTTTCAACCCGAGTCATGTGTGAGAGGGAGTGTTAAAGTTCAAATATCCCACATCGACTAGCCAAGAGATCCTGGACTAATTAATAAGGTTCATGGGCCACCCCACTTATCACCAATTGGTTTTAAGATGGAAGCTCATGTTCTTTAACACAACCATTTGACATTTTCTTTCTGCTTCCAATAAGCCTCCTCCTCAGCTAAGCAATGTTTCAATTCAGCCTGTGCTTGAGCAAAATTAGAGTGATTGACATCAGAAGGCAGTGCTTGAACCTCTAGCTTCTTAGAAAGTACATTATCCTTAGCCTACTGCATCCTTTGAATCTTAGAGATTACAAAATATTACCAAACTGAGTTTGATTCCAAAACTTTAAATCAAATTTCAACCTCATCAATTTGGCAGAAAACCTCCGCAATAGACTGCTCACAATATTCACTCCAGGTAGCTTCAAAAGTACTCAGAAAAGAGTTTTTATTCACCCAAACATTCATAAACCTAAAAAGTTTATGTCTTGAAAAATGAGTAGATAAGAGCATGAACACCATAGGTCCATGATCAAAGCATGTTCTATTCAAATTTGTGACCGAAACATAGTGAAAATCATTAATAAGTTGTTGATTACACACAACCCTATCAAGTTTCTTCCAAACCAAATAACTAAACCTTTTACCACACCATGTGAACTTTGATCCAAAATAAGGAATATTGATAAGTGCACAGTGACTTAACAGCCAATTGAATTCAGAAATACTCCTCATGTCTGGTTGAGAGACCCCAATATATTTAGAGAAATCCATAATCACATTAAATCTCCCCTAACAAACCATGATACTTTACAACTAGAAAAGTGTTGTAGCAAACCTCTTTAGAGAACCCCAAAGTTGACTTCTAGCAGCACTGGTACATTTTGTATAGACAAAAGAAGCAAAAATAGGACCAGAAAATCCAATGTAATCCATCGAAAGATGAATAACCTACTCCACAATAGAAATTACTCGAGTTGTAGATGAATTTCTCCAAAGAATCCAGATTGAACCCTCTGAATTAGAACAAGATTGAAAAATCCCTATTTTCTATTGCAATTTAGTAACTCTATTGGCATCCAGCATTGGCTCCAAGAGAACCACAAAATGAATGTCATTCATTTTAATTATTTTCTTCAGTCTTCTAAGTAAGGGTTTGCCAATGCCTCTAATGTTCCAAATTAGAACATTCACTGTGAATTATTCGTTGAAGGTGGCAATTTGGTAGACCTAGAAACACTTCTAGTCTTGATGATGTTCTAACAACATATTTCCATCTCTTCGAGCTTTTTTATTGGTCACTAATGTACACTTATCATCTGTAGGAATGACTTCTTGACTTCTTATTTAATGTAGAAGAGAAATCACTCTATTCAATCATTGATTCTCTCAAATTTTACCACCATTTTTATGGGATCCAAATCTGAGTGCCTTAATATTTTGCACCTCATGATTGCAAAAGACTCCCGCTTGAATATCTTGGATGGATTTATATAGTGAATTAGACTCCGGGATTAGGGATTATAATTGTTGAGTTTGCCCAAGTGGTAGACCGAAACAAATCGAACAATTTCATTCTCAAATATATCACAACAAATAACTCAATTAAACATATCACAATGTTACAAACATAAGACATTTGATAAAACCACCAAAGGACTTGCACAGAAGAGGACACAAGAGGACTTAGACAATTATAAACTCTATACAAGAGACTTTAGACAAGGACTTACGACTTGACCTTTCATATGAACTCCTAGACCTATTTATAGTAGTCCTATGTCGGTTCATTGCAGTAAAATATTGATGAAATATTTGCTTCTAGATTTGTCCAGAAAACTAATCACTGCTAAGCAAATAGTCTAGCCAATTCTAGAAAGCTCATGTTCTAGGTCTTTCTAGAGAAAAGTCATTGGACTCTTTAACACTCCCCCTCAATGACGATTCTCTCTTATTAGATCTCCATAATTATTCCCAACTGTTGGCGAAACTCTATAAACTTGTTGGCACTTAAACTCTTTGTAAATATATCTGCCTTTTGATCTTCTGTCTTAATTGACTTCATTTCAATATCCCCTTGTAGGACTGAAATAATAGTGAACTTCCACATGTTTTGTCCTTGCATGAAAGACAGGGTTTTCAGCCAACTGTATCACTGATTGATTGTCACAGTGTAAGGATATCAAATAATCAACAACTTGATGGAGATCTTTCAACAACTACACAAGCCACATACTTTCTTGAGCTGCTACTATTGCTGCTTGATACTCAGCTTCTCTAGTTGAGAGTGATACAGTAGGTTGTCTTTTGTTGCACCAAGAAACAACACCAGATTCGAGACAAAACACATGTGAACCAGTAATCGATCGTCGAGTGTCATGATCTCCTGCATAGTCAGCGTCGTAATACCCTTCCATTTTACATGTTTCTCTTTTCTTATACAGAATTCCATAATTGACTGTGCCCTTAACATATCTCATTATTCTTCGAATAGCTTCCAAGTGAGGCTATTTAGGTTCTTTCATGAATTGGCTAAATACTCCGAGCGTAAATGAGATATCAGGTCGTGTTATAGTAAGATATATGAGGCTTCCGAGCAATTGTCGATACATAACGGCTTCATCCAAGTCATTTCCTTCTTTAGCACATAGTTTTGTATTAACTTCCATAGGCGTAGAAATTGGCTTGCATTCTTGCATCCCAAATCTTGTTAAGAGATCTCTTGCATACTTTTGTTGTCCTAGAAATAACCCTTCTTTTGTTTTCTCTATCTCAAGACCTATAAAGTGTCGTAACTCTCCGAGCTCCTTCATTTGGAAGTGTGTTGCCGAATTCTTTCTTATAAGCTGAATCTATATTTTTATCATCTCCCGTGATAATCAAGTCATCCATATAAACTAGTAATACTGCTAGTTTACCGCCTAATTTTTCACAAATAGGTTTGAATCTGCTGATGCCATAGTATATCCACTTTTGATCAAGAATTCTACAATTTTCCTGTACCACGCTCCTGGAGCTTGTTTCAGTCCATAGAGAGCTTTTCTAAGCTTGCAGACATATTCAGGTTTGTCACGACTCTCAAACCCAGGTGGTTGTTCGATATAAATATCTCGATCAACTTCCCCATCTAGAAAAGCATTTTTTTCGTCAATTTGCCACAAAGTCCATGACTCGCTAGTTGCTAGGGCTAGTAAGACACGAACAGTGGTTATCTTAGCCACTGGACTGAATGTCTCATCATAATCCAATCCATACTGTTGAGAAAATCCACAAGCAACCAATCGAGCTTTATATCGCTCAATGGATCCATCAGGTCGAGTTTTGATCTTGTAAACCCATCTGCATGATATGGGTTTTACAGCCCTCTGGTTTTGGCTTCAAAGTCTGATTCTATTTCAGGGTTGAAATGTCTTCTTCTATTGATTCCTTCATTTGATGTTATTTGAGGCATCCTCAAAGGTCACTGGTTCCTTTACCTCCGCAAGTACAACATTAGAATATCTTGGATTTGGATGCCTTTGTTGAGTGGATCTTCTAAGTTGCTGCTCAATTGGATCATCTTCCTCTTCTTGCTGTGCTTGCATCTTTTCTGGAACTTCATCATACACATATGTCTTCCAGGGACTCTTTGATGTATCCCAAACCTCAGACCGTTCTTCTAGATTATCTAGATTTTTTGCTCCTTTTCCTCGTGATGGAGATCTTCTTCCTCTTTTTTGGAGTCTGATGTTAAGATTGCCTTTGAAGACCACCAAGATGATGCTTTATTGAACACCACATTAATTGAGACATAGCATTTACCAGTTGTGGGATCACAACATCTCCAACCTGTTCTTTGATTATCAAATCCAACAAATATGGATCAAACGCCTTTTTATCGAACTTACTCCGTAACTGGTCTGGTACAAATACGTAACAAACATATCCAAACACATGAAAGTGACTTACGTTTGGGATGACATTCCAAAGCTTGTGGAATGGGGATGTAAATCTCAATTTTGGTTGAGGTAGTCTGTTAGTCAAATGGATGACCGTCTTTATACATTCTGTCTAGTAACGTGGTGGCACATTCTTTGCGTGTAACATACTTCGGCATATCTCTGCCAAATGTCGATTCTTCCTTTTAGCTACCCCATTCTGTTATGGCGTCCTTGGACAAGTGAATTGCCTTCGTATCCCTTGATCTTGAATATATTCATTGAATTCATCTGAGGTGTATTCACCTCCATTATCAGTATGAAGCCACTAGATCTTTTTGTTAATGTCCTTTTCAACCTTTTGTTTGAACATTTTGAATTTCTCCAATGCTTCTGATTTTTCCTTCATAAAGTCCACCCGGACATATCTTGAGAAATCATCAATGAATGTGATCATATAAGTATCTCAAATTAGTCCCTGAGGGTTGTTTAACTGGTCCAAACACATCTGAGTGAATCAACTCCAATGCTACCTTGGCTCGATATTTTGACTCCTCGTATGGAAGCTGATGCGCTTTACCATATTGACATCCAGTACACACAGTATCTTCGCGACACTCTAGTTGAGGAAGACCTTTGAGCATAGATTTCTTCATCATGATCTTGAACTTATAATAGCTCATGTGACCAAGACGAGCATGCCATAAATCTACTGTCTCATTTTTAATAGTTTTGTCATCATAGGCTTCATGTGCTGACATCACATAGACTGATTCAACTCGTCTTCCTTCAATGATAGAATCACCAATTACTTTAATCTTTCGATAGACTTTGACATTATCTGGTCCGAACACCACGAATTTGCCAGATCTTGCCATTTAGAGAATGGATAGGAGATTTTTCCTTAGACCAGGGACGTGATAGACAATTAGAAGTTGTACCTCCTCGTTGTTGAAGTGAGGTGAATAACATTGTTTTGCCAACATAGGTGATTGGAAACTTTGTATTATTTGTCGTTTTCACAACTGGCCTCCCCTTATACTCGGTCACGTCTTTTAACTTTTCTTTATCTCCAATCATATGATTAGAGCAACCCGAATCAATTATCCAATCCTCTTCGAAGTTGATTCTATCACTTATTGAGAGTAGTGATGACTCCTCCTCTGGAACATCTATACAAGAAGCCACCAACTCTTCCTCCAATGCGAAGGATGCTTGGAAATCCCATTCTTCTTCACTTTGTTGCTCATCTTGCGTGGATTCTACCATATTACCTTCAATTTGTTGGAATTGACAATCTCGAGCAAAGTGTCCTGGCTTATTGCAGTTACAGCATCGATTATAAGAGCCTTTGTTCATTTTCATTTCGTTCTCTTGTATCTCGATCTTTGTTTGCTCCCCCTTGTTGGGAACTCCTCCATTGCCCCCTTTTCCATCCTAGTTGACTATTTTTCTCTCATTCTCCTTTAAACGTTCACAACTCTTTGATTTTGACCTCTCTTTTTAACAAAGGCAGCTTCGTCTTCCTCTTTGATTGTGACTTTGGATATTTTATCATCCAAAATTTCTTCATTCGCCAATAAATTTCTAACTCCTCTAGAGTTGGTTATACAGCCCATCCATGGGTTGCAGCAACGAGACCCTTAAACTCCGGTCTCAGACCATGAAGGAGAATTCTTCTCATTCTTGCCCACTAACCTCATTATTTGGATCTAGCTTGGAAATGTTCTCACATAGAGATTTTACTTTGGAAAAGTATTGACTTACTGTTAGATTACGCTGCGAGATGGAAGGAGTTCGTCCTCGAGTCGCTAGAGTTTTTCTTCATTTCTTTTGGCAAATGCAGATGCCAAGGTGTCCCATGCTTCCTTTGGCGTTTTCGCCGACTTGATTCGTCGTAATTGCTCGTCCTCTACTACAACTGTCATTGCATACATGGCCTTTCCAAACTTTCGATTCTAATCCTCAGCCCTTAGACCTAGGATCACTTGGTGGTGTAATTTTATCACCACCAACAAGGTTCCACAAACCTTGATCGATGAGAAAATATCTCATGTGTGTACTCCAATTTCCATAGTTTTTGTTGTTGAGCTTCTCAACAGCACTAACTAACGTGGCAAAATTTGCCATCTCCTTTTGGTGTGCCTGACACTAACCAAGTTCAATGGTCCCAGACCAATAAATTTTACAATCCTAGACTGTGTCTCAATGAGATTTTTAACGTATCTCGTTCAATGGTCCCCAAACATTTCCTCTAGTAGAGTAACGACGTATTTGGTCCCTAACTGAACCACTTGCACAAAAAATCATCTCAAACAATAACGATGATCCCGAATCGTCCTGCTCTGATACCACTTTTTGAGTTTGCCCAAGTGGTAGACCGAAACAAATCGAACAATTTCACGCTCACATATATCACAACAAATAACTCAACTAAACATATCACAATGTTACAAACATGAGACACTTAACAAAACCAATACCAAAGGACTTGCACACAAGAGGACACAAGAGGACTTAGACAATTATAAACTCTATACAAGAGACTTTAGCCAAGGACTTACGCCTTGACCTTTCATATGAACTCCTAGACATATTTATAGTAGTCCTATGTCGGTTCATTGCAGTAAAATATTGATGAAATATTTGTTCTAGATTTGTCCAAAAAACTAATTGCTAAGCAAATAGTCTAGCCAATTCTAGAAAGCACATGCTCTAGGTCTTTCTAGAGAAAAGTCATTGGACTCTTTAACAATAATTGTCCATGCAAGTTAGGTTTCTACATTTAAATTAGGGTTCTCTCATGCAAACTTGAAAACCCTAATTCAACTTGATAACTCCTTGGATTAGAAGATTTTGGGATGTCTAAACTGAGCAGTACAAGTTTGTGGCCATTAGAACGATTCTCTTGGACTGTTAAAACCAACTCCACATCTGTCGACTTGATAGGTTCAACTTGTTGAGGTTGTTTGAAAGTAGAGTTCTGAACTCACGTTCAAATTTTGAACCTCCTTCATTCTTGGGATTTCTTGGACTGCATCCCAATAGCTTTTCCTCCGTTTCAAGCCTCTTTTGCTCTGGTCCTAGTCTCTTTTTTTCTTCAACTTTTGATTAGGTTTTTGTTGTTGATGTCCATAAGATTGCTGATGATCATTCTTCGATTAATCCTTGTGTTGCTACTCCACTTTTGAATGCTGATCACATGATTATAGAGCCGGACAATAGCCATCTCATGCCCTTGCTTACCACAAATAACACAATACTGAGGAAGGTCCTCATATGTGACAGGCTGCCAATATCCTTTAGAATCAAGCTCTAGCCACAGTCTGCTAGGGAGTATAACTTGAAGGTCTACTTCAACACAAACTCAAGCCACATTTGGTAAGGTTTTGTTAATGGTAGCTGCATCCATCTTCAAAGGCTTCACCACAGCTTGTGCAATCAAAAACAATTCACATTTCTTAAACAAACATAATAGTAATTCATAATGAAATGCAATCCAAACTGGGGCAATTGATGGTTTTACATCTAAACTAGAAAAGGGACTCCACTTGAAAACATTCATATGAAATCCATTAACATACCATGTCCCTTCAATAAACATCTCAAGAAATCTTCTTCAAGTGTGAAATTAATCAGAATGTGCTTATAATCTAGAAAACGAAGAGAAAATTCACCCTTGAAGTCAATTGTATTAAAGTTCTTTCTCAAAATTTCCATGCTCGGTTTACCTTTAAAAAATTTGCCAATAAGAGCAAATTCCCAAGGCAATGAAAGATATTCCACCTTTTGTTTGGAAAAATAAAGTGTTCGCTCCCCCTTGTAAGTTTCTAACGCTTTAAGATTGCAATCCTCATGAATTTCCTTAGCAGTAATTGATATTTGTTGCTTTCCTTGAAGTGAAGCTGTAATACGGCCTTTTCCCCCTCAGCAAGATGTTGAAGGGCAGCTGCCATTGCAAATCAATGACGCAGTCTCAGCGAAAAGAAAAGTCTGAAGAGAGAAGGTAGAGAAATTTTCTAAAGAGAGAGATTGTTCGACTAGATCTCCTCTATTAGTTTTTAATCTTAATTCTACTATAGACTGTAACAAAATTAATTAAGACAAAAACACCACCAAAATGAAAACTTAAAACATAGTGATAAGTCGTGATTTGTTAACCAGTAATCTTTTACCACGTGGCATAGTTCACACGCATCCTAAATGCACAATTTGAAACTCAAATATATGTGCCTAAGATCCCAATCATCAATCCCTCTTAGCCAAGGCCGAGTAAGCTAGTAAGTCTCTTATAAATATTGTATTATAAAGGTACCTCCCATAATTTTCTATAGAAACACATAAAAGCACTTAATTTCTATGTTGTGAATCACCAGATCATAGGTTATCTTATCCAATATGTTTTATTGACTTAAGTATCAATTATTTCCGAGCAACCTTCACACTCCTTGTCAGTACACTTTCACGCATCATCCAGAGAATTGTGATACGATTTAATTTTTTTTTTTTTTTTTTTTTGCATAAACATTTGACACCATCTATAGGAACGAAACATGAAAGCCAATAAAGTGTTCCTCTGACTCGGCTTGTAATCTTTTAGAAGAAGATCACATCTTAAAATTATTAAAACTTGAAAAAATACTCATGAATTCATCTCTATTGAGGCATTGCAGCCAACTCCAATCCTTCAATTCAAGAAGATACTCCTTTTGTTAGAGAAACTACTCCATCTACTACCTAGCGTGAGGAATTGATTTATTCAGGCCTAGGCAGAATGATCAGGACCGCGAAACAAAGATTGCTCCCTAACTACGGATCCTAGAGTTCATTGTACCGCTATGTTGGAGGTCTAGGTTGAGACACTTACTCAACTTATTCTCCGACAAAGAAATTGGGAAGATGCCTAGAAATCAAAAGACCCAAAGGTTCATATGTCAGAAGTCGAGAAAGCTTAGCGTAAGTGGCAGGAAGAGCCCAACAGAAAAATTATCAGCATGTAAACATAACTATGCTTTTTCAACTTCGTCTTCTTCACACCATACACCAAGCGAAGAGCCACCTAAGAAAACATATCATAATTTGCTAAAAAAGATTGAAGAGCTCCAAGGGTAAGCGAAGAACTTGGCATCCCTCCCGATCAGATAAGAAAAATTACAACTATTTCACTTCATTTATGGAAGAAGTTTTGGTCGAACCTCTCCCCAAGTACTTCTAGTATCCCAATCTAGACAACTATGGTGAACCACGAACCTAGTCGAACACCTAGCTATCTACTAATTTAAGATGCTACTCTAAGAAGCAACATATGTCATTCTATGTTGGGGGTTCCCAGGAAATCTTAAAGGACGAGCATTGGTTATGGTTCAAATTTACCCATGGGAAGTTCTAGAACTTTGAGCATTTGGGAGAAAAGTTATTAGAAAATTCGGCAGTAAAAAATGTTTTCCTAAAAATGTTGCCTATCTATTGGCTGTCATATAAAATAAGATGAATCTCTAGAAGACTATTTCATAGATGCTTCAAGATGGAATCTTCACAAGTGGAAAATGTCTCTTTGCATAATGGTTGCCTTTTAGACTGGAGTTTACCCTGGAATTTCTCCTTTGTATTAACCAAAATGCCAATGAAAACACTAGTTAACCTCCATAAATGGGAAAAGAACCATGTAGAGACCGAGAAGCATGAAAAAAAGAAAGAAGGAAACTCTTGCAAAGGATAAGGGAAATTAAAAGGAAAAAAAAAAGGCCACCAAGAGAAGTTTGAGACTAAAGCCTTTGACAAGAAGCAAAGAAAAGATTTTTGCTAGACTCGAACTGAAATATCCTCCTTTTCCAAAATCTTGCACTCTACTAAATGCCTGTGCTATTCATATCGTAGTTGTAATCGGACATCAACCATATATTAGGTAGCATACACGGATCAAGACCTTCCTAAGTCAAAAAGACAAAGAACAAGTAATGTTGGTTCCACTATCAATAGCAACATAAGCGGGAAGAATTTGCTTTAAATCCTAACTTCTGTCCAAGTTTTCCTGTTCAACTCTCTATCCAAGTTAAAACAGTACCGTTTTACACAAATTTCTCCCAAACTACGGCCTATCTCCTTTTCCCTTTTCCCTATCAGTCAGTGATTCCTTCTTTGTTCAACCCAGTAGTCCTAGCAATTCGATCTATGTTCAACCAAGCAGGCATACGCCATCACTTGAAAGAAAAATTTTTCCATGGGCGTTAAATGAAGAGATCATCATCAAATTCTTTTAAGGCCAATACAAAAAAAAAATGTGCACAAATGAAGGATAATTGCACTGGAACCCCTTTCAAGCTTTTATACGCACAAATGGAGATTTGTTCTGCAGACACACCCAACTAATCATAGACTGGCAATTTGTGTTAACAAAATTTTATTAAGAGGAAAATGTTATTTTGACAGTGAAAATTTTCCCCCAGATCTTCTAATTTTATTTTTCCTTTTTTTTTTTTATTTTATTTTTTCTTTTCCTCCATTAAATATAAGCACATAGTGCAAAGAATATGGCAATCTCAGTAGTTGAAACTGAATGAATAGTGCACCGAGACTCCACCGCCGGTTGTTCATTGGCTGATGCTCAAGCGAAAGGAAAGATTTGCGGAAAAGAAGTCCGTTATTTTGAAAGAAATTGATGGGTTCTAGTTTGAGGGCAAGTTGTCTGCTAATATATATATATATATATACATATATATATTTTAAAGAGAAATCTCACTTCAAAAACTAAAGCCACGTCTACAGTATACATTAAAACAATACCATTTTAACTTAGACAGAGAGTTGGACAGAGAAAAGTCGGGCAGAGGATCTGAGCCCGGAAGAATTAATATTTTCCCATAAAACTTCAAAATTTTCAATTATATCCTAATACAAATTATACTTTGCCTACATGCACTAAAATACTTCATTGAAGAACTTATTTGAATAGGATATTTGCAAGATTTCATAGGCCGAGAAGATAGGAGCTCAAGAAAAGAATATGTGCATAGGAAAGAAATAGGTACTCCTGATATGAGAGAACGAAGCCCTAATAGACAAAATAACAATTGCCCTCGCAAAGAGCAACCATGTCAAGTTATAAACACTATCTTAAACCGTGTCAAGTTATAAACATTATCTTAGGTGAATCTTCGGGGGGCACAGTTCAAATGCCTGGAATAATTATACCCCCATATCAATGAAATTTACTTTGTCCAGAAAGCAAGAGCCTTGAAGACATTGTCTATACATATGAAGTTCTTGAAGTGGTAATATTGCAATAGGGATCCCTTGATAATTACTCTCCCTCTAGCAAACTTCTATGTCAAGAAGATGTTGGTTGACAATTTAAACTCAGCAGACGTGATCATTTATGAAACATTTGAGGAAATAAAGTTCCATGAAAGTCGTATCAAACCTATAGCCACCCCACTAGTCAGATTTTCTTGATAGATTCTGCCCTTTGATGCCATAACCTCATAACCTTTTGGTTCAGTTTGGCTCTGGACCAAAATATGTCACAGCAGCTTATGGTGTACTTTAATTTAGCCAAAATCCAATCCCCCAACAATGCCATCATTGGAAGCAATCTCTCATTGGAAACCCACTATCACTTCCCTCAACAATCCCTTCCATTGTGCATCATAAAATGAAATCAATCTAAAATCCAGGTGCAAGAAATTAGCTAATGAAATAAATCTCAAATCTAGTAATGATGATTTGCTAGCCCCCCTTTTTAGAGGATATCTTTGCATTGTGTGAGTAGTTTGATAAATGTTCCTTCCAGTTAGATTTTCTTTTATTTGTTTTAAACAACAATTCTACTTGTAATAGAGTTGCTTTAAATTTTTTAGGAAAAAAATACAATTTTAACCCTCAAAGTTCAGATCGTGGTCCATCTTGTTTCACAAAATTTCAAACAATACATATTTTGACCTTAAACTTTCCAATTTCTACCAATTTAGGACAACTTTGAAAATTTTGTCAATTACAAACAGAAAAAGTGACTATTAAATATCAAATTCCAAATTCACAGAAAAAATACAATTTTAGCCCTCAAAGGTTGGGTCATGGTTTATTTTGATCCCTAAAATTCCAAACAAACGCATTTAATCCTTAAACTTCTTAATTTCTACCAATTAGGGCAAATTTGAAAATTATGTTAATTACAGATGGAAAAGTCACGTATATTGCATGTGACTATTAATTCTATCCAGGATTATGACACTTCTCAACCCATTTCAACCCATTTAATCATATTTTTACTTTTCTCTCTAACTACAAGTGCCTAACCATTCAGCATTCTTGTCTACATTATTAAGAAATATTTCATCTTTCTTATCATCACTCATATCATAATTAAGTCAGAAAAGGAAGACTACTCTACAAAACTATCAGATTTATTGTTACAGCTGCATCATCCCATTACTACCCATTATCAGACCCACCATTTTATGTTCAGAACAAGCACTCCCAACTTTAGAATCTCCAGTCCTATTATCTGGATTTTCTAATAGATTTTAGTCTAACTCTTAAATAATATACCCAAATTTCATAAAAAGACTCCTCTTTGGTATTAATTATAATTAAAATTTTATTTGCAAGTAGCACTCTTGTGGAGTCCACTCACTTGTATTAGTCTAAAGAATCTTCCAACTAATTACTTAAGAAACACCTCCTAAATATAAGAATATCACAAAATCAGGTGATAATAACTACATACCTACGCTAACCTATATTAAAATATTAAAGAATGCAACGGGAAAAAAAAAGTGATGTTAAAATTTCTCACATCTAACAACTATTTTCTATTATCTAAAGATGAGTATAAATAGGAGTTTTATTCAACACAGATAAACATATTTGATACAATAGATCCTACGTTACTTCTCTTCCTAATTAAAATCTATATTATTACAATCACTATATTAAACTACACTATATTAAACTATTATTCAAATAATTGAGTATAAGGGAAATATCGCTTTGTAGTTTGTGTTTTCTCATATCAAACTTACTTGGAGGTCATTATATCTTAGAGAAGAATACATACGATACATCAATCCAGTGCAGTAAGAACGTATCACTCCTAATGAGAGCATTCATTAATGTGCCTTGACCGTAAAAATGCTTTTCTAATTCCTAAATTAAATAATTTTTTAAAGACCATAAAAATGCTTTTCTAATTCCTAAATTAAATAATTTTTTAAAGTTATTAGTGAATTATTGTGTTATTATTATTCTTCCTTTAGATATAACCCTCGTCAGTTTAATAGTCACGTGAATTGAACGTGACTGTTTTTTTTTTTTTTTTTGTTTATAATGTATAAAATTTTCAAATTTGTCCTAAATTGGTAGAAATTAGAGAGGTTGAGGATTAAATGCATTTTGCTTGTGTCTAGGGACCAAGATGGACAATAACCCAAACTTTGGAAACTAAAATTGCATTTTTTTTCCATGTTTGGATCTTGAGATTTAACAGCCACGTGCATTGCACGTGAGCTTTTCCATTTTTAATTGACAGAATTTTCAAATTTGTCCTAACGTGGTAGAAATTAAACAAGGAAGTTTAAGAACTAAATATGCTTTGCTTGGGATTTTGAGGATCAAGATAGACCATGACCCAATTTTAGGGGGCTAAAATTACATTTTTTTTTTCAATTTTTTAAAGTATGGGAAAGAAGTAAGAACATCCTCAAATTGAACGTTCCATGTGAGTAATAGTTAACTTTAGACAAAGTTTAAAATACGTTGAGAAAAAAGATGGAATACTAATATGCGCCTAGCAAATTTTCTCCATTGTTCTCATTCTAAGATATAAGTGCAGCTTCTTGGAATGAGAAGAAGTTGGGAAATTGTGCTAACATTGGGAAGTAAATGTGGGTGGTGGATGTAGGTAAGAAGGTTGTGTACTGTGCATACGACCAAAGTCCTATGTGAAGAACACAACCTTTCCCTATATAAATATCCCCTCCCACCTGATTTTGGAGCACCATTTCTTCTCTTCTCCTTGTATTTTTACATTTGAACTTTAGAGCCTCTTTTCACATCCGAACTTTAGAGCCTGTCTTTAACAATACTAATTTTCCTTATCAACTGTGCCAAGAGTTCTGTAATTGAAGAGTTTATCAATAAGTCCTTAATTGAAGACCGAAAAATTATCACTTTAGTCCATTAAGGTACTCTCTTTATACTATTTAAATTTTTAAATGATTTATTTTTTTTATGTGTAATATTTTGCTGCACTAATATTTTGATTTATTTTTGTATAAGACATTTGTTTAGATGTATATGTTAGATATATTTGTTTAGTAATAAAATGTTGTTATTATTCAAATGTAACTATAATTGTAATTATATTATTTTTATATAATGTTAGTTTATTATTACACAATTTGTTAACTAATGTGTTAGTATAATTTTTTTTTTTTAGTTTTATATTACGAGTTGCATTTATAACGTTATAATTTAAGTATTTGAACTTTAATGAATAATTTAGTTATGCATATGTGAATGTGTAATTATTACTAGCGAGAAAGACATAATAAATATGGGTGGTAATTAAAAAAAAATTTATAGTAAGATATGAGCCGAAATACTGCTCAGATACCAAAATACAGATTGATTGGTTAGATTAGTTTACTAGTCCAACAAATCGTTCGACTTTGCTGGTCAAATACCGGTCAAATAAGTCAAACACACACACACACACACACACACACACACATATATATATATGTGTATATACAATTACAATAATATACTAGCATATTTGTGTACATAATATTTTAACCATAATATTCTTAATTATTAATAATTAAATATGTTAATAATTGATAGTATTATTTTTTTTGCAATACTTAAATATATTTTCTTTGTATAATTGTTGGTGTTATGTACAATTGATGTATTTATACATTAATATAAGTGTGCAACTTATTAATGTAACACTTTTTATTTGAATAATTAATTTAATGAATTATTAATAATTTTCTTTTTTATACATCTATGTAATAGAATTAAGTAAATATATATAATTAGATATTTAATGAAATATGTATATATAATATATCTGATGTTATTAAAATATAGTTTATATACTAAGATTTTTATAAGTTATAATTGTAATAAATATATGTTTTACAGAAAGTTTAATGTATATAATTGTATAATTATATTATACAATTTATTAGTATAATATTTTTACTATGAACAAATATATGAAATATATTACGAACTTACTATTATTTTAGATAAAATTAGGTAATAATATATATTCCTATATATTTATAAAATGATCATAAAGTATTCATTTGGAAATATAAATTAAAATTTAAAAAAATGAAACTTCTAGGAAAAATTAATCAAACATTACATTCAAACAAATGTTAAACGTTATAAATGTATAATAGTCCTTTAAATGAGAACTAAGCATAGATAATTGGAACACACTTAAATTGATAAAAAAACATAAAATCATAAAAGTGACTTATGCTTTTACATATTTTCATCCGACATATTATCGTCCGATACATAATAAGGATTCGCTAGTAACATTGAATTTCGTAGTTGGTCAATTGGTGGTTAATTAAAGCCCTAACAACCAATAATGGTCTTGAACCAATTCTATAGAATGATATCGGCAAATGCGATTAAGCATGCGGTTGTTTTCTTTCCATTTGAGTTGAACTGCTACCTCGTATTATCGATGATTTCTTCTATTTAATAAGAGGCTATAGCGTTTTGGGATAGGAGCACCAAGACTCTGTAGAGTCTGTCTTAGGCGGTCAGACTCTTGGAGACGAAATGCCCATTCTCGCCGAACACCACAATAATATTCTCTTGGGTCAGACTCACGACAGTCATGATAATCATCATTCGCTCTTGTAGCAACCACATTTTGCATGTAAAATAATTTATTGTGAATAACATTGGTTTTTTGATTGGTTGTATTTATAAACTTTCGGTACTGATTGGTCCCAACATAGTTGGTTGTAGACACGTGAATGTGCTTTGAATGATTGATTTTGACAAGTCATTTTTTTGTTTTTGTTACTTAGTGTTAGCTTGTCGTATAGTTTAGAGCTATGGAGGATTTTGTGGATTATCCCGATATGGCATATGCTGGGCCACGATATGATGAGTTATTAGGTCTTCAATACCAGTATAGGTCTTCTAGTATGTTGGAAGGTAAGCCAATGACGGAACCAAAGAGGATTCGCCACTATGAAGAAGATTGCTGGTCATATCATACGCAGCACGAGGGTGTCTTGCACTACATTAGATTAGTTGGATTTGAGGGATTATACTGCATAGGTAGTATTTCATATGATCATGCTTTGATTACAGCACTTGTTGAGAGGTGGAGACAAGAGACACATACATTCCATTTGCCAGTTGGTGAGGCTACTATTACGTTACAAAGTGTAGAGGTTTTGTTTGGGTTTCGAGTAGACGGTGATGTTGTCATTCCTGGTCCAGAAAAATATACTGAGTTGGCATGGGCAAATATCTGTCATTCATTGTTAGGTTTTACACCACAAGAAGGGGATATTAATGGGTAGTAGAACTAAAGCTAGTAGATGTGAACATGTGTTAAGATTCATGGTTTCGGATGATGCATTAGTGATGAGGAATTACAGTAGCGGGCACGAATGTACATCCTACTATTGATTGGTGGGTTGTTGTTTCCAGATCAGTCTGGGAACTTGATTTCTTTGCATTGGCTATTGATGCTGCAAAATTTATAGCATGCTGGTCAGCTTAGTTAGGGTAGCGTAGTTCTAGTTGCACTATATCGCACACTGTGCAAGGGGTGTATGCGAGACATTCATTCCATTGGGGGCCCCTTGTTGTTGTTGTAGGTAAACTTATTGTTTAGTTTATGGTCTATTGTTTTTTTAGATAATTATTATAATATCTTTATTTGTTAGTTATGGGCGTGGGAGAGGTTCCCTACTATGCCACCAGCGCATCGCAATGCTGATTCATTTGCAGCATTTGGACTTCCTCGAGGTGCATATTAGTGTGTGTCATTTAATTGTGAACGGGTTTCACGACGTGTCTTTGTTATTTATAGAGATCAATTAGGGGCTCTCCGACATGACCCAGTTGATTATACAGTATAATATTAATATCTCCGTTATGATATTAATATTTTTTTTGAAAATTATAAATATTTCACAATTTATTACAGTTTATTTGGATTCCATACACGAACAAGGTATTGGCGACATTACTTGCTTATTGTATTGTCGGTCGACAGATATGGAGATCTCGACGTCCTCTTATACGTTGCGAGATTGTGGAGTTTCACATACCCCACAGGGTAATGATGCAGTTTGGGATGCAACAGGGCATCGCATGTTTCATTGATAGAGATGTCCGACCCATGTTTCATTGATAGAGATCTCCGGCTTCACAGGGAGACACGTGCTGGTAATGTCGGTACTGATTGGTCCCAATGGCATGTACAGTACGTTGTAATGTGGGCTAATCGCGCATCTTTGGTTAAGGAGAGCATGGCAATTGAAGGCCCTACAGTCCATATGGTAGATTATCTCTGATGGTATCGGGTACGGACATTGCTATATATTCGTTCTCCTATAGTAGTCGTACCTAGAGTTGATGACATAGACAGTATATCAAGATGAAGTAGTGATGTCTGAATATCTGGTTAGGGTTGATATATGTGAAAAGGTGACTACTTAGTAGTAAAAATAGAGTCTAATGAATTAAACATATTACATTGTTATTGCAGGCTAATGTAGTCACGCGCCTTGGTTGTATGTCGTTTCAACTAGAACCTGGAGTGCATCCGCAAGATGTTAACCTAGTGACCAATATGAGAAACATCGCTTTTGGAGCACAATTGTTGCAGCACAACGTTCGTATTAGAAGTGCAGGACGAAGACCCCGACACGGCCCTATTGAACCTCATCCACATGGTGGTCATGGAGCAGGGCCGTCATATTCACATGATAGCCACAGGGCAGGGCCGTCATATTCACATGGTGATCATGAAGCTGGTCCGTCTTATTCACATGCTGGCCATGGAGCAGACCCATCATATTCACATGGTCATCATGGAACTAGTCCGTCGTATTCACATGCTGGCCCCGGAGCAGGGTTATCATTTTCACATGGTGAGTTACCATGGTGATCAGGAGGCCGGTCAGTCTCATCCATATGGTGAACAAGAGACATCTCAATCCTACTCATATTTCCAGTACAGAGATATGACCCCTCCACACACTATGCAAGAGGATATGTCACATCGAGAAAACGACGATGATGAGTATGATGACCAGCAACTTTATAGAGAGCGTGACAAAGAAGTTGACCATCCTGTGATGACATTACGGCCACATGTTTAGAGGCATCAACATTGTTGCTTTAACGAGAGAACCCCACACTATCCTAGACATCAGCGACGTTGACATGTCAGCCTTTTTTTTTTGTCCAAATGCGGTTAACGATAGCTTTTCTTGTAAATTGATTGTATTGTTGTATTATCGTTGTACCATCTTTTTATTATAAATACCACATGAACGATTGTCCAAGTATTCGTATTCAATTTTTTCTCAATTTAGTTTCGCATACACAATTCTCAAATAACTTATCAATAGCTATCGTGATGGTGTAATAGCTAGACATCATGGAATGGAAGGGATGAATGGGCCGAAATGACATTCGATGCTTGGGCATCTCCTTTGTATGAGAGTAACTATGAGATTAACAATGAATGAAATAAATTATTTGATTCGATTTCCACTTATCTGTTATGTATAAGTCTGACTGTAAGATTAACAATGAATAAAATTTGAATCGATTTCCTCTTATTTGTCATGTATAAGTGTGACTTGATATCTAGGTCGTATATATTGACTATGAGAGCTACATTTTCTAGGTCGTATATATTGTTTATGTTTTCTAGGTCGTATATATTGTTTCTGTTCCATTTGTCATATATATATTGTTTATGACCACATTTTCGTATATATTCTTTACATTTTCTAGATCGTATATATTGCTTATGTTTTCTAGGTCGTATATATTATTTTTGTTCTATTTGTCATATATATATCTTTTACAACCACATGGTCGTATATATTGTTTACGTTTTCTAGTTCGTATATAGTGTTTACTTTTTCTAGATCGTAGATATAAACTGTTTATGTTTTCTACGTCGTATATATTATTTACGTTCATATGTATGGATAGTGGTTGCAGGTCTATAAATATGCATTTCATTTTTGGGATATTGCATTCCCTTTAAAACAATATACAATCAAATTGTCTTCTAATATCCGAATTCGTTTATGCTTTTATTGGGGTGGGAAAGTAGTAAACCTACCCCATTGCTGTTTGAGTTACAAACCGTAACGTGCAAACAAGTTTGTTGCAGTCTTTCGACGAATAAGTTTTGATGAGTTGCAAGCAATGATATTTCAATACATGGAGTTGGATCTAAGTTCATTTACTTTGGATTTGACATTCCTTATGCCTCAGTCCGATAGTCACGGCTATTGTACATGGTTTGGACTCCCTTTGGCTAATGACGATGATCGACAAACAGTGTATGACTTAAAATTGAAAATGTCGCATTTCCAAGCGGAGATCTATGTCGAAGCCAAACAAAAACCCCAACTCATTTCTGGTGGCAATTCGTAGATTAAATTTGAATGTTCCCGATACTATTTCACATTCAATTGTTAGTCAATTTGCATCACAATCTTTTCAACAATTTTATGGAAAAGATCCCCAAAATATTGGTATTTGTTGTTCTCAAACACATATGGAGATTGGGCAAAGTAGCCATCATGTCCCCGAACAACAAATTCAAAGTGACTCTACAACTTGTTCAAACGACGAGTTCGAACAGGAACATCTGTGACATTTATTCAAGTGGTGGTTCTGACGAGTATATAGAGGTAGCAACCGAAACTGTTAAATGTGCTTCAGCATCACAGCAACCAGCTCATGCCACTGACATTACAGTTCCATCATATGTTCCACGTGCACATGCCTTCTACTCTGATATTGGCAATATGCTTTCATACGATGCAACTGATGGAGGCTATGTCGAGCACATGAATGTGTGGAGTGACACAAATATGGAGTTGCGTTTGGGCATGCTTTTTTAGAGTAAGAAGCATCTTGAAAGGGCAACTAAGTTATGGTCCATCAAGTACAATAGGGAATTCATTGTGACCCAAAGTAAGCACAAAACCTGGATAACAAAGTACAAAACTATATGCACTGACAATCGTTGCAACTAAATGGTCAGGGCTGTTGAAAAAAGTGCTCATAAAATGTGACAAATAACTAAAATTGTTGATATGCACTCCTGCATTGGCACAAGCAACAATAATGATCACAGCCAATTGAGCTATGAGATTGTAGCCGAGAGCATAACTCACTTTATCGAAAAGAACCCGTGCAAACCTATGAAGGAAATTCAAGCACACATTAAGGACAAAATGCATGTGGACATCTCATATAAAAAAGTATGGTACGGTCATAAAAAATCTATTGACATAGCTTACAGTGATATTTTTTAAGCAACTAATAGCACAAAACCCTGGTACCATTACAGAATGGAGACATCATCCACAAAGTCATCGATCTAAATTGACTTTGTATTTTGGTCTTTTGCATCTTCAATTGAAGCTTTCAGATATAGTTTAAACCTGTTATATGTGTGGATAGCACGTTCTTAAGGGGTGCTTATAAGGGTAAGCTCCTAGTCGCAGTCAGCCACAATGCTAGCAACCATCAAGTACCACTTGCATAGGCACTTGTCGACAAGGAAACAAATGATAGTTGGAGTTGGTTCATGACCCAACTAAGGGTTCATGTCGTTGGGATGTGCATAACATTTGCGTCATATCGGATCGTCACAAAAGTATCATCAATGCAATGAACAATTTAGAATTTTGGAAGCCACCTTGTGGGGTGCATCGATTCTGTCTCATCCATGTGAGAAGTAATTTCAACAAGAAGTTTAGAAATCAAAGGCTAAAAGACCTATGCTGAGTGGCTGGGAGTGCAAGACAATACCGAAAGTTTGATTGGTATATGGAACAGATTCGAAATATGAGCCCTGAAGCTTATATTTGGCTCATGAATAGGAATATCAAGCCTAAACAATGGGCTTATTCTCGTGATGGCGGGTTTCGTTGGGGTAAGTTTTATCAACCAACATGACAGAAAGTTGGAATGAAGCCTCAAAGAAGCCCTCTATTTGCCAATTAAGTCTTGTTTTGACTGCACATTTCATGAAACAATTGAACTTTTTAACCAGCACAGCAGAATGGCAAGACATGTAAGATTTCACTTACCAAAAAAAATTTGGGATAATTATCTCAAAATTGAACACACTGCCAGAGGCCATACAGTTCAGAAGTTTGACCATCAACGTCAAATATACAACATTATCACAGCTCTTCGGCCTGATGGAAGAGGTAGAAATATGCAGATTGTGAACTTACAAGCAAGAACGTGCACATGTGGAAAATGGACGACACTTCAATTCCCATGTTCACACGTCATGGCTACATCTTTTAATTGCGGAATCAATACAACTACATTTGTTGGTGAAGTGCACACAAACCAAACATATCTACATATGTACTCCGGTCACTATAATCCACTCTAACATCAAGACTATTGGTAAGATGTTGATTTTAGCCTCACAATCTTTCCTAATAGGATGGCACCTACTAAACCTGGGAAAACAAGAAATGTTAGTATACGAAACGAGATGGATACAAGATGTCCTGATGCACCAATAAGATGTACCACATGTCATATAACCGGACATAATACCAAGAATTGTCCAACAAACATAAATATTGGCTAGGTTTTTTTTTCTTGTAATTTAAATAATATTGTCTACAATTTAGAGTTTCATGTACATGTAACCCTTAATTTTTTATAATTTTCAGTATTTAATATTCGTTTACATAATTTTTGTGTTTTACTATTTGGGATAATTTCATAAACTTCCCCTGTGGTTAAGCTAATTTCACTTATTACCAATTAATTTTAAAAAACTATCACTAACCTCTCTTATTTCAATCTTTTTATAGCATTTACATCTCATTCTTTTTTAAAACTAATTTCAATGGAGAGAGACTATTTTACTCCAAATTTTACCCCTAGTTCAAAGCTTTCTTTCATTAAAATGGTTGAATATATAAAAGGAAAAAAATATAATTTAATTATTAACAAATAACAATAGATTGTAACTTTTCATATCCTTCACCAATTAATGTCAAAAAATATTTTTTAATAATTTTTCATTTTACAACTTATTGATTTTCAAAATAAAATACCAATAATATTTTTTATTGTTATATATTATGTATACTTACATAATATAAATTTTTGCTCAAAACGACATATACAAACACATAAATGCATTCCTAATTAAGGATACATAAGTTAGCTAAAAACTTTATTAAAATTTCGTTTTACTTTTTAAACGTTTGTGATTTCCTAAACAAATTCTAATCATATTTGTTTTTTATAATATATGGTTATTTTTTTACGCGTTTAATTTTTTATTCAAATCAACACACAATGGAACATTACATAACCATATTTTTTTTGTAAATATGTTTATTACTTTTATTTTATAATACATATTTCAATTTCGAGTTTAGGGGTACTAAGTGATATTATATGAATCTCTATATTTTTTATTCAAAATTTGTGTACTAATTAGAAATCCTAAACCCTAAATCTTAAATTCTAAAAACACTAAACACTAAACCGTAACCCTAAACGAAAAATACCCTAAACATTAAACAGGATTTTTTTTTTAATTTATGGCCAAGGTGGCCGTATGTTAAAAATATGACCTTGGTCTTGGTCAAATGGCCATATGTGAAATTGGTCATATGTTTAACATGCAGCCTTAGTTGGTGATATGTCAAACATATGAATTTCCTAAATATATCTATTTGTCAAAAAATTTCCTACTTTGAGAAGCTTTTTTGTTTTCTTCACAAAATAAGAAATAACTCGACACATAATGGACTGATTTCTAGGTTGACTTCTATCTTCCTTTTCTCCATTGTCAGTTTTATCCGTGATTTCTTCCTTATTCTGATTATTTTTTTTGTTTTCTTTCTCTCCATTGGTTTTTTTTTTTTCACAAAATTACTGAAATGCACTTTTGATTGGATCTTAAACAGGATTGAAGGATCTTAGACCTAAATTTGATTCGTGAGTAGACAACTTGAAGGATGGAAAATGGACTATAATTTTGTAGGAGTTTCAAATGTTAATTTAGTATGTTTAGTTTGAATTATGTCTGCTGTGATTCTCCAAAGAAAAGTTCATGGGTTGAAGTAGTTGAGAAACACATTGTATTCCTGAAGGGTTGGTCTCTCTCTTGTTCATCCTATGCGTCAGGGGAGTAGAAAACTATTAGTCTAGAAGTTGAGGATGCTGAGGAAGGTATGAACAAATAGAGCATGTTGTGGTTGGTTTTGTTTTGTTAGCTACGCCACATTCTTTTATGAAATGCTATGCTGACAAAAGTGGATGGAGTTTGGTTCTGTCGATTGTTCTCTGTTGAAGTCTATTATCTATTTCCTTTATATATGAAACCGAGAAAGTAAAACAAAAGGTGATTAAATAGACCGCAGGGCGTTTAAGTAAAACATTATTCATTTATATCCAGATTTTGATTTGTTCAAAGAGGAAATGAAGATTGTGCCTATGTGGCACAAATAGATCAAATTACCAAACTTAAAGTTGCACTACTATGCATCTAAGAGTTTGAGTAAATTGGCCAGTTTTGTAGATTCCCCTTTTTTTACAGATAAAATGAATAGTCACAGTCAAAAGACTCAGGCCAGTCCGAGTCGTCTTGGCTGAGTCGTATCCGGAATATCCGGCCTATATCGAGATGCAGCCTCTATAAAGCCAATAATATGAATTAAAATTGTAGTATAAATCTTTTTTTTGGTTAGTTAATTTCTTAAAACTAATCTATAAGCAATAATTATGATTTTTGCCTTATTTTTTATGATTATAGACAAATTTGTTGTCCAATACTGACTCAATACTACCGCGACCGATACCGTAACTTTGAATCATGATAACAACTTATTTATATAGGTTGTCTTTTGTAGATATTTGTGTGTAGATTGATATAAACTGCAGGTCGCGTAATAAGATTCTTCCTTTGATGAACAGGGTAAAGAAAAAGTTTAGGAAGTGATTTATGAATGGATTGTATACCTCTAAAGTGCTTTGATTGTACAAAATTTGGACATCCATCACCTGCTTATCCTTACAAGCATCAGTAATCATCTATATTGATCCCTAAGAAGAAAAAGAATTAATGCTAACTAGGAGGACACGAAGAAAAAATAGAAGGAGTGTCTCAACTCAACAGCCAGTTTTGAATCCTATCAAAGCAGTGGAAACAAAGAGTTCTATCTATACTATAATAAAATACGGGGGGTTTGGTTTAGTGATTTAGTTTTTTTCCCTAGAAATTCCCTCCACTATAAAATTTAGTTACTTTGTTATATCTCCAAACTTGAATACTTATTTTATAATTATTTAGGTTATTTATGTGAATACTCCTCAAAGAGTAAAAGAGCAAATAAAATCAACTTTTAAGACTTCATACCAGGAAATAATGACTGATGTAAAATTTCCTTATATAATACTAGAATATTAGGACTGAATTTTAGAAATTAAAAAGTCGTATTAAGAATGAGTTTTAAAAATTAAAAATCCATAGTAGGAAATAATTTTTTAGAATGATTTTTTAGAAATCAAGCAATAATAAAAAATAAAATTCATTTGAAAAATAAATTTACATATTTTAGTTATAGTTTTGGACCCTTAATAAGAAAAAATATAAAAAGGTATATGAGAAATAAAATTATCTTTTCGAGACTTCATATTTTGAATTAAGTTTGATTGAAGTAATTTTCCTCGTAAAGTAAAATATTAGGATAGATTAATAAATTAAATATAAATATTAACTGAATTATTGAGAACTTAATTGTATAAAATTTCTTATTAAAATAATTACACATATGAATATTATCAACATATATAGATTGTGAATATATTAGACAACATTTGTATGCAATTTAAATAACTAACAATTTATTAAAAAGTCTACTAAAGAAAATTGAAAATTCATTTCACAAAAGAAAAAGAAGGAAAAAAAGGTAATTTTAAAGGTCTAAATACCATTTTGACCCTTCAAAACTAAGCAAAAATTTTAATATGTTGCATTTTAAATTAAAAAGACTTAATTTGACCCCGTGAATTGAAAAAAAAAAAATTCTAGTACAGTCCTCCAAATTGAAAAGTCTCAATTTGGCCTCTAAATTAAAGCAAATATCTTAAGTGGCCCCCTGAACTGAAAGATTCTCAATTTGACCCTCCAAACAAAAGTCTATTTTAATTTGTTATCCAAACTGAAAATATATTATGATATTGCAAAATACCATTAACCTTTTAAAAACACATAGTTTGAAACATACTTCCAATCTTAATGATTATTTTATCATTGGAATAAGATTCTATTGAAATAAATTTTTATATAGAATAGATGGTTCCATCTGGTATCAATTTTTTTAAGGATAAAATTCAGAAATTATACAAGCATGGGACCAAATCCTTTTTAGGATTAAGAGTTAAATTAAATAATAGTAGGAAATATATTTTGTAAAAAATAGTAGGACTTATCACATATAAATCTTTTGGACTCGTCTAATAAAATAATTCTAAAGCTTTCTTTTTTTTTTTTTTTTTGGATACAAATGAGCAAAGGAGACATTAAATTATTTATAAAGTTTTAGGAACATTTAAATTTAAATTAAAAAAATATATTATCCTTCATAGATATTGTCAACATCTTCACATTCCTTCTCCCACTACCATTTATTTTGCCTATGTTGTTGTGTAGATTTTTAATGATGAAAGAGATTTGTCATCTAGAATATGAACAAAAAAATTTGACTTCTACATGGTGTACTAAAAGTAACTATAATGTAGAACTTATTTTTTTGATTATTCACAAACAAATTGGATTAAAAGAAAATGGTATGAAAAATGTGATCCGTCTCTTTGTTTATCTTAAAAGACCATACTCCTTGCAATTCTTACTTTGCTTTTAGTTCCTTTTTTATGCATTGAATTGTTAGCAACTATTTAATCGAAGTTATGCTTTACCAATGATCAAAATTAGTTCTTAAATTATATTAGTCTAAAATTCTTAGTGTATAATTATTGTCTTCTTACATTAAAAAATTATTGTTATTATTTTTGAACCTGTAAACATCTAATATAAAATATTAATAACCGTATAAATTACATACTAAAAATTAAGGATATCAAATCATTTGCTAATTAGATTTTAATCAAAGTGTATTTTATCTAATAAAACCTAGATACTAAATGAGTGATGTCATTTGATATCATATGGTGCCTTATTTATTGGACATAAGGTCTATGGCATTGAATTGTTTACCAAACCTACCCAGATATTTAATAGAGACAAGTTGATAGCTGCTATTATAGCAGCATGGTCGGTTTTATTCTATCATATAAAATCTATGATTTTGAATATCTACCTTTCCATTTACTGTTATAGTGATGATAGCTTTAACATAATGGATTAACCTATAAACTTCACACCATAACTTGCCAAATGGTAGAATGTTTTTCACTTCTTATTTTCCAAAGTTCATGATATAATTCGTATAGTTGTACAAACTAAATATTTCTCTAAATTCATGTGAACTAGAAAAAATTCTTTAACTTAGTTAGATATTAAGCAGAAATTATATAAGCGAAAAATTATGTGAACTAAAAAATCAAATAGTTATTGTCTCCAAACATGGTTTACTATTTAATTTATAGCAATAAAAATAAAACAATTAATATTTCTAAATGTGCAAAGAACGTACTCCTATATTAGTAATGTCTAAAAATATGAAGTGTTTGGATGTCCAAAGTACTTAGAAATCGCAATTACCTGTGGCAAATGAAACAATATTGAGAATAGTTGATTCTGTCATTTCTAAACCACTAGTGGCTAATTCTTTTGTTGTTTTGACAGAAGTGGAAGATGGAATTGATCAAGCTGCTGATATTGAGATTGTCGACAATAATAGTATCGTGATTGAAGGGGGAACAAAATTTTTGAGGAAAGGTAACCACAAGTAGAGAAGCTCGTGTAAGAGGGGAAAGCAGAGAGGTAAACCACCTAATTTATGTTGCTTTTATGAATCTAATGTGTTGAGGGGACTAAATGACCAACTCTTTAAAACAACAAGTTGCTAAGAATGTAATAAAAAGTTATCATCTAGATCTAATAGGTGTTATGGAGACTAAAATTAGGCTTATAAATTAAGTAAAAGTGCAAAAAGGATGTTGTGCTCAATGGAGGCATATTACAAATGTGTTGAATAATCCTATTATCCAAACATTTGGTGTTGGAATCCATTAAAGTTACCCGCTTAGACACGCATGATCAAGTATTGACTTGTTTTGTGGAACATTTGAGTTGTAATAAGAAATCATTTATTTCTTTAGTTTATTGTAAGAATATGTAGATGATAGAAAACATATATTGCAGAACCTTAAAAGAATTTTTCCTATTGTGAAGTTCTTGAGTTTTGATGGGTGATTTCAATATTATTAGAGATAATTTCTAGGAGATTGGAGATAAGGTAAGGGATAAAAGTGTTACAAAAAATTTGGAAGTTGTATTCAAGCAGTAGATGTTGGAGATATATCAATAAGGGGTACTAGTTAAGTTTATCTGTTCTTTGTAATGTTGAGAAAGCAATGCTAATATCCGATCTTGTAGCTGTAAGATATAACAAATTTCTAACCAAATCTATACAAAGTAGAATCAACTTTCTTTTCTCCATCATCTTTAACAAGTTTCTCATTCACAACAAGAGGTGTAGGCATACGTTTACACTCAAGCATGCCAAATTTAACAAGAACATTTTCAGCATACTTCTTTTGATAAATAAACACTCCATCATCTTGTTGATCAATTTCCATGCCAAGAAAATGATGTAGTAGCCCCATATCATTCATCTCATATTTTTTCATCATATCTTTGTTTAATTCAACAATCATGTTCTCATTGTTATCAATATAAAGCAAATCATCAACATATAAAACAACAATAAGAATGTTTGATGTACCTTGTATCTTCACACACAAAGTTGGCTTACTTTTACGGCTTTTAAATCCTTGCGCCATGAAGTAAGAATCAACTTGGCTATACCAAGCCCTTGGTGCTTGCTTCAACCCCTAATAAAGCTATCTTCAACTTGTACACTTTGTCTTTGTAGCTTTCTTTTACAAAGCCTTGAAGTTGCTAAACATAAACTTCTTCCTTCAATTCTCCATTCAAAAAAGAAGATTTTACATCAAGTTGGTAAAGATTCCATCCTTTGTGAGCTGCCATAGCAATAAGAGCTCGAATGGTATCAAATCTTACAACCGGTGCAAAGGTTTCATTGTAGTCAATTCCGAGCTTTGAGAAAATCCTTTTGCAACTAGTCTTGCTTTCTTCTTTTGAATTGAGCCATCTGGATTCAACTTTACTTTGTAAATCCTTTTTGCTTTATTGATCTCCTTGTTTTGTGGCTTGTCTACAAGCATCTAGGTCTTGTTCTTCTCAATTGCATGAATCCAATCTTTTTTAGCTTTGCTTCTTCAAAATTTTCTGGTTCAAGAACACAAAAGTTGCATCTTGCATAGACATCAGTCAAACTCCTCATCTTCTTTGGTGTTGAAGTCGGAGAACTTGAATAGTTCTTTGAGTTTGGTGAAGGAGGTGGACTGCTTGGAGTGGCAGAAATTTGCTCATCATTTTGTTCATCATCAAGCAAAACAATTCCTTTTTCTACCTTTTTATCATTCCAATTCCATGAAGCATTTTCATCAAACAAAACATCTCGACAAATGCTTATTTTGTTAGTTTTCAAACTATATAAACGGAAACCTTTAGACTTTGAACTATAACCAACAAAAATACTCCCTCCGTCCCATTTTATTAGTCACTCTTTCTATTTTTGTTTGTCCCAAATTATTTGTCACCCCTTAAAAAGGTAATTAAACAAAGACTGATTTACCTATTTTACCCTTCATACAATCCCTAAAAATGACATTAAAGTCATGTTAGAGCATTAATTACTTTCACAAACCATTTCAAATTTTGAAACTCTAACACCAACTAACAAATTTTGAATATAGGTACAATAATGAAAAAGTGTGTTATTAGTTGGTCAAATATCAACTTATCTTAAACTATGTGCACGGATTGACCATGCAAAATAAAATGGGACGGAGGGAGTACATTTGTTACTAACTTGATCAAGCTTATAACTCTTCTCCTTAGGAATATGTGCATAGCAAACACTTCCAAAATTTTCAAGTGATTCACTAATGGCTTCCTTCCACTCCATGCTTCAATTGCAGTTTAATTCTGCACCCCTTTTGTAGGACTTATATTCAACAAATATGCGGCTATATAAACTGCTTCAGCCCAAAAAGATTATGGCAATCCTTAGTCATGCAACATAGATTTTGCCATCTCCATCACAGTTTGATTCTTCCTTTCGGATACCCCATTTTGTTGAGGTGTATAGCCAACTATGAGTTGTCTTTCTACTCCTTCATCTTCACAAAATTCTTGAAAAGCAATAGAAGTATTCTCCTTGCCTCTATGACTTCTCAAGGTCTTAATACAATGACCACTTTTTTTCTGAACAAGATTTTTAAAATTCTTAAACACAAAAAAAAAAATCTGATTTTTCTTTCGATCAAATAAACCCAAGTCATTCTTGAAAAGTCATCAATCAAAAGAATAAAGTACTTGTTACTGTTGAACCCCAATTGTGATACTCATGTTTTGATGATGACCAAATCATACTAAAAATTTGCAATCAAGTGTGCAGAAAAGCAGGATAATTCGGACGCAAGGGAGTGTCCGAAAGAAAGGTGTTCGGACGCAACGGAGCGTCCGACAAAGAAGAATCCTAAGTAACCTCAGATGCTGAAGACCGTCCAATAGATTAAACCCAAGATGAACAGACAATGAAGACTGTCCGAGACAAGGAACCTGAAGCCAAAGAAGTTTCTGTCCTCAAGGATCGAACGCTGAAGACCGTCTGACAGACAGAGCTTCGGATGAAGCATAATGTCCGAAAAGCTAAGTGGAATTTTCCAGAGTATCGTACGCAAGACCGGACATAGAGGCTATGCATCAGACGTCCGAAAGGTCCAACGGCTAGTTCGTTCTGACGCACACTCACAGCATCGGCCGTGTGAAACATGGACCAAACGGCTAGTTTCTCAGGAAATAGAAAATAGTTGTTAGAGAGCTGTTGGAAGCAATTTTTGGGATTCTATAAATACTCCCAAGTCTGTAAATTTAAATATAGAGAGTAGAACTACTGCATTCAATACAAACACTTGTAAGAGCTATTTGGGAAGAAATAGGCTAAGATATTGTGGGTTGTATTGGTTTGAGTAGTGTAGTTCTCTTGGCTCAACAAGAGAGAATTAGTGTGAGCAAGAATAGACTAGTTAGTGATCTTCAAGTGTAAGAGTGGAGGGATAACAAGTGTACAAAAGTGAGGATGCATTGTAAAACCCTTTGGCTCAACTAGAGGGACTTAGTTGGTGCAAGGGTAAGCCTACTTTGTGTACAAGAAGGTCATTGCCTTGCCTTCTTTGAAGAGGCACTACTAGGGGTTATACTCCAAGCTTGAGAAGCTTGGGAGTTTGGTTTGATACTCTCTATCTCAATCATCTTTATATTTGTTCTTTGAGCTTTTCAATTGTTGAATATCTTTTGTATTCATTTGTGCTTAAGTGTTTATTTATTACATAAAGTTTGCATTTCTCTTTAAGCACATTAAAAGGATTGTTTTTTGAAACAACCTAATTCACCCCCCCTCTTCGGTGGCTTTTTGGGCCAACAATTACCTCCATGAGATGTTGTTTTCATTGGTCCACAAACATCTGTATGAACTAGCTCCCAAATTTTCTTGGTTCTCCATGCAACTCCTTTGGAAAATGGTTATCGATGTTGTTTTCCAAGTGCACATCCTTCATAAACTACATGCATCTCCTCAATTCTTGGCTGTCCATAAATCATCCCCTTTTGTTGAAGTAATTTAAGTCTACAAAAATTCAAGTATCCAAACCTTTTATGCCATAACCATGAGCTTTCAATCACATGTGCCTTCATAGCTTGATCTCCACCATAGTTAAAATTTATTGGAAAACTTCTATTCTTCTTCATTTGAATTTCACAACAAGTTGTCTACCATCTTTCTTCATTCTGTCATAGATTGAGCACTCACCATCATCAAAATTAAGTGCATATCTATCCTCAAGAAGCTGCCCAAAACTTAACAAATTTTGATCTAAATCAGGTACAAGTAAAACATCATGGATCAATTTTTTACCTTTTTTCGATTTGAACACCAATGGTTCCCAATCCTTGTGCTCAAACAACTACTCCATTTCCCATCTTTACTTCAGTTTTTATGGACTCATCCAAGTTAACAAATATGGATTTGTCCCTCGCCATGTCATTGCTGCAACCGCTATCAAGAAATCAAACATCCTTTTTGCTTTCGATTGCCATGTGACAAGCATAAAATAAGTTACTTTCTTCGTACTTCTCTTCTGAAAATTGTGCTTGTTGGTTGATTTTAAGTTTACAATCCTTCACAATATGACCAAAGTGCTTGCAATTTTAGCATTGTGGTTTGCCTTTATGCAAACAATCATTCTCCACGAGATTATTCTTCCCACAAATGTTGCAAGATTGTGAATTTTCAGCATTATTGGCTCCTTGAAAGTTGTTTTTTCCTCTTCCTCTACCTTGTTCTCTTCCACGACCACGTCTTCCACCTCTTTATGCATCTCCTACTCTTTGATAGTTACGAGAGGACGCTCTCCTTTATTAATTTTGGGGCTGAAATTTAACTTTGATTAAAAGGCACTTTCAACAAATTTTTCAGCATGTCTTGCTATTCTTCTCTCATAAGCCTTCAAGGATCCCATCAACTCTTGAACACTTAGTGAGGAAATATCTTTTGTCTCTTCAATTATGGATTCCATAGGATCAAATTTTGGGGGTAAACTTACAAGTATCTTCTCAACAATTCTGCCATCATGAATTTGTTCACCAAATGTCTTCATCTCATTGACAATCTTGGTGATCTTTGTGCAATAGTCTTGGACACTTTTAGCTTCATTCATCTTCAAATTTTCAAGCTCTCTTCTAAGAGGTTGGAGTGTGACGTTCTTCACCTTGACATTTCCTTGGAACTCTTTTCATATATAGAATCTCCCATGCTTCTTTGGCATGATCCGCTCCCATGATTCTTGAGAAAATATCTGGGCTTACACCTTGTTGAATATATGAGAGTGCTTCGGCATCTTTTCTTCTATGCTTCTTGAGAGTTCTTAGTTGTTGATCACTAAAGTTGGTTGTTGATTCTGATTCATCATATCCATCTTCTACATAATCCCACAACTCTTTTGATTTGAAAAATGTCTTCATCTTTACACACCAATGATCATAGTGTTCACCAAAAAATATAGGAACTAAAGTACCATCATTATTTTGATTTGCCATCTCAATTTCTTCTATTTTATAGATGAAATAAGGCTGTATTTTTATGAACTCCAGCTCTGATACCAATTTTGTTGGGGATTAGACCAAGAAAGTGAGAAGAGTTTTTGGAGCTAGGCAATATTTTTCATTCATATGTCTTCTTCACAACTTCATTGTTACATAGGAAATGAATTTACAGTTGAAAATTACAAAGAACATCGAGCTGAGGAAATTTCTAGAAAATATTCCGAAAACCCATAGAATATCTAAAAGACATTCGACTTATAAAATACTAAGAGTCATTAAGCGCACGTTACTTAACATAGACTTTTAAATTTTATGCATATTGATGAAAAAACCCAAGTTTAATGCCATGGATTACTGAACTAAAGGTTTCTATGATAGGTGCTCAATTAAAACCTAAGAATCTGAAGGTAGGTTAAAAAGAGTTGAATAAGAAGCAATATGGTAGTATACTGATGCATGCTAACCATAATAGCAAATATACTGGTCGAACAAGTAATAAAATGATGCAATAGAGTATCGTTTCAACAAAAAAAAAATGAATTAGCAATTAATCACAACTAAAGTCTGAATATCTAAACAATTAGAATGAAGTAGATTATCTATTTAAAAAAAACCAAAAATAAAACAATCAAATAACTACACAATAAACAAAGATAAGAAAACATAACTAAGGATGTTATGGAATTAATTTGACCTAACTAACATAACCACGAGATTCAAATTAAGCAAGAATTAATCAGGATGCACATAAAATGGCAAAATTCCCTAATTTATATTAGACTTTCTAAAGTCAATAACTATTCTAAGTAGATTTACTTTCAAATATTGTCTTAGATGAGCTAATCTAGGTAAACAAAATCAGAACATCAGGATCTTTGGAACCCCTTGCTATTAGTACTATTTCAACAGCTAAATAGATCACACAATTCATTCATACTCAAACTTTTTTTTTGGATATAAACAAATCATGGTATGCAATATCTTCGACTCATATTCAAATATCAATTTTTAGATATGATTGCACAACAAGTTATATATAGAAAAGATATTAAGAACAACAACACACACTCTTATGAGCAAACAACACTAAAATATTGAA
This sequence comes from Cinchona pubescens, assembly GCA_025175665.1. Classification (NCBI taxonomy): domain Eukaryota; kingdom Viridiplantae; phylum Streptophyta; class Magnoliopsida; order Gentianales; family Rubiaceae; genus Cinchona; species Cinchona pubescens. Next base: position 6,625,933 of record JANKKI010000051.1, on the reverse strand, counting down.
TCTTTTATTCAAAATATAGTACTCATGAGTTATGTAATTGAGCTACATCAACTCCCTACATGGAACTAGACATGAAAGCAAATACCAGTGCTACTCTACCCTACTCCTAGACATAACGTGTTAATCTAACCTACTACCTACATATTAAAGTAGGTTCTTAAGGGTCCTATTTATAGTTACAAGGTGCCTTGGAGAATTGGTTAGGGTTTCAGGTCCAGTTAGGACCATATGGGCCCAAAACCAGACTTAAAAGTTGTAAAAATTGTGAAGCCCGCTATCTAGAAAATAGTTGTAACACTGCAGTGCTGGCTTTTGCCTTGGACAGAATGCCGCAGTACTATGCTTTTAGCTTCTCAAATTTTCTCGATGAACACTGTGGTTTTGGTTCCTTAGTATTTGGAAAACCGAAATGCTAGAACTGCAGATCACTCCTTGATCTTCATTTTGCTCCGCGTTTTCTTTGTATGTCAAATCTCCAGACCATCAACTAACTTACCAAACACAAATGACACATAAATATTACAAAAATGCAAAAAATACTAACACACAAAAAGTAAAAAAACATGTACATAAACACTAAAATATCCTTGGAATGCAATCAAAATCTAGACTAAACTTAAATGGAAAAATAACTCTACTTTATAGAATTATCATATACATCGGAGGGTAGTGCTTGAAAAGATGAACTCAGTAATGTTCAAACACAATTTTTATATTTTGTCACAACGACATAAAAATGGAACATAGTAAGTATTATAACTTTGTAGTGCTGAGAAGTATTATTGTTTTATTTTCTGAAAATAAAGCCAAGGTTCATTAATTAGAAGTGGTGGCATTAACACAAAATCTTTTCTATAGAAGTGGCAAGTAACCTCAAGTTAGGAAATTGGATGATTATGAGGAAGTTACAGAAGAAATTGTACTATTCTAAAAGAATTTGTTTAGTGAAATATGTGCAATTGATAATGAACAGAAATAGTTTATTCAAAGTATTATTCACCGTCGTATTAATGCAAAACGATAAGCAGATATTCAGAAACCAGTTACAGGTACTGAAATTGAAATGTCTACTCTTTCAATCCATATTAATGCTTTGTGGACGTGATAGGTTCTCTATGTAAATCATTTACAAAGGATTGGGGTGTGGTTAAGATAGATGTTATAAAAGCTTTGAAATATTGTTTTGAAGAACAATATATGTACTTTTCTTTGAATAGTTATATGTTGACTCTGATTCCAAAAATTGCTAATCCAGATTCTATGAAAGATTATAGGCCAATATCTTATTACAATGTGTTGTATAAGATATGTTTTGAAATTTTGACTGAAAGGTTGAGGAAAGTGATTCCTAATTAGTAATAAGTGAAATGTATTCCTATAAGGCATGTCAATTTTTGACAATATCTTTTTAGAGGTTATCATACAATTGTGGTAAGGCTAGATTTGTAGTTCAAGTGGATCTAATGAATGCATATGATACATTAAGGTGAGATATTTTGTTTACCGTTATAGATTGTATGAAGTCCTCGTAGAAATTAGTTGCTCATTTACCATAAAATTTTTTCTCTAAATATGAATGAATGGATGTTTAGAAAGCAATTTTCAAATGAAAGAGGGTTAATCTACGACAAGGAGATCTCATATCTCCTTATAGTTTTCTCATTTCTATGAAGCCCTTTTCTTTAGTTTTGGATCACAAAGTTAGAGAATTGTGTTTTGAATATCATTCTAAGTGAAAGAAATTGAATATACATCATGTTGATGTTGTTGATGACTTGTTTCTACTTTCTACTCTCTACAGCTACTCATAAGTTAGTTAGAATTTTGAATGACAACTACAAGTATTTTCTAAGTTTTCAAGGAAAAAAATCAAATCTTAACAAAAGTGAGAAGTTTTGTTTTGGGACTAGTTTTGAATTATCTAAGTATAATTTTATTTGTGAGACTTAGGACACTACTTGTCAAATTACTTGGAATTCTTTTTTTAAGTTCTAAGCTGGCTATTACTGATAGTAATATAATTATTGACAAAATTTAAACTAGGATTAGGGTTTGGACATCCAAATACTTTTCTATGGAGGCAAGCTTCACCTGATTAGGTTAGTCTTGTCAAGTTTGCAATTATAGAGAAGCAGTATCTTCATAACACCAAAATAGAAATTAAGATTTAGAAAGATAAAGAATATGATGGCAATACTCTTTTGTGACATGTTCTGGTTCCAAGTAAATCAACACAAATTAAATGGGATGATATACGTAGGCCTATGAAAGGAGGATTGGGCATTGAATGAATGAAGTTGTGGAACAAAACTCTAATATTTAATACACTTTAAAGTATACTACTATGAGAGCACATACTTTATAAGTTTGGAAATACTAATTGTTTAATTTTTATTGTTATGAATTAAAAAGTAAAACATGTTTGAAGATATTTACTGTTTGATGCTTTTTAATTCACTTAATTTTTTACTTATAATTTCTGTTCAATTTTTAACTAAGCAAAAGAATTTTTTTTAGTTCGTATGAGCATAGAGAAATATTTTCTCATAGGTGATTTTTATACATTTTCTTTAGATATACTTTGTTAGAAATATAAGAGATTTATTTAGTTTAATACTTCAACCAATTTCAGGGTGAAAGCTAAATAATTATATCTTATGACGACGAAGTGCAATTTAGATAGTAAGACGCTTCCCCTATGACTTATTGGTCATGGATTCGACTTACTATAGGGATAGGGAGAGGGTGATTTATAAAATAAATAAAAAAATCTTATGAATAAAACATCTACCTTACAATTTTTTAAATAAAAGTCTATTTCATCGATTGAGAATTATTTAAACATTCTACAATGAGTTCATTGGTATTCTATTTAACTTCAAAAATAAGAAAGTTTAAAGTATCATCAAACTAGAACACAATGTATGATAGGAAATATATTAGAGTTTGTTATTATATCCATTCTGTAAGTTTATTAATCTAAGAGGGTAGTATAGTTTTGAAAAATATTAACAATTTATAGACTTTATTGAAACTCTTGATTCTCTTCAATTATTCAACTTTTATTCCTAACAACTTTGGATCTACCAAGCGCATTAAAGTATTTGATTATTCTTGAATCTCTATACCTTTCTTGGAATCACCAACTTGATGAAGGAACTATTTATATGCAAATACTAAATAGAAAATTTTAATTTAGAATATAAAATCTCTCTTAAATACTATAGTTTGTACAACTAAAGGAATTATATCATGTAAATAGGAAAAACTAAAAAATAGTCTACCATCATTTAACAAGTTATTGTATGAAATTTAATGATTAATTCATTATGTTAAAACAATCTATTTGTATAGTAGTAGATCAAAAGGTAGACATTCAATATTATAAATTTTATTTGATAGAATAAGATCAGTAACATATAGCGGCAGTGGCTATCAACTTATATAGTAATAATTAAAAAGTAACAATAAATATTTAGTATTTAGGTTTTATTAGATAAAATACACTTTTGTTAAAATATAATTAGTAACTTATTTGATATCCCTATCTTTTAGTGTGTAATCTGTATTGTTACTAATATTCAACATTAGATATTTAAAGGTTCAAAGACAATTCTAATAATTTTTTTGTAGGAGGACAATAGATTCTCCATTTGGAATTTTAACTAATATAATTTAGAAACTAATTTTTTATTATAGAAAATGTGTAATTTATATTACATATGTGCTAAGGGAACTAAAAGTAAAATTAGAATTGTAAAATAAAGATTATTTTATTTTAAGAAAAAAAAAATAGGTGTGTAACACATTGTTTGTGCATTTCTTACTCATCTAATTAGTTTAACAATAATTCAAAAGATAGATTCTACATTATATTTAATTTTTAGTACACCACACAGAAGCCAAATTCTTTTCATATTTGAACAACAAATATCTTTCATCAGTATAAAGTCTAGACAACAACACCAGAGACAAAATAATGGCATTGGCGGAAGGAAGGTGAAGATGTGGACAATATTTATGAAGGATAATATATTTGTGTTGAACCCCAGTTATGGTAATCATGTTTTGATGATGACCAAATCATACAAACGGCTTGAAAACAAGTGTGCTGAAAAACAAGAAGGTTTGGAAGTAAATGATCATCCATATTCAACACAATCAAGAAAAACAACTAAAAATGAACACCTTAGGGACGATGAAGAGCGTCCAAAAGAAAGGAGGTCAAATGCAAGAGAGCGTCCGAAACATGACCAGAAGCTTTAGGACGCACATGACCGTCCGAACCAGAAGCTATGGGATAAAATGCATATGACCGTCCGAACCAGAAGCTATAGGACGCACATGACCTTCTAACTAGAAGTTGTAGGATAGGACGCATATGACCATCCGAACCAAAACCTGTAGGATGCACAAGATTGTCTGAAAAAAAAGAGTTCAAAATGAAGAAGTTTCTGTCAAGTTATAGGACGCATACGACCATCCAAAGCACTATTCATAAAGCTGTAGGATGCATGATCGGACATCCAAACTATTATCCGAACTCCTAACGGCTAGTTTTTAACAGTAGTTTTTTAACTGTTGGAGCTCATATTCAGCACATCTTTCGTCTATAAATAGGCAAGGACATCAGATTAATGCAAGGAACTACTACATTCAATGACTACATAAACACTTGTAAGAGAAATTTGGGGAGAATTAGATTAAAATCTTGTGGGTTGTATTGGTTTGGGTAGTATAGTTCTCTTGGCTCAACTATAGGAAATCAGTGTAAGCAAGAGTAGACTAGTGAGTGATTTTCAAGTGTAAGAGTGGAGGGATATCAGGTGTACTAAAGTGAAGTTGTAATGTAAAACCCTTTGACTCAACTAGAGGAACTTAGTTGGTGCAACAGTGAGCCTACTTTGTGTACAAGAGGTTATTACCTCACCTTCTTTGAAGAGGCACTACTAGTGGATGTACTCAAGCCTGAGGAGTTTGGGAGTTTGGTTTGATATTCTTCATCTCAATCTTTTTATTTGTACTTTAAGCTTCAATCATTGATACTTATCCTTGATCATTTGTGCTTAAGCGTTCATTTGTTGCACAAAGTTTGCATTTTCATTAAACACATTAAAAGGTTTGTTTTTAGAGACAACCTAATTCACCCCCTCTTAGGTTGCTTTTGTTTAATTGTATCTTGGCCAACAATTAGTAACAAAGCTTGGTCTCTTCTTTTTTTGGTTTAATCACCTTAGAGTAAAGATCATTATGGCAACCAATAATGTTTTGTTTTTAGAGGGGCATTCCATTACTAGACCTCCCATGTTTAATAGCATTAATTTTATTATTTGGAGGGAAAGAATAAAAATTTTCATACAATCCATTGATATTGATTTGTGGAATATTGTTGATGAAGGTTCTTTAAAATTAATATTCTCGATAAAAATACACATAGATGACTAGATATGAGTTAAATGCACAAGATAGAGTAAATTTATCTTTAAATGTTAAAGCCATGAATATTTTGTATAATGCTTTGGATGCAGATGAGCATTCTAAAGTGAAATGTTGCAAATCGGCCAAGGAGATATGGGACAAATTGAAAGCAATCCATGAAGGAAATGAAGATATAAGAAAGCAAAAGAAGTCACTTGTTGTGGCTAAATATGAATCCTTCAAAATGGAACCTCAAGAGAATATTGGACAAAATGTGTTGTAGGTTCAATGATATTGTAAAGGATTTGGAAGGTTTCGGAAAAGAATATTCTTTGTGTGAAAAGAATAGAAAGAATTTGAATGTTTTACCTAAGGAATTATAACCTAAATCCATCGCCATAGAAGAGTCTAAAAATTTAAATTCTATGCTTGTTGAGTCTTTGAATAATTCACTAACCTCCTTTGAATTAAAGTTGAAATATAAGGTACAAAATGATGAGGAGGCAAGGGCAAAAAGAGGCATAGCATTGAAGGCTTCACAAAAAGATACAGGCAAGAAGCCAAATGAAAAATGCTATGAATATGAAAATTGGGAAGACCTTGCAAATGAGTGTTCATCAAAAATGAGGAAAGACTCAAGGAATCCTCACTTCAACAACTTCCAAATTACATGGGATGATTGAAATTCGGATGGAGAAGTTGAAGAAGGACATGAGGCAGATCAAATGGCTTTTATGGCTCTTGGAAATAATGAGGTATCCTATAGTTACTGTGATTCTTGTGATGATTCTTATGATGATGATGATGATGTCGAATCATTTATTTTTAAAATGGATGAATGTTTGAAAGAATCATATGCTAGGAACAAGGAGCTAAAAATCAAGATGAATGATTTATTGATTTGCTAACTCAAAGCTTGAGCATGAAATTTATTTGTTGACAAAAGAAAATGATTCTTTTAAAAAAGGATTTGATATCAAAACCAAGATCAAGGAAGAACATGCTTTATTAAAGAAGAGATTAGATGATCTTGATGTACTTTTGCAAAAGAAAAAGGAAAATATTTTTTAAAAGAAAAGAACTAGAATTATGCATATCAACACCTATAGAAAGGATAATTTGTGCTTTATTAAATCTAAATCTTCCTTATATGGCAATAAGAATATTGTATGCTATTATTGTCATCAACATGGTCATGTAAAGAAAGATTGTTATGTAAAGAAATGAAAAATTGGGAATGAAATCTATATGGATATTAAGTGAATTCACTAACTCAAGTAGACCCAAGAAAGTTTGGGTACCAAAAGTTGTTGTCTAATTTTGTATGTAGGTATGCTTAGAGAGCACCAAGGGATTCAAGATGGATTATTAATGGAGGGTGTTCAAAACATATGAGCTAAGATGACATTGAAATGGGTATCATTTAAATTTTTTAGAATATGTCAATGTGAACTATGATATCTTGAATATTAGTCAACTTTGTGATTGAATTTGTTTAGAATGCTTGGTATAAGTATCCTCAATTTTTGTCAATATTTAGTCATTATTTGCAAAAGAAAGGGGGAGCATTCTCTTTTTTAAATGAATTATATGTTAGAAATAATTTGCATTAGAAAAAATTGCATCACATATGCTTTATTTTTTTGATGATGTTTTTGGTAAAGAATGAGTGCAAAAATGCCTTGATGTTAATCCTTTGCATAAATTTTCTCATTTCTACTAGATTATTTATTTTTGAAGGGAATAAATATTTTAAACTTGACTTATCCCCTGTATACAGGATTATTTGAATTGCATGCATAGTTTAAGGGGAAGATATTTGATATTTGATGTAGCCTTAATTAAGGAGGAGATTGTGTGTATAAATTGCTTTATAAAATTATATTTTAATGATGCTAAAAGGGGGAGAAATCTTGGATAAAACTTCTTGTCTTGTGATTCATATTTTGTGGTTGTTTTTAGAATTGTCCAATTGATTTGTCATCATCAAAAAGGGGGAGATTATTGAACCCCAGTTATGGTAATCATGTTTTGATGATGACCAAATCATACTAACATCCTGAAAACAAGTGTGCAGAAAACCAAGAAGGTTTGGAAATAAATGATCATGCAAACACAATAAAGAAAAACAATTAAAATATGAACACCTTATGGACGATGAAGAGCGTCCGAAAGAAATGAGTTCGGATGCAAGAGAGCGTCCGAAACATGACTAGAAGCTTTAGAATGCACACGACCATTCAAACCAGAAGCTATGGGATAGGACGCAAATGACCGTCTGAACCAGAATTGCTATAGGACGCACATGACCGTCCTAACCAGAAGCTGTAGGATAGGACACACATGACCATCCAAACCAAAAGTTGTAGGATACACAAGACCGTTCAAATAAAAGAGTTTAAAATGAAAAAGTTGCTGTCAAGCTGTAGGACGCATACGACCGTCCGAACCACTGTTCATAAAGATGTAGGACACATGATTAAACGCTGATTATCGTCCAAACTCCTAACAACTAGTTTTTTGACCGTTGGAATTCAAATTTCAGCACATCTTTCATCTATAAATAGGTCAAGGACATTAGATTAATGCAAGGAACTACTACATTCAATACAAACACTTGTAAGAGCTATTTGGGGAGAAATAGGCTAAAATATTGTGGGTTGTACTAGTTTGAGTAGTATAGTTCTCTTGGCTCAACTAGAGGGAATTAATGTGAGCAAGAGTAGACTAGTGAGTGATCTTCAAGTGTAAGAGTTCAGGGATAACAGGTGTACTAAAGTGAGGTTGTAATATAAACCACCCTTTGACTCAACTAGAGGAATTTAGTTGGTGCAAGGGTGAGCCTACTTTGTGTACAAGAAGGTTATTGCCTCACCTTCTTTGAAGAGGCACTATTAGTGGATGTACTCCAAGTTTGAGGAGATTGAGAGTTTGGTTTGCTATTTTTCATCTCAATCTTTTTATTTGTTCTTTAAGCTTCAATCGTTAAATAATTATCTTTGATCATTTGTGCTTAAGTGTTCATTTGTTGCACAAAGTTTGCATTTTCATTAAGCACATTAAAAGATTTGTTTTTAAAGGCAACCTAGTTCATCCCTCTTAGGTTGCTTTTGTGCCAACACTTAGTTAATTCAAGTTTAGATGGCCTTGAGGCTTTTATGCAATTTTATGACTAATTTGTTCTTTTGTTTTGTATTTTCTCTTTGTAGTGAAAATAGAAAAAGATTTTAGAATTATTTTCTCAAAATAGTCCAAAAGTTTTATACGCGATAAGTATTAGTTTTTTGTCTGAAGATAATTCTCTACTATTATTTAAGTTAATTCCTAATTCTAAATAGGTTTTATTTGAATACTTGTATTATTTCTAAAATTCATTCTTGAGAAATGGATACCAGATGGAACTCTCTCTTTTGTATTAAAATCTTATTCTAACAATAAATTAATTACTAAGATTGAAAGTATATTTTTAAAATTCTGTGCTTTTAAAAGGTTAATGGTATTGTTTTTTGTATCCAAATATAGTTTGGATAGGAAATTAGTATAGATTTTCAGTTTGAAGGGTCGAATTCATAATCAGGATTCATTTTTTGGGGCCACATTTTCTATCTGTTTTATTTTTGAGAATGAAATTGAGACTCTTTTAATTTGGAGAACTATATTGGAATATTTTTTTTCAATTTGGAGGGTCAAATTGAGACCCTTTCAATTTAAAAGGTCATATTGAGATTTTTGCCAAATTTGAATGGCCAAAATAGTATTTAACTCGTTGAAATTAAGATAACCTTGTTTACTTTCTGTTCCTTTATTATGTAAAACAATTTTTTTTTTCTTTTAATAGTTGTTAATAAACTATTAGTTTCTTTAATTACATATAAATGTTATCTAGTCTATTAATGTATCCACAACCCATATATGTTGATAATAATTATATGCATAATTCTATTTAATGAGAAATTTTAGTCCATTAAGTTTTTTTATGACTTTAGTTAATATTCATCTTTAATTTCTAAATTTATCCCAGAATTTAATTCTATGTGAAAATTTAATTCAATTAAATTTAATTCTAAATGAAGTCTCAAAATGTTAGTTTTTATTTCATATGTACTTTTTTAGGATTTTTTTTCTCTTTAAGAGTTCAAAAGTATGGATGAAATATGTAAATTTATTTTTCAAGTAATTTTTATATTGTTATTATTTCTTGATTTCTAAAACCCATCCCAAAAAATATTTCCTACTCTTCTTTAATTTCTAAAACTCATTTCCAATATTCTATTAAATAAGAAAATTTATTTCAATATTTATTTCAATCAATTTAATGCAATTCCTAATATGAAGTCTTAGAAGTAGATTTCATTTCTTCTTTTATTCACTGAGGAGTATTTACATAAATATTAAAATAAGTATTTAAGCAAATAGCCTAAAAATTTATTAAAAAAAAAGGCATTCATATTAAGAACATAAAAAAGTCTTTAAATTTTATAGTAAGGGTAACTATAAAGAAAATCTAAAACTAAATGAAAACTTGTTCATTTATTATACTATATATTAAATTAATTTTTCTAATAACTTTATTTAATATTCATCTTTTATTTCTAGATCTATCCCAAAATTCTACTTTATGAGTAAATTTGCTTCAATCAAATTTAATTCTAAATAAAGTCCCAAAAGGTTAGTTTTTATTTCATGTGTACCTTTTAGGATTTTTTTTTTTTTCTCTTAGAGGGTTCAAAAGTATAGGTGAAAACATGTAAATTTAATTTTCAAGTTAATTTTATATTTTTATTTTTGCTTGATTTCTAAAATCTATCCAAATAAAATCACTTCCTGTAAAACTCTTCTTTAATTTCTAAAATCATTCCTAATAATCTATTTTATAAGGAAATTTACTTCAAGCAAATTTATTTCTTAAAATGAATAAAAATATATTTTATTTCCTCTTTTACTCTTAGAGGAGTATTTACATAAATAGCTTAAATAATTATAAAAAAGACATTCAAGTTGGCAACACAACAAAGTTATTAAATTTTATAATGAGGGTAAACTCAAAAAGAAAATTTAAATTGCTAAATCACATTCCCTCATTTAATATAACTAGTATGGTAGTACATGGTTTGTACGTTTAGAGATACTAATTGTTTGATTTTTATTACTATGAATTAAAAAGTAAAACATGTTTAGAAATACTAATTGTTTAACTTTTTTAGTTCACTTAATTTTTCGGTTACATAATTTATGTTTCAACATATAACTAAGTCAAAAAAAAATTTGTAGTTTGTATGAATTCAGAGAAATATTTTCTCGTATGTGATTTTTATGCATTTTCTTTAGTTACACTTGTAGATGTTAGAAATATAAGAGATTTATTTAGTTTAATAGTTCAAGCAATTTTATTAAAGCTAAATAGTTGTGTCTTGTGAATAACACATTTATCTTGAAATTTTTAAAATAAAAGACCATTTCCTCGATTGAGAAATATTGAGACATATCCTTAGCTGAACATACTTGTAAAGTAACCGACCCCCTGTTATTTTGTAGCTCCACTTTACATTTCGAAGATCAATCACCGCCCTACCAGCAACCAAGAATCACTACCCTAAAATCAACCGCATGTCACTGTCATTGTCCATATCCAAAATCACAAAATCACCTAGAAAAATAATCTTATCAAATTCCACAAGAACATCTTCCACAATTCTATATGCACTTCATGTAGATTTATCAGCCAATTAACTATAAACAAATTGTTGTCCGCATAATATCCTTTATTCCAAATTTCCTATACACAGACAATGGCATTAGATTAATACTTGCTCCTGAGTCACATAATGCTCTATCAAAATAAAGTAAGTAACCAATTATGTAAGGTATAAAGAAACTCCTTGAATCCCTAAGTTTTGGAGGAAGAAATTTCTGATGCGCAGCATTACACTCTTTAGTTAGCATTACTCTACCATCCTTATTAATGCTTCTTTTTTTTTTTGCAAGAATCAACTTCATAAATTTAACATAAATTGGAATCTATTCTAGCATATATGCAAAATGAATGTTAACATGTAGTTATCTAAACAAACCATAGAACTTCAAAAATCATAAACCTTTGTCACTTTTTGCACGCACATTAGAAAAAGGAATAGTAACACCCTCGAAAGTTCAACAGATACAACTGTATCGCTCTCCGTCCTTTTCATAGGAATGGTATACTTTGGAATTTCTTCTTGTCGATTGGACATCACCCTACGAATAGGTTTACTAATCGTATCATCATCAATTTGAATTGGTTGCTCAATCTTCTTTTGTTGCCCTACCACCTTGCCATTCCTTAAGGTAACAATATTGACTTTCTCCTTAGTGATTATTAATAAGATCACCACCTTGATTCAGATTAGTCGATTGCTTCAAAAGCTAACCTACTTAGACTTCAAAATTTCTTATTGGAGCTCTTGTCGTAGTCTTCAAACTTTGGATAGAAGTTCTTGTCTTAGTCATGAACTTAATCATCATCTCTTCAAAATTAGATTTTATCTCAGGTTGTTGCATTGCAGGCAATTATTGATAATTCACAGGTGCATGTTGTTGAATTGGATGACTCCACGAAGAATTAAGATGTTTCCTCCATCCCGCATTAACATAATTCCTATTGAATGTTTAACAATGTAATTAGCATTTTCAAAATTAGATTGACTACTATTACCTATCCAACATTCATGATTTGGATGATTTTCTCCACAAAAACTGCAAACAACAGTATTTTTCATGTACAAATTATCAATTTTCCTGTGTAACACTTGCAATTAAGCAGCAAAATCAATGGGCTACTCCGAACTAAAAACTACAACAAATCTCCTTGGTAAGATATGTCCTCTTTCACTCTACCATTTTTGGTTGCCGTTTCTTCTAGCAACTCATAAGCCTCTCCTGGTGACTTCTTTATGATCATGCCACCAGTTGCAGCATCTACTAAATTCCTCGTTGAAGGGATGACTCCATTATAAAATATTTGAATTGCAACCATAAAGGTAACTCATAATTTGGAACTCTTCATAACAAATCCTTAAAATTTTCACGTATAAACTCTTTAATTCATACTCCACAAAAGATATAATCTTATTACGCAACTCAGCAATTTTAAAAGGGGGAAATACTTGGTTAAAAAATTTTCCACCATCATATCTCATGACATGATTGACCCTAATGTCAGAGAAGTCAACTAAATTTTCACTTTATCCCTTAATGACAAAAGGAATAATCTCAATGAAACAGTATCATTAGATACTCTGTTTTAATGAAATGTATCATAGATCTCAATAAAATTGATCAAGTGGCTATTAAGATCTTCCGATGGTGACCTTTTGAATTGTACATGATTGCACCATCGTGATGTTAGCTGGTATTATCTCAAAAGTATTAGCCTGTACATCTAGCTTTGAATGCTAGAACCTGCCCCTATCATGTTAGGTGCAACAAATTCCCTCATTGTTTTGTATTCCTCATTATCCACTCATTCATCCTCCTCTTGATCTATTACTCTTCTCACGTTATCATCAGCCATCCTTTCTTTTTGTGTAGCTTTCCTAAAACTATCAATCGCTCGATCTACGGATAAAATCTTCAAGTACCAATTTTTTGCTTTTGGTCATAAACAAAAAACAAAGCAAGATAAGTGAAGAATGACACCAATAACCAACTCACTATAATTAAATAAAAGCTTAGATTAATAACTAAAATTGAAATAGTTTGTGATGCAAAAAATCCAATTGTAATACTACTCTACAGCTAATTATTGTCCTGCAACAGTGTCAAAAACTTGATACGTGCTAATCCCACTAGCAAGTACGCTAAACGCTCAAGTAATAAAGTAATTTCATACGAGTAGAGTATTATTCCTAGGAGATAAAATAAAGAGATTGTTATTTAGATACAATCAAATTTTGCAAACAAGGATCAATTTAAGCAACTTGTTATTTGAGAAATACCAATGAAAAGGTCCTCTTATAACTAAACTAACTATTCACTCAAAAAGTAAATGAAAACTCATAAACAACTTACATAAAATTAAAAGAAAGTAATGCCATGAAAATTAGTTTTACGCAACTAACATTTCCATGAAATAATTTAATCATGTCAATTCAATATTTTTTTTGAATCAATCAATTAAACCACACAACTAATCATAAGTATTCTCTCGAATTACTCACAACATAATTATGGTATGTATTATCACAGGCTATTTCACATATCAATTCAACACCAAATCAATTCAATGATAAAAGTTTTCTTTTAAGATAAACCTTAGAATAAAATCATCTGCTAAATATAGAAAAGCATTAAAATTCATAATACACACTCTTAAGGAATGAAAGATCGAATCTTTATTCAAACATCAATTCATGGAAAATGTAGTAAAGGCTATGTCAACCCCTAACTAATAAATTTACTCCATAATTAGCGAACTATAAACAAGAAATTGAAATAATACATGTTCATTAAATTAAATAAAGTAATAAAAAGTCAAACTCTTCGATGATTGAATATTGCAAAGAAAATTGATGTTTGATACTCCTCTCAGGTGTAGATTAATTCTCTAAGTAAAACTTCAAGACACTTTAAAGTTTTCTTCTAACTACTAAGAAAGCAATGAAACTAATCTACAAAAGTTGTAAACTGAACTAAACACAATGAACTAGACTAAACAAAAGAGTTGAACTTAGAATTTGTAGATGAGTGAGCTTTTGTGAAGGTTGTGCTGTCCCTCAACTAGTCACCCCTCTCCAACTTGTTTATTTTTCTCCATAATATTGTATTTATAGGTAGAAAGGTAACACTAGGGTTTGGAATAAATTTCAGCATGTTAGAACCCCAAATGGCTTCTTCTGTCCAAAGTTTGGCTTGAAAAAGGAAAGAATCACAAACTTCTCGATTTTACTTGAGGCTGTAATGCTGCAGCATTGACAATTTTCTTGAGTAAAATTCTACAGCATCTCTCTGGATTATGCATAATTCATTGAAGAACACCGCCACCCTGCATTTATACTGTAGAAGAATGCTGCAGCGTTTTACCCAGATTTCTCATTTTTGGAAATTAGGTCCATGTTTATCATTTGCACATTGAATTCTCAATTGCACCTTTCTCCTTCAAACACAGAAACACACATAACATCTACAAAAACGCAACATTACACCACAAATCAATAATATACTATAATGAACTAAACATAACCTAAAACACATAAAACACTCAAAACCCAGCCAAAATATAGGCTGAAATGATTGCAAGTAAATCTATTCAAAGAGTTATCACATCCCCAACCTTAACTTTTGCAATCCTATGCAAACATGCGCCTAGCAGCTAACACATGAAAGACCCAAATAACCATTATCTTCATATAATTCACAATAGTTGTAACAATTATCATCCAAATATGAACAAAAGAGCTGGTCAAGTCCCTAAGACCATTTGAAAAATGATCCTCTCTTAATGCAAAAGGTTACATTCTAAACACTTGACAAAGACAAGATTGACTAAAACTCACCATAAAATACTCACCACACATATTATCAAGGTAATACCATATTAATAACGCTTAGCAAGGGATAACACAATTAGTACAATTGCTTCTCCCCCACCTTCAATAGTACACGCTTAAATTAAGATCATTTAGGACTTAGAAATAGCTTGTAATGTAGGCTATGGTAAAATTAGGTAGAATAAATATAGATAAACTGACTAAGATCACATTAAACATAAAGATAAAAAATTACAGTAATTGCAGAATAAAAATTAATCACCAGGTCCCATCACTCATATACACATACGCCAAAGCATCTTTTTCTCTGAAAAATGCAGTACACACATATGTAGTCATAGCCATTGGCTAAATATTGGATGATGTCCATCTATTTATATTCTTTCCTTTTCAATTGGACACACACTTCTCTTCTTTTTTGTCTTCATTCTTCGTTCATTGTATCATTTTCCTTTCTTAGCTTTGTACTTCTTTTGAATCACATTTACTTTCCATCCTTTCAATAAAAATACTCACAACCTTTCCTGCAGAATATCCCTAAAAAATGAACCATGCTCTATCAACACTGATATACTGTAACAAATTATAAATGTCTAATGGTGATCGGTGAAAAATATGATAAATATAAAAAGGAAATACGTTATTTTATCATGGATAATAAAGAAAATAGGTCAAACAAGCTCAACAGAGACATTAAGGATAAATAAATTAGGGTATGAAATTTAGACTCAAACTTTAAAAAAAGGCCTAGATCATTTCTAAGATTCAAGTTTTGTATATATATCGAAAAAGCGGGAAGTTTGCATCTTCTCACTCGTGTCCCAATTTAAGACAAATTTCTAGTAAATGTCAGTTAAACACTAGAGGTACTCTCACAAAGAAAAACACATAAATTACAAAGCCACTCACGAAACATACACACTCAATAATAAAAAAATAAAATAACAATATGACACCTCAAAGGGATCGATAATCAAAGCATCATATGCACCCCAACAATACTTATATCCAAAACTAAGCAACAATTGATACATATTTAAACCATTGCAAATAATATAAAAGATATTAAACATATCAAGAATTTAAGAAATAAACTATTCAAACTCTCCCCAACCTATACCAAACATTGGCCCGCATGCTTAACATAAATCATATAGACTACAAAAATTACTTTCAAATCCTCAATTACCCAGCAGCAAGCAATTAACAAAAAGGTATAGAAATTCTGAAGGCTTTTATAAGTAGTTTCAAAGTCTTTCATAGGTAAGATCCTCAAGTCTAAATAGCACATAACACAAACATTTAAACAATTAACATAGTTCTTGTAATAATAGAAGTTGAACTACAAAACATATAACAAATATTCCATAAATTAGACATATACTATAACCTTAACGCAATACTGAATACCATGAATTAATTAGGTAACCACAAAGCTTATGCTTAGAACAAAAATGAAAATGTAATTAAAATGAAAAGTCACAAAAAAAAAAATCAGAATAACATACACAAAAGTAAACTCTAGAGAATCCCTACTTAGACCCGCAGAGCCATTTGAGCTAATCAATTGATTAAATCTCGAGAATTGGCTAATCAAACTCCAACCCATTTTAAATCGCTTTCTTAGTTTCTTTAGCTTTAGTTGTAGTAAAATCTTTTCTTAAATCAATCTCTTCAAATAGTAATTCAATCAAATAATCGGTAATTATCAACCAATTCTTAAGTGTTCGATCTCTACTCCCACTTGCTACTATTTGACCTTGTGTACTTGCAGTTTGCTATCTAGTTACGAGTAGGTTTACGTGTTTGTAAATGTAGAACTAGACATGATTCGAATCAGTTGGTTTCCACCAAAAATTAAGAATGAAATGGGAAATTAGTCTTATCAAGAATAAATATAATTATTGTGTTAGAAGTCATCCTATTACATGACATTTTTTTTTTCCTGATTGGTAATTTTGAAAACAAAAAAGTGTGTTTGCAAAACATCATTAAAATCACCTTTTTTTCTACCTGTATATTGTTCAATAAAAAGATATCTTCATTTGAAAATAGAATGAAAAAGGACCATTAGTTGAATATTAAAGGGTTAGTTAATATATAATAAGTAATCTTATGTGAATTCAATTAACCGGTAATTAAATGGTCAATTACTTAAATAATATTATCATCCATTTTTTCCTATCAAACTTTTTGGCTTCCACCCAAATCAAGAATCAAACCAGAAATTATGTTATGAAGAATAAATGTAATTAATCTGTTAGAAGTCATCCTATTACAAACATTTTGTTTTCCTTGATAGTATTAAACTTTAGAATATTTTGGAAATAAAAATGTACAAATCCAAATTGTCATTGAAAATAACATTTTTCTAACTGAATATTTGTCAATAAAGGAAAAGATAAGTTCATTGGGAATCAAAATAAGAAAAAACAATTAATTGAGTATGAAAGGGTTAGTTACTATATTACAACTAATTTGATAATTGACTACGAAAGGGTTAGTTTATGTATTATAAATAATTTAATGATAATTCAACTAATATCAATAATTTGATCAATTAATTTAATACTAATATAACTTATTTTTGATTTATTAATGTTTCTTTATTGTCCATAATGCCTCTTGATGTTTTGACATAACACATTTAAAATAAGGGTATTTTGGCTACAAAATATTTCAAAAATACTAAGATAAGTTGTCCTTACATATATAAAATAGATATAGATGTCTTTTTATCGTCGAGGTTATTTCAAAGTATGGATAGTTATTTTATTCATTTGTAGAAATATAATTTGCATGTATAACAGTTTCTTGAAATATGCTTATAACTTTTTTGGAATTGAAAATTTTTTTTATTGAATTTGTGGACAAAAATAAATAAATAAATATATATATATATATATATTATTGCTTTTCATACTTAAACAAGACAAAAATTATTTTCAAAAGCAACTCTACACCTAATTTTCTAAAAATACTTTTTGAATTTAAAAAAAAAAAAATTTATACCGCTTATGAGAACAATTCGTATATCTTCTTTGACCAAAAATTTGCATTCTTTGATGTGACTACTTGCACAAAGGGTGTTCAAAAGTTAGTCAAATCGAACCGTCGAGTTGACACGAGTCAAGTCGAAAAAAGAATTGACTTGACTTGTTCGACTTTCAACTCAACTTTGATTTGAAGTCAAATTCTAAACAACTTCTCAACTTGCTTTGACTTCAACTTCCAAGTCAAACTACCGGTCGAATACCAATCTATAAATTGACTGGTTTACTAGTCAAATAAGTCGTTCGACTTTGTCGATCAAATACAGTTCAAATTACTCGCAAAAATATATACATATACATATACATATACATATACATATACATATACATATACATATACATATACGATATACATATACATATACATATACATATATATATACATATATATATATGAGGATTAACAATTATAATAATATATTAATATTTTTGTGTACATATATTTTAGTCATAATATTCTTAATTCTTAATAATTAAATATGTTAATAACTGTTAATATTATTTTTTATTAATACTTAAATATCTTTTCTTTCTATAATTGTTATTGTTATGTACAATTTATATACTTATACATTAATATAAGTGGTCAACTTATTAATATAATACTTTTGTTTCAATAAATAATTAAATGAATTACTAATTTCCTTTTAATACATACATATATATATATATACACTAGAGTTAACTAATTACATATACTTAAATATTTATTGAAATATCTATATATAATATATCTATACATATATGTTCTAATATTCATATACTAAGATTTGTGTAACTTATAGTTGTTGTAAAAATGTATTTTATATAACGTCTAATTTATATACTTATACAGTTATATTACATAGTACTATTTATTAGTATAGCATTTTTACTATCAACGAGTATATTAAATATATTACTAACTTACTATTAGTATAGATAGAGTTAGGTAATCGTATATATTCCTATATACTTATAGGATATAACTTTACAAGGGTTGGTGAATCAATAAGTGTTTTCTATATATATTAATTTTAGTAAGTGGTTCTAAATTTGTGATTTTGTAAATCAATTTTAATATCTATGCATTATATATATACTAATGCGCATTCATATATTAAGATTTGTAACTTATGTGTGTGTATATAAATATGTGTGTGTGTGTATATAGTATACATACAAAGATATGTATGTGTAAATTTGTATATAGAATCTACTTAAAACTTGTATATATAAAATATTATGAATTATATTTTTGTACACATATTACATAAAGATCATAATATGGATGATAATGTGAAAATTAAAACAATTAAAACAAAAGTGTTATATTCATTAGTTGTACACTTATAAATTAATACACTTTTGTAAGTAATGATTGATATGGAATTTGTGAGATCATGTACTAAATTTTGGAATTAAAATATGGTATAGAAGAAGAATCTGACATATTTGACCTGTTCGACTTACCAGTCAAACAAGTCAAATTTAAACGACTCGATTTTAATCAACATTGAGTTTATATGACTTGACTTTGACATTCAGATTTTTAAGTCGAAAGTCAAACAAGTTAAAAAGTCGAGCACCGGTCGAATGAATACTTAAATGTTTGACTTATTTGACTTGTTCGACTTAGCGGGCGAACAAGGTGAATTTAAACAATTTGACTTTAATCAACTTTAAGTTTATATAACTTGATTTTGACTTTGAAATTTTCAAGTCAAAAGTCAAACAAATCAAGTCAAACAAGTCGAAAAATCGAACATCGATCGAATGAATACCCTAATACCACTTGTTGTTTGGATATAACACATTTATAATAAGGGTATTTTGGGTACAAAAATTGTCAAAAATACTAAGATAAGTGGTCCTTTTATATATTTGTAAAAAATAGAAATAGATATCTTTTTATCTTCGAGGTTTTTTCAAAGTATGGATAGTTATTTTATTCAATTGTAGCAATATGATTGGCTTGTTCTTAACGGCTTCTTGAAATATGCTTATAACTTTTTTGGAATTGAAAAAAAAAAATTATGCACAAAAATTAAAAAAAAAATTGCTTTGCTTATTTGAACAAGACAAAAATTATTTTCAAAAGCAATTCTAACCTTAATTTCAAAAAAAAAAAAATGCTTTTCCAATTTCAAAAAAATCAATTTATACCGCTTATGAGAACAATTCATATATCTTCTTTGACAAAAAATTAGCATTCTTTGATGTGACTAATTGCACAAGGGGTGTTCAAAAGTCAATCAAATCGATTGTCAAGTCGAGTCAAGTTGAAAAAAATTGCCTTGACTTGTTCAACTTTCAATTCGACTTTGAGTTGAAGTCAAATTAACTAAGCAACTTGTCGACTTATTTTGACTTCAACTTCCAATTCAAACTACCGGTCGAATGTAATACCAATTTATAAATTGACCGGTTTGACTAGTTTATTGGTCATATAAGTTATATTACTTTGCCGGTCAAATACAAGTATAAATAAGTTGAACAAATATATATATATATATATATACATATATATATATATATATATATATATATGAGGATATACAATTATAATAATATATTAATATATATAAGTACATAATATTTTAGTCATAACATTCTTAATTATTAATAATTAAATATATTAATAACAGATAATATTATTTTTTATTAATATATAAATATCTTTTCTTTGTATAATTGTTGATGTTATGTATAATTTACATGCTTATACATTAATATAACTGTACAACTTATTAATATAATACTTTTGTTTCAATAAATAATTAAATTAATTACCAATTTCCTTTTAATACATATAGATACTAGAGTTAAGTAATTATATATACTTAAATATTTATTGAAATATCTATACATACTAGTTCTTATATTCATATACTAAGATTTGTATATATACATCACTTATAATTATAGTAAAAATATATTTTACATAACGTCTAATTTATATACTTATGCAATTATATTACATAACTTATTAGTATAACATTTTTACTATCAATAAATATATTAAATACATTACTAACTTACAATTACTATAGATAGAGTTAGGTAATCATATATATTGCAATATACTTATAGGATAAACTTTACAGGTGGTGGTGATTCAATAAGATTTTTCTATATAAATTAATTTTGGTAAGTGGTTCTAAATTGAATTTGTAAATCAATTTTAATACTTATGTATAATATATATACTAATGCGCATTCATATATTAAGATTAGTTACATATGTGTATGTACATAAATATGTGTGTGTATATAGTATACATACAAAGATATGTTTGTGTAAATTTGTACAAAGAATCTATTTAAAACTTGTACATATAAAATATTGTTAATTATATTTTTGTACACACATTACATAAAGATCATAATGTGGATGGTAATGTGAAAATTAGAACTCAATTAAAACAAAAGTGTTACATTAATAAGTTGTACACTTATAAATTAGTACACTTTTGTAGAATGATATGGAATTTGGGGGATAATGTACTAAATTTTGGAATTAGAATATGGTGTAGAAGAAGATTAAATATTTGACTTATTTGACTTGTTCAACTTACCGATCGAATAAGTCAAATTTAAACGACTCGACTTTAATCGAATTTGACTTTATATAACTTGATTTTGACTTTGAAATTTTCAAGAAACAAGTCAAAAAGTCGAACACCGGTCGAATGAATACCTAATTGTTTGACTTATTCGACTTGTTCGACTTACCGTCCGAACAAGTCGAATTTAAACAGCTTGACTTTAATCGACTTTGGATTTATATGACTTGACTTTAACTTTGATATTTTCAAGCCAAAAGTTAAACAAGTTAAGTTAAACAAATCAAAAAGTCGAATATTGAGCGAATGAATACCCCAATGCCTCTTGTTGTTTGGATATAATATATTTAAATATCTTATATAAGGGCATTTTGGGTACAAAAAAATGTAAAAAAATACTAAGATAAGTGGTCCTTTTATATATAACATAGATATAGATATCTTTTTGTCGTTGAGGTTATTTCAATGTATGGATAGTTATTTTATTGAATTGTAGTAATATTATAGGCTTGCTCAACAGTTTCTTGAATATGCTTATAACTTTTTTGGAATTGAAAAAAAAAATTATGAATTTGTGGACAAAATTAAAAGAAAAAATATTTTCGCTTTTCTATTTAAACAAGATAAAAATTATTTTCAAAAGTAATTCTACACCTTATTTTCATAAAAATGCTTTTTGAATTTCAAAAAAAATCAATTTGTACCGCTTATGAGAACAATTCATACATCTTCTTTGACCAAAAATTAGCATTCTTTGATGTGACTATTTGTACAAGAGGTGTTCAAAAGTCAGTCAAATCGAACTGTAGAGTCGAGTCAAGTCGAAAAAAAATTGATTTGATTTGTTCAACTTTCGACTCGACTTTGATATGAAATGACAAATTAACTAAACAACTTCTCGACTCACTTTAATTTTAACTTTCAAGTCAAACTATCAGTCGAAAACCAATTTACAAATGGATGGGTTTGACTAGTTTATTGAAGTCAAATAAGTCGTTTGACTTTACCGGTCAAATAAATCGAACAATATATATAATATATATATATATATATATATATATTATGCTTATATGAGGATCTACAATTATAATAATATATTAATGTATTTGTGTACATATTATTTTAGTAATAATATTCTTAATTCTTAATAATTATAGATGTTAATAACTGATGATATTATTTTTATTAATACTTAAATATTTTTTCTTTGTATAATTGTTGGTGTTATGTACAATTTATATACTTATACATTAATATAATAGTACAACTTATTAATATATTGCTTTTGTTTCAATAAATAATTAAATGAATAACTAATTCCATTTTATTACATATAGCTACTAGAGTTCAGTAATTGTATGTACTTAAATATTTATTGAAAGGATATCTAATTAATATATCTGTACATACATGCTCTTATATTCATATACTAAAATTTGTATAACTTACAATTGTAGTAAAAATATGTTTTATATAACGTCTAATTTATATACTTATACAGTTATATTACATAACTTATTAGTATAATATTTTTGCTGTCAACAAGTATATTAAATACATTACTAACTTACTATTAGTATAGATAGAATTAGGTAATCATATATATTCCTATATACTTATAGGATATAACTTTACAGGTGGTGGTAATTCAATAAGATTGTTTTATATAAATTAATTTTGTTAAGTGGTTCTAAATTTGTGATTTTGTAAATCAATTTTAATATCTATGTATATATATATTAATGCATATTCATATATTAAGATTTGTAACTTATGTGTATGTATAAATATATGTGTGCGTGTATAGTATACATGCAAAGATATGTATGTATAAATTTGTACATACAATCTACTTAAAACTTGTATATATAAAATATTATGAATTAGTTATATTTTCGTACACACGATACATAAAGATCATAGTGTGGATGATAATGTGAAAATTAGAACAATTAAAACAAAAAGTGTTACATTAATAAATTGTACACTTGTAAATTAGTACACTTTTGTAGAATGATATACAATTTGTTGGATAATGTACTAAATTTTGAAATTAGAATATGGTGTAGAAGAATATTAAATATTTGACTTATTTGATTTGTTCGACTTACCGGTCGAACAAGTCAAATTTAAACTACTCGACTTTAATCGATTTTGAATTTATATGACTTTACTTTGACTTTGAGATTTTTAAGTCAAAAGTCAAACAAGTCGAAAAGTTGAACACCAGTCGAATAAATACCTAAATTTGACTTATTCAACTTGTTCCACTTACCAGTCGAACAACTCAAATTTAAATGAGTCGACTATAATCGACTTTGGATTTATATGACTTGACTTTAATTTTAAAATTTTCAAGTCAAAAGTCAAACAAATCAAGTTAAACAAGTATCAAAAAGTCAAACATCGATTGAATAAACACCCCAATGCCTCTTATTGTTTGAAAATAACACCATGTATAATAAAGGTATTTTGGGCACAAAAAATGTCAAAAGTACTAATATAGATATCTTTATATCATCAAGGTTATTTCCAAATATGTACATTTATTTTATTCAATTGTAGTAATATTATTGGCTTGTTCTCAACAGCTTCTTGAAATATGCTTAAAAAATTTTTGGACTTGAAAAAAAAAAAAGAAGAAGAGATTTTTGCTTTTCATGTTTAAACAAGATAAGAATTATTTTTAAAAGCAATTCTACAACTTATTTTCCAAAAATGCTTTCCGAATTTCAAAAAAATCATTTTGCACCGCTTTTGAGAACAATTAGTTTATCTTCTTCAACCAAAAATTAGCATTCTTTGATGTGACTACTTGCACAACCTTGTGTGCATGACTCATGTTCCAATTTGCATGACGAGGAGCAAGATGTTGACAAAACTGTAAAAGTTTTATATATCTTGGTGGGATGGTTTTATATTCTCTGTAATAGTTTGTTTTGAATTGTATAATACAATAAAATATTTATTATATTTTGTTAAAGTTCATTCATGAAACAACAACAAAAAAAAAAAAAAGGAAAAAAATTTCAGCTTCTGTCGTTAGAATTATTTTTTGTACGTTGAAGTACAAACTTCATTCTGGTTAATTTTTTGTGTATTTTGATATTTATTTTCATTATTATAATACAAGAAAATAATTATCTTAGTTAAATTGGTGAAACAACAAAAATTAAAGTACGGCCCAATTCATGAACTAGATATAATATCATTTTGAACCAAAAAGAAAAAATTAATAACATCTGCCATAAATTCCAATCAAGTTGAAAAGCTTGAAAATTCTTTATTGCATATACATGTCCTCATGTTATTTTCCATTGTGACAATGTCAAGCTAAATTAAGAGCTGCCACCACCATATCTAATTGATTGCTTCCAATATCACGGAATTTTCTGTGTCGAATACTTTTCAACAATCTAACTCTGTGCTTGATGACAGAAAGCAAAACATGATACCATCCAGAAATGCTATGTCACGAAAAATCGGTATTCTAACGCTCAGGCAACAGTATTGC
Organism: Cinchona pubescens; assembly: GCA_025175665.1. Classification (NCBI taxonomy): domain Eukaryota; kingdom Viridiplantae; phylum Streptophyta; class Magnoliopsida; order Gentianales; family Rubiaceae; genus Cinchona; species Cinchona pubescens. The sequence continues at coordinate 6,600,879 of JANKKI010000051.1, read as the reverse complement.
AACAAAATGAAAAGGTCAGCACTGTGTAGAAGCGAGCATGCCATAACTGTCAGGCTGGCTCATAAAGGCCTAACATGTGGCCATCAAACACCTCATGGCTGCAACCTGCCATAACCACCAAGAGACTAACCTGCCACCAAATGTTTGTGACACTGGCAAACAACAAACCTGAAAAAAATAATAAAAGTATTGTTTTTTTTTTTTAGCTAGAAAAACGGATGCAGCAAGTCAGAAGTCTGGTTTACCTTTCCATGAATCATATATTTGATTGGACCATCCAACTCTGCTCCAAGAGCCATTAGTTTTGTCACTGTACTGCTAATGTCAGTTACCGTGAAAGATAGTGACGAATAACCTTTCTGCAAATGATCACTATAAAACTAGGGTCAGCTGGCACTAAACACAGTTCACTATAGAGAAAAGTCATGAACAAGAAAGACAAGATATAGGCAATATGTCCAAAAGTCTAACGTGTACACCACTATGGAAACACTCCATTACACCAATACAAAAATGAAACAAAAATAATATCACACTTCCAATTTTTGCAGATAAGGAAATGACAGTTTGAAGCAACATTTGAAACGTCATGACTCATGACATTTGATAGGAAATAAAGTCAACCACCAAAGTGATGCAGAAGTATATTATATGTTGCATTTGCTGTTACTTTCAGGTGAAACTATGTTATCATTGGTACTCCTGGTCATACCCTAAAATTTATTATTGAAGTAAAAGATATATCTTCTTTAATTGCTAAATGCTCGCTGGAGTAAAACATCAACTGAACCTCTGTACAAGAAGCTGTTTCTTGCTCTAACAACAGTCAAGACAGAAGAGGCACATTTGAAAAGTATATTTCAAGGGCTATCTCTTATCTTATAAAATGAAATATGTTATATTTTCAAGTTTAGTAAACATTATTGTGGGTTTGAAGTGACAGAGAAGTCTTCAACTTTTGAAAGAAAAAGAACATCGTGAATTGTATTGATGCCAAGATTCTCATAATAGGAACTATTTCAAACCAAAAGCTTTAAGCATAATTATAATTTCCCCCCCATTAACATGTTTTATCTCAAAAGCTCAGATGAAAGATATTCAGGACAGTTTTTTGTACTGTAATTTAAGAGCAAAACAGTTGTCTTTTCCACCTATATTGCATACTGTCATTAAACTCTTGCAGGATCTGATAACAATAATGATCACCAATATTCTATGTTAGATAGGAGAATCATCATTACTCATTCATACATATCCTAGAAGTGCTATTCACATTTGAGGCAAGAAGCAAATAATGGAAAAATGTGTTCTCTCCTTGCTACTTAATTAAGATTACCCATGAAGCTACATAATATGAACAAAACTTGAAGAATTCTCCTCATCAGAATTGCATCAAATTCCTAGTTAGGATTAAGGCAGTTTTCACATGTAATTGAGCATAATTAACAACTCATTCCCGTTCATGGGAAAATAAAAAGGGATTTAAAATACCATGACCCTGACATTTTAAAGTAATAAAAAATGGAACACTAGTCATTATATAAACTTAGTTATAGGCATGACCAAGTAATGATTCGTCTGTTTTTTCCAGTTAAAAAAATTAAAACAAAAAGACGGAAGAAACATGATGAAAACACTATAGAGTAAAAAGAGAGACCTAGAAGTGGGGGAGTGCATAAGTGCAAGATTGATAGGGCTTGGTTGGACATCAAGTCCAGCCCAGCAAAGTGTACAAACATTGATAATAAAGCCCTATCCCTCTGAGTAGAGCTTTGCTGCTTTTGGCATGTCCTTATGTAGCTGCAGCACCCATCTCAATGAAGCTGCCATTATTTCACTCTCTCATGGAGCGCTGAGTAGTAGAGCATGCACAAGTTACTGACTTTGAAGGAGAGGCAATTGCCACCCTACTTTAATACATCCATCGAATTACTATAAACAGGTAAAATGGAGAGAGTTGCAACTTTTGGTTTAAGAGAGGTGTTCACCCCAATGGATTCCTCTGAACTTCCATCTCTATAAAAGAGAGTTATATCCACTAATTCAACATAATTTTTCATTAAAAATCTATCTCTTCTTATACATTGTTCTTGGGAAGATTTTTAATTTTGCTATTAAAAATCTTCAAGAATTTGTTGTATCTTAGAGGTAGATTACTATTCACCCATAAGCAAACTATTGAGTATAGTAGGGACAATCAAAACCTTAAGGAAAGTGATGTACACGCCTCGAATCCTAAAGGTTTTGATATTCCCAAATAATAAAAGAAAAGTACTTGTTTCCTACTCCGTTCTTGCCATTTCATTTGCTCTAGTATTAACAATCTTAAGGTTTTGATTGTTGTGAGTAATCATGGAAACAAGTGGTGAGTCTGCCTTTAAAGTAATGAATCAAGATTTCATAAAATTAGATCATTTTTTGCTAGATGGAATCGGAACAAATTTCAACCGGTGGAAAGACAAGATGATGTTTTTCCTCACTGCACTAAAAGTTATTTATGTTTTGGACCATGGAATGCCTGAAATTTTTGCACCAACTATTGGAGATTCAGAGGAACTCAAGGCACAACGGGAGAAAAGGAAGGAGGATGAGATTGTGTGTAGAGGTCACATTCTCAATACGCTATCAGATCGTCTTTATGATCTTTTCACAGCGGTCAAATCTCCAAAGGAAATTTGGGCTGCCTTGGAACATAAATATGCTACACAAAAATAAGGTGCGGACAAATTTCTTATTAAGAAATATTTTAAATTCTGTATTATTGACTCTTCTTCTATTTTGGATCAAGTTCAGAACCTTCAAATTATTGTTTCAAAATTAAAAGATTTGGGTGTTGAAATTTCAGAATCATTGCAAGTGGGGGCAATTATTGTAAAATTATCTTCTGGTTAGAATGATTATCAAAAGAAAATGCTTCATACTACTGATAGAATTTTAACAATTGATCAAGTTTTGAAACATATGAGAATCGAAAAAGATACTAGAAATCTTCATAAGAAGGATTTAGAATTTGTTTCAAAAGTGAATTTTGTTAATGAAAATAAGAGTCAAATTACAAGTTCTAAAAGAAAGTTTTCTGAAAATACTAATTCTAAGGACAAGTTCAAAAAAAATTGAATATGTTATAATTGCGGCAAGAAAGGGTATTATAAAATGAATGTAATTCCAACAAAAAATAGAAGAAGAATAATGTCCCTAAAGCAAATCTTGTTAAAAGAGATGCTAAAATTGTTGCAATGATAACTGATTGTCATATTGGTATGATTTTTGAATTAAATGTGGCAATTTCAACCAAATCAAACGATTGGTGATATGACTCTGGTGCTACCGTACACATTTGCAATGATAAGTCTCAATTCAAAACTTATGAAGATGTTCCTGATGGCTATGAAGTGCTTATGGGAAATCATGTTTCAGCCAAAGTTCATGGCAAACAAAACAAGGAAGTATGGAGTTGCAATTCACTTCCGGCAAGAAATTTGTGTTAATGAATGTACTTCATATTCCAAAAATTAGGAAAAATATTGTATCAACCGATGTATTGAATAAGAAAGGGTTGAAAGTTGTATTAGAGTCAAACAAAGTTATCTTGTCCAAGAATGGTGTATTGTAGAAAATGGCTATTCTTGTAATGGCATGTTTAAACTTAGTATCAATAAAGACAATATTTTTGTTTATATTGTGGATTTTTCTTATTTTTTATGGCATGGTAGATTAGGACATGTTAATTATAAAATACTGCATTTTATGTCTAAATATGGGTTAATATCTATCAAAGATAATTTTGAGAAGAAATGTGAAACATGTATTCAAGCAAAAATAACTAAGTTGTCCTTTCCAAAAGTTGAAAGAAATACACAATTATTAGAACTTGTGCATTTGGATGTTTGTGAATTAAATGATTTTCTAATAAGAGGTGTTAATAGATATTTCATCACTTTCACATTGATGATTGCTCAAGATATATGCATGTTTGTTTAATGAAAGCAAAGCATGAAACATTTGATATGTTTAAAGCTTATAAATCTCTTGTAGGAAATTAATTGGCTAAGAAAATTAAAATGTTGAGGAGTGATAAAGGTGATGAATATTTTTCTACCGAATTCTCAATATTTTGTAAACAAAATGGTATTATACACCAAACAAGTGCACCATACACTCCACAACAAAATGGTTTGGCTGAAAGAAAGAATAGAACTTTAGTAGATATGATTAACACCATGATTCTAAGTTCTGTCTTGCCAAGAAATTTGTGAGGAGAAACTTTGTTGGTTGCTTGTCATTTACATAATCGAATTCCGTCTCTCAAGACCAAAGTGTCACCATATGAAATATGGAAAGGGAGAAAACCAAACTTAACTTATCTTAAAGTTTGGGATGTATAGCCTATTATAGAGTCCCGGATATTAAAAGAGTAAATTTGGGACCAAGAGTACTTAAAAGTGTTTACGTTTGTTGGCTATGCTGAAAATTCTAAAGCCCATAGACTACTTGACATTGATTCTAATGTTATTATTGAATCAAGGGATGTTGAATTTTTGGAGAATAAATTTCTTGAAAATTCAAATATTGATTTGGATCCAATTAAAGTACAAGAATCGATTCCAAATATTGATCATTCTTCTAGTAATAAAAGGAAGGAAATTGATACTCCTTTTGAACTTAGAAGAAGTCAAAGACAAAGGAAAGGAAAATATTTGTCTTCTGATTTCATATTTTCACAAGCTATTATTTTGTTAGTTGAAGGCAATAGAGATAACTTGTTTAATAAGATTCCAATCTTATTAAATGTAGAAAATGATCCTAAATCATTTGGTGAAGCTATGTCATCAAGGGATACAACATTTTGGAGAGAGGCTGTAATTGATGATATGGATTCAATGTTATCAAATAATATTTGGGTTCTAGTAGATTTGCCTCCTGATTCTAAACCTATTGGTTGTAAATGGGTGTTATAAAACAGTCTAAGAGAAAATATGCCACTAATGGATCCATATTGACATATAAAGCAAGATTGGTAGCTAAGAATTTTAGACAAAAGGAAGAAATTGATTATTTTGACACTTATGCACCTTGCAAGGATTACATCCATTAGGGTACTAATGTCATTAGCTTTCATTTATAACTTGTGTGTGCATCAAATGGATGTTAAAATAGCCTTTTTAAATGGTGATTTGGATGAAGAAGTGTATATGGAACAACCAGAAGGTTTTACATTGCCAAGAAATGAACACAAAGTTTGTAAATTAATTAAATCTTTATACGGTTTAAAACAAGCACCCAAACAATGGCATGAAAAGTTTGAATCAACTTTACTCTCTAATGGATTTAGATATAATAATGCTAATAAGTGCATTTATTCTAAATTCATTAAAGAATATGGTGTGATGATTTGTGTATATGTAGACGATATGCTAATTATTAGTATTTCTTATAAAGGTGTACTTGAAACTAAGAAATATCTGTATCTTCCTATAGTTACAAGATTCACGATACTATTTGGTATGCAGTATAGATGCAGGTATATAATACGTAATATTGTTAAAAATATGGTACACTAAAAGTAGATTTAGTTGATCCGTTCTTTTGATATGCAGTACACTTCATTAATTTAATTAGTACACTCTAATATAATATTTTTAAAAAGTTAGATTCCAATACAAATTTACATAAACTTATTAAGATTTGTTAAGATATTATTGTAATTAGTATCAATAAAAATATTAGTTCAATTAATTAATTTTGTGTAAAATTGAATTACTATGAAAGTAATTCGTAATTGATATGCTTAATACTTGATTTTATTGGTTTGTGGGAGGGATAATTGATCTCTGATAATAAGAATAATTTTGAAAAAAAAAAAAACAAAAGTAGGTAATTTATATATATAAGCAAAAGTCAACTTTTAAAATACTTGATTTTTAATGAGACAAGGCGGTCAAACAATAATATTTAAATAAAAAAAAACTAAATTATGTATTAGAAATGACAAAATTATAAAAAAATTAATTTTAATTAGTTAATCTTTCTCGAATTCTTAGGAGTGGTTTGCTAGAATTTGTGAATTGGTATGTATATCATAATATTCTAAATCGCAAAAAATTACGAATAGGAACACATTAACTGATAGATGGTACATAGGATTACTTAGTGAATTCGGTGTTGAAAAATAGTGATACTATTTGTAATCTTTATTTAAATATAATTATATGTTATAGAATAAATAATTAAATATATAAATACCTGAAAAACCATAAATGCCCAAGAACTTCTGCAAAAGTTTCATTTGGATCCTCAAACTTTTGTACCATTTAGTCCTCCAACTTTTGAAAGTGCACAATTGGCCCCAAAGTTTGTTTTTGGCATTTTTGCTCAAAGAAAGAGGCTAATGTGAGAAACTTCCGAGCTTCAAGGCTCGCCTAAATATGGAAAAGTTACAAGACGATTAGCAACAATTTTTTGTCCAAATTACATAATAAAGCTTTACAAAATCACATTTCAAATTCACTTTTCAAAATCAATCACGTGGCAAAATCTTATTAAATCACGACCCATAATATTTTAAATTTTTGATCGAATTTTCTTCATTTTTTTTTATATTTATCACTTTATATAAATACACTGTTACATAAAAATTATACCTAACTAAGTACTTCTTACGATAAGCACGAATATTTTTAACAAAATCCAAGAAATAAATACCTGAATATACACAATCATTTGATCATTTCCCACAACTGTCCGGGTCATTTGACCATTGTCCAGTCTTTTTTTGCCAAATTCAAGGCCATATTTACTATGTACACAAAAGTTCGTGTCTAGAGGTGTATTATTTTGTCCTGACTTCTTGTCGAAAAATTTTTTTGGTGGCCACTCGCGGCTCTTGACCAATTTTCTGTCATTTTTGGCCAAATGCAACACCAAATTCACAATTTCATTATCTGAAAATAATGTTCGGGCTGTACTCCTTCGGGATTGAGCTGACATGTTTCTTTGCCGTCGTTATTCAATTAAAAAAAAAAATTCTGCGTTTCATTTTTTTCCGGATTTATTACTAAATAATTTTTCCAATAACGGCTCTCGTCCCCCGTCACATGGTTAGGGTCCGTCTCCTATGTACTCCATTGATGAGGAGATGGTGTTTGACAAAAATACCCTTGATTTCCATCTCCTAAAACGGCTAAAATGGACAGAAAATCAAAAGTTTATGTTTAGTAGTAGAGTGGGTGATTTCACGATGAAAATAGTTTAGTTGCATCGTATGTATTTTATCCAAAGATATATTTCACTATAATAGTACAAGTACCCCTAAGTAATTTTTATTTTAGTCAATGATTACTTACTAAATATCTTAACGGTTAATTTTAAATTAATGAGAACTTCTATCTAAAATGAAGATTTGATAATTTTGTTATGTGAATTGATTTTAATAAATAATTTTGTAGTTGTGATCTTGTAAATGATTTACTTACTAATTTATCTGTCATTAGTGGGTCTTCTGGTCACCCAAAAGGAGAAAAAAAATGCTTGCGAATAATTGTGGTAGTGATGAGGAATTATTTCTAAAAGACCCCAACTACATACTATTTTTTGGGTAATTAAATATTGGCATGGTTACTTATTAATTTATTATATTCTTTCTATAATTGATGAGAAAAGTGACACCACTCCAAAAAAAGTCAACTATTTAGTCAGTTCAAAGAGTGGAAAAATCACAAGGATCATGATTTTCATCAAATAAATTAAATTGCTTACACTAGAGGACAGCACTATAAGAAATGGGCAATGCCTTCACCACCACTTCAGCGTTTCTTTATCACATGGCAAATTTTATATATTACAGTATCTTTATAATTTATTATGAGTCACAACATTTCTTGATTCTTTTGTCTCACCAAATCTAGAAATTCATAATTATTTCTCGATTGGGTGCAAACTAATGAAGAATTGTGTAGAGTATATTCTGACTATCATACTTGCTGCTTGTTCTTGCTTATAGTAATGTAATTAGAACTCAAATTATCTATGGATTCATAAGACATATTGCTACATTTATATATTTGTAAAAACACTCTTGTATTTTGATATTACGGTAAATAACTAAAATAGTCCCTCAAGTTTTAGTGGAGATCTCATTTCGTCAGTTAAATTAAAAAAGATTATATTGCTTCCCCAAGGTTACACATTTATTCTTATTAAAATCCTATGCAAATTCCATTCAACAGATATTAACATGCTTGATTCACGTGACTCGAGAAAAGGCCTTTAGGAAAAAACAACCAAATATCACGCGTACGCCCATAAAAGCCCTTGTCTTTGCGAAAATTGAATGTGTTAACATCTGCTAATTGTAATTTGTGTGCATAGGGCCTTAATAGAATCAAATGTATAATTTTAACGACTAAATATGATATTTTTCACCCAAAATTGTGGGATGCCTCTAGTCATTTATGCATAAATAATACAATATTTAACCAATTTAATACGTCTAAATATGATTAAATCCTATAGCCGAAGAAAAATTTCTACAGTTTCATTAAGAGAATTATTTTTTTTGCACTTTAAAATATTGTACAGTACAATATTATGTATTTCAAAATCTTATATTATACAAATTTTTAAAATCAATTAAATAATTCCATCAATCGGATTGTAAAATTCTCCACAACTCAAAAGGTATGATAGAAATTCCATATATCCTTAAGAAGAAGATAAAAGAAAGGCTTAAATTCTGAAACGACTACTACAAAGAAGCTAAAAGTAAGGCAGCATTCGTCAAAAGATCTTCTACTTTATTTTCTGTTTTATTTCTTATCTCACTATTTAATGAACTGTTAATTTTTTTATAAATATAACTATTCATCAAATTATTAAATAAAAAGTGAGATAAAAAGCAAGATAAAGGATACTTAACGCTTAAATTCCCTAACCAATACTAAGAGACTGAAATGTGCACGCATCAATAGTCTTGCCAGATTTTTATTCATTTTCTATTTTATTCCCTTTTTTTTTCTATCTCATCGATTTCCTAGTCTGAAATGATTGTGCAACATTGCATTTTTTTTTTCTTTTGAAGAAATTAATTGCAATCTTATCTCATGCACTTTGTTTAGTAAATACTATATAGAATTGATTTTAGCACTCCACACTTTAAATACTCTACTCATACTTTTTGTTTAAGCAATCTAAATGCCCATGCCCATATAATTTGAACTCTATCCAAAGTTATAATAGATAAAATTTAAAATTATATGCCAAAAACTTATAAATCACAAATAAAAAACGTCAAACTTTAGAAAAAAATCAAATAAACTAAAATCTAAATGAAAATATATTCGCGATATAGAAATTTATTGTTTGATTAATTGGAAATAAAAAATGCTAGTCCTTTAACCAAAGAAATTTTTTTTTGGTTTTCGTTATAAAATGTAGTAACCTGAGAAAATAATACTACGAGACTAATAAAATGGATCATTTAGAAAATAAAAATTCTTTGCTATTCACTCTACGATGCGAAATGAGTCATGGATTACAAATCGTTCGATGATTGAAAAAGTATCAAATCCATATGCTTTTCAATTATCTCAATGACTGTCATACCTACTCCGCATTATAGAGTGAATAGTTAAAACTTACGCTTTGAAAAATGGTATGGGAAGACAAAAATGCTTTCTTTTGTAGCACTATATTATACATGGTTAGTTTGTAAAAAAAAAAATGTCACGAGGGTGTTAGGTAATTTTTAGTGAAAAATCAAGAGTGACTAAAATTTAATGAGTCGCAAGTCATTAACGGTCTTCTTGTCATCAAAGGGAGAAAAAATCGCTAAACATTTTGGTTAGAGGTGAGTACAATGATTCAATTAATTGAATTCACAACTATTCTCACTTTCATATTAAAAAATTAAAATTAATTAATTAGAATTTAATTAGTTAATTGGTTTGATCGAATTCTAAAATTGAAAATTGGTTACAGAATTAGAATTGAGTTTTAAATTTAGAATTAACCAATTTTCGAATTCAATTTGGTATTTAACATCTCTTCTAATAATTTTTATTTTTAAAAAAAATATATGCATAGATTTTCGAATTCAAAATCTTTTAAGAAAAATATTTGGTATTTGATGTTAGAGCAAGTTGAAAGCTTGCAAATTACTTCAAATATATTTTTGTATAATATAATTTTATAAACCAATATTATAATTTTATTTATGAAATACATATATAGTCACACAACTGATATTATACATGCAGATGCGAGCACAAAACACACGTATGCATACAATTTATATATATAAAGGCTTAAGAAACATTGCATGCATTCAAATATAATATAGTTTTGATAATATAGAATTATGAACTATTTTATTGCTTGTTGGATTTGTTTTAGATATGTTTTTTACTTTTTGTATTAAGGATTTCAATCCATATATTAATGGATCAAATTGGTGTATGTAATTAATTGAATTTGAGACCGATTATCGAATTTAAATTTGGTTAACTAGATTTTATTCTAAATTTAATTCGAAATTGAAAGTGGTACTTAATAGTTTTAGGATTAATTTCTGATTTTTAACTGAATTATTTGACTGATTAAATAATCTATTAACTAATTCTCACCCCTAATTCTGATTGTAATGAGGAATTATTTCTAGTAGTAATGAGGGGATGGGGAGGGGGAATTTGCACCACTTAACTTTGAAAAAACTATTGAATTACCATGGAAAATTTTTAAAATTTTTAATTTTATTCTATAATGGCACTCTCTAATATTTGTTAATTTTGTCTTTTTCTTTACATTAACCCCAAAAAAGTGAAATTTTAAATCATAGAATTAAAAATGATGACATATTCAAAATTAAGAATAAGTCTCACTTAAAAATATAAAAATTTCAAGAATTTTTTATGTTTAGTACATAAAGCGGACATATAATTTTTATTTTAATTCCATTTTACAATTACATATTGTGTAAAAATTGAGAATTACGTTCTTCTTTCAATTGTTAAAAAAAAAGTCTATATTAGTACAGTATTTTTTAATTTCGTAAATATTTAGAACAACTATTATCGGATTCTATAATTATATATAAAATTATTTATAATATAAGAAAAATACTTTTATTTAAACAATTATTAAGTACTTTTTAAAGTCGTTATCGCCTAACGTGGCTCCTCCCATATTTTACACACGTACGGTAAATATACAGACACATACACACAGGCAGTAAATATAGGAATTATTAAATAATACATGGTTCCACAATTGAAGAGTGATTAGTCTACGATACCAACACCCAAAAAGAAAATCAATTATTTAGCTAGTTTAATAGTAGAAAACTCATAGGATCATGACACCTATTAAACAAATTAAATTACTTAGATAAGAAGACAGTATTAAAAAAATGGACAATACATTTGTCAGCGCTTCAGCGTATACCATATCACATGGCGCATAGTATATATTGCAGTATTCTATGTCATCCCGAGGGGTTCAAATTTGACTCGTTCTTCAGTTAGGTCATGTATGATGGCATGCAATGCAATGTAGGTTCAAGCTATAGGAGTACCCATCCATTTTATTTTATGTGTCATTTTGAGATAGTGTATAAGATTAAAAAAATTATTAAATTATTTTAATTTTATAAATAAGATAAATAGTTCAAAGTGATTATTTTGTATATACCAAATTGACTATAATAACTAAAATAGTGCGAAGGAGGGAGACGTAATTAAGAGGGTAGAATACATTAATTTTTGTGTCTAATATAAAATTAAAAAGTTATGAATTAATATTTTATTAATTTTTTAATATCACAGATAATTTAAAATAATATAAATGATCTAGAATAACAGATAAAATAAAATTATGCGTAGCATAAATAAATTCAGAAGTGAAGATCCTTAGGTATTAAATAAGGACAAAGAAACTGAATAAAGATAAATTAATTTAAAAAGAAAGAAAATATGAAAAGTTGACTATATTTTAAGAGCATGAGCATACATGAACCAGACCAGATAAGCATGCATCATTATCTATTTAGTTTAGTTTCTTGGCAGTGTACACCATCTTACAATATAATTTAAAGTAGCACATACCTTAACAAAGTGTCCCATCTTTTGTAGATCTTTATTGTCTCCAATGCCATATATTAAACTTAGTGGGACTAAAGATTCTTATTTCTAAGTTTTGTTGTACTACTTGTTTCTTGAACCTTTCTTCTTCTTCTTAAGGTAATAACTGCTAAACTTCAGTTATTTTCTTGAATTTCCATCCATTTCTTGAATTTTGTGGATAAATTAATTCATTTGCTTTTTTCCTTTTTTGCATTTTTGTTGGTAGAATTGGATTAATTAGAATGCTAGCTATGATGGGGAGGATAGGAATTCAGAACATATTTCTTGGGATTTTATTGATTGATGTTCTGGTAATAACATCAGTTGCTGATGATAATGCAAAGGATTTGAAAATATGGCCAATGCCAGTCTCAGTGAGCTATGGACATGATAGGCTTTATCTCAGCAATGATTTAGAGCTCACGACTGATGGAAGAATGTATAGTGATGCCTTCAGGGATTCTCAAAGATGGATTCTTCAGGTTACTTCATATTTTAAATGGAGATCATGTTATTGAAGCCAATACTGTCCATTTTATTAATTCTTCTCTAGTGATCGAAGGAATCCATGTTGTCATTGCTTCGTCAGGCAATGAGGTGAACCTTTTTGACTTTTAACTTTCTTTGCTCAGTTTCATTTCTGTATATATGTTTGCCGCTAATTCATGAGCTTAATTGTTTTTTTTTTTTTTTTTTTTTTTGGGGAGAAATAGACTTTTATAGTATTGGTTGTCAGCAATGGCATTTTCTCCCTTTTTGAATACCCCTTCCAGTTTAATACTAGGAAACTTTGGTTAAAATTTCTTGTCCTGTTAATGAATTAACCTGAAGATAATGAAACAAAGTCGAGTGAATTTCCCGTTTTTTAAGTAATTAATTGGAGGCTTCTATTGAACTTATTTACCTATTTGATTGTAGATTGCATTCCATTCCACTGTCAGAATCCCAAACTGCTGAACTGAAACAAGAATTTTAATTTTCAAAGGCTCTGAAATACTTTATCATGCACTCCTTTACGAGTACAGAATCTTCTATTTTTCAGTTTGTATTCAGGCAGATTGATTGATTTGCATGTTGTGTTTATTTTCCACTTCAATGTCATTTGATACATAGGATGGTATGCAATGCAGTTACAGCATGGAGTTGATGAGTCATATAAGTTATCTGTCCCAATGCAGGGAAATCCAAGTTATGCATATATTGAGGTGAGTTTTGAGTAAGTTTCTTGCTTTAATTAGTCGCAATAGAAATAAATTGAATGCTGGTGCTTAAATACGGTTAATGTTTAAAACAGTTCTATGAACCATAAGAGACATTTGCTATTCTTTAAAGCAGATAACTTATATTTTTACATGAATATATGAGTTTTCACTTTTAATATCCTAGTTTACGGGGCATTACATGCACTAGAGGTATCATTTTATTCACTTATGGTGCTAAAAGAAGCATTTTTTGTGGAAAGAGAAAATTACTCTGACACAGATGTTTAATTTGAATCATCTGTTACAGACATTTAGCCAAATTTGCTATTTTAACTTTTCCACCAGAGTGATTGAAGTTCATCAGGCTCCATGGACCATTTTTGATAAACCAAGGTTTTCATATCGAGGGCTTTTGATTGGTGAGATACCTAAATAACTTTTCTCAAGTAAACTAATTATTGGTTTGTTATTTATTTCAACCAAATGAGGAGGAAGAACAAAGAAAGTAGAGGATTGTGAATCGTGCTATTTTCTTCTTGTTCTTCAACTTATTATTTTCTTCTTCTTTTGGGGGACACACATAGAAGAGAAATAATAAAGTAAAGAAATATATATCCCGCTTTACTTTTTATTCTTTTTTCTGAAGCATAGTATCAGGTACTGCATGACATGGCCACCAATTTTCGTTATAATTAGTGCTTACTTTCTTACATTATTTAAGTAGTAGCCACCAATGTATCAAGCCAGGGGTTCATGCTTACAGCTATCATGATCGATGTGCTAAAGCATGAGCTTATATGTTGATTACTAATGTTTTAGGTACGAGTAACATTACTTAAAAGGGAAGAAAAAATCATGCTCAATATCCATAAATTTCCAGACTAAGACTTAGCTGCATTATTATTGTTTTTCAGCACTCTCAATGGGATTCAGGATGCTAAAGATTATATTCTGCTTTTACATGGTCTCTCTGCAGATACATCTAGGCACTTTCTGCCAATTCCCATGATAAAGAAGGTCATCGATTCTATGACATATGCCAAGTTGGTATGCACCTATCTTGTCATTTTGAGTTTGATCTATTAATAACTAATTTACCATTGTCATTAGTTATGTGCATAAAGGAATCTGCAGAAGATTAGAGTGTGGAGTAATTACGGACAGGGGAACGGCAACTGAACTTGCCATAAGAGTTTAGGCACACTGATTGCGTTTGTGTGTACAGAAACTTTCTTTATGTTAACAATAAGTAGGAATACCCTCTAAAAAGATTATGTCTCGACAAAAGCTAAATCCATTGAAACAAGTTGAATCATGACTAAAATTTTGTCATAAAACCAATGGAGCAATGTAAGCACAATTTTCACTTTCTCCTTCCTAGAGGCAGATCAATTCCTCGTAAAAAAAACTTGCCATGCAAGTGTGGAATTTTCCTTGCGGCACTGTTTGAGTGATTACACTGTCACCCTCCTGGTTCACGAAAAAGAATCTGGCATATGAGGAGTCAGCATACATAAACAGTGATTTTTTTTTTGCTCTCGAATAGATGCTGTAATAATTTAGTAGCACTTCACTATGCTGATTTTTGTTTGTGTTTCTAGTCAGTCCCTTTGTTTGTTGGTTCTTTTAGCTCTTGCTTCAAATAGGCAACAAGAAACATCGTGTAGAAATTGTATCTGATGATGAATCTTCTGGTACAGGAGATATTTAATACAATAAAATGTCTTCTTAAGTGTCCACTCAATACATTACTTCCTATATCGTACCTCTTAACTCATCTAATGAATGCATAATTGAACAGAACTTCGTTTGCATTGCACTTTCTAAAAAAATGGTCAGCTGATATAAGAAAGCAGCCATAGACAGAGTAGTCTAGGAAAATTTCGTGTCATTGTATAATTGAGTGATTAAAATATGGTTATTTATGGGCAAAAACTTAAATAGCCAAGCATCTAGCATTTTGAATTTTTATCTTTAGGACATAAATGTTATGTATGGCTAGCTGTGTAGCACTAATTCTTCCTCAAGTAAAATGGATCTATGCTTAGCAACATTATCTTCTTTACATATGAATGTGTCACTGAGACATCATTCAAGGTGGACTTAAACTTCACTGAGGATAGAACTAGTTGATATCTAGGGTAAATTCATGTTAACCACTCAGGATGAGGGTTAAATTAGGACATATTTAATGTAAAAAGTCAGTGTAATGATTCTTTATATGAGCTGATTTGGATCTTCACCAGCTCATAAAGTTTAGTTCTGATGTGTTAGTATCTCAACCCATAGTAGTACACTGACAGTGTATGTAAGAGTTTACTCTTTTGTTTAAACGATCCAAGTAGTGCAACGGTAAACCAGGAAAGGGTAACTTGGGATTCTATAGATTTAAGTACCTTGGGCCAAGTTTTGTTCTAGTCTTATTTGTCTGTATGGAAGTGCTCCTTGAATATTGACTTTCAAGCCTTTTGTCCTGAGGAAGTTGAGTAAATGCAGTAATCATGGTAGAAAAAAAATGAAAAAAGATCAAGGTCACAATTACACAGATTTCATGAAATGGAGAAACTCGATTTTGCTAGATGAAGTTTTCCTAAACTTTTTCATTATTGCTTTAGAGAACTTCTCAGCAAATATAATTGCATAAATTTAAATTTAAAGGATCTTAGAATATGAATGTTGGTTTTATATTGCAGTTCAATTTTTGACAGGCTTTGGAACATCGGATTTAAGTGAGAATGCTGAAACATTACTCTCTTTACTAATAACCTGTAGTCAATTCTAACTTCTGAAATCCGATATTTGGCCACAGATAATGGGATTTGCTAGCCTCCTAAGGTGCATTAAATAGGTTTATTATCAAAATCACTTGCCCATTAGTGGAGATAATCTCGGACTAAATATTTTGTATTAGAAGTTGCTCAAAGATGTTTGGCATTAGCATCTTTAAGTCACTTTTTCCATCTCATCTTGTCTGATTTGGTTACGACCATGACTCTCTACTGCATTGCTGGTCCTATTGATGCAGTTGTAAGTATGGAAACTTGGCTAATGCTTTTAGAAATCAGAAAATTTGTTTGAAGGCTTTTCAATAAAACCACGAGGTGTTCATTTATCATGATAGCAATTCGCATATTAACTTTCATGTCTGTTCTAAAGAATGTGAAAGTTGTTTTCAGATTAATCATTTGCTTAATAGTTGCTACTTTTAACGATACTCTTGTTGATGAGCAGAATGTGCTGCATTGGCACATTGTAGACACGGAATCTTTTCCACTTGAGATACCTTCTTACCCCACAGGGCAATTGTGGAATGGCGCTTATTCTAGTTCAGAGCGATACACTATGGCTGAAGCTGCTGAGATTGTAAGGCAAGTTATTGTTACACATCTTCCCTGGTTAAATTTATTTTTAATGTTTTCCATGTATCTTTGAGTTCCAAACTCTAATGTTGCAGATATGCTCAAAGACGAGGCATTCATATACTGGCTGAGATTGATGTTCCAGGACATGCTAAATCCTGGTAATGAAAATGGTTCCACATTACTTCTTACTCAGGATATTCTTTCAAGTTAACAGGTCTAGATGAGTATTGTACTGCAAAAGGAGTTTCCAAAGTTATTTTAAATTGTTTCGCCAATGTTGGCCTTCCAGTAGTTTACTGCCTGCTATTTGACTGCTAGGATTGTTTCTTTTAGCATCATCTTTTTATGTTTCATTGAGGTAAATGGTTTGTTGCATCTTCTTTTAGAAAACTAGTTGCATTACTTGATAAATCAAACTTAAACAAGTCGATAAAACTCTTTCGAGTCATTTTGTGATAAGGGGAAACAAGGATTGACTTGGTTCCCCACCCACCTCTTTAGGAGAGGCATGCTAATGAGCAGTTCAGTAGTATTATCTATTCTTTAAAGAAGCAATTTCTTTTGGGCTGTGAGAGCATTGGCACTGTGCATTAAATATGATTTTGCTCTTAAAAAGAAAAAACCTACTTACCAGCATGTAGTATTAACTTTTGGATGTGTTTTTAGTCAAGGTGGTTGATTATACTTTGAAGATTTAGCTTTTTGTAAATGTTCTTTGACTCTTTGGAGAAACTTATCAAAATATAAGAGTAGATAAAACCACAAAAACAGGCCTGCTTGGCATTTTCTGGTATTGTTTCTTTTTAACTACATAATGGAGGATCTTGTAATTATATTTGACATTCAGCTTGCAAGGGCTCTAATGGTAATCCTACCTGTAGTATCTTTGTAAAATTGCAGTTTCGTATTGCCAAAGATCAATTTAACAGAATTATGGTAATCTTAAATACACCTATACTGTTCACAAATCCGTAATTTATTTTTAGTTGTCTGTGGAACACTGGAATTAATTTTGCAGGATCAGGAATTTGTCTTTCAAATTTAGGACTTGATTAATTACACATCATTTTTACTTTCCTATTTCTAGCATTCCTCAGTATGGTCTCTAGAAGTAACAATATTTCACTTGCAGGGGTGTTGGTTATCCTTCACTTTGGCCATCAATAGATTGTACGCAGCCTCTTGATGTTAGCAGTAATTTTACTTTCGAAGTTATAGATGGAATTCTTTCAGGTAATACTTCTATATGACATAAATTTTCATGTCTATTTTACTTCAAGACTGAAAGGAATTCAACTTGATGAAAATTTTTGATTCTTCAGATATCAGTAAGGTCTTCAAGTACAAATTTGTTCACCTTGGGGGTGATGAAGTGAACACGAGTGAGTTTCATATTTTCCATTGTATCCATATTTACATTTTATCAAGCTAATTTGCATTAGCATATAGACATGTTTTGAGATGCTAATCTTTTCGCCTCATTGAATGAAATGTTTTTTGCAAATCAAGGATTTTAACAACTTGAGACTTCTGTTGAAGTAGCACTAACTACTCTTGTGGGAGCTAGAGTCTTCCTTAGATGACAATACTAGAAAATGCTAGAGCCTTCTTTAACTATCAAAGCTAGAAAAGACTAGAAAAAGAATCTTCCAAACAAATCTAGGATATACCACAAAGTATTTTCTTAACCGACATGGGAGTAGTATAAATAGCCATAGAATTTGTTGATATGGCCAAGGTACGTTCCTTGGTTCAAAGCTTCCATTTGGTGTTCAGTCCAACGTTAATCATTGGTGTGTATTGTGGTGTGTCCACTTGTGTGTCTTGTGGTGCATTCATTTGAATGTTCACGTTGTGTATTGCTTTTAGTGTCCCATTGTTGTGTGATTGTTAATATTTATCAAGTGATTTATTAGGTGTTTAATATATTTGTTGTGATACTACTTTATTTTACCTATTTGGGCCTACCACTTGGGAAATCCCCAACAACTTCAATGACCACTGGCCCGGAAAGTAACTTCTTCCACCTGGCACCCAAGATTGCTTATCTTGTAATTGGTTCAATGCAAATATAGGTTTTTTACATTGTTTCCTTATGGATTGAGTTCAGTGTATGCTCATATTGGTTCATGCCTTTAGCTTACGAAGTAATTAATTCCATTTTCTCCAAATCAGTTACAGTAACTATATGTTACTGATGTGGCGTGCAGGTTGCTGGACTTCAACTCCTCACATAAGCAACTGGTAACACTTCTAAAGCATTGCTTAATCTTTTGATTGTCTTTGTCAGAGTGTTCCTTAACTCTAATTTGAAGCTTTTAAATGAAAAATCATGAATGATAACAGGATTTATTAGGAATGTTTCCTCGCTATTTGTTGAATTTACAAGTTAAATATCTATATGGCATGGTGGAAAGAAACTGTGCAAGGATTGGTTTATAAAAGTATTTTACATAATAGATTAGGATAGTTTGTCTGTGAATTTCTATAGGTTACTTTACATGGCATGGGAACAAAAAGTTCAACAATATGGTCTTGTCTTAAACTTGGTATTTTACCATATCCTTTGGCCTTATAAAATAAGATTTGCTGTAGTTCTTTCGCAAATCTGAGGTTAAGTTTTAATATCTTATGGTTGGTATCCAGGTAAGAGACCATCTTCTAAGTTTAAGGGATAGGGTCCTGGATATATTCAAGAGTCTTTTGGACTTTTCAGATTCTAGAAAGAGTTCTAACTCCATATATCAACATGAACTTGGGAATCATTATTGTAGCCTAAATCACTTTTAATCACACTTACTCTATTTGAAACTAATATCCCAACACTTCCGATTTTGTTACCAGTGATACGTCATTATTATGTTATGCAGCAGCTACCATTACTGTATAAACAGTATTACAACTTTTGTCATCATATGTTAAATAACTATGTCTATTTTTTCAATGCAAGAAACCTGTGTCAGAGATGGTTTCATTTGCATACAATGCTTGAAGTTGTGTAACTTCAAACAATATGGACTGGCGGTTTAGGCTTACCAAGTTGCAGGGATAAATATAATTAGATTGTCGTAATGTGAGTATCAGTGGGACACTGATTGAAGATCAAAGAATAAGGATTGTAGATATTTGACAGATTTAGTTGAGAATTGCTCAACTGTAGCAAGAAATAGGGAGTCAAATAGCATCAAAAGAAATAAAATATTAGCAGAGGGGAAATTAGTGAAACGAATATTTCGGCTAAATGTTCTTAATTGACTATACAAAGCACGGCATATATAGGATTCTTGGAATTTGCATGAAAATGAATTTTATGCCTATTACGCCATACTTGGATGCCTTTTTTACTAAGTCGACTTTTCTGTTTTCTTCTGCCTATTCTGGTACTGAAAAAACTGTCTGCTTTAACAGGTTAGAGAAGAAAGGTCTTAACGAATCTGAGGCTTATCAGTACTTTGTTTTGGAAGAGACACAGAGAATGGCTTCATCCTATGGTTATGAAATCATAAACTGGTAAAATGTCATTAGCTTGAGGAAAATTTTCTGCATCAAGTGGGATTTAGTTAATGTTATGCATGCAAAATTTACAGGGAAGAGACCTTCGTCAATTTTGGCAGTAAGCTGAGCCGAAAAACTGTTATCCACCACTGGTATGCACCGATGTTATCTAGTATTTGACACATTGCCATATTGCACGTGTGTGTAATTTTTTTTTTTTGGGTGCAAAATTCATAGTGTACTCTGCCTAATCAAGCTATAGTTACATGGTAATCGTATACTGGAGTTATGAAAGAGTTGAGAGTATAGGTCTTTCTTATACAGATCTAGATATTTGATTTGGAAGAATTTGATGTGTAAAAAAATGTATACCACCTAAATTAGAATTTCCAATCCTTCTGAATAGGTCTGTTGTATATAAAAGAACTACGTTATCTACAACAAGATTAAAATGATAATTATCAAGTTATCCTTCCGCATTTTTGTGCACTTGAAGTTGTCTTGCCATGCTAACTCAAGGATTTGTGATCCCTTAGGTTCAAGTTTCAATCTAATTTGGTCATCGAAAAATGTTTATGAACTATTAATAGTCTGGATTAAATGGACATGTATGAATTCGTTATCAGGCTTAGGGGTGGTGTTGTTCAGCAAGCAACCGCAGCCGGATTTCAGTGCATAGTAAGTAACCAGGAAAGCTGGTACCTAGACAATCTAGGTACGACATGGCAAGAATTCTATGCAAACGAGCCCCTTACGAATATTACAAAGCCTAAGCAACAAGCATTAGTTATGGGGGGTGAAGTATGCATGTGGGGTGAACGTGTCGATGGGTCTGATATGATATGAACAAACTATATGGCCACGAGCAGCAGCAGCAGCAGGTATTCTCTTGTTTTTCTAATTTGGTACTTATATTGAAAATCTTGATGCCTTCAACACTATGAGTAATGAAATATGCTAAACATGGTTATTTTATGTGATCTTCTTTCTGTCTGCAAATGAATCTCTTGATCAACCAAACGGTTATTTCACAAACATGAATTATAGCTTATTGGAGCGAGAAGTTAAATCACAGACACAGACTCAATATGTGTTTAGGGAAAATGCATCGATGGACATCCAGATGTTAAAAGATGAATAAATCTATGTATGCAAACGTAAGCAAAACAATAATTAAGCAAACTTACTAGTGTAGGATATAGTGACTTTGTGATACTCCATTTGGTGTGCATTTATGTGTTTTTTTTTTATTTTTTATAAATATATGTCCTTCAAAGAAGACCTATAACTTGTGAGGCTATTTGACAACCCTTGGCAGCTCAAAATGGAAAGGGAGTAACAAAATTTATCACAAGTAAATCCAACATAAATGATAAAAAGAAATGTTTAGAATAAATACGGCTGAAAAGTAGCACGCTGCGCACCACAAGGTTATTAGGTTGGAGTCTAATGGCCTTGTATGGTATCAAGGAAAGACTGATTTGGCATCTGATTTAGGACATTACTAAGATATGATCCTTAAAGTTTCTTGATCGAAGGGAGTGAAATTTCATGCTTGCCCAAAAAGTACTAAGGACAGTAGTCATGAAATAACTTTCCAACCTGTAAATTCAAGTGCTATATATTATGGTCACAAAATATCTTTAACTGGTGTTTGAAAAGGATGATAGTAGAAATAGAAAATCAGGAAATTCTTTGTTGCGCTTTTATGGAGGGATTTGGATGATTTTAATTTCAGATCCAAATCCCTTCTAGTTGAGCACCCAAATTTCACCTAGGAATGAGATTGAGATTTTAATTGTTAAGATGGATGAATTTCAAATTCACTCAAATTTTAAGTCAATCCAAATCTACTCATCCACATCAAATCTATCATTTGAAACCCTTAATCCAAACGGACCCCAAAAGTTATTTTCTTCTTTTAATCATTCATGCAAGCCATTGTTCTAATAAATTTTTTGAAGCCATGGTTACAAAATAATGATCAAGATGGCTTCACATTAAGTCATTCTATGTCAACAAGCCATCTTTGTTGCTAGAGCTATTGTGGCAAATTTGGGTTATATACTTGTACTATCTTTAGTGCTTTCTTGCCTTGTCTTCCATCGTGAAATATTTGTTCGTAAGCTTTTGCTGATGTTTTGCCATTAACCATTCAATTTTCCCTTTGTTTTGGAACTAATGAAGAGAGACTATGGACATCTTACGATAACCTAGCCAAGAATTCAACAGAAGTTACAGAAAGGTTAGCACATTTTAGGTGTTTATTGAACCAAAGAGGAGTTGCAGCTGCACCATTGACCGGGCGCGGTTGGGCAGCTCCATTAGAGCCAGGCTCCTGCTACAAGCAATAGTCCAGTTCTCTTAAACACTTCTGATTCATGGGGATATTATATGGAGTTTTAATTGTACATGAATAGATGAACAGCCCATTTTTTTGAAAAGTGTTGAAAATGAGCCTTAATTAGTAAGGTTATACAACATTCCTTGCTCTATAAAAGGTTTGGTTATCTTGGATTCTAAGGGTTGCCCTAATCTTTGACATTGTAAAATTTGATGAGTGTTTTAACAAAATTTTCACCTTGTTGGTTGGTTGTTTAAAAAAAAAAAAACTGGACAAATCGTAATATGTTATGAGCCGCAAAAGGGGAACTCCACATACAACATTAAGAACAAATATAGGAGGTCTAGTCGTCTTATATTAAGAAAGAGGTAAGGTGTTCTAATCAATGTACATTTAGAAAGCATAATGAGATCAAATAACTCATGATTGGAACATAAAATATAATTTAATTACACTAGATTAAGAATCTTTTGCGGGCATAAAATGTGGCCAATCATCATAGCTTAATGACTAAGGAATGAAGTAATCATACGATATTGAGAATTAAAAAAGCAGACTAATCATATAATATTAAGAACTAATAAAGAAAATGCAGTCATATTAGATTAAGAAATATGAATGGACTTCTACTAAAAGTACATTTAAATACATAATGTGATGTAATAACACATCATAAGAACGTAAATTATGATTTAAAAGACAATTAAGAACCAAGAGCGGGCACTATTCATAAAAGATTTAGAACCAAAATGTGATCTAATCGTGCTCGAAAAGGATATGATAATTAAGGCCATTTATGCTTGCTGAATGACTAAAAAGAAGTTGTAATCAGACGACATTGGCAATATGAAAGGTCACTAATCAGACTATGTTATGAAATTCAATGGTGATATAATCATAAAAGATTAAGAATTAATAAGGGACATCCGATCGTATTAGACTAAGAAATAAGAGGTGCTCTAATCAAAGTACACATATTAAGATTTCATAAAGTGATTTAATTAGACTAGATTAAGAATCACAAGAGCGACTTCTAGTTATAAAAGATTTAGAATGAAAAGATGATCTAATCATAATTCAAAAAGAACAGAGAAATTAGGACAAAACATGCTTAATGGAAAAGGAAGAAGTAGTAATCGTCCGATTTTTAGAACTAGGAAATTGGACAAATCGTTCTATGTCGGCTCATAACGTAGTTCGATTAGTCTAGTTTCTTAGTTCTGAATATCGAACGATTAAAACTTCTTCCTTAGCCATGAAGCAATTATAATTGGCCTTATTTCTCTGCTAGTTTTGAAATATGATTAGATAATCTTTCAGTTCTGAATCTTTTCTTAATGGAACTCGCTCTTGGTTCTTAATCTATTCTACCTAAATCACATTATGCGTTCTTATTATGAGTTGGTGGATCACATTTTGTTTATAATGTACTTTAGTTAGAACTCCTTTATTATTTCTTAGTCTAATACGATTAGATATCCTTTATTAATCATTAATCTTGTATGATTAAATCTCCTTTGAAATAGCACCAACTTCTTTTGGTTCTTTTTTGAATAGTTATCGCTCTTCGTTCTTAATCTTGTGTAATTAAATCATGTTTTACGTTCTTAGGATGAGTTATTACATCACTTAAGTTTCTAAATGTATTTTCATTAGAACTCTGTTAATATTTCTTAATCTAATATGGCCCAATCTTCTTTATTAGTTGTTAATATTATATGGTTAGATCTCGTTTTGCGCTTCATAATGTGGAATAATTAGGCTCCTTCCTTAGTTTTGAATTTCGTATGATTACAATTTCTTCCTTAGTCATTAAGCACGAATAATCAGCCTCATTTTATAAATAGGTCCGGCAAGTAGTTTTTAATCTAGACTAATTAAATCACATTTTATGTTCTGATAATGAGTTTTTAGATCACATTTTCCTTTCTAAATGTACTTGGATTAGAACACCATACCTATTTCTTAATCAAACACGACTAGACCTTCTTTATTATTAGTTCTTAGAGTTGCATGAGGAGTTCTCCTGTGACAATTCATAACACAGTACGATTAGTCCAGTTTCTTACTTTTGAATATCGAATGATTACAACTTCCTCCTTAGCCGTTAAGCAAGTATAATTGGCCTTATTTCTCAACTAGTTTTCAAATACATTAGATCATCTTTTAGTTCTGAAACTTTAATAAATGGAACTCGATCTTGGTTCTTAATATAGTTCATCTCCGTTTACTTTTATCTCCATTTAGTATCTATTTATCTATATCTAAATAATTAAAACTTAAAATGATCTGAACATACCATTACTTTTATCTCATTAAGTAGATCATCATATCCAAAAATAAATTTACTCGGCAAAAAAATTTATCTTTGAATTTTATTTATATCACATTTGGATGGTGTAAATTTTTTTAGATTTTAATGAAATATAAAGTAATTTAATTAAACGGTAAAATATCATTATTGTTTTTTAATTTTTACAAAGTATTAAATTAAATATGATTTAAATTATAAATAGTTTTGATTTTTAAAGATATGGTTTTTTTAAAATTTAATTTTTAAGAGAAAATAGATGTTCCTTCATTTACACCTCCATTTACCCCTAAATGGAAAGAATTCTTATCCTCTAGATTAAATGTCATGTCCATTCTTTTGTAAGAATTTTTCAAATGTATTAATTAGTTTGATTGATTTCACTTGCTAATTTTGGAACTATAGTTTCTCTCAAATTAATTAACATCACGTGCAGATCACTAGTTTATAACTTTTTAAATACAATTTCAACTACAACTCACAATGAGAAAATTTGTATTTTAGTGTTTTCAGAAAATGCTTCTTATCATGTTTGCTAAGGAACGAACTATAAGTTTAGAGTTAATTTTATATAGACCGTTAGTGTAGAAAATTTTTTACACTATCGAGTGTGAATGCATTACACATTATACATGATAGTATAGAAAATTTTCTATACTGAAAGTGTATATAAGATTAACTCATAAGCTTAAGCTAGATTTATTAAAATTTATTGAGGCCATCCCGAATCAAGAGAATCTTAAAGATAATTTTCTTGATTTAAATTTGGATATAACTTTCCTTATTATTCTGATTTCAAATATATTGTTATTTCTTCCTAGTAGCAATATTTTGAATCATGTGTATTTTTCTTTCTCGAGTGGTTTTGTAAATTATATAAGTGCACATTGCTCTCTTTAATGAAATTAATCTTTTTAGGAAATATAACATGGTAGCAAAGCAGGAAATTTAAAAAAATTTCTGTATAATGGACAAAGAAAAGAAAGACGAAAATGATGATTTTTCTTCACCATACACCTTTACATTCTTCTGATAATTTCGGCTTAGCACTTGTTTCTTATTTACTCAAAGAAGACAATTATTCAACATGGATTCGAGCAATGACGAATGCTCTATTAGCCAATAACAAATTTAGTTTTGTGGATGGGACTCTTGATCAACCGGAATGAAACTTTTCTAATTCTGGTTCCTGTATAAAAACTAATTTCATGGTGAAGTTTGGGATCTTTAATTCTCTATTCATCCATCATTTTACGGTAATTTTTTTTTTGATTACACAACAAAAGAATCGGTTCTCACAAGTGAATGCTTCGCGCATGTATCAATTGAAGATGGACATAGTCAAGACGCAACAAAAAAAAAAAAATAATAATAATAATAATGAAAAAAATAAAAATTAGTTGCTATTTACTGCACTAAACTGAAGGGTTTTTGGGATGAGTATGGATCATTTTCACAACTTCCTGAATGTCCACCATTGAATTAAAAGAACTTATTTGATGAATGCAAATGTGGTGCATCAAAAATTTTTGCTGCTGGAAGGGAGAAAGAGAAGATTCAGCAATTTTTAATAGGATTGCGTGATCGGTACAATGTTGTTCGCTACACAGATCCTTAACACTAAGCCTTTACTTAAACTGGATTCATATACTTAGTAATTTAATTTTAAAAGTATTAAAATATATATTAAAATCAAGTACTTTTCTTAAGAATAAAGGGAAAAACACTATATTAATCCCTCACATTATACGCATTTGTATTTATTTAGTCCATCACTTTTAAAATGATAATTTTTAGTCCCTTACATTACACATTTGTATTTATTAGTCCTTCACTTTTAAAATGATGATTTTTAGTCCCTGACAAATGTAAAATGTTGAATTTTGTTCCTTGAATCAAATCCCAAGCATTTTGGCTTAAATTTGTCATATCCCTCACATATATAAAACGTTGAATTTTGGTTCCTGAATTAAATCTCGAGTATTTTTTGCCTAAATTTGTCATGTATTGTTCACATGACATATTTTTCGAGAACAAATTTATAAATTTATCTGAATAGAATATTTTATGAGTGCGAATGATATGAAGTAAGTGATTGATAAGTAATTTGTTTGTATTTACAATTATTTCAATATCTGACTCGTGGTATTTTTTTTCCAAATTTTATAATCCAATCCAATGCTCGAGTTTTGTGTTGGAAAGGAAAAATGAGTTCCTAAATTTTACTCAAAAAATATGTCATGTGAACAACACTAGACACGATTAATTCAGACCAAAAAGTGCTCGGGATTTAGTCTAGGTACCGAAATTTGACATTTTACATTTGTGAGGGACTAAAAATCATCATTTTAAAAGTGAGGAATTAAATAAATACAATGGGTAATGTAAGGGACTAAAATCATCATTTTAAAAGTGAGGGACTAAATAAATACAAATGAGTAATGTGAAGGACTAATAGAATAGTTTTTCCAAGAATAAATATAGATGGTAAAAATGAACTTTTTTATACAATTTGGAACCGTAACAGAATCAAAAAATCAATTTTAATAATAATTTGAACTACCTAATTTAGTCAACGAGTTCACAACAGCGTTTACTTCGTGAAAAATATGAACAATGGTCTAGTTGAAATCCTAAAACATATCAAGCACAAGCACTTTCCAAATGAGGTTCAATCTTCCGAGGAGCAAGTAATACCCTTTATTCATTTGACAAAGTGTTTAAGAATTAGTCTCAATGAGTAAGTCTCGAATTTGAACAAAGGGTATGCCTTATCGCAATATTGTAAACCCACCAAAACTATATACATATCTTATGTGTGTGCCAAAATTTTTCTTTTGGTAGAAAAATTATATCAACTCATTAATTTGAACATCAATAATAGAACTGCTTCCTTCATAACCTAGCTAATATACTTGCATATCATTAAATATGTCAAATTATTATCCTTTTCAGGGAAAACAATCCTATTAGTCCCTCACATTTCACATATGTACTTTTTTAGTCATTCACATTTAAAATGATGCATTTCAGTCCTCACAAATTCAAAATGTACTATTTTGGTCCCTCGACACAATTATTAAGATATTTTGGTCTGAAATCCTCACATGTGTATCGAATGCTACATTTTTTATGGAAAAATTTTGTACCACACAAATTTTAAATATTAAACGACACTACCTAAAACTTCCATCACCGCAACTTCAAAATTTTTACCTACCATCACCACCCCTATTCCCCTCTCTCGCGGCTTTTCCTCCGCTAACTCTACTCAGATTTCACCCAATAGCTCCAATGCTCTTCTTTTTTGGGACAATTTATTGTTTAAGGTTATGTACTATTAATTTTACAATTGAATATGTTACATTTTATATGCATGTGAGTATTTCAGGTCAAATTATATTTGTAATTGTGTTGAGGGACCAAAATGGTGCGTTTTAAATTTGTGAGAGACTAAAATGTATCATTTTGAATGTGAAGAACTAAAAAAGTACAAATGTGAAATGTGAGGGACTATTAAAGTCATTTTCCCTACTTTTCATGTTTAATTCACATGCATTGTTACTTTTATCATGATTTTTAATATTTTATTTACTTAAAAATTATTAATTTATCCATTATAGACATTTTTTGAAAGATGTTACAATTCTACAATATGATTCTACAATCCGATTCTAGCAATTTCAAATCCATCCTACGGGAATCCAGATTCAATAACTATATCAGATCACCATGACAAGAAAGAATGTTACTGTTGAAGGTGTTGCATTTGTTTTTATTAAAAACTCTACTAATACCTGCTAGCTCTAGCATTGTGATAGGTGCACGTGATACAAGTAAATTTTTTCGGAAAATACTATTATAAACTTGATTTTGAACTCTACCGGTAGATCTCGTGGTCAAAATTAAATTTTATAAAATTTTACTTACATCATTTGATGTCATAGATTTCATAACATTTAATCTACACCATAGGATCTACAAGTGGGACCATAGACCAGGTTTACCTCAATATTTCCCAAATTTTTTTCTGAGCATTGCAAGAAGTCTCAACACACCAAGGAGACTTGTTTTGAAATACATGAATATTTGGATTGGTGGAACAAAAATAAACAGAAGAATGTCAAAAATAAGGCAGCCAATAATACACAAATGACTAATCTGTCAAATAACAACACAATGTCACCAATTTCAGGACTTGTCTAAAGAGCAATAAAATCAACTCATGTCACTACTCAATCTTGGAGGATGGATTAAGATCAGAATCCTGTAGCTAACTTTGATGGTAAGACAATTTTTCTGTCCAATAAATCCATAGGATGGATTCTAGATTCGAGAGCTTCTAATCACAGGACACATCAAAAGAATGCCTTAACCAATGAAATTTTGATTGATTCAATGAATTTGCATAATGGTACCCTTGTTTCTTCCACTTCTCATGTAATTCTTAATTCATCTATTCACTTAAATCAGAAAAAGTATCTCCAAAATTTTCGGGATTGCCTCAATATCTCCAAATTTAAATCAGGAAAATTATCTCCAAGTTTTCGGTATTGCCTCAATAGAATTCTATTATCAAAAATTTCATTCTATCAATATGTGATTGTTTTTCTTATTCCAAAATTTCCCAAATGATGTGTACATTAGTGAAATTGTTCATTTCACAAAATCTTTCAGGTTAGTTTATAGGACCAATTTCCTTTTATAGATCTCAATTTATACTTAATTCTTAGTTTACACACTCAATTTTAGCTTTAAACATTTTGCACCCCAACTCTGAACTTTATTCTACTTCAATCCAATTTTCAACATCATCATCAAATTTAGTGTAATCTTTGCGAATCTTTGCTCTTGCACCCAAAATATCATAGTAACATTCTTGTGAATCCTCTTAATTTATTATATAAACAAAAAGATTTTGTTGATTTTGGTAATGGTATTGAAATTTGGACTCGAGTGGGAGAAATTTGAAAATTAGAGATGAAAAATATCTAAAATTAAAATTAAAAGTATAAAATAAATATTTAATATAAATTAAGAGGTGAATAATGAAATTAGACATAGTTTATAACGGACCATGTCTTAGTTTCATTTTTAGGATACATCTTGCTGGACATATTTGAAATGCTCTAATAATTAAACGAGACAAGAATACTTATCAAAATCTAGAGCAAAGTCAACGAACTATCTGAATCATTATTGTGAATGGATGTGAAAATAGTAATAAAGTCTAGGCATGTAGTTACTATTTTCGAGAGTGATTTTGCCCACGGGATTATATCCATCGGTGTCAATCGGGATCACTGAGTTATCAATCTCTAGAACAGAATTGCGATACTCGATCGCGTGTACTGTACCAAGTAAATTTTCGATTTATTCGATTTACTATTGGGTTACCTAGTACCATATACTCGATCGCGTGTACTGACAAGTAAATTTCGATTTATTCGATTTACTATAGGGTTACCTAGTACCATATCGCGTATACTGACAAGCAAGTTTTCGATTTATTATAAGGTTACCTAGTACCAAGAGTATGAGAGAAAACAGAAGCGAAGAAGGGATTTGGTATGCTTAAAAAATAACCCGAAGGATGGTATTTATACGGAACAAATTACAAGAGTTTGAGGGTAGCAAGTATGTTTGAAAGAAAAAATGGAACCAAACAGTCTCCTAACTAAAGTGAACTGAGTTAACAATGTGAATACTGTGTGAATATCAATGTGAGCACTAAAGGAGGCAGAATTTTACAAGCAACTAGTTACTAGAGTTTTTACATATAATTGGTTATTATAAATGAATAAAAACTCTAACAGATCAAAAGTGAAGGAAAAAAAAAAATTATACAAGAAGTAGAACTCTAATGATTTGCTCGCACGAATCTCAGCGCACCATATATAGACCACTTGTTTATAACTTTTAAAATCAATTTCAACTGCATGTCACAATGAGAAAAATTGTATTTTAGATATATTTGTTTCTGAAAAATGCTGTCTTATGATGTTCGTGAGGAATGAATTGCAAATTTAAGCTAGATTGTTAGAATTGTGTTAATCTTCTATGCACCGATGATAAACTTAGTTTACACCATCTACTCTCCAATATATACAACATCATAAGTGGCTATTAGTAACATGCTACATTAATAAATAAAGAATTATTCCCATAAAAAAAAAAAAATGAAGGATTATTAAACTAAAATTCCGTTGTAAAACCTTTGATTAAATACTCAATTTTTGTCTATCTTCTATACTCTCTTTTACTTCACTGTGACTCATTTGCTACCACCGCTCGAAGTTCAAGCCCTAGCCACCTGTTTTATAGCCATAGGGACATGCAAGTTCCTAGCCACCCCTTTTATAGCCATAGTGACATGCAAGTTTCCACACAATTGGCCTCGATCATGTGCTTAATCGTTACGACGGCATGGCCACTGCTTCCTCTACCTCGAAAGTCTCGTTGTCCAAACTCTTTAATACGATCATCGTGCAGGATGAAGACATGATGTTGTTGTTGCTGCTGCTACGGCTAGTGATTGAAATAAAAGACGAACTTTGGGGAAAAAACTAAGAGATATATTCAATAAAGGGAAAAGGATCTTGATAGTCTCTCACATTTTATATTTGTACTTTTTTAGTCTCTCACATTTAAAATAATGCATATTAGTCCATCACAAATTCAAAACGCATCATTTTGGTCCCTTGATACAAAAAACGGGCTATTTTGATTTAAAATACTCACATGCTTATTAAATGTAATATATTTAAGTACAAAATTGACCAAGTGCTACATAATTTTTAATGCTAAATTTTTCCAAAAAAAAGACGAAGGATTTGGGCTGTTGGAGTAGAAGTGGTGGAAGAAAAGTAGCAAGGGGAGAGAATAAAGGTGGTGATGGTAGGTGGTAATTTTGGGGTGGTGGTAGAGGAGGTTTTAAGTAGTATTGTTTAACATTTAAAATTTTTGTATTGTCAATTTTGCCTATGAAAAATATAACATCTTATACGCATGTAAGTATTTAATATTTCAGGTCAAAATATGTCCATAGTTGTGTTGAAGGACAAAAATGGTGTATTTTGAATTTGTGAGGGACTAAAATGCATCATTTTAAATGTGAGGGACTAAAAAAGTACAAAAATAAAATGTGAAGGACTATTAGGGTTGTTTTTCCTTGAATTCTGAATTCTTAAAATAGAGAGAGCAAGTAGGGTATAAATTATTTCCAAATGGAATTAGGATTCGATTTTGTTAATTGGCATCCAATTTAATATATAATTTCTTCGTCACTTTTTCCAATAAAGCAAAGGAATAGATAATTTTATGGTAACTTTCCTAATTTTGCATTAATCTTATATATCCTAGCAGCTATTGATGATGTTCAGAATTAGCACATGATAGATTCCCCAAGATTATTCTAGAAGTGTTTATGTTACAGCCTCATTAAGGCCAATATGTAATTTACATGTAGGTTCAGCTAGTGGAATAGTGACCCAACTCCTCTCATATATATCTATAAATAAGGGGTTTGGATTTCAATATAATTTCTAAATTCTCTCTTCAGCACTCTATTTTCTTTCTCCACAAACTTCTCACTTCATCATTTGGCGCCGTCAGTAGGAATCGTCAAAAATTTTCCACTTTTTCAACTAATTTCAGCAGTCTCCTCTATCAACATTGTTTCGTGAAGATGAAGAATCGAGGCACGAGACGCATTGCTAGCAAAGAGACAGAGTGAGCAATCTGCACCTTTTACTACAGAATGACGAAGTTGAGGACTCGGTGCATGCAGCCATATCGAGGCTCAGCAGAAACAAAATGATGTTTTGAAATATATCGCTGATCACTTTGAGTCCTTCAGAGTGTTTGTTAAGAAGCACAAAAACCAAACTCCATCCGAGCGCTCAAATCAGGTGATCACACTGCGAACCGAACAATAGTAAATCCCAGGCTGAAGACCTGGAAAATAGTGGATAAATGCCGTGAGTCTGAATGATGTCCAGCATAAAATCACAAAGTCGTGCTTGGACTCTTACGAGTCGTACTCAGCAACAACCAGGCCAGAACTGTTGCTGGTGCATGACAGACTCGATGCACAATCCTCAAAAAGCACTGAGCAGATAGGCCCTTCCTCGACTATCTTAAAATAGCTCGACGAGCAGAGTCTCGAGAATAAAATCCAAGAGATCTTGAAGAAAAACAATCTGGTGTTGCATGCTTCTGTTCTGAAAGAGATAGATAGAGATCCATTCACGGCCTCTATCAAGACCGAGCCACTTCTGTCGCAGTTCAAATTGCCCGATTTTGACCGATACAAGAGAGACTCTAATCCATCTGGCCACTTGCAGCGTGTGGTGGCTGTCACAAGTCTCTACGGTTATAGTGACACTATCTGGTGTAAATTATTTGCTACTACACTCCATGGACTAGCACAGAAATGGTTCCAAGAGTTGCTGATGAACTTAATCGCCACCTTCCATGTGCTAGCAAAAGCCTTCCTTGGTCATGTTCGAAGCAAATCAAAGTTGCAGAAGGACACTTCGCACCTCATGAACATTTGTCAAAGACCTGACGAGTCGCTTAACAAATTTTTGGATTGATCCAAATAAAAAATGTTGATGAAAAAATTCTGATTGATGCTTTCTGCGACGGAATCCGACATGGAAGTTTCAATATTGAGATAGCTAAGAGGATGCCTAATACATACTCCGAACTATTGGAGAAGGCATTGGAGTTGATTTGAGGCGAGGAGTCCAACAGAACTAAGAGGAAAATGTAGGACTCTAAGAACTCCAAACCCCCCATCCTCCAAAGAGTCGAGAGGTCATGGATAGGCTGAACTATCCCAACAACAGGTCATTGGCAAATCGGGTAGTCCACCCGAACAACAATATGGAGGCCTGGCCTCCGAGGACGAGAGTCTTCCCAGATTCAGATTTTGTACCGCTCAATACATCAAGGAGGGAAATACTGTACCAAGTACAGTACTTGGGAGTTCTTGAGCCCTCCCTCCAATGATGTCAGGACCCAACCAAAGGGACAAATCCAGGTACTGTGTATTTCATGGCCAGCATAGTCATGATACAGAGGCCTGCAATCATTTAAAGGTCGGAATAGAAAAAGCCATTCAAGATGGGCACCTACAGTAGGTCATCAGCTGAATTACTGATGAATTTTAGAGAAACGCCAACTATAGGGCAAATCGGGCGCAGCCATGACCTTACCCATCTCATCAGCCGAACCGCAATGGCCAAACTAGGAACAATCTGGCGGCTCAAGACGAGTAAATCCACGTGGCCGGAGTGGTAAATACCATAGTTGGGGGGCCAATGACTGGGGAGAGATTTATCTTTATAACGCTAGAAAAAAGTATGCAAGATACGTATCCCCAGACGAGGATCGAGACAAACGTCTAAAACCATTCATGAGCCTCAGGTACACATCGGATAATCCTATCCCTAGCCGCATGCCACATAATGACCCCGTGGTAATCCATGTACAAATGGCTGGCTATGAGATGCATAGAGTATTTGTAGATACTGGAAACTCGGCTGATATCATTTTTTGGGATGCTTGGGAGAAGATACATGTGGACTCCTCCTTGATAAAACCTTTCAAAACCCTTATGGTAGACTTCACTGGTGACTCGGTCGTACCAGAAGGTCAAATAATGTTTCATTTGACCCTTGGAACTCCTCCGAAGCACAGTATTGAGATGACCAATTTCGTCATCGTAAAAAGAGATAGTTCCTATAACATGATCCGTGGCTAACCCATGCCATACACATATAAGATCCTTCCCTCTGTGTTTCACATCAGAATTAAGTTTATGTTGAGAAACGGATCTGAGGGCACAGTGACGATTGGGAACCAGCAGGAGGCTCGGACCTACTACATGATGTTCTTACGGTCCCAATTCCAGACCATGTTTATTGCTGATAAAATATTCTTGCAAACCTTTGATGCTCTGTCCACCTCGGCCATTCTTAAAGAGCCTATAACCGACCCGAGGATGAGAGAAGAGAACGCAAGGCCACCAAGGAACACGACAGAGATGACAGAGTTACCCGAGTCTAAGGGGAAGGGCAAGGACAAAATTGAGCCACAAGACGAGGTGCCCATCAAGGAGATACTGCTGGACCCGAGCATCCCGGACAGGAAAATAAAAATTTGTGCGATCTTTCCAGTGGAACTCAAAGCTCTTCTCTTCAAACATCTTGCTGAGTACAAGGATGTGTTCGCCTGGATTGTTGAGGATATGCCTTGCATTCCTCGAGAAATTATTGAGCATAAGCTTGGCGTGGATCCAATGTACAATCCAATCAAGCAAGAAAAGTGTCTTTTAGGTCCAGAGCGTAGTTTAGTAATTGAAACCTAGGTAGATAAACTTTTAGCTGCTAAAATCATTAGAAAAGTGTTGTATACAACCTGGCTTTGTAATCCCGTCCTTATAACTAAACAAGATTTGTCTTAGCATATATGCCAAGACTTTAGTGATCTCAATAAAACTTGTCCAAAGGACAGTTATCCGTATCCCCGAATCGATATAGTAGTCAATTCTTTTATTAGATTTTATGTTTTACATTTCTTGGATACATTTAAGAGGTACCACTAGATCTACATGACAAAAGAAGATGAAGAGAAAACCTCCTTCATAATTGACCGAAGCACATATTGCTATACTATGATGTCCTTTGGACTAAAGACTGCGGGAGCCACATATCAGAGACTCATGAATAAAGCGTTCAAATCCCAAATAAGACGAAATATGAAAGTGTACATGGACGATATAGTGGTAAAAAGCCGAATCTTTGAAGAGACTTTGGAGGATCATAGAGAGACGTTCTAGACATTGAGATCAATTTGGAAGAAACAGGCTGAATCCTAAAAAGTGCACATTTGGGGTTCCATTAGGAAAATTCTTAGTGTTCATAGTTTCTCATCGGGAAATTGAAGCAAACCCCGAAAAAGTGCAAGCTATAATTAATATGAAGACTCCTGCCTTTGTAAAGGAAGTTCAGAGACTTCACTAGGAGAATGGCAGCCCTAAATTGGTTCTTGTCCAAGTTAGCAGAAAGAGGCCTGTCATTTTTCCAGCTTATGAAGAAAACAAAAAATTTTCAATGGACGGAAGAGGCTCGAAGGCCTTTGAAGAGCTTAAGAGATATTTAAGTAATTTGCTGAAACTCGTGTCGCCTCAAAAAGGAGAACCATTGTACTAATACATCTTAATTGTAGATTTGGTAATTTGTTCTATCCTATTAAAACAAGACGAGCACGACAAGCAGTGCCCTATATATTTTGTAATCAAGGTGCTTCAAGGACCATAAAGGAACTATACACTTATCGAAAAAACTTCATTTTCTTTGGTGATGTCAGTTCAAAAATTGAGGCCATATTTTCGCAGGCATAAAATATATGTCCTAACGAACTTCCTATTTAAAAACATATTAAGCAAGCCTGATACTTTGGAAAGGATGTTGAAATGATCTGTGGAGTTATTTGAATTTGACATCATGTTCAAACCACAGACGGCCATCAAGGCACAAGTTCTAGAAAATTTCATAGTCAAAAATTGCGAAACTGAGAAGTTAGAACTAATTATGGTAGTGGATCAATTGAAGGTGCTTCAACTAAAAGAAGACCTTGTATGGGAGGTTCATGTGGATGGAGCCTAGTTCGAATCCGATGAAGGTATAGGTATTATAATTTGGACACCGGAAGGGGATTATCTCGCATATGCTCTAAGGTTCGGGTTCCCAGCAACGAATAGTGAAGCTGATTACAAAGCACTCATCTGCGGGATGAAAATAGCTCATCAAATGGGAGTTCGAATCATAAAGATACATTCTAATTCATAGCTGGCTGTGAACCAAAGTCTGGGATCCCAAAACCAAACTATGAGGCCCGAGGCATGATCTTAAAGAAGTATCTGTTTGAGGTGAAGAACTGGATGTCCAAATTCAAAAAAGCAGATATAATCAAAATCCCCCTAGCAAAAAACACCCATGCGGATGCGTTGTCAAAACTAGCCTCGACAATTTACTTACACCTAAAAAAAGAGATATTAGTAGAAGTACAAGACTTTAGGTCCGTGGATCCTATGGACAAAATTATGGATATCCATTTAGACATCGGATGGATGGAGCCTATAGTAAGTTATCTTGGCAATGATAAACTTCCCAAAGACCCAACCGAGGCCAGAAAGGTTAAATATAGAGCCGTAAAATATACACTGATTGATGGAGTTCTATATAAGAAAGCTTATCTATGCCCGCTGTTGAGATGCCTAGGACCATCCAAGGCTAACTATCTATTAAGAGAAGTACACGAGGGTATATGCGGAAGTCACATTGGACCAAGAAGCTTGGCTCATAAAGTCTTGCTTGCAGGATATTAACTCATATTGACCTACTTTACATTCGGATGCAGATGATTTAGTGCGGAAGTGACATCAATGCCAAATACATGCACCTATTCCCCGAAGACTTGGATCGGACATGGTCTCTATCCAAAGTTCTTGGTCATTTTCTCAATGGGCAATAGATATTTTGGGTACACTTCCAAGAGGAGTAGGCAAGCTTGAATTTTTGGTAGTAGTAATCGACTACTTCACCAAGTGGATTGAAGCTGAACCGCTAGCCTTGATTTCTGGGAAGTCAATGGAGAAATTCTTTTGGAAGAATATTATTTATCAGTTCGGGATCCCCTTGGTTCTTATATCCGAGAATGGAAAACAGTTTCAAGGGAAACCTTTCAAAAGCTTCTGTTCTAATCTCGACATAAAACAACACTTTACTTCGGTGGCACATCCCCAAGCGAATAGACAAATAGAAATCTGCAACCGAACCATACTGATGGGACTCAAGACTCGGCTAGGGTGGGCCAAGGGTGCGTGGGTAGAGGAATGTTCGCAGTCTATGCTGCCCAGTGTCCTATGGGCATGCAAAACTATTCCTCGAACAGCGAATGGACACATACTGTTTAGTCCGGTATATGGTTTCGAGGCTGTCATTCTCATAGAAATTGGGTTACCTTCGGCTCGAGTAGCACTATGTGACTTAGAACAAAATGACGAGGCCATAAGAACTAGTTTAGATCTATTGGAGGAGAGAATGTTGGATTTATCTCTCTGAGAAGCCAAGTATAAACAAATCATGGCTAGACATTACAACTTAGTTTCAAGCATGGATACTTGCGGCCTGGAGACTAGGTGCTTCGAAGAAACGAAGCAAGTTGGGTTGAAGGAACGAGAAAGTTGGATTCAAACTAAGAAGGCCCTTATCGTGTGATAGAGGCTCACAGGTCGGGCTATTATAAGCTTGTAGACATGAAAGGGGATCCTATTCCTAGAATGTGGAACATTGTAAATTTGAAGAAATATTATCAAGGAATGTAATGAAAATCTATTTTCCCACAAAATCAATAAGTGATTCATGATAAAGTTCATAAGCAAATGAACAAATATGCACGAGGGCTGAGACTTAGTAGTCCCTCTCTAGAAATTCGAGCCGCTCCGACCTGCCGAAGTACTTATGAGGTCCGGACCAGGTTCAAGGAAAAGAATGATAAGGATAGAGACCTAGTGTTCCCCCCTCGAGGGCTGAGACTTAGTAGTCCATCCTCAAGAAATTTGAGCCGCTCTGACCCGCCAAAGTGCTAAAAAAACCCGGACTAGGTTCAAGAAAAAGAATTTTTAGAGGCCTGAGACTTAGAAGCCCCCCCTTAGGCTGAGACTTAGTAGTCCCCTCTCATGAAACTCAAAACATTCTGACCTGCCGAAGCGCTTAAGAGATCCGGATTAAGTTCAAAATAAAAAAGAAAAAGAATTTTTGGAGGGCTAAGACTTAGAAGTCCCCCCTTGATGGTTGAGACTTAGTAGTCCCCCCCTCAAGAAATTCTAACTGCTCTGACCCGCTGAAGTGCTAAAGAGGTCTAGACATAGGTTCAAGAAACAAAATCAAGAGGGCAAAAGCCTAGTGGCTCCCCCTTCAAGGCTGAGACCTAGTGGTCTCCCTAAAATAGAATTGAATCGTTCCAACTCGTCGAAGCACTTAAGAGGTCTGGGCCAGGTTCGAAAAAGAAAGAAAAACAAAATTCAGAGGGCTGCGGCTTTGAAGGGCCTCTCCCGAGAAAAGTAAACTTATCTGACCCTTAATGTCATTAGACGGGAGAGTACAAACATTTAATTGCAAGCGTTAGGAAATTTACTTAAGCATTTTGGTGAGACAACAGAATGGCAATTATAAGTTTGTTATTTTATAAGACTGATACTTGGAGCATTTGGCATAATTTAGAGATAAGAAGAAGTAAGCCAAAGCAGGAAAGAAACAAGAACGAAGTGAAGTACCAAGAAATTTGAAATTTTATTAACATCAGAAGGCTCTAGTTATTACAAAATGATCCTAACTATTGCAAAAGGCGATCATTACAAAACAGGCTTAAAGTGCTTCGTGTATTAGAAGGCTATGCTAATGAAGTGGAGGCTGGGTCCATAGGTTCAGACTCAATCTCAAGAGCAGTGGTTACAGGCTCATTATTTTTTGAGGTTGTAGCTTCAAGAGGTCCAGGGATTGGCATTGGGGTCTTGAATTGTGCCTGCAAACTGTTGATGACCCCTTCGTTGATGGAGGCATCATAAGGCAACTTCTTGTACAGATCGGGGTTCTTCACGAAGAGGTCACATGCCGTAGTGAACCCCATAGTGAAGAACTTCTCCGTGAAAGACTTCAGCATTGCGTCCTTCTCTTCTAAAGCTACGAACGCATTTCTTTCTCAGACAAGGAGCTCGCCTCGCCTCGCCTCGGCCATCTCTGCTTCTTCTTGGAGTTGAAGAATCCTCTACTCTTGATCAGCAATTTTTCTATCTCGATCACTGATGTCAACCTCCAAAGTCTTTTTCTCCATTTTATCTTGACGAAGTCTGTCCCTCACTCCGTCCAGTTCGGCCCTTCACCTCATCATATTTTTTTTTCCGCCTCTATGTTGCATTTAAGTTCATTGGCCTTCATGGTCTCCTTCACTTTTTGGTCCATCTCGGCCTTGGTGTGGGCCAACTCCTGTTTCATCGAGTTCATCGTGGAGTTGAAAGAGGCCTCTCGCTTGGCAATAGCAGGCAAAATGGTATTGGTCTGAAACATTAGAAAGAATAAGTCAAAATTTTGGAGGAATTGAATATACAAAACTTTGATAAGAAGGGTAAAGTAGGAGTTATTATGTTCATTAGGCTGACATGCAATTAGTCTAGCCTTTTGTTGGGGAGTGAGCCTATTCACGTAGGGCACATCTAGAGACAGAGAAATGAACTTTGCCTATGCATGAGCCATCCTTGCAAATTGTGATCGATCATTAATATCGATGGGGGGTGGGAAAGAATTGAGTACTCCCTGAGGTGCGGGGGCCGGAAGGAGGTTAATTGATACTTGGGTCCAAGGTAGATCCTGAGACTCAGCCAACCTTCTCTCATGACTTCTCAGGACTATATTTTTTGCCTCCTGAAAAGTCAAAAAAAAAAATAGTTAGCCAGAGATCACAGCTGCATAGTAGAAGAAAGTGAAAAAGAACTAATGAAAGTGAAGCTTACCATGGGTAGTAATAAACTGCTTACTTAAGGAGAGGTTCATGTAACCCTTCCCAGGGGTCCTCATTAGTGAATCGGAGTTTGAAGGTCCTGATTGTGATGGGGATGAGGCAGGTGTGACCGAGGAAGAGGCTCCAATTTCGAGAGCTGTAGTCTTTGGTCCTCTTCCTGGTGACTCGAACTACTTCAGGCTCTGGTCGGGCCATAGGTTGTATAGCTAGGGTGATTGCTCGATCATCACCCAAGTCTCTCAGAGTAGCTTTCTCTTTGGAAGTTAGATCCACCGTTGCTACTGGGGTAGCACTAGCACTCTCTGAGGTAGCGCTGATGGTAGCTCTGACTTTACGAACGAATATCCATTAGCAGGCGATGGGTCAGACTAGCTCGATGAACCTACACCAGTGGCGTGGATGGTGGAAACAAACCCTCTCTAGATTGCTCCGAGCTCTGCAAAAGATAGGTTTGTCAACTCGGACTACAAGAATATATATGTAAAAAGAAAAAACCTTTGTGAGGATCGTAGTTCTCAGGAATATTATGAGAAGGGAATAATCCAGCCCAGGCCAAGATACTGTCGGAGAGGATAGTTGGCTGGTTATGATAGTATATTTTAAGATTGGACTTGATGAGCCTCTTAGCATCATTGGACTTCGGGAGAGAGGTGTTTTTTGTTCTTAAGTTTTCTTTTACTAGGATCCAGGGACCTCAGGGCATGGGAGGATCTAGAAAACGAACAAAGATGAAAGATTTCTTCCAATCATGAATGGAAAAGGGGTTTCTCGAGATGAGCTATTTACCCAGAGCTCGGAGAGAAACATAGAAAATCCCTTCATTGGGAAAAGTTTTAACATCATTCCAAATGTGTCTAAGGACAGGGGGATACTATACAACTTACAAAGGAAAGAAAATCCAATAACTTGAGTTGAATGGCGTTAGGGTCAGTTGCGGTATGTTAATATCCCAATGGTCAAAAAGTTGAACAAGAAGAGTGGCGATAGGGAGGCTCAGCCCAGTCTCGAATTGCTCCTGATAAACTGATAAGTAACAAGCAGGGGGCAAGTGCCCTCGGTCCTTGGACGTTGGGAATTTGATAAGTGCTTTCCTAGGAAACTGATATCTGCCCCTAAGAATTTTTATGTGCTCGGGGTATTTAGGGTTTGAAGGTCAGGGTAGTCATTATGAGGGGATCGGCTGAAAAAAGTTCTGAAAGAAAGTTCAAAGGGACTGTTGTGAGGAAGACTTCGTCGAAAGGGTTAAGCAGCCTATCAACTTCATTTAAAGGGGAAAAGGGTTGCGGAGTGCTAATTAGAGAGGAAGGAGTGAACGTACCAGCCATTTCTTCTGGTTAAAAAGCTTGGAAAACTCAAAAAGCTTGGACTTTGCCGGGAAAAACGGCGAACAGCGTATGGCTGAATGTGGGTGGTGTTTCTGGACGGAAAGACAGGGGATTTTACCGGAAAAGTAAAGGTAGGAAAGGAATGAGGAGTGAGCAGCAGGCAGAAGGAGGCTGGGGAATTTTCGCACGAAGGCAAAGAGCAAAGGTAGAACTAGGGGAAAAAAGTGAAGTTATAAAGGGGAATGGGGTATAAATAGTATGAAGCACTTTAATCTCGAATGTTCTTTAGTTGGGAGAAAATGTAAGTTTTCATTTGAAAATTGGGAGAAAAATGAGGGGTTAAAAATTTTGAAACATGGGTTGACTTTTGAGTGGAAGCAATAAAAGCAGGAGAAGAAAACGAACATTCTGTAGCAAAAACATCAATAACGCGGCACAACAAATGCAACAATATCTTAGTGCAGTGCACGAAATAATAGTGCATCGGGGCTCGGTAAGCAGCAAGCACAATGTGGGAGTAATCGTTATGATAACGGCACGCTTCATGGGGAAACTCGTTGTTGTGGGAAAAAGGAAAGAAACCATGGACTTTTTGTTGAAGGGGCCTGGGAAAGGTTGGGGTTCGCAAAAACTTCGGCTAAGGGAATGTGCCTCCAGTTCGACACGTTACAGAACAAGGAGCAGAACTTTTGTATCATTGCTTGGAGAAAGTTGCAGGGGACTTATATTGATTGTTTTTGGCTCGGTCCTGACCCCAAGGTTTGGCACCAAGCCGAGGGGACTATTGATGATGCTCAGAATTAGCACATGACACATTTCCCAAGATTATTCTAAAAGTGCTTACGTGGCAACCTCATTAAGGGCAAATTTGTAATTTATATGTAGGTTTAGTTATTGGAATAGTGGCCCAACTCCTCCATGTATATCTATAAATAAGGGATTTGGGTGCTAGGATTGTCACCTATGTTACTACTGAAAGTCTCTCTCAATACAATTTCTAAATTCTCTCTTCAGCACCTTATTTTCTTTCTCCAGAAACTTCTCACTTCATCAGCTATCTCTATAAATTCAAGATGAACAATATTATCTGGAGAAGATTTTTCATTACTGTGGATTTTCACAATTACTATTTTTTGAAATTAATACTCTTTAGATCCTTGAAGTATAATATAATATGAAACCATTGATTTTAAGTTCAATACAAGATTTACGTGAAGGTATCAGAATCCAGCCCCTAAAAAATTATGAAACAGAGGATTTTCCACTGTTACTATATAGAAATACAGATTTATTTCACTGATAGAGTTGAGAGGGAAGAAGGTGAACACAACAGTGGAAAAAAAAAAATTTTTTTGATGAGATTCAGGGTT
Organism: Cinchona pubescens; assembly: GCA_025175665.1. Lineage (NCBI taxonomy): Eukaryota > Viridiplantae > Streptophyta > Magnoliopsida > Gentianales > Rubiaceae > Cinchona > Cinchona pubescens. The sequence goes on along the minus strand of JANKKI010000051.1, from coordinate 6,557,769 downwards.
GATTTAGTTGGATGTGAAATGTTTTCTTGAAAAATATTTTATTGAAAAAGTATTATATATGAAAAACACAGTTTATTTTTTTATACAAATTTTCAGTGTTTGGTTGACAAAATACAAATACTTTGAAATATAACTTTTTAAAGTTTGTCATCTTTAATTTTATGAATATGAGAAAAAAAAATTTATAACAATTGTAATGAGTACTTTACAAGTGATTGTGGTCACTAAAAAATTGAGTTTTTTCAAAATTAAATCATAATGTTAAAATATATTGTAAAAATAAACATAATGATAGTTATATTTATTGTGGGTCCCACAATGAAGAGAAAAATAAATGGACAATAATTGAAAATGAAAATAAATTTAGTAAATGAAGTTATAAAATTAAGTATTTGAGATTTAATGTCATTCTTCAACTATCCAAAAAACAACTTATATTAAAAAATTCCAATAGGGGAAAGAAAATTAGAAAATATTTTACATCGAAAAATATTTTCTGGTGTTTTGTGTCCAGAAAATTTGTGGAAAATATTTTTTGAAAAATATTTTCAACCCAACCAAACAGATCCTACATAGAGTTTTTTTGTAATTACATAGAGTTTGATGAGATTCAAACATAAAGTTTACTCGTAATTACAATTATTTATTAGTTTAGGATTCTAGTTAATTTAAAACTCTAATTTTTAATAGAGAACAGGAAATAGTAAGTCATATTAGTGAATTGATGTTGTAAAGTAAGTATACACCATCGGTGTATATAAGATTTATCTCTATTTAGTAATTTCATTCTACCAATACGCGATTAGCTTTTCTTATTCCAAAATTTTCCTAATGATGTGTATATTAATGAAATTGTTTATGGTAAGACCATATTTTCCTGTGACTTAGGTCATGGGTTCGAATCACTAACAGGGTAGGTGGAAATCTATTGTAGATCTTTTTTTCTTTTTCTTTTTTTAAATGTAAAATTGTTCATTTTGCAAAATAGTTTATAGGATCAATTCCATTTTGCACCCCTCAAATTATACCGAATTCTTATTTTGTGTCTTCAATTTTAGTTTTAGATACTTTGTGCATCCAACTCTGAACTTTGTTCTATTAAATTCAATGTTAATTTAACACTGTCATCAAATTTAGGAAAATCTTTGTTCTTATACCCAAAATATGATAGCAACATTATTGTACATCCCATTGAATCTATTGTACAAACGAAAAGGTTCTATTAATTTTGGTAATAGTGTTAAAATTTGGACTGAAATAGAAGAAATTTAAGAGTAGGGGGTGCAAAATATCTAAAATTGAATTGAAAATGCAAAGTAAAACTTAGGAATAAATTAAAAGGTGCAAAATAGAATTAGACCTAGTTTATTATGGAACATTTTTAGGTCCATTTTTAGGTTCATTCTTACGATATTTCTATCTATTACTACACATGAATTTCGAAATGTATTATTTGTCTAGTGATGTGCCTCCATTTCTAACTTTTAATTGGTTTAACATTACTTCATCGTCTTGTTTACGTGACGTTTCCTTGAATTTTAACATTACTTGTGGAATACTGTTTGCGGATATATGAATTTTAAGCCTCTAATGTAAGAGTGCATGGGATAAATTCTTAGGTTCATAAAGCTTGTGCAAGTAGTAAGTGTCTATATGATTGGGGTAAAACATAACTAAATCGTGATTCTCCCAAACCATTACTTTTGCTTTTCTTTTTTTCTTTTTTTTCCTGAACTATTTTGGCATTTGCCAGAAGATTTTGCAAGATCGCTCTCGTATAGATATAAGTTATATGAAGATCCCTTTTTGTAGATTTAGGGGCACTTGGTTCTGAAAATGAGAAGAAGGAAAGTAAATGCTAGTTCTTTACTAAAAATAGAAAGTTCTATTACTCCTAAAGAAATCTTATCTTATCCTACTACTACTACTAAACAATCTATCACTTTTTACTATATGTTTTGGGTGTACACAATAGGTTAATTTATAATTTTCACCGTCTTTCCAAAAATGGCCAACATTCCTTTGTTTGTAAACCAATCCGAACGTGATGTCATTTTTACCTGCTCAGGATTCGGCACTGTGGTGCTGCACTAGGGTTGACTAGGGTTTCAGCTAGTAAGCACTACAGTATGAAAATTTACGCATTTGAAAGTGGCACCACGATGTCAAATACATGAAGTCTTGAATGGCTTTGACACTGAAGTGTGAGAATTTACACCTCTGAAAAGTGGCACTGCTGTGTCAAGCATCAGCAGCCATGAACTTTGGTCTTCAATTTTCTTTTGTTATTGCAACTTTAGGCCTTGACTTCCTCAATTCTTCAAGTTGCTATTCTAATTGTAATTTATCCATTTAAATTTGTATCAAAACACAGTAAGTACTATTTACAAATCAATTTATACATAATTACTATACAAAAGTCTAATATTACTGTAATACTACTAATACTAATACTAAACACGAAATTTACGTAAAAACACATAATTTGTAACTAGAACTATAAAAATACCATGGTTTTTAGAAGTAAAAAAACTCTATTTACGAGAGTTATCACACCCCAAATCTAGTGTTTTGCTAGTCCCAGCACAACAAGGGAAAAAAACCTAAAAGCATGACCAACAATTGAGAAAGAAAATTGGAAATGTTGAACTCTAGAACACTTGCCAAACATGAAAATAGGGTTTTAACTCAACAAATTCAATATTTTCAATACTCATTCATATTATGATAATGCACACTAGCTTTTATTACAAACATTACTTTGACTAATGAAGAGTTAATACAATGTCAGTTGATTCAAATGCAAATTGATCTAGAATAAACAAGCCAAGTTTCTCAAAAATTATCCCAAGTGAAGAAAGGTCATTGGAACTCATCTTGAAATGCGCAAAATAATACAAATAAGCACATAAGGATATTTGTTGGCACTGCGGGTCATAGCAAAAGACATCATCAAATGAAACAACTTCACCCTCGACTCACTAATACTTGTTAGCCTAAATTAAGGATCGTTTAAGGGTTTTTCAAGGTTATAATGTAGGCTAAGGTAATAGTATAGGATAAATTTGGATATAAGTGAATCAAATTACCTTAGTTATCTCAATACAAACTCTTGAATTACTTTCTCATGTATACAAGTCCCAAAACCAACATTACTCAACCAACAAACAATTGAAAAACAAGGACATTATTCCTAACTAGGCTAACTTTTGAACGTAAGAATGCATCTTCTAGACTAAAAAGTTTGCCAAAAACTTTCATTTTTTTTTTCAAATAATTTTTTAGTAAAGAAAGTTCTCTAGCAAATTTGCAGAAAATAATAGTGACATACATCAATAAATTATAACAAGGAGGTACAACTAACATTTTGACTTCAATCCCCAAATCAAATGTAACAAAAACTCCCATAAAACCATCATAATAATACTAGAACTAAGATAGAGTTGCAATGACGAAGGTGATGGGATGAAGAAAAGATGGATAAACAAAGTGGAATAGTTAACTTGAATAGTTGATAAAGAAATTAGGTTATAAGGCTCAGCAGGGACTCTAGGGATAAAATGAATATAAGGTAGGCAATTTTGGCTCAAACGGTTCAAGGAATACCTAGATCATTTCCGAAATATAAGTTTCACAAGTATTTTAATGAAAGCAAAGGATCCACATTACTCCAGTCAATCCTTTAAACTGCCTCACAGAATCCACCAAATATCTGAAAATGCAAGTTCATGCAAAATGACCAAATGATGACTTAACTCATCTCCATCTCTACTTAGAAACAATTTTCACTACAAGAAAAAGTACTTTTATTCGAGGCATGCCAAAATGCCTTGAAAAATATTTTATTGAGACACTTAAGCTATTAAGGCATTTAGTTACTGTGCTATGCAAAACCTATGTCACGAAAACTTTAAAGGCAATTTGAGGTGCCATAATTAGAGAGCATACTAGACAGACAAAAGTGCCATGATATTAGCTTATAGAGGCATTTGATAGTGCCATTTCATAAACTTTCTGAGACACCTAGAAGTGCATTGACATATAGTTTTAAAGACACTATAGGTTGTTATGATTTATAATTTTTGAGGCACTAAACCTTGCCATCACATAATCATATAAAGTTGTTCTTAAGTGCCTTTACAATTGCTTATGAAGGCCTCTTGAATGCCTGTAAAGATGCTATTTATTGCATTAAAACTTGACACTATATTTATTTTTACTAACATTTGCAAGTGCCTCAACAGATGTTTGATTTTTATTTCTTTTATAAATTTTTTGTTTTTATTTCTTTTTGTGGGGTAAGAAGAAATAGAGGTTTGCTATCACAATTTAATCTTGGAAGCATAAATATTGTCCTCTTCCAATGACTAGAACCCACTTTTCTCTATTAAATAATAATTAACAAAATCCTAGAATAAGCAAGATAATGATCCACTTAACATTAAACAAAAGGTACATTTAGAGTAGCATAGTAGCTATTATTTCTTAAGTTTTATTAGCCTTGAACAAACTTAACATACAAAAACATTGGCAATAGCAACTTATTGAATAAAAGACTTGAAATAGTTGGAATACAATAAAACCAAGAAACCATAGAGATCCATGCAACAACTCTTTCTCCCATTTTTCAATTTTACCATGTCAATCTTCATGAATCTTTACCTGTACAATAAATAAATTACATAATAAATCAGTTTATGGATATTATACTATACTAAATAAATGATGTATGCCATCCATAATGATTCTAAAGCAAACAAACATACCAATTTAGTTGGCCAGGCGATTGGTGCACCAAGTGAATCTCCAGTTGTTTGACAAATTTCATAAGGCCTAATTAACTGCTCCTCACGTGCAACTGCAATTTGTACCAACACTTCACACCAATGCAAACCTAATGGCTGCCCCCAACAATTTTGGATGGATCAATTCCTTGAAGGTGTCCAATTTCCACAACATTTGTCGCTTCACATAAGCTAAAAAGAGAAACCCAATCCCCTTCCTGAAACGAAAGGCCACAGTTATTGAATGAAAAATAATACACGTCTTTTTTTTAAATAAAAAAAAATTCGACAGAGTCTTCCCTTTATTCTGTTATTTTCCCACAAATTATGATATTCAAATATTATCCAACAAAAAATAAGATCAGCAGTACACTTAAAAAAAAAAAAAAAAAAAAATCTTACCGCTAATTCTTCACTACGAAAACTAGAAGTTGAGTTTGGGTTGTGTAAAGTTGAATGAATTCTTGATCACTCAATGAGTCATTACTTTTTTGTTGCAGCACATAAGCTTTCAACTCTGCGAGTTCCCTTTCTTGATCTTTAATTAACTCGGTTCATCTCGTTGAGCAAATTTTTCATTCATCTTCACCATTTGATGGTTTTGCTCTAAAACCATACGGTGGGATGCACTTCTGCTAGGTGTATCACCCCATAGGTCACTTGCGGAGACACCAAAACTATACATTTGAGCTTGTCCATGTTCATCCTTCCCAACTACTTTAGCAAATATATCATTAGGCCCAACACAATCTTCAGTGCCGGGAGGAAGTTCGCTAACTTTTTCATTCATTTCATTCTAGCAAGCAATACATAAAAAATTTTAATTTCTTCAAATAAAAATATAAAATAAATAACTATAACTTCAATTTTGCATTTAGCATCAAACAAATAAACACAGTAAAAGATAATGACCGAATCACTCAATAAGTTGCACTTATTAACTAGATCTGAAATAAACAAATAAAAACTTTTCTTACCATTTTACTTGCTACAGCATACTGGATGGTTCTCCATTTTTCTTAGTGTAACAACGTTAAACATTATAGACAATATGTGATGGATCATTATGGCCCAACCTTTTCTTCTGTAAAAAGAAAAATTCCTTCTTTGAGCAAATTGTACTAATATAATAAGAAACAAAGAAAAAGTTAGGATGATTCATCTAGCCAGCTCGAATTTGAACAAATGACTTATTTCTCGTGTTATGATTCATAATCTTCATTGCCCTTGTTTTCTTATTCCTTTCACTAACTTTCTGAATTTGTAGAAAAATGTTAAAATGATTTGAATATAATTTGATAAATTGAAAAATGAGGACACAATTATGAAACATGTAATTCTACCTTTGTTTCATCTTTCTGCCAATGAGTCACAAGTCCTTTATATTGATCCTTCATCACACGGTAATAAGTAATATTATTGATTTGAGCTTAAATAGTTTCATCTAGATTATAATATTTTTCTTTTAAACTTGTTTTCCAATTTCTCCAATATTTGCCTAAAGCACGATAAATCCAAATTTCTGCACTACGAGGGACAATAAATTTTTCCTAAAAAATATTTTAAAAGATTATTAGAATCTGAAGTCAACATTTGAACAACTAATGAATCAATAGACAAGTATAAGACAACATAATATAATTACCTTTTCTACTTTTAATAGCTCTGTCTTGCGAGAAGTGCCTATCATGTGCCAATCTTCCACATTAATAGGACAATATATGCTATTTCTTGATATTGTACCTAAGAATTCAGTCAATAGAGATTTGTTCTTTTCCCACTGGTTTATTAATCTTGTTAAATCTAACTTTATATCGACCTAGAGAGCTAGGTCGACCCCAAACTTTTATCATATGTGTTGGCCCTCGGGTTTTCTTCACTTCATCACTAGTATTCTCACCATCCAAAAAAAAATCACGAGAAACATTTCATTAGGAAAAACAAATGTAGTTAGAAATACAAATAGATTGTCTCACTTGTATAATAATGCTCTTGTTGTATGAGAGACTGGTTGTCTTCATGGTCCTCATATGGTTCATCAACAAGTTCATAGCTGGTATATCTTTTTTTCCTATGCAAGTTCTAGCCATCCCTGAAAATCCAAATTTTAGATACATAATATATAAAAACTAGTTATAAACTACAATTCAATACGTTAGATATGAGATAACAATAGTATAACAGAAATTCAAATGTTCAATTTCATATTAAATTGCATTAGTTACCAGTAAGAAGACAAATACTAAACAAAGCAATATTATATGTCATAATTTGAAATAAATAGTTCACTCAAAATACAAAAATGTTATAATTTTAGTAGGAATCAAAACACAATCTACTCATGGTTTCAGTCAACTACAACTCCTACCACATCCTCACGAACCAAGTTAAATTCTCCATTGTCATCATCCAACACTAAATTTGAAGTTGTGCTTTGCAAGTACATCTCAACATCGCCCATATGATCCATCTTGTACTCTGTTCTAGGGGATGCCGTGATGACTATATGCCACCCATTTTTGAGAGGGTCTTTTATATAAAACACCTGTGACACTTAGGATGCAAGCACATAAGGCTCATTGGACGTGAGGCTTCACGTTCACAAAGTTAGCCAATAAGAACCCATCATCATCTTGCTTTAACCTTTTTCCTTTAGAGACCCAGTCACATTCAAATAGGATAACCCTTCGATCTCCTCCCTAATCTAATTCAATGATGTTTGTCAAAATCCCATAGTAATCCATTTCACTCAAAATCGGATTTTTGTCTTTTACACTTGAGAAACTTGATGTGGTTGCACAAACCAAAACTCCACTATTTTGGGTTTTTCTCTTAACCTCCAACTTTTTTGTATGAAATCGAAAACCAATAACAAGAAATTTTTTATACTGTATCCCAATAATATTTGGACCCCTAGCAAGATACTTCAAATCCCTTGTGACTCTATCTTCCTCACTGACTTGAATTTGTTCCACCCATATTATGTATCAAATATTAGTAAAAAATAGCACATAAAACAAATATAAAGAAACTTTTACTCTTGTGAAGTTACCTGGATAGAAAACCAAGATCCAAAGTTATCACTGTGAATCAAAGGCGTTCAATGACATGTTTGCCAGATCGAAAATTTTGTTCTTGGACCAATGCATAGTGTTGGCTACAAGCCAAAATTTTAATGAGAATCACATTAAAATAATTTATTCATATAGTTATTCTATTAAAAATAGAAATTACTTACTTGACATAGTCCTTGATATCATCACAATTGAATAGAACATATTGATGTACTTTTCTCAAAACGTCACTACTGAATTTAGTAGGAACTCCTTTTCCTAAAGGCCGACCTGACGTAGAAAATACATCCAATCCATCAATAGTATTTCACCTACATCCTTATTTCTACTTGTTCGATTAAATTTTGTTTCAACATAATCGGCCAAATATAACGAGCAGAAGGTTAAACATTCTTCTGCCACGTATCCTTTTGCTATACACCTTCTGGTCGACTTCTATTTCGAACGTAAGATTTGAAAGTGCCCAAGTACCTTGCATACAATACACATAATATCATTTACAAATCAGTTAAACCATATATATATATATATCAGAATTAATAAAAATACAAAGACATAATATTAATATACCTTTCAATGGGATATGTAATATCATTTTTTAAATCAGTTAAAAGTACCTTTCAATGGGATACATCCACCGGTGATAGACAGGCCCTCCAATTTTTGCCTCAGTCGCCAAATGAATAGATGAATGCACCATAACATCAAAAAATGATGGAGGCAAAACTCTCTCAAGTTGACAAAGTATAACAACAATTTCCTTCTCCAAGTGGACTAAATCTTCTGAATGCAAAACTTTAGAGCATAATTTTCAAACATATCTACTCAATTTGATAAATAGAGAGCGAACAACCTTTGATAAAGTTCTTCTCAAAGCTATTGGCAATAACTGCTGCATCAAAATATGATTATCATGACTCTTAAGTCCAAAAATTTTGGGTGGCTTCAATTGAACACATCTAGATATGTTAGCTGCATATCCATCTGGCACTTTCACTTTTTTTGCTACCTTGCAGAAACTTTCTTTCTGAAAGTGCTCTTTCTTTTGCATTGTAAAGCAAGATGGGGGCAAATAAACTCTACCATTTCTTTCTGAATTGGATGAAACTCTGACTTTATACCCATGTCAAATAAATCAAGACGTGCCTTAAGAGTATCTTTAGTTTTCCCATCTAGATTTAACAATGTTCCAAGAATACTATCACAAATATTCTTCTCAATATGCATTACATCAAGATTATGTCGAATCATATTATCTTTCCAATAATGTAGTTCAAAGAAAATACTTCATTTTTTCCAGTTGAATGGTAATTTTGGATTATCATCAACTAACTTTCCAAATTTAATTTGAAACTTTTCTAGCTCATTAGAAATTATAGATCCCACTAGTTTCCTGTGTGGTCTTTCGAGTTCTTCAGTTCCATGAAAAGATCGATTATTTTTTTGAAAAGGATGATTCAATTCCAAAAATTTTCTATGGCCCATATAACAATATTTTCTACCATATTTTAGCCATTTTGAATATGTATATTGATGACACAATCAGGACAAACGAATTCTCCTTTAGTGCTCCAACCTGATAAAATTACATAACCAGGAAAATCACTTATATTCCACAATAGTGCCGCACGTAATTCAAAGTTTTGCTTACTTAAAGCATCATATGTATTCACCCCTATATCCCATAATTCTTTCAATTCCTTTATGAGTGGTTGTAAATACACATTAATATCATTACCTGGAGAAGAAGGACTTGGTATCAACAGTGACAACATAAAATATGATTGTTTCATACACATCCAAGGTAGTAAATTGTAAGGAACCAAAATTACTAGCCATGTACTATGAGAGACACTCATATTTTTGAATGGATTCAATCCATCAAATGCTAGTCCCAACCTAACATTACGAGGATCTTTAGCAAATTCTGAATGTTGATAGTTAAAATTTTTCCAAGCTGGAGAATCAGCTGGGTGTCTCATACAACCATGCTTAGTACGACCCTCTGAATGCCATCTCATATAAGCTGCAGTTTTAGAAGACATGAACTAGGAAACGTTGTAACCTAGGCTTTAATGGAAAATGCCACAAAACCTTACGTGATGTGTTCCTTTTTTTGCCAGTGGGATCATTTTCTGATATAACCCATCTATGTTCTTTGCATATTTCACAACTAGTTTTTCCGGCATCTATACCCCAATACAAATTACAGTCATTAGGACAAGAATCATACTTTTTGTAACCAAGTCCTAATTCTTTCATCAATTTTTCAGCTTCATAATAAGATTTGGGCAAATTAACCATGGCTTCGGGAAATGCTTCTCTCAACAAATCAAGAAACATATCAAAAGTTTTATTGCTCAATTTGACTAGGCATTTAATATGAAGCAAATGAATAATGAAAGAAAGTTTGGAAAAGCTTTTACACCCTGGGTAGAGTTCCTGTTGAGAATTATCAACTAATTTGTAAAATTTTTCAACTTCTGCATTTGGTCAATTCTCGTCAAATTCTGTTGTACCACCCAAAGTAGAATCATATTGAGGAACTCCAAATGCATCATGATTACTAGATTATGAATGTTATCAGGAACACCAGATGCATCACGTGAAACATCATTAGAACTAGATGTCGATTGAGTTGAATAGAAAAATTCTCCATGAGGTACCCATTGTGTGTATCCCTTAAGAAATCTAGAGACTTTCAAATGAGTTTTGGCTTCTTTTCTAGACATAGATACTCCACACTTGCACTCTGAACATGGACATGCAATCATTCCATTTACGCTTGAATGTTTAAATACATAATCTAAAAATGCATTTAAACCATTTCCGAATTCATCACTTCGCCTATCTTTTCGCATCCAACTCTTATCCATATGTAATTATGAGTATTAGATATTTATTGAGTAAACTATATCAGGAAGCAGAATAAATCAATATGTACCTGACAAAATAAATTGTAACATACAAGCAAATAGTAAGGAAGCTATATTCATAGAACATTTATATATAAATCATTATTTTGACAAAAGGACCTAGTGCATTTCTTAGACAAGACTTATAAAGTCAATCAAAAAAGAAATTAAATAAGCCAAAAACTAGTTTCCATAAAAGGAAAAGAAATTCAATAGCAACTAATTACTCATATAACCACAAATATCTTGTGAATAATTTTAGTCCTAAGATCTAGCTTTAAACAAATGTATTTGATTATATAAATAAATCTATAAGTTAATAAAAAAAAAATAGTAAAAGGTAATTTGACTAAGAAAAAATTTAATCCTATTATTGGAGAAGAATATATCTTGAGCTCTGAAGAATCCTTCAAGTTAGATTTGTAGTCAAATTAACCATGATAAAAAAAAAAAAGATTTGAATCTTTCCAAGAGTATTAATATGTATTCCAATTCCAAATCACTACAAAACAAAATCCCCATTTACTTACTAATAACTCTCTCAGCTTTTATTAACTTCTTCTGCCGCACAATATGTGCCATTTTCGCACATCAATTTCTCTACTCTCCTATTTTCCCAATCACAAATATAAAAATAAAAACTCATATAATAAATATACATGAATAAATTCGTTATAGTCCACTTAGATATATTAAAGGACCACTTTGAGAATAGAAAATTGAAATTTTGATATAGTCAGATAAAATTGTGTTTAAGAACTGAGCAAAATACTGAAAATTCGTGTCTAAAACGAAGATGATTGATTATTCTAATCTCTTAAGATATGATTATTCAGCCACATCTTTTTTTTTTAAATAAAAAAAAAATCATTTTTTAGAAACATTTTTCAAACTGTGCCTCATTGTAGATGATAAGTACTTAGTTTCGATTTTTCACTTCATTGATGGTGGTTTAATAAATAAAGGGACTAATTCTATTTTGCACCCCTCAATTTTTATCCAATTCTCACTTTGCATCCCAAATTTTAATTTTGACACTTTGCACCCTAGCTCTCAAAGTTGTTCCACTTTAGCCCCTTTTTTTAACCCTGTCAAAAAATTTAAGAGAATATTTGTTTTTGCATGCACAAATATTATTGTACATTCTGCTGAATTTGTCATACATAAGAAAAATTCTGTTAATTTATTAAGATTTAGGCCGTATTAAAAAAATAGGTGAAGTGGGACGAACTTGAGAGATTGAGATGTAAAGTGCTCAAAACTAAAGTCTGATATGTAAAGTGAGAATTATATATAATTAAGAGATATAAAATGAAATTAGTCCTAAATAAAGTGGAGATTGTAGGAACCAGCAGCCAACAAAGTCAACTACCATAAATATATACTACAGTGTATACATTAAAGTTATTATGATGACATACCCAAATACCCCTCACATAATCCTGTAACTTTCTTCAGCAATAATTTTTTTTTTCTACATGCACTTTTTACATAAACAGGACAACTAGTTCACTGGAAGCCCCCCTAATATAGAAATAAATAAATAAATCCTGCCATCAACTTTTGGAGCTACACCAAAACCCATCTATTTCATGGTCAATTGGGCTATTTTATTTTTTTCTTTATTTTTAATTAAAAAAGAAAAAATTAATATTCTATATATGTATGGAATCAAACTACTATCTCGTGTTATGGTACGAATAGATTGGCAAATCTTCTCAACATAACAATAAGTCGGCCAAATAGAAAATAAATGCAACTAAATCTTTAAGATAAAAGCTAACCATTTCTATGTATAAGTCAGCCAAATTTATCAACCCCATCAATCAACATACCCTAGTTAGTTGGTCTATTCATAGAAAGTTTCTTTGCTGTTGTATTAGCAGATTGTACACAGGACATTTGATGAATTTGGATAATTAGCTTTGGAAGAATAGAAGATGAGTAAAAAAAAAATCAAATTAAACAAAAAAAAATACCCATTTTGGAAAATCAGGTACCGCACTGGCTACAAGATCAGAAGGCAACTTTTACTAAATGTATCATCAAGAATACATTATAAGAAATTCCAAAATTGAAAAACTGACTTTGAACACTTTAAAAAGGCATAAATTATGGTTTCCAAAAATCAATAACTTCCAAGCTTCAAAGACAATGATAGACAGACGCACAAGAAGTGTGACAGTCAAGGTGGACATTTTTCCCAAATACTAGTATGAATGTCCAGTTTTGGAAGTTCACCATATTGGACTGAAAAATAGATGGCATTTTGCTACTGTCTCTAAGAGAAATGTTATAAAGTCAGTAGCTGAGCAGGAGGTGCTAGAAGAGGGGGATGTTCTGGAAAAAAGAAGCGTCAAACATCCAAGCAAACTACTGCTAGGACTAGGGAAATTGGTGCAACAGAAAATCTAGAAAATGTTTCTGTATCTGTCATAAACGGAAATCTCTCAGATGAAGAAAACACGACTACTTCAAAATCCAGTAAGAATTCCCATAAAATTCTAAGGCGTACTAAGAAGACAGATACAAATGTTTTTCCTTTCAACAATGAATCTATCAATATTATGTTGTGATTCAGAGAAGTTACGTTATTGGCAATTCAATCTGTGAAGAGCTAATATACAAATTTGTGATCTTGTGACTTGCAGATACATCAGCTACATCACTTTAAAGGTAAAAAGTGAAAATGATTTTGCATCAAAACAGTCAACAGTGAAAACACAAGTATACATCATGTTATATTTGCTGAAATTTACACGGCATCCATATCTGTTGATTAGATTCTATATTTGCTCCCTTCAATTCATTCAATACAATTTTGATCAACTAAATTAATTGGTAGACTTCAAATCTACCTATTTAGAAAATAAAGTAAATTAAAATAAAATTGTGTAGAACAAATAATAAACTGAGTAATAAAATGCAAGCAATTAGATTGCTCAAATTCCAGCACTAAAAAGTTCTCATTGAAACGACTACAAAACTAAAAAATAAAAAAATAAAAAAATCTCAACTTCTATATACATCAAGATCCTCCATTTGCTTTCATCTCCAAAGCCCAATAAGCCATTTTTTTTTTGAAGCACCAAAACACTCACAGTTTTCCCATTTTATTAAGAATATAAGAGTTAAACAACAATTATATTCAAGTTTTAGAAACCCTAATTAAAAACTTTCTCCGATTTCACTTATCAAAATTTCTTAGCAAAATTTAAAACGTTAAATTTTCTGTAAAATTGTATAAACATACCTCCAATATTGCGAAGCCAAACCAGTGGATTGCTAAAAAAAAGCCCTTATCAACAAAAAAGCATCCTCTCGATTGGAGCAAGAGTCAAAGAATTAATTTTATTTCCAAAAAAAAAAAAATATTACAAGACAAAATATTAGAAAGGTGAAGAAGGAGAAGGAGAGGAAAGAAGGAGACTTACGAGGGAGAAAGAGACTTACGCAGATCTTCTAAAAGTTGAGGGGAGAGGGAGAATTGCAGAGAATTTGGAATTTGGGGGAAAGGGGAAATTTAGGGCGGAAATAGGAGTGATTCTGAAGATTGAGGGAATAAGAAAAATAAGAGAGGGAAAGATATGGCATATGAGCTATTTTACTCAAAATTTTCCTCTTTTATTTTTAGCGGGTCAAGTTTTGCAGCATTGTTTTTTTTTTCAGATTTTTTTTTTCAACTTTCCTTTACGTTGTTGTTTAAATTACAATTTCCTAATTTTATGTGACATTTACTTATAAGTGCCTCATTAATTATTTTTATGGTAAGGCATTCGTGCTACAGAGCCTCTATAAATATGCCATAATAGGGATATTTTCTTGTTGTGTTTTGAAAGTCTTGTAGTGTTTAAACTAAATTACAATCAATTGAAATTGGCAATAAAAAACACTTAAAGAAAGTAAAGTTAGAGATAAAATTAGTTAGGAAATAGTTGAAAACTTGGTTGAGTTTCATAGGTTAAATCACATTTTTCACATGAAGTGCAATCTTTGTTCAACATCGAATTTCAAAATTTTCCAACATCAACAAAAACAACAAAACATTTCCAATCAACAAGATGATAAACACTATCACACTTTCACAATATTAATTGATGAGTACCACTCATTTATTCACTGACTATCATCATAAGAAGTAAAATAAAGGTAATAATACTAAAAATATGTAGAAGAAACAACTAAAGTAGAATCTTGCCAAATCGGCCCAAAGATTCACCTAAACTATCCAAACAAAAATACCTAAACATGCAAAAGATGACAGTGCCAAAAATGTTTCTGTCCCAACGGCCATCCTAATTCACCAAAACATTTTATTTTATGAAAATTTTCAGAAGGGAAAAGTGTGTATTATTTGGTTTAGGGGGCAAAGTACAATTGAAGTGTAGGTTAAAGGAGGTAAAGTGTAATTAACCCTTACAATTTTTATTACAAAATTAATAAAATTACAAATGACTAAATTACGATAAATTAATTTTGTTACTTTCCTCCCTTTCTCTCCCTCATTATCGTCGCCCTTTGTTGGCTCATGACAGGAGTTAATGAACTCTTGAAGAATTTGTCAAGACTTGTACATATTGTGGAAAATTCTACGATACTATTAGTGTACCATTCTATTATACTTTGTATGCTTGTATAGTACAGAAATAAAGTACAATGGTATGATACTCTAATAAAACCATATAATTATCGACAATTGACTGGATTGTTGGCTACTAGGAGCATCTTGAGTCACTCCTAGGGCTAGAGATCTAGGGATCAGATCCTCGTGCCTACAGTTAAAAGCTTGGTGGATCCAGCATTAGGGACAAAGAAAGAGCCTCAGTTGAGCAAAGAATGAGCCTCAAATGAGAAAAAAAACAGCACTCAATAAACAAACAAGTAGTATATTAGTAGTAGGGTAAGTAATTTAGGTTATCTCACTGTATGTGAGTTTGATTCTAGTGAAATACTAGTATTCATGCCACCATGTTTGGGTCTTAGTGCTTTGTTTGTCTTTAATTCTATCATTGTGGGCAATATGTAATCATGTATATAAAAAAAAAAAAGAAAAATATATAGTAAAAAAAAAAAAGAAAGACGATAAAATTTCCTATATATTGCTTAAAATATCAATAATATTTGGAAAAGACATGGACTTGATTCATTTTAATTTATCTCGATTTTTAATTTTGTATATAAACTGGAACCAAACCAACAATACTCATTTTCGATTCAATTTATTTCAATGCGCTTTAACTTTTAAAAAAACCATCTTATGTTTTCGGATTACATTAGTTCGGTGGTCTATTTTTAATAAATTCTTAAATTGTATAAATTTTGAACAGCCCTAATTTTAAGAATTAAGTAATTGGGCAAATACTTAGGTAGATCCGGTCTTTGACCCCACTTGTAGACACTGTGGTGTGGATTAAAGTTTAGAGAATCTATGACATCAGTTGATGTACGTAAGATTTTTTAAGATTTAATCCTGATCACAGGGTCTACAAGTGGGGCCAAAAACCAGGTCTACCTAAGTATTTACCAAGTAATAGTACTTTGAGTTATCAAAAAAGCTACAAGAATTTCTTCCTCTGGCCCATGCAAAAGTTCACCACGGAAACCCACAATTGTCTGGATTTTCTTTTTGACCTAGTATATACAAGAATTTCTCAAACCATCACAAAATTTCTCATATACTATTTGAAATATAAAAAATATTTGAAAAAGATATGTACTTAATTCGGTTTGATTATTCTTTATTTCTAATCTTATAAATTAAAACCAAACTAACAGTAGTCGGCTTCGCTTCTATTTGTTTCGGTGGTGTTTAACTTCTTGAAAATATTGGTTTTATTTGTTCAATTTACTTCGAGTTCGTTCACAAGTCGGTTTTTAAATATTTTAAACAACCCCAATTTTTAAGCATTTAGTAATAGTAGTAGGTTGAGTTATCAAACAACCTACAAGAATTTCTTCTTCCGGCCCCTTGCAAAAGTTCACCACAGAATCTCACAATTGTTAGCATTTTCTTAAAAACCTAGTTTGTACAAGAACTTCTCAGTCGGGCCAATGCAAAAAATTTGCCCAAAAGAATTAGGGTTTGTGAACTTGGACCCAAAGCATACAATTGTGAGAAAATTTGGAAGACAATGACACCAGAATAGTGTGGAGCCAAAAAATCTTTGTCAATGACATTCCGCCAGAATTACGAGAAAATTCTCGTCAGGCTAGAAGTAAAGGATCTGCTGAGGTTCAAATGTGTATGCCGTTGTTGGGTTGATATAATCTCCATTTCTTTTTTCGTCCACCAGCAACTGGAGCCATCAAAAGAAGATCCTTATCAAAACCATCGTCGGATCTTCCTAATATTCCCACGTCACGATTCCTTATAATTCATTAATTCATGTGATGACAAAGAAGAGAGCAAAAGTAACAGGATAAGCAAAAAAAATTCCCCTTCCACGGCAATTTTCGCGGGTTGATTTGAAAATCATGGGTTCTTGTGTTGGCTTAATATGTTATTGAGCAAAGGATATTACATATTCTTGTGGAATCCTTCCTCGAGAAAGGTAGAAGAGCTGTCCAAACCTTCTTATGGTTGTGCAAACTTATATTGTTTCGGCCGTGATGGTACAAATGATGGTACTAATTACAAACTAATAGTAGGCGTTTCTCGCAATAGATTTGATGACAGAAGAACAAATACTCTTTATGTATGGAGCTCGAACACGAACACGAACAGAAGTTCGTACCGCGGGCAGAGATGGGGGAAACAGTGTACATTAGCAATGTATTTGAAGATAGGGGTACCTTTCTTATGGAATTGTTCATTGGCCGACATACGAACCTAGCATGCCTAATAGGCTTGATTTTGAGACAGTGGTTTCGTATGATCTTTCACCGGGCTAAATTCGGAAGCTACATGCACCCGCTGTGATTCAAGGTGGCAATGAAGCAAAGAGATACCTTCGGGGTTTTGGATGGACGGCTTTGCGCGATTTGTAACCCTATAAAGAAATTCAAGATTAAAAGAATTTGAACCCAATTTGAAAGAATATGGAAGGAACGGATCTTGGGTTAGGGTGGTGAGACTAAAAGAATTTGAACCCAATTTGAAATTCTTGAGGCCGATTTGTTTTTTGAAGAATGGAGACTTGATGGCGGATGTTGATCGAAGAACATTAGTAAGAAACAATTTTGTCACGAAGACTGCAAATGTAGTGAAAACCCACAACAATCATCCAATGTCTGATGTGATCACATATGTGGAGAGTTTGATTTCACCGAAGGATATTACACAACGAGCTCCTCCAACAACTAAATCAAATCAAAAAGATCTCCACCAACTGATAGGCAATTTTAGAGCTTTATGTCTTGCACCTCGTGATAAAAGGTCGGCCTAATGTTTCTTTTATACTATTTAACATTGAAGGGGTTTAGAGTTGAGTTGTTACGCTCTTGTGCAACTATTCTATCAGCTAGTCTTTTGAGTGTTTTTATGCATTGTTTTATAAATTTACCAACTTCTCCATTTTTTCTTAATTTACTTCCTCCTAAGTTCAAAGTTTGCTGTATTATTTTGGATTCTTTGTCGATTTATCAAGCAGTGTTCATCTCCTTTGCCTAAGATAGGTGAAGGCAGCACAAACACATTCTCAAAATGGTCTTATGTATAGTTCCCACCATATGATCTTGTTATCTGTCATTCTAAACCAATAAATTTAACTAGAGTGAGTCTTGTTAGCTTGATGGAATTTCAATAAATGATCTTTAAGTTGATCCATGTACAATCCAATTGTTTCTCTAAATGGGTCTTCTATTAGGTAATAATTAAGTTTCACTTGACACCATAAACTTGTTATCATTATTTACATTGTGTTACCTTGAGTTTTTTTTTTTTTAATCATCACTTTGCATCCTAATTTTTTCTTTTCTTGCCATTTTAGTTCATCCTTTAATGGAAGTCATTGAATTAATAGAAGTTTTTAACACTTGGATTAAGATGGTTAGAAAAGAAAACATGAAAAAGGTAATATCCTATGTTAATTTGATTTGGGAATATATATATCCTATGTTTATTTTATTGTACAATTTTTTCCTCTCTCTCTAGGCAAAAGCCCGTCATACACCCTCCTTTACTTTCATATATTGATAATATTACTCACTAAACTTTTTTGTGACTGAAATCACTCAACTAACAAATTTATCTTTCAGTTGCCCTTTTTTCCATTTTGATAATTGTAGACAATGAAATTTTATTTCAATTAAAATTATCATTTGTCTATAAATAAATTTAAATTGGATATTTATGGTCCAATTAAATAATGCCATATATCATATATATATTATATGAGTATTGGTTAATTTAAAACCAATTATATTGCTCCACATGTCAAAATGAGGTTGTTCACCAATTAAACGTAGCTTCCAATTAAATTGTCATGTCACACAAGACTTGGCCAATAAGGATATATGTACTCTAGTATTTATCTCTTTATTAAATTAAAATAAGGAGATAATATCAAAATATATATGAATAATATTACTCAGACATAAACTTTTTCTCTTCAAGTCTTCCATATATCAAGATTTGAAGAATCACATATCAAGACTAACAAATTCAAGCAAAGAATCAAGGAATTTTCTCCCATATTGAGAATATCCTAGAGATTGTAATCTTTATTCATATCCATTCATATTTTTATCATTATATTTCTTGTTTGTTCAATTTTTTACAGACTTTTGATAATCAAGGTGGGCATTGGTTCATAGAACGTGCAATCCACATATTTTTTCAAGAGATAACAATGTCAAACAACAATTTTCGTAACCCACCACCATTCCTAAAAATCCTAACCACCATCGTTTTCTTTTTTGAATCCATCAATCCCCCACCCCTATGTTCCTTACCAACGTTGCTTCCAAGACCACCATTTCTTCCGGGACAATCCACCATCTCCTATCCCCATCTCTTGTCTTTCCTCCCCCACCTCCTACTTACGTTTCTTGACTCCCTTCCCTCACATTCTCCCCTCCGATTCTTCCCCTTTATTATCCTTAGCAGAGACTTGAATTTTTAAAAAGAAAATATTCATTATTTCTGAAAAATCATAATAATCACCTTTATTCCACTTCCAACTTAGCAGAGCCACTCTCCAACTACACTTGAATTTTTTTTTTAAAAAGAAAATATTCATTATTTCTGAAAAATCATAATAATCAATGATTATCCCGAAAATTTTCAAGTTTAGGGACATTTTTTGTAGGGTTGTAAATAAATTCAACTTACACGATAGTTGAATCGAAGTTGGCTTGGTAAGAGCTTGTTCAACCTTAGTTTGTTAATAATAACTTGAAAAATTTAGCGTTCGTTAATTTTTTTATATTCATCTTGAACTCGACTCAATAAATTAAAAATTTTAAATTTATATTTAAAAGTACTCGCACTCGATTTAAATTCGTCATGAGCTCATTGATAAAAATTTGTTTAAATTCAACTCGAAAGACAAATAAGTTAACATTTAATAAAATTTTAATCTCACTAAAATAATCAAATATAAACAATAAAGTATCTGCTTTGTTTATGTTCATTTACACCTCTAATTTATAATGAATGGCTTCGTTCATCTCAATTAACGTGACATTAATTTTGTTATAAGATGCCCACAATTTTTATTGCTGAAGTTGGCCAGAAAATTCTGTGAACATAAACGGGTTGGATCAACTAAATTTTATTTTTTTCCCGATGGTAGGGATTGCAATTGGCGAAAAGGAGCCCATATTTGTTATTAGAGCAAAAAACGACTCCCGGGACAAAATGATCAAAAAATAAGATTTGTAAGTGGTGTTATTGGCGGTCAGCCAAGGTGGTGGACCGCCGTTGGCAAATCTGCATACAGTGAACAACTAAGAAGAAGAAGAATATTTTTTTTTAAAAATATCAGTTTGACCCATTCTTTTTAATAACTATTAATTTGACTCGCTAGCATGGATGACTTCTAAATATTCACATTTTGACGCACTAAATTTTTTTAATCTATTAATTTGACCTACTAAGAAAATACATTATCATTTGGATGCTTTTACTCCTTAAATGTTCATGTGACTCACATTTTTTAAGTTAACGGCCACCCTAACTTCTTGATGATTTTGGAAGTTCACTAATCATTTTGACCACAAGGGCAATATCAGTAAAATAAGAAAGTTAAGGAGGGTACGTACGACCTTTTGCCCTTCTATATAGACTTTTGAGAACATCTTTTCTTCTTTTTTTCTTTTTTAACAACAATGACAATAAATTATAGGGTTGTTTCAAAAATATTTTTAAACCCACATATGCTAAAGTGGATAAAACCATCTAATTTAGTATAGTTTGAACATGCACCCGATGTCTCTAAGAGTATTTAACAAAAAAATTACCTTGCCCTTCAAAAAATATTACGTGACCAAAATACCCTTATCTATCTACCTGTTAAAAAACCACCATCACCACCTTCCATCGTTGCCACTTCCTTCCAACACCACCAGCCTCTCTTTTCTCTTCCAGCCCGTTCCATGTGGCAAGGTTTAAGGTGGTCATTGACCAATTAGTGGCTTTCTAGTAGTTGCTAAAAAACTAATGAGAAGAACCCATTTGGATTAGGTTACCACTTTACTAAACATAGGGGTTCATATTTCTCTAAATGGGAGCCTCCTATTAGTTGTTGAACAACTATTAGAATGGTTAGTAATTGCTCACTAACCAAAATAAATTTTACACCCTCACTCTACCACCGGCCCACTACCCCCTCATTTTCTCCTCTCATTCCCTTTCCTCTTCTCTTATTGTCTCTTTTCCTTCTACCATCACGTTAAACTACTGCCATCACCCCTTTCTTCTCCTTGCAACCCTCTTCATCTTCCTGTGAATCCAAACCCATTCTCTTTATTGTAGCTATTTTCTATCCCCTCTCTCACTGCAATCTTTCTCCCTTCCTTCTCCATCACTATTACCACTCCGACTTTCTCCTCTTAGCCTCCCTAGCCCTCATTTTCTTCTTGTGAAACCAAAACCCTTCCCTATCTATTCTCATAGCTGTTTCCCCTTTTAGTCTCTTCCCCTGCAATCCTTTCATTGTCTTCCAAGACAACCATTACCACCACCAGCAGCCCCTTCCTTCTTGTCTTGGCACCAAACTTCTTCTCGCAAAGCCCATCCTTCTTCCCTCACAGCAGTGCCTCGCCCCTCTATACCCATAGTTCTAGAAGCCCTCATCACACCTAGGGTTTCAAGAGATTCGTTGTGAATAGGTTGTGGGTTATAGGAAGAAATGTAATTTTACTGAAATCTATTCGGATGGTTTCTATCCACTTTACATTTTAGGATAGATTATATGGGAGTTTTAGGTATTATACAGATACATAATGTATTTTTGAAATATGTGGGGACTATGAGTTAGAAGGTAATATCACGTGGGGGCTCATGGTAATTTACCCTAAATTATAGGGATAATTTTATAAACCTCCCATAAGTTTTATGTTAATATCACCAAATACCCCTAAAGTTTTAAGAATATCACTCACCTCTTCTTTGTTGTCAATAGTCCTACTCTATGTACTAAAATGTGTGAAATAACACTTATACCCTAGGTACTTTAGTCATATTATTAAAGGGTAACTTCATAAACCACCTTTGAGGTTTCTGACAGTTTTTACTTGACACTTTTTATATTTTTAATAATTTTTTATCAATTTATTTACACAAATGTTTGTGCATTAATTTGTTTATTTCTATCTATTTTAACAAAAAGTTGAAACATGTAATTATTATAGAATAAATACTATTAGTAGTTTATTTGGGTAAATCACAAACTCGTAAATTAAAAAAAATGTATTCTTTTAATGAGTTTTTTTGCTAGCTAATTTATAAAAATAGTGTTTGTACATGTTTATGTGTTGTGTGCATTGATTTGATTAAAAATTTAGAATATGTAGAACACATCATATGATATAGTAATAAATAAATATGATTAGTACTATTTTGTTAGAAAATCAAAAACTCAAGATTGCAAAATGTAATTTTCAAAAAATAATAGACTTATTTACAAAAATATATGATTATGTAATGTACTTGTGTGTATCGATTTGAACAAAAATATAAATGTGTAAAAATCGACCATATACTATAAAGAAAAATGCTATTTGTATTTATTTGGGATATCACCAACTCTTAAACAAAAAAACAAAAAAAAAACTAAATTCATTTTTTAATAAAGTTTTTAGTCAACATATTTAGTGATAATTAGGATGCATCAATATGCTTGTATATGTCGTTTTGAACAAAAATCTAGAACACGTAGATATACCCCATATATAATAATAATAAATGTTATTCGTATTTTATTTTGAAAATTACTAACTTGTAACTGAGAAATAATTAAAAATATATTTTTCAATATTAATTGGTGAAGCATGTGAAAGTTACAAACCAATATTTTTTAGTAATTATTTTACATCCTTTTTTCTTTTTCTCCAACCATTTTAATCAATAAAAACTTTTTACTAGGGGTAAAACTAGAATGAAATAGTCTCTTTGTACTTAAATCAGTTTCTTTAAAGGAATCGTACTTAAATCAATTTTTTTTTTAAAAGGAATTGGCTGGCAATTTTACAAAAAGTTTGAAATATGGGAGCTAAGGGATATTTTTTAAATTTTAGGGATACTAAATGATATTAGCATAAATCTCAGAAAATATTTCTAAAATTATCCCTAAATTATATTAAACTTGAAACAAATTAAAAGATACTCATCTACAAGGAGCATTGCAATTGCCCTCTCTATGATCAGCATGTGTTAAATTTTTCTGTAGTACATCCTCTCCCAATTCCTGTTTCATGGCAATGTTGAGATTGTTGCAAATTCCTTAATCAGTTATGTTTCTCTCTAACATTCTGATTGTGCATTGTCAACACAATAATAATAATAATAAAAACTATATGAGATTGTGAGCACTACTTAGAATATGATTATTTCACCAAGACTCCCTTAAATGGGAAAGCATTAATGATCACACAAAATGAGCAAATGACTCAAATGGTCTCTTAACTTTTTTACTTAGACAGTATTAGTCCTCCGACTTTAATATGGGACAAGCTGGTTTTCAAACAAAAAATAAATTTTTGAAAACCAATTTGGACTCTATGTGAGACACCACCCGAATCAATAAAATCACCACTTATTGACTAGATTCAGGGAGGACATTTTAGCAATTTCAATAAA
Organism: Cinchona pubescens; assembly: GCA_025175665.1. Taxonomy (NCBI): domain Eukaryota; kingdom Viridiplantae; phylum Streptophyta; class Magnoliopsida; order Gentianales; family Rubiaceae; genus Cinchona; species Cinchona pubescens. The sequence goes on along the minus strand of JANKKI010000051.1, from coordinate 6,533,756 downwards.
TTTGACCTGTCAAAAAGTCCTATTACAAAGTCTTTCAGGGAAAAAAAGATACAAATGGTTCCTAAAATTTTTTACTAATTCAATATTGGTTCCTCAACTTTAAATTGGAAAAATTTAGTCCTTAGACTTTTTTATTATGCCAAGTTAGTCCCTATTGGGTATTGCCGCCATAATTATTAAAAATGATTTCCACGTGATTACTCATATGAGAGTAATTCAGTCATTTAATGTCTTTGAAATGGCAATACAAGTTTCTACTCAATTAACATGGACAAAAAAATTTTTAAAAAAAAAGAAACCAAATTAGGGCACTGATTTTTTCTCGAGAAGGCAACACAAGTATTTGTTCAATTTGATTCTTTATTTATTCATTTTATTTGCCACTTTTAATCTATTAGAGACTTGTATTGCATTATAAATACGTTAAATGACTAACTTGCCCTCATATTAGCAACTATAAAATAACCCCAGAGGGCAAGTCAGCAGTTAATGTATTTGATAAGGCAAGTGGAAAAAAAGAGGAAAAAAAAAAATAAAGAATCAAACCAAGCACACACTTGTGTTGCCTTCTCGAGAAAAAATTAGTGCTTCAATTTGCCACAATTTGGTTTCTTCATCTTTTTTCTAATTTTTTGTGCATGTTAATCGTGTAACGACTTGTATTGCCATTTCAAATATGTTAAATGACTAAATTTCTCTCATAGTTAAGCGGCCATTTGGGTGAAGATTTTAATAATTATGGCAGCATTGCCCAATTGAACCAAATTGACATAATAAAAAAGTCTAAGGACTAAATTGTCCCAATTTAAAATTGAGAGACTAATACTGGATTAATAAAAAAGTTTAGGGACCATTTATGTCTTTCTCCCCCTAAAAGACTTTGTAGTAGGACTTTTTGACAGGACAAATTTATTGAAATGGCTAAAATGCCCTCCCTGGTCAATAGGTGGTGATTTTATTGATTTTAATAGCGCCTCCTCATAGGGATCAAATTGGCCCATAAAAAAATTTTGAGAACCAACTTGTTCCATATTAAAGTCGAACGACCAATAATGTCCAAGTAAAAAAGTTAATAGACCATTTCAATTATTTGCTCACATAGAAAATTTTTAGTTAAAGGTAAAAAACTGGATCTATATAACGGAAATAGCAAACGGAAGTTATTCTGGCTTCTACCTAGACTATAAAAATTCTTAGGTAATAACACGGCTAACACAATAATGTTATTGGATATCTCATAGCAATTATGTATACCACATCAGAAACTTTAAATTTTTTGGAAAAACAAGAATGTCATACACAACTTGATGAACTTGGTAATGATTCGAGATTCTCAAAAGAGAATCGGTGATACCAAATTAAGAAAAGTATTTAATGCAGGATATATTTATTCATGTTTAATTCGTTCTTATTCCGCAATAAATTAATTAACTTAAGGACTAATTTCATTTTACACCCCTTAATTTATACTGAATTATCACTTTGTACCACCAATTTTAGTTTTAAATGTTCTGCATCCACAATTCTCAAATTTGTCTCCTTCAGTCCCTTTTTTTTAATGTCGTTAGCAAACTTAATAGAATTTATATTTCTCACCCAAAATATTGTGACAATATTATTGTACATCTAGTTGAATCTGTTGTACGCACAAAAAAATTCTATTAATTTTTAGGATGGTATTAAAAATTGAACTGAGGCTAGACATATTTGATAGTTATTTGGGCGTACAAAATATCCAAAATTGAAGTTGAGAGTACAAAGTGAGAATTGAGTATAAGTTGAAGAGCGCAAAATTTAATTAGTCCTTAATTCACAAACTCTGGCATTCCTGCCAGATTAATTTTAGCCACATGGTTATTGGGCTTGTTCTGAACGATTTACTGAAAACTACTTTTAATTTTTTTTTGAAATTTAAAGTTGCTTTTTAGAAGTTTTTTATTTCAATTAAAAAAACTAACTTATAATTTTTCTTATGGAGTTGAAAACAAGACATTAATGATTAATTCCTCATTTTTAATTCTTCAATATTTAAAAAAAGTCAATTCACAACTCGTCAGTTCACCTATTGATTTGATTGATTTTCATCCTTGTCATGCCTTGAATTTTTAACCTTTGAACATTTGGAAGTGAAATACTATATTTGTTTATAACCAAAATTACATTATAATTTTAGCTTAATTGACTGTAAATTCTTAGCCATATAAACCAAATAGTAAAAGTTTTCACAGTACCAAATAACATCCAAATGGTAGATTCAAGTATATAATTACTTTTCATAACTGAATGATCCAAACTAAAGAACTCCATCAAGATCCACATTTCAACCGCGTAGCTTCATTCAGTCATTAAAGATCAGGAAAAACTAGCGACAATAATGGGGTGAGCTCGTATATCAGTAAATAACCAATCCTTAAATAGTTGAATTAAGTAATGACACTAGACAATAACATAGTATATAAATATTTAATTATTAATCTAGCAATACGAATTAATATACCGCAAGTATCAGCAAAGGCACTATTCCATGAAATATAGATAAATACCAACCATAAGTTATCGAGGCAACATGAATAATTTGAGTCATGAGTCAAGCTTAATTAACCTCCTTAATTTAGCTCAGTGGTTAGATTTCACCCATGCAACCTAGGTTATAATTATACACTTAACCACGATATAGCTCGGCTTCCATAACCAATTCCAGAACGATCCAGAATTATGACACACAATCATGTCACGCATAAAAGTCCATAGCATCCGAACTTTTATTCAACAATAAAACTTCAAGTATAAAGCAATTCAACCACTTCTAACTAGCATATAGTTTAACAACAACTACAATCACATGCTTAATCTATTTTTGTTCAATACTACAAGAATTCAAAGTCTAAACAAGTAAAACTACGTTATTTTCCCACAGCAAATTGTATCTCAATACAAGAAAATATATATTCATTTTTACGAAAAGCCCCAAGTAGGAATAGGGGCACTTACCTCCACTCTTAGTCAAAACGAAACCCCAAATGAATCCTGAATTTGAGTATAAACCTAGTCAAAACGAAACCCCAAATGAATCCTGAATTTGAGTATAAACCTAGTCAAAACGAAACCCCAAATGAATCTTGAATTTGAGTATAAACGTATGTTTAAGAAACTGAAGTATCAGAACAAGAACCTATTCTTGATACGAAGTCTGTAATGTGAGTTCTATTTATTTCCCTTACTTTTTTTTTGATTTTGGGTGTGTGCGGGGGGATTTGGAATACGCATATATTACATACACAAGAACAAGATTACAACACTAGTTCATTAGAGCCCCCACTGAACAATTGGCTACGCAAAATATCTCCTAGATAAGCAAGTGGCTCAGTCATAAAACAGAAGTCCTGAAACCTACTTTTATTACAAGCATTCTTTGCTACTACATCTGCTACAGCATTACTTTCCCTATGAACAAAACAGACCATAACCTGATCCAAGTCTTTCAAGAGGCTTTTACAGTCGGCCACCACGTTTCCCTTACTTGAATCTACTGAAGGTCATCCAATGAATCCAACTCCAACTAGATGTCCTAAAATATGAGTTTTATTTTATGGTAACATAAAGCATACCAAATGAAAACCAATTGTTATCCTACAGTACACCATCAATTCTTCCACGTAATATCAAATTCAAGATGTTGGGGTTTGGCAAGTGCACTATAACCAATTTTTCCGATTAAATTATCTTTTGAAAGATACCATCAACTTATGACGCTAATGATGTATTTAACTCATATAACGTCTAATCAAGCGAAAAATTCTTGTATGGATTGAATCCATGGCATAGTGCCATGGACCCCTTGGTCTATGGTGCTCCACATCATCCATTTAAGTGATGTGGGGTGATGTGGAGCAATATGAACCAAGGGGTCCATGCCCTGATCCATGTAAGAATCTCTTTATTCAAGCGAACAACACAATTTAATTGCACAAACAACCAAGTTCTCTCCTCCACTATCTGATTGGCTTCAATTGCCAAAAGGGTTAAATACAGTAAGCACCTATAAAGTTTGGGCTGTTTTGCACTAAACCTCAAAACGTTATTTTTTTCTTATTTTACCCTTTTGACTAACGATCAACTGTAACTCTGTAGTTTTTTCAAAAAGACAAATTTACTCTAAAGATCAATTGCGGTGAACCCCCTTAAGATTCAAGCAAAATTTCACTTTACCCTCTCAGGTAAGTTTTGTAGCATGTAATGCATTGGGATAAAAATAAAATTCAATAATGTTATCAATATTGTTAAAAATATAAATATGCTCCAAATTATTTACTAATATTTTAATTATCGAATTATACTTTTTTCAATATTTAAAATTTAAAAATACTATGAAATAATAAATTTTAAAATTTTTGATGAATTATTAAAGATATTTCATCTAAATTATTTTAATTTTAATTTTTATTTATATGATAAAGTTACTTTGTATAATTTAGGTATTAGTTAAATTATATTAACTAAGGAAAAATATAAGAAGAAAATCATTTTAAATAAGCATGAAGAAATGCAAAAGGAAAATAAACTGGTATAACTTTAATAAATAAATGGGTATAAGTCTTGTATATTTAAAAAATTATTTTTACAAGAAAATAAAATATAATAAAAAGACCAAAAAATATCTATAGTGGTGGGAAATTTTTATATTTAAATTTTTTTTTAAGTATTTTTAAAGAACCACCAGTGTTGGTGGACATCATTATATTTTCAGTTGTTTTGATAACAAAATATTTTTGTATTGATTAATGACTAAAATAGGTTAATTGATACAAAACTAGAATTGGGGACTTAAATGAAAAATATAGTAAACTTTAAGGGGTTAGTTTTGTATATTCCTGTAATGTCTAGGGGTAAAAATGTCTTGTTTGACTTTTTAATAGTCAAATCACTGACGGAAGGGACAAGTGAAAAAAAGAAAATAACGTTAAAAAATTTAGTGTAAAATAACATAAATCTTAAGGGGGTTTATTGTATTTAACCCTTGCCAAAATGAGCACAATCTGGTTGCCAACATTTATAAATATCCAACGTGAGCAACAAAATATAAAATCCTATTCATAAAGTTTTCGTTTACCTACTTTATCAGGTCCATGCTATGGCCTATATAACGAAAGTAGGCAATTCAAATTTCAAAACCACCCAATACGTAGGCGGATCTAATTTTTGTTTCATAAAATTCTCCTTTAGCACTGGCAGTCTAGATTGAGATCCCTTCTCCCTTCTCCCTCTTCTCTTAGATTTATTCTTTGGATGTACCTACACATCTAATCGACGTTTTGCCTTAGACTTTCACAGTGATCTTATCACAAAACCCAAGTTTCTTCTTATAAAATGATAGTCAACTGAAAGAATGCTTGATTCTCCATTTTAAATATCCTCATTCTTTTTTGAGATAAATGCGGAAGATCTTACACCAAAGTTGGAGTTTGTTTCCTCAACTTATTAATACTAGGGCTATATGCACATTCTATTTTTTTTTTTTTTTAAAAATTGAGTAAAAAAACTAAAAATTATAGACATTACTGTAGGCAATCTTAATATATATAATGCAAGAGTCTCAATTGGTATGGTGTTATCTCTTTCACCTCTAATTAGGTTTTTAAAAAGAAAAAAAATTATAAATTTCAAAAAATAACTACCATTAAGTCAAAAAGAAAAAGAAGTTAAACTAGTCACTTCTTTAATTAGTTACTAAAAATTGTCTCCTAAATTATTTAAAAAACATTTTCTAATTTAATAATGCTGAATTATTTAATTTATATATTTATAATTTTCCTTTCAAAATGGCACAGGCATAGAGTGTGGTAAAATCACTTAAATAGTTATTTACAAAAAGATGGGGAAGGTAATAATAGAAGGGTGGCTATTTGGATATGATATGGACTCTTGGAGTGAGAGACAGTGAGAGACAGAAGGTTTTTAGGATATGAGAGAGTAGCAGGAATTGGGGATGAATGTAGATAAGGGTGGGAGAGAGATTTGAAAGGAGATGTTTTTAGTTTTTAAGTAATAATTACACCAGAAATACTCGACCACTATATAAAGTAGTAATAAACATCTAACCCCTTACCTTCATATTTTAGGACAAAATAACCCTTCATATTTTAATTTTTTTTTCTTTTTTCTTCTTCTTCTTACCAAACTACTTATTTTCTTTCTCATATTTTCCTTTTAATTATTTTCTTATTCTGTCTTGCTACCGCTAAGCGATTATACTACTTCTAATTGATTAATTAAAATTTCTAATGTCTTTTTTACTCGTGTTTAAATAATTTATAGAAAAAATATATTTTTTAATACAAGCAACATATATTTCATTAGGATAATATGGAGTTTGTGAGTATCTACTAATACTATAATTAACAAAAAACAAACTACAAAAAATAAAATAATTTGTTAAAAACTTAAATTATCTTAAGAATGCAACAATTTTTTTTCTACCCAATCATTTGTGTGTCATATTTTGGTTGAATTTACTACAACTCCAAAAACCTTAAATTAGGTAACAATAATATTTCTTACTATCTTTTGTCGCTATTACACTAGAAATAAATGGTTGTCCTCAATTTTTTATTCTACAATTTTATTTTCATACTAAAATATTTTTAATTTCCTTTGGCTAAAAATTTTATTGCAGTTTATTTATTTGTTGATCTTATAATAAATAGTTAATCAAAAACTTTATATTCAATAAGATATATTACTTGTATTAAAGCATGACTAATCTATAAATTAAATTATTTAGATACATGTGAAAATTCAAAAATTTAAATAATCAATTATTAAAAATTAATATTATAATTGTTTATTTGTAGGAAGATAGAATGGTGAAAAAATAAAAGAAAAAACAAGAGAGAGAAAAAGAAGAAGAAGAAAGAAAAACAATAACAATAAAATAATAGGGATAATTTTGTCCCAAAATATAAAAAAAGGTAGTTAAATGCTTACTAAATAAGTAGAGGGACAAATTGCAATTGGGGTGGAAGTTTAGGAGAGTTTTTGCATTTAACAATTTTATTTTCAAAAGAAAATTAAAACTCGGCCCCTATTGTCAAGAATTAACTAACCCTGAAAAAAAAGTTCATAGTTTAACATGAGTATAAATGCAGTTTTGGTCCATCTTATTTGGGATATTTATTAAATTAGTTTTCAAAATTTCAGACAAAACAAATTTAGTCCTCAATATTTTGAAATTTGAACAAAATTAGGACAATTGATAGAAAACTAAAATTTTTAATTGAAAATGGCCACGTGCATGTAATAACTAGTGGTTGTTAAGTTTAAAAAATTAATAAAAATTAAAATGGTTTTACAAAACTGGTTCTTAAAGTTTGTTAGAAATGCAAAATTAGTCCCTAAGACAAAAAATTAATTAAATTTTCTTTTAATGTAAAAATTCTAAAAGGTTCAATGTCAAATCAAACCTCCACTATCAGGGATTTGGGGAGAGAGGAAAATATTTGTGAATGTTAAAAATATTCTTAGCTAAATAATGATCATATCTAATAAATATTGCGTGAAACAGGGTTTAAAGGCTAGTTACGCTGAATGATTAGATTTGAAAAAAATTTAGAATTAAATAACCTTTGAACTTCTCAAATGATAAAATACACATTTCTTAATAAACTAATCTTATACATCCTACTGTAACATTATATCATGAGAAATTAAATTTTCACAGTATTATGATGATAAATTTGTCTTTTGCATTATTATCATTAGGCCTTACTCCATTTTGTATCCCTAATTTGTATCTGATTCTCACTTTGCACTAACGTATAACTTTTTTTCAGACATATTGCACCCTAAACTTTTAAATTTATCCTATTTCAGTACAAATTTTAATGTCGTTACCAAAGTGAATAGATATTAAATAAGTACATACCACATGCTTATTTGGGAGAGTATTGTGCATATAGAAGTAGTCAACATTAATTCCACTTTGTACCTGAACTTATGATCAATTCTCACTTTGCACCCTTAATTATGAATTTTGCATACATTGCTCCACTAACTCTTAGATTAGTCCCACTTTGGAGTAATTTTTAATAGTTTTAAAAAATTTGATGAATGTTCCACTTTAGGTACGTGATGTGCACGGCTATAACATCCGTTAACTTTTATAATGATATTAAAAATTGAACTGAAATAGATAAATCTAAGAGTTCAGGGTGTAATATATCCAAAAAATAAATATAGAGTGCAAAGTGAGAATCGACTATAACTTAGAGGACGGAATGTTGAATAAGCACTTATCATTATTTTGTTATAAGAAATGTAACCTGCATTAATGTTAATAAAATCTGGAGTCAATTAGCCAGATTTTGTGACACAAATTCTGGGAAATTAAACAATATTAAGTGTCATATCGTAAATTCTTTGTGACTTCTTATAAATATTTCTTTTTTACTCTAGTAAAAGAAGTATATATATGTAATGGGGAAACACAATTCATAATATGTATAATTATTTTGAGTCCAAAAAAAAAGTCATTATCTAAAATTCCATTTCGACTTAAGAGCATGATCATTTAATATATTTTATGTCGATAATAGTTTATTCAATTTGATAATTGAATGTGATTCACTTTGTAAATTATAATGTCTAGTAAAATTTAGTTATCATCGACATGTTTAATCAACCTAATAATACTAGATATTTTTATAATATCATTATAATGCTTTGTGAATTTAATTTCTAATAATAATATTTTATGATATAGGTATACAATTAATTTCTCAACAAATATGTATTTTATCATTTAAAAATTCAAACATTATCAATCTCTAAATTAAATAATTCCGTTTCAAGTCTAATTACTCATTCGCTACTGTTAGCCCTTATTGGATGTTATCATTATTTAGTTGCCGATTATATTTAACATATACAAGTCTTTTCCACTCTCCTCAAATTCCTGATGGCGCGGGTTGCTTTGACATTAAAGCTTCTAGAAAATTTCAGTTAGAAGAAAATTTTATTAGTTTTTTTGTCTTTTGGGACCAATTTTGTATTTTTTACAACTTTGAGGGCCAATTTTGCACAGTTTTTTTAGTATTTAAATTTTTTAATTAATTTTTTAAAACATAGCAGCAACTTCTGTTAAATATTTTAATTTTTCGTCAATTGTCCTAATTTTGTTTAAATTCTAAAATATTGGGGACTAAATTTATTTTGTCTGAAATTTTGAGAACTGGTTTAGTAAATATCCCAAACAAGAGGTATCAAGAATGTATTTTTTTTCCTTTAACACGAATTATTGTGCTTAAGTACCATTTGTGGGCTAAAAGTTCGGGTTTCACAGTTGGCTAAAAATTGACATAAGCTCCTGTCTTTCTATGCCCAAAAGATTTGAATTTTGAAGTTTAAGGAATCATATTTCCTTTCTACTTCTTCTAATTACTTGTTGAAGATTAAACTACAAGAGATGAAGCGCAGATGATAAATTCCATCAAAATTCTAATTTTTTCACACCAGACTTTGATTGGGGAGGAAGAAAAGTGAGAAATAAACTTAAAAAAAACTTGCAAGTTTCATGGAGAATTGTAGAACAAATTATGCCATAGTTAGGTTGAATACTTAAACAGTAAATAATCCGTTTCTTGAGCCTTCTCAAGTTCTGGAAATGACTCTTCCAACAAAGAGAGGTTAAATATAACATCTATGTTGTTTCTATTTAATTATACCGATCCACACTGATAACAAAAACCACAAGAAGAAGTTCAAATCTCAACTAATATAAAATTTTTAAAGCACTATTCTTTTTTGACGGAAAAAAAAAACATATTTAAAAAAAAAACCCAAAAAAACCACCTCTGGAAGATTTCCCTTGATAAATTCTTGTGTAGATTAAGATGTATGGTTCTACCATAAACCTTGTAGTTCTCATCTAGCCAAATAGTCAACTTTCTTTTAAAATTCTAAAAGGAACATGCAATCTTAGTCCTTAAAGTTTGGGCCGTGGTCCATTTTGGTATCCAAAATTTCAAGTGAAATACATTTAGTTCTCAATTCCGACTTCAACCAATTTAGGACAAATTTAAAAATTTCGTCAATTACTAAAAAAAAAATCATTTACAAAGCGCATGGCTGTCAAATCTCAAGTTCTAAACATGAATAAAGATGTAATTTTAACCCTCAAATTTTGGATCATGATTTATTTTGTTCCCAAACTTCCAAACAAAACACATTTAATCCTCAAAATTTTTAATTTCTATCAATTTAAGACAAATTTGATAATTCTATTAATTACAGATGGAAAAAGTCGCATGCATTGCATATAACTATTAAATCAATCTTGGAGATATAACATTTCCCAACCGATTTTAGCCCCATTTAACTATTTTCACTTTTCCTTCTTACTAATAATGTCTAACCTTTTACCATTCTTATCTATATTATTACACTTCCCATGTACGTGATTGTCAAATCTAACCTGGTTAAAACACTTCCAAACCGATTATTCAGTTTGGTGTTAAAAAATTATATCCAAAAAAAGGAAAATAATAACACAATAATAATTTACTAATAAATTAAAACAATTTAATTAAAGATTAATCTTTGAGGTAAAATAAAACAATAATAATTCTCTCTTTACAATATATTGAGACTTATTTATTGAGGTTAATTTTCGGAATATATTTGTTGAATTTGGTGTAATAAATGAAAGGTCAGTTTTAATTACAAATGTTGAACAAGATTAAATGATTACTATATTAGTTTAAAGTCGTACTTCATGTCCTCATAGGCAACCTCTTTTATAATATTTTTAAATTAGAGACAGATTTTTCTGTAGTTAATATTTTTTAAATATTTTAAAATATTAATCACTAATGATTTTTTTTTTTTTTTTTGTGACAACTGTTATTCTTATCAATGGAAGTTTCATATGCTAAATTTACCACAAAAAAAAAAATATCCATCATTAATTGAAGGTTTCCATAATATCTCAAAATCAAATTTAGTAACCAATTTACTGATAGAAAAATCTGTCACTAAACTTTTGTCAATAAAACTTTTGCTATATTTAACCAACAAGACAATTTCAACGAATGGATTCCATTTGCAATTACATCAGTAAATTATTTAGCGACAGATTTTTCACAAAAAAAATCCGTTGTTGAATCTATCGTTAAATAAATTGAAATCGGTAGGAAAGTGTTATAATGTTGATAAGAATAGTGAATGGTTAGGCGTTGATAATCAAAGAGAAAAGTGAAAATATAGTTAAATAGGTTGAAATTGGTTAGAAAGTGTTATATATCAAGATAAATTTAACAGTCATGTGCACTACACATGATTTCGTATGTAATTCATTTTATGAGAGTTCATATGTCTATAGCAGTTACTTAGTAGGAAACTATTTAGGCAAATCATATCATAAACCCTTACCTGTAGGTCTTATGATCAAAATTATATTTTAAGAAGTTTTACTTGTATTGGGTGATGTCATTTATTTATTAAGTTTAATCTACATTACAAGATTTATAACTAGGGTAAAAAATTAATCAGCTAAATATTTGTCTCGTTGCTAAATATCAGGTGACTATCTCTACCATAGTGCTGTTACTTTACTAATTTAGGAAAAAATACAACTTTAATCTTCTAAATTTGGATCGTAGTTCATTTTGATCTCTAAAGTTTCTGACAAAACACATTTAGTCCTTAAATTTTTCAATTTGAACCAATTTAAGACAAATTTAAAAATTTCGTCAATTACGGACGGAAAAAGTCATGTGCAAAGCACGTGACTGTTAATACTCAAATTCCAAATATGAAAAAAATACAATTTTAACCCTCAAAATTTGGATTATGGTCTATTTTGTTTCCAAAGTTCTAAACAAAACGCATTTAATTCAAGTATTCAAAGTTTTTAATTTCTATCAATTTAGGACAAATTTGATAATTCTATCAATTACAGACGGAAAAAGTTACGTGCATTGCACGTACTTGTTAAATCAATCTTGGGGATATAACATTTATCATTCGATTTTGACCCATTTAATTATATTTTTACTATTTCCTCTTACTATCAATGCCTAACTATTCACCATTCTTATCTATATTATAACACTTCCCATGTACGTAATTGTTAAATCTAACCGGGTTAAAACACTTCTCAACCAATTTCAACCTATTTAGTTTGGTGTTGACAAAGTTATATCAAAAAAAAAAAGAATAATAATAACACAATAATAATTCTCTAATAAATAAAAACTAATTTAATTAAAGATTAATCTACGAGATATAATAAAACAATTACGTAAATTGGTAGAAATTGAAAAATTTGAGAACTAAATATATGTTTCATGAAACTTTGGATACTCAAATGGATCATGATCCAAAATTTGAGGGCTAAAATTGCAAGTTTTTTCCTATTCTAAAAATTACAATATCTCATCTCTCTAAAATCTAAACTAGACTAAATAAGGACCACAAGTGTATGGCACCTAAAAATTTACCCTCCCCTTATCCTTGACTGGAACCTTGAACAATTGATCATCCGGATTCGTCTTACCAGATAAGCCAAATAATCTGGCAATAGAGATTAGATTGGCATCCTCTTTGATACTTAGCAATTCAGGGCTAAGTTGTATGGTACTAATTGGTGATATCAAACTCTCCACATATGTTATTGCATCAGACGATATACCATTAATAGAGTGCGTTTTAACAATTCTTGGAGTCTTCCCTTTGAAATAGTACCTCTCCAATGTCGTATGATCAACCTCCACTATTAGATCGCCATTCCTCAAAGTTCCTAACAGCTTCAAAAATTTGGAATTAATTTTGAATCCCTCTAGTTCCATCAACCTAGTCCAAGATTTTTCCAAGCTATAATTTTTAATAACCCATATCTCAAAATTGTCAAAAAAAACATGGGGCTTGCAAATTGCACCAAGGCATCCATCCAAAACCCCCAAGCTAAAGCACGGATTATTATGCTGAATGACATCGGGTGCTGGAAGTACCCGAATTTTCGCCTTCGAGAGATCGTAACAAACTACAAAATTCCTATTTTGCGAGCATGGCCAATGAACATATCCATTAAAAAAGGTACCCGTCTTTTGGTAAACTCGAGTTAGGCATATTACTTTGTTCGTACGCTTTCTCCATTTGTACAACCCTTGTCTGTTTGAATTCGACTTCGAACTCAACTCATAAAGTGTATAATTTTTGTCGCAATGGCTCGACAACAACAATTTGTAACCATTAGAATTGTTATCTCGGCCGAACCAATAGAAGCCAACGCCATCACGATCGAAAGGTAAAGGTGAAGTAACTAACTCTCGCGAACATGGATTCCATATAATGGTGATTTGTTCGTTGACTCCGCCGCTCAATAAACATATTAGTCCGTCGCATGAACCAATAATTTCCGTATCCACCCTTGACATCTTCTCGATTGGATAACGAAAAGGCTTGTCTATAATTTTATTCCATCTTCGTTCGATGTGGAACCCAAAATACCGGTAATCAATGGTGGTTAGTGGGTATACTACGAATATCCGATGGAGGTTTTTTTCAGGATCTGCTTTTGATAGCTCCAGATGTCTTTGGACGAAACGGGTACTGGAAATTATGTCATACCAATCATAGCATACGCATTTGAACTTCAGGAGATCCTTCACTTCAAGCCTATGGAGAATTTTCTCGTATATTGCTGAAGAGAATTTTTCTTCCGTTTTTGCGATTTTTCTTTGAGGTTCTTCCATGGTATCTCACGTAGTGGTTGAAACCTTGTAACTTGGATAATATATTCTCTTCCACAAACCCTTTGCCCTAGACTTTCGCCATATTCCTATATTTAGTCCAGAAGACAATGGGTCGGGTTGGGCCAAAAGTATGATTAAGGGTGCTGGCCTATCTCCATGGGTGGGTTAAGGGTCGAGACCGGTTAGGCTGGACTGGAATTGGAATTCCTTAGTGGGCACTTGGACCGTGGTCTACACCCACAGATTGACAAGGCGTGCCATGGTTGGTCCAAGTTGGCTCACGGATTGGCTCACAACATCTTTGTCACGATAAATTAAAATAAAATCTTATTTTATTTCAAAATTAATCATTTTCTTAAAAAAAAAAACCATCCTTCTCCTATCACCTAGTGACCAAACTCATAACCAATAGATTATTGAAGAAACGTCTTACTGCATAACTTGAATTTTATTGTCTCAAAACTAAATCATATTTATATAAAATAAGTAATTAATAATCTTAATGAATAATTAAAGTCAAAGTCCAAACTAATTAATACTTAGTCAAAATTGAAGTTCATACTTAATATTAAGAGTTATTACTTATACAATTTAAAATTATTATTTATTATTTCAAAACTATTAACTTAAAGTTACTGTTTATTTCACAATTGTTTTCTTATTATTCCTCTTAGTAATTTATTAAGTCTTGTTTTTAAGGTAAACTTTAGCTTCTTTCTTGTATTGATATAACCAGAAATTGTCTTGAGTCATCTCCAAAGAGACTATACACAAAGAAGAAGCAGACGGCTTCTCAAAACAAAGCTATACAAGACGCAAAGTAATTCAAAAAACCCCAACTACTAATTAACTACAAAAAATACTTTGAGAAAATTGCCAGTCCAAACTGAGTTCCCAATTTTTCTTTGTTCTAGCAACATTTTTGCAGCCTGACACAACTAATTTCACCACATTAACAACCTCATCAACCACAACATCAACAGATTTATTTTTACTACAAAAAACTCTCTAGTTTCTCTTCTTCCAAATTAAGTAAATGGCTGCACTTAACACTACATTCCTCAAATCAGACAGAAAGTCTTTTGATCTACTATTCTGAACCCACCATCCAACTCATCCTTCCATATGTAAGATCCTCTGTATAGCAAACAATATCTCTGCAATCTGGACCAGACATATTTTGTTGTATAATCACAATCAAGGTACAAATGATCCACGGATTCATTTAGTCTACTACACAACAAACACCCTTTATCATTTGCAATCCCCATTTTGTATAGTTTATCTTTTGTTCTCATTCTATTTCTACAAACCGGCCATAAAATGAATGAGAATCTTGGGACATGTTTAGGGAACCATACCACATGAAATCAAGGCACTTTTCCCATAGACGAACTGAGCAATTTCATAGCAGTAGTAGTTGTAAACTGCCCAGAACTTTCATGAATCCATTTAAAATCATCTTCACCATTTACTATAGGAACATAGGGCTTCAAAGATTCAATTAACTCTAAGTCTTGAGCATTCCTCTTTCTCCCAGTTGGCCAAATCCATTCCCCATCCTAAATGATAGACTCAAGTTTTGTAGAGGTATTACTTCCAAAATTCTTCATTATATTAGCACCATATACATCTAGAAGAGGGCCTTTAGGATACCATTTATTAAACCAAAAGAAAATATCTCTTTCCATTACCAACCACAGCTTCAATGGTTGGTCTTACAATACCCCATAATTTGAGCAACTTTCTCCAAAACCAAGAATAGTCATTTGGAGTTTTTACTGCCCAAAAAGATTGATTCTTGAGTTTTATTCATTCTTCTTGAAAATATTCCAGTTATGCTTCATCAACAAAGCCTTATTCCATGTATGCAATTTTACCAGACCCAAACCACCTTCATCTTTAGCCTTACAAACATCATCACATTTCACCTTTGTCCCTGTATGCTTATTTTGAGTTCTAGTCCATAAAAAAGCGGAAAGTAAGCTTTCAATTGTCCTGATCACTTTCTTTGGTAATAAGAAAATGCTACTCCAATACAATTGAACACTCATCAAAACTGAATTTATCAATTTGTGTCTACCACCATAACAAAGAATTTTGGAACTCCAACCATGAATCTTTGCTTTAATTTTATCAATTAAAACCTTGCAATCTGAGAAAGTGAGTCTAGTAGAGATTAAAGACAAGGGATACCCAGGTACTTTACTGGGAACTTACCTTCATTCATGCCCAATATGTCACAAAATTGCTTTCTTGCTTCCATTGTAGTATTGGAGAAAAATGCATCACTTTAGACTAGTTGACAATCAGACTAGACATTGCAACAAATTCATTTAACACTTTCTTCATGGTACTGGTAGAATTCTCAGATGCAGAAGATATCATGAACAAGGCATCAGTGTCACACCCCAAACTCGGCATAATTAAAACAACATGTAATTTAGAGTGTGGCACCGGCATACCCTCCTAAGAGGATACAAAGCCGTCTATCACATTTATAAGTAACAATTGCCAAAACATACATACACAACCTATATAAATACAAGCCCAAATATTTACATAAGTTCAAACCATGAACACAACAAATCTTCAACCTAGAAGAAAAGTGTAACCACAACATCCCACTAGAATCACCATAGCCTTATATATATACAACTACACAAAACTTTCTATACAAGGTGAAACATAGAGTTGGACAAAACTAATTCTACTCGGCAGTATATCAAAACTCCGCCAGAAAGCGATCTAAACATGCTCACCTACAAGGGCATAAAGTAAGTGGGATGAGCTTTCATTTGCTCAGTAAGTAAGTCACTCATAACCTAAAAGGTAATCTACAATAATATTAGCCTCATTAAATTGTAATAAAGCATGATCTATAGCATAACAAGTCTAGCTATGATATTTTCAGAATTGACAGTGCTGAACAAAAATGACCATAACTGAAGTTATATTCATCCAAAAGCCACAAAACTGATTCCGATAGAAACTGGACTCAATTTACTAGATGTTTCAAGAAGACAACATTTCCCAGCTCAAAACACAATTTGCCCAAAAATGGCTCGTAATTCAAAAAATACTCTGCTGCAGAACCAGATTTTCAGTCCAATTTATGGATGAACTGCTGTTAATATACTAAAAAACAGAACAACATCTTTATACCGTTGGGAAGGGCTGCGAGTTCAGTTTCCAATGCAACAGAACAGTGTGCAATTTCGATATTCCTACGCTGAGATATGACCAATTTTCTAAAGTTACGCAGTGCTGTCTGCGAATTTTCAGCTACGAATTTAGCAAATTTCTTGCCTTTTTCTTGGTTATTAAACCATCCAAATCCTTTAAATTCAACACATACATCCATAGGTTTAACTTTAACAACAAACAGCAAGAAAATAAATCCAATTACACCAATTCTAACCGTTAAATCATCACCACAAGCTAAGATTTTGAAACACATAATATTCTTGAAAAATTCCTAAACCCCATCTCTTAATCTTTCAAATTAGCTAATTGAATTCAAGAAAGAATGAATTTCTCACCTCAATTATGGAAATTTGTGGTTGAATTTGTTGTTTCTCCTCCTTCCTCAAACTCTTGGAAGTGAAACTCTTATTCTATGTGGAAGAATTGGGAAAACATAGAAGAAGAAAATTGTTTAGTAGTATATAAACTAGTTTAATTATTTAGATTTGACCCCCAACCTTTGCTCTAATTATAAATTGACCCCAAAAATTTCTAATCCTCACTATTAACTTGACTAAAGTATGACAAGGATATTTTGGGTATCACAATTAGCAAAAATAATATGAGACACACCAAGCTCCTTGCATTAGGGTGGAAATCAAAACCATAATTACTAACAGAATGCTCAAATAATGCAGTAAAAGCCTCTATAATCAGCACAAATAGATAAGGGCTGATTGGGTCCCCCTACCTCAAACCCCTCTAATTTGGAAAGTAATCCACCAAAGAGCCATTAATATTCAAAGAAAATCTAACAGTACATACCCCATTCTTTAACCAACTGATGACCTTAGCTGGAAACCCCATGACCTCTAAAATAGCAAACAAAAAACTCCCATCTCACAGCATCATAAGCTTTCATAAGGTCCACTTTCACAGCACATCAAGGCTTGCCATCTCTTTTATGATAACCTCTAACTATATCATGCATTAACAAAATATTATCAGAGATAGATCTACCTAAGCCATAAAGGGACTTTGAGTATTGTTTACCAAGCCAGATAGTACTCTTTTCAATCTCTGAGCAAGCACCTTGGAATAACAGTTATAGATTATATTACAACAAGATATAGGTATGTAATCCTGAATCTTTGAAGGATTTGGGATTTTAGGAATGATAGTAATAATAGTGTTGTTTATAGGATAATACATATACTCATTTGAGAAGCAATATTGAATAGCAGCCACAAAATCCTTCTTAACTACATTCCAATTCTTAGTAAAAAAATTCCACTGAAAACACATCAGGGCTAGTGGATTTACCTTCTTTCATAGAGCCTTATTTATTTCATCTTCACTTACCTCCATTTGTAGTTCATTTACTTGCATTTGGCTCAATTTCTTTCAGATCATTTTCTATAGCTTCCTTCACTAATCATCAGTTAAAGTAACTTTTTCTGCAAATAGTTGTTTGTAAAAACTCACAATCACTGATTTCACCTCAGTATAATCAGTAATTCTACTACTACCATCACTATCTTGAATAGTTAAAATTCAATTCCTGGCCTGATGAGATTTCATACTTCTATGAAAAAAATCTGATGTTCCTATCACAAAGCCAGGTACACATAGATTTATCTCTCATAAACTTTTCCTCAACTTCTAACAAATCCACATATAATTTTGTCAACAACTTCTCCTCCTATTGTAAACAGATATCAAAAGGCTTGCTCTGCAAGTGCTTTTGAATCATGCATAAGTCTTCCTGAACTCTCAAAACCCTTACACCACTATCACTATACTACTTTTTGTTCAACTCCTTTAATCTATATTTCAGGTTCTTTAACTTAACACACAATCTTTTGATTGGATTACTAATTTCATCTGACTGCCAAACCTCATTTAAGATGACAGAAAATTGTGGATTGGCCATCCAAAATGCACAAAACTTGAAAGGTTTAGGGCTAGTATTTATTTGATCTTTAATACTACCAAAACTAGGAGAATGATTAGATATCAAAGAGGGAAGAAACTTAAATGATAAGATTCCACTTCAACTTGATCAAACACAGAAGGCCAAGCACTGCTACACATAACTCTGTCCAATTTGCAATAAATCCGAGCACTTCCTCCCTACCATTACACCAAGTAAAAAGATTACCCTTATAAGGAATATCAACCACATCTAATTGCTGAACACATTTCTCAAAGTCAGACATAGCTCACTTATCTCTACCATCACCACCTTCCTTCTCATAATTATATCTAATAACATTAAAATCCTCTAGCAAAATCCAAGTATTACTTCTAACAATAGCCTTGAGTTTCATCAACTACCTCCATAAAGCCACTCTACCATCCCTTTCATTTTCAGCATAGACAAAAGATATAAAGACCAAAACAGCATTTGCCCCATACTCAAAAGAACAAGTAATTATTTGAGGATGAATATCAGCAAGAGAGACCTTTACAGCTTGAGGATTGCTACAAAACCAAACTCTGCAATCCTCATTTCCACTACCATTATGAAACAAATTCCAACCAGGTAAAAGCATTTCTTAAAAATGGATTGCACATTTTCTATTTTCACTTTATTCTCCACCAAACCAATTATATTAATATTATAATCTTTGACTAAATTCTTAACTGCATATTGTTTACAGGAGTCACTAAGACCCCTGATATTCCAGCAACACATATCCATGATTGACAAGAAGTATCAGGGGGTTTACCTCTACCACCACCTCTTCCACATTTAGACTTCTGCTTTTTGTTCACTTGTGACACCAGCTTTTCAACAATCTTTTTCAGTTTGTCAAGTGTCCAGATCAACCTCCTCTTCCAATACAGCAACAACATTTGCCACAGGAGCATCCACTATAGGTAGCAGCACTTCAATACTAGACATGTTTATCACTTCCTGAGCACAAGTTATATCAAAACTACCAGCATCACCTACAGACTCTGCCACACGAAATTTAGGAGCTGTCTCACCCTTTTCCTCAATGATCCTCATAGTATCCACCACCTCAGACTCCTTATGGTCCTTCTTCTTTGGAGTTACCCATTTAGCCACTACCTTAGGTTAATAGGACAATTCACAGAAGCGTGACCAAATGTTTTACACTTCAAGCACTTAGGAGGTACCCATTCATAAATTACCTCTTGCAATAAATTCCTGCCATGCTCATCAGTGTATGGGATCTGCTTAGGTAAATTACTACTAACATTTACCTCCACACAAATTCGGGCAAAAGAAAGTCTAGACTGCTCAACAGTAATTTTGTCAGTATAAAGAGGGTTCCCAATGTAGCTCACCATCTTACTCAAGTTTTTCGTAGAGAAGTAATTAAACTTTAGATTTGGCAATTTCACCCAAACAGGAACATAAGTCAATTCTTCCTTAGATAAATCAAGGTCAGGTGACCATGGTTTCACAAAAATCATCTTACTTAGGAAAGGCCAGGGGGAATTATCCAAGATCTTAGTCTTTGTTACTTCAAAATCACAATTAAACACAAACACGCCAGATTTCAACAATACTAAGTCAATTTTACAAAACTCACTCAGCATTTAGTTACCCCTAAACCTTTGCATCACCTGGAATGGAGGAGGAGGACACAAAACAAACCCAATTAGAGCATTCTTCCACTTATGCATACCTTCTTCTACATCATCAGCTTCCAGCTTAACTTCAAACTTATCCCCAGATCACAGAGGAGGAACAAATTCCAATCCCAAACCTTCATGGATGGCTCCATGCACACGGACAACCTCAGCCCAAGATTTCAAAGAGGTTTCTCTATCCCTCTATTTCTCAAGAGACCAAATCAGATTTACCCCCTTTCACCTCACTAGCCCATACATCCAAGGCGCTTGAATCAAGTTACATGAAAGTCTCTCGAGGGATGCGATAGAGGAATAGCTATTTTTAGAATTAATTTTTGAAGAAGAAGCCATGCGATTTTTAGTAAAGAATATTTAGAAATACTAATTGTTTGATTTTCTCAATATATAGGATAGTTAGTTCTAGAGGAAATATCATTACTAATTTACGTACACACAGACTAATTTATCTACATTAAGTTATAACTTAGCTATTAGTATATAATTGTTCCAAATTAGAACTTGTTAGTATTTTATTGTTCCAAATTAGAACTTGTTAAACCAAGCTATTATTTATTAATACTTACTAGACCAAATTAGAACTTTATTATTTTAAATTAGTACTTATTTGGCCAAGTTATTGATCATAGAGTAAAAGTATATAATTAGAAAAAATCACCTTGAGATGGTGGGGGGTTTGGCAAATACCCTTCCATATATATTAATATTGTCAAAAAAAATATGAGGGAGACATTGAACCTTATCTTCAATTAATACAAGTTATAAAACCAATCTAAAACTTTAAGGGAAATTCTATAGTCCCTTTTAGGGAACCATTCCCTTATCTTTAAAAGCTTGTGCAGTACAAGTTTTTAAAGCACATGGTGTTATACTGTACAACCATTTAAAGTATAAGGAAATGGTTCCCTAAAAGGCACCGTAAAATTTTCCAAACTTTAAAATCCTAATATATACTATTTCATATATATGGAAAGGAATATAGAATCTTACCCTTAAATAGACAAATATTAAACATTAAAATTAATCCATACTATACATTAATTTGGTGCAGTATTACATTTTTCATCGTCAAAGGCTTTGCAACAATAATCCTTCTTTTATTTCTTCAATGTTTAACTAATCTTTTAAGCACACCAATATTTTTAAAGTTGCGAGTGTCATTTGAATCCTTTTGTCATTTAAAACTCTTCCAATTCTACTAAAAGAACTTTCCAATGTAACTGTGGAAACTAGATTAGTTAGGAAATCATGAGCAATTTGAGATAAAATATGATACTCACATATATGCTTTCCCCATCAAGAAAGAATATCAAAATTGAGATAGACGTCATCACTATCATTTAGTAGTGGCTCTTTCAAATAAGAAGTCTCCTCACTATGTTTGGTTCTCAGTCTTTTTAAAGTTAAGATTTGTTGGCCTCAAAGAGCAACCTAAGAGGAGGGTGAATTAGGTTATTTCAAAAAACAAACCTTTTAATTGTGCTTAATAGAAATGCAAACTTTATGAAACAAATAAACACTTAAGCACAAATGAATACAATAGATATTCAACAATTGAAGCTCAAACAACAAATACAAAGATTGAGATAGAGAGTATCAAACTAAACTCCCAAACTTCTCAAGTTTGGAGTATAACCGCTAGTATTGCCTCTTCAAAGAAGGTGAGTCAATAACCTTCTTGTACACAAAGTAGGCTCACCCTTACACCAACTAAGTCCCTCTAGTTGAGCCAAAGAGTTTTACAATACAACCTCACTTTTGTACACTTGTTATCCCTCCACTCTTACACTTGAAAATCACTCACAAGTCTACTGCTACTCACACTAATTCCTTCTAGTTGAGCCAAGAGAACTATACTACCCAAACTAATACAACCCACTTCTATTTAGCCTATTTTTCCCAAATAGCTCTTACAAGTGTTTGCATTGAATGTAGTAGTTCTACTCTCTATTTTTACTGCATTTATCGACTTGGGGGTAATTATAGAAGCCCAAAAATTGCTTCCAACAGCTCTCTAATGGCTATTTTCTGTTTCCTGAGAAACTAGCCGTTTGGTCTATCGGACGGCCGATGCTGTGAGTATGCGTCCGAACAAACTAGCCGTTGGACCTTTGCGGACATCCGATACATAGGTTCTACGTCCGGTCTTGAAACCGATGCTCTGGACAATTCCACTTAGCTGTTCGGACGTTATGCTTCATCCAAAACTCTGTCTGTCGGACGGTTTTCAGTGTCCGATCCTTGAGGACAAAAACTTCTTTCCTTGTTTCAGACAGTCTTCATTGTCCGTTCATCTTAGGTTCAATCTGTCGGACGGTTTTCAGCGTCCAATCCTTGAGAACAGAAACTTCTTTGGCTTTGGGTTCCTTGCTTTGGACAATTTTCATTGTCCGTTCATCTTTTGATTGTTTTCCTTCTTTCAGACGATTTGCAGTGTCCGAACATCTTGATACTTCTCTGCACACTTGACACCTGAATTACTAATGATTTGGTCATCATCAAAACATGATTATCATAACTGGGGTTCAACAATCTCTCCCTTTTTTATGATGACAAATCATTTGGACAATTCTAAAAACAACCATAAAATATGAAGCACAATACAAGAGATTTTGGTCCATTATTTTCTCCCCCTTTTGGCATCATCAAAACCTAAGAAAACTAATGCAATTTAAGCTCTCCCTAAGTTTATTCTACCCTTTGAAAGATGAATATAATTCACATGAGTACATAGAGAATAAGTCAAGTTATGCAAAACATTTCTTCCTTTCAGGAATATGTATTCAAGTAGATATGAGGGAATACATACAAAGAATTAGGATCAAAACATTTTTCGCTCATTCTTTACCAAAAAGTATCATCAAAACAATAAAGCATATGTGATGAAATTTCTTTTAATGCAAAATAATCCATTTAAAAAAGAGAATGATCCCCTTTCTTTTGCAAATAGTGACTTACTATAGAGAAAAATTGGGGATACTTATTCCCTAGTATTCTAAACAAATTCAATCACATAGATGAGTAACATTCAAGAGAACATAGTTCATTTTTTAAAAAATGAATGCACATTCTTAACACAAAATTTTAGATGTTACCCATTTCAATGTCATCTTAGCTCATATGCTTTGAACACCCACCACTGATAATCTCTCTTGAATTCCTTAGTGCTCTCCAAGCATACCTACATGCAAAGTTAGGCAACAACTTTTGGTACCCAAACTTTGTTGGGTTCAATTGGGTTTGTAACATGCTTAATCACCCAAATAGAATTTATTCCCAATTTTTCATTTCTTTTAACATAACAATTTTTCTTTACATGGCCATGTTGATGACAATAATTGCAAATAATATTCTTATTGCCATAAAAGAAGATTTAGATTTTATGAAGCATAAATCATCTTTTCTAAAGGTGATAAAAAAATTTTTTAACAACATATTTCTGGTTCTTTTCTTTTCAAAAATATTTTCTTCCTTTTTTCTCAAAATGACATGAGATACAAGATCATCTAATCTCTTCTTCAATGAAGCTTGTTCTTCCATGATCATGGTTTTTCCATCAATTTTTTTCTTCAAAGCGTCATTTTCTTTAGTCAAAAAAATATTTTCATGCACAAGTTTTGAGTTGGCACTTAATAAAGCAATAACTTTAATTTTTAACTCTTTGTTCTTAGCATATGATTCTTTCAAACATTCATGCATTTTAAAAATAAATGATTCAACATCATCATCATCATTACCACATGAATCATCACAAGAATGACAACTAGAGGATACCTCATTATTACCAAATGCCATAAAAGCCATTTGAGCCTCCTTATATTCTTCTTCAACCTCTCCATCCGAATTGCAATCATCCCAAGTGATTTGGAAGTTGTTGAAGTGAGGCTTCCTTGAGTTTTTTCTCCTTTTTGATGAAGCATTAAATGCTATGCTTCTTTTTCCCTTTGCCTCCTCATCATCTTGTACCTTGTATTTTATCTTCAATTCAAAGGAGGTTAGCTAAGAATTAATAAAAGACTCGATAGACATAGAATTTAAATTTTTTGACTCCTCTATGGCAATGGATTTAGGTTCCTATTCCTTAGGTAAAGCATTCAAAAAATTTCTATTCTTTTCAGCCAAGGAATATTCTTTACCGAAACCTTCCAAATCCTTTTCAATATCATTGAACCTACAACACATTTTGTCAATGTTCTCATAGGTTCCATTTTGAAGGATTCATATTTAGCCACAAGAAGTGACTTCTTTTGCTCTCTAATATCTTCATTTCCTTCATGGAGATCTTTCAATTTTCCCATATCTCCTTGGCTGATTTGCAACCTTTTACTTTAGAAAACTCATCTGCATCCAAAGCAATATACAAAATATTAATGGCGTTAGCATTTAAAGATAAACTTACTTTATCTTGTGCATTTAACTCATATCTAGCCTTAGGTCTTAAACTATGAGTATTTATATCAATGATGTTAGCTTCTAAAGGACCTTCACAAATAATATACCATAAATCAATATCAATAGATTGAACAAAAATTTTCATTCTATCCCTCCAGAAAACAAAATTAATGCCATTAGACATGGGAGGTCTAGTAATAGAATGCTCCTCTAAAAACAAAGCATTATTGGTTGCCATAATGATCTTTACTCAAAAACGGTTAAGCTCAATATACGAGACCAAGCTCTGATACCAATTGTTGGCCTCAAAGAGCAACCTAAGAGGGTAGGTGAATTAGGTATTTCAAAAAACAAACCTTTTAATTGTACTTAATAGAAATGCAAACTTTATGAAACAAATAAACATTTAAGCACAAATGAATACAATAGATATTCAACAATTGAAGCTCAAAGAACAAATAGAAAGATTGAGATAGAGAG
The DNA here is from genome assembly GCA_025175665.1 of Cinchona pubescens. Lineage (NCBI taxonomy): Eukaryota > Viridiplantae > Streptophyta > Magnoliopsida > Gentianales > Rubiaceae > Cinchona > Cinchona pubescens. The sequence goes on along the minus strand of JANKKI010000051.1, from coordinate 6,508,323 downwards.
TACCAAACCAAACTCCCAAACTTCTCAAACTTGGAGTATAACCACTAGTATTGCCTCTTCAAAGAGGTGAGTCAATAACCTTCTTGTACACAAAGTAGGCTCACCCTTACACCAACTAAGTCCCTCTAGTTGAGCTGTCTGAGCAAAGGGTTTTACAATACAACCTCACTTCTGTACAATTGTTATCCCTCCACTCTTACACTTGAAGATCACTCACTAGTCTTCTGTTGCTCACACTAATTCCCTCTAGTCGACCCAAGAGAACTATACTACCCAAACCAATACAACCCACTTCTTTTTAGCCTATTTCTCCCAAATAGCTCTTACAGGTGTTTGCATTGAATGTAGTAGTTCTATTCCCTACTTTTACATTTATAGATTTGGGGGTATTTATGGAAGCCCAAATATTGCTTCCAACAGCTCTCTAATGGCTATTTTCTATTTCTGAGAAACTAACTGTTTGGTTTTTTGGACGGAAAATGCTGTGAGTGTGCGTCCGAACGAACTAGCCGTTGGACCTTTTGAACGTCCGATGCATAGCCTCTGCTTTCGGTCTTGCATCCAATACTTTGGACAATTCCATTTAGCTGTTTGGATGTTATGCTTCATCCGAAGCTCTATCTGTCGGACGGTCTTCAGCGTCCGATCCTTGATATGATAGAAACTTCTTTCCTTGTCTTAGACAGTCTTCATCGTCCGTTCATCTTGGGTTCAATCTGTCAGACAGTCTTCGGCATCTGATTCTTGAGGACAGAAACTTCTTTGGCTTTGGGTTCCTTGCTTCGGACAGTCTTCATCATTTGTTCATCTTTTGGTTGTTTTTCCTTCTTTCGAACAATTTGCAGTGTCCGAACATCTTGATACTTCTCTGCATACTTGATTGCAAACCATTAGTATGAGTTGGTCATCATCAAAACATGATTATCATAACTGGGGTTCAACAAGAGTTGATGAGAATCAAAATATATTCTAATATTTGTAAAAAAGTAAATCATGCAAGACGCAGAGAAATTTAAAAATTTTACTTCCACGGATCACCTTAGTTAATTTTAAGCACAATATGAGAATCGTATAAAGATTATACCTTAAAATCGTGGTAAAATGTCCAATTTGACAGGGATGTCATCCATAAGGCGCATAAACACCCGACCTCTAATGGTATCCACTACAAATAATTACTTCAGGATTCTCTCAAAATTAATTGATCCAAATCACAGAGTGCTGGATTCTCAAATTTCTAAACATTTTTTCCAAAATATTTTTCCAAACGTTTCTCAAACGTTTGTTTTAGAAGTGTGTGTTTGTGTTTTTTTTTTTTTTTTTTGAACTCTTGATGCTATTCACGACTTTTGTTGCTTGGTTGTTCTACTCTTATATATATATAAATATATAGGCACACATACACATACACACACGCAAGCACCCACACAACATCCACACACGCAAGCACCCACACAACATCCACACATAACTTAATAACCTAGAAACTTATATGATATTACATATTTGTCTCTAAAATTTCTGACTTATTTTAATTAAGTTTCAAAAGTTAATTTATCTCATAAATTAACCTATAAGTATCTCATACTTATCATATAATCAATTTAATTTTGAATTAATTATCTTAAAGTGTGTGGCCCTTTAAGTTTCCATTCACGTTAGTACTAGTAAGTATAAATTATAATTCTAAATTAATTAGGAGTAGAAAAATTATGATCTTAAAATAATTTAGATAAGATAAATTAAATAACTTTTATTTATCATTAATTCACTAATTAATTGATTTACACTTATAGATCAAGTTTGACTTCTAGGAAAATATCATGACCACCCAAGTGTTAAGATATGTCAAGTGGTTCTACTGCACCTATAATTGATATAGTTACCATGTATTTATGATCCTTTCACCACACTATATCTCTATTAGTTCAAGATTATAGATATAATGCCAACACTTATTATACTAATTAATTTATTTCCTTCCAAAATACAATTTACCTAAAATAGAACTTGAGATACTCTCCATTCTATTTTCACTTTGCACAACGATTTTTGAATCGTATTTCAAGAAGTGGCCATATTGGGATATACTCTCCTACTATAAGGAGTTGTGAATCTTACATCAGTCATATCTTATCTTTTCATGATTTATATTATACTCGAACTCTAGGCTATAGTATATGTGACTCATAGTAACAACTAATTAAGTCAAAGTATAGTAATCCATAGTCAAGATAAACTCAAGATCTCAAGTGAACAGACCATTACACTACTATTACTAAGAGATTAATCCACTGGCATTTGAATAATAATCCGTACAGAATACTCTTAGCGGGTCAATTCGATGCACTTATTCTCAATAAGCATCCACATAGAATTATGTGCTAATCTATCCGTGCAATCACAATGATAAGAGATATTTACAAATAAAATATAAACATGTAGAAAATCTCTTCATCATAACTCTTTATGATTTTTCTCATATATATTTTATTCGAAAGACTTTATCATACTAAATAGATAAAGAATGTCATATTACAAAAATATGCATAAATATAAAAGTTTAGTTTTTCTCTAAAATAAATTAGCTTTAAGGCATACATTATCAAACTCCCACTTGCCCTAAAATCAATCATTCATGTGTTTAAGACCAAATGAGTTAACATGACTCTCATATCGTTATTTCTTCTGGGATAAGACTTTTGTGAGTGGATCAGTAATATTATCTTCAGTGGGTATCTTCTCTGTCTTTACTTCATTTCAATCAATGCTTTCTCTGATCAATTGATAGCACTGTAACACATGTTTGGATCTTTGATGAAACCTGAGTTCCTTTATTTGTGTAATAGCTCCATTGTTATCACAATACAAGAGTATAGGATCACTAATGGAGAAGATCACTCCAAGTTTAGCTACAAACTTCTTGAACCATATCGCTTCTTTTGCTGCTTCTGAAGCCGCAATATATTCGGCATCTATTATAGAATCTATCATGGTATCTTGCTTGGAACTCTTTCAACTGATTGTATCACCATTAAGAGTAAAAAACGTATCTAGATTGCATTTATTGTCATCCTTGTCATATTGAAAGCTAGCATCTGTGTATCTGCAAACTGTCAACTCTTACTCACCATAAATCAAGAATAAATCTTTTGTCTTTCTTAAGTACTTAAGAAAATTCTTCACATTAAGAGACAATACTATCCAATGGCCACTCATTTGGTTAGATTGAAACCTGCTCGTAACACCTAGAGTACAGGAAATATTGGGTCTAGTAACATAGCATACATTATAGAGCCTATAGCCAAAGCATATGGGATCCTTTTCATGCTCTCTCTTTCGACATCTGTCTTAAGACACGTCTTTAGAATGGTACACACCATGAGATATTGGTAAGTAACATTTTTTGATTGATCTATGCTAAACTTCTTTAGCATCTTGAGTAAGACCAAGCAACCTCTTAAATCTATCTCTATAGTTCCTCATTCTCAGAATGTAGGTCATCTTTCCCAAATCTTTCATTGAAAAATTCTTGGACAACCATATCTTTACGCTTTGTAAAATAGGTTTGTCATTTTCTATCAACAATATGTCATCAACATAAAGTATCAAGAAAACAATGGTGCTCCCACCAACCTTCTTGTAAACACAAAGTTCATCCTCATTTTTGATAAAATCAAACTCTTTGATTGTCTCATCAAGGAAAGATATATTCTAACTCCTAAAAACTTATTTTAGTCTATAAATAGACCTATGTAGCTTGCATACTTTGTTAGGATCTGTGTATATAAACCCTTTAGGTTGCATCATATATACCTCTTCCTACAAATTTTTATTAAGAAATGCAGTTTGTACATCTATTTGTCAAATCTTATAATCATAATATGCAGCTATAGCAAGTAAAATGCAAATGGATATCAACATTGCAACTGGTGAGAAAGTTTCGTCAAAGTAAACTCTTTGTCTTTGTGTATAACCCTTTGCCACCAATTGCGCCTTATAGATAATCACATTACCATATGTCAGTTTTTTCTCTTAAAAACCCATTTGCACCCTATGGGTTTAATCACTTCAGGAGGATTGACTAAGGTCCAAACCTTATTTTCATACATAGAATTCATCTCAAACTTCATGGCTTGTAGCCTCTTCTAAGAATCTTTGTTAGATAATGCTTCTTCGTAAGATGTAGGTTCATCATTCGTAAAATTAGATGATTAATACATCATTGTGCTCACTCACAAGAAACTCATATCTCTTTGGGATACGACGTATCCTAGTAGTCCTATGAAGAGTTTGTGTATCATTAACTTCATTTTCTATCACATCATCATATGATTGAAACTCTTGTTCCACTTGTTTATCAATGCCAAATTGTGTTTCATGAATCTCTTCAAGATCTATTTTACTCCCACTTGCCTTTAAGAATAAACTCTTTTTTTTTTTTTTTTTAGAAAGACGTCATATTTTGAGACACATAATTTTTGCTCAATAGGATTATAGAAATAGTATCCATATGTTTCCTTTGGATACCCCAAAAATAGGCATTTATCTGATTTAGTTTCAATTTTGTTAGATTCTACCCTTTTTGCATAAGTAGAGCAACCCTAAAATTTCAAGTATGAAAGATTAGGTTTCTTCCAAACCATATCTTCTATGGAGTGGAATCAACAACTTTTGATATAAAATACGATTTGGTAAATAGGAGGCGGTGTCAGATCAGAGCATAGCCCCAAAATGATTTGGGGGGGTCTACAAGAATCATCATCAATAGAACCATATCCAATAGACTTCCATTACATATCTTAGATACACCATTTAGTTGTGGTGTATAAGGAGGAGTCCATTGAGGTAGAATCACATTCTCTTTAAGATAATCTTGAAACTCTTAGTTTAAATATTCCCTACCTCGATTAGAACAAATTATTTTAATACTTTTACCAAGTTATTTTTTAACTTCATACCTGAATTTCTTGAACTATTTAAATGCTTTAGACTTATACTTCATCAAGTATACATAACCATATCTCGAATGGTTATCCGTAAAGGTGATGAAGTATGAAAAACCTCTTCCAGTATGGATTGACATAGGATCACATACATCAGTATGTATTAAACCTAACAATTCATTAGATCTATCACCCTTTCCTGTACAAGGTGATTTGGTCATTTTCCGAAGTAAATAAGATTATGATATATTATATGATTTGTAATCAAAAGATCCAAAAAATAACCATTATTATGTAATTTAGTAATGCGTTTCTCATATATATGACCAAATCTACAATGCCAAAAAAAAATTGTTTTATATTGTCAATTTAAACATTTTAGGATTTATGTTGAGAATTGAATTTTCCATGTCTAGAATATAAAGAACATTAATTATAGCCGAGCTCCATACAAATGCAATCACATGAAAAAGAACAATACTTATTCTTTTGCATAATGGCAAAACTATCCGCGTCTAAATACGAAATAGAAATAATGTTTCTAATAATAGTTGGAACATAATAGCAGTTTTTAAGTTCTTAAACAAGACCACTAGGCAAAGAAAAATTATAAGTCCCTATAGCTAAAGTAGCAACACTTGCTCCATTTTTCATGCGCAGGTCCACTTCTTCCTTAGCCAACATTCTATTTCTCTTTAGTTCCTGCATATTTTTACAAATATGAGACACAGATCCGGTATCTAGTACCCAAGAATCTAATTTGAAAGTAGAAATTTTGATCTCAATGTACATCATAAACATACCTGAAGTAGAAACTTCACCAAGCCTCTTCTGCTTCAAGGTATCTAGGTAATCCTTGCAGTTCCTCTTCCATTGTCCATTTTGTCCACAATGGAAGCAAGTGCCCTAAGGCTTGTCCTTTTTATCACAGGCGTTAGTTTAATCTCAGACTTAACTTGATTTCTTAAAATCCACCTTAGATTTCTTTTTCTTCCTATTTGAAGAATCAATAACCAACACTTGTTTCCTTTCCTTTTTGATGATTGTCTCAACAGTCTTAAGCATATTCAATAGTTTAGAAAGAGTTGTTGACAACTTATTCATGTTATAATTCATCACAAACTGTAAAAACCGTTTAGGCAAAGATTTCAAGATTAAATCAACATTTAACTCGTGATTTTGTATAAATCCCAATCTTTTCAATTTTTCAATTAGTCTGATCATCTTTAGTACATGAACAACTACTGAAGTACCCCCTGACATTTTACAACGAAAGAACTCCTTAGAGGTCTCATAGTCATCTCATTTCTTGACTCTTCATCACATAACTTCTTGAGATGAAGATTCACAGAAGGAGCATCAATATTTTCATGATGTTTCTGTAATTCAGAATTCATAGAGGCCAACATGATACAAGTGGTAGTATCATTGTCCTCCTTGTGCTTATGATAAGCATTCCAAACAGCTTGGTCAGTATTTTCTACTGGCTCATCAGGAATAGGCTGATCAAGGACATAACCAATTTTCTCAAGGTTGAAAACAATTATGAAGTTGTATTGTTAGTTCCAAAATTTTGGCATAGTGTGTTTGCTATCAATCAAAATGGGATTCAAATTGACGTTGCTACTCATATTCTACGACATGTAACTAAAGACAGAATAAGAATTTATTATTTACGCATAAACAAAATCAAAATATAATGTAGACTTCATTTAATTTGTTTTTTTCTCTCACTAATTTAATTCAAATCAATAATCCTCACATATTGATTCAAGAGCTCTCACAGATCACCTAGTGGGTTAGAGTATCAAATCTAATTATTTTGATCATGGATGTACCGAACAAACCAAAACAATTTTGAAAGGTAGGTAACTCTTACCAATTATAACACTTCGTAATTTCAAGATAGTTAAGTATCAACTCTTGATAGCATATCTTATGTAATTCCTAACCTTTGCCTCAAAGACAAGCAATCTTGAATGTGCCCAACAAATTATATTCCTCGTTAAGTCATACCCATTATTTAGATATCTAGTCTCATAACTTAAACATTTCAACATAGAATAACCTTAGATTAGGCCAACAAGTTATATCTAAGAAGAACTCTCAGTTTCTTACTATAACAATGGAAGACAAGTTATTTATTGACTTAATATTGATTTTTGGGATTTTTCTTTTCAATTATTTATTAGGTCTCATCAAATTGCATGCAATATTACCATACAACATATAACAAATAAAACGTGCATAAAACCATAGATGATTATGGATTTTTACTAAACTAGTTTCCTTGAGTCACAAAGGTAAAACTAGGTGGTCAAATTCTAAGGAAAATCTTCAACTCTTGAAATTCCTCTGTGGTTGCACCTTTGCACCATCTCCATTATCTTGTACATTACAATTGTAATTCTATGTAAATATTTTATATATTCAATCATATCCCTAACCTATCTCTATGTATATTACATGATTGATCAAAAAATCTAGAATTACATTTGAGGGGATTGAGATAAGAGAAGAATGAATAATAGCGAAAGGTAGGACATGCAGGCCTTATTTAAATTACAACCATTGAATTTGAACAAAGTAAACCAAATACAATCACATTGGTCGTATAATTATCCATTATGCTATTATATAATTCAATAATTAAATAAAAGAATAAAAACCCACATTTAGTATTTAATCATAAATCACTATACATCATAATCCGAATCTAATTAAAATTATCATTCTTGAATTATTTTATGGAGAAAAATTATTTTCCAACCTCATTCGAAAATAAACACTTTAAATAATAAAATTTCTGTAAAATTATATTGAAACAATTTCAATAAGTTTTGAATATTTATTAAATTCCAATCTCGTTGAAAAATAATAAATTTCTAAAATTTAAACAAATTTTCTAATTCTAATCTCATTAGAATTAAATAAATATTTCAAAAATTTATACTTTCTAAATTTTAATAAATTTAAAATATAGAAGGATTCTAAATATTAAGAATTAATTTTAAACAACATTTATCAAAAATTAATCAGTAGTTTCAAAAACCAAATTTAGAAAAATCTTTAATTTGAAAATATAAATTAAGTGTCGCTAAAAGTAATTTAACTCATTAATTACTTTTACTGACAAAAAGTAAACTGTCACTAAAGGTGATATTGAAAGTAGACATCTTCCAATCCGATGACGTTATCAATTAACCAGGCATAAGCCGAGAATCAAATTTTTGTTTGTTTTTTTTTCTTCAATATTTTCACAAACAACATTAAAAATTTATATAGCTTGAACAAATTCAATATTCATGATAATTATGTAAACACAACTACATCATAAATTAATCAAGGTTGGGTCTGATATTACTTTAAAAAGTAAATCATGCAATCCGCAGCGAAATTTAAAATTTTTACTTCCTTCCATGGATCACCTTAATTAATAGTATGCATAGTATGAGAAAAGTATAGAGATTATACCTTAAACTGTAGTAAAAGATCCAATCTGACATGGATGTTGATCCAGAAGTCGCACAAACCAGACATGTTAATTTCACAAATATCGAACCGAACAAGTTAAATTTTTAACCCTTAACAACTAACCAACATAAGAGACTCCCGCAAGCATACAGAGTTGGTTTATAGGATACTAGTGAAAGGGTATTGTTCCCTCGAAGATTGATTGGTGATTTCTAGTTTAAAAGGGCCTTTGTACTAATTAGACTACACAATAAGGGAAGTACGGTCCTACTTGCTATCAATGCAATTACAACAAGTAGGTTATCAATTAACAAGAACAGCTAAATTAACTTTATTATGCTACGAACCACCAGCGGGGATTCTAGCAAAACTAAACACAAATAAACTATTAAATCTAAACATTGAGTAATGAAATCTAGATTTAAAAATTACTACTAAAATGCTTTACTAATTAAAGTGCAATTCAAATAAGGGCAAGTAATTGGATAAGAAAAACTACACTAAATAGTTATTTAAAACTAGCAAGTAATTGACAAAGGCTTACGTAGAACTAAATTACTCAACTACAATAAGATAAGGGAATATCTATAAACTAGGAAAGCAAAACATTGAATAACATAAAAGAGAAAGCTACATTGAACCCTAACATAATAAAGCATATGAGTGCTACTATGCAATGACTGAATTAATGATTGAAAAATGAAGGAATTTTCCGCTTAAGGAAAGTTCTACACTCTGGCCTATGAATGTTCTAAAATTTTGCTATTTTGGGTAAGTGATGAAATGCAATATCTATAACTATAGACTAAGGATTATGCTAAGAAAATGAAATTAAATGAAATCCCACCACTAAATGAGAGTGCTTACTAATGAAGAAAACACTAAATTAAATGCAAGATTAGTCAATGTAGGATTACACTAAAACTAGGAAATTCAAAAAACAAAGTTATAATGGAGATGCAAGAAAACTTGGATGAAAGCAAGTAAAATGGATATCAATTTGTAGAGGAAAGAAAACCCAATAAATTAAAGCTAGAAGATTAGGTTTTGTAATGACTAAGATCAAGCTAAAATTAGAGTTGAAGATGGAAATGTAAAAACTGTTCCTGACAAGACTTGACTATAATATCCTATCTAAAACTATCTATACCTACTACTATAGGTTGGTAGGTGTATTGTTAGGGTAATTTCAAAATTTTCAGCTAAGTCTAAGTGCTGACTTTTTCTTTACGGTCTCATTTCTACCTATGCAAATTTGGAGACCATGGTTTATAAGTATCCTCGTTCTAGATTGGAAACTACGGTTTACAAAATTGCATGTACAGATATTGGATTGCGATCTTGAAGCAGTTAATTGGCTTTCACAGACTCTTTCAACTATTTGCATTCCAATCCTTTGCTTCTTCCACTTCTTCAAATAACTTCCAAAACCTTGAAATTACCTGCAAAACACACCATTTTTCATAAATGCACCTAAAGTAGTACATTGCAATTGTGTCCAAATTTGTGCATATTTCCACCAAAAATCATAATATACATCTAAGTTCCCAATAAACATGAATAGACATAAAATCTAACCAAAAACACACAAAACTAGTCTGAATGGAACTAAAATAGTCAAAATTGTGTAGGAAATAAGGGAAAATAACTCTGTAATAGAGTTATCACATCTCCAAATCTAGCGTTCTGCTAGTCCCGAGCAAAACAAGAGAGAAAAGAGCTCAACATACCACCAATGAGATTGTACATGAAATGCAAACAGAAATTAAGAAGCATTTAACATGTGCAAATGATGATTTGACTCAACAAACAAAACATGTTCCATCACTTGCTAATATGAAAAAGCATAGAGCTAGTTCAAATGCATGATTATCGCTCATGTTGACTAATGAAGAGTTAAGAAAATGCCTATTCAATTCCAAGATGAACAAGAATAAAATGTCAACTTTTTAAGAATCAATTTCAATAGTAGAACGATCAGTAAGACTTATTTTAAGAAGCATTAGAATGTAAGTGAACATACAAGGATGCTTATGGACACCATGAGACTAAGATAAAACACTAAGCAAGGTAGGGTATCACCCTCTAAAGCTCAAAGCTCTTATAGCCCAAATTAAAGATCCTATAGGACTTGGAAGCTTGCAATGTTGGCTAGGGTGAAGAGAGAACATAAATTTGGATATGAGTAACTGAGAACCTTAGTCGGTACCACAAACACTACGACTGAAACCCTTCAACAAAAGTCCCCATACACGTTAAAACCAAACATCATTTGAATCATTAAAATGCAACATTGATGTATAAGGAGATCTTTTATTCTTCTCTGTTACATAATGAATATACAATATTGCAGAAATAGAAATAAATAAGAAATTTTTACTATAAGAAAGGAAATTACAAGATATCTCAACTTTATTGTATTTACTTACATGAAAGAAATTGATAGAGGTTGTAATCAATGATAACTCGATTTCCAAACCCATAAACAAAAGACATAAGTTACCCCATTATTTTTCATTTCCACACTTAGCTCCAATTTTGACTAAGGTGAAGGGACGAAAAGATGGCAATACAATACAGATGTATGGTTTAATTGTGTGGTTGTTAAAGAAATAAGATTTGAAGGCTCAAATAGGGACACTAAGTTTAGAATAACTCTTATGTAGGCTTTTTTGTACAAATGATTCGAAGAGAAGCCTAAATCATTTAAAAAATCTGGCTATGTATTAACCAGGGGATTTACACCACCTAGACTAATGTCTTAGACTAAACCTCACTAACCCACAAAATATTCAATCGTGCAAGTCATGCAAATAACTAAAAAGGCTTAGATAACTTCTTTCTACACTATCTACCAAATTCTAAAATCTTCAACATATTTAGAATAGCTATCAATTCAACTAAGAAATGAATAAGGCATTCAAACAATACTTGCAGTCAAAATAGAGCATAATACCTAAACTAACCATTGAAGAACATTTGGGATTAAGTGATGAACAATTAGTCGAGTTTCTAAAGTTAAAGGCCATTTTTGCACAAATAAAGCAACCAATTTACTGAGGCATTTCAAGCAATCCCAAACACACAAACCAAGCATGAGTATATGGAAAACACCACCACACTTTCCTTCTTATTAAAGTTGATGAGTACCACTCATCCAATCGCTCACCATTAAGCACAAGAAATCAAAACAAAATCACCAACCATAATCATAATAGGAACAAAGTAAATTTGGGTAATGCCGATAAGGTGGCCAAGAGTCAAATCCATAGATAATAAACTAAGGGTTGACCGTACTAAGTAGGCCAACGGTCATCTTTGAACACTAATTCTAGCCATGTTAAGGGGTAAAAACCAATCAATCATCCAAGTTGGACCCCTAACAAAAAACAGTTATTGACAAGCATAGATGACTAACTACTAAAATCATCCGAAAATGGAAGGAAAATAAAATGCAAATGTTGTGGGAATGTATCTCTTTCTCAAGCTATGATAATATAAATGATAAAGATGAGAAGTAAAAAGCATAAGTAAATGGAGTAAGAATCTTCACAATGGAGCGGTTGATGTAGAGTTCATTCCTCATCTTCCTCGTTCTCCTCATCCTCTTCATCTTCTACATAGATCTCAAGCATGCCATCATTAGAATCCTCACAATTGCCCTTGTTGCCATCTCCTTCTTCTCTATCCATATTGCTTACTCTTTTGTCGCCTCTTTGTAGTTGAGCTTCAGTAAGTAGATGGAAGTATACTTGGCCAGGTGGCAATCCGAAGTGCCAGCTTGACGGAGGTCTTGTGTGAATCCAAGTGTTGAGGGTGGTAACCTAGAGAGCTTGAACAGGTAAGACCATGTTGTTGTGAAAAGCCATCTGACTATATGTCCAATATGCTTGGAGCCACATGGAATTCTCCTGTTGCATAAGGTTTGTCAGGGAAGGATTGTAGATAAAGTCATCTGGCATGTGGAGAAATTGTGACTGTGGATGAGGAGCATGAGCTGCCTGCGATCTAGAACCTAAAGCTTCTTGGTCCGAATGATGCCTCTTGAACTCATTTACCATGTTTCTCACATAGGCCCTATTGAAAGGAGTCTTTGGGTGGATTTCTTCCTTGCTTGCATGCACCTTAATACTTGCATCTAAACACAGTTTAGTAACTAAACTTTGAAGAGCAAAAATTGGCTTAGCCGATTGGGAGTTTTTCAGGAACTCTAAATAGATGATCTTTCCTAGCTCAATGATTAGCCCTTCCAATATACCAAACACAAAACAGGCCTTATCACACTGCACAAAACTCAATGCAGTAGTACCCATGGCACGATAACATATATAATACATTTTTGGAAGTAATTGCATGTGCTCTCAATGAAGTCCCCGAATTCTAGTATGCGTTGTATTGTTTTCCCACTTTGGTTGTCCCACCACATAGTCATGCTCAAACTTTAGTGTAATTCAGCCCCTCCATGCTATAGATACATCAAATCATCATATGCGGTACCATTGTGTCACGGTATACCCAAAATTGAATTAATTTTTCTCAATCTCCTCCCATTTTCTCCTCACAAAAATGCTATCATTACTAATTCCATTCAAATTGCAGTGAAATTCCTTGATAAGATTCACATAGCCCTTGGACACAAACTCATTAAACTTTACCCAACTCCTCTCAGTTAATTGCCTTTCAATTTCCAACCTAATACCCTTGTATTTACGCCAATCCTTAGAAGTATCAAATGCATTCTTAGGGATGACACCAAATTTAGCACGTTTGTTTTTTATAAATTTTTGATGTCTTGAGGTTCACTAAAACAATATCATCATGATCCATACTAGCTCTTTTCCTAGATTGCTTCATGGGTCTAGTTTTTCTTTTTTTTACTAGTCAGAGCAGTAGCCATGGCTTTTCCCTTTCCTCTATCCTGCAAGAGACAGACTGTATTAGCCATTTGATTCAAGTATTTTAATAAATTAAACACATAGATAAGGGCAATAAACCAATAAGTCAACTCCCAACAATTGACACAATGAAATCCCAAATAAACATAAGTTCATCCAATCAATAAATATGTACCAAAAGTGAAAAAATTTTACCAATAGAGCTTGAAGGATAGAATTGGAACAAAATTACCCGTGAAATTTGGAATTACACGGCTCCTTGTTGATGTTCTTCACCAAAAATTCCTTTACTCCTTGCTTGGGATTGCTTTAGGTGGTGATGGAAGAAGCGTTAAAAGGAAGAGGATTTGTTGTAGGTGAAAGAGGGAAGAAGGGAAGGGGGTTTCAGGTAGAGAAGGAAGAAAATAGGGTGTTTGAAGAAATTTTTTTGGTAAGGATCTATTTATAGTGGCAAGAGGCAAAACTGTGGTTTCTCTTTTTCAAGCTTAAAATTTTGGACAGCGGACAACAACCAGACATAAGGTTTCCTCGCTGGATCACGGTTTGGAAAATTCCTTCTTTGCAAACTAAATTGTGATCTAAAAGACTTGGACAAAATATTGAAATTGAGAAACTAGACCGCGGTTTGGAAATACGATTTACTTTTTAGAGAGCTCGTGGGGTTACAAACTGCGGTTTAGAAAGTGGTCAACCGCAGTTTAAATGACTTAGAAAAAAATTTTCATTCCATAGTACTCTAATGAACCACGGCTTATTTTAGCTCTTTCACAAACTTGACAGTGGTGCAAAATACTTTAGAATTTTTTTTTTTCATTTTAGTGCTCAGCAAACCGCGGATTAAAAGCGCTGTTTACTTTCAAGTAAGAAAATTTGACTCCAGACTGCAGTTTAAAAAGCACAAAAACTGTGGTTCAAAACACTTATAAAAAAATTTTATTTTGAAAGCTCAAGTCAACCACGAGTTTTCATTTTCCTCTTTCGAAAACCAAATTGTGGTCTAAATTACATAGAAAAAAAATTTTCAAAAATCACTAGTTGACCGTGGTTTAGTATTGAGGTTTGATTTGTAGAGAGTTTGGGGGTTTAAAAAATGCAGTTTAAAATGTGGCAAACCACGGTCTGTCTCACTTAGAAAATTTTCAACTTTTCTAACCATTCCTTCCTTGGCATCCCTTTCACCTACAAATATACAAACATGAGATTAGAAAGTCATTCCAACACTATTTCAACCAAAATGAGTTCTAACTATAAATTTAAACTTAAAGTCACTAAAATCACGTTAATTAAACCTATCTAAACCTAATTCAAGAAAATATAAACAGGTACAGGGGAGAGAAACTTAGGTTGCCTCCCAAGAAGCTCTCTTTTATAGTTACTAGCTTGACTATGGCAATGATTGATCAAGTTGTTGCAAAATGGACAGTTTCCCATCCCTCTTTGATCAACCCTCCATAGTAGAGCTTTAGCTGATGGCCATTGATCTTGAAGTTCCCTTTATTTCCTTTTAGCTTTACCGCTCTATAAGGGAATGCTTGCTTCACTTCATAAGGTCCACTCCATTTCGACCTGAGCTTCCCGGTAAACAACCTTAGCTTTGAATTACACAAAAGGACTAAGTCACCGGACTTAAAATTCTCCCTTGAAATGTGTTTATTATGCCAAGCCTTTGCCCTTTCCTTGTAAAGCTTCAAACCCTCACAAGCATCTCTCTGGAATTCATCATGCTTATTCAAGTCAAGAAGTCTTTTCTCTTTTTCTTCCTTCAAATCAAAATTGTGGCTCTTGGTAGCCAAATAAACCTTGTGTTCTATTTCTACCGGAAGATGACATGCCTTATCGTAGACTATCCTATAGAGAGACATGCCTATAGGTGTCTTGAAAGTGGTCCTATATGCTTATAAAGTGTTGTCTAAATTCTTGGACCAATATTTTCTCAATGAGTTCATGGTGTTTTCTAATATTCTTTTAAGTTCTAATTAGATACTTCAACTTAATTGCATGTTTGAGGGTGGTAGGCGAGTGAAACCTTGTGAGTGACCCCATACTTCAAAAGAATTGACTTATATAATAAGCAAATAGGGCGTTCTTGAAGTATGTCTCACCGTTGTTTATAATCACCTTGGGCACCCCAAACTTAGTGAAAATGTTCTTCTTTACAAAGTTCACCACTACCTTAGCATCATTAGTTGGAAGAGCTATAGTTTTGACCCACTTTGATACGTAGTCTATTGCCACAAGGATGAATTTGTTGATGTGGGAGGGTGGAAATGGTCCCATAAAGTCTATCCCCCGCACATAAAAAATTTCACACACCAAGATATTGTTCAACGGCATCTTATCTTTCCTTGAGATATTTCCTAACCTTTGACATTCATTACATTGAATGACAAAATCTCTTGCATCCCTATATAAGGTCGGCCAATAGAAGCCACATTACAACACCTTGGCGGCAGTCTATTGAGACCCATGATGACTTCTGACCGACAAAGAATGGCAATGACATAAGACACTTAAAACTTCTTCTTCCGGCACACATTTACAGATTAATTGGTCCTTCCACCTTCTATATAGGTATAAGCTCTTCCCACATGTTGTACTTAATCTCCGATACGAACTTCTTCTTTTGGTTTGAGTCCATGTTCGGGGGTATCACCTTGACCACCAAGAAGTTAACTATAGCTGTATACCAAGGTGAATTTCCTTGAACCACAAGCACTTTTTCCTCTGGCAAATGTTCTATAATCATCACTTCTTCACCTACTTTAGCTATTGGGCCTTCTAATCGTGAAAGGTGATCTCTGACAATGTTTTCACTACCCTTCTTCTTGTCAACAATTCCGCAATCAAACTCTTGCAAGAGTAAAATCCACCGAATTAGTTTTGGTTTTGCATCGCTTTTTGCCAAAAGATATTTGAGGGCTAATCGGTGTAAGCGATCACCTTGCTCCCAATCACATGAGATCCAAACTTATCAAATGCAAAAATCACTACAAGGAGTTCTTTTTCGGTAATGGAGTACTAAATTTGTGCATCATTAAGGGTGCGACTAGCATAATACACTACATGCAAGATTTTGTCTATTCTATTGGCACAAAACTGCACCAATTGCATACTCGCTTGACTCACACATTAGATCAAATGATAAATCCCAATTAGGAGCGACTATCACTTGAACGGTGATCAAAACATGTTTCAAATGATTAAAGGCAAGCAGACAATAGTCATCAAACACAATGGGTACATCCGTTTGCAAGAGAGCACATAAAGGTCTAGAAATTATGGAAAAATTTCTAATAAACCGTCAGCAAAAACCAGCTTGACTCAAGAAACTCCTAACACCCTTCACCATTAGTGGGATGTGGCAATTTTTTAATGATTTTTACTTTGGCTTTGTCCACTTCAATGCAAGATGAAACCCTACAACCTAGAATAATTCCTTCATTGACCATGAAATGGTATTTTTTCCAATTTAAGCACATCTTCTCACATCTAGCAAGCATGCAAGTCAAAAAAATAAGAGTCAAATGAGTCTCCAAATGTGCTAAAATCATCCATAAAGATCTCAATAAATTCTTCAAGAATATAATGAAAAATAGCAATCATACATCATTAGAAAATGCTCAGAGCATTGCACAAGTCGAAGGACATCCATCTATAGGCAAAAGTGCCATGAGGACAAGTAAATCTTATTTTTTCTTGGTCCTCGGGGGCTATGAATATTTTAAAATAACCCGAATACCCATCCAAGAAACAATAAAATGTATGTCCTGATAAACGCTTTAGCATTTGGTCCATAAATGGCAAAGAAAAATGATCCTTCCTACTAGCTTTATTGAGTTTCCTAAAGTTTATGCACATTCGGCACCTGATGACTACTCTAGAAGGGATCAACTCATTCTTATTATTTTGAACCACTGTTACCCCTCTTTTGTTTAGGACTACTTGAGTCGGGCTTACCCACTGATAACTCTTGTAAACTAGAGTTATTTACATCTAAATGATAGTATTTTGGTGGTTTAAATTCCAAATTTTGTTGTTTATTTAAGTAGTTTAGTTATTTTTTACATTATGTGTTTACATTTATTTTTAGTGAATGAATATTATGAATTTTATAGAATTTTAATCAATTTAGTTACCTATTAGTTTAATACTATGCAGGTCAATAGTTGGATGATAGAAGTGAAAATGAGCAAAATTTGAGGGCCAAAAAGAGATTAAAGAAGGATTGAAGACCTTTGTTGAAAGAGAGTCGATGTCGTAACAATGAATTCCATGTTGTGACATCGAGACGCATTCGGCAATTGTATTAATGATATTTTTGGAAATCTTAGCTAGCAGATTTTAAGTATTGACTTATGTAATACTCCTACTATATATAAATTTTTAGTATGTGTTAGTACACACATTAGAGTAGAGTAGTTAGTAGAATTCCACATAGTTAGTAGTGTAGTTAGTATAGTCTAAACTTCTATCTTTTTAGCTTAATACAAATTCTCATCCAATTTCTTTTAGATCTTGTCTTTAATTTCTTGCAAGTTTTAATTTTTCTTAGATAGCTTTAGTGGGTTAAACTTTAGCTACAAGTAGATATAATTTTTATTGATGTTTGCTTTCTAGTTTAATTTCTTGAAAATCACTTTACTCTCATTTCAAGCTTTCTTAGTAAGTCTTAATTTTCTTCTAATTTTATTGATCCTTAGTTAAAATTTTCAATTCCTTTCTTTAATTTTTAGTAATTTTCATTGGGCTTTATTTTATTAAACTAAAAATCAATAAATATTTAGTTTCAACTTGATTTTATTCACTAATTTCATTAGGTCACTGGTAGTAAAAAATAGAGTTTAATAGTTTTGCATGCTTTCTAGTAGCTTTTGTTGGTTGAGGTAGATTTATTGCCTTTTGATCTTAGTTCCCTCTTAGCTATTCTAGTTCCTTTAGAGGTAATTTTACTTATTTTCTTTTACTTGCAATCGGTCCTTTAATTAGTATGTCTAGTTGTTTCTTTTGATTACCTTAGTAGATAAATTAGTCTTTTGTTTTAATTCAATTGTTTATTCTAATCGTGGCTTTGATTAAAGTTAGTATTTGCTCTCTTTATAGATTTCCTAAAACTATACAATTACTCCAAAATCTGTGTAATTTCCAACCAACAATCCTTGTGAAAACAATCCCACTTACCACTATCTACGACATTCCTTGTATACTTTCAAGAGTATGGGTAGAAAGTAGTGAAAAAGTGTATAAATTGTTTGAGTTCTTAATTGATTTTATTCTACCTAACGAACAAACAAGTTTTTTAGCACCGTTGTCGGGGATTGTCCTTGGTATATTGGCAATATTGAACGCTTTACAGGTCGTATAAATTAAGCACTTTTTATTTCTTTAGTTTTTAATTTTGGTTCTATAGTAGTAATTGTTAATGTTGGCAACCTTGTCTTGTGAATTGATTTGGCTTTTGAGACTAATTACTTGAATTTTCTCTTTATAGTGCATGTTAAGAAAGGACAAAGAACCTTTGATTTGCTTGGATTCTAAAAGAGAGAAGGAACTTAGAGAAATTTGGAAGCAAAGGAGAGTTCAACAAGAGTTGGAAATAGTGGAAATGGCTAACCATCAACCAAAATCAAAGGAATTTGAAAATGAGAATGATGAGCAAGAAAAAGTTATGGATAATTAAGGAATAGGTGGCTTTGGAAATGAAAATAGGATGAACATGAATGGCTGTCCTTTGAGAGAGTATGCTATGTCTAATTTTGATAGGACCAATTCAAGTATCACAAGGGTGCCTGTGCAAGCAAAAAATTTTGAAATTAAGCCCGCAATAATTCAAATGTTGCAATCACACGCTATGTTTGGAGGAGGTTCTCATGAAGATTCTTACACTCATTTGATGAATTTTGAGGAGGTATTGGAAACATTTAAATTTGATAGTGTACATCAGATTGCATACGGATGCGAGTTTTTGATTTCTCATTAAGGGATAGAGAACAGATGTGGGTTCAATCTCATACTCAAGACACTTTCACTACTTGGAATCAAGTAGAAGAAGAGTTCTTGGAAAAATATTTCCCACCATATAGGACCACCAAATTGCGTAATGAGATCACTACTTTCGACACAACAAGATGTTGGTGAAAGCCAAAGTGAAGCTTGGGAATGTTTTAAAGAGTTTTTGAGGAAGTGTCCTATGCCATTTTATTATGGTTGCAAATTCTAACATTCTACAACGGGTTGACACAAGAGACAAAGTTTATAGTGGATGCTTCTACCAACGGCTCCATTCATTCAAAGCACCAGAAGAGGCCCAAGAGTTACTCAACCGAATGGCTTCAAATTATTATTATCATGGGTTTAATACTCATCCGGTGGTGCAACAACAAGTCAACCCAACCAATGCTCAACAAGGTAGAGTGATGAATTTGAACGTTAATGATGCTTTCCTTGACCAACAAAGGATGCTTGTGAAAGTTATAAATAATTTTACAAGAATGTTGGAGAACTTGGGAAAGCCAAACATCATAGATGCCATTGGCTCATCATTTCAATCAAATTTGATTTGTGACTTTTGTGGTGGTGGAAAAGAGAGGTGGCGTACTCAAATGGCTCCAAGAGAAAATGCATAATCGTCCTGAAGATGGTTGGAAAAGAGAGGTGGCGTATTTTATAAGAGATTTGGAAAGAGAAAAAAGGGAAAAAGAAGAGCAAAAGAGAGAATATGAAAATTTGAGAGCATCAACAAGGAACTTAGAAATTTAATTGGGACAATTGTCAAGAGTGAACAATGAGAGACATATGAGATCCTTTCCAAGTGAAAACATTCCAAATCCAAAGGAGCAATGCCATGTTATAACCAAATGAGAAGAAAAAGGTGGATAGATAAGGTGAGGAACAAAAATCCAAGGAAATTGAGGATGAAATGAAAATTGTTGATGATGAAGAGAAAAATGAAAAAGAGGATGAAATCGATGTATCCAAGAAGAAACAATTAGAAGAACTATTGAATTTGACTTTATCAGTAAAAGTGCCATTTTCTCAATGGCTTATTGATCCAAGAAAAGGGGAAAAAGAGAAGCAATTCAACCAATTCTTGGATATGTTCAAAAGGATAAATGTTAATATTCCTTTAATTGATGTCTTCCTAACCAACATGCCTAACTATGTTTGTTTCATGAAAGATCTTTTGGCTAGAAAACGAAAATAGAACAATGACGAGAAAGTTTGTCTTGATTCAAATTGTCGTGCCATTTTCCAAAGCAGACTATCCTCTAAACTCAAGGATCTCGGTAGTTTTTCTATATAGGTGAACATTGGTGGTAAAAAATTGTATCAGTCAGTTTGTGATTTGGGGCCAAGCATTAATATTATGCCTAAGGTTATTTATGACAAATTGGGAATTTCTAATGCTAAACCAACTAGAATCACCTCAAATTGGTGGATTTGTTTGAGAGGGAACCATATGCCTTGTTGGACAGTATGCTTGTTCAAGTAGATATGTTGATTTTTCCGGTAGATTTCTTGGTGTTGGATACCGATGAAGGAAAAGTACCATTAATTTTGGAGAGGTCATTTTTGTCAACCGCTCATGCATCAATTGATGTCAATGAAGGAAATTGATTTTACGAGTTGAAAATGGTTTGGTAGTAAATTGATGTTTTTGAGTATAATGATAATGTCCCAATTTTTAATGAAAACAGTGCTTATTGCTCTCTCAATTCTCTTTGTGATAGGTTAATTGAAGAGCATCTCAAGGTTAATGAAAGCAAATCAATTGAAGAAGTGGTTGAAGTAAAAGAAGATACAAGAAGTAAACTGAAGGAAAAACCACTTGACGATGGATGGAATTTAATGAATGGACTAGGGGATTTAAGCAAAAGGACACAAAATTGTTGTTGACGAAAAGTGAAAAAGTCACAAAAAGAAAAGGAATTGGTCTAAAGAACAATTCGATACACCTCATTACATGACTAGTTTTTACAAAGGCATGGAAGGAAGCAAAAATTCAAACGAACAATGAGAATCAATATTTAAAAGCCGAAAAGAATGATGTTGAAGTTTATCCTTGCAAACCAAAAGGAAAAGGTAGTCAACCACCTTCAACAATTCACAAATGATCATCATTGACATAATCAAGCTAATGACTATAAAAGAGCACTTCTTAATTTTGCTTAATTTCATTGACGCAACCCAAGCTTTAGGTTCATGTTTTTGCTTAATTTTAGTGTTAATTTGTGTTAATTTCAATTGAGTATGATTAAGTTTAATTTAGGTTATGATAGATTTAGGAGTTCTGCTTTTAATTTCAATAATTGATTCTTTGAAAATGGATGGAAATTGTCTCCAATATTTGTGCTTTCAATGTTTTCAATTGATGAGAAGATGTGGCTTGAAGTAGGAGAGAAGTAGTAAAAAATTGGATAAGTATTGAAATTGAACTACTTAGAAGTTTGGCTCCATGTCATGACAACATTGAATACCCTTTTTGAAATTATTCTGAATTTATTGAGTCGATATCGCGACACCAAAATTATTGTTGAGACAACAACCTCAAATTTCTACAAAGGCCAAAAATTGAACCCCGTTTTGATACCGAGGCACGTGCTGGGCACATGACACGGTATGTGTTGTGATATCATATTTGATGTCACGATTGCCATCGAACTGCTGATTTAAATTTCAAACTTAGCTCGATGTCGCGGCACCAAAAGTGATGCCGTGACAATGACTTCTTACCAGAATCAAAATAAGCCAATTTCTTCTTTTTGTTTTCCATTCTTCCCCAAATCTTAAACCCTAACAATGCATGTCCCAACTCCAAACTTTCTCAAATTCTTCCATTAATTCACTCTCCAACACTCTCAATTCATCTTCGCAATATATTTTCTTCATCAGTTACTCACAAATTGTGGATTTTTTTAAAGGAATTTAATAAGGATTTAACCGAGGTTTTTCATCAACGCTTCAAGGATTGTTCTTCAAAACACAGGCACTATCTTTCAATTCTTTTGTGCTTAGACCTGTGAGGATTTAAATTGTGGAAATTTTGGTTGAATTATTGTTGATTATTTGGATATTTGATATTGTGAATTTTTGGCCATTTTTGAGCAAATTATGGAAGAATTTGGTGTGAATTTTTATGGGAATTTCCTATTAATCTACCCCTTGATTGTGAATTATTTGGAGACAAATGGTGATGAAAATTTTGTGAAAATTGTTTGAAATCTTATTGTTGTAGGACTATTTAGTTGGTTGACAATTGAACATTTGTGAGTAATTATTTGATTATTTTGGCTTGACAAAAATGATGAGGGAGTTTATGAAAGTGCCAAGAGGAGAGCTAGAATGAGAGGAAGGGGTAGAGGTAAGGGTCGAAGAAAAAGGAAGATGGGTGAGGGGACGAGTAGTGAAGGAATGATCTCTGAGCCGAGTGGGGGTAGTGAAAGGGTTATGGAACCCCATTTCACTAGCAAGCATGCTAAGGTTTTATTTCAAAATAATGAGAAGGGCAAAAGGCCATACAGCCCACTTAACTTTCATAGGTTACTGAAACTGCCCATCTAACCTTTTGTGGCCAATATAATCACTCAACTATTAATTTTGTCTTTTAGTGCTCATTCTATCTATTTTGACCGTTAAGTGAGTGTTAGTCAATGACATGTGCCATCCATAATATTCTATGATTTTTAAAAGGGCAAATTTGCCCAGCCATAATTTATTTAATATTACACCAAAACCCTAACCGCTGCCACCACCACCCTACCGGCATCCTCATCACCCCTTCTCTTCCACTATCTTTCCCCTCCCCTCACGTGCAAATTTTGTCACCCCCTTCCCCCTTTCCCCACCAAATCCCATCTCGCTTTCCCCTTCATTCTCCTGACTTCTTTTTCCCCCTCCCATTCAAATCCCATTACCCCTCTACTTGATCCTATCTCCCTCTCCCTCTCCCTCTTCCCTGATCTTTTCCCTATAACCTCTGTCAACACCTCATATTCCCAAATAGTATGCATATACAATAATACCATTATTAAACAGCCCCAATATTCTCCTTTTCACTTTCTTTTGTTCTCTCTTTTTATCCTTTATTTTAATCCATCTTTTTTTCCTTTCCATTTTCTTTTTACTAACAACATCCACTTCGGTTTTTTTTTTTTTTGACCAATAATGCTGTCATACCACTAGAATTCATTGAGAGACATTTTCAATATTTGATGGGCTTACTCAAAACAACGGCTTTAGAATATTTATGCAAAAGTTTCTCAAATATTATAATTTTTTGTGAACACAGAATCAAGAATTTTTGGGATCTTATTTTTTGGGAAGAAAGATCCCCCAAAAAAAAAAAAAGGGATATCAACTTTTTTGGATCAAAGATTCAATTCTCATTTTTTGGAAACGAAAATTTCAGATCTTAGGTTGTAATTTTTATGGGTTGCTTGTATTAGGATCTTTAAAGTGTTATTTGCGATAATTCTTTATGTAATAGAATTCAATCCATAGCTTTTTTTGGACTATTGGATAGCTATGGTGCGATTCCAAATTGAATTTGATGTTCTTTGTCAGTTGCTATTTTTTGGTGAAATTTGAGGTTAGATTGGTTTATATGAAAAA
The DNA here is from genome assembly GCA_025175665.1 of Cinchona pubescens. Classification (NCBI taxonomy): domain Eukaryota; kingdom Viridiplantae; phylum Streptophyta; class Magnoliopsida; order Gentianales; family Rubiaceae; genus Cinchona; species Cinchona pubescens. The sequence goes on along the minus strand of JANKKI010000051.1, from coordinate 6,484,400 downwards.
ATTATAGCTGAGTTATGTAATTTTTTAGTAAGAGGCACTACTGGGAATTGTGGGTGGTGATAGATGTGGCTATTCCACCATTCCGTTTATCACAAAGGATGTTTGATGAAAATTTGATATAGTCAAGGACTTTATTGCAATTGGGAGTGAGGGTGAAGAAGTGTCTTGACATTATACCCTTTAAAAACCACATGGATTGCACGTATTTTATCGAAATTGGAAGAGTTACCATTTTAAATAGATGAAAGAGCCTTTTGGCAAAAATTTGGAAGTTGAGTAATCAATTTAGCCATACAAATAGTTTAATGGTCATATTCAGTAACTTGTGAAAGTTTAGTGGGCTATATGGCACTTTGCCCTAATGAGAAACATGAGATCGTAATGTAACGTGGTTTTGATTATCTATTCGTTGAGATGTGTGTGAAGAGGCAAGAAATGAGATAGAAATCCAAATTAGAGCAAGGCATTGGAAGAGTTTTGACAAACCTATAGAACTCGGTTATACATAGTTGGTTAAAGAATTTCATTGCAACTTGTGTGATTTCGAGGATGGGAAGGTGAGATTTCAGGGAGTTTCAGTTGATTTTAGTACCAATGCTACATTAGATTATAATTACTTATTTCAGTGTACCTTCTATTCCTTTTGATGAGTATCATTAGCTTATGCACAACAAGAACAAGGATATGAATGAAATTAAAAGAATGTTGTGTGATGTTGATGTTGCTTGGTTAATGAATATGATAGGAATAGTTGAATTTAAATTCCCTTGCCATAGTTTATCTCTTACTGCCAAGCTGCGATTTTATTTCATAAGTTGTAGAATATGGGTCAAATTCTTTGAGCTACATTTGAAGGGATAAGGTGCTATTGGTTTATGTCATTATGACAGAGGTCCCAGTGAACATCAATGGTTTGATTAGGCAGGGGTTTCTTGATAGTGGGAGGTTTGGGAGACTTATTTTTTATGCCCCTAGTCTAATAATTCACCTATGTAGTGTGCTTCAGGGTGTCCTTATTCTATTGATGAATTAATGACGCACCAAAGAGGCAGGATTAATAAGGATTATGTGTACAATATAGTCCGAGAATGTGAAAATCATCATCCATATAAAGGCCAAATGCCTCCACCACATCATCCTTATTCTTTTCCTTGAGATGTTTTTCATGATTCGTGTCCACCTCCTGATTATTGGTATGTCCGTCAATTACAGAAACAAGTTTAGTATGGTTAGATGATTCAACATCATCATAAATGCTAAACTTAACACTTGTATCACCAAATTTCTAACTAAGAGTGCCATTAAGAATATCTATCTTGGCTTGGGAAGTGACTAGAAATGGTCTTCCTAACAAAATAGGAGCATTGGAATCACCTTGTTCCATTTCTAGAACATAAAAATCAGTAGGAAAAAACTAGACTTCCCACTTGAACTAGAATATCCTCTACAATTCCCTTAGGAAAGGCTAAAGATCTATCAGCCAGTTGAATTACCACATAATTTTACTCAATGGTCCGATTTTCAATGCATCATAAATAGAATGTGGCATTACGTTAATAGATGCACCTTAATCCAGCATGGCCTTTTCAAAGTGTGCATTTCCTATCTTACAAGGAAGGATACAGAGAACATACCTGGGTTTTTACGCTTTTTCGATAGGGATTTTTGAATAATAGACAATACATTCCTCCCAACCTTTACCTTTTTAACTTTCTTTTCTTTTTGCTTTCGTTTGTGGGTACACAATTCCTTCAAAAACTTAGCATAGCAAGGTATTTGTTTAATAGCATCTAATAAAGGAATATTTATCTCACACTTACGAAACGTATCATACAACTCTCTATCGGGATCCTCCTTTGAAAATTCTTTCAATGCCTCGGGGAATGGGGGTTCGGGCTTATATTTTGGCCATATAGGAACACCTTTGTCTTCACTGCTACTGCTTCTCTTCTCGCTTGGGACAACCTCTTTTTTAGCTTTGGTCTCCTTTTCTTCAGCCTTAACACGTTCAGGAGCTATGTTGCGTTGCACTTCAACCTCTTTGCCACTCCTCAACATAATTGCACTCACGTCTCCTTGAGGTTGATGAGTGTTTGAGACGGTAATTTGCAGAATTCTGTGATTCTAACCCACGGCTAATCACGGTCGCCATTTGTCCCATTTGGTGTTGCAACTGCTGAATACTAGCCTTGGTATCCTATTGGAATTGCATAGTATTAGCGGTTAAAGCATTCAACATTTCCTCTAAAGACTTATCAAATTGATTATTCAGATTAGCTTGTTGTCTTTGGGCAAATAGGGGCCTATATGGTTGAAAATTCTACTGATTTTGTTGTGCTTAAGGTTGTACTGGATTCCCTATCTCAAATTAGGATGATCCCTCCATCCAGGATTATACGTGTTAGAATAGGGATCATAATTTGGTCATGGTTGCCCTGGAAATCCTCCTGCTGCATTTACTTGCTCTTGGGATTCCTCTTGTATTATGGGACACATATCTGTTGAATGTCCCTCGCTCGAGCAAATGCTTCAGGGTTGTGCCATCTGTGCTGTTCCTAAGCCAATTGTTATACAAAAGAAGTCAGACTAGCCATTTGTTGTTCTAAAGATAAAACATGTACCTCGTTAACACGTCCTTGAGAGGTAAATCGCGTCGTGTCCTGAACTTTGGAGAACGCCCATCCATATTCGATATAAGCTCGTGAGCAGCATCTATGGTCAAATTGTCTAACGCCCCTCCACTTGCGGCATTGACCATATTCCTTTCATTCGGCAACAAACCTTCATAAAAATATTGAATTAATAAGGGGTCACTTATCTAATGATGCGGATAGCTTGCACACAATTTCTTGAAGCGCTGATAATACTCATACAAGGATTTGTCATTGAATTGCCTTATGCCACAAATTTCCTTTCGAATATTTGTAGTTCGTGAGGCTGGAAAGTATTTAGCCAGATCGCGTCACTGGCATACACAATCAGCGGAAGAATAATAATGAAATAAAATAAAATAAAAACTAAAATAAATAGCACAAAAACAATTCAAACCGTTCCCCAACAATGGTGCCAAAATTTTTGTGTGAAGAGAAATGCTAAGTTCAAATGCTGTCGTAGGCACCCAAAATTAACAACTCTCAAGTAATAATGTAGTAGTAGTGAGTCAAGTTCGTCCCATAGAGAACGGAGTTTCTTCTTGTGCTAAATGAAAAGGAGGTTTTCTTGAATGCTTTTGAACTAAAAACTAAAACAATAAAATAACTAAAGGGAATTCAATTAAGAAAAATCTTGGTTTTGGACATATCCACCATGGAAATTTCACTAGTCGTCCTTGAGACACAAGATAATTCAATTCTATATCAAGCATTTATTGAAGAATTAACCCGAATTCCAATTCAAAGTTGATTCTTATTTCTTTCTAAAGTTGGTTAATTTTCAACACGCGATCCAATTAACCCTAACTATTAATTTAACCTAGACACACACCAAAGGTTAATTAATAGAAGCATTAAAATCAATAAGAACAATTAGACTAATTAAACACAAACACACACGGTTATACCAATTAGTTGATTAATTTCCCTAAATTCAATAACACTAATCGACTAATTATCAAATTCAGTTGCTTCACAGAATGAATTAAGGCCACACGCGGTTAAAACAATCTAGCAATAGATTAATTCCAATAACTTAATATTCTGTAGTAATAATAAGTTAAAAAGAACAATCATAAAATTAATTGCAGAAAAATAATCAATATTTGACATATAATTGAATAAATTCAAGTACAAGAAGTCTCACAATATAGTAGAATTGACCATGGCTTCAAATCGCTCGACCAAGAGAAGGGTTTAGGCACAAAGTGATTTGAAAGAATAAACAATAATTTCTACATCTGAAAACCCTAGATAAACTAGAGAATAAAAGTGTCGATCAACTTCTCTCACCCTAAATGGGGTATTCATAATGTGTACTTAGGGTTATAATTAATTCTTACAGATAAGAACGTGAAATTGGTTGAAAAATAGTCCAATCAGGCGAAGAAACCTGCCAACAATCCAACACACGCAACACCACTGCTTCTGGCGCACATGTGCTAGGCTCTTAATCTGGGATTCTTGCTTGTGGATGCAGCGAACATGAGCTACAAGCCAGCTCCAGCGCATGTGCGCTGGCTTTATGACTGTCCTCCTCATTCAACTTCAATTTTCACCTTAATGATTTAGGAATTTAAGAAGTGTAAAACACGAAAGTTGTATCTCTATGCCTTGGCTTTCCAATGCATCTCAAATCATCTCAATTGGAGCTCGAACTCAAAAGTTATCCCTGAAATACGAAACAGCATCCAAAATGGATTCATCCTCGTGCATGTTCCGTAATTTCTTTTGTCTTTTCCATCTTTTTCAGCTCTTTTTCACTTTAACCCTACAAAAATTAAGAACAACCAAATTAAGCTCAATAGTAACTCAAATCTTTCTTACGACACATGAAAATGTGATAATTGACACATAATATATAGTACAATTATGAACTTATCAGATATTAATGTTATTAGTAGGAAACATAGGAGGGTCCTTATCCTCTTGCATTCTTCTAGCAAGAATTTTGTATTTTTTGGGCTCATCATGTTTTGTGACCTCTTTCCTAAGAGGTTTCATCACTCTCTTTTTCATTTTCCTTAGAGCTTTCTCCAACTTCCATGCTACTCTCCTTTGAAATCTCTTTCTCGTTATCATCAACCTTTTCTATCCTCTCTTGGGACTTTTTTATCAGTTCCTTCCAGCGTCGAAGAGTGATTGCCTTTACATGCTCTCTATGATTTGGATCTCTTGGATTTGGGATGTTGTCACTTGGTTGGGAACCAAGTGGTTTCTCAGATAAGTGCCTTGCAATTTGCTCCATATGGTTCTCCAAATTGTTGAAAGAAGATTCTTGATTTTTCATAAATTGTATGAGCTGTCTTGATTCTTCATGAGCAAGTCTTGGAATTGATGTTGGATTGGTTATTGTTGGGATGGATTGTTATGGTGGAAATTTTGGTGAGGGTGGAATGTTGAGCTGTTTGATTCACCATGATGAATTATGGAGGATGATATTGACCACGACTCGATTCTCCATGATAAAATTGGGGTCGGGATGGTTGATTTTAGTATCGGTGGTTTTGGGTTAAAAGGTGGCCTTGGATAAGGGTATTGTGCTTGGGCGTGATAAGATTGTTGTTGGGTTGGATTTTCGTCCTAAGGAAAGTTTGGGTACTTATGCCTCCCGGTGTTATAAGTGTTAGAATAAGGGTTGTTTTAAGGTCTTGGTTGGGAAGGTTGGTGGACATATCGAACTTGCTTATAGGTTGATGGCTCCTCTATATAGCACTGACCTCCCATGTAATTTCCCCCACAAGACTCACAAGAGCCATAATTTTGATTGGGCATAACATTCACCATGTTAGCATTAAGGTTGCTCAATGATCTTGCAATAGAGGATAACTGAACATTTAAAGCTTGATACTGAGCAAGAATAGCATTTAGAGGATCCATATCATGCATTCCTCCTCATCTCCGTTGAGTAATCCCATGATAAGTGTATTGGTGATTGTTGGAAACCATTTTTGTCAACAACTCCCTAGCATCCTTGAGTATCATTAAGGAAAGGGAGCCATTGGCCAACAAGCATCCAAAATTGTATTGAATTCTTTGAATAACCCATTGTAAAAAGTAAGAATTTGCATCCATAATGGTATTCCATGATGAGGATATTTCCTTAATAATTCCAAGAATCTCTCCCAAACTTCACTAAGTGTTTCCACATCATATTGTTGGAAAGATGTAATCTCATTTCTCAACTTCATCGTCTTCGTCGAAGGAAAAAATCTCATCAAGAATTCTTGAGCTAACTGCTCACATATTGAATGTACTTGGATCAAAACCTTGTAGCAATGTCTTAGTTTTGTCTCTTAAAGAGAAACGGAAACATTTCATCCTCACGACATCCAAGGGAACTCATTGAATTTGAAAGTGTCAAGAACTTCATCAATGTTCCACAAGTGAGCATGGAGATCTTCATTTGGTCTTCTTCCAAACATAGCATGGGTTTGGAGCATTTGGATTAAAGCCGGTTAGATTTCAAAATTGTTCGCTGCGACTGGCACCCTTGCAATACTAGAACTAGTCCCAATATCAAAAGTAGGTGTGGCATACTCCTTACGTCGTCTATTCCTTCCATTACCATTGCCATTGACCCCATGACCATTATTCCCAATTCCTTCTTCTTGATCCTCATTTTCATTGTTACCCAAGATATTTTTTGGTAATTGTGCCATTTCTTCCTTGTATTTGTTTTGATTTGATCGCTTATCCCTCCGAATTTGACTCAATGTCCTATCAAGTTTCAAGTCTAGAGGTTTTCTCTATACGACCATACACTACACATCATCAAAGACCAGTCAAATGCCAAGGATAACCGAACAACAAACAACCAAGAACTTACTACTAATAATTGTAATTATAATAAATAAACAGGTGTCTAATTTAGTATAACCTGATTAGTAACTATTGTTGAACCCCAGTTATGATAATCATGTTTTGATGATGACCAAATCGCACTAATGGTTTGAAAACAAGTGTGCAGAAAAATAGGTAGGTTTGGACGCAAATGATCATCTGAACAAAACAACCAGAGTTAGACTCCACGGAGGCGAATGACTGTTCGAAAGACAGAGATTCGGACGATGGTAATCGTCCGACACAAAGAATTTGAAGCAAGTCTCGGACGAAGAACAGCGCCCGATCATATTTCCAGAAGATTTTGCTTCGATCGGACACATGTTCGGACGCATCCTCGGACGTTCGAACGAATACCCTCAGAGAGCGGGCACAACGTCGGATGCAGAAGTTAACAGTGGCCGTCCGAAAGTCCAACGGCTAGTTTTTTAGTGAACAGAAAATAGCCGTTGGAAAGTTGTTGGAAGCAGTTTTTGGGAAACTATAAATACCCCTAAGCCTGAATTAAATAAAAAGAGACTTTTACATTGATTACAAGTAATACTTGAGCTATTTGGGAGAAATAGTGGGTACAAGTGTTGTAATAGTGTAGGTAGTTTTGTGAAAAGAGCTTAGAAGTGTAAGAGTTCTTCAAGTATAAGAGTGGAGAGATAACAATTGTAACAAAGGGAGGTTGTGAGTGTAAAAAGGATCTCTTGGCTCAACTAAAGGAAATTAGTGTGAGCAAGAGTGATCCTCATTTGTGTACAAGAGATTATTGTCTCACCTACTTTGAAGAGACTTTTAGTGGCTAAACTTCAAGTTGAGAACTAAGAAGCTTTTTGTGGTTGTAAGCTCCAAGCTTGAGAGGCTTGGGAGTTTGGTTTGATACTCTTAATCTCAATCTTCTTATTTGTTCTTTAAGCTTAAATTGTTGAATATCTATTGTATTCATTTGTGCTTAAGTGTTTATTTTATGCATAAAGTTTGAATTTCCATTAAGCACATTATAAGGTTTGTTTTTAGTAACAACCTAATTCACCCCCCTCTTAGGTTACCCTTTGAGACCAACAACTAATATCACCATTGCCCTTTTCAATCCCCGGCAACGACGTCAAATACTTGATCGTGTTTTACTTAAGGGTTGATTAGTTTCACGAATGTCAAACCAAACAAGTTAAATTTTTAACCCCTAAGGACTAACCAACACCCACAACAACCACCCATAAGTATACAGGGTAGCTTTGAACTTATTAGACTACACAATAAGGGAAGTATGGTCCTACTTGCTATCATTGCAATAACAAGAAGTTATCAATTAACAAGAACAACTAAATTAACATTATTAAAGAAATAAAAAGGTATGCCATGAACCATGGGGATTCTAGCTAAACTAAATACTAGTAAACAATTAAAGATGAACATTGAGTAATGAAATTTAGATTTAAAAATTACTACTAAAATGCTTTACTAACTAAAATGGACTTCAAATAAGGCAAGTAATTGGATAAGCAAATCTACTTTAAACAGTAATTTAAAACTAGCAATTAATTTGACTAAGCCTTAAGTAGAACTAAATTACTCAACTACAATAAGATAAGAGAAGATCTACAAACTAGGAAAACAAAACATTAAATAGCATCAAAGAGAAAGCTACATTAAACCCTAGCATAATAGCATTATGCAATGATTGAATTAATGATCGGAAAATAAAGGAATTTGGACCACTAAAGGAAAGTTCTACACTCTAGCCTAGGAAAGTAATAAAATTTTGCTATTTTGGGTAAGTGATGATATGCAAGATCTAGAACTATAGACTAAGGATTGTGCTAAGAAAATGAGATTAAATGAAAGTCCACTACTAAATGATGCTTAGTAATGAAGAAAACACTGAATTAAATGCAAACTTAGTCACTAACATGAAGTATTACCCTAAAACTAGGAAACTAAGAAAACTAAGTTACAATGGAGATGCAAGAAAACTTGGATGAAAGTAAGTAAAATGGATATAAATTTGTAGTGGAAAGAAAACCCAATAAATTAAAGTTAGAAGATTAGGTTTTTTTACAACTAAGATTAAGCTAAAATTAGAGTCGAAGATGGAAAGTAAAAAGTGTTCTTGACAAGACTTGACTACAATATTCTATCTAAAATTAGCTACACAGACTATAATGTGTTGGTAGGTGTATTGTTAGGGTAAATTCAAAATTTTCAACTAAGTCAAAGATGATATGTGCTGACTTTTTCATCAAAACCGCGGTCTCCTTTCTACCTATGCAAATCTGGAGACCGTAGTTTATAATATCCTCATTCTAGTTTGAAAACCGTGGTTTAGAAATTTGCATGTACAGATACTGGACCGCAGTCTTGAAGTATTTGACCTGCTTTGACTCTTTTAACTATTTGCATTTCAATCCTTGGCTTCTTCTACTTCTTCAAATAGTTTCCAAACCTTAAAATTACCTGTAAAACGCACCATCTTTGATAAATGGACCTATCATAGTACATAGCAATTCTGTCCAAATTTGTGCATATTTCTACTAAAAATCCCAATATACATCTAAAATCCTAATAAAGAAGAATAAACATAAAATCTAAAAACACACAAAACTAGTCCAAATGGAGATAGCATAGTCAAAATTGCATAGGAAACAAAGGCAAAATAACTTTATGTAATAGAGTTATCTCTCGTATTTCAAGAAGTGACTATATTGGGACATACTCTCCCACTACCACATATGTAAGGATGGTGAATCCCATATCAGTCATATCTTATCTTTTTATGATCTTCCCTATATCAGAATTGAACAATACGTAAGATTCATTAAGTGTGATAACTAATAGAGCCAAAGTATAGTAATCTACAATCAAGGCAAAATCATGACCTCAAATCGAAGGATTGTTATACTACTATTACAAACAGATTAATCCACTGGCATTCGAATAATAATCTGTATAGAATACTCTTAGTTGGTTAATTGGATGCACTTATTCTCAATAAACATTCACAAAGAATTATCTGCTAATCTATCCGTATCGAATACTACAATTAGGGATATTTACGAATAACATATAACTATATAGAGAATCTTATCATCATAACTCTTTATGATTTTTCTCATATATATTTTATTCAAAAGACTTTATCATATTAAATAGATAAAGAATGTCATATTACAAAAATATGTATAAATATAAAAGTGTAATTTTTCTATAAAGCAATTTGGGTTTGGGACACAAATTAAATTTCGACAACATTGAAGTTAGAAAAATTAGATTACAATTGTGGTATGGATGAATTAGAAGATACAATTCGTCGTGTGATGTAATTTTGTTTGTAAATTGAATATAATTTATAAAATGCTTTTTCGATTGATTGAACGATGCTATCATTGTCAAAACCTACCAAGTTTACTGCACGGATCATCAACACAAACTAAATAATTTAAATGGAATATTTTTAAAATACTTGTCAAAATTTTTTTCTATTGCGCTAACCAATGATTGAAAAAACAACTTTAATGACACTTAATTGAGGTAAAACACATGAGTGGAAGGTTTATAACTAGTGAAGAAAATTATAATAGCATACCAAATGTGTTTAAAATTTCCACCATCGTTTTACCTTGGTTAAAATCCTCGGCCAAAAAAGTGTCAGTATTTGAATCAATATGCTCATTATAAAATGCACAAAGATTTTTCATAACCAAAAGTACTTGATTACATTTGACAAGTATAATTTTGGTAGTGTAACAGGTATATGTACATCTATTTGGAAATATTTAAATTTCATTGATTTTCCACGCAAAGGCATTTGAAATCTTGCTGACATGAAGTAGATGAACATATAATGTAAATAGCATTCTAATTAGAGTAATAATATCATCAATCATTTTTAAACCATCTTGAACACAAATATTAATTATATGACATACACTTATATTATGAAATAATTTGCCACCAAAAATGGGTTTAAAAACATCTTTAATGTAGGCACACTTGCGGTAACATTTGTAACACATTATCAAAAGAAATAGATAAAATTATTGCGTACAAAAGAAACGGATAAATTTTTGGTGTAGAAGAATAGATACGAGAAAGTATAGAAATTTTTGGATAATTTGTAATCAAAACTGTGTGGTTTTATAAGAATTTTGTTCCAACATTCTCCCTAAAAACTAGTCATTTTATAGTTGTTTGGGGGTAAAAAAGTCCATTTCATTACTTCAAAAAAAATTTCAAAGGGCCGGTTATCAAGCTTGACACCCATAGGCCGGTTAACTAACTGATTCTCAATCAAGTCCACTAGTTAAACCTTTGACCAATGGGCCAGTCACGGTTAATTTTTGGGGCAAGCTACAGGCTGACAAACCAAGGCCTTAGCTTGGCCCTCTGGAGACACTTATGGGCTTAGACCAGCCAGCTATAATATCATACGGGCTGGGTAGGCCTGGTCCATGAGTTGATCCAACTCACTGCCATCTCTCTCTTTAGTCCCTCAATTTTTAAAATTATGTCCATTAGGTCCTTAAAATTATCAATTTTGTTTGGAATGTTTGCTTAGCCTAAAAGATGTAGGGCGACTCGAAGTCTAGTTTATTGCAATTTTGGCCAAGTTTAAGAATTAGGCAAATAGGTCCACTCAAATACATTTTGTTATCTAGTAAAATGCACATGCTCTGCATGTGTAGGAAATATAATAAATCAAAACTAATATTTTCGATTTATGCCAAAAGAATTTTGTTTAACTGGAACTAACTATCATAGTACTAAGTTGGATTAAGTATGTGAAATAAATGTGGCATGGATATTTCGTTATCTATTTGCCTAAGCCCAACCCAAAGCTATTCTCCATTATATGTTGTAGGTAAAACCAAACCTAAAACTTTAAAACATATATATATACAACCAACAAGCACAAACAACAAATACACATAATAGAAATCCAAAATCTAGAAAATGATATGTTAAGCAAATACAGGGAAAATAGCCTATGTGAAACTTTGGGCTTATGCAGTTTAGGTTTGTGAAATTTTTTTATGAATGCTTAATCTACTGTTTAGGTAGTTAAAAAAAAAAAAAACTTAATCCATTGTTCAGATAGTAAAATGTTTATGAAATCTGCTTTTGAAGAAAATGATCAGCTTTCAATAGGTCTAGAATTCTATTCAGTATTTGGAATTCTGTTTCTTAAGTGTATTTTGATATTTATCAAAGCACAGCAAAGCACCTAGTGCAAGAATAGAAAGTTTAAGAGTAGCCTTATTAATGATATCATTATGGTTATGCATTAATAGGTTCCAAAATCTTAAATATGAGGATTTGTTGTAATCTATAACAATGATCCATCTATAATAACCTCTTGGATTTCCATCTAAGTACAGCCAAAGTATAACTACAAAAAAAAAAATGAAACAGTAAAAGTGCTATTATGGTCATGAAAATCTGGATTGGAAAACCTCATTAAACATTTCCTTACCAACAGTAGACATTTCCCTACTTATTTTCTTCTTTTTGATTTTGGTAAAGGGTTAAAAGTAAAATGATCCCTTCAACTTTCATTCAAGTTGCCAGATGTCTCCTTCAACAAATTTAATAAACATTTTGCACCCTTTAACTAATTTCTATCCAAAAAGCAACAATTTGTTCTAATAATATTTAAATTATTTGGGCAAAAATGCCCTATAAGCATCTACCCCATTGACTTTCACAAAAATTACAAAATGCACCCCACTAATTTTTAATAGGCAATTGCTCAAATTTAAAAAATAATAATAATAATAATAATGGCTAAGAAGGGTCCATATAATCCCCATGTTACTAAATAATTTTACTACTTTGATTTTAGTTATACATGGATAACAAGTATTAATTTGTATGTGTCTAGATAATTTAACTTATGAAATAAATATATTTTATATTACAAGCAACATCTTTTTATTTCAATATACATTTTGTGTATTTATTAATGATATACTTCTATAAACAAACCAAATACAAAAAAAATAAAGTATTGAGTTCCAAAAATTAAAAACAACTTACTCTTAACATACACATAAATTATAGAATGAGATTTCATGTAAAAAAATTTTTTTTAATAAAGTATAATAAAACATTATAACTAGTTAATATAAGGTACAATAAATTTGGCCAAAATATGTCAACAGGACTCTACATGCATAATTTGTATTTGTATATTTAGAATAAACTTTTTAAGTTTTTTATGCTATATTTTTTGTACATTTTTTATTCGTTAATTTTAGTATTAATAATTCATTGAAAATTCTGTATTACAGGTATTCAATAAAATATATACTATTTTATTATAATATATTTTAATTTAAAAATTAAATCATAAGACACATGTAAAATTAGATGTTATAGTTAATAAAATATTAAAAGTAATACTATAATTTTTCAACAAGGGAAAAAGAATTAGAAAAAATAAAATTAGAAACAAGAAAGAAAATAAATAAAGAAAAAAAAGAAAATGACATTTCACTTAACTAATGTATTGGGGTTATAATGGTTAATTTTTTACCAAAAATGATATTTTAGTTCGTTGACCACATGTCAAGGGTGCAAAATGTCTATTAAAATTGTTTAGGGAACATTTTGCAACTAAGATAATAGTTGGAGGGGCATTTTGCTTTTAACCCTTTGATAAATAGCAAGGACAACCTAACAACCATTAGTTTAAACATATAACTACAAGAACTAATGAAGTAGTAAAAGGAGATTCTAAGGCAACTAATGCAATAACGCATATTTTGGGTCTACAAAATTCAAATTAGGAATGCAAGGCCTTATTATACCAATAACATTAAGATACAAATTGAATGAAAACTTCATAAATATATGGGTACTAATATGAAGCCAATCTAGAAATATTAGCCTTTAAATCGAATGGGACTAAATTGGGGAAAAACTAAATTCAGTAAAATCTATGCCCATAAACAACAAATTAAACATAGATACCACTAATGAACAGTATGTCATGTACTTTATTTTGGAACCCAAAAAAATTATGGAAACACATACCAAGCCAACAGGAGTACAAAGGAGGAGTATGAATAAAATGAATATCCAGAATTGTCCATTGATTTGTTATTAAAAAGTCCACTAATTTCACAAATCATTGTGGCCATGACAAATCAAGAGATGTAATAGATATATTTGGTATTATTATTGCACAAAATGGCTTTACTAGGTAAATTGTTCATTTTCTAACCATTTTCTGTTTTCTAATTTCCTCGTTATTTATTCAATGGCTTAAAACTAAACGCACATGACCATCTTTATTGGTTTCAATTAATAGCTTTAATGGAACCCATGGAAGGGGGTCACACGAGTGTTCTCCAGGCTAGCGTCACAAAAAACCCAGAACAAATGGTGAAAGCCCAAACCTACTGAAAGATCTTCCAAAAATGCATTCATGTGACAAATAAATAACCAGCCACACTTAAGAAGCCCATTCAATTTTGGTGCTCAAAGTGGTTGGATATGTGTCACATACTGAAAATGCTACAATAACTCAATTGTTTTCTTATATACTAGGTAGATTTAAGTAGTCATATATGTTATCAATGAAATATTACAAGACAATTTCCTTTGCAATGACTCTTACAAAATGGTTGAATTTATAACTATTATTAATTATTCCACTATCAAAAAATTTTTCATGACTGTTATGTCATAGCAAAGCAAAAACTACAAAAGATACCAAATCCAAAGTTGACTTACTCTTTCATATTCATATGACTCAACTTGTCGAAGAAGAACACTACCTACTGGAAAATTCTATTATAGAGTAGTAGTTAGCATTACTCACTGTCTAAGTGATATTTTTCTACCCTATATATCCACCAACTTGGTGAATTTTTGCATTTCGGGCCTTTACATCTATTTATGTTTCTAAAAAGCATATATGTTGGTTATTTAAATAATGTTTTAATTTTTGGCAGAAATCATATTTTTAGTTTTCTTGAATGTATCTCTATTTCACAGGCATACTAATTTCAAAAAATTGTGTAAGATTATTTAAATGGGTCTCAATCTATTTGTTAGTTTAGAATGCTCTTGAGATATAAAAACATAATTATTGATGAAAGTTTACTTTAATCTTTCTGTATTGCAACTTTTGATATCTTATTTCAGGAGTTCATCATGTGTTTTTCTTAGTTCGTGAATAGTTTTATTCGTTCTTTTTATATTGTATCTTTTGATATTTTCTTTGAAGAGCACTCGAAATTGATTAATAGGTATTCTTGAAACTAAAATTCCTAAATAAACCTTCTAGAATGGATTATAAATGTGTTTTACACTTGATGCCTAGATGACTTCGATATTGATGATTGTCCACTAAGGTGTTATTATTCTCACAATTTTTGTCTTCATTTTATTTCAATACTGTCTCTACCACATTTATTTTATAAATCCAAGTAATTATTTGCTTATCTTACATTTCTTACAGTTTGAGTTTTTTTAAAATTTAGACGGAAAAACTATCCTTTTTTATACCTCTACCCCATGTTTAGTATGCAGAATGGGTTAGAATATAAAGACAATCCTCTTAATACATTTATATTGGGAAAGGGCGGGAGTATACTCATTGAAACGTCTAATCCTTTTGAGCAATACTACTAAGTAAGATATATAATAGAAGTATTTTGTGATATAATTATATGTAAAATACTTTGTTCTAAAAAAGTTTGTAAATTACTCATCATATTGCTAATAAGATAAAATGTTAATTTTATATAAATTGGATGGAGATAACCTCGAATCTCGTAACTTGTACGTCTGAATGTCGTGTGTCGGTGCTAGACTTTACATTGGAGGATTTTATACGCTTCGAACTTAAGCTCTAGAGTAATTCTTTCTCAATTTTTTGACAAAATAACATACTAGGCTATTTAAATAATATCACACCAGAGTACCATTTAGGCAAGATTGAGGGTTTATAATCTTATAGAACGTGAAAATTTATTTAAATTCGTATTAAAACTTCATTTCCATTTGAAGTAATGTATTTTGTGTATTCATTATTTAATCAATAATCTATCCATGCACAATTAGACAAAAGAAGCAATACTCAATTGGTTGATTTAGTGTCGTGGATCATCAATATCTCTCAATCTTATGGAGTTAATTAACTGACTACTTCACTGTTCATCTCAAGACTAATGTAATTTTGCACTTTTAAAGTATTAAGATCAAGATAGTGATTGTCTATTCTCCTGCCTATGACAACTTAAGGATAAATTTCATTTTGCACCTCTTAATTTATATCTAATTTTCACTTTGTACCCTAAACTTTAATTCTTGACATTAATAGACACTTTACATCCCAAACTCTTAAATTCGTCCCACTTCATCCCTTTGTTAAGGCCATCCTAAAAATTAACTAAATTTTTTCATGTGTACAACAAACTCAAAAGGATGTACAAAACTATTTTTTTGGATGGTGTTAAAATAAAAGATTGAAATGGGATGAATTTGAGAGTGTAGGATGCAAAATGTCCAAAACTAAAGTTTAGGTGCAATGTGAGAATCAGATATAAATTGAGGGGAGCAAAATGAGTATTACGTAGAATCATATACCTACAAAATAAGGAAAAAGTGTAAAATATAAAATATAAAAGTGAAAATTATCCTCATCTTTTGTCATGGCTATTGATATTGCTAGAGCAATAATGTTATTAACATAGCAACTTTTAGTCACATGTCAAACTTACCTTTCCATGAGTCAACAAACATATTTATACCAATTTTTATGGGGCCTACCAAACGAGATTATTGCATGTATTTTAACTTTTCACGCAAGTTTCAACATTTATTAATATATAATATTAGGGTATTTAGTCATTTTAGATTCTTCAGTTAAAATTGTTATTTTATGTGTTTAAGTGTATTTTATTAATGTGTTTGAATGTGTTTCGTAAATTATAAGAGGTCTGAGGCATGTTCAGGTTGAGGAACAAGAGTAGACGGCAAAACAAAGCAAAAACTAGAAAATTTATATAGGTTACTCAACTCTGGCTCTGAGTCAATCGACCCCAAATCTTCTAGGAGCTGGCGTTGATTGACCTAGAGTAAGTGTTGATAGACTCTGTCCTTCTTACAGCATCGCAATTTTATCGATTCTTAGAGTTTCGGTATTTGTTTTGGGTCTAATTTGGTCCGTTTCGAACGTATTTCATCTCCTACACTTTGTACTTCGTATAAACTATAAATAAGGTTGCTTAAGTCCAAATTTAAGACTTCTTTTAGGTTCCCTTGGTTGCTATAAGGTTAGATGAGGATTTTTCTCTTTGATAAGAAGAATTCAAAATGATGAATATATAGTTAAGATTGACAACTTTAAATCGAGACATTACAAAAAGAAAACCATCTTCGTAATTTCATTAACAGTGTTGTAGGATAATGGATCTACTCATAAGTAGCTAGCCCGAATTCAACTTGGTTTACATCTCAACTCAAGCTTGACTTTTGTTGAGCTTGAACTACTTAAATAACCAACTCAAAATATTTTCTTGGCTCCTTCAATCGCTCTATAACGGTTTTTTATTTGATTTCTACAAAAAAGAAAAAAATTGGCATTAGCTAGAAAGCAAAATTTTGCAGCCAAAGGGCCATTTTTGGCTAGGAAATAAAAAATTGCTCTCTAATATATATATATATATATGCATACTTTACGAGACACAGCTATTTGCACGCAGAACAGTCACGCTAAAAATCTCATTTGGCGAGGTCATCACTTATACTCATTCCTCACCAACAACAAGAGAAACTGTTTTATCAACTACAAAACTTTGTCTGACATCAGCGATCCAGTTCTCTTCCATTCCTGTTACAGCTGATGCGATCAAAGCAGCAAGAGGCCGAGGTATCTCACAACTAAGCTCATCAAACTTCAAAGAGCTACATTTTTTTTTTCTCCTCCTCTTATGCTTCAATAATATTCAATTGGGGTTTCGAAAAATGGTTTGCTAATGAAGTACAAACTCAATTTTCTTGCTTATGGGAGTTAAAACCCATGTAACCCGTTGATGATTAAAATTCTTAACGATATCGCGATTTAAATCTTGTCAAAACTAAAAGTTAAAACAAAAATTTGTGGATGATGTGTATTCTAGATGTTGAAAAGTACTAATATTAGGCATATCCTTTATCTAACTTTTAGTTGGCGAAAAATGCATTTTTGATCCCTCCTGTTTGGAGTATTTACTAAACTAGTCCCTAAAGTTTTGGATAAAACAAATTTGGTTCCCAATATTTTGATATTTGAACAAAATTAGGACAATTGATGAAAGTTTTAAATTTTTAACGGAAAATGACCACATGCATGTCACATGGTAGTTAAGACATTTAAAAAATTAACAAAAAAATTTAAATGCTAAAAGAATTGTACAAAACTGGTCCCCAAATTTTGTCAAGAATACAAAATTGGTCCCCAATACAAAACAAAATAACAAAATTTTCTTGTAAAGTAAAAATTCTAAAAGTTTTGCTATCAAAGCAACACGTGCCATTGCTGATTTGAGGAGAGAGGAAAAGATTTTTGAACGTTAAAAATAATCTTATCTAAATAATGATCACATTCAATAAATATTGCGTGAAACAAGGTTTAAGGGTTGGCTATACTTAATGATTAAATTTGAAATAAATTTAAAAATAAATAACGTTCGAGCTACTCAAATGATAAAATATATATTTCTTAATAAACTAGCCTTATACATCTGTTGTAAAATTATATGCCTGGATATTATATTTTCACAGTATTATAGTGATAAATTTGTCTTTTGTATTATTATCATTAGGCCTTACTCCACTTTGTTCCTCCTAACTTGTACTCAATTCTCATTTTGTACTCAGCGTATACTTTTTTTTGACATATTGCATTCTAAACTCTCGAATTTCTCCCTTTTAATATTGTTACCAAAGTTAATGCAATTTTTAATATTGTTACCAAAGTTTATAATTGTTAAGTAAGCGCACACCACACACTTGTTTAGGAGCGTACTGCACATATACAAGTAGTCATCACTAATTTCACTTTGCAAATTTAGCAAACATTGCACACTACTAATTCTTAGATTAGACTGACTTTAGTCTAATTTTTAATAGTTTTAAAAAATTTGACAAATGTTCTACTTTAGGTACGTGATCTGCACGGTTGTAACATCTGTTAGCTTTTATAAAAGTGTTAAAAATTGGCCTAAAATGGATAATTCTGAAAGTTTAGGGTGTAATATGTTCAAAAATAAATATAAGATACAAATTGAGAATCGGGTATAAGTTATAGGGTGCAATTTGAAATAATCCATTAACATTATTTTATTACAAGATAACATTAATGTTAATTAAACCTAGAGTTGATCAATTTGCTAGATTTTGTGATACAAATTCTAATAAATTAACAATATCAAGTGTCATATTATAAGTTCTTTCCAACTCTTTATAAACATTTATTTTTTTACCCTAGTAAATGAAATATTAATATATAACATGGAAACATAATTTCATCATATGTATAATTATTTTGCATCGAAAAAAATATTTTACTGTCTAAAATTCCATTCAACTTGGGAACATAACGATTTAATATCTTGTCTGTCGATATTAGTTTATCAAATTTGATAATTGAATGTGGTTCACTTTGTAAATTTTAATGTCTAGAAAAATTTAGTTGTTATCGATATATTTATTTACCCTAATTATACTGGATATTTTTGTAATATTATTATAATACTTTGTGAATTTAATTTCTAGTAATAATATTTTATATTATAAGTATACGATTAATTTCTTAACAAATATGTACTTTATTATTTAAAAATTCAAACATTATCTATTTTAAAATTTTCCATTTCAAGTCTAAGATTACTCACTCACTTCAATTAGCCTTTGTTGGACATTATTATTATTATTTAGTTGAGATTATTTTTAACATTCACAAATCTTTTCTCTCTTCAAATCTCCGATGGCGTGTGTTGCTTTGACATTGAAACTTTTAGAATTTTTGCATTAAAAGTACAAATTTTATCACTTTTTTATCTTTGAAGACCAATTTTGTATTTTTTGACTAACTTTCGGACTAATTTTGTACATTTTTTTAATATTTAAATTTTTTATTAATTTTTTAAAACTTAACGGCCACTTCTATTAAATATTTTAATTTTCTGTCCATTGTCTTAATTTTTTTTCAAATTTTGAAACATTGGGACTAAATTGTTTTGTCTGAAACTTTGAAGATTAGATTAGTAAATATCTCAAACAAGAGGAACCAAAAATGTAATTTTCCATTTTAATTCTGAAAATAAACAATTCTTTTCTTTGTAATGGAAAATATGTAGATAAATTTGACATTTTACATTGTTTAGTGCGATCATAATTTCATAAGCCTCCCATAAGATTTATGCTAACATTACTTAGCATATCTAAACTTTAAAGAATATCATTTACTTCCCCTAATTTCATTTTTTTTTTTTTTTGTAACATTGTCGCCCAAATTCTTAAAAAATGATTTAAGGAGAGAGAATATTTTCATTCCAGTTTTACCCTAGTAAAAAAATTAATTTATTAAAGTGGTTGGAAAAAAAGGAGAAGAAAATTAGAGAGGTGTAAATATAATTAATGACAAATAACATGCAGTTGTAGCTTTTCATGTTACTAATATCGAAAAATATAATTTATTTTTTCAGTTTATGTGTTTGTGGTTTACTAAACAAAATACCAATAACATTTTATTATTATATATAGTGTGGTGTAATTCTTTAATCCAATATATATATATATATATACACATACATACACACACATATAATTCTTTTAATACACACTTATGGGTGCGCACATAAGTAAGTTGATTAAAAAATTATGATTAAAAGTTAATTTAGATGTTATATATTCAATTTTTCTCGGTGTTTGAGTTTGAATTTTCAAATAAAATATCAATCATATTTTTATTGTTCCAAATTTCTATTCATATTGATACACAAAATAACATTATGTACATGTGAATAAAATTTTTGCAAATAAATTTACAGCAAAACTTATCGAACATATTTTTTATATTTTTCTATTTCAAATTTATGATTTCTTAAATAAAATACCAAGCACATTTATTTATTATATTACATGGTGTATTTCTACATATTTTAAATTTTTATTCAAATACATATAAACAATCATATTTTCTTAAATTATGTACATTTTTATTGAAGATACATTTTACCTTTTTGGTTCATGAGTTTGTGATTTCCCGAAAAATAATTATTTACAGTGTGTTTCTATTGGATTTGATGTGAAAGAAATCAAAGAGTCTTCTTGCAAACTAAAACCTGTTGGAATTCTTTTGCAGCAAATAAATTATACAATGAGAATTCATGAAAAAAAATTTATTTTTGCCTTGTAATATGATAATAAAGCATAATAAAATACTATAACTGGTTAATATGAGGAACAATAAATTTGGCTAAAATATGTCAAAACTAAAGGACTCTAAATGCACAATTTTTGTTTGTATACAAAGAATAAACTTTTTAAGTTTTTTAGGCTATCTTTTCTTACATTTTTTATTGGGAAAACTATTCTATTAGTCCTTCACATTACCCATTTGTATTTATTTAGTCCCTCATTTTTAAAATGATGATTTTTAGTCCCTTACATTACCCATTTGTATTTATTTAGTCCTTCACTTTTAAAATAATGATTTTTAGTTCCTCACAAATGTAAAATGTCGAATTTCAGAACCTAGACTAAATCCCAAGCACTTTTTGGTCTGAATGAATCGTGTGTTGCTCACATGACACATTTTTTGAGTAAAATTTAGGAATTCGTTTTTCCTTTCCAACACAAAACTCGAGCATCGGATTGGATTATAAATTTTGGAAAAAAAAATACCACAAGTCAGATATTGAAATAAGATCTTAAATACAAACAAATTGCTAATCAATCACTTACTTCATATCTTTCGCACTCATAAAACATTCTAGTAAGATGAATTTATAAATTTGTCATAAAAAAATATGTCATGTGAACAATACATGACAAATTTAGACAAAAAATATTCGAGATTTGATTCAGAAACCAAAATTCAACATTTTATATATGTGAGGGACATGACAAATTTAGGCCAAAATGCTTGGGATTTGATTCAAGGACCAAAATTAAACATTTTACATTTGTCAGGGACTAAAAATCATCATTTTGAAAGTGAAGGACTAAATAAATACAAATGTGTAATGTAAAGGACTAAAAATTATCATTTTAAAAGTGAGGGACTAAATAAATACAAATGCATAATGTGAGGGACTAATATAGTGGTTTTCTCTTTTTTATTCATTAATTTTAGTATTAATAACTCATTGCAAATTCTGTATTGCAATAAAATATATACTATTTTATATTATTTTTTACTTTAAAAATTAAATTGTAGATAAGACGTATGTAAAATTAGATGTTATAGTTAATAAAATATTAAAAGTAATATAAATTTTTAACAATGGGAAAAAAGATTAGAAAAAAATAAAATGAGAAACAAGAGAAAGAAAATAAATAAAGGAAAAAAAAAGAAAATGACATTTCACTTAACAAATGTATTGGGAGTATAATCGTCAATTTTTACCCACAAAAATACTTTAATTGGTTGAACGTATAAGGGTGCAAAATGCCTATTAAATTTGTTGAAGAGGGGATCTTATAACTTGGATGGAAGTTGAAGAAGGTATTTTGCATTTAACCCTTTCTATTACATGGCTAATTGACAAAATAATTGAGATTACATAGATTAATCTGGAAAGATAAACCAACATTATACTATGAAAAAAGGTCCAAAGATTAATCTTGAAAGATAAACCAACATTATACTATGAAAAAAGATCCAAATATTGCAAAACTCGAACAAACTAATGGGTGTCCTAGTATAGCAAAGCACATAAAATAGTACAGCTTTCTATGTTGTGGGTCAGTCCTACATTCCTCAACAATCAAAAATCAAAATAACATTACAAAATGGTAAATAATAGTAGTATAAAAAATTATCTGGCTACCCTCAATAATACGAAAAATTCTACCACCTCCTTGAGAGAATCATTTTCTTATACTTTAAAAAAAATTTCAGTACAATATTATGTAATTTAATTATTTATACAATATATAATAATAAACTATATAAAAGCACCATGTTGAAGTGCAAAGGCAGATGGGGCAATAGTAAAATGTAAGCCCACTTTCATGACATAGGCACCTGCACGGCAAAACCAACATCCTTGCCTCGTCCATCCCACAATTTCTACACAACCTGCTGTAACAGTTATTTCCACGATATTTGCACACATTTTTAATTTCTTATACATTTCTATTCCTTTAACAAACGAAATGACTACAAATCCTTCATTCAATTATTCCATTTTTATATAGTTACAGTGCCTTTGTGTTAATATTTACCGTATTATAATAAGTTTGAAATATTTTATTAGTTTGAAAACATTATATAAGTTTGAAGTTTTATGTATAAAAAATTTAAATTTTTTATAAAAATTTCTTTTTTGGACTTTAAAAAAAAAGATTTAGTTTATATTAATATTTTTATATATATTCTATATTAGAATATAATCTATATTGCCCTACACAACATATTTGTGCATATAGAATAATTGAAATATATAATTTATTATATATTAAATATTTTAATCGGATTCGAGTCCTAATCAGGTCAGAACAACCAGATCTGCGTACTATAATATCTAAATGGATCTGGATAATTGTATTTAAACATAGATCCAAGCCAAATAAATAGGTCCGGAACGGGTGTGATCTGGGTTTAAGCAGCCGGTGGTCTAGACCCAGATTCACCTATTCCAGAATTATTTGTCTGATCTAGATTTATATGTAAATCCGATTATCCAAATTTGAAACGGTTTCGTTTAATAATTTACCAGCACAGATCAAATATGAATATAGGATGTTCAATCCAATTAGGACTCAGATTCAAATAAATTATTTAATATATAATAAAATTCTATACATTAGTTATTCTATATGACAAATATCTTTTGTAAATTGTCAATATAATTTATACTTTAATCCAAAACATATGTATAAATATTAATATGAATTAAATTTTTTTTTTTAACATGGGTTACTTACGCTTTGCCCCCTTATAAACTTGGTCACGTCTGAGTTTGCCCCCTTGTAAAAAATTTATATCCATTTAGTACTCTCTCACTAACAATCAAAGCTAGTCGTTAGTCAAAACATTAAATAGTATTACTAAGGTACTAAATTACCCTCACACAATTTTATAATTGATTACACTTCACCCTTTGTAATGCTGCAAAATTACACTTTATCTTTGTTTGTATTCTCGGTTTGCCAGTAGAAACCATTGGGGCACGTAATAGGCTAGAGTTGAAAAAAAAAAATTTGTGATAAAATTCCGATTCAAATTTTTGCCTGGATTATAATTGCTTGCGACAAGATTATAATTGTAGCAACAAAACTAGTTAAAAATTACTAAAGAGCTACTGAACGGGGGAGTCCATTGATGATATTTTTCTTATGAACGCTTAGAACATATATAAATCATGTATAAAATTGCAATAATATAATTATCGAAGATTATAGAACACAAATAAAGGAACAATTTTACCTATAAAATAAGAGAATATGCACGAATTTGACTAAGTATACCTACTTTAAAGCTTTAATTAAGTTAATTTCAATTCTAAAATTCATAAATGGTCAATTAGAAATTATTATAAGGATGACGATAAATGGATTAACACATTAATTTACCCAAAAAATAATAAAAACCTTGGAAAAAATTCCGTATTAAGACATTTTATCTAATTTTACAAAATGTAAAGTAGAAATTCGAGACATTATAGAGGGTAAAATACAAGGGTGTATCATAAAGGAGATAAATTGAAACTAAACCTAAAATTATACAATGATAATTTAGTATTATTGAGCCACTCTATATTAACATTTTGACTAACAGTTGGGTTTGACCATTAGTCAGAGGGGTTAAGTGTATATAAATTTTTCTCCGAGAGCAAATCGACACAGAAGCAATTTTACAAGGAGGTAGAGTGTAATTATCTCTTTTAACAATTACAAAAAAAAAAAAGAAATTCCATAAAATATTAAAGTTTTATTATATAAATTTTCAAACTTATGAAATATTTTCAAATTTATTCCAGTAAGTAAACATTGAAACAAGGACCCTTTAGATATATAAAAATGGAGTAATATGGATAGAGGTTTTTAGTTATTTTGCTTGGTGAAAAGGGGATAAGGGTGTGTAAGATGCTAAAAAAGATGTGCAAATATCATTTGCGTATTTTTACTATCTTTGTTCATTGTAATTGTACCTCCTACGGACAAAGATCATTTTCATTTAGCGGTAAATGGAGGAGTATCCATTTATCCTCAAAAAATAAAATTTTAAAAAATATTTTAAAAATAAAAAATATTCATAATGTAAACCTATAGAAATGTTCTATATAAATGTTTTGCAAAAAAATCAGAATAAAATAATAAATTTTTATTATTTAATTAACCAATTATATTTTCAATCAAAATTTGAAAATTGATGCAGCATCTAAATGTGACTCAAAATTCAATGGTGAAATCTTTTACAAATGAGTTGGATTTTGGATTTGATGATCTATCCAATGAGATAAAACTAATAATATATTTAGATTATTTTTGGGTAAAATATCAAAACCCCTCAAGCTAACGGCTAATTCCAGATTACCCCTTTGAGCTATTAGTTCCATCAATCTATACCTAAATTTTTAAATTGTATCAATTGAATCCTCTGTCCTTAAATTGACAAACTTTTAATAGAAAATTTGCCCAAAATAGCCTTATGAAATATAAGTTAGACTAAATTGACTAAATTGGCCTTACAGTTTATGCATCTAATTAATTATTTTCAAAACCTATTATCACATCTCACCGGCAACAGCTGGATATGACCTATCCCATCCTCCATAGTCCCTCTTCCACTCCTTGTAAGTCTATAACCACATCCTCTAGAATTCTTTCATGCTATGTTAGGTACTATAGATCTCCTGATCTAAATTCCCCTACATCACTTAAAACTATTAAAATTTGCTTACTATAGATCCGATTTACCTAAAAATTCCCCCCATATCCTCTACCCGTCACTACCCAATTCATTTAGCTCCCACTCTTGACTATGTAAACTATCTCAATCTATCTTATTTTTGTAACTCTCCATGCTGCAATTATGTAAATCTTCCTTCTTATAATTGTTGATTTTTTAGTTACTAATCCACATATGTACTGCCACATGTTAACTTTTGCAGTATGAATTTTTTGGGGAGTAATTAGTTTGTAGTGTGATTTGTATTTTAAGTTTGTACACTTATTAAGTTTACTATGAATTCAAATTATTTATTCTTTTTTAACATATGTATATATGTTAAGTAAATATTCTATACATATTTAGCCCAAATTATAGGTTAGTTTAGCTCCTTCAAGCTTTCACGTCTTCTATCCTTATTTGTGTAATTATCAAGCCTATATATAGGCTAGCATCGTATTATTGTAAATCATAAAATACATATACAACTTTATTCATTATTTCTGTCAACTTCTATCATGGTATTAGAGCCTCGTCTTGGGGTCTGACCTGTTCACCTTCCTGAAAACCTTTACTGTTGTTCTTTTCTCTCTTTAGTTTGAGCTATCTCAATTCGTTGGTCGGGTTTCAAAATTTTCATCACTGACCAACACCTTAAATCTATTCTCCAAATTATTATCATTGTTCTGGTCCAATCGGCCTCACTAGAAAAGTTGCCACATGCTAGCACGCGCCTCTAACTCGCCGGTCAACCAATCTGCAAAATGGGTCTATCTCCAAGGTTAAAGACAACCAAAAGTGTGTTTTGGAAACACGCTTTCAGTTGAAGTCTTCAAAGCATGTTTTACAAACAAGCTTTCTCTCTTGGCCACCGCCATATCACCAACCGTGTTATCTGCCATGGTGCAGAGTCTAGTGGCATTCACGTCGTCGAGTGTATTGCCACGTCAGCAAACACGTCATCGACATGTGTTGCTGAGTCATCAATCATGTCATTGACACGTGCCATCCACATCATCATATCTTGTGGGGGTTTTTCCATGTCATCAGCCCCTGTCATTTGTCCACGTCATCACAGATTTGCTGCCACATGTTGTCGCATAACTTCTTGGGTCTTACCTGCTCTGGTTCGGCCTTGGTCTAGTCTAATCCGGTTCAATGATCAACCTTATTTTCTCCTTTTGGTTCAGCCGCCTTTTGCCCAATTCTTTTTTAGTTCAAACCGGCTCCCTATTGTTCTCGATGTTTTGAATTTATCTATTATCTCAATTTTCTCAAATTCAGTTTCTAAGGTGCTATTTCTTCGTAGTTTTGATCTAGTGCTCTAACTTTGTTCATTATTTTTATTCTAATAGCTTCCTATAGTAGTATAGTAGCTCATAATTCTAGCCCACCTCTTGTAAGTCATGAATAATATTCAATTAGTCGTCAAGCAAGTACTTTCTAACCTTCTCCTATCTTATAATAATACACAGTGTCATCACAAATTCTGGTTAGTATCTTGCTTCTACTTGTTCTAATCATATGATATCATATCCCACTATTTTTCCTTCAAAACAACACCCACACACATTATCCATTCAAATTGCTGAAAAATCACTCTTCCATGTTAATCACATGGACACTATATTTTTGTCTTCTTTTTGTCTGCCAAATATCTTTCATGCTCCTAAGTTAACTTTAAATCTTATTTCCATTGAACAATTAGTTGAACTTGGGATTGATGTTTATTTTTGTATTATTGGTTGTCATTTATAGGACCGTCAGACTAGACAACTCTTCGGGATGGGTTGTTAAGTTGGGCATCTCTTTGAGTGAGACAATCTTAAACTTCCATCTTCTTTTCTGTTGCAATCAGTCATTTTTACATATAATATTCCTTCCTTAAGTGTCTGGTACTCCCGTTTATGTCGTGCGATCTTTAGGTCATGTTAAATCATTAGTTTCTAGTTGCCAGTTAGGATCTGTTCAAGATAACTCTATTGATTGTCTCTTGTCTACTTGCTAAAAATCATGCTCTACCATTCCCTATCAATGGGTTTGTTTCAACTACACCATTTGATTTTGGACACTCAAATGTGTGGGGTCCTTCTCCAACACCTACTATTGGTGGTTCTAGGAATTTTGTTATCTTGGTTGATGATTTTACTTGGTTTCCCTAGATATTTCTCATGAAAAATAAATTAAAGTTACCAAAAAATTATCGGGACTTTGCTGTAATGGTGAAAACTCAATTTTCTTGTTCTGTCAAAATTCTTTGAACTGATAATGCTATGGAATACAAAGAAATATCTCTTCTTACTTTTCTTCGCCAAGAAGGCACCATTATTTATTGATCCCGTCGAGGTACTTTCCAACTAAATGGTTGTGCTGAGCGTAAACACCAACATATTCTTGACACAACTCGTACTCTCTTCCTCTTGACTGAATCCCGACGCTTTTGGGGTGAAGCTGCTCTCACTGCTGTATGTACCATCAATCGAGTTCTATCTCCTATCATTGATAATTAGTCTCCTTATCAGTGTCTCTATGATTCCCCTCTAAACTATAAGAACTTGAAAATCTTTGATTGTGCCTGTTTTGTACTTTTACAATCCCATGAACATACCAAGTTAGAGGCTTGAGCTAGGTTATGGTGCTTTATAGGCTATGGTATTGAACACAAGGGTTATTGTTGTTGGGAACATCAATAAAAGAGGCTTCGAGTATCTTGTCTTGTTATCTTTTGAGAACATAAGATGTTTTCATCAATGTCCAAGTTCAATCTCTCTCCAGCTTCCTCACATTCTTTATTTATTCATCCCATACTTAATCTCTTGCCAAATACTAGTCCTACAATAGATCCTCCTTTTTTTTTGTTCTTGAGGCTTCTATTTCAGATGATCGGAATACTCTTTTACCTGAGGATCAACGTCCAGTTGATGGCTCCAATCTGTACTTGTTCTCTTGTTGGGTCTCATCTTGTATCGCAATCCTTGCCTAGTCATCGATCTATCAAGGCAAGAGAACCTTCTACTCATCTTCATGATTTCCATTATTTCTTTTACTATTCTTTCTTTACATGAGCCCATATCCTATAAGCAAGCTTCTTAGTCATGTGTGGTAGCAAGCTATGACTAATGAATTGCAGTCCCTTGATAAAACTAGTTCATGGGATTTAGTTGATCTTTCTCCAAAAAAGTCCCTTATTGGATGCAAATGGATCTGTAAAATCAAAACCCGCTCTCATGGTAGTGTGGATCATTACACAGCTCTTCTTGTTGCTAAAGGATATACTCAAGAGTACGAAATTGATTATGAAGAAACCTTTGCTCCTGCTACTTGCCTTCCTTCTGTTTGAAGTTTACTTACTATAGCTACTGTGCAACATTGGGAGCTATTTCAAATGGATGTGAAAAGTGTTTTTCTTAATGAATAGATTTCAGAAGATATTTATATGCGAACGAATCCACTACCTGAGTATTTTGCTGACCCCGACAAGGTATGTGAACTTCGCAAGACACTTTATGGCCTGAAACAAGCTCCAAGATGTTGGTTCTCATAATTCAGATAGCACAGCGAGCAATTTGGTTTCAGTCTAGTTCTTATGATCAGATCTTTTTGTTTGACGAACAAACCATGGTTTCATCCTTTTGCTTCTATATGTTGATGATATGATCATAATTGGAGATGATCTCAATGGCATCACTAAACCTAAGGAGTTTTTGAACCATCACTTTGAGATGAAAGACCCTGGTTTGCTTAACTATTTTCTAGATCTTGAGGTCTCTTCCACATCTGATGGGTACTATCTCACACAAGCCATGTATACCTTAGATCTTATCACTCCTGATGGGTTAAGTCAGTAAGATTGATTATACTTCTATTAAGGACAATTCTCATATCATTCATGATAATGGTTCCCTTCTTCCTGAACCTATTATTTATCATCAACTAGTTGAGAGTTTGGTATTCATATTTATCTTATTGTCGCTCGCCCTAATATTGCTTATAATATTCATATTGTTGGTCAATGTATGGCTAGTCCCTGGAATTCTCATCTTGTAGTTGTTCTTTGTATTCTTCGATATCTCAAAGGCACTTTATACCATGGTCTTCTATTTTCTTCTTGGTCTTCTCTTATGTTGAGTGCCTATTTTGATGCTGATTGGGCATGGGATCCCACTGATTACCACTCTATTATAGCTTTTGCTTCTTTTTAGGTGACTCTCTCATATCTTGGCGTAGTAAAAAGAAAATTATTGTCTCTCGATCTTGTACAGAAACTGAATATCATGCTGCTATTGATGCCACCCAAGAATTTATTTGGCTTTGTTGATTACCATCTGATATGAGTGTTTCTTATACTTCACCCACTACACTTCACTATGACAATCAGAGTGCTATCCAAATTGTCTACAATGATGTTTTCCATGAGCATACCAAGCAGATTAAGACTGGTTGTCATTTTGTTTAACATCACATTCTCACTCCAAAAGACTATGAAGCTTCTCTCCATCGGATCTCATGACCAGACTGCTGATACTTTACTAAGGCATACCATCTCGGACGCTCGCTTGACTTAGTTTTCAAACTTAACTTGGTCTGTGCTCAACCACCCTAAATTTGGGGAGGACGTCAATATATGTATATATGCTAAGTAAATATTCTATATATAATTAGCCCAAATTATAGGCTAGTGTAACTTCTTCAATCATGCCTTATTTCCTTACTTATGTAATTATCAAGCTATATATAGACTTGCATAGTATCATTTTAAATCACAGAATATTTTTGTGAGCTTCTATCACATTTTGTTTTCATGCATAAACGAAGCCACAACATCTTTGGATGATATTGTGATGACGTTTGAAAAGAAATTGGAAAACACAAGAAAAATATTCGTAGCATTCTTGGAATTCGGTGATAGAGGGGGTATAAAAGTCCTTTAATATTTTGCTATTCAAAGAGTTAAGAAGCATATAACAGCTTGGACAGTAATTTAATAAAAATTAATTATTCAAGGGAAAAATTGACACATTTAATAGTTTGTGGAGCCGATGTGGAGCTGATCAATGATTTGAGGGTGTTTTGAGTATTTTACCCTATTTCTTCAATTATAATTATTTAAATACATGAAAATGGACAAAGAATTAGAGGGAAAGAAATGGAGGGGATCCAATTTCTATCTCTCACATCAACCATTCATGGCCATCAATGTCACCTATTTGTCCACGTCTGTAGCTCCACCTCTTCCACCTCTTTAATTACCAAATTGCTTTTGCAGAATAACCATACATCGTCAATTAGTGCTCCCACAACATTCTTCTTCACCACCACTATCACCGTTTTGTTGGTGATTGCGCTAGTCTTGGACATGAAGGTATTGTTCAAGATTGTTTCTAAAAGAATTGGTAGTGGCCTTGTTAGTCTGAGCCAATGATTTGATTGATCTCCAAATTTTTTTGATGGGTCGAGAAGGATATGTCTTCACTTGGAAAATTGTAATAGGACCGCAATCTGAAATTTAAAATTCTATAATTAAAATTCTAAATCAAAATATAATTGCATAATTAAAAATTCAAAGAATGTCCGTGTGAAATCTAAAATCCTTTTGCACGGATATGGATTGCTAGACATTCTAACATCCCAAGAAACTAGCAATTAATACTTAATCAAAGATAGAATATTTAGCAAAATAAATGAAAAATGCCTTGATGACTGATAACCGATTTTGACAACAAAAAAGAGTAGGGCTTGTGGATTTATAATTTGTATAAGGAGAATGTTCGACATTAAATCAATTCGGGAAAGTTTTCTATTTAATTTATAATAGTTTGATTGTAGTCAATGTTTAGTAGTTTATTATTTTTGGAATTCGTATTCAATTTGGTAATTACTCTGTGGTTGTGTCTTTGCTAGCCAAGTCTAGTAGGTTATATATAGAGCATATATTAGAGTGTTTTTCTAAGAGATTTTGAAGAATTTATTGAGAGTCTATAGAAAGAAGACTCTTGGGTATTATTTGTTTGAGATATTAATAAAATTATTTCTTTCTCCTATATATTTTTTGTGTGTTTATTTTATTCCTTTAATTCTATAATGCTATAGCGCATACTAGAAGAACTCTAAAAATTTAGATTCTACAATTAATATCAGGAGCCAGACTGCAAGGTAATTATGGGGTTATTCAGTTGTAAGAGTTTGGGCACAAGATTTATTCAAAAAAATTCAGTTATCCAAGTTAGGCTACAAGGTTGGTGCCGAAGTAATCTGGTTGTTGAAAATAAGGCCACAAAATTGGTTTTTAATTGTCAAATTGATTGTGAATGTCAGAACAGAAATTAAATGAGAATCATGTCAAAATTGTTGATTGCTATAGAGTTAAGAAATTTGTTTAATTTAGTTATCAGTTAAGGAAACCAGAATATTCAAGGAGAAAGAGAAGAATATTAATTTATCGAGGTAATTATTTTTTTCTCTATCATGATGAATAGAGATTTAGTTAATGGTGACACAAACCTATATAGTAACAAGGGAGATGAATGGACAAAATTAGTGCAAAAGTATCTAGAAAAATGTAGTTTGGGTGATATGATTAATGTCAATTTACATAATCATTTATCAAAAGAAGGTCGAAAAAGGAAGGTGAAATTCTTTTTCAATATTATTCATAAATCAATGATTGAAGAGTATTATAAGGAAGTTTAGTTGGAGTCTCCGTCGCCTTCAATTTTTTTGATGAATCTTTTTTATATCTTATTAGAATGCCTCGATATTTTTTTTATTACAAATCTGAGTTTTGTATGGATTGATAAGTTGATTTTGAAAAATATATGTTTCTTGATAATGAAATAATTTGTGAAGATTTTAATGATGTTGAACCTTTTGATTTAGATACACTATTTAAGTTAACTGAGAATGAAGAATTTGTTGTTGAAGTAAAGAAAAACTTGTTACTTTGGAAGAAAAAGAAGAAATTATATACAATATTTTGGTTGTCTTTGACTCTCCCATGGTAAATAAAAGATTATAAATAATTCTAAAATTAAAGAAATTGGATTGATTATTCAAGATTTTTCGGATGATGAATTTTTTTTGATTGTCTTGATAAAATTTTGGAGTTAAAGAATTGTTTGAAGAAAGATATTTGAATGAGGTCAATAATTTCACTATTGATTTAAATAAATTTGATGACAGTTGTGGCAGTGGTTTTATTGGAAATATTTGTAGTGAAAATTTAGTTTTCAATCAAAATTTTGATGTGGAAAATTATATTGGTTATTTTGATGAGAAATATCATGGATACTTCAAGTATGAATGGATATGTAGAGGTGATTATTTGATCTGGAAGAGTTAGCTGAAAATTTATTTGCAAACTACAGGATTCGTCAATTTTTCTCTCTTGGAGAGTTTCCCTCCTCTCTTGGTGTTTAATGATTTTTAAATACATTTCAAATCTTGTTGAACTTATTACTCTCACTTTAATTACCCAGCTCCTGAAAATCTACATTTATGTTTTTCTCGTGTATAGTTTCAGAATATTTGATTTCACTAAAAGTTAAAAATCTTATTTTTATTACTACTCTCTCACTATTGTTTTTGTGTCTTTTGTGGAATTGAGGATTTATCCTTTTTTGTCGGTCATTACTACTGTATTTTAGGCTTTGGCCCTAATTTCACAGCCCATCTTTTTTCGTCTATTATCCTTGATATAATCGTCATTTTCTTTCTGGATATTTTTGTCTTCTCCTACTTTAGTCCACTAGCTTATTTACTAACCCTAGATAGTGCTATTTTGACTTTATTTTCTTAGTATGTGGCATCTTGAAAATATTATGAACAAATTTTCACTCTCTGTTGACAAATGGTAGGGGGATTTGGATGGGAAGATGTCTAGAGAGGAGTAGGTGATTGTTGTTATAGCCTAGTTGGAAGGATCTTTAGGGAGAAACAGATCAACTTTGTTGGAATCAAAAATTTTGCTATTCAAGTTTGGGGCTATCCTAGAAATCTTGTAATTACTGAACTGAAGCCTATCATTTCTTTCATTTAGTTTTGGTCAGGAGGAAGATATGATTATGATTAGGATTTTGAGTAATAGACCTTGGAATATAGATAATCAACTAATGGTCCTAGACAAATAGGAAGCTAACATTGAGAAAAATGAGAAAAAACTCAATATCTTCTCTTTTTGGGTTCAAGTGTGGGATTTACCTCTTCATTGGCAGTCTAAGGAGGTTTGTTTAAAATAAGGAAAGATCTATCTCTCTATTAAGGATGTAGTCTGCCCTAGTACAGGATGAAAGGAAGGGAAACACATAAAGATGTTTGTTTGAGGTGGATGTCTCTAAACCTTTGTTGCGTGGAACCCTAGTTAGATATGAGGGTAATTTCATTTAGGTTAATTTTAAATATGAGAAACTTCAAGACTATTACTTGATATGTGGTATGATTGGGCATTTGGAAAAGCCCTCTCACCATAGAGATCAGTCTGTCAATGGGAATAGGGAATCCTAGTATGGAATTTAGCTTAAAAGTAATGCTACTTCTACAAGACTTAGACTATGGATATAAGTCATGTTCTCCCATCATCCCTAATAATAATTCAAAGAAGAATTTGGTGACTTAAGACTCCACTGAGAATGAATAGGGCAGAAACCCCCGTAAGCTGAAGAATGTCCAAGTAGTAAGGACAAAGGTAATTCATTCTGAATAGATGAAGTTCAAATGGCTAATCAGCTAAAACTTCTAGTGGAGATACTTAAGTCTGACAAAGGTTTTAGTGATTCTTCCAACTCCGATCTGGAATCCAATAAGGACTTGGAAGAATATACTACCTGGAGTAATTGTGTAAGCATCATCCTAAGAATATGGTTGATAATAATGAGAAACATCAGTATGTACTAAAAGGGATTTCGGGGGATTAGATGACAACTTTCTCCGTTGTTGCAGGCCTAGAAACTCATCCCTACAATTTCAAGCCTACCAGGAGAGATATTACTCAAGAGAGCTATACAACCTTCAATACGCCAACTTGCTATCAAAAGTAACAAAGGGAAGCAACGCAAAATCTTAAGATCTCTACCTGACTCTATAAGAGCACCTCTATCTAAGCAGAAATTTAGATATTGAGGGCTATCATAAGAAGAAATTTAGTCTGGTTGATGAAAATTCTGATATAGATATTGAGGACAATGACCAGCTTACGAAGTTGAAGCTGAGATGGAACAGTCTTGATTGTTTGATTACTGAAATGGGGAAGAGGGAGAATGTTCATCTCCTATCCCCAGACATTGTTTTCTTGTCAAAAAACTAGTATTGGGAAAAGTCAAAAAAAAAGAAAAAAGAAATAAGTTGGATAATCTATTTGTCGTTGATGCCTTTAGGCAGTCTAGTGGTATGGCTCTTTTTCGGAGAAGTAATATTAAGGTTTTATAAGCTTTTTCCACAACTTTTACTATTGAAGTTAAGATTGAATCTGATATGGGAGAGAGTATTGGTGGTTTGTAGGGATCTATTCTAGTTAGGAGTGAACACGAATACAGTTAATCGAATTCGCGACTGTTTTTACCTTTTCCAAATTGAAATTTTAAAATTATTTAATCAGAATTTAATTAATAAATTTGTCTGATCAAATTCTGAAATCAGAAATTGGTTACGAGGAATTGAGTTTTGAATTCAAAATTAACCGATCTCTGAATTCTATTCAGTATTTGATGTACTCAAGACATTTCAAGAAAAACCTTTAATACTTAACTTGTAACATACATCTTCTTTAAATAAATTTACTTTTATATAATATAGTCTTATAAACTAATAATATAATTTTACTTATAAAATACATATACAATTGCACAAATGATATTATATATATACATACAAATACAAACAAACGTATGTATACAATTTATGTATTTACTATTCTATTATATACTATATATATAAAAGTATTAAGAAAATATTGCATCTATTCAAGTATAATGTATTTTTGATCATATAGCATTATGGACTATTTTATTATTAGTTGGATTTTGTATAAGATATGTTTTATAGTTTTTATGTAAAGAACTTTAGTAGTTATCCTTCAATCTCAATGTGCCCAATTAGGGAATATGATTAATCAAATTCGAAACTGATTATCGAATTCGAATTTTTTTGAATTTGATTACCCGAATTTTATTTTGAATTCAATTCGAAATTGAAACTGAAATTTTGGGACTCATTTTCAAATGTCAACCAAATATTTGACTGATTGATTGATTAACCAATGCACACCCCTAATTCTAGTTCTTATCATAAGGTTATAAAATAGCTATGGAATATTATCCAAGGAGATAAAAGTTACAGGGAGATAATTGGATTTTAACTGGGGATTTTAATGAGAATTAGGAGGAAAATTGAGGAAGTTAGAGTAAGATAAGTTTGGACCATTCAGGATTTCAACCAATTTATCCTCAATAACGGATGTGTTGATCTTAGTTTTATAGGTTCTCCTTGGACCTGGTGTAACATTAGAGATGGAAAGAAATAGATCAAATAGAGATTGGATAGGATTCTTCACAGGATAACTAGTTTTAGACTTTTGACTCAGTCTAGAGCTAGATGCACTCATCTTAACAATGATGCTATGCTTCTCTTGAGACTAAGATAGAGGTTCCTCGAAGAAAGAGCAGATTTCATTTTGATCAAAGGTGGATTCAACATCATGAGATAGAAGGGATTATTTTAGAAGCTTGGAAATCTGAGGTTCATGGCTCAAGATTGTTCACTGTTGCTAACATAATTAGAGCCTGTAGAATTGTATTGCTCAATTAGAGCAAGAAGGCATATAGAAATGCTAATCTGATGATCAAGGAGCTGAAGGAGAAGCTTAAAGATTTAGATGAGGGGAAATTCAAGACGAAAAAGGTAAGAGAAGTGCTGTCAAGACTAAATTCAGTAAGGCCTATCAAGATGAAGAGCAATTTTGTAGACAAAAGGCCAGAGTGAGTTGGTTGAGAGATGGGAATGGGAATACATCCTTTTCTCAAGCAACTAGGAAAGAGAGAAGAGCCAGAAATGTGATTCACAATTTACAAAGAACAGATGGTCAATTTCTGGTTCCAAGATGAGAAAGAAATCCAACAATAAACTATTGAGTATTGTGAGAACTTGTTCCCTTTCTCACATCCTGCTCAATTTACTGGGGCTTTGAAGTGGATACCTGCTAAAATTTTAATTCCAATGAATGAGGCAATCACCAGCCCTTTTGAAGAACCTATGATTAAGAAGGCTATTTTTTTTATAGATCTTAACAAGGCCCCCATGCCTGATGGTATATCTCCACTTTTCGTCCAACACTTCTAGCATATTACTAAAAATGATATAGTGGCTGCTGTTCAAAGTTTCTTTCACTCTGGATTTTTTGTTGATATCTTTGAATGAAACTATCATCAATTTGATCCCTGAGGTCCATGTTCCTATTAACCTTACACATTACAGACCTACAGATCTTTGTAATGTCATGTATAAGGTCATCTCCAAACTACTTGCTAATAGATTAAAACCTCTCCTTAGCTCTTGCATTATTGAATATCAGTCTGCTTTCATAGCTTGTAGACTAACAAAATTTGGACAATGTCATTGTTGTTGATGAATGTATTCATTTTTCTAGAAAACAAGAGACAAGGAAAAACAAGTTTCATTGTTTTGAAATTGGATATGGCCGGAACTTATGATAGGGCAGAATGGTCTTTTTTGTTTGGTATTTTGGAAAAACTTGGTTTTTGTCAAACCTAGATTAACTGGGTAAAAGCTCGTGTTTCAACAGTGTCTTATTCTTTAAACTTGAAAGGTGACAAAGTAGGTTATATCTAGCCTTTCAGAGGCATTAGGAAAGAGGACTGATTATCCCTTTACTTGTTCATTATTTGTGCCGAAGCTTTTTCCAATTTGTTGAACCAAACTTGTAGGAAAAAAGAAATTACTAGATCGAAACTTTTTAGAAATGGCCCTGTCATATGACACCTTTTTATGCTGATGTTTCTATTATTTTTTTGTAAAGCTGATAGTGTTGAATCTAAGAAGGTGATGGACATCATCAAACTGTATGAGACAACAACGTGATAGTAAAGGTGTAGGCTAGTTAACTTGGACAAATCCTCTATCTATTTCAGTTCCAACACCCCTGCTGAGGTTTAATCAGACATCTATGAATCCATTGGTAATGTTAAGAAAGTCTCATAAGGTTCATATCTTGGGTTGCCTTTGGTGATCTCAAGGTCTAAAATTAAGGTTTTTACTCTTGTGAAAGAGAGAGTAGCAAACAAAGTTAAAGATTGGAAGAGTAAGTTTCCAAGCCTGGCTAGTAAGGAATCTTTATTGAAATTAGTTGCATTTGCAACGAAAATATATGTGATGTCCTATTTCAAGTTAACCAAGAAGGTGTGTAGGGATTTTAACAGCATTATAGCTAATTACTGGTGGGGCAACAAGTAGAAGGACCATGCTATGCATTAGACTAGCTGGAAGAAACTGACTGATTCCAAAATCAAGGGTGGACTTGGGTTCGGAGATATCTAGCATTTCAACGAGGCCTTATTAGCTAAGTAGCTGTGGAGGTTCATTACTTAGCCTAATCTACATATCACTAGTTTCCGAAGTCCTTAAATCCAAGTACTTTGTTAAAACTGCCCCTCTATCAGCTGTAGCATTCATGGTCTTAGCGGAGCATATGCAGTGCTAGGGGCTAACTTTGTAAGGGACTTAGAAAGAGGTTGAAGGATAGAAAATCAGTTGATATTTAGGAGGGCAAATGGATTCCTGATAGTGGAAGAGGGCAGGTAACTACAACTAAACTATCATTGTGCATTAACTAAAGTAGACAAACTGATTCAAGGAGTGATTTGGAATTTCACACTAATTAAGGAAGTTGTCTACCCTAGTAACTATGCAGAAATATTGAAAATTCCGATCTCCATGACCAGGAAAGTTGACATATAGTACTTGGAATTCTCCATTTCTCGGATATATGATGTGGAATCAGGCTACAATGTGCATAAACAGATAGAGGAACCTCAATCCAAAAACTAGACTCAGAATGTGGAGACCAATAGATCCAATCAAAAAGATGAGTTATGGAAGTTTACACTCTGGAACTTGAGCACTAAACATAAGATTAAACATTTTCTATGAAGTGTCTTAATGATATTTTCCCCACTAATGTGAATTTTCAGAAGAGAACTAGCAAGGGGAATCCATACTTTAACAAATGTGATGGTGAATATGTGTTACTGGAACATATATTATTTTTTTATGATCAAAATTTAGACATTTGGAAGATTGCTCCCATAAGATGGGATGGTATCTTAGATGCAAGGGAGGATTTTTGGACCCGGTGGGAATTGGTTAAAACTGCTACTGAAGAAAAAGAGGATTAGGGTTCAGCAACCCTTGCTGCAAATATTCTCTGGCTGTTGTGGAAATATAGAAACAATGAGTTATTTGAATAAAAAGTTCTTTATTTTTTTTTGCAGATATTTTCAATAAGGCTCTGGATGAGTGGTTAGAGTTTAAAAGTATCAACCTAACGAGAAAAGTGAGAAGCTCTGAAAAACATGTTCACCAATTACTAATGCAGCTAATTAATATGTTGGGCCAGGACTGTAGGATTATTAATATTGCAGATTCTATGAATGTGGGGAAGAATAGAGCTGGTATTGGTCTAGCTTGTTCTGATATTTCTGGAAACCTTCTGTACACCTGGGTAGAAAGATTTGAACATTTGGATGATAGCTCTTTACTTGAAGGAAATGCAGTCAGATTGGCTTTGGAAAAGGCTGAAGTTGATGGCTGGAATTCTGTTAAAATATTTTCCTCAAATAAAACCATTGTTGATAAAATTAACAATAAAATATCAGAAGTCATTAGATTGGCCACTTTACTTGAGGATTATTGAGAGTCTATAGAGGCTATCCTTGAGTTTGTTTGAGATATTAATAAAATTATTTCTTACTCTTATATGTTTTTGTGTTATTATTTTAATTCTTCAATTCTCTAATTCTATAACTAGTAACAGAAAACTCTAATAGAGTTCTATAGTGAGGAAAAACAAATGCTAATAATAAGGATTTTGATATTTTGAATAAATGATAAGTTGCCTGACTTATGGTGTTTTAAATCGGTAGGAAAGACAATGTAGTTCAAATTTGATCTTGATTTTTAGGAGAGATAAAAGGGAAGATAAGGATTAGAATAAGGAGAAGAAAAGAGAATGTGAGAAAGAAATTTGTGCGAGGGTTAAAAGAATGAGTGTCAGTCACGTTAGAATTAAATTGTGCTAGATACGAAAGAGAATTAGAGAAAAAATGTGAGTTCAACATTGTTATATTTATATATGACCCTATGAAATGAGAAATCATACCTTTTATTTTTGTAAAAATTTTCACCACTAAATAATTCAATGGAACCACTACCCAAATTGTTAGAATATTTATTCCCTCAAGATTTAAATTTTAACACTATTCACGTCTCTTCTTGGAATAATTTTTCAACTCTAATGAAATCAATAGTGTTAACCCACTCAAAAATTTTAGTAGAAACTAGACTCATCAATCCAACATATTGAATTTTATAGTTCATCACATCCACATCATTCAAATCAATTTCTTAGATCACCATTGAGAGAACCTTATATAATCATAATATTTTCATAAGTAATATCGTCTTTTTCTACCAAAATAACAATTCCCTTCCTCTCAATCAAAGAGAAAATTTCTTTTTCCTTTGTTTACCAAATCAAAAAATTCTTTTTCATTGATAAATTCATCATCTTATATATATATATATATATATATTGTACCTATATATATATAGCTAACCACCTAAACAATTGTTGGGGGTGCTATTCCTAATTTTGTTAATAATGCAAATAAGAGGTACAAGGAGGGGACTAGACCAATACTTTATGAGAAAAAAAAAATAGATGAAGCAGCAATTATCTAGCGGTTCTAACTGTTGGAAACTAAAGAGCATCTAGTATAAGAATACCACGTAATGCTAGGGGGATTGTATTAGTATTATAGATAAGTGTATATTAGATGAGGAGCAGCCCAATTTGGCTAAGAAAATCTACAGCCACGTGTGAGGATGAAGTGTCCCTAGGATAAAAATTATAGCGAGTGGATTTTACAAATCAAATGATCCAATGACCAAGCCATGGAAGACTCGCCTAAAATCATTTGGCAAAGAACCTTTCAATCGGATTCAATCAACACATTAACATATTTATGATCTAGGCAAAGTTGCAAGCCCAAAATCAAAGCCATTGCTTCCGCTTGTAGATTCAAAATGTGTCAAAAAGCATAGCAAAACCAGTCATCAAGGTTCCTAAAGCATCTCGAATGAGCCCACCTCCGCTAGCTAAACCCGTGGTCAACACAAACTCGACAGGAGTTTTAGCCAAGAAACATCCATGAAACTAATTGGTTTGAGAGGAGAGACCATAATTTCTAGCATTGGCCGAGAATGAAGGGAGGAGTTCCCAAAAGGTCTTGCCAAACTCAGTAAGAAAATTGTGTGGTAAATGTTGGACAAAATACAAAATGAAGATAGATGCTTACTCTCAGATAGGAAGGAAGTACGTGCAACCCAGATATGCCAACATACAATAATAAGAATATATAATTCGTACTAGCTGTCCCTGAGCCATCACACATGTAACTTGTGAAGAATGTATTCAACTCGAACTCTAGAATCTGTAGTAGGACCTCTAACTCGTCCCATATGTATTGCACAAACGGGCATGCAACAAAAAGTGATGAATTGAATCCGAGGTGTTACAGAAGCAACACTTGGATGCCAAACTAAAACCCAAATCCATAAGAATGTACGAAAAAGGCATGTAATCATTCTAAATTTTCCACAATAAGATAAGCGTAATTAATGGGAATCCGAGAACTCCAAATATAAGCTCTAGACCGCAAGATATTTCATGTTTGTCGAACTAAATGAAAAGCCAAGTAGGTAATAAAGCTTCCATTAGGTGTAAGATTCCAGAAAGGCATATCCTCACCTTCTAAAAGAAAGATAGAGGAATGCAAAATGTCAACCATAACATCTTATGGGATGAAATGTTCAATCAGACCTAGCGAGCAGC
The DNA here is from genome assembly GCA_025175665.1 of Cinchona pubescens. Lineage (NCBI taxonomy): Eukaryota > Viridiplantae > Streptophyta > Magnoliopsida > Gentianales > Rubiaceae > Cinchona > Cinchona pubescens. The sequence continues at coordinate 6,442,690 of JANKKI010000051.1, read as the reverse complement.
CATCCTTGTTTGAGTAGACATTTTTTACTTTTAAGATCCGGATAGGGTATGTCATTCATCTAGTCGGCCAAAGGACCCTTTCCCAGCCAGCTTGAGAACTAAAACCAAGAATTACCCGATTGGATATTCCAGTGAATATGAGGTTCCACGAGGTCATGAACTTTGAGCATCCACTTCCAAATCCTCGAGCAAAAGGTTGGAGTATCCAAGCCATAGCGACATCGCATAAAGCAAGCCCAGAGTGACTTAGAGGAAATAAAATTCCACCAAAGCTTGTAAGACAAGGAAAGGGCAACATCACTTAGATGACGAAGTCCTAAGCCATCCTCCTAAATTGGAGAACACAAGAAGTCTTTCAACTTTTGCCAATGTTGCCGAAATCCAAATTCGGGAGCCCACCCAAAAGAAGTTCGTTTTTATCTTGTCCAGCTGAGAAAAAAATTGATTTTGGAGGGTCTAAAATAGCTAAAACATGTATCAGAATAGAAGACACAACATGTTTGATTAAAACAAGCCACGGTGATAAGAGCTTATTTCTCCACCAGGCCAAGTGATCTCTAATTTTATCCAAGATTGGAATGAAATAGGCACATTTGGACTTGCCAATGAATATGGGCCAGCCTAAATAGGTAAAAGGTAAAGAACCAAGTTTTATGCCTAAAAAAGCCGAAAGCATGAGATAAGTGTGGTTGGAGCAATTCTTGGAAACTAGAATAAAACTTTTGTGTAAATTGATCTTCTAGCCCTCCCCTCTTTGGTAGGTGTCAAGAAAATGCAATAATTTTCTCAAAGACACCTTATCCCCGTAGGTAAAAATTAAAATGTCATCTGCAAATGATAGATGAGTAACATTGGGATAGCCATGAGGGCCCAAGAAGGTTTAATAGCACCTTGATCCCCTAGGGCTTTTAACCCCCTTGAAAAACCTCGAATGAGAGAATAAACAGCAATGGAGATAAAGGATCCCCTTGTTCTAGCCCACAAGATGACTGAAAAAACCCTTAGATGCTCCATTTAATAGCACCAAAAACTAAGCTAGATTTCAAGTTGTTCATAACAATGTATACGAACAGAGGAGGAAAGCCAAATCTTTGTAACTGCTTACAAAAAAACCCAGAAAACCCGATCAAATGCCTTTATCATATCTTTTTTATAGCCATGTTATATCCACGAGCTTTTCTATGTAAAGAAGAAAACATATCTTGAGCAAAGAGGATACTGTCTGCCACAGTTCTTCCCGAAACAAATACCTGATCGCTCTTCTAAAATCAACTCTGCAGAATCCGAGCGAGTTGATTAGACAAAATCTTTATAAAAATTTTATCAATAAAATTACAAAGAGAGATAGGCTGGAAACATTGAAAGATGACGGGTTATCTCTTTTGGGAATGAGTAAAACCTGAGCGCCGGAGACAATGCAAGGTAGAGGGACTCTCGCAAAAAACTCTCGAACTACCTTAAGCAAATCTTCCTCAATAAACTCCCAACATTGGACATAAAATAATTCTATAAAACTACGGCCGAGAATAAGGATTTATTCCGTAAAAATTAACCGCTTCATTTCCAATCTCCTCAAGCGAGTCAATCCACCGTTCCTCCGAGTTTTTAATTCTGTGAATTGTGAGCTGAGACCGCTTGGCTATCATGGATGCATGAAAAAAAAATTATGTTGGCGTCACCTGCAGAAAGCCATTTACATTGAGATTTCTGAATCCAAAAGATTTCCTCTGCTTTCAAACTTTTAAACAAATCTACCTGAGTTGGTGTAACAGTTCTTGGTCAACCAAAGACTGAGAAGCCTCAAATGTAAGTTCCGAAGGCGCAACCATTGCTTCCGCATTCTTGACTGAATCAAATACATTGCCAAACACATTAGTGTTCCATTGTCTCAGGGTAGATTTTAGTCTTTTGGGCTTCCATGCAAAACCATGCAAACCACCAGCCCTAATAGGAGCCTTCCAATTTGTAGCGACAACATCCATAAATGTGGGTTGCTCTAACCACATATGTTGGAACTGAAAAGGTTTCAGCACCGAGAATGATCTGACAGAAACTACCCAATTTAAATGTTGAACCTGCGAGCCCGGAAATAACGAAAGCCAAAAAGAATTTACCAGAAGACAATCAAGTCTCTTCCAAACCGTCTGACCCCCAGACAAAGTAAAGCTACTACCAAAGCAAGGCAGTTCAATAACCCTACAATCATGCATGGCCGAATTAAATTCCTCCATACCAGCAAGATCTTGAACCGAGGAGACTCGGAAATGTTAGAGATAATATTGAAATCACCCCCTAAAATTCAGGGAGAACGAATATCCAAAGCCATAGACATTAAAGCATACCATAGATCTTGTCGTTCAGCTCGCATACACTTGGCATACATAAATGTAGCAAATATGGCCGTGTCCCAAGAATCATGAATAACTTTAAGATGAATGAACTGATCCGAATTAATCAAAGTGGTAACATGAAATCGACCGTCCCAAAAAACCCAAATCTTATTTGAAGCATTCAATAGACATAATTATAACAAATAACATATGTAAATCAAATAGATCCATAAAATTTTCAAACTCATAAAATCTTAAATTTCCATACATTCAATAAATTAATCTTTTCCAAAATCTTCCACCCATTTACAATCAAATCCTAGTTTAAAGACATAATTCAACTCAACTTCTTACTAAACATAATAGATATCTTTCCAAAATATCCAATGTATACTAGAATATTGAATAAACTTTTTGAAAAGAACTCGGTTATTGTTTTGTGCACAATCTGAAAAGGCAAATTTGTTTTTTTCCTTTTTAACTATTTGTGGTAAAAAAATCTGCATCAATACAATAGAAAAAATCATCTAAATTTCATTATTTGAGATATTTTTACACCCATAAAACACAATCTAGGTACTTGTTAGGATTTTTTTCTGTTGGCAATCAATATAAAATACTTTCAACCATCAATTAAGTTTATATACTCCTCCCCCGTCATATTTCAACAATTTATGTACCTGAACAATTTATTTTTTTTCTCTCAAAATTTTTCTAGTTTCCCTAATTGATGATTGACAGGTCAAATTTCCAATATCGTTATTATGTAGGAATCGATAATTACGACAAGATCCAACTCTAATCTCTATTTTTACATCCACAATTAATGTGACAATTTAGGACCAATTTATTGCTCCTCAATTGCTGAGTACTCTAGGACCAACTTTGTGGTGTAACTCTAATAACTGAATTATCCAAGTCAATCCTTGTCTGCAACTCTAACAACTGAAAATCCTCAAGACTACCTCGTAATATGACTCCTGATACTACTTATAAAACTCTAAATAAATAAAATAGACTCAAGAGACTCTCAATAAACTTTTCAGACTCTCTCAATAAAATACTCCAACATATATCCTATATATGTAGATTGCTAGACTCGTCAATATGAAACAAAATTATTGGCAACTATCAAATAAAATAATAATTCTTAAAACAATTAAACCATTAAAAAAATGGCTCCAATAAAATACTGAAATTAAATAAGAAACTTCCTAGTTTGGTTTGATTTCCAACACTTTTTCAGGGTTGATAAATTCTCGTACAACATTTTTAATATAAACTTGGACTAGTTATGGATTTTATTTTTGCAGTCAATATTTAGGATGTTATTCATAATACTATTCGTAATTTTATTACTTCAAGTTACTTTTCATTCACTTTTGGTCTAGATTAGTGCTTACCATGTCCGGACTGAGAGAAAGACAAGAAAACAATGAAAGTGAACAGAACCAGCATTGCTAGGTAAGGCTGGCACCTTCAAGCATCACGACAGTGTGCGTTGGCAAAGGGGCACCAGAAGGTGGAACATGAGTTCTTTTATCCTAGAATGCAAAGTAAAAATATGTGTTATGCTTCTTACATAACTCAAAGGATTTTATATTTGACTCTTTGCGAATATTGAGATATCTTTGCAAGGGCAGCTATATGTAGATATGTGAAAAATTTTAAGCGACGTTATGGAACACAATTCGAAGATCGATCTAGCATACAAGTCAGAAAAACAAAAGAGACTTTTCAAGCCTGCGTGAGAAGCCTGGTAAGTGAAATTGAAGTGGACAAAATAGAGGCTGCAAAAACTATTAGGATCCTTTCGGTTCACGGATAAAGTAGGATGTCTCATCCTCAAACTATAATTTTTAGATGAGTCATCCTGTGATGATTAGTCTGTGTCATCCAATGTTTGGTTCATAGTTAGTTTCAGGGGATATTCTAGTGATAACCTTGTATTGCATTTGGTTGGAGATCAGATTCGAACTGATTATTATTTTTCTGGCAATAATACTCACAAACTTGCAATATTATTTTTATTTGTAAATAAAGCAAATTGAAGTTTTAATATAGTTTACACAATATAATACACTAAAAATGTGAGAAAATATAAGTTACTATCACAAATAAATTAAAAATATCAAATTATTACTTTAATTTTTTAATTTTTTAATTTTTTAATTTTTTAATTTTTACAAAAGTGACTCAAAAAGTACCATTTCTCATTGTTGAAAAATAAATATGTACTTAATAAAAAAATACTTTAATTATTGGTTGTGTTTCAAGGCTAAATAAAAATAATATGTTTAGATAATAAATAATATTTAGATATAATAATTTTACTAATAATTCAAAAAACTTAAATTAATATGTCTAGAACAAACATCACCAAAATAAAAAATAGTATTTCTAGGCATGTTCCCAAAATAATAAATAAAAAATAGTATCCCAAGGATATGCCTCTCCACTCATTATACGTAGATAAAGCTAAATTTTGTCCCCACTTATTCCACTCATTAGATGTTTCTACCGTATCACTAACATCTTCATTAATCTCTGTAGTTTCATATTCTTCAATTTCTGTGTTAGCTTGAATTGAATCTTTCATCGGATCCATTGGCATCTCTCTACAAACAAAATTATGGAGGAGATAACACACCATAATAATATGATTTTGGATCTTAATTGGAAAAGAAGTTGGGCCTTCTTTCAAGACAAGCCACAACTTTTTAAAAGAGCAAAACATTTTTCAATTACAATATGTGCAGAAGCGTACTATGTTCCTGTTTCATGTTAAAAAATTCATGACTATTTTTGAAGAGTTAAGGAACCTTTTTCCTACTCTTTCAAGTGATATCTTTGTCTTTTATACAGTGCTAAAAATCCTGATCTAGTTGTATATCCAGCATCACACAAATCATAATTACCTGAAATAATAAAATTAATAAATTGAAATGAAAAAAAAAAACTCTCAATAATGTCCATCTTATATAAGATATATCAATTGGTACTTTTAAATCACCTTCTACACCACCACATCTCTGAGAACTCTTTCTTTTGCAGTAGATCCTTCCTACCTAGGTAAAACATATGTGAATTTCATATCTGTATCACAAACTCTAAATACATTTGTTAGTATATCTCATTTTCTTGTCCTATACCTTAGCTTGTGAATTTCAAACACTTTTACCTTAATATATGTTCCATCTAAACCTCATAAACATCCCTAGTTGAATTAAAAGAACAATATAATCAAAATTTTAGAAATTAAATTATATTAATCATAGAGAGTAAACATTATTTAAAAGCATATTTGAAGCTTTGAATGCTACAACTAATTTTATACGTTTTAAGCCCATTACAATAAACTCACTCTTTTTACTATAACAAGAAAATCATAATTAGTATTCCAATATAATTCTTTTCATATTTTATGCATATTTGAAAGTTTTGAGAACTTATTCTTTTCATATTTATGCATATTTGAAAGCATTGAAAACTTTCAAAAATCACAAGATTGTTTACTTTAATTTTTGCTTTCTCACTTCAACCTAAAGTGCTAAGCTACCAAAAAAAAAAAAAAAAAAGAAAAGAATAACTAACTTTTATTGAACCTAGTCACATCTTTGCTTAATATTTACCATCAAGTTTTAGATGTTGCAACCTAAGAACTAATTATGCATATACAAAATTTTATTTTTTTTTAACATGAAACACATAAGAAGTACTGCTACGTTGAGCTAAAAAAAATACATAATTTCACCCTAACAAAACTCAAACAATTTTTATGAGCCACAATCCTTACTATGATTTCTGTGGTGAAATATACGAGGAAGAAAGAAAAACTTCCAAAGCTCATCTTTCAAGAGAGCTCCACAATCTCACATAAATAGAGATTTCAATCTTTATCCTATTGGAAGAAGGAGTAGGAGGTGTGATTCATGAAGCATGAGGCATTAGACACCTCCTACTTGCTTCTGGTGAATCATCTTCTTCTGATAAAGCATGAGGTGTTAGACACCTCTTACTTGCTTCTAATGAAGCAGGTGTTAGAAGTTGGGAGAGGTTAGCCCATCATGGGCAATCCGCCCATTTATTTCTACATTTTTCCACTTGCACATGATGGTAAAACCCATCAAATATCTCATCAATCTCTCTGAGAAATCATAATTATAATACAAGAAAATGGGTCGTGCGACCTACAAGCACACCTACACTTGGGAGCTCAAACTATGCACCTATTAGGGATAACGTAGTGACTTGAATCCATAAGAAATTTATCATGTCTCATTGTGCCCCAGAGCACATTTTTTTATACCAATCAAAGTGTACCTAACCTCTTAAATGGCATACTTGATATCCTTAATTCATCGTGCATTTACAATCATGTTTCAACCTAAAGGGAAACATAATTGGTCAACTAGTAAATACATGTGATGGGAATAGTCAAAATAGTATTTCCTTCAACTCATGTTACTTAGTAATGAATAAATTGCTTTCTCAGTCATGTCTAGAATGTCGAATCAGTCATGACTATAAGGAACATGCCAAAGTAGCGAACATTTAGTCACCGCCTCGTATCATAGTCAAAAGTCATAAGAGGGCACAATCAAAGGGGCTCATACGAGTTAGGAGATAGAGATTTACATAAAGAAAAACTTTCTCACTTCCCTTCTTCAGTCATTTGTAGCACGTGGTATGAATCACATGTCCTGGTGCAAAAACTCTATACACGAGAGGTTCGTGTCAATTTTTCATACTTCATACACTGATAACTCTAGCAAAATAGAGTTATATGTACCCTAAAAACTTGAGTATTTCCCTATTTTCAAATATTTTTAGGGTTTAAGTATTGTTTTTGTTGTTTTTGCTTTTACTTTTATGTTCTAGAATGTGTAAGTTGTGTTAATTCAGTGTTTTTGTGATCTTTAATGTTTTTGTTGTAATTAATAGAGTGTATTATATGTAGGGTTTTATTGGAGAAAATAGAGCAACAACTATATGAGAAATGAACTAAATCAAGCCATAATTAGATAATGAAGCCAAGTCAAATTCTGGCCAAAATAACTGATTATTAGAAACTATGGTTATTAGATTCCCTTCTTCAGACTAGTAACCATGGTCACTAGTGCTTAGAAAATTTTTCAAGTGGACAGCTCATCAATGCGGTCACTAAGGCATGATTAAACCTCCAGTGGCGAACTTTTGTTGGTTACCGCCATTATCACAAAAGGTAGTTGTCAACGGTCACCAATTGAAGAAGGAAAATTGGTCACCACGGTCATGAATACAAAGAAGAGAAATTGGTCACCGCAAGTGATCAAACTAAGCTAGTCACCACAGTTATAGAGTGCGGTCCAAGAATTTTGAAGAGCAAATAGGTCCATATCGTGGCAAAGTATTGCTACAACCATTTTCTTCAACCCTAGCACTATAAATACACATTTTTTGTCTCTTTAGAGGCCAAGAAGGTTAGAAGTAGACTTAGATAGGAGTAGAAATAGGCCAGTGTAGTTCTTCTTCCTTTTTCCTCTCCATTTGGAGAGGATTTTCTCAAATTAGATGTAGTTTAGTTTTAGTTTATTGAAAACTCCTAGTGCAAAACTTTTATTTTGTGTTTATGCCATTTAGATTAATGTTAATTTAGTGTAGTTTAGTTTAATTTCTTCAATCCCATTACTCTCTTCACTTGAATTCTTAGTTTAAATGGTAGAATTAGTTCATGAGCTTTTCATTTAATTCCTTTCTTCACTAGAATTCTTAGATTAATTGGTAAATTATTTTATGGACTTTCCTTAAAAATTCTTTCTAAGAAATTACTGGAAATTTGCACTTGAGATGAGTTAATTAGGGTAGGTTAGTTGTGGGCTTTCTTTAATTATGCTTCCATAGTGATGATTAGTAGTTTACATAAGTTAATTGTTCTTTTAAGATACTTTCTCTTTTAATTGGTTTCTTTAAATGCTTTCTTAAATTGCTCTCTTTTACATACTTTCTTTAACTTCTTTCTTTTTTTTTTTTTTTTGGCCAATGCCTAGAAGGATGAAAATTTATTAAATCAACATCTAGCTTTACAATGGCAGATATATGGGAAGCTCTTAGTATCCAAGCTTAACAACCCCTTTATAGATGAAGGAATTGTTTCTTGGAAATACTCTAAATAGGCAAAATTTTCTATTGCCCTCATTTGAAAAGAAATCAGCTATTTGATTAGCTTCTCTAAATACATCATTAAAAGAAAAGTTTTTGTCAATTAGAATTTGCTTGATGAATTGAATCTATGGATCAATGCTTCAAGGTGCATTAGTTTGGCAATTGATGAAATGTTTACAAGGATCAATGAATCCATCCCCGCCTCCATTGATATGAGATTTAACCTACCACAAAGTCTAAGTTCATCCACAAGAGCCATTACTTCAGCATGTAGGTTAGATTTTTTATTGTAAAAGTTACTGAAAGCTTGAATAAGCTGACCATTATTGTTTCTTAAGACCCCTCCACAAGCGGCAATACCTAGGTTTCCTTTGAATTAAGTCAACATTTAGCTTAACAAATCCCAATGCTGAAGGATTCTATTTAATAGCTATTGCATGTCTAGGCGTGAGGTTGATTAGTTGTTGACAAAAGCCTTGAGAAAGAATAAGATCATCTACCACGGCAAATATGGTGAAAGGATACATGGAAGAAATAATTTTCAAAAATGAGCAAATGTCCTTTATAATCTGTTGTGCATGAACCATCTGCCCCTCGAATACCACCTTGTTTCTTGCTTTCCATGCAAACCAACATATTATGGAAGGCACAATGTTATGGACAGTTGCTATCAATGTAGCTGATGGAGTATTATGCCACCACCAAGAATTAAGTTTGTCCCGTAGTGTTGTAGATGAAGTGACGGTTAGCTCCAGCCAGGACTCAAAGAAAGACCACACTTGCTTAGCTGTTGCACATTTCACAAAAAATTATCAATAGTTTCCTAACTATGACAAAAATAACATTTGGAAGGCAACATAAAACCCATCTTGGTGAGAATGTCAACTTGGGGCTTATTCAACAATTTCCACATAAAAATGGATACCTTGAGCTGCAACCTATTATCCCAAATCATCCTCCTTGAGAACATAGTTGCAGGTGAGGTGAAGGTGGAAGAGATTGAGAAGTTACCACTAGTCGTAGATGTCCATACTAGCTTATTTGGTTCAATCACAAAAATAACAGATCTTCCATGAAAAATTTGGCCAATTTTTGCCAATTCTCATATGAGCATCTCCCATCCAAGGAAGACAGCCAATTGAACTCCATAGCTGTGCCACCTTAAGATCCGTGTAACAAACACTTACTCCACTTCATGGTATAATGGTCCTTGCTCCAACCAAGGGTCGAACCAGAATGAATATTGGGCATCTCTAACAAAAAACAATAGGTGTTTTTCAACTTTATCATGACTCTTTTGTATCCTTTTCCATGTGAAAGAATCACCAGGTGCTTCCTTGACTAAACAAGAACGGGTTTGCCTTTAAGGTATTTACCTTGAAGAAATGATCCCCAAAGCGAAGTTTTCTTCCTAAACTTCTACCACAATTTAATACTAAAACCCTTGACTATTTCCGAGAAGCTTACAGATTGCACTCCTAGCCATCCAGCGATATTTGTTTCTTGACTCTGATACTCGCCAGAAAAAATTAGCAAAGAGCCTCTCCAATTCCTTAACCATTGATTTTGGAGAGAACATCACTGCTAATAGAAAAATAGGTATGATACTAAGAGCATGCTTGATGAGGATTAGTATGCCACCCGGAGATAAGAATTTTGATTGCCATCCAATAATCCATGTAACGCAACCTTTCCAATCATGGGCTAGAAAAGAATTTTCCTCTTTTTTGCCTTTTGACTGGGGCAACCCAGGTAGGTAAAAGAAAGAGATTTCTTCACAAAATCTATCTTGCTTTTTATCATCCTAATTCAAGCAGTAGGTGCCCTTTTAGATAGATAAAAAGAGCTCTTAGACTTATTAATAAGCTGTCCCGAGGAGGCTTCAAATTTTGAGAGGAATGACATAAGGTTATGACTGACCAAGCTTTTCCCTTAGTGAAAATCACTAGGTCATCAGCAAAAGCAAGATAGGAAACAGCTAGGTAAAGTCTAGGAAGACCACAATCCAAGATTTTTCTTGTTTGGAATTGATTTTTCCGCCCTCTAGAGAATGTCTCCAACATGATAATAAAGAGAAAAGGGGGATAAAGGGTCACCCTACTGAAAACCTCTTGTAGACATAAAGAAACCCTTTGGAGCTCCGTTAACAAGAACAGCAAACTAGCAGTCTTCCATAACATTCCTTCATAAAAATTAGAGAGCCATTCGTCCGCAAAACCAAATTTACTCATAACAGTATAGAGAAAAGGCCAAGAAAGCCCATCAAATGCCTTTGTTAGGTCTAACATTAGGATCAAATTCCCTGTCCTCGTTTTCCTATCAATAAATTCAATCAACTCCAGAACTAGCAAAATGTTGTTTGAAATCTCTCTTTCCTGGACATATGCCACCTGCTCACCAGAGATAATTTTTGGCAAAATAGAGGATAATCTGTTAGCCAAAAGTTTTATACATATTTTATTAAAAAATTACAAGGACTAATAGGCCTAAATTCATTAAAAGAGAAGGGGTTGGCTAATTTTGGAATAATGCAATGAGGGTGGTCGTAAAAGTTCTAGGCAACCTTTCTTCCTTGAGAAACTCCTTCACTGCATTCAAGAGATCATGGTTGATGATTTCCCAACAAGTTGTGTAGAAAATGCCATTGTAACCATCAAAAGGAGATGTGGCAATTTAATTGCTTTCTTTAAGATATTTTCCTTCTCATGTCAATGTTTATTTTGATTCATCAGTTTGCCTTTAAATTGCTTTCTTACTTTCTTTAAATCTTGTATTAGTTAGAACTTCTCTTTCTAATCAATCGCTTCAACTACTAATCTAACCAAATAATCGGTAATTACTGATTAATCCTTGTGCATACGATCCCTACTTTCCCGTACTGCTATTTGCCAACTGTATACTTGTAGGATGCCGTTTAGTTAGTAGTGGGATTTGATAGAAATGATATAACTTGGTCTTTTTTCAAAGTGCAACAAATTTTGGCACCATTGCCGAGGATTGGTTTCGGTGATAACGATATAATTTGGTTGCAAGATTAAATTGAAGTTCTTTGTTTTTCTTGTATAGTTGTTTTGCCCATTTGAAAAATCCAAAAACATTTTCATTTTGTAGTTGTGTTTCTTATTTTAAAAAATCCAAAAAGATTTTTCTTGTAATAGATGGTTTAGACTAGCTAGTAGTCTAAGCTTTCGTAATTTTCTTGTTTGATTGCTGTTTTAGTTCCTTTTCTTGTTTGTATTTGTGTTGATTGTTGTTTCAAGAATATTCAAGGAACTAATTGGAACTATCCATACAAAAAAATTATCATTCTTATAGTAATAAGGGTATCCTCAATGAGTAGGATTCTTAATATGATTATTTTCCCTACCCCTTAGATTACCAAATGGGATGGTCTAACCATCCATATCCTTATGAGAGCTACAAAGAAAAACCTTACTCATTCCTTCCACCTCAAGAGCCTTTATATGAACCAATGGAATCCCAATTATTTCACCCACCAATCCAAGAATATGAAGAGGCAAGATCAAATGACGTGTGGATGCAACTTCAAGAACTTCAAGAAGAAAGTTTCAAAGTTCGAGAAGAAAATGCTCAACTCTGAGACGAGATAGTTAGATTCCTTGAAAACTAAGACACATCCAATAAGAGGTTACAAGACCAATTTGTCGAGATTCAAGGAGTGATAGATGCTGAAAAGGATTCCAACACTCGCTTTTCAACCATTTGAAGTGTTTGTGGAAAAGAAAAAGCTCGAGGAGAAAAGGGAGAAGAAATATGCTTTCTAGACGGGACTGGAAAGATACAATCCACTTATGCCAAAGTTCGAATCCTTGGGGACTTCGAATTTGCTTAGCCATGGAGTAAGTTTACTAAGGACTATCACATTGGTGGCAAGCCTCCTTGGTATCGAGGGAGTATTTCTTTCCCTTTTATTTACTATGTTTTGTTTTAGTTTATTTTCTTTAGTTTGAGTAATTGGTTGGTAATAAAGGCCTGTAACCTTGTGCTTAGTTTAGTTTAGTTGTTGTTATTAGTTAATGATTTTTGGACTTTCTTGGAAAAAATTTTATAGAACGCAATGGCGTAGCAGGATTCATACAGCCGACCCTACTTAGTAGGAATAAGGATTAGTTTGTTTGTTTGGACAAATTCGGTAATTGATGATAATGTTGATGGCAATATAGTATTGCTTGTGATTGTTGTGATAATCATTGGATGAACTATTCCTGAACTTTGTTTACTACTTGATTATGGAAAGTCTATTGTTGAGACATTAGACTTGTTATGTTTTGGTTTAATTTTTGAGCAACTGACATGAATGCTTGACATAGAACTGAGAGTGATTTTGGTTGTTGAATGATTTTTTAAGGCTAATTATTTGTGAACCTAAGTTTGGGAGAGGAATTGGGCGTCTAGGTAACTTTTGTGTTGTGTTGAAACCCTATTAACCTTATTTGTATTTTTCTTAATTTGTTTGGATCCCGTGGAGTCCCAATGACCTCTTCTTAGTGTAGCATTGTTAGTTTACAAAAGGATAGGCAACCTCTAGACTCATTTGTTTAATGAAGTTGCATTGGTTGATTTACTTGGAATCACTCATTACTTAACCTTGTTTGGTGTTGTGCTTATTTTAATGGATTCCATGATTAAAGATGGCGCCATGGTTTTAAGTTCAACTTGTGCTTAATTGGTAGCATTCACATTCATTTGATTAATATGTTGTCCATCCATTCTATTTGACCTTTTCTTTGTCCAACTGTAGTTTAAAGTCATTGCCTAGTAGTATGTTTAGTTAGTTATGGCATTTTATGCTTTCTAAAAGTGTTTTTATTTCTTGTGATATAGGTGAATGGTAGGATGAGTTGTACTCATCGTTGAATAATATGAAAAGTGAGGTGGTGTCTATTGTCTTGTTCAATTTGAATGGTGGTGTTTTTGTTGTTTGTGAAAATTGGAATTGGATGTTAAACATAGGTTGCATGTCATGTGAAAAATGGAATTTAACCCTTGAAACTCAACCATGTTTTCAGCCACTTCATGAAAATGGTTTTCTCAACTTGTTTTATCTCAAACTTTACTTTTCCATAAGTGTTTTTCTAGTGCAAATGTCAATTGATTGTTGATTTAGTTTAAACACTTCAAGATTTTTGGAAAGTGTTTCTAAGTAGAAATGGAAATGATTTAGGTCATCATTTGGTCATTTTGCATGAACTTGCATTTTTAGATATTTTTTGTGTGTTTTGTGAGGTAGCTTAGGACATTATTTGGAGTAATGTGGATCCTTTATTTTAGTGAATCACTTGAGAAACTTTGATTTTGGAAATGATCTGGGCATTTCTTTGGACATGTTGAGCCAAAATTACCTACCTTACATTAATTTTATCCCTAGTGTCCCTTTGAGCCTTATAACCTAATTTCTTTGTTAACCATATAACTTAGCCATTCCACTTTATTTATTTATCCCGTTTCAAACTTTTCACCTTTGTCATTGTTGATCTCTTTGAGTTCTTCAATATAATAGTTTATTATATTAAGATGGTTCATGCACAGTTTTGTGTATTTGTTGGGGAATCAAGTCAACATTTCAAGTTTGTTTGTATTTCTCCTTTTGTAATTGTTATGTTATGTTATTGTTATAATTTTTTTAATAAAATGAAAATAAAATTGCAAATGTTATGTTCTTATTCAATAAAGAAGGTTCAATTTACCTTAAAGGGTTAATTTAATAAATGTTACCTGTTTTTGCATTTCAAGTATTTATTGGTTAAGTAAAGCTAATTTTTGGGACTTGTATGTATGAGATAGTGGTCCAAGAGTTTGTATTGGTATGACTAAGGTGATTTAAGTCACTCTTATCTAAATTTATCCCGCCTTATTATCTCAATCTACATTACAAGCTTTAAAAATCCTAAATGATCCTTAGTATACGCTAATAGGTACTAGTGAGGAGAGGGCAAAGCATTTCCTCGTTTGGTGTCTTTTGCTACACCTTGTGATGCCAAAAAATATCATTGTGTTTTCATATGCATTGATTTGTGCTTTTAAAAATAAGTCCTAATGATCTTTCTATACATGGGGCAATTTTTGAAAAACTTGACTTGTTTGTTCTAGATCAACTTACATTCGAATTGGCATTCAATTAACTCTTCATTAGTCAAAGTAATTTTTGTCATTAAAACTAGAATATACTTTTGTAAATTAAGGAGTAGATGAAAATGCTGTTTTTGTTGAGTTGAAACATCCCCAATTTCACTTTTGGATACTGTACTAGAGTTCAATATTTCAATTTTGTTGGTAGTGTTTTGTGTTTTGTATTAGTTGTTTTTGTTGTTCTTTTCTTATCTTTATTTTGCTTGGGATGAGCAAAAGTTTAAGTTTGGGGATTTAATATGAGTATTTTTGCTATAGTTTCAAACATTTTTGGGGTTTAATTGTTATTTTGGCTTGTTTTACCTTTCATATTCTAGAATGTGTTAGTTGTGTTAATTCAATGTTTTTATGTCATTTTAAGGATGTTATTGTAATTAATAGAGTGTATTTACGTGTACGGTTTGATTGGAAAAAACGACACAACAATCACATGAGAAACGAACCCAATCAAGCCATGATTGAATGATCAAACCAAGCCAAATTCTGCTAGAAAAATTAAGCATTGGTAACTGTGGTTACCAAATTACCTTCTTCAAACCGGTAACCATGATCACTGGTATTTTCTTCTTCCTTTTTCCTCCCTATTTGAAAAGAGATTTTTTAGATTATATGTAATTTAGTTTTAGTTACTTGAAGACTCCTAGTGTAAAACTTTTATTTTATGTTTATGCCATTTAGAGTAACGTTAATTTAGTGTGGTTTAGTTTAATTATTTTCATCCAATTGGTTCTTTTACTTGAATTCCTAGTTTAAATGGTAGAATTAGTTCACGGGCTTTTCATTTAATTATTTTCTTCAATTAAATTCTTAGATTAATTGGAATTAATTTCTAGCTTTCCTTACCAACATACAGATTTTAGCTCAGTCGCAGCCTTGCGTGTGCATCTAGCCCGAGTCTTTAACAGCTCGCTATCACAAGAGTCTTGTTAAGACTTCACATCCAACTTATACCAACCTCACATGATCGTGGGATATTATGTTTAGTCTATACAATATTTAGACCTCATCTTGACTTAGTTAATGCGACAATAAACACTAATTAGAACTTAATTTGGGCTAGCTAACATTTTTTAACAGCGTGTTTTAGTCTCATCTACATAAAAAGACTCGCTCTTATAGTGCCTGAGGTGGTCACTCGTATAAGAAAGTCAACCTATCTTGGTGACATACTTATCATAATGTGCATTAGTGCTACGAAAATAAACATGTAAATAAAAAATACATTATGCATTCACTGAAAACATGATTTATTTACATCATGACTTAAAATACAATACAACATATTATCACAATCTACACAATCCTAGAGTTTTAACATGATACAAAAACACATCTCTAGGAATCGGTTTAGTGAGAGAATCTGCAACCATCTTTTGTGCAGATATATGCTATAACTATTATTTCTCTTTTTGCCACAATATCTCAATTAAAATGATATTTTGTGTCTATATGCTTTGTCCTACCATGATAATTTGGATCTCTAGGATAGTCAATGTCTACTTGACAATCACAATTGACCACTGTAGACATAGAGGCATTGGTGACAACTTTCAGATTATATAAAAATATTTTAAGCCAAATAATGTCTTGTATACAGCTGATGCATACGCCTACAAACTCAACCTCCATGGTGGACAATGCTATACATGTTTATTTCTTGTTACTCTAAGATATGGCTCCATTATTTAGCAAGAACATATATCCTTGCATGGATTTTCGTTCATCTAGGTCTGCACTCCAATCTGCATTAGAGTAAACCTACCAATTGTAGATCACTTCCTTGATAGCATAAGGCATAATTTAAGGTACCCTTGACAAATCTCACTATCCTTTTCACTGCTTACCAGAGAGTTAGTTCAGGATTTGATTGATATCAACTTACAATACTGACCACATAGCAAATGTCAATATGAGTGAACATCATGGCATACATTAAACTTCCTATGGCACTTGCATACGAAATTGTTTCTATTTTCTTCATTTCTTCTGCAGTCTTAGGGCACATTCCTTTTTACTAAGGTATCGCCTTTTGCAGTATGTCAATTGGTTTGCAATCTTGCATATAAAATTATTCAAGAATTTTCAAAATATAAATCTCCTATAAAAGAGTAAGAATTTGATGTCTTTGAACAATCTCTTTGGATTTTTACTCCAAGAATATATGCCGCTTTGCCCATATACTTCATTTCAAAATTTGAAGATAACCATTCTTTAATGGTAATAACAACACTTATATTGTTTCAAGCCAATAGAATATATTCCATATAAAGTGACAATATTACAAAATTATCTTCAAAATGCTTCAAATAAACACCCTAGTCTTCTTTGATCATTGTAAACTAATAAGAAGTTATTGCTTTATAAAACTGAAAATACCATTGTCTGGATGATTGTTTAAGGCCGTAAATAGATCTCCGAAACTTGCAAACTTTGCGCCCTTGATATTTAACAATGAAAACTATAGGTTGTTGCATGTAGATTTCTTCATCCAACTCATCATTTGAGAAAAGAGGTTTAGGCATTCATTTGGTGAAATTCTAAATCCAAATGGGCAACAATATCTAAGAGAAGGTGAATTGAAGCAAACCTCACAACAGGCGAAAAGTTTCTTCATAATCTATACGATCTTGTTGGGTATAGCCCTTTTTCACTGAACGTGCCTTGAATCTTTTAATAGATCTATCTGCCTTCCTTTCAATTTTGAGAACCCATTTGTTCCTAATAGCTTTACGCTTTGAAGGCAGATCAACCAAATCTCAAACTTGATTTTCTTTCATAGACTCCATTTCTTCTTCCATTGTCCTTTTCCATTCTTCCTTATTTATTGATGAAAGTGCCTCTTCAAGTGTTTTATGCCCACTTTCATCTATTGGAGCGATCATAAAAGCTTCTCCCTAAATCTCAAATGATAATGAGGTATACTTTTACAATTACTTCTACGTAACTGAATTTTTGGTAAACATTGAGTCATTTGATAGCATTTGGCTCCTACTTGGTTCAAGACATTGAGGAATTTCCTCTTGTCTCATCTCTTGATGGAAATTCATTTTCCAAAAATGTGGCATCTCTTGATTCTAGTTCAATTATAGTTTCATCTATGTGTTCACTAATTAACACATATCCCATTGAATATTTGCAGTACCTTATAAAGATACATTTCTTTTTTCTAGGACCCAATTTTCCGTGCTTATGGTTTGGATCGTGAGCGTATGTTCCAGACCCCCAAGGTCGCAAATTACTTAATCAGGTTTTCAAGCTATCCAAAGTTCATAGGGAGTGGAAGTAACTAATTTAGATAGCACACGGTTAAGCACATAGGCAGTAGTCAACAAAGCATACCTCTAGTAAGAGATAGGCAAATTTACTTGCGCAATCATTAACCTAACCATGTCCAATAAGCTCTATTCTTTCTCTCAACAAGACTATTTTGTTGCAAAGCATTAGGAATAGTCAACTACCTCTTTATTCTTTTTTCATCATATAGATCATTAAATTGATTTGATAGATACTCACGTCAATGATCTGCCCTTAATGATTTATCCAATTGATTCTCAACCATATTCAAATATAGTCTAAAGCAAATCTAATACTTCTGACTTATGGGAGATCAAGTAATATAACCAAAATGACCTATAGTAAAATCATCAATAAAAGTGATGAAATATTAGGCTCAATGCCTTGCCTTCACATTGAAATAACTTACTAATATGTTTTTTATTTCTTTCTAAAACAAATCATGCATGGAAATTTTTTTATAAATTAACTAAAGCAAAAATTTTCTAAAGCAAAAATTTTTATAGAAATTATATACATTTCATTTACCCACGTTTTCTTTGGGATCTAAATTCAAGAAACAAAAAAAAAAAAAAAAAAAAATTCACTTTTACTTCGAAGAATCCGAACGCAACATTTTATAACCATATACTTCTTCAAATATTGTAAAATTCAAACATAAACTGCTGATCAAGAATTGTAGACATGTTTGACTACTGACTATTACATATGCTATTTACCATTTGACGAATTTTCTTCCTATTGAAAGCATATATAAATAAAAATTAAAAGATCACATAGTAACTTCCAGTCGACAGTTTCTGTAGTGTCTATTAAATGATCGGCACATATAATATGCAAGATTCCCAATCTAATATAATTTTTGGGTAAATCTTTAAACTTCATTACACACTTAAAAAAAGCATCATTTAAATATTAAATAATATTTTATGTAAGTCTTTACTAAGTCTAAATTAATACATTGTTCCTTAAAACTTAACAATTTTCTTATCTTACTTGGTCCCAATCGTATTATATTTCCATCATACATTACCAACTGATGTTTAAGTGTTACATATTTTACCATTATCTAATCCCCATTTTTTTTGTCCCAAACATAATACAAGTTTGCCAAATTATTTCAGTCGTGAATAAAATTCTGTAATATGTCACAAAAAACTTTAACTCCTTTACTTTGAAACATCATTATCACGCAAGATCTACTATCACTTGCACCTTTTCATACAATATCTCGCTTCCGCAAGCATTCTTTTACACATTGCTCCTAACCTTGAGTTTTGCTCATCTTTTATTCCAACTTTCTAAAACTACCAAAAATTTAATCTTTATTACGGCAAGCTACAAAATGCTAATTTTTTTAGACATACAAAAACTCATCAAAAATTTGTATGCATATTTTTACTTAAAAATCTGTTTAATTCATTACCCATTCATAATTTGAAGTAGAAGTTCATAAATTAGATAAAAATCATTGCCTAAAAATGAATTTTTAATTATCTTACATAATTAAACAAAATATTTAGTACAAATTAAGCATCACATAAATTTTAGTAATTTTTGGCTACCTTATTATAATAATTTAATATAATAGAAAAATTGGAAATCAAGCTCAACCGGTTCCCCTAACACAACAAGAAGTCATCAATAAAACCTGGAGGGTTGGTGCCGTCACTGGAACCACCATCTAAAAATTTTTCCATAACAGATCTAGACAAAGTTTACACTGTTGAACTTAGTCTTTTGTGAATTATCGTGAATCCAATCTTAGATTTAGCTAAGGAGTTATATAAAGTTCACTAATCAATAAATCACACCATATCTCCGTATTTGGTACAAAAAAAAATTGGAATACTTGTTTTCATCTCATCAAATTTAACAATACTAATAATACAAAATGATATTGCACCCTGGGGATGGGAAGTTCTAAAAGGGTAAAATAAGAATAATATAATTAAAATGATATTGCACTAAATAGGACTCTTGCTTCTTTTTCTTTATTTTTCATTTATAAACTATCATCTCCACTACACTTTAGCGACTCAAAACTATGACCTATTGGTCATAGAGAAGTGTTTTATCATCTAACCTTCATTTTGTTGTCTAGAGACTCTTACTTTATATATAATATAGATTACATTGCTTACAATTAAATATACCAAATTTGAAGTACAGATGTAAACGCAAAAAGCTATCACTTTAAATCACTTACTAATTTGTTTTCTTTTTCCTTTCTAAAACAATTTATTCATGGGAAATTTTTTTACAAATTTAACTGAAGTAAATAATAATTCGCTTATTCTACAAATTATATACATTTAATTTACCCATGTTTTCTTAGGCGTTAAATTCAGGAAACAAAATATTTTTCACAATATACTTTAAAGAATCCTAAATACAACAACATACCGAACACAACACTCTATCATCGTATACTGTCGATTGTGATTTATGGTTACGCAAACATATCGACACTGAATAAAACACATTAATATATCATGATATTTTCTTGTTCCATAAACATTTTCACTAAGTGGCAATACATATGTGAATGCATAAATATACATCCATATCTATATATATATATAGACACACACAACTTTTTTTAAAATTATTAAATTATATTAATCCTTACCCAGTCATTGCTAACATTTATTTATTTATTTTTAAAAATATATCACCCCTTCTACTTTTACTTAGTGACCCAAACCTATGATCAATTGGCCGGAAAGCATCTTATCACCTAAGTTGTACTTCGATGTCCATTCCTAAGGTTTAATGGTGTTATCAGTTTATCATTTTAAATAATTCACACCTCTATTTAAATTGTTTACACCTCCAGATATATTTTTATATTTTTTAAATAATTTAAACCAAATATATTTAGTACAAATTGTGGATAATATCAAAATCAATATTTTGTATTATCTTAATTTAAACCAAATCATTTTTTGTATTAGATTAATTTCTCAACCAGTCTCTATTCATTTAATATAGTAGAAGTGAAAATTTGCATTAATTGCTCAACTGGTCCCTATAATATAGTATAAATGAAAATTTACATTAATTGCTCAACCGGTCCTTATAAATTGTTTAACCGATCACAAGGTTTATGCCTAGGATAATGTGAACATTTTTCGTTTCCTCATTGGTGGGTGTAGACCTTACTAAGATCAATGTCATCTCACTTAAGAAATCTCCATTTCTAACTATGACAAAAAATGGAAGATGATGTGTCATAAGTCGATAACAAAAAAGTCATTTTAAGCCTTACAAATGTAAATTTCTTATATAAACCAAGATGTACATCAAGAGAGAAAGATTGTAGGCTTCATATGGGACTCATAGTAGGATCCAAAGTAGGTCCCATATGGAATCCACAAATGAATTACTCTCTTGGTGCATATACTAGGCATAATACCTTGGTCTATTCAAGTGTCACAGGCTTACTTTTTCTACCATTGCCATCCCCTGCGACACTAGAATTTCACCCTAAGTTAGTCTTTCTTCATTCTCACTATAAGAGAAGAGAGAATAAGAACTCATTATATTGATTTTCTCAAGCTTGTAAGCTATATTACAAATGAGGGAGTTGGCCCCGTTATATAGTTACAAGAGTGTATTCTAGAACCTACCACATTAATTACAATTTTACAATTTTCTAGAGAATTCTATCTTCTAGAGAATATTCTAGAAGATTGTAGAATTGTAACTAATGTGGTAAGTTCCAAAATACACTCTTGTAACCATATAAAGGGGCCAACCTCCTCATTTGTAATGTACCTTACAAGGTTGAGAAATTCAATATATAGAGTTCTTATTCTCTCTTCTCTTGTAGTGAGCGTGAAGAAAGACTAGCTTAGGGTGAAATCCTAAGTGCTGCACGAGTTGGCAGATTCACACTAGAAGGAGTGAGCCCGTGACAAGTGGTATCAGAGTTGGTTCGGTAGTAAGCGGTTGGAAAGAAGACTTTATGGCTGGTCAATCATCCGATGTGACCTATGAGGAGATCCCACAGACTAAGAAGGACAAGAGGGGGTGAGAGCTATCAAGAAATCTGCTGGCGGCTACGATTGCTCGTGTGGAGAAACTCATGTTGGCTATGGCAAAAACCCGTGACACAAGTATTTACCCTTACAAATGCACAATAACAGAAGTTCAATACATAGCCTAGTCGAAAAGATCAACTAAAATTATTTCATCAAGAATTTGTAGTATTTTAGAAGTAGAAAACAAGAAAAAAGGAAAAGTTTTAGGCTCTCAATTATAGCATGTGATAATTAATTCACGAGAAACAAATTTTCATGTAGCATGGGATCTAAACAGTTTCAACACAGCTCAAAACAGAAACTAGAAATTGGCAATTCTGTTTTTCCTTTTATCTCTGGATAAGAAAGTAAAAGATGCTATGACTGTGCATGCTTGCTACAAGGTTGAGCTTTGCACAATATACAATTATTGAAAATTAACCATGGTAAGAGTATAACAAATGGTTATGAATAAAAAAATGTAATAAGGTCAAGACACAAATACTTGCATTCACAAGCGATGAAATGAATGAGTTGGAATTTAACTTCTGACAAGAATATGGCTGGAGCAAATCCAACTAGATGCTGTTCTCGTCCAAGGAATTTCTTCTACAAATAATGGAATATGCTTAGTTGATGACTATAAATTCTCCACCATAAGAGATTAAGAAAGGATACAATGAAAAGCTACCATTCTATATATGTATATATATTTTGTAATCCTCAATGAATGATAAAGGGAAAAAAAATTATTGTCAAACAAGCATCAGAGTAAATGTTTGTTCTTCTAAATTAGCTTTCATTTCTTGACACCCATGCATTTGCACATTTGTTTTATAAAAATTTTTAGGTTGTGTTTGGATGGGTAGATTTGAATCGTCTTTCAGAAAGGATTTAAAATAAATGGATTTGAATTGGGTGAATTTCAAATTATATGAAATTAGGTAAATTTAAAATTTCGTCATTTAACTATTAAAATCACATAGTGAATTTCACATATAAATTAATTAACTTATTTGGGTAACTTATAGTGAATTTAGATTTCAAATCAAATCCACTAAAATCCCTTCATCCAGGCACTAAATTTTCAAATTCTGATGTGGAAGAAGAACGATTAAAAATAAAACGATATCCAAAGTTCTAGACACAAATAGAAGACAATATCTTTCTCACTATTTCTTAATTCAAATGTCTTTCCCCCAAACTTTAAACTACAAATCCAGTCACCAACTACTTCCTTACTTTCTGAATGCTACCTTCACCAAAAAAAACATCTCACCCTCTACAAACCTCAAAATATACCTAATAAAATTTTTAATTTACTCAAAATAAACCTAATAAAATTTTTGATTATCAACCAAACAACATAATAAAAAATATATCAATAAGGTTGATAGCAACCAGATATTTATTATCTACAATATACAAACATATGCAGAGTACCATTGTTGATTACGAACAATGCAACCATAGCAAGAACAAAGAGCTAAAAAATGACTAAGTAGATATATGACTATCTAAAATGTACATAAGAAATTAGAAAAGATGTCTTCAATTATATATGTTATCATCCATAACACACATAAATATGAAACCATGGGATATGCATGTCAAACTTGGCAGAAGTTTCAAACTTATAAGAAGTGACTCAAGGGTAAGGCAACTAAAGCAATCGCTTTAGGCCCAAAAAATTTGAGGCCCCAAAGTTTTAGGTATAATGATAATGATGATAATTATTATAATAATAATAATAATATTATTATTATTATTATTATTATTGTTATTGTTGTTGTTATTGTAGTTGTTATTATTATTATTATTATAAATGAATTTTTTCTTATAAAGTACTATTTTTTAATAATCAAAATTCTATATTAATTCACCAACAACAATCTAATAATTCCTTGATGACCAATTTTCCCACAACTCTTAATTTAGTCTCCCATTATCTCATTATTAAATTTGTTATTGCTTCTAATTTGACTTTTCATGGACTCCAATTTTTCACTATTGAATTCTTTGAAGGGAATTGGGATGTGGCAGGGCAAGAGATTACAAAAGCTAGAAGCTATTATGTATTTATTTGACAAAAATGATATGTATTATCCCCTTAATAGTACATCCCTCACCATTGTGTCTAAAGTTGAAAATGTTGTGGTTATGAAGGATTTCAGATTCATTGCTTGTTGCATTGTTCTCGATAAGCGTTATTGAACTGTGTTAACAAAATGGTTGAAGAAAGTGATTCCAGAAATTATCAGTGCTACTCAGAGTGCATTTGTCAAAGGTAGGAGCATTATAGATAATGTAATATGGATAATGTACTATTGATGCATGAAATTGCACGAAATTATCAGACATGAGGGCAAAGCCAAGGCAGGGTTCAAAGTGGACATTATGAAAGCCTATGACATTATTGCACCCTCAGCTGGAGTTTTCCATTGACAGTTATGAATTTGATTGGATTTCCTTACAAATTTGTAAGATGAGACAAAAATTATGTGACAATAACAAAATTTTATATATGTTTGAATGGGTCTTTAGTAGGGGTACTTTCCTAGTGAGAAAGGGTTGAGACAAAGGCACCCCATCTTTCTTACCTTTTCCTCATTGCTATAGAGTGCTTTATACTAAACTATTTGGTAGGAACATTGCTACCATGGGGGTATGACTATCATGTCAGATGTGAGAATATGAAGCTCTCTCACTTATGAACTATTCATCGTTGATGCTACCACTACCAAGTCCTTCACAGTGATCAACACTACATTGAAGGAGTTTGCAGCTCCATCAAAACTTCACTCTAACCTCCACAAAAGCCAAGTATTCATAACAAGTATTGACGACAAAGTGGAGGATGAACTCTGCCAGATTGTACAAATGCTTAAAGGGGTGCTACCTGTTAAATATTTGGGGCTACATAATCTGACATTGACCTATTCTAGGCTCAGCTTCAGGTATTGCCAAGCTATTTTCATTAAGATAGAAGCAAAAATCAAAAGCTGGCTTCCAAGAAAATTTCTTATGGAGGAAGAGTTCAACCGATTAAGTCTATCTTGCAAGGCATACGTTTATATTGGTCCAGTGCTTTTATTTTATCTCAAGTAGTTATTAAGAAGATCAACCATATCGTTTCAATATTTCTATGGGGAGGGGTGATTATGAATCATTATTATGCCAAAGTTAGTTGGAAAGACATTTACCAGTCCAAGAAAGAAGGTGGTCTGGGGCTCTATGACCTGGAACTATGGAACAAGTACCTGATCCTTAAAAAAAAAATATGGAATATCTGTCGTAAGAAGGTGACTCTATGGATGAGATAGATTCATTTGGTCAATCGGAAAAACATCTCAATCTGGGGAAATAAAGTGCCAGCTGATTGCTCATGAGCTTGGAGAAAAATCCTAAAGCTCATACCACTAGTTCAAATTTTGAATCAAAAATATCAGGAGAAGAATTGGGGATAGGATGGATATTAACTTCTGGTATGATCATTGGCATCAATTAGGGCCACTGTACTTGAAGTTTCTTGATAATCTGCTAAGATGTTTTAGTATGACAAAGGAGGATTCTGTTCAAAAATGTATTGTTGATGGTCATTTGAAATGGCCCCATGTATAAGGATAACTATGGATGTTTACATGATGATGCAATCAACAGCTGCGGATTTTGTTCCCTGCACTGTTAAAAACGTTATGCAACCTATAAGACCTCCTGGTAGCTCAATTGAATGTTCCATTAGTTAGCAAGTTTGGAGCAAAGTGATCAAGTTTAACTTAGTGCGTAGAGATATACAAAGCCTAGAAGGTAGCGCGTAGAGATATACAAAGCCTAGAAGATCAGCTAAGTTGGATGTACACACACTAGACTAGATCTACTTTTTCATCCAGTTTGAAAAGGCCAAGTGTAGCTGCCAATGTGTATCATATCTAGAGGGTCAGAAAGCAAATGGACATGATTGTTTTCCAGAATGGCAATGATTCTACATTCTCAATTGCAGCCGCTATTTGGAAGGATGTTCAAACTGTAGTTGTTGCATGGAGGAAGGCTCCAAGAACCAAAGCAAAGTAGTTCTAGAATGGAACTTATGTTTTAAATGTTTTGAGCCTGTTTGATGTTCTTGTACTACTGTAGCTGTTACCTCTTGTATGTTGGGATGTTATTTCTCATGAAAAAATATTCTTGATCAATCAATAAAAAGCTCCAACAACGTGCCTAAAACAAAAACTCTAATTTTTCTACCTCACGGTTCTTTTCGTCTATTAATCTAGTATTTTAGTTTAAATGTTCTGTAATTATTTTCTCACCATTTAATTTTACTCTTTATGTTACACTAAATAATACTCTATACATAAATCCTAAATTTCATGATAAATGTATGATTGTATGCTAAAACAATTTAATGAGAATATTCAGATTGAAATAAAAAATAAAAAAAAGTTTACTACAAAAAGCGCATTAAGAACTAATTATTTTTTTACATAGAGGAGAAAGAAAAAATTTCATTTCAAAGTAGATTTAAAATTTTTTAAATATTTTGATTTTCTATTTTATATTGAAAAATTGAAATCATATACAATGAAAATTATACAAATGGAAGATATGATTCCAATTGTCACACTTTAATTACATAAAAAGAGTTATTCTTTTGCTCATGCATATATTGCCGGTAGAATAATATCAAGAATTTATATGGTATTCTTTACAAGATAAAAGGCCTTTGTCCCAAAATTATTTAACCACAACTTGGCATCGGAAACAATACAAATTGGAAAAATTCATCAACCCCATGAAATCTGTAGAAAACAAATTTTACCAAATTATGTTATACATTATGCAACCCAAAAAAAAAAATCAAACATATATGTAACTATCTAAAATCTCCATACAAAAATCCTAATCGTGGACACTGATTATGCATATACAAAAATCCTAACTCTTGGACACTGATTATGCATAAATCAAATATTGAAGGTAATAAGCAATCAAATTGTAATGAACTCCAAAGTTTCTTACTTAAAACTTAGTATCCGATCGTAACTTAAAAGAAGCACCCTAATTTGTAAATTCAAGAAAATACACCCTAAATAGATAAAATAACTACTTATAAAGCAATCACAAAATAACACCCTTATTCACAGATGCATACAATCAATACATAAATAAATAGATAACACCTTAATTATTAACGCAACTTATATTGCAATTCCAGTTTTCTTATAAACCATAATCACTTAAATAGTAATCACATACATGTTACCAAGAAAAAAAAAGAAATAAGAGAATTTTCAAATAAATTAATTAAAATAGAAAGAAAATGTAGTAATATATGGACATCGCACACAATAAAAATACGCGGGAATACTTGATGGAATCCTTCTTCCATCTATTTTTCTTTTGCTTTTCCACGTTATTAATGCGGTGTTAAATTGAAGCCAAGAAGGAATTTTGGAAGATGAATACGAAAATAGGTGATAGTGTAGACTTCAATAACTGTCAATTTTCCTGCCAAACACCCTTGACCATTACTCTCACATAAAATTCTGTCGCACAGTTGTGTTTTGTATTCTTTTATAGCATAAAGTTTAAAGCATAAAGGTATGCCACACTACGAGTTATTCTTTCGTACACTATCGATATAAAAAAAATATAGATACATGTCACATGTGTAAAATTAACATTTAAAAATCAAAATATGATTACTTAGCACGTATCTAAACTTGATAGTATAAAATTTTTTTGCACGGTTGTTTTGGAAAAGATTATTTTATATTTCTTACATTGTTAGGTAAAAAATATTTACACAATCGGATTTCAATGCCTACCATATAATAGTTATTTTATTTTTTAGGTTCACTTTTCATATGTGGCCTGTATTTATACTTGTGGGTATAAAAATTCAATGCATCTAGTAGAAGTGACAAAGTCATTAATATGTCACTATCTGAAAAAGAATGAACAAAATCCGACCATGTATCTAAAATAATGATTAAATCCTGGTGATTTAATATCATCTTGTTGATAATGAAGTGGAGCTCAAATGATAAGACTACATTTTTTCTATTACCAAGATCATAGGTTCGAGTCACCATAAGGGGTAGGTAGAGATCTACTGTGTAGATCTTCTTTACAAAACAAAGAAAAAACAAAAAGAATCTTGCCACATGACTTTGGCAAATAGTCTTGAATTTGTAGTTTTGTAAATCATTTTCCTAAAAAAATTTCCACGCAATTTTCTATACACGGGATGTGTTTGGTTGGGCTAAAAAATATTTTTTAGGAAAATATTTTTTCCTGAATTTTTCTTGGCACCAAACATTGGATAATATTTTTCAGTGTAAAATATTTTCTAATTTTCCTCCGTTTGGTTGAAAATAACTTGTAGAATTTTTGAACATAAGTTATTTTCTTAATAGTTCAAGTGTGTTATTGAATCTCAAATATTTACTTTTATAGTATCATTTGCTGACTTATTTTCATTTTCAATTATTGTCTATTCATTTTACTTCTCTTCATTACGAGTCCCACAGTAATATACTATCGTTAGGCCTATTTTACCACTACATTATATTATCAGTAGATTTTGGGCAAAATCAATATTTTATTAATCACAATTACTTGTAAAGTATTTAGTATAATTATTATAAGTCTTTTTAACTCATATTCATAAAATTAAAGATGGACAACATTGAAAAGTTTATTTTGAATTATTTTTATTTTGTTAACTAAACACCAGAAAATTATATGAAAAATGGACTTTTTCATATAAAATATTTTCTAAGGAAAGAATTTTCTTCAGGAAAATATTTTACATCCAACTAAACGGAACCTTGCTGTAGGAGAGATTAATTCTTGATTTAATTGGTTATTCAAATTTTTTGAGTTTGGTACTACAACAAAAATGTTCATTGGAGAGAAAAAAATTTGTCGCTAAATAGTAAAATACTCTCGCCAAAATTCATTGACCATGAAATTTAGCAACCATGAAATTTACTTGCTATGTATTTATCTAAATTTTCTGGAAGGAGGTTCTAGACTAATTGTCTTTGAAATGAAAAAAAAAAAACACAATTCTTGCAAAAAGAAAGTTTATATTTTTTGTGAGAATCTTTACTGCTATTTTGTTAATGACTAGGAGTTGCACATGTACTTTACACGTGCTACAATACAAAAATATAAACAATTGATAAATTATTTCTTTTGATAACTTAATTTTATTTGCGAATTCTTGCCCTTAGTTAATTATTATTGTCCTTTAATAATTAAATAATCAAAATCATAGGTATCACAACATGTTGATATTCTAAAAAGTACATTGGTTTAATTAGTGACATATACTTATGCAGTGTAATAAAATTAAAGAGTCTAGAATGTATATTTGTTTAATTAGTAACATGTATGTTTCTGTAGTTTAATAAAACTAAGGATGATAAAACATACTTCCTCTGTCTTATTGAAAGTGTCATATTTTCTATTTTTGGAATGTCCCAAAATTTTTATCATCTTACCAAAATTGTTAAAAGTACCTTTGATTCTTTTTCCAATGTTGTCCCTATCTTACGTTAAGTGTCATGCTCTATTCAAATTCAAAATTTGAATTTGGAAGGTAAACTTGAAAAAATTACCACTAACATTACAATCAAAGGACTATTATTAAAAAAGTTAGATTCCCGAAAAGTGACAAAAGAATATGGAATGGAGAGAACAAAAGCATAATGAAAATATTTACTTGGCCTCTCAATTTTCCTGTTGATTATATATAAATAATTCTTCAACAATATTGACTAACTTAACTTATCACCGATTTAAATTATTTAGTTGGTATCAATTATGTTCATCCAATAATTTAAATGATGATGAATAAAATGGTAATATTATTGTATACAAAATTATAACAATTGTAAATGATGGCAAAATAAAAATC
This sequence comes from Cinchona pubescens, assembly GCA_025175665.1. Lineage (NCBI taxonomy): Eukaryota > Viridiplantae > Streptophyta > Magnoliopsida > Gentianales > Rubiaceae > Cinchona > Cinchona pubescens. The sequence goes on along the minus strand of JANKKI010000051.1, from coordinate 6,412,823 downwards.
CTGTTATTGCTCCATGATTCATGCAAATTTTTCTGCGAATAAATCAACAAAAAACTTAAACACCTAAATGGATCGACTTGATATCAAATGAAATATGTTGAATCTAACTCTCAAAATCTATCATTGAAACTAATTTCTAATACCTAATTATCTTTCTAAGGCTACATATATAACAGCCACAAATTTTTTTCCTTGAGGGAATGGTAAATTATAATTTTAAATTTGTTAAAATACAAAAGAAAGACATGTAAAAACTCCAAAGAAAATAATAAGAAAGTTTATCACAATTAAGAAAAGTAAAATTACCCATTTTTCATACACAAAAATGTTTTGCTTTCGTATCCTTCCATATTCAATCTCAACAATTTGAGTGCTCTCATTTTTCTTGACTTATGAAAGAATGATATTCTTTGGTAAAAGAAACTTATAAAAGACTACCCTATCTTATTAGGATGCAACTTATCCAACACTTGAACTGAACCATTTCTCATAAATTATATAAATTTCACAAATTAGTTTCTTTATTTTATTTTTTTCTAGTAGCCAAATATTCACATACATTCATTTTATCTTTGCGGTTTTCGTTCCCTAAAATACCTTGATCTTTTGTTTTCAATTCGTGGTCATGCTATTCGACAATAGTAGATAAATACACCAACATATTAACATGCAATCTTTTATTAGAGAATGTTAAAAAAAAAAGGTACCTCAATAAGGAAATGATTAAACTTCAACATGCACATTTCATTTCTTTTGAATTGATAAACTACTGATTTTGGGTAAGCAATTATGCGTAGAAGTTTAATTTGATTATATTGATTTAGTTCTTTGTTTCATTGTTGAATATTTTTATCAGAGTTATAATTTAGTGTATGGACATTATTTATTTTATTGGTGATTATGTAGCTTGGATGTTATATCATTTAAGAGATTATTTTTTTAATAAACTTTTTGGCTTCCCCATGATTGAGGGTGAAATTTTAAAGTTAGGGTACCAAAAATAAATCCTATTCATCAACTTTTATTTTTTATTGAATTTTTTCTAAATAACTTTAATCCAAAATTTTCTTTAAAAGGAATCTTGTTTTAAGTTTGAGACAATAATACCGAGTTAATTTTTTAATGTTTGTCAACTAATTTGCATCAGAGAAAAAAAAAAAAAAAAAAACCTTATCCATTGTAGTACACCTCTTTTTTTTTTTTTTTTTCCTTGTTTTACGAGAATAAAAGAATATGAAAAGACAATTGTCCATATCTATCTTTCCCTTCATTTAAGTGATTTAGTAGTTATAGGTGGTGGTATGACTCTTTTTATCAAAGGGATGTAAAACAAAAGAAGTCCAAGAAGGAAATTTGTATATTTTTCATACTATTTATCTATTGTGACTAATAAATTACTTCAAAATTTATTTTAACCAAATTTCTTTTAACTTTTTAAGTTTCCGAAATGGCCATCCTTTTAAGGGTTCTTTGCATGTGTTGCATTGAAGTATATGTACATAACAAATTAGTTCATTGGTTAAGTTGATGATAATTTAAAAGTGCATAGCAATTTGAATTAGTCACGTATATTTATATAATATAACAAAATTCATGATAATATAATCCTAATAAGTTTGAAAATACATATAGAACCATAAATAAACCTACAAAAATAAATAAGGATTAACCCCTTTTCTTTAAGTTTTCGGATTAACCTTTTTGTACTATAATGTTAATTTTGTATTCTAAAAATAAGCACACTTGCATGTAAATTTAAGAGAATAATTCTACCATATTCTTATATATATACATACATATATATATACATATACATATATATATATATATATATATATGAGAAGTAAAATGCAGATTATAGAATTCGACTTATGTATATTAGTTGTTGTATTTTCTCTTCCAATAACATATGCTTCTATTTTTTCTCTTAGTCCCCAATAAACTTTGTTTATGTTATTGAACAGCTATATGCATACTAGTTGGAAAAGACACATACTATATGTGTGCAATATTTTTAAAAAATAAGAAGAAGTTTTATGGAGTAGTTATGACTTGTGAATGAAAGTTTCAAAACTACCCAAAGAATGGTAAAATAAGGATAACATAAAATGACATCACAAAACCAAATAGGGGTTCTTGCTTTATGAGTTTTTCAAATTGATATGAAATCTTGAAAGATATTAAGCACATAAGAACTAAAATTATGAAAAGGTTAGTTTGGACTTTAAAAATAACAAAGAATATTTTATTTCTTTTATCTTGAATATTTTTTTCTTATATTAATTTTTGCTTAATAAAGATACCATTTAATATTCCTCCGGTACAATGTTACTTATATAGTTATTTGTTGCTATGTATTTCATACATAAAGATTTGTTTAGGTAGATATCTATGGTTGATTTGTATTTATTATTTTCACTTGCAAATTTTTTGTATATCTATTAATATTTGTGGTTTATAAAATATTAACAAAATACATTGTTTGAGTTTGTTGTTTGAGCTATTACATGTATTGTATGTTTAGTTTGTACATGTGATTTAAGTACAGTAGTTTAAAAAAAAATTCATCGAAATGTAATACAAGAGTCTATTAATTTTAAGATTTCTCATAATTAGTTATAAGTAAGTAATTAATGCAACCAACAGCCCATTGGGTTGTTAGTCATCAAGAGCTTGATAAGTCACTCTTGAGATTGGAGGCTTAAGGATCAAATCTTGGCATCTGTCAAAGCAGTCAGCAATAGCCACCAAGAAAGGAATCTCAACAAAGAGAAAGATGCACAGCAAGAAAGAAATCTCAACAAAGAGAAAGATGCACTCAAGCAACAGTCGAAAAGTAGATTAGGAATAGTATATTAGGAGTAGGTTAGATAGTACAGATTTATAGTCTCATATGTGAGTTTAGTTCTAGTAAAATGTCAGTATGCATGTTGAATTAACCTAGTTCATGGACAAATGCATTCTACTACAATATAAGTTTACAAAAAATTGTAAATATACAGACCATTTATCTAATAATTAATATACAATTATAGAAATGTTTCTAAAAATTGGCATATAATGTATGTGATTGTTTAGAAAAAAATTTTGAAATGCGAATGTATTTAAACAATTAAATGCAAAATTCTTGCCTTAAATTATTAGAACTTACCTTTATTTCCTAACATTTCCAACCTTTAATTTAGTGCTAAACACGTTAGATTATACAAAAAAATACGCTTCATACTTTTTGTGGTTATTGCTATCTTGAGTTGCAATACTTATTTTTTCTTATTAAATTTTTTAGTTTTCACCCAAGATCAAGAATGTAATAAAAATTTAGGTATCAAGAATAAATGTAATTATTGTATTAAAACAACCTATTACATGACATTTTGTTTTCACCTAAGTTCTCTAATTCATCAATATAATCCATCTTGATTATTACTATGTTGATTTTCTTCTTGGAGTTACAGCAAAGGAAATGGCTACTATGAACACACAAGTAAGTTGAATAATAGGTTAGGTTTCTCATAAAAATTTAATGTGAAAAAAACTTACACAACTATTCCTATTTTACACAAAATAAAAAGCTTGATATTAATCTTATTAGTGAGAGGTTGAAAAATGAACTATTATACTTTCAAATCAAGTCAAAATTTCCACGCTTTGAATTTGCTAGAGGCCTATAAATCGCAATCATGTCATTTGCTTGTCATTCTAGCCAGAAGCTCTACTTTCTCCCATGAAAACATATGGAGCAACATTTGGACAATCCACTGATTCAACAAATACATGCAACACAGGGGTGAAGCTAGGTGTAAGTGAGGGTCAGCAATTACTCCCCTCGACTTTTGAAAAATTACAAATAGGTAAGGAAAAAATTTAAAAATTTTAGTTTTATCTTATAATTGTACCTCTAAAATTTGTTAATTTTTTCCTTTTCTTTATATTGCCCCATTAAAATTTTCAAATCCTTAAACATAAAATGGACATATAATGTACTTTCATTTTAAAATCAATTTTCAAGTAAATTTATATAAAAACTGAACACTATGTGACTTCTTTGTTTCTAAAATCATCTATTGTACTTTTTTTTTTTTAAATAAATAAATAAATAAATAAAAATTAAAAACAACTATCATGAAATTTCCATAATTGCACATAAAATTTTATCTATTGGATAAATACATAGTCTAATTTTAGCACTATTGTTAAGAATCTATAAATATCGTTATCCCCACTAAGGTCAGGATTATGCCTTCGCCCCTGGTGCAACATACCTGCCTCATTACTCTCCCTGCTTTGTCCTCCAACAAAATCAGATATGCCAACTGCTACTGCAAAATGCCTCACACAAGACCCTACTAAGTCATTTGGCAAAAGAATCATAACTGCTGAGTCTCACATGCAGCTTAAACACTTTAAATCAAACTGAAGTAGGTTTAACCAGACACATATTTTTGTTAGCATTAGAGTATGTTTTGACAGTAGAGTCAGATCTTAGAGACACAGCTGGCAATGAGAAGCATCTAATAGATTAGGGAATTTTGAAGACGTTTTGACGGAAGTCATTATTTCAGAAGGGCTTTGAAAATTTGCTTACTAATAAATGCACAACAATCTAAAAATGATGTTTATCTGCCGCATGTATTCCTATCAATTAAATTTCTTATTGAAGTGATGATACGAGCTGAAAAGGGGTGAAATAACTTGATTACTTGAGGATCATAGTTGTAAGCATTCTTCAAAGTCACGGTATTGGTGATGAGCATTTCACATCGCGATAATATCATATTGGTATCAAACAATAAGTTCGCCAAAAATTATAAAAAAACAAGGTGAAAATTAAAAAAAGAAGAAGTTATTTGCAGATTAATTTTAAAGAATTAATTAGTAAAAAATAAATTATTTACTACAATTTTAGTTCATACATTAAAATATATATAGGCTAATACGATGTTTATATCTTAAGATATACACAAGTTGATACGACGTATCGGTATCAGAAGGGAAAGTACTGTTTTGGATAGGACTCCACCAGATGTTTAAACTATGGTTATAAGTTGTAACATTAATATTATCTTCAGTTTCGTTTTGATTGCTTTGAAGAAACAGACTATTTGTGACAACATTAACTATTATTTTCGGTTTGCACTCCCATTGGTCTTCAAAATAAAGCGCCTAAAAGAAAGGTTCTATCAGCCAGATAAGGAAATTCTGTCACTTATATGTTGACTAAATTTGGTACAAAATCTCCTAAATAAATATTAGGACTAATTTCATTTTGCATCTATCAACTTATACTTAATTCTTACTTTAAACCTTAAAGTTTAGTTTTAGATATTTTGCATTCTGAACTCTCAAAGTCGTCTCACTTTTGTCCTTTCTTTTTGACCCAATTTAAAAAAAATAATGAAATTTTATTGTGTGTACAACAAATTTAGCAGATTGTATAACAATATATTTGGGTGCAAAAATAAAGTTTTCTTTTACTTTTTTAGCAGTGATAAAGAAGGGACTAAAGTGAGACAAATTTGAGAGTTGGGTACAAAGTGCCCAAACTAAAATTCAGAATGCAAAATAAAAATTGGATATAATTGAGGGATGCAAAATGGAATTAGTCCTAAAAACTAAATAAATACTATTTTTTTATCCATGGAATCTAATTAAATCACTCCTTGTTTGTGTAGCTATCCATGATGGCCAATCCCACTACTTTTGAGCTAAGGGATTCAAAAGATAATATGGGAAAGTTGAAGAAACTAAACCAAGATATATTAGAAAATTGCATGAAACAATAATTTGATGATATTAATGAAGTTGATAAGCAAAATGGATAAATTTAACAAGGCAAGTTTATAATTATATTTCTTGGGAACTCATTAAAATAAATAAATTTGAAAAAAAAAAAGAAAAAAGCAAACTAACTAAGAAAATCTAGTACACGTGTTGCTCAAAAGAGTTTCATGTAGTGACCACGATTCCGGTTCTGGAACCAAAACCGTCGGAACCGAACCGTCGAAAATCAGCGGTTCCGGAACCGTCCAATCTGGTTCTAGGAACCGAAACTAGAATCACATACAAGGTTCCAGTTCTGGTTCACAATTTTTTGGAATCGGAACCGAAACTAGGTAAAAAAAAAAAAAAGGTTCAAAAAAATGACCGTTGGTGTTGCTACCACAGCAAACACACCAACGGAAGAGACGTCACTTGACCGTTGGAATTCTTCACTCAGCAACTTATGTCTTATGCCTTTTGGCCGTTGCAGCTTATGGCCGTTTCCAACGGCCATAAGCTATTTCCCTCCTCTTTTTTTTTTTTTAATTTTCAAAATTTATCTATAAATATCTATTCTTCTTACCATTTTCAATACACAATTCTCTCCACTCAATCCATCTCATTCTCTCAAATACTCTCAATTTTTGCATAATCTCTAATATTATTTATCAATTTCTATTTATTGTCTATATATTTATAATTTCAATTTATTTCTTATTATACGATTTTTCAAGTGTCATTTATTTTCTTTAATTTTCATAAATTCTATTAGTTATTTTTTATAATAATTTTTTTTTCAAAATTTCAAATTACTATTTTCTAATGGATAGTCAAAATTCCAATGAAATTTTTATTAATCTTGGAGATGATGTTGAAATAACTTTCAATTTCGGAAGTAAAGCAACAAAACCTCCTATTTCTAAGGCTCCAAAGGCACGAAATGTTTACGACACATTTTACAAAAAAATTAGATAACGAAGGGAATTCTACTGATGCAGTGTATAATTATTGCAAGGCTAGTTACAGTTGGAAAAAAAGGAGCGGATACAGAACACTAGCGAAACACTTGACAAAGAAACATCCGACGAAATTCGACATTGACAAGACGCAATCTCAAATACCCGGGTACACATCTTCATCCTCTAATCCTATATTTAAATTTTCTGAATAATAATATAAAATTAGATTAAGTAATTTTGTTTGTGGAGAACATTTACCATTTAGTTTTGAAAAAAAGAAGAAATATGTACATTTTCAACAAACGTATGTGAATCCACAAGTTAAACGTATACCTAGAACAACTTTTACACGTTAAATTTCAAAATATTATAAAGAACAAAAAAATATTTTGGTAGATATTTTTCAAAATTAGAAGGTCGTATTTCAATTTGTAGTGATATTTGGAGTGATCATTGGAGTAGAAATTCTTATATGGGTATAAAAAACTATTCATTGGATTGATGATAATTGGATTATGCAAAAAAGGATAATTGCTTTTCGTATATTTAATAAAAGTCACACAGCCATAAATATAAGTTATATGATTAAGGAGATTTTAGACGAATATGGCTTGATAAATAAAATTTTTTCAATCAGTTTTGATAATGCTACTAATATATTGTATCGATTAGAGATTTAAAAAATTATTGTGAATCACAAGTAGGTGGTAAATTTTTTTCCATATTAGATGTACATGTCACATTTTAAATTTAAGTGTTCAAAATGGTTTGAGAACACTTAATGCTTCAGTTGAACCTATTAAGGATGCAATTAGTTACCTAATTACCCATCCAAAAATAATGAAAGAATGGGCTAAATTTTGTATTAAGAAAGGAAACCTAAAAAATTTGTTCATGATATTCCCAAATGTGGAACTCAACTTATGATTTACTTAATAATTCTTTAAAATATAATTATTTATTATGCGAATTTTTTGTAAACAGATATTCTATCGTAATTTTGACTTGCATCCTAGTCTGTGGGAAACTTGTAGAAAAATGGTAGAAGTTTTGCATGTTTTTAAAACTGCTACTTGTACTTTATCTGGTGTTTATTTTCCTACATCTCATTTATTTATACCCCAAGCATATGATATAGTTAGTATTTTAGAATACAGTGTAAATGATATTATTTTGCAAAGTGTTGTTATTGATATGTTACAAAAATGGCTTAATTATTATTATCATATTCCAGCTATTTATTTAGTTACTTCTGTTTTAGATTCTCGTATTAAAATTGATGGTTTGATGCAATATTTGGAAGCATATTATACTATAATAAATAAAATGTCAGAACATATTGTTCTTAAATACAACGTAGTGGATCCAATTAAAATTGTGGAAATGACTAAAGAGTGTATTCGTACATTATATAATGATTATCAAACTCAAGTTCCGCAAACTCGTGCCGGTAGTAGTGATAATAGTGCTAGTAGTAGTCCACGGAATACTACTAGTCCTAGATAGTAAATATCCCTCCGTCTAAAAAAATATTACATACTTTGAAAAGGTCAAGGGACGGTGCTAGTAGTACGGAACTTGATATTTATCTAACTACTTCTTTTCAGTTCCAAGATAATGATGGCCAGGAGCTAGTGGAAGGCAAAGAATTCTCGGTACTGGAATAGTGGGGTAATAATTTAAAGGTTTACCCCATCTTTTCTCTCATTGAAAAGCAGATTTTAGCAACACCAGCATCAATTGTAGAGGTCGAACAAGCTTTCAGTGTGGGTAAGAGCATTTTGGACGAGAGACAGTTTCAATTGAGTCACGACCATTTGGAAATTCAAGCATTATTAGCAGATTGGTACGATGCAAGTATAAGAGATCAGGAAATCGAGATTAAAACCGAAGCAGATGCGAACGAGAGTGATAAGAGTACTATAGTTGCTTCTTCAAGTGGAACAAACTCGGATGTTGAAGAATTTCTTAATGACCTTAGCCTACTATAGTCTTATAGGCCAATGTAATAATTAATATATTTAATTTTTCTTTAAATTATCTTTTAGTTATAGATTAGTCAAAATGTATCTTTATTTCAATTTTTAATAGTTCAATAAATAATGCAATAGTATACTTTTTTTTTTCTAAAAACAAAATCTACAATTGACATATAAATAAAATATATATTTTTGTTTCTCATATTAACTCGTATTATAATTTATTTTATTTTTTATTTTTAAAAATTCAAAATCGAAACCGGGACCGGAATCGAAGAACTGACCGGAACCGCCGGTTCCGGAATCGAAACTGTGGGATCCAGTTCCGGTTCGGTTCTACTTTTTCTCGAGTCCTTGTCAAGGTTGTATAATACGAGAGACTGAAGGACAAGGTGATCAAATTGTAAAAGAAGTTGGCGATGAGAGCCATTATTTAAACATGCCAGAAGATTCACATAGGAATGGTCCTTCAGTTCCATATTTGGCAGCTTCGTGAGAGAAAACTTAGTCCAAGAATCCTTGTTACCATATTCTTTCATAATCCACACCTCATTAACCATCACACAATGATCAAGCATTGCATTGAATAGTGTAGAAAGGCATCCATCCAAGCTCCCTAAACTGATCTTCTTATTTCCTCCAAGTTCGAGCACTGGCAGAGGCAGTTTTCAAAGATTCTCAGTGCAGAGATCAAAGGCACCTATGAAGAAATAATCGGATACACTATCTAATATTAACCAATACAAGTTTTTACTAGCGAAAACGCCATTACCTGGAATATATTTGGTGAAGGCTTGATCAGTACTGGGCAATTTCTTTAGAAATTTCTAAAACTCTACTTGTTTCAAAAATCATTCTTTTTCTATGTCAATTGAAAATGCAATTTCCGGCGGGGGGAACTCGCATTTGGGAGATGCGAGCTCATTGAGTTCACATCTCCCAAATGCGATTTCATTGATTATTAATTAGGCGAAACTTAAAAAAAAATAAAAAAATTTCTTACCCTCATTAAGTGAATGCGAGGTCTAAGATTTTTTTTTTCAAAATAGTTTTATAACCTCGCATTCACTCGAATGCGAGGTCATGAAACATTTAAAAAAAATATACGGACCTCGCATTCAGTGAATGCGAGGTCAGGGAAAAAAAATTTTAATTTTTTTTTTAAACATTTGGCTTTGTATTCTGTGAACGAAATTTATTTTTTTTTTGCACTATTACAAAAATAGAAAATGTTTAATATTTTTGTTATTTAAAAAAGGATTTGGCTGTAAGATAAAACCACTTAAATACTAAATCGTAAATATTTATTTAATACGATATATAGGAATACTAAACCATTATCTTTAAACCATAAACTATAACATTAACGAAATATTACACGAATGAAATGTTGCAAAAAAACAAATTTATTAATTTATCTTATTTTTTGATAAAATTTTGACATAACCTCCCCTATTTTACGAACATTCTCCCTGCCAACAACCATACCCAACAAGGGCAACAAACATCCATAAAAGCACAACAAGGTCTAAAAAACATAAATAAAAACCTAATAATAATAAAAAAATACCCGACAAGAGCGAACAATGAATTATTATATACAAATAACGGACATTAATCACACATGATTGCGAGAAGTAATAACAAATGTCAATGTCCATGATCTCCAAATCTCCCGCCCGTACCACACTTTCTAGGTTTAGACACCCTTTTGATCGACAGACATAAAATAGAGGAGTGTCTTGCTCTTGAGTAGGGTGAGTAATTTGCGCCTGCGAAGCTATGTTTTGTTCGTGTTCATGTTCTTCATCTGAAACAGTTGGACCAGTATGCTCTGGATCTGGTCCAGTGGACGATTGTCCGAAAGATGATGGTCCCACCGGAGTGTGCATTGACGAAAGTATGTGTGAAGTGTCACCCTCGAATGGTATATTAACATGAGGGGATCCAGCATCTACATGGGGCTGAGGAGATGGAACTCGACGACGTCGACGACCATCTCCGTGTTGCCCGCCTCTCCGCGGAGCCCGCTCTACTCTATGTGGATCATGTGCCTGGTGTGGATGTCGAGCGGAAACAGGAACTGCCGGAGGCCGAAGATCAAGACGAGATAGATTTGTCTACTGCATGTAGTGACTGAGAAGCAAAATGTCTGATCTGCCCAAGTACTAGTATCCCGAGTATCGTCCTCAATCAGGTTGTCTAACGACATGTAGTACAATCTAGCCATAGAATCCATCTACCATAAAAGTTAAAATTAGTTTTACTAAAGTCATTTGAAAAGGAAAAATAATAAGAAAAAATAAATAATTACTTACTAGATAATCTGTACGTGCACCATCGCCATGGTACTCTTATGGAAAAGTAGGGCGTTGACTAGGATTGGATATGTACACCACTGTCCTCGGTTGGTACCATTGCATATAATCACCCGATGCATATGTAATATCAACACATGGGAGACCAACCTCAACTATATCCGTTCTTGCGCCCCAAATATCTATATAATGTCGTTTATTGAGATGGCTTTGAAGGGGCTACCTGCGCTGGATCTAGTAGAGGTGCTTATACTCTATCTCCTGATGTTTAAAATTTGAAAGTTATTTGTTACAGTAAAAAAATAATTATTGCTGAAGTTCTTTTGTCCTGCTATGTGGCTCCTCTTGTCTCTGTTGAAAGATAAACCGATGCTTGTAAATCGAATTTTTAAAGAGATGGAATTATGTTATTTGGAAAAAACTTACATAAACCCGGTCTTTGACGCCTCCTGTAAATCTTACGGTCAAGATCAAATCTTGTAGAATCTTACTTACGTCACCTTATGTTGTAAATTCCATAACATTTAATCCACACCACAAGGTCTACAAGTGGGGCCAAAGACCAGATCTACCTAAATCTTTCCCATGTTATTTTATAGGCCTTTGAATAAGTTCTACATGGTGATTCTCGAATGTTGAGAGTTCTTATGTTCTGCTATCAGGAACTGGTGAAAAATCCGAAAATTACAGTTGAAGTTCTCAATAAGCTAGCAAATCCACATGAAATTAAAATGAGTGCTACGGTTTTGATTGAGATGGCTTTGAAGGGGCTACATGCACCGGATCTAGTAGTGGTGTTTATACTTTATAACTTCTCTTTATGTGATGTTTAACATTTGAAAGTTTTTAATTGCCTCAGAAAATGATAGCTGAAGTCCTTATCTGTCCTATGCAGCTAGTTTTATCTCTGTTGCAAGATAACCGGATACGTGAAAATCAATATCGGCTGACAACAGAAAATGTTAAAGTATGTCATTTTATAGGTTTATACATGAGTTGTGTTGTAGATTCCATGAATTTTAAGAGTTTTTGTGTTCTATTTTCAGAAACTAGTAGAGCAGAATTCTAAAATTGCAGTTGAAATTCTCACTAAGCTCACAAATACACTTGAAACCAAGGAGTATGTTAACGTCTTGATTGAGTAGTCTATAGAGGAGCCACTGACGTCTTATCTACAAAAGGTATTATAGCTTTATCTCCTATTTGTCTGGTGTTTAAAATTTGAAACTTGTTTTTTTCTGCAAAAAATTGATTGCTGAAATCCTTATCTTTCTGTTTTCCAGTTCTTCTTGACTCTATTGGAAAAAGAATCATCCGAAACTTGAAAATCAATGTGGGCTGACGGTAGAAAAGATTAATGTATGCTATTATACAGGCCTATAAATGAATTGTCTTGGTGTTTCCTATGGGGAAGAAGAATCATGCCTTTGCTGTTGAAATTCTCATATGCTTCACCAGAAACTGAAAAGAAGGTTAGGCTTTTGATTGAGAAGGCTTTGAATGGAAAACTTGAGGATGATGAAGAAAAGGTGTATATACTTCTATATAACTTTAAATTTATTAGTTGCTTTCATTTGTGATTGCTGAAGTTACTATGTTTCTTGCTATCCAGTAGTTATGTTTCTGTTGCATAATGTGCCGAAACTTTTAAGTCAATCTGGGTTGACAGCAAAAAGCATGAAAGTATGTTCTTTATAGCCTATTTATGAGTTCTGAGTTGTGTTTCTGTGAATGTATAAGTTCTTATATATTATATTTTGTTATCAGGTACTAGAGAAGAAGCGGCCTAAAATCCAAACTACAGTAGTTGCAGCTCTCTCCTATCTTACAACTTCGTCATCCCATGTGAAAGAGTAGATTCCAACTTCATCTTTTTGTTTTATAATTTTAGAAAGAAACTGAATTGATGCTGATGTTGCAATTATATTTTTGAATGCAGGAACTGCAATCATCTTCTTGAATTGGATGTGAGCCTACTGAAAGATGTTTTTGGGTGGGTTGACAATAATGTCTTTTCAACTGATTTCATATACGGCTTCATAAAAAACTATATATGTTCCGGCCACATTTCTGAGGTTCATATATTGTTTTTCTTCCTACATTTCATATTTCTTCTTCTCTTATAGATTGATTATGTTAAGGCCTCTTCCTTTTTGTGGCCCGGGGTAATTATTTTTTTCTTTTTCTGGATGCAGAAGCATCGCGTCAGATTATTATGCTTGTTGCTTATCGATAGAAAAATAATTCAGAGTGAGTATACTATTGAATGATTAGTGGACATTAATGAGTTGAGCGCTCCTGGTATATTTTTTATGCTTCCATAAGTTATAATCCTTAATTCTCACAGGGATCCACTGATGATTTTACGAGTGCAAGTAAAAGGGGGTTAACTGCTATGTTACCCCACTTAGGGTGTTGGCTCCAAAAGTTGCTCATGATTGGAACTTTTTGACTCAAATGCTAGGGACAAGAAACACAAGTGAAGCTGTGCTCAGGGACTGTAAAAAAAAGCTTTTCCCTAACCTCAGTTCAAATTCGTGAAATATTTTCTTGTACAGAGAATTTGTTCTTTACAAAATTCTGATTTTAGACCAACCTTGTTCCTTCTGTACAAAATTTGAAGCTAATAGTTGCTGCAATTGATGAAACGTCGTGTGAAACAAGATCCTTGTTTTTTAGGAAAATTTAATCAATAGTTGCTGGAATTGCTAAAACATGTGAAACATCATTTCTTGTGATTGATGGTTTTTCTCTCAATTTGTGCTTTTCCCTTGCCTGGGCTGTTAGAGTGGATTTTCTTTATCTTTGAATGAGCAAACGTCAAAAACAGGATTACCTTTGCCGGCCTAAGTGCATTTGCAGCCAACCATAGCTGTCTGTGTTTTCATAAAAATGACTCATTTTCGTACATACAAATTTAAAATATACTATTTTGATCACTCATATATAATTACTGACTAAAATACTGTTATATTTTCAAAGACAAAATAGGTAATACAAAAAATTTTAACACTAAATAACACTGTAAAATCTTACTCACCTGCCACTTGAAATTTTTCACCTACCATCACCATCTTATTCCCCTCCCTCGCCACTTACCATCAGCCACCTCCTATACCAGTAGCCCAACCTCTCTTCTTTCTTGGACAATTTAGTGTTTTAATTATGTATTACTAATTTTGCTCTTAAAAAATGTGATATTTTGAACTTTTGAAGATGAAAATATATCATTTTAAATATGAGAAACTAAATAAATATTAACATAAAATACGACTATTAATGTTGTTTTCCAACTTAAATTGCAAACTCAATATACAATGCAAATGAAACGTTACAGAATCTCTACAGTAATACAAATGCTAGCATATATGCAAATTTAATGCAATATATCCAAAAGAAAAATCATTAACAAAATAAATGCATGTCCAGTGGGATGTCCTTTTTTGTCAATGACTGGCCTAATATAATATATCCTTGTGAGTAGGTAATACTTTATATATAATGTCTAATGACTAGAAATTGAACTTGTCTTAAATGGATCGAGTCATTATCTTACACTGTACCCTTTTTATTCAGATATTAACAAAATTTAAATGTGACATTAGGCAGTTTTAGTGGTTTATCAAAATTTAAATGTGACATTAGGCATTTTTAGTCATTTATCCTGAAAGAGAAATTATTAAATTCTCTCATTTAAGCTCATGAATAGAGTGATATTTTCTTTATTTTTTTCTTTCTTTTTCCCCCCTTTTTCATGCAAAGATGAAAATGTAAACTGAAAAAAGTTTTTTCATTTTATTAGTTTTAAATAAATAATGATAATGCAAAAAAAATGAAAATATACGCAATTATAAAAAGAAATGCAATGTTTTGAGCTTTTGTTTACCTCTTTTCTAAACTGGTTTAGGGTTTAGGTTTAGGGTTTTTTCATTTTATTAATTTTAAATAAATAATGATAATGCAAAAAAAATGAAAATATCGCAATTATAAAAAGAAATGCAATGTTTTGAGCTTTTGTTTACCTCTTTTCTAAACTGGTTTAGGGTTTAGGGTTTTTTCATTTTATTAGTTTTAAATAAATAACGATAATGCAAAAAAAAAATGAAAATAACGCAATTATAAAAAGAAATGCAATGTTTTGAGCTTTTGTTTACCTCTTTTCTAAACTGTGCAAAATTAAAGGTAAGGTAGTGGTTTTTTTTTCTTTGATTTTTTTCCTATCTTTTTTTATGTAAAATGTGCAAAATGAGATAAAAAATTAACAAATTATAAAGCCTGAAAATGTTTAAAAAAATAATAATAATAATTTAGTACAACACGTTACAACTTCCCCACCTGTGTGCACCTAATTAATAAACAGGCTTTACCACCATATGAAAACTAGTTGTGACTCCATTCTTTGAATGAGAATAGATGTAAGAGGATAAAATGATTAATTTTGTACTTGAATATACAATTGAATAAAATACAATCTTATTTTTTGCTTAAAATTACTAAAACCTTTCATTTCATTGAGTTTTTTAATTCAATCTTTTGAAACTTAATTTAAAAAATCTTACTTCGCAACTCCAAATCTAATCCAGGAAACATAATTTCTGAAATGTTTAAATACTAAAACCTATTGTTAATTTTTTTTTTTTTTGAAAAATAAAGTATTCCGAAAATAACAAATATTAGATGATCCCAAAGCAAAAGTAAAAACTCAAATCCCAATTCAGTATCTCTGCGGCCACAACACTAAAAACGTAATTATCATCAAAACTTGGTTAATCACACAAAAAACAAACAAAGAACAAAATAATTTTCGCCGAAAGTAATCCTTAAACAAAAGGATTTTCCTGCTCGATGAATTTAATTTGAAAGTCAATAGTTAGTATGTCATCCAAGCTAGCAATCGTTTCGTACAACATAAACAATACATTTAACAGCGCTTTTGGAAAAATTTACGTGCAATATAAATTTCTATTACGGAAAAACTTGTACAAATGGCAAACATTTTTAGTTTTAGTAGGAATTATAGAATACAATTTTGGTATTTAAAATGTACTTTTAAAATTATATACTTCAACAATAAAAAAGATAACTCCTACGCTTCATTAACGGATAACCAACATAATTAATTTCCGCTTGATAACTATGAACTAAATAGTGATACACATAGGCTAGTGAGATGATAATTCTATTTTCTCAAAACACCGACGGATAATCCATAAGGATATTTAACATAGATACCAATAACCACTAGAAAATAATAATGACAGATAAAGAGGATTTGACGTAGGAAATGAACTATTCATGTTCTTTCCTCGTACTTCATCTCTAAAAGACCTGCTTAATCAAGAAAAATAGTTATTTCTTGATGCTTAATGATAAGGAAATGAAAAGCTTCCCAAAGAAGTGAAAGAAAAAAAATTTAAATTATCATAAATTTACCTTTTATTCAAGCGTACATCAACTGAAGGGGATTATACAACGACATTGATATTATAATAAAAAATCTATGAAAAGAATATGAGTCTTTATTTCAAAAATTCAAACTAATCTGATGGGAGAATGAATAAAATTCTCAACAAATAATCCAAAAGCATACCCAATAAAAAATACTATAACTTATTAACCAATTAGGAACTTTAAGTTGAGACATCATCTATTTGAGGATTGATAAAAAGACAGCAAGAAAATGGCTGACGACAGTCTTGTAATTTTTTTTTTTTTCTTTATCCCCAATATGAAGAAACTGTGCATATTCCAAACTACGTAGATAATTGAAAGAACAAAAGTCTGAACTACCCAGGTGCATATTCCTCATTTCCTGGATCATTAAAAGAACAAAAAGTCTAAACCACCTAGTGAGATATTAATGACAATACAATTGTAACTGTGATAGTCACTGACATATAATTAGATATAAGGACAACTTTTTGATTTAAAGTTGAATTTGAAAAATATTTAGATAGATATAATTATTAAAGATTATAAAACAAATTGTCTAAAATTTTGTTTGGTATATTACTGTAAATTAGAGTACAAAAAGTAATATCTATACTAAATTTACGGAAGGTGATATATTTGCAAGCAAATAATCCAAATATTTAAGGAAACAAATGGCATCATAGTTGAATACTTAATATGTAGTATTTGAATACTTGTACTGTTAAAAATATAAAAAAACATTCACTAATCTCTGTCAAATTCCTTTCTCCTGCCAAACATCTAACTTCTTAAAACTGAATTAATTTTGTTGATAATATAGGTATTAGATAGTTATTAATCAGAACAACAACATACTCGAATTAACTACCTGTTGAAAACACCAAATAAACATCGTTTTGCTCAACTATTGAATGCCATAAATTAAGTAAACTAAACAAAATTCATCTTGTGTTATAGAAACATTCACTAATCTCCATCAAATCCCTTTCTCCTGCCAAACATCTAACTTCTTAAAACTTAATTAATTTTGTTGATAATATAGGCATTACATATTTATTATTCAGAACAACAGCATACTAGAATTAACTACCTGCTGTTGAAAACCATCAAATAAAATATCATTTTGCTCAACTATTGAATGCTATAAATTAAGTAAACAAAATAAAATACCTCTTTAGATTCGTATTCGTGTAGATCTTGAGAAATATATATAGAGAAATAATAAGGCAAATTTTAATATTGGTCATATAAGTTCCTCACCAATGAACGCAAAATCTTTACCCAGTTTTGATATTTCACAAAAGGAATTTTAATGCAAATATATTCACCATTATGAAGACCATAAAAGATTAAATACTAAATATCTACAAAGAAGATTCATAACTAAATAAAGCATCAACTTTTTTCAAGGTAGTAGTCACAATCCCTTTCGTATTCACACAATAATGATTCACAAGGATATACAACAATCATCAGTACATTAACAAATATACAACAATATGCTAGAATATCAAATTAACTTTAATATCATGACAACCAACGTTATCATAACCCGGATGAATATAAATAAAATACGAGATGCGGAAGCGTATCTGAATCCATAAGAATTAATGTGATTCTTGAATATTTGGATGTGATTCTTGAACCTACGGATTTGATTCTTGAATATTGTGGTTATCATAACCCGGATCTTTGATGTTTAATCATAAAGAATATAAATTAAATACTAGATACTGAAGCGTACCTGAATCCATAAGAATTAATGTGATTCTTGAATATTTGAATGTGATTCTTGAACCTACGGATTTGCTTGAATATTGTGGTTATTGATCTTCCAAATTACTATGTATGTATTTTAGATAATAGGATTCTCACTTTTCTGATGATGGGATGTCAAGAAAAGTAACACATGGTCACAGAATTTGGGACCATAACCTATATATATATATATATATATATATATATATATTCTTATTCCCTTAGATTTTACTTATTATAAAATAGGAAATAAAATTTTAGGCTATCTACACATAAAAGTCCATACTAATTAGATGACTTACGCCCATTTATTTTAAACTATATTAGATCACTAGACTGATTAATTATGATAGCACATATTACATAATTAATGTATATGTAAATATCCAAAATCCAACATTCTCCCACTTGGACTACATATATATTATTGTATAAAACCTTATGAGCTCAAAACCTTTAGCTATCATGACCATAGTCATCCCCGAACAATCTCGTCCATTAATCATGTCAATATAGGATCAAGACGATTTTCATTACATTAATCGTAACTAAACCCATTCTCGGTCACATACATTAACATAACCAAATGACATAGATCAAGTATGGATGTGTAGCATGAAAATTACATGCAATGTGATCTTAAACATGCCAATTTTCAACTGGTCCAACTTTATTCTTTATAAAGATCAAACTAAAAATGAAGCCAGAATGAAAATTATTATACATAAACTGAACACTTTATTTTTAAAACTGAATTCTTTATTTCTGCAGATTTTTGATGAAATATTTGTTTGGTCAATAAAAAATTTTTTGGTCAACTTCTTTTACTTTTTTCCAAAATACTATTCATTATTTACACAATTCAAAATTTTCTTTTATTATTTATTACTATTCAATCAATCAGTTTACTATTCGTCTATACGTGTATTATACTATTCACATATATTAGCATTAAATTTTTTTTTATACCATCCATTACAATTCATTGGTCTGAAATGTTTTGGGGCAAAAAAAAAAATGAAAATGTAAGTTCGAGAGTCTGAAGTATAAGCGGTAAAATAGAGTTTAAAATAGTATATAAGGTTCAAACTTCCGAACTTAGGTTTGATAGTCCGAAGTATGGGTAAGGAAAATAGAGTTTAAAATGGTATATAAGGTTTGGATTTTCAAACCAATATTGGAGAATCCGAACTATGGATAGAAAAGTGTAAATTTTAAATTATATATTTATTTTCATGTATTAAATAAATACATGTTTAACATGCGAATATGGTCACATTTTGTTTTTAAGATTCGGATTTCAAACGACGAACAAGTAACTACTTTTATGTGTGATTTTTAATACTTGATTTGATAGTAAAAAATAAGTGAACGAAATTATGTATTTTGGTATTAATAATTTTATTCAAATTTTGTGCACATATTGACTTTTAGTGCAAAAATTACTACAGTATTTTTTAAACTATATTTTTATTTTATATTAAATAAATATATATTTAGTATACATGTATGAGCATATTGCGTTTTTTGAGATTCGGATTTCAAACGATGAGAATGTAATTACATTTGTGTGTAATTTTTAGTATTTGATTTGATGATACGAAAAAGAAAGTGAATGAGATAATATATATTTCGTTCGTTTTTTGGATCCGTTTCTTGGTTTTTAGTGCAAGAAACACTATCCAAACACTTATTTACAAAAAATTATTTTCACTATTCACAATCTAAACACTTATTCAAATGTATTCATATTTTTATTATTTGCCACATCACTCAAATAATTATTCGAATAATGCACCAAAATAATATTCCAAATAATACAATCCATACGCCTAATGTCTTCAAATCAAAGGTTCTAATACATAAATATTACCATCTAAGCCGTTTAGTCCCTTCACCGTGTTAGCTGCTAATTCACTGCCTGCAGCTGCCTTCATCTCAACTAAACCCGTACTTCCCACCTCTAGCACTACAAAAAAATTGCAAATTTCATGCGGATTTTTGCTGCGAATTTTTTCCCTAGGAATTATATACGGATTTTACTGTAAATTTTAGTTTTTTAGGTTTGGGATTAAAATTTTGCTACGGGTTAAAAAATCCGCAGATAACATTCCCTCTATAAAGCAGGAACGTATTATTTACAAAAATTACGCAACAAAAATCGAAGGAAAAATTAAGGACAATAGCAAATTTGCTGCGGAAAAATAAATCCGCAGCACATCTGCTGCGGAAATAAATTCCGCAGCAAATTGCTGCGCTGCGGAAATTAATTCTGCAGCACATGTGCTGCGGAATCTTTTCCACAGCAATTTGCTGCGGAATTTAAAGTTAATTTCCGCAGCAATTTTGCTGCGGAAATTCCTGCGGAAAATTTCGCAGGAAATTTCAATTTACAGTGCAGAAACCCAAACAATTATTTTGGAAACAGATCTAATCGAGGAAAAATCACTTTTTCTCTCCATTTCTGCACCACCACCACCATTCACCCTCCACCTTTCTTCCAACTACCATCCACTATTTCCAAGCCTAAATTTCATGGTTCTTCCTCATTTCTTTCTCTCCTCAAGCCATTTTGCTCCATCCTTCCTCTTGAAGAAGCCGCGTGAACTTGGTGTTCATCTTGGATTCGATTTGTCCAGCCACCATCTCCTCTAACTGCAACCGTGCACATCCTCAACCATTTCCAAGGTGATTGATTGATCTACCATTTCAATTTTTGTTCTTTTATCTATTTTTTTTTTAATTCTTGTTATCCATAATTTTTGTGAGTGGTTTATTTTGTTATTTTCAATTTTTTTATTTTTTTTGCAGCTATTTGTTGTCAATAAATTGTGTAGGATTTTTGCTATGTTATTTTCAGATTTTTTTATCCCTAATTTCTGTAGGATTTTTGCTATAATTTTTGCAGTTTTATTTATTTTATTTTTTATTTACATTTATTTGTTTATTATCGTACAGAAATATTTTGTTATGTAAAAAAATCTAAAATCTCTTAATAAATCAGATGCTATAATTTTTGCAGTTTTATTTTTATTTTTTTTTATTTTTTTTATTTTGTTTGTTATCGTATAGATTTTTGTTATGTTATTTACATTTTTTTTTCAACTGTTTGTTATCCATAATTTGTCGAGGATTTTTGCTATGTTATTTTCAATTTATTTCCATAAAATGACAATATTTAACACCTATCTAGATGTGTATAATTTAGGGATTTCTGTGTTCCTACAAGCTTCACACTTTAATTAACATTATCATAAATATATCGTCAACCTTAATATAACAACTCAACTTTATTATATGAAAATTAAAATAATAACAAAAGAGACTTCTATAGTTCATCTAATTAAGTTCTCGGAGTCTAAATATAATAACAAAAGAGACTTCTATAGTTCATCTAATATATTGTTTCAACCTTTTGTCATTACAGAATATTTAAATAGAATAATTTTCAACCTTTAAAAAATCTTCCGTTTAACTATTATTATAGTTTATTTGTCTTTCGTTTAAGTAAGTAATTTTTCGTTTTGTGTTTACAAAATTTTTCGTTTTGTGTTTACAAAATAACTCCTACTTTGAGTTAGTGGATACGGATTAAAAAAAACAAATAAATTCGTTCAATTTTACTAAAATATAGGTTAAAAAGTGACCAAATTACACTTTTATTAATTTTTCCTAACGACATAATTCGCTCCTTTAATAGATATACAAACACTACATTGTTCTTAAAACAATTCCATTTCATGAGATATTCAAGTTTTTTATTAGTATTATACAATTTGGGTTGAACATATAGTTAATAATGCATATTATATGCAAAATACTAAACCATGAATAATGTTTCTAAATGAAATGTTATATAAATGTATGTATTGGAATGATACTTAGTAGATTTAAGGATGAGATAATAGGAAAAGGTGATTAAAATAGTTGATTATATTAATTTTTATGCAAATGCATGGTAAAATTTAAAAAAAAAATTATTTACTGTTTTTTTAATTTTTGATAACAACAAATAATTTAATATAGGATATATTGTAAAAATGATAATTATTTTAAAACAGGATAGTAAAAGTGAAGGGAACAACATTTGGTATCTATCATTTTTTTTTATTTGTCAATTATACCCTCTCCGCTCCCTTTGTTGTCTCTTAATTGCATACTCATAACTTTCCGTAACTACGTAATAAAAATATATTTATTCACCAACTATTAGGTTTAGATATTTGATCCTTTATTTGGCAAATTTGTTAACACATCAATTATTTTGACACTTTAAATAAATGAATTGATTTATTTGCATTTAAGCCAAACATCGTAATGTTATTAATTGGATTAATTTTTGCTAATAATATTACCCTACTACTTAAAAGTTCTATTTATGCCTCCCAAACAATGTAAAGGTGGTTAGGCTTATATTAATTAAAAATTGTCAAATAAATATGAAAGAGTATCATTTAGGATATTTATATGTAATTAAATAAAGAAAAACATGAACACATACATATATTTGTGTTGTTGGACTAGTCAACTTACTATCATATACTAAATTTTTACTATAATAAGCAAGTGGAAAATTTTCATGAAATTATATTCTTATATTTGTTTGGAAATTAATTGTTTAACAGGAGACTAAGTAAGTCATTAGTTTGGTTAGGCAAAATGGAAGTTCCAGAGCATCGAAGGTGGATGTACAATAGGCTTCTTCCAAATTGTTGGTTTATGTACTAAAGGCAACAGTGTTGGAATTAGAAATTATACTTATTGCCAACGTTAAATGAACCTAAAGGGTCACACACTATAAGAGTAAGCATTGGGTTAAGTTAATTGTTGACTAAGTTCGTTGAATAAGAATTTGTGTCTAGATTCAATGAACGAGAATTATTTATAAGAGACAGTGCTACCAGGCTCAGGAAGAGAATTCAGGATCAAATCCGTAAGGAACTATATCTGGTTACTATCATACGCGTTTATATACCTAATACGTGTGATAGAAGAATTCTAATCAAAGAAGAGTTCTTTGAATTTAGGTTAACCGCTATATATAGAATATGATTCTTTAGGGTTCGAGAGTCTGACATGCGACTCATTAGTAACACACAGTCGGACGAAAAACCCTACGAAATAGTTCCGAAACACTGCTCTAGCAAGCAACACCCTAAAATCGGAAAAGCTCTTCGTGTGACATGACTTTCTAGAGGGCGTTCGTTCAATCCAGAGCAGCACCTAAGGTCTGACGTGTTCAACGAATAGTTCGTGGTTGCCGTGGTGTCCAAATAGTGACCGTGGTGTTCGGATCGTGGAAAGGTTCGGATCGCAACCGGGTTTTGCTATCGAGCATCAAAGGTATATATATCTAAACCCTAGACGATTTAATCGGAACGCATGGATCCTCTTATAGGGATTTTCGGTGTTTTTCCGCTGCGTTATTTTTTATATTATGGCTAGGAAATCCCAACAGTGGTATCAGAGCCGCTTGCGTTTTCAATTAAACCGTTTCTGGATTGATGAAATTAGTTAAAAACATATTATGTTGGACATAATCGAAGTACATGAACTGTAGTTACGGCTGAATGTATGCTGTTGAAAATCTGTTTGATATCTTGATCTCAATACATACATATGATGTATGCAAAGATTCTATTCGATAGAAACCTGTTCTGTTCGATGATTCTATTTGACAGATTCTGTTGTTGAACTATATGTATATGTGATATACGTATGTTTCTGTTGAATTATGTATATATGATATATGTATTTTTCTGTCAAATTATGCATATATATATAAGATATATGCTTCTGTTCGCAGACATATATGATATGTGTATGTTCTGGTAACCTCCTATGAATGTTTTGAGATCAAATTATGAAACACTGCTAAATGAGTTACGATTACTCTTTAGCGTCGGGGGCGCTGCCCCTCGACCCCGCCCGCTAACCGGCTAGCGGGACCGCCGTACTTTCTGTCGTAGTGGCTTAAAATCGTTTTGGTTATAACGTCGGATAAATAATAGTATGTTTTCTGTTTTATGATGTGTTCATATGCATGGTGCATAGCATGGCCCTTTTGACCTACTAGAATAGTAATTTATTTCTATTTTGGGGTGTAATTATATAAATACGGCCTGCGTGTCGTTTTTTTTTTTTTTTTTTTTGTAATTTTAAAGTTTTGTATTATTGTATTACAAAGCTTGTAAAGAAGGCAAGAGGAGCAACTTGGCGTCAATCAACAACAAGGTGTATTCCATGAAGATGGAAGAAATTTTGAAGTTGTAATTTGACCCTAGGATTGACCTTGATCTTCATATTGGCTTATGAATAGATCTCAATAATGTACTTTTTGCTAAAGTAAAAGTACATTAGTTATTTTAGTCAGAAAGGATAAGTAATGGTGCTACTTATATGTTTAATTTGGCCAATAAATATTGGGCTATCAAACGGTTTTGGGCCCATAGGCATAAGATGAGATTAAACATGCCGGTACATGTGATGTATTGATCTCATAATTGTTTTAAGAGTTACATATGATGTAATTGGTAAAGAGTTACCTACCTAAATAACTTAATTTTAATTGTCATGCCAAAGCTGAGTTAAAGTTAAGTGAAATATGGATCTTAACCCACTAAATACAAACAAGTGTTGTGTATTCATTTATGAGGGTAATTGATTTAGTGGGAGTTTTATATTAATATCGAAATATTGTACTTTGCATAATTGTTGTAGATCGATGGCCGCTAATAACACTTCAACACTATCTTTGCGATCTATCCTTGAGAAGGACAAGCTGAATGGGACCAACTTCCTTGACTGGTTCAGAGGTTTGAGAATTGTTCTCAAACAAGAAAGGAAGTCGTATGTTCGGACAATCCTATCCCTGAACGACTGCACCAATGCTCCAAGAGCGAGAGAGATGCTTACAAGAATCATTGAGACAGGCTATAAGATGTCTGGATGCACTTATAGAATGCTACCATGAGCCCAGACCTTTATGAACCCTTAAAACTTGGCCAGGCAATTTTTTGATATTATGCTCAGCAGATTTAAGCATCGAATGCAGCTCAGAAACAGATTTGAAGGGTCACATAGATCATCTTGAAAGACTTGGATTTCCCATAAGTCAAGAGCCGGCAACGGATTTGATCCTGAATTCTCTTCCTGAGAGTTATAGCCAGTTTGTTATGAACTTCAACATGAACAACATGGAGAAATCTGTTTCTGAGCTGCATTCGATGCTTAAAACTGCTGAGCATAATATCAAAAAATTGCCTGGCCAAGTTTTAATGGTTCATAAAGGTAAGGGGATAAAAACGAAAGGAAGGTCAAATAAGGCTTATAAGAAAAAGCCCTATACACAAAACATAGCCCAAGAACCAGAACAAGCCTAAGCCTCCAAAGGAAGGAGTTTGTCATTTATGCAATAAGCCTTAACCATTGGAAATTTTTTGAAACTATATTTGGAAGATCTAAAGAATCGAATGTAGTCAGACTACAGATTTCTATTTATGTTATACACGTTAATCTTACTACTTCTATTTCCTCGTCATGGGTATTAGATACTGGATGTGGAGCTCACATTCTATGTGTTAATGTGAAGGATCTGAAAAGAAGTAGTCGATTAAAGAAAGGTGAAGTGGAGATGCTGGTTGGAAATAAAGCAAGAGTTGCTGCTCTAGCCACAGGAACATGTATAAGACCTTTTACCTCCCGGGCATTCCATTAAAGTTGAATAATTCTTACGGTAGAACTCGCTTTAGCAAGTAACATTGTTTGTTTCTTGTTTAGACAATGATGGATTTGATTTCTTTATTAAGAATAAAAAATTCTCCATTCACCGTGAAGACGTGTTTTATGGAAATGCTGATTTGCATAATGGTCTTTACGTTCTAAACATTGAAAAGCCCAATCCAGAGATTGTTTATAACATAAATACAAAGAAACCTAGATTGGATGATTCAAATCAAACTTTCTTATGGCATTGTCGCCTTTGTCACATAAATGAGAAGCGCATATCAAAACTCCATAAAGATGGGCTTTTGAATCAATTTGATCTTAAATCTTATGATATCTGCGAATCTTGTTTGTTGCAGGAAAGATGACTAAAGCTCCTTTTACTGGACACAGTGAACGAGCCAATGATTTATTGGGCCTAATACATACAGATGTATGTGGTCCATTAAATACTGTTGCCAGAGGAGGTTACTAGTACTTCATTACTTTCTCAGATGATTTCAGTAGATATGGATATGTCTATCTAATGAAACATAAATCTGAGTCTTTTGAAATGTTCAAAAGTTTTCAGTATGAAGTACAGAATCAAATCATCTGAGAAAGTAATGAAGTACTAGTAATCCTCCTCTGGTGAACATCTGATTCAATGATGTACCATGACCATCTTAGAAATTGTGGAATTGTTTCACAATTAACTGTCTCTGGAACACCATCTGGAATGGTGTATCTGAGACAGGAATCGAACCCTATTAGATATGGTTCGATCCATGATGAGTCATACAGATCTCCCTTTATCCTTTTGGGGTTATGCTTTACAATCCAGTACTTTGTTCGCATTGAATCGTGTTCCAACTAAAACTGTAGAAAAGACACCATATGAGATGTGGACTGGTAAAAAGCCTTGTTTGTCTTTTCTTAAGATTTGGGGCTGTGAGGCTTATGTCAAACGGCAGGTCTCAGATAAGTTAGCTCCCAAGTCTGATAAGTGTTTGTTTGTGGGGTAAAGACAATTAGCCAGGAAGTTTGACTAGCTACCAAGATGCTATCTCTTATACAGGACTCGAGGAATGGCAAAGTGCCATGAAATCGAGATGCAATCCATGTTTGACAATCAAGTTTGGACTTTGATTGATCCACCGGATGGTATAAAAACTATTGGGTGTAAATGGGTTTTCAAGAAGAAAACTACAACAATTATGCAAAGTACAACATTTCGAAGGTAGGTATTCTTTACCAAAGGTTACATCACTGTCTCTTATACACATCTATGATGTGTATAAGAGACACCGGTGGCCCTTTACCAATTACATCATATGAACCTGTCTCTTATACACATCTAGATGCCTAAGAGACATACACATCTAGATGTGTATAAGAGACAGAGTATAGATTTGTATATGACACAAACCTGAGGGTTTTGTACAAGCTGAGAATTCTGAAAAGGTATGTAAGCTTCAAAGATCCATTTATGGATTAAAGCAAGCCTCTCGGAGTTGGAATCTTCGTTTTGACGAAGCAGTCAATACTAGAGTTTGGATTCATCAAAAATGAAGATGAACCTTGTGTTTACAAGAATATTAATGCAAATGCAGTTGTGTACTCGTTATGCTATAATCCTACTTTGACTCAGGAAATGACATTCCTACCTTGCGAAAGTCAAGTCTTGGTTAGGAAAGTGTTTCTCAATGAAGGATTTGGGCGAAGCACTTATATCCTTGGTATCAAGATCTATAGAGATAGATCTCAAAAGCTCATTGGCCTGAGTCAAAGTACTTATATAGATAAAGTACTAAAGAGGTTTAGTATGCAAGATTCTAAAAGAGGATTCTTGCCAATGTCGCATGGCATCAGTCTTGGAAAGGCTCAGTGTCCTGCGACACAAGATGAGCGAAATCGCATGAGTGAGATTCCATATGCATCAGCTATAGGATCCATCATGTATGCGATGTTATGTACTCGACCACTCTTCGAGCAGTCAAGAATATCCTTAAGTACTTGAGAAGAACTAAAGATGTTTTCTTGGTTTATGGAGGACTGGAAAAAGAGCTTGTTGTAAGTGGTTACACAGATGCAAGTTTCCAGTCTGACAGAGATGATTTTAGATCACAGTCAGGATATGTGTTCTGTTAGAAAATATTGGGTCCTACCAAAACATGATCGCCATGTTCGGTCAATAGGTCTTAGACATATGTATGATTGGACCTAATTGTTTAATTGGGAGACTTTTAATGGATAATTTTTAAAACGAATATTGTCATCATGATATTTATAAAGAGATTTATTATTGCATGTTTTAATATTAGAATCCATGAATAATTTATTATTCTAAATGTCCCTAGTTATTCAATATAGTGGGAACTGTGTTGATTTAAGACTAGTATGATTTTGATTGATAATCATATGATGATTATGGATATATGGATATAATAAAAACAATATATGTTGGTATTTGCGGAACTATTGAGTGATTAAGCATCAATTTGTCCCTCTTATATGTATAAAGACATGCCCAAAGACCCTCGATTAGTAGGAATGTAAAATGCATGGCCGTGCTCAAATGGATTGATAAGGTGATCAAATTCATTTGTTTTATCATTCTACTTCGAGATCGAGAAATCAAATAGTTGGACACAAATAGAGATGACATTGTCCATGCTCTATGTCCAACTAAGACATCGTGAGACAAAAGGATTATGACATGAGTTATTTGATCAGGTGTGTCAGATCAGAGATCAGATTTAACTTGGGTGGTCATGATGCCTTGCTAGAGGCCAATCTTGATCTTATGAGTATAATCTGTTGATGATAAATTAGTACAGGTGTTTAATTTATTCAACTTGAAAGGGTCACACACTAAGAGTAAGCATTGGGTTAAGTTAATTGTTGACTAAGTTCGTTGAATAAGAATTTGTGTCTAGATTCAATGAACGAGAATTATTTACTAATTACATTGGATTTCTTGGATTGTCCAGTTAAATAGTAATTATAATAATTCGTAAGGAACTATATCTGGTTACTATCATACGCGTTTATATACCTAATACGTGTGATAGAAGAATTCTAATCAAAGAAGAGTTCTTTGAATTTAGGTTAACCGCTATATATAGAATATGATTCTTTAGGGTTCGAGAGTCTGACATGCGACTCATTAGTAACACACAGTCGGACGAAAAACCCTACGAAATAGTTCCGAAACACTGCTCTAGCAAGCAACACCCTAAAATCGGAAAAGCTACTCGTGTGGATACCTGTAGAGGGCGTTCGTTCAATCCAGAGCAGCGCCTAAGGTCTGACGTGTTCAACGAATAGTTCGTGGTTGCCGTGGTGTCCAAATAGTGACCGTGGTGTTCGGATCGTGGAAAGGTTCGATCGCAACCAGGGTTTTGCTATCGAGCATCAAAGGTATATATATCTAAACCCTAGACGATTTAATCGGAACGCATGGATCCTCTTATAGGGATTTCCGGTGTTTTTCCGCTGCGTTATTTTTATATTATGGCTAGGAAATCCCAACACAAATCGCCGGGGATATATGAAAGAATTTTTGAAGGGTTTGGCTGGGTTTATAAATTTTGCTTGTCAACAACCAAAATATTTAACTGAGGGAGTTATTAGATGTCCCTGTGTGAAGTGCAAAAATGAGCGACACCATATCCCTGATATGGTGAATGTTCATATTCTGAGGAAAGGTTTTAAACTAGGTTTTGGCCTCACAAACCAGCAATTGAGGGCATCGCTGCATGCATAAAGACCAAGTTTGAAGAAGGCAAACCCTCGTGGAAGAAGTTTTCTACGGCCACAAGAGACATGTGGTTTGAGGAATTTCAGGTATTATGGCCTATATTGTTTCAACGTATTAATTGACTACGTAATTATATGTTTCATATTGTTATATAAAAACTTACTTTGAGCGTTGCAGAAAAAATTTAGATGGCCACCTAGGCACAATGCAGCGGTTTTCTAGAATTTCGAGAATTTTTTGGTAGCATCTGCTGCCAGCAGATCTACACCTCTCTTCAGAAAAATGGTAGATAAGTACCAGATCTGTATACATCTAGATAGTGTATAAGCACTGAATAAATATTGGCAGAGACAGGTTAACTATTTTATCTGTCTCTTATAAGAAGATCTAGGATGTCCAATGCAGGTGCATCACTGCATACAGGCGGTTCTATACCACACAGAGTGCATTTCAAGAAAATGGTAATACTA
Organism: Cinchona pubescens; assembly: GCA_025175665.1. Taxonomy (NCBI): domain Eukaryota; kingdom Viridiplantae; phylum Streptophyta; class Magnoliopsida; order Gentianales; family Rubiaceae; genus Cinchona; species Cinchona pubescens. The sequence goes on along the minus strand of JANKKI010000051.1, from coordinate 6,382,679 downwards.
ATTAATTTCTTATACTTTTAATACTTCATTATATTACAATGCCTTTGTTATTGATGACTTGAAAATATTTATTTCTTTTAATTAGAGAAGGCTGAGAGGGGTGAAAACTCGCCATTCTCTGATTTCTATTTCCGTACCCATAAGAAGAAGGAGGGAGATTGGGTTCATCCTCGGGCCCAAGCTGCTTATGTAAGTCATTAAGGCTTTATTACAATCTTTTATGATTTGTCCTTTAATATTCTTGTTTCCATAAAGTTGATCTTTGTTATATGACTTTTGCAGGAGAACTTTGAGAAGAAAAAGGCTGAAATATCTTCTTAAAGTACTGTTGAGAATGATAATATGTCTTCTGATGGTTCTCAACACTCACAACATCTACCATCTGATTTGGATATTTGGTATGACGCCGTGGGAGGAAAAAAGAAAGGCAGAGTTTCTGGGCTTGGTTCTTTAGGTAGGACCATGAAGGGTTATTCGTCCAGACCTTCACACCCATACGACCTACCTGAGGATGTTGATGAGAGGATTAGGAGCACAGTCCACTCCCTTAGTGCCGAACTACAAGCCCAACTGGAAAGGGAGAGATTGGAAAAGGAAGAAATGAAGAAAGAGCAAGCTTCACTACAAGCCCAACTATCTGCCTGACATCAAGTATGGAAAGGGAGGAAGCCCTAGAGCTTTGATGGAGCGATTAGGCGTTCTTCCTGGATTCTCTTGCCACCATGGGAGTGGACCCTTGATGCAGATGATGAGGATGATGCAGATGGTAGCTCGGATGATTAGACTGTATTTGATTGTTTACTTAGATAACTAAATGTTATATATGTATTGTATTTGAATTTGGTTCGTATTATATTGTATTTCAATGCAGAATTGTCATTCAAGGGACTCTGTCTCAGATATGACTGACCTTAAGGACCAAATGGCAATTGTATTAAGCGACAGGACATGATGGTTCTATCCCGGCCCGGATAGAAAAACCAAACAATACTAACAAAAATTTTCTCGTGATTGATCATCATGTCACATTCGAGCAATTTCATCTCAAAAAACAATTCGCATTGAAAGAAATATAATACGAACCAAATTCAAATACAATACATATGCTAACATTTAGTGATTTTGCTGCGAAAATTATATGGGGAATTTGCTAGGGATTTTGCTGCGGAAATTTACATAGATATAATTTCCGCAGCAAAAGTCCCCATCAAATTTAGCTGCGGATTTTATAATCCGCAGCAAATTAATATCCACAGCCTCTTTATGTCATATTAGATTGTCTCATAGACATCTTAGTTGGACTTGTTTGCTGTCGGATTTTTCATTATAATCCGCAGCAAAATATGCAGGTAATTAACAGTTTTTTAGTAGTGTAGAAACTTTTAGAAAGCATATTCTACATCTTGTTTCTTACAGCTATCGATCAGCGTCTACTTCCTCATGCAAACTAAGGATTAAATGCTAAAACAAAATCCTTACAAGTAGTTTATATCACAAAATTATGTACTATTAGCTGGATAAATGTAAAAGTGGCTAGTGCATGGCAAAGCAAATATCTCGTGTTTTTCCCCTCAAGATTCAAGCATATAATAGTCCCAACGGAAAAAGACCAGAACAGGAAACAGACGAATAAGTTGAGCACTTCCATTTCAAGAAACTTTAGCATTCCGATTTACATTAAACTCATCAGAAAACAAAGCGGAATTAACAGAGCAATCAGATGTATTAATCTTTTGCATACAGAAAGAAGAAGACCAAAAAGAGGGTTAAAAAAACAAGTAAAAGGGAAAATGGAATGCAGGATTTTTTGAATTTCCCGGGTAAATGTAGGGAACAATAAATCTAAGGATAATCAACTTTACCAAAGACATCAAGAAACTTATATTCCAGCGTCTACCATTCTAAGTGATCCGCCTGGCAAACACAACCTAAGCTGCTTCCTTGGTGCATCTAAGAATGCTCAATTAACATTTCATAGGGTGTGTTCAGCCATCTAACATACAAGGTTAAACTGAACTGCTCGTATTAAAGTCACCTAGCCTACCAAAAGTATCAAATAGACACTTCAATAACCACCAGTACCAACAAACTGGAAACCGAACTATTTTTCCTGTAGCATCACTTTGCTGCAAAAAGAGTACTGCTCCCCAGAATTCTAACCACTTCATCCATTTCTGGACGACTCGCAGGTTTTTCATTCAAGCACCTTAAACACAGTCTCCGTCATCTTCACACCATCGTCATCAGAATAATCTTCTTGTTGCATAAAGCGACTATGTATGATAGGACGACCAGCCTTGTGATCAATCTTGAGCCAATCCATAGAATAACGCATTTTTCTACCTGAGCCTATAACATCGTAGGTCCTCTTAGCTACAAGGGCCAAGAGAAGAATACCATATGAGAAAACATCACAGGTTTGTCCCCTGATTCCTGTCATACACATGAAGCAAATAATGAAATGAACCCCATCACAGTTGCAAATTCAATATATTGACTGACACGATAAAACTGTAGTACAAATTGAGTAGGATGATAAGATGACGCACCTGTTCGTGCATAGTGAACATCACAAAAAAAAGGTGACATATCAACAAAATTTTTTGCGAAATTCATTTCGCCAATTATACCACCACTCAACAGCCCGAAGTCAACTAGCAATGGGTTACATTTCTAGGTAACAAAGAAGTGAATTAGACAAATTGCCAAAAGGTGCTAATGTCAAATAAAGAACAGTGTAAGCATAAGATTCATAAGGAAATGTCAAAATGAAGACATATAACCACAAGAAACATTAAACTAACCTCATCAAGCACTATATGAGCAGCATCAATATTGAAGACCAAATACCCTTCATTGTGCAGGTAGTCAAGGAGGTATGCAAACTTGCGTGCTATATCAATGGTTTCATACCAGGAAACATCTTCTGCAACATGAATTCATACAATAATAACATTCGACAGTACTGCAAGGAAATAACTTTGTTCGTATTCAAAACTTTCATGAACAAAAAAAAGGATATGTGGACTGAATACGGGAAGCAGTAGAAGCTTACAATTTAGTTAGAAGATTCTGATGACAAACAAATTCAAATAATAAAAAACATATAGAGGAATCAATCAAAAAAACCTCGCTTAATGTAATTGTCCAACGTCTCACGTGGATCAAGGTCATATACAATGGCTTTCATTTCACCTTCACAACAGTACCCAATCACTTTGGCCATAGAAGCCTTGGTGTGTCACATCTGAATGCGTGAGAAAGCTTACTTCTTCCTGCAATCCAAAACATGCTATTAGTTAGTAGGCATACGCAAGGACTTGGAAATCAAAATTTTATCCAGTGTCATAACATACAAGAACCATCCTGTACTCTTCATCCCACAACACCAAACGATCTGATTTCTCATCCCATATCTTAATTGTCACAGGTCGTGATCCTACTGCAGTCCCTTCTTGTGCCATCCTTCCTCGGTACAATTTGCCAAACTGAGTATTTCCAATCAAGTTTTCTTCCTTGAAGTTCTCAGTGTACAAGATCATGTCCTCGGAACAAAATAACCTCACCTTGTTACTGTCTATATGCAGAGGTTCTGCAAATAAGTATAGAACATTATGACATACCCAAAAAAAAAAAAGGAACAATTAAAATAACAATAATCTTACAGTTATCCATTTTCTTCTAACACCACTACATTTAGTTAAATAACGAACGTGAAGAAAAAAGCCTGCTCACAGGATTACTAGTCTTTGGTTTGCACAACCAAAATATTTATCCAATGTTCTACAAGAAGGTCAAAAAATAAGAAATTTTATTAAGAACTACGCACAAAAGAATACGAATATTTCCTCAGGGGTAGAGGGAATTGCATGCATAGAGATTCAAAAAAGAATCAATCTGATCAGGTGATAATCTTTATGGGTATCCCAAACAATTATTAGAAAATTGACCAACTACATATCTTTATTTTGTGAAGTGTGATCCATGTAATGAGGGTAATGCAATTCCAATCAACAAAGAATGGTGAATAAATTCATATGAATTAACAGACTAACGGGAAGCCTAATACCACACAGGAATATAAACTGCAACTCATGTGAAGATGGTAAAAAAGACAGGAAGGGTCAGTTTGAAACTCTATTTGAACACCAATGATAACCATATAAGCATAAAATTGTTTGAAACAAAATTAGAACACGAGTACCAATACAAGAACATTGACGATTCCAAACACCTAAATTGTCACTATGCCAGAGATGAGAAGTATGCCAAAGATGAGAAGAATCCAATTAAGGCCTCGATGCATCTAAAAGATATTTTTTGCATTCAACTAGTTGCCAAGGGCGGGTTCATAGCAAGTAAAATGAGCAATGAACCAGTTCGCTCATCAATAATAATTAGAAGTGAGCATGAACTTTTAGACTACTTCCAGTAAGATGATCAAGTCCAATATTTACAATTGCAAAGCTTGTGATGCATCTACCCACAAATGATAGATATTCTATGATACATTCGAGGAACCTTATTGCTTAATTCAACAGCCTATTCTAATGAAAATTACTGCAAATCCCTGTTATATAGGCAGAGAATATCATCAGATCCTCAAAACCTATTCAGCCTCAAATTCGAGAAAATCCACCTCTTTTACCCATCTCGAGTACAACCCCTTAATCACTAAAACGAAACAATAAAAAAAAAAAAGAAAAAAAGACCAATTTGCTAAAAACGGAAAATATATAAATAATAATTGGAAACCAAAAAAAAAAGAAAAAAAAAAAAAAGAGGCATATGTCACGAATTTGCAGAAAAGTTAGTCAATTAAGACATACTAAGGTGAGTGGCTCTATCAGGGAGCGGAATCCTATCAATATCAACATCTGAATCAGAGCTCGAATAGGTCTCAATTTCATCAAGAGAGAAGCCGCCTGCAGTGCTCGATCCTGTGTTGGACGATTTTTTGAACAGATGCCCCGAATCAGTCAATTCCTCCTCAACCTTCCTTTTGGGCCCGACTGAACCTTCTTCCTCCATCATCACACCACAATTCGAGAATGACGTAGGATTTTCTTCGCGCATACGATCTTTTTTCTTTTCTATTGGTATTGGGGTTCATTCTCGAATATATAGCTGTACTTGTTCGTGAATTTGATTGGACATTTTGGTCGATTACGAGTTATTTCCACTTTGAACTCCATGATTCTTAGCGTTATTATCGTTTTAGTTTTTAACCATATTTATTTTTTATTTTTTACCTTTAGAGTTAAGAGTCAAATCTAATATTATTTGATTTTTAGATAAAATAATATTTTTATTCTCAAATAATTGATATATGAACAAATTTTGTATGACACATAAAATATTTTATTTTATTTTTTATAAATAAAGTTGATAAATTTTTAGACATGATGATAAAAGACGAAAATTTGTTGAATCATACCAACAAAATTAAACAAAAAGGAAAAGAATAAATTAGTTAAACATGAGAAGGTTAAAAAAAAAAAAGAGGGAGACTGAGATTTGTAAAAATATAATCTTTATTTAAACAAAGTTATAAAGGTGTTTTTGTCGAAAGGAGCACCAATGCTAAGTTTGATTTAAAGAATAATTTCATAAACCTCCCATAAGATTTACGTTAATGAGTACCACTTAGTATCCTAAATTTTTAAAAATATCACTTACCTTTCTTCTTTTGTTAGTGGTCCCATTATGAGTACTAAAATATGTGAAATGATGTTTATACCCCGAGTATTTTTAGTCATATTACGAAATAAGCAGGATAATTTCCAAAACCTCTCGTAAGATTTTTGACAATTTTCATTTGATGCCTTTTAGGTTTCTAACAAATTCTTGTCAACCTATTTACAAAAATATGTACTTAGAATTAATTTTTACTACATAAAAACACACGCTTATTATAATGGAATAAATAGTACTATTAGTATTTTGTTTCGGATAATCACAAATGCGTAAATGAAAAAAATGTATTCTCTCAATAAATTTTTGGATTAACTAATTTATGAAAATATTATAAAATTTAATGTGTTTGTATGCATCAGTTTGAGTAAAATTTAGAATATGTTGAATATGTCCAACACATCATATAATATACTAATAAATAAATATGACTAGTACTATTTTGTTTAAAAATCAAAAACTCAAAATTGAGAATTGTATTTCCCTTTTTTTTTTGTGTAAATTTATGTACAAAAATGTGTGGATATGTATGTGCTTGTGTGTGTCGATTTGAACATAAATATGAAACACGTAAAAGTCCAGAGCATATATTATAAAAACAAATGTGATTTGTATTTGTATAAAAAATCACAAACTCATAAAATAAAACTAAATGAATTTTTTGATAAATTTTTTTTTCAACTTATTGACTAATAATTAGGAATGCATTAATGTGCTCCTACGTCTCGATTTGAATAAAAATCTAGAACACGTAGATATACACCATATATAATAATAAAATTATTTTGGTTATTTTGGAAACCACTAACTTGTAAATTGAAAAATAATTAAAACTCTATATATAGTAAGATATGGTTTTTGATATTAATTGATGAAAGACATAAAAAGTTAATGGCCCAATGTTATTCGTTAATAGTTATTTTACACGTCCCATTTTTTTCCTTTTTCTCCAACCATTCTAATTAATAAAAACTTTGTACCAGGGGTAAAAATGGAGGAACAATAGTCTCTCTACTTAAATCAATTTTATAATGGAAGGGGTTGACAATGTTACAAAAAAGTTCAAATTGGGGGAGTTAAGTGATATTTTTTCACTAAAGTTTGAAGGTACTAAGTGATATTAGTATAAAACTCAGGGGAGGTTTCTGAAATTATTCCTTGATTTTATGGAAGAATTTAAATACCTACAAAATAATGTTAAGGACTAAAAAAATAACGACTCTAAACGTTAAGGGGATAAAGTGAAATTAAACAATTATATATTTATATGTTGGGTCATTGCTAACATAGCCCTTTGTATCTCTTCCATTTTATCAAGGATTAATTGCAATATGTAACCCTAAACCATCACTAATTTGTAATTTACTACTATTCATTTTTACATTTTAGTGCCTTATACTATTGATTTTTGGAACATTGCTCAAATAGATTGAAAACCTATAAAATCTTCAAACTATTTTTTTGAGACTTTAATACATCTAATTTGCGTTTAATTACTTAAATACTTTATTCATCTATAAATATCAAAGTTTTTCATTAAAAAAAGATATCAAAATTTGTTAATGCTTAACTGATTTCAGCAGTGGGCCAAAAATTGATATTATATGGCCCTAAATTGCTAAAATTGATGGTTTAAGAGGCAATTTACCAAGAGCATATTGCAATTAACCCTTTAGAAAATAAAAAATTGGCCGATGTATGACTCTTTCAAGAGAAAAACAGAAGTTCTGTATTTATGTATAAAAAACTTATTGAATTTCAACAAAAAAATTATTATCACACTTATTATTTACAAAATAAAAATCATTAGAAAAAGCAACCCCAAATACCATTTTTAGAAAGTGTTCTACTAGTGCGAAAAATTGGTTTAGTATGGAACGTCCTTAATTGAAATATTAATGGAATGGTATCAACTTATAAGATGTGGTACATGTAAGACAAAGTGGTTGGTGAAAAATGAATTTAGAAATAATTTCAATAATAATCTGGAATCTCAAAAAATACTAAACGAACTCCAAAATATAAATATTGAGAAATGTTTAAAATATGAAAAATTTTGGCTTCTGCTAAAATTAAACTTTACTGACAATGCTTATAGTTTGTTTAATATTATTGAAATAATAGAAGCCAAATTTTTAAAATTTTTCTTTTACTATCAATGCTTTAAAAATTATTAGTAAAAAAATTAAAACTTCGAAAATCTAGTGACTAGTAAAAGCTCATTTTTATAGAAGCTAATTTTTTTATATATATTTTTAAATATTTCTAGAAATTTTGATGATATTTGAAATTCCTATAATATTATTTCAAATTGTATTATTTTTTCGCCTTAGTAGAACACGTTGCATAAGTTGCATTCTAAGTAGACGTTTTAATTTTTTAAATTTTGAATTAAACCAATACAAATTCCACCGAATGGATCAAACTGAAAATGATTGAAAGATAAAGATAAAATGGTAATTTATATTATCAATTTAATGGTTGCGTTGTGAGTCACGTGAAAACTTCCTTTGGCTTGACTCAGTTTTTATTTTTTTATTTTTAAAGGTCCTATATTAGTCAATTATTTTGAACATAAGGGATTTAAATTTGTAGGCATCGACAGATACCGGATCACATTGCACATCTAAAACCCCAAATATAAAAGGCCAAATGCTAATTTTTACTTTAATTGAATTAGGATTAGGAATTACTCCCTTCTTCGTGAATTGTTCGACACTTTTTAAGATTTGGAATTTTTATGCAAAGTAATATAGAAGTGATGGTTTGGTCATCTTTTGCCTATATTGCCTCGTCTCTAGAGTATAAGTTGTTTGCGATAGTTGAAACATGAGAATGTGGTATGTAAAGGTAACTTGCTTATAGTTTCAGAGACTTAAATGAGACGTGAAAGCCACACACATCTGGTGGAGTGGGTGTAAAGTTAGTAGGCCCAAGTTTTTGTAAGGGTAGTGGGAGGAAATTCCTATACCATACTTGAGTGTGACAATAATTTGGAGCAACTCAAACTTTTAATGTAACGATGAGAGTAGGTTGATAACATTTAATTCCACTTTTACCTCACATTTATAGTTAATTTATAGTTCTTCCATCAAATTTTTTGTCGCTCAAACAATTGTACTTTGATTACAATTGTGTTAGTATTTTTCTTCCAATTTTACTGTTCGGAATTTGAATTTTTAATTTGAATATAACAATTCATAAGTTAAAGGGATAGACAAATTTGGAAAAATGGCGAAAAAATACTTTGGATTTGGAAAATTGACAAAAATATTGGGGTATTCCAAAATAAAAGGTATAATATTTTCAATTGGACGGGGAGTACGGATCATGGCTAGGCTGTTATTGCTCCTTTATTTTAGTTATGGATGAAAAAAAATACTATCACAGACAAAAAAAGAAAAAAAAAACAATAAAAATGAATATAAATATATAAGGCAACGGAACTATCGTAGTATTTTTTTATTATTTTAAACTCACTTAATTCCTTTTGGAACATACTATAGTACATTTTTTTCGGGCCAACTAATAATGTAGTATACTAGTGATGTGGTATATATCTATCTACCTATAAGATAAAAAGAGATCTCCCAACACTAAGCGAACTCTATTTCTTTGCGACATGAACATCAAATTCAATGATGTTCCTTGTTTTGCCTTGGCTGGAATAAAACATGGCTTGTAAATTGTGATATTGACCTTTTTTACCTTTAGTACTATTACACACATTGACTAAATAGTTGGTAACTTTGAATGGACTTTATTGTCATTACAAATTATACTAACTATTGAACCCTTCAGACTAAAACATATAACCCAAATAGTAAGGTAAGGGTTCATTTGTCAGATAATAGAATCCAAACAATCCATCCCTATATCTTATCTCAATGCGGAGAACTATCCCAAATTTTTCGCTAAAAATTCGGAGACCTTAGACCATAAGATGACTATCGAGTACTGACTACACACTAACTATCCGAATTTTCTTCTCTTTTTCTTCCCTCACACTCTTATCTTCTCCCTCTTCCCTCTCTGTCCTCACCCATAAATTAACCAATATCATCTCAATTACACAATCCTTTCCTCCCAAAATTTGTAGTCAATCAATAGGCTATGATGATCTTTCTTATTTGCAGGAGCTTAAAGCACAGAACAATAGATTGGGACGTAGCATGGTGGGGCAACCTTGATGGCATTTTGAGAGAGGTTTCCCCTTGAATGCAACTGGGTTTACAGCCATAACTATGTCCTTGTTTTTCCCATTTTTAATGAATCCAATCCTTCCATTGTAGCTCTAGATCTGTTTCTGATGGAAAAGGATTGCAAATATTGAGTAGGAAACAAATATTTTAATGGAATTTGGGGATATCAAAACCTACAAAATTTGAGGCGTGTAAAACACTTTCCTTAAAGTTTTGATTGCCCCTACTATGATCAATAGTTTGCACTTGGGTTAATAGCAATCTACCTTTAGGATACAATAAATTTTTGAAGATTTCTAATAGCAAGAATCAGAAATCTTCCCAAGAACAATGTATAAGGAGAGATAGATTTTTAATGATAATTGTTATTTTGAATTAGTGGGTATGATTCCTTTTATAGAGATGGAAGTGCAGAAAAATCTATTGGAATAAACCTTTTCAATATATGGAATACATCTCTTGCAACCAAAAGTTGCAACTTCCTCTATTTTGCCCAATTTTCAATTTCTAACAATAAAAATTGCAGGGCGAGCACACATGCGCACAATGTAGCAGCGCATTTGTGCTGAACAATTTTTGTCATTGCCTTCAGCGCACATGCACTGCCATGATTTTTTTTTTAATTGCAACTTATACCCACTAACTCTTTTGAAATTATTTTATATTTACAAACTAAATATCTACATTCCCCCACTTAGTTTGTAATATAAATAGCTACTCATTATCTCCTTTTAACATCATCCATAAAGAAAAGTGATTTTCGTCTTAAACTTTTCTGTAGTGTAAATAACTCACTAAATCTAATCAAATCAAGGTGGCATGGTTTGTTTAAACCATGATTTTAAATTGGACTAGAATTATCACACACATGAACTTGTTAAACTTATACATATATTCACAAAAGTAGTTTAGCACTGTTAGCGGCCATGTGCTCTATCCTAATTCATGATCATGTACAAAAGAGAACCCTAAAACTTTTGTTAGAAGTGGAAACACTTCTAATGATCATATAGGTGAAATCTTTTCAAACTTTTAATATTAAAAGCACAATAAGATAATTTCATTAAGAGTACAAATATTTATATACTCAATCTTCCCACTTAAGGGTTACCATTTGCACTAACAATATGGAATGGTATACACACAATTTTAGTGTTCACAACTACTTATTAGCAATTTGTTTTTACCTTTAAACCTTTTAATCTAGTGGTAATGCTAGAATAAAGGTTGGGTTACCGTTGCTAGTAGTTTTAGATAAAGGGTTTCAATCCTATCCCCAATGACGTCGTTTTCACCAAATCTCTCGCAAGAAGTTTAGTCAACGGATCTGCTAAATTGTTGTATGTCCTCACATACACAAGAGTTACAATGTCATTATTTAATAACTGTCTGTTATAAATATGCCTTAGACTTATATGTATTGTATATTTTATTCAATGATCTATACATTGTGGCTTCACTATCACAATTCAAAGCAATGGTTGGCATTGGTTAAGGCCAAAATTTAATGTCTAATAACAAGTCTCTCAATCATTCCGCTTCTTTACAAGATGAGGCTAAGGCTATGAATTCAGCTTCCATTGTGGAATGAGTCATGAAATTGCTCCTCCACCTAACATAAAAATCCACCCGCTTGTAAAGTTTTTTATCACTAATACTAGTAAACCAACTAGCATTAGAATACCAATCAAGCACAGATGGAAAATTATTGTAGAAAAGTCCTAAATCTTTAGTTCTTTTAATATAACCAAGGACTCTCCCAATTGCTTTCCAATGATCAGTACCATGATTTTTAGTATATCTAGATAAGCTACATACAACAAAAGAAATATCTAGCCTTGTACAATTCATTGCGTAAATCAAACTCCCTATTACACTTGCATATTTCAGTTGAGCAATAGGTTGGCCAGTATTCTCACTTAATTTAAAGTTGGGGTCAAAAGAAGTATTTGTTTCTTTCACATTTAAATGTTGATTGTATATACTTGTCCAAGATTTTATCAACATAATGTGTTTGACATAAAGCATAACCCCCACTATGCCTTTTAACTTTAATCCCTAGAATAGTATCTACCTCTCCAAGATCCTTCATTTTGAATTGAGCAGATAGATACTTCTTAGTTTCAATTGTACCCTTGTAAGAAGTACTAACAATTAGCATATTATCTACATATAGACAAATAATCACACCATAGTCTTCAATAAATTTAGAATAAATACACTTATCAGCATTATTATATCTAAATCCATTAGAGAGTAAAGCTGATTCAAACTTTTCATGCCATTGTTTGGGTGCTGGTTTTAAACCGTATAGAGATTTAACTAGTTTACAAACTTTATGTTCATTTCCTGGTAATGTTAAACCTTCTAGTTGTTCCATATATACTTCTTCATCCAAGTCACCATTTAAGAAGGCTGTTTTAACATCCATTTGAGGTACACAGAGATTATAAATGGAAGCTAATGACATTAGTACCCTAATGCCATATAATCCTTGCAATAGGTGCATAGGTGTTAAAATAATCAATTCCTTTATTTTGTCTAAAACCTTTAACTACAAGTCTTTCTTTATAAGTTAATATGGATCCATCAATGGCATACTTCTTCCTAAACACCCATCTACAACTAATAGGTTTAGAACCAGGAGATAAATCCACTAAAATTCAAGTATTATTTGATAATATTGAGTCCATCTCATCATTTATAGCTTCTCTCCAAAATGTTGCATCTCTTGAAGTCATGGCTTCACTAAATGATTTAGGATCATCTTCTACATTTAATAAGATTAGCATCTTATTAAATAAACGATCTCTATTGCCTTCAACTAAGAAAATAATAATTTGCAAAGATATGAAATCAGAAGACAAATGTTTTTCTTTCCTTTGTCTTTGACTTCTTCTAAGATTAGAAGGGGTATCAATTTCCTTTCTTTTGTTACTAGAAGAAGGATCAACATTTGGAGTCGGTTCTTGTGCTTCAATTGGATCCGTACATTAACAGTTGAATCTTTAAGAAATTTGTTCTCAAAAAATTCAATATCCCTTGATTCAATAATGATATTAGAATCAATGTCAAGTAATCTATAAGTTTTAGATTTTTTAGCATAGCCAAAAACACACTTTTATGTGCTCTTGGTCCCAACTTTATCCTTTTATTATCCGAGACTCTATAATAGGCTATACATCCCCAAACTTTAAGATAAGTTAAGTTTGGTTTTCTCCACTTCCTCATTTCATGTGGTGACACTTCAGTCTTGAGAGACGGAATTCAATTATGTAAATGACAAGCAGCCAACAAAGCTTATCCCCACAAATTCTTTGGCAAACCAGAACTTAGGATCATGGTGTTAATCATGTCCACCAAAGTTCTATTCTTTCTTTCAGCCAAACCATTTTGTTGTGGAGTGTATGGTGCACTTGTTTGGTGTATAATATCATTTTGTTCACAAAATATTAAGAATTCGGTATAAAAATATTCACCACCTCTATCATTTCTCATAATATCTTGATTTTATTATCTAATTGATTTTCTACAAGAGATTTATAAGATTTAAATATATCAAATGCTTCATCCTTTGCTTTCATTAAATAAACATGCACATATCTAGAGCAATCATCAATGAAAGTGATGAAATATCTATTACCACCTCTTGTTAGAAAACCATTTAATTCACAAACATCCAAATACACAAGTTCTAATAATTATGTATTTCTTTCAACTTTTGGAAAGTGCAACGTAGTGATTTTTTATTGAAAGCATGTTTCACATTTCTTCTCAAACTTGTCTTTGATAGATATTAACCCATGTTTAGACATAAAATAAAGTACTTTATGATTAACATGTCCTAATCTACCATGCCATAAAGAATAAGAAGAATCCACAATATAAACTGAAACATTGTCTTTATTGATATTTAGTTAAAACATGCCGTCACAAGAGTAACAATTTCCTACAAATACACTATTCTTGGACAAGATAACTTTGTTTGACTCTAGTACATTATACTTTCAGCCATTTCTTATTCAATACATCGGCTGATACAAGATTTTTCTTAATTTCTAGAACATGAAGTACATTCATTAACACAAGCTTCTTGTCGAAAGTGAATTGTAACTCTACACTTCCCTTGCCATGAACTTTGGCTGAAACATGATTAACCATGAGTACTTCATAGCCATCAGAAACATCTTCGTAAGTCTTAAATTGAGACTTATCGTTGGAGATATGTACGGTTGCACCAGAATCATACCACCAATCATTTCGTTTGGTTGAAGCTGCCACATTCAATTCAGAAATCATACCAATGTGACAATCAGTTACCATTGCAACAATTTCAGCTTTTTTTTCAACCAAATTTTCTTTAGGGGCATTATTTTTCTTTTGTTTTTTGTTGAAATTGCACTCATTCTTATAATGTACTTTCATGCCGTAACTGTAACATATTCTATTCTTTTTGAACTTGTCCATAGAATTAGTATTTTCAAAAAATTTTCTTTTAGAACTTCTGATTTGACTCTTATTCTCATCAACAAAGTTCACTTTTGAAACAAGTTCTAAATCCTTCTTATGAAAATTTCTAGTATTTTCTTCAATTCTCATATGTTTCAAAACTTGATCAATTGTTAAAATTTTAGTAGTATGAAACATTTTTTTTTTTTTGGATAATCATTCCAACTAGAAGGCAATTTTGCAATATTTTCCCCCATTTGCATTGACTCTGAAATTTCAACACCTAGATCTTTTGACTTTGAAACAACAATTTGAAAGTCATGAACTTGATCCAAAATAGAAGAAAAGTCAACAATTTGAAATTCAAAATATTTCTTAATAAGAAATTTGTCCACACCTTGTTTTTGTTTAGTATATTTGTATTCCAAGGAAGCCCAAATTTCTTTTGGAGATTTGACCTTTGTAAAAAGATCATAAACACGGTCAGAAAGAGTATTGAGAATGTGACCTCTACACGCGATCTCATCCTCCTTCATTTTCTCACGTTGTGACTTGAGTTCCTTCGAATAATGCACCAATGGTTGGTGCAAGAATTTCAGGTAATGCAGGATCCAAAACATATGCAACTTTTAGTGTAGTGAGAAAAAACATCATTTTGTCTTTCCACTAGTTGAAATTTGTTCCGGTTCCATCAAGACGGTCTAATTTGACGAAATCTTGATTCATCACTTTGAGGGCAGACTCACCACTTATTTTCATGGTTACTCAAATTCAAAACCTTAAGATTGTTGGAAAAGGATGGCAAATATTTAATAGGAAACAAGTATTTTAATGGAATTTGGGGATATCAAAACCTACAGAATTTAGGCGTGTATAACACTTTCTTTAAGGTTTTGATTGCCCTTATGATCAATAGTTTGCACTTGGGTTAATAGCAATCTACCTTTAGGATACAACAAATTCTTGAAGATTTCTAATAGCAAGAATCAAAAATCTTCCCAAGAACAATGTATAAGGAGAGATAGATTTTTAATGATAATTGTTATTTTGAATTAGTGGGTATGATTCCTTTTCTATAGGGATGGAAGTGCAGAAAAATCCATTGGATTACACTTTTTCAATCTATGGAATACATTTGTTGAACCAAAAGTTGTAACTTCCTCCATTTTACCTATTTTTTAATTTCCAATGATCAAAATTGCAAGGGCGAGCGCACATGTGTGCAGTGTAGCAGCACATGTGTGCTGAACAATTTTTGTCACTGCCTTCAGCACACATGCGCTACCACTGTACAACACATGTGCACTGAAATTGTTTTTTTAATTGCAACTTACACCTACTAACTCATTTGAAATTATTTTATATTTACAAACTAAATATCTACAGTTTCTTCATAAGTTTTTTTCTCTAATTTTATCTTGAACTAGAGAATTATGGAGGTTTTTTTATGTTGTATCTTCTTCTTTTTTTTTGGAAGAAAATATACTAAGCTGCTTAGTTTCTAATGATTTTGTGTAATTTTTTTGTACTGGTTTTCTCATTATAGAGACTCTTACTACTTTATTCTGGTTCTAACTTTTCAATTCTTGGTCTCGTAACCTTTCTAGTCCTTCATGGTAGATGATATTGCCACAACAAATTTAAACTAATGACTATTACAACCTTAACAAGCCAAAATGGGTTCTCTTTTCCACCAATTGTTCTAGATCCAACTGTCTCTTTTCGTCTACAACTTGCCGGCTTCTTCTTCTTCTTCTAAATCTCAAATAGAAAGTTTATTTTTCCCCCATATAGTATCCATCTTTGAAGTTAAAATAAAACTAGCAAATCGAGCAAATAGATCCCAATACTACAAATCCCTACCATAAAATGTTTAGTTTAACCCAAATAACTCACACTATCAACTTTTTTCTGGCAAAGAATGATCTTTGATGCATAAAGCAACAAATGGTAGCTGAGATGGAGCAAAAGTTGCAACTTTGAAGGAACAAGAAAAAAATGTACTAGCTTTTATGACTTTTGGTATCTTAGGTTTCGTATAGCTTCTTCTTCAGTTACTTGTTGATCTACTCAATCTCTGATATTGAAAACAACTTTTTTCTCGAGACAAGGGAAAAAGATAGAGAGGATGGAGTTGGCGGTGACGATTTATATAGTGGTGGAGGAGAGGGTGAAGGTAGTGGTTTGCCGGCGGAAATCAGTTATTGACTATGGGGCTAAACAATTGATTAATGAAGAGAGAGAATGCTTATGGCGTGGGACTGGTGAATGATTTAGTGGGGAAGATGTTGACTTGGTGAGAGCCACTTTGGTATTTCGAAAAAATATAGCCGTAGTAATATCATTTGCCATTATAGCTGTTGAGTTGGTGAGAGCCACTTTATTTTGTATTTAGCCACATGTATATTTGAACATTTTTTGTAGGTGTTAGTCAAATTAGGCCTAGATTGTTGCTAAGCCCCTTAAAAAGGTTATTGTTGCTGTCTAATGCATACAAATTTTTTTGCTTTTTTGGTTGATTCATATTCAATTTTCAATAGAATAAAATACAAAAAAAAAAAAAAAAACCCCTTTTGGTATCTCAAATATTCACTTTACCATTTTATTGTGTATAAAATATGTACATAATCCATTGTGTTTCAATTTATTTTTTATTTTTTACAAAATTGACAAAACTGTCAAAACTAACCAATTTTTATTAGCATGTGCCTATTATACATCTAGAATTGTTTAAAAAAATTTAACATTAAAAGAATACCTAAGTTGACATTTTTACCCTAGAAAAATCTAACCCATTCCCAAATGAATATAATAGATATTCAACTTCCAAATAAGAATGAGATAAAGAATATCAAACCACTCCCAACCAAGCTACATCTAGTACTCTTCAAATCTGAGGTGAGGCAATATCCTTCTTGTACAAGAGACAGAATCAGACAACCCAGATCTACCACTCTCTTCTTCTCTTCCAGCTCAATCTTACCACCCCTTCTATCCCGACAGCCACCCCAATCCCCATCGTTACCCACAATCTCCTACCCATGATCAATAACAAAATTTAAAAAAAAAAATAGGAAATTTGACATCCAAGGAAAATTTGGTAAGAGTCTACAATTTTACTTTACATTCTCCAAATAGAAAACTAAGAAAGGGATCAAAAGGACTTGATGAATTTAGCATGGTATTTGAAAGGTTAAGTTCTACCCAATCTTTACATTAGTAAATGATATAGACAGGATTTTATAAAAGGATCGAGATTCAGAAGACAGGGCCGATAAAATGGAATGAATGACCACTCGATAACATGAATAGGGGCTTTGATCAACTCCAAAGCATCTCCACTAACACAGTAACACAAATGCAACACGGTCATATGATACTCAATAATATTCTCTTGTGGACATCATCGTCTAGATAGTTGGACATGGATAATTAGATTTATATTGATTTTAATTTTTTTACTCATGTTTTTCTTCTTTTTAATTTGTTTTTGAGGGATTATTTTGTGAATTAATTGATTATTTTGTAGGGGTGGCAATTGGGGAGAAAAAGGGAGGATAGGGAAAAGTTGTGTGGCTAGGAATAAGGAGGAGAGGTAGCAATAGAGGTGGGGCGAGGGGTGTTGACGGATCTAGGAAGGTGGGGATGGTGCTGTGTGGGAAGGAAAGGGAAGAGTTTAGGATTTTTTTTTATTTTCAATTTGACCCCACTTTCTTTTTAATTGAATCCTAAAACTTTGTGATCTCTTTTTCATTTTTAATTTGAACATAAAACTTTATCAAACACTTGAACTGGTTTGGGCATTTATGGCATTTCGTAAGTATTAGTTTTGACAGTTTCTATCCATTTTGTAAAATAACTTGAAGCACAAGAGGTTAAACGTACATTTGATAAACATAGTGAGGTAAAGTGCCTATCCAAGATACCATAAGGGCATTATTTGCTTAATATTACCCTTTTTAATAAGGGTTAAAAGCAAAATGCCCCCTCCAACTTTCACCTAAGTTGGAAATTGCCCCCTAAACGATTTTTATGGGCATTTTACACTCTTGACATGTAGTCAACTACCTAAATACATAATTCCATTAACTTTGATAATTAAAATGACCATTGTACCCCTCAATACATTAGTTTAGTGAAATGCCATCTTTGGCAAAAATTGCAGTTTATTCCCTTAAGCTATTTAACAAATATTTAACCCCATCATACATGTTTTGTAACAAAATTATCCCTACTATTTTAACTATTCTTTTTTTTTTTTTCACCTTTGCCATTTATTTATTCTCTTTGTTCTTCATTTTATTTTTTCTTGTCCTTTTGCCATAATTAAACAATTATATTACTTTTAAAATTTTATCAACTATAAGATATGATTTTTACATGCCTCTTACAATTTAATTTCTAAATTAAACATGCATTATAATAAAAAAGCAATAATTTATTTCAATACATCATTTACAAGTAATGAATTATTAATACTAATTATCTTTTAATAAAGATGATCTACAGCGATCTCCACCTACCCCCTTGACCTAGGCCACAAGGAAAGTGTAGTCTTCCATTTGGGCTATATTTCATTGTCATTATTAATAAAAAAATAAAATTAACAAATAAACAAAGTACAAAAGAAAAATCTCAAAACTTTAAAAAATTTTATTCTAAGCATACAATAAAAATTGTGTATCTAGAGTCAGTTAGCATATTTTGACCAAATTTAATGTATTCTTGTGTTAAGCAATTGTAATATTTTGTTATGCTTTATTGTTTTTAACCTAGAAATAAAAAATTCCACATGAGTTCTCGTTATATATTAAGAATAAATTTTAATTTTTTACTCAGTATTTTATTTTGTTGAGTTTGTTTGTAAGTTTATTATTAATAAATAATCACAAATATGTTAAAATAAAATCATGCTGCTTCTATTATAAATTATCTTAATTTATAAATTAAATTATCTAGGCATATAAGTTCAAATTTGGAGCTTCAAATTAATGTATAATTAAAAGGGTTAATTGCACTTTACCTCTTTCAACTTTAGCGTCACTAACAGTTTAGTCCTTAACGTTATGTTTTGAACACTAAAGTCCTTGGACTAACGGTAACTCTAATGCTGTCTACAATGTTTGCTAAATAGACCAATATAAGTTTTAGTTAATAACACTTTACCCATGAAACTTTAGTCTCACTAACACTTTAGTCCCTAGCATTATATTTTGAACATTTAACCTCCTTTATTTTGTCAACTCAATATTTTGACCATTCTATTCTTCTTCTTTTTTGTTTTTTACTTTCATTTGCTTTCCATTCCTCCAATAACTACTGCTACCAACAAAAACAAAAAATAATTTGTTTTATTTATCTTTTTCCTTTTAAAAAAATTCCTTTTATTTTGATTGGCCTAAATAATTTTTAAATAAAAATTAATTCAAAATTACAAAACTTATTAGTTTATCTTTATATTTAACCAAATTTCAACTTAAAGAAGTCATTTTAATCAAGAGAAGTGAAACTGTTATAATTGATCATCAGTTGCAAAGATATATTCTTAAAAATTATGTCAGCCAGATTTTGTTATCTTCTTAAATTTATCTTGGCCAAAAGAATCATAAAAAATGATGAATTATACTTCTAATTATCTATCATGTCAGTTTCTACATGAATAAGGTCTAATCCTCATAAAATTTGATTCATTAAACAAAAAAAAAACAAAAAATAAAGATTAGAATAGAATAGGGGTAAATTGGTCAAAAAATTTAGTTGGCATAACGGAAGGACTAAAGTGCTCAAAAGATAATGTTAGGGACTAAGGTATTATTGACGCTAAAGTTTAATGGTTAAAGTGTAATTAACCCTAATTAAAACTACTAAAATTATTTAATAGTTTGAGGATAAGATGGGCCATATTAGCCTTTTTTTTTCTTTTTTTTCTTTTTTGTAATTTGAGCATATGCATATTAAAATTATTAGGGGGCATTTTTCAAATCTTGTGAAAGTTGCTAACGAGGAGGCATTTTACTTCTAGCGCAAAAGGCATTTTTGTCCAAATAATTTAAATATTAGAAAAAAAAAAGCTGTTAGTTTTTAGATGGAAGTTGGTTATATGGTGCAAAATCCATATTAGAATTGTTGAATGGTGTATCTTGCAACTCGGATAGAAGTTGGAAGGCGCATTTTGCTTTTAACCTTGTCAATAAATAAAAAAACTTTTCTGGTTTTTTGAAAATTGAGTTGAAATTAAGAATTTTGACTCCATTTGTTTACTTTTAAGAAATTCAAAGTTTAGGTTTATCTCATGTGTTTCTTCTACTTTTGTAGTGGGATTTTGTGAGAAGAAGCTTCTTGATTACAATATAAGGTTCCATGATTTATTTTCAAAATGAGCTTGTTAAACCATTTTAAAAAATAAAAAAGAAAAAAGAAAAAGTCAACGTTCTTCACGTTTGCAACCAATTAAAAACAGGTAAGTAGTTGACGTGATGATTAAAGCCATGTCTATGCAAAAATCCTCTCTAATTCTCATATACTTGTATCTACCTAGTATATAAGAAAACATCCCATCTGATGAACTTTTCTCTAGTACTGACACGTAACTGCCTTCATTTGAGAGGATTGGTTACCTTCAGTAGGATTGAATTTTTCTCTTTCTACCAATATCTATGCTTAAGAAATTCAGTAGCCCAATAATAACTTTCCTAACTAAATTAGAATTCTATAGTTTGGCCCTTCATATTACCATTTATTGCATCCATCTTATACCCAAAAAGTTACAAACCCTTTGGTTCTTTTAAGTAGATATTAACTAAGGCTGACTTTAATTTCTTCAACCACAAAGTGAAGGGATTCTTAGAAAGCCATCTTCCAACAATACTTCCTCATGATTCACTCACAATTTCTCATTTGCCACAAACGATCATCATCTTTCTCTCACATAAACAAAATCATACACAAACGCAATCATTTTCCTCCATCTACTCATTGACCAACACAAGTACACACATGGAAAATCATCAATTTAGAACGTCACTTACAAGAATCTATTTTGAAAAAAAAAAGGAGTAATCTATAGGGGACAATTAAAAATGTTGCCACTGCAAATGTTCACCAAAATTGCTCTCAATTCTCTGTCCTTTTTATAAGACAAGTTTTTTGGGTAATTAAGCCTTTATGTGCTATTATTTTGAAGGAATTTGTTCATGTTTATTTATGAACTTTTCTTTTTTCTTTTTAGTCCAAAATACTATTCTATTCCTTTTTCTAATGATTGCAATCCAAGATAAAGAGAAGATTTTGGCTTGGATGTTAATCAAATTTGGTAAGAAATAAACGTGTTTTACATCCCACCCGTTGTTTGTTAAAATGTAAAGACAAAAACCACAAAAAAACTTGAAAACAAAAAGAAGATAGACAGGCACTCTTGGAGAAAAAAGAGGAAGGAACCTAGTTGATTTTCATTTTTGGTTCAAGGCTTAATCTTGTATTTTAAAAATGATTTAATGACTGGTTTATGTTACCTCTGTTTTATACTAGCGATACAAGGATCATTTTGCCATACATTGTGTATATGTTATTCTACCAATATAAGATTACAAAATATGGTAAAAGCATAGAAGAGACTGACTTATTATCATCAATCTAGCTAACAATGCAGAAAGGCCTAGATCTACTTCCATTTTCTTTCTTATTGCCCCTTTATACTTTATCCCTCTTCTCTTTTTTTTCTTAACAAACTTTTCCCCTTTCATTTGATGTTTGCAATTTCTTCATCTAAATTACCGACTAAAAGATTATTCATATTGCTTAGTTGTTGTACTTTACAGGTTAATCAAGTCTTGGAGCTTTAAGACTTCTGTGTAAAAATGCGTTTGATGCAAAGGTTATATCTTTTCCCTTTTCAAGTGATTAACACTATGAGTGTTGTCTATCCCATTTTCCTTGCTATTTGCTATAGTTTTGTTTCTCTCTTATGCTATTAAACCTTCTTTCCTTTCCAAATTGTCGTTCTTACATGGTTCAATCGTAAAGTATGAGTAATATTTGACTATTTTGTTGGTCTTCTGAAGAACACTAAAATGTTTCTTAGTTTAAATATCAGATTGTTCTATTTTACTCTGGTTATATTTGAAGGTTTGGTTTCTATTTTTGTTTAACCCTACTTAGGACAGTTTTTAGATTTTTGCCATGGTTTTTCTTCCCTTGAGTATATTGTTGATACTTTTCAGTGCTAATTCAATGTTTTGATGAATTTGTTTTGGTTTTGGTTTATTCTACACATAAATTGGTCCAATATTGCACTTCATTGCACTTTGTGGTGAGTCGACATTGGTATTTTTTCCACATTTTTTCCTTTTTAGTTTTCATTTTTGTATTCTTGTACAAACCTTGGTTCTCTGTTAATTGGTTGTAGCTTCATTTTTGTGATGTATATACTACAAGTTGAAGTGTGTTATTCTACTAAAAATATATATCTCTACTTTCTTGGGTTTAGTAGATTGCTTAAATAATTAAGACTGCTGAATAAGTATTACTTTTGGTATTAATTCAGGTTATTTTTTTCCTTTATTGTGCCTAATTTTTTATGAGTTTCTTTATTTCATCCTTGCCTGAGGATAAAAAAATATCACTTTAATTATTTCAAAAATTGAATTAAACTAAGTGACACAACTGAAGCAATCAATACCTAAATACTTGGTCCTTGCTTTTGAACTCAAGGAAATTGATGATTAGTTAAGTGCTTAAATTACAAAGTTAAATGTTTGCATTCTTTACTTCAAGTGGGGTGTCTTATTTTTATGGTATATATGATTAGACTACTTCATGCCCTATGGGGAAATTATGAATATTAACATTAAGCATATTCTTTTTAACAAAAGAATATACAAAAACTAACTTATATTCCATAACTGTAAAATTATATTTGTGCATGTCAAATTATACATTCATATCCTTGACTATTGAGAATGGCTAATTTGTTAAAATTATTCAACTTCTATTTAAATTTATTTTTGATAGCTGGAGTATACACTTAACTTGGGTTAGGGAATTTCATTATAAAGCATATAATAATCATTCTGCTCATCACTCCTGTTACGTCCTTGGATAGGCCAAGGCATATAAGGCTACACTAATAGAACCTTTTAACTACAATAAACGGTAACATAAAATAATACAAAATATCTATCTGGCATGCATAGGCCATTAACCTGAACCAATTGCAAGTTTAGAACTACAAGAAATTAGACACAATCTAGGTCAAAACCCTGCCCGACAATAGAATTGAGCCCCTCACTAAAATCCTAGATATTCTTAGAAGCTGCAAAATGTTAAACGAATGGGATGAACAGAACACATGTTCAATAAGTGGTTCAAATACCTATTTATTGAATGGAGTAGGCTACAATATACTAATCAATCATGCAAGCATTCTTCACATACGTCAGAACATTCCAAAAACATGCATAATATATCATATATGGCTGAACAAATATAGAACAGATAGCTCATAGTTTTAAAAGGGTCATTCGTCAGGTCTAACTATTAGGAACTTGCTAGACAAAGGGATCGAGACAAAGACATAATAGACATAAAAATAATGTTCTCTCCGAGTTACCAAGGTTCACTATGAGCCAAACATGCAACATGCAGTCATATCTCACACAAGTCACTATTATATTACATACATTAGTCATATACATATAGCATATCCCAAAAAGGCACACATATTCCATGTTCAACCTTTTTTTTAATCATAATATATTTGTAGATCGTAAAAGGATTTTCAAATGCATTTATAAAAGGAGTAGAATTACTTACCTCAGTCCATAACTGTACATCTATTAGCATCTTCATTCCCTAAATACAAACCATAACTTTTCAATCTAAAGGATACAATAAATTAGCAAGATCGCAACCTTGCTTCTTGAATGACATTTTTATAATCTAATAATTATACTAATATTCCATCATAAATCATATTTTAACTATCACAACTTATCAAAGCTCACAAGCACACAAGATAGAACAAATAATTCTAATATAAATTTTTATTAATCCAACTTATTCTCTAAACATAAATCATTACCAAAATATACCAATACATGTAGCAACTTCCAACAACTAATTTTCATTTGTTAGACCAAAGTATCCAATTGAACAATTCATGAACATAAAAGGAGGACAATTTGAACAAATTTCTAGATTAGGCATTGTTTAGTAAAATTAGTATATATTAAGATGTATAAATTGTATAGGTGTGATCTTTACACCATTAAAAAATATATTCAGAATGCTAAAACTTTCATTTGGGAGTATTCCCAAATTAATTCTCTAAAACATCTTAATTTAGTAACAAAATTTGAGAATTATGTTTTAGATTTGGAGATAGGTAGAGTTTAGGAAAACTATTGTATTTTAGCATATATAAAACAGCAAAATGCATACTTTATACCGTTAAATAGTGCTTTTAATCATCTATACATCATATGAGAAAGTTTACTCAGATTACTACTCTAAGATATCCTATAGTAGTCATGAATATATTAATCACATTAAGTGAACACTATTTTTGTATATTAGATCAGTTTCACAAAAATTAACATATATCAAGTTATAAAGAATGGATTACTATGTTATTTATGATTCTACAAAGAAGATTTAAAGGTCTACAAATCTTATGAAGAAATCAAATTCAGATTCGGAATGCAACATACTTAAAAATTACGAACAACATAGAACATATAAATTTTCGTGACAGATTTTTAGTCAATTTCTAAGGCTTACTATTATGAATCTACAGGTACCCATAACTTGATTTTTATATACAAAGAAAGCCTAGAAGTCTAGTTTCATTTAAAAAATGGCACACTAATTTGAGTTTTCCACGTTAATCTAAAGCCATTTTATTAAAGGTATGCTACTGTCTGCTTGAGTTCTAGTTACGGGTTTAAATTCTTAAAAAATTAGGGAAATTGCAACATGTAAATCATAGAAAATTATTAATACATCACACAATTTCTCAATATGTAAATAACTCCAATTTTCTAGGTTTATTTGTGAGAAAACAAGCCAATATGACATATATCATATAAATCATTGTTTGAGAATCGATAAATTCACATAAGCACATGTTTACAAACGATTGATAAGACTCAATGTGCATGATTATATCCAACAAAACCCTATTATATTAAAAAAGATAAACACTTAATGTTTGTGAAGATCCATTGAAAGAATTGAATTTTACTCTTTTTTTCCTTTTCTTTCTTCTTCATCTTTTCTCATTTTCTTTTCTTCTTTGCCGACATCCTTTCTTCTCTCTCTCTTATGGTTCTTTTTTTTTCCTTAGCTACTTTCTATCTTTTTTTTAAAACTATTTTCTCTTATTTATTTTGTCAAATAATGCTAATTATGTTTTAAGTGGGTTTGGGGTAGTTTAGGAAATAACAAAGGTTAAGGAAAATCCTACTAGATTAGGGTTATACACTAATTTGGAAATTTTTAAAGGTGATGGGGATATTTAATCATTTATTTTTATAACTTCCTATTTACTTATTATTCTAATTAAAAAAATTATAAATCTAAGGCAGCTAATAAAAGAAAATAATTAGGCATATTAGTCAAACAAAGATTAATTAAAAGGGCAGTCCTAAAGAGGGCTGATGAGTGAGGCCACTGCCAAGAATTTAGAATCTGTGATTTTTACCCTTGAAAATTTTAAAAATTTTACTTGTACCCATATAAAATTCACATTTTTTCCTCCTAAAAATTTTAGAGAAATATAAGTTAACCCTTACAATTTTATGCCCATTAAGTTTTTCCCTCTCAAGATACGATCCCTGCATGAGTCCCTGATTAATTAGTAATAGTTAGGTAAAAAGAATTGGGGTTTCATATCTCAAGCCAAGAAATCATCTTTCCCTTATAATGCAAGAGCAAGTCCATCCAAGAAGCATCACACTCAAAAGAGATGAATGTCATTCAACAATTTGAATGCTTCTTTTGCTTAATTGTTGCTTCTTACAAAATCTTGAGCATTTTGTAGCTCATTAAAACTTGAATCACTTGTGAAAATAGTTGCATGGATTGTGTGCTTATCTAAACATATATGTATAACATATATATATATATTATCGTGTTACTCTTTAGAAAGCAATTAGCTTGCTTATTATATGCTTCGTCTAATGAACATGTAGGAATTAGAAGCTTTATGACAAGGTGGTTGAACTCTTTAGCACTTTTTCAATGAAAGAACTGTATCGATGTTAAGTTATCATTACAATTAATCCCTTAGTTTCTCTTTCCTTCAAATCGAAGCAATTCAAGTACATTGCTTTAGTGCATATAGCAAAATTATGGATTACAGTGGATGCACAACTAGCCATTTCTAGTTTTTTTATTAAAAAAAAAAGAAAAAAAAGAGAGAAACTATTATTATTAGAATATGAGCAAGAGGTGTCCAATTGACCACTTCAAATGGTGGTAAAATAAAAAATAACTTCACCACTCAAAAAAAAAAAAAAAAAACTGCCCATGATTCATTTTCCTTGGTTTTTTGAAAACTAACAATAGGCCAAAGAGAATTAGAAAGGGCAATCAGTTCTGTATAAAAACAAAAGTGAATCACTCAACATGAGCATTACCCTATGTTTAGCCATATCATTCAAATATGGCAACAAAAAAAGTGGGGAAATAAATGACAAATTACTAGTCTTTAAAGGGGTGATCAAAAGTCAATCAAATCAAACTATCTAGCCGAGTCAAGTTGAAAAAAATTTGATTTAACTTGTTCAACTTTCAGCTTGATTTTGATTCAAAGTCAATAAAGCAATCAACTACTTGACTCAACTTTGATTTCAACTTCCAAGTAAAATTGCCGATCGAATAAGTTGAACAATTTAATTTTTTAATATTTTAGTCATATATTGTAATAATATATTAATGTATTTGTGTGCATAATATTTTAGATTAATATTCTTAATTCTTAATTATTAAATAATTTAATAAATGATAATATTCTTAATTTTAACTTAAATATCTTTGTGTTGTATAATTACTAGAGTTATTAATGTAATACTTCACATTATATACAATTTATGTACTTATATAAATCACTTTTGTTTCAATAACTAATTAATTGAATTATTAATTTCCTTTTAATACATATAGAGACTAAAGTTATGTAATCATATATACTTTAATACTTATTAAAGAAGGTTGTGATTGTTAACTTTTGCGACTTGGTTGTGTATTTGGCTGTGAATTTTTCTTGTATTAGTTATGAACTTCTAATCTTTGAATTATTTTATATGTACTATGTCATACTTTGAATATGAGGATCGATAATATATCATATTTTGACATTGTGGAATGATGCTCTAAAATTTGAAATAAGAATATGGAATGAAAGTGGATTTTGTTTCGACTTACCAATGAGCAACAACATGAATCAAGTCAATAAAAATACTAAAGGTAACGTGGGATGCCTTGGCGTTGGTGTTTGTGAAACGGATGAAGCCAAACTCTATCGGCTTGAAAATGAACTCTTTTCAATATTGTAGAGGAACCTCACTGTAAGTCAGTATGTTTTTCAAAGTAAAATCTATATGTGAGGTTTGACACATTTCAAAATTGGATCAGATAATGAGGTTAGTGAGGCAAGAATGAGAAAAAATCTCATTCAAGTCTAAGATCGAAGTTCAAAGCTCTCATCACTCCAACCTACAAAGAGCTATACAACCATCTCTGAGGAGTTGAAAAATTTATTGGTGAATGAAGAAACTTTGGATGATAAAATATCCAAAGTCACAATTAAGAGGAGGACCAAGATATCTTTGATAAAAAAAGAGGACAAAATCGAAGAGTTGGGAGATTTAAAGATGGAGGAGAGAAAGAAGTAAACTAGGATGGAAAAGAAGTCAGAGAAAGAGTTCCTCGAAAGGGAGCAAACAAAGATCGATATACAAGTGAAGATTAAGATGATGAAAACTAAAATACGAGGGATCCAAGACAAAATTACCATTGCTTCAATTGTGAAAGGAAATGACACTTTGCATGGGATTGCAATATGAGCGTGAAGAAGGCAATGGGGTAATATCTAAGAAGTACGAGGATAAAAGTGATGTGAGAGTGGGATTTCCAAGCTTTACTTGCAGTTGAGGAAAACAAGACTTTCACATTTCTCCTGCATTCGAGAAATAATAGAATACCGAAACATTTACTAAAATTAAAGAGGCAGAGAAAGATTAGTGCACAATTATAGCAGAAGAGCCAACAATACTGAATTAGGACAATGACCAAAGCGAAGATGAGTAGAACATTGAAGCATCATGTAAAATTGAAGAATCAGAGGAAAAGTCCTTTGTCATAACACTTGAAGAAGATTTGTTGTTGATGGTGATGGCAAGGTTGGAGAATTACATGTCATTCGAGTAAGATGAAAAGAGAGTATCCACAACTTGGAAGTCATAAGTAATCCAATCATGGAAAGTCAATGAATAGAGGCAATATATGCATCTCTCCAAGAAGTTTATGTGGAGACAAAAAAGAACATGATTTTTGACTATATGACATCGATCCCACAAAATTCTAAAGGAGATGAAGTGAAGGTATAAGGAAAATTGAAAGATAAGCTCAATCTTCCTAAATCAAGTTGGAGAAGTATTCAGTGATAAAGTTAACCAAGAGCATCCATGCATGGAGGTCCAAGAAAAACTGAAGAGCACATGGATTATAGGTAAACGAGTTGAGATTATTGAGGTTCGACCAAGCCAGCTTGATAAGATGTAAAAAGATACGTATACATAATTTCAAAGAATAGCTTGTGAGAAGAATTTGAATTGTGGTTATGGGAATGTTGATATTGAAAAAAAGTGAGTGAATACCTTAAAGAAATAATCAAAGAGAAACAATGGAAACAAGGTAAGGAATAAAATATTCCAACAACAAGACTCAGAGAATAGTTAATAAAGGGGAGTGTTGAGAGTACACTAACTACTCTAGAATGTGCTAGAGATTTCTTTCAACTTAACTCTAGAACAACAGAGAAAATTTATCTTCCCGTCACTAGAATATTCTTGAGAATCATCACAAACCTTTGGTCAAGGTCGTTCCGACTTGAGAGCACTATAAAAAATAGGCAATGAGTCATCAACTGTAAAGCAAGGTAACTCCTTGCTTACTTTTCTTTGTTATAATTGGTCCAAGACCCTTAGTAATCTTTGTGCATTTCTGTGATAGTGTCCCACGGTGTAGTATTTATGTTTGTAATTTTTTTATTATATTTGAATTATTTGTGATAATATATTTGGTATGAAATTGTTCAATTTGTTTGGCCTACCACATGAGAAATCCCAAACCTTATCATCGACTTGTGTTATTCTTGCAAACTTGTATTAATATTAGACTTAATGCACTATTAATGCCTCTTATATGAATCTGGATTTCGAGGATGAACATTTTCCTAAATTTTTACTTACGGGATTGGAATGAGGAATTAGATATATAAGTTCTATAGTATTTTATGAATTAACTAACCAAATAAGTCGATTTAAAAATTATTTGACTTTCATATTTTCAAGTCGAAAGATAAATAAGTCGAATCATATGAGGCAAAAATCTATTTACTGATGGAACACCCCACCCTAGCATGGAGGAAACATTTATTTTATTTATTATATTTATTTTTCATATATGAGCATAAAGAGCAATTTTAATTTGATCCCTTTTGATCACCACACTAAACGTGAGAAAAATAAGTTTTTTTTTCCGTAACTAGAAAATCTCAACAAGATGTTGAACTGGCCCACTGTAGTACATAGGGGTATTCATCAGTTAATTTTGGTTAAAATTTTTTGGTATTTTTAATTTTTTGGTGTAGAACCAAAACCATCAAAAATAATTTTTAATTCGATCGATTGGTTAACCGATTTTTCATTGATTTTGGTTTTCGATTAACCAATTAACTAAAATCTATTGACTAAAAACTAAATATAAAAATAATATAAAACCAATAAAACTAAAACTGAAAACTAAAAACTAAAAACTAAAAGATACGTACAAAGCATAGAACACTATGAATTAATAAAATATGGAATGGTTGTTACTAAAGCTAATAAAACCAAAACTTTGGTTATTCTATTATCTAGTGATTCATTCTCAATAAACAAAATTAAACCATACAGCTAGTTTCCTTATTTCCTATTTATTTGAATTAATCGAATAAAAAGTCAAACTAATTTGATTCGAGGTTAATCCAAATAATGAACACCAAGTACAAATATGAAAATAGAATTGATTCAAAATAGGAGAGCTCAAGATATTAAGCAAGAAAGCCTCATTCAGAGTAAAAGGTATGTTTTCATATGAAGTCAAAACTCCACGCATTTACCCCTTTCTTTGATGAGGGGGCTTCAAGAATCCTAATCTTAATGTAAGACTATGATTTTGATTGAGACAGACTGTGATTTTGATTGAGACAGACTTAGTCTCATAGACATCTAAAGCCGTGTTTTCTTGCAGAGAAAGGAATTAACAGTGTTTCCTGGTGTTATAAAATCCAAATTTGAACTTCCTAGGTCCGGGGGTATATATATATATATACATATTGAGTTTTTGAATTATATATATATATATTGAGTTTTTGAATTGAATAAATGGTGCTAAAGAATGATTGAAAATTAACATCCTATCTATTTGTGAATTTTTTGTTTGTAGGTTATCCTTGAAAATGGAGAAAAATGGTCAAGAGTGAAGCAATTTCGGCTAAGTGTAAAAAATTTCACTTTGCAGAAGTTTGGTTCGATACCGCGATCTCAAAAATTTGAGATCACGGTCTCAACCGTGAACTTCTGCAAAAGCAATTTTTGGGCCGAGTTGATACTGCGATCTCAAAATTTTGAGATCTTGGTCTCAATCGTGGACTTCTGCAAAAGTTTTTTTTACTCAATCCAGGCTGCGGTCTCGACTTCCAGAATTTTTTTTAAAGAGACGAATCCCTTCTTCTCTTCTCATGAATCCTCTCTACTTCTCTTCTCTCTTTCGGAAACCCTAACCCCAAATCCCCCAATTCTTCTTTCTTCTTCACCAAAATTCATCAAAAACTCCATACTCACCACTAATTTCACCTTGTTCTTCTATAGGAACATCAAAGCAACCATCTTTTTGAAGATTTGAAGAAGAATTTTGGCTCCAAGGAGGATTTCTACAAGAGGGCAATTCTTGGGAAAATTTCAACTCCAAAAAGAACGGGTAATATCTTTCCTTGAATTATTAGTTGTGATTAGTCATTTTTTAAGACAATTGTGGAAATTGGTGGATTAATTTGCAAAAAAAAATTTGGTATTGAATTAGTTGATTGTGGACCAGTGATTGGTGCTAAATTGTACAAGAAGAATTTTGAATTGTCCAATTGTTGAAATTCTTGGTTTGAATTGTGTTTGAGTTGAATTATTTGAACAATTGTTGAAAATTTGGATTGTGATTTGTTGGTATCAAATTTTGCTTGACAGTTAGCTTTTTGAATTGGTGATTGAATTTTTGTTGGAGTATGATGAGAGGGGTTTACGGTAGTGCTGAGAGAAGGGTGAGAATGAGAGGGAGAGGGACTGGTCCAAGAAAAAGGAAATCCGGAGCGGGGACAAGCGGAGAAGGGTGATCGGAACAACCATTTGAGGGTGGTGATCAATTTGAACCTCAATTCTCGACTGATAGGGCTCCATTATCAACTTTTTAAGAGTAACGAGAAGCACGAGTTAATTAAAGAGAGGAACTTTGACCTAACCATGCATTAGGGAATATACGAAGGTTCTAGGAGAGATATAGAAGAGCAAATTAGGTCAAGGCATTGGGAGGGTTTTAACGTTCAGGTTGACCCCGGGGCTACCCAGTTAGTCAAAGAATTTCATTGCAATTTAAGCGAGTTAGAAGATGGCAAGGTACGTATACGGGGGGTTTTGGTAGATTTTGGTGCAAATGTGATTAATGCATACTTTAACATACCTCCCGTAACTTCTATTCAATATATGGCATTTTTGAACAATAAAAATAAGGACATGGATGCAATAAAAATGCCATTTGTGATAGGAGGGTTGAGTGGGTTAAGAGTACTTCTTCTGGCATGGAATTAAAATTTCCTCGTCAAGGACTCTAATTAGTGGCTAAGTTGTGGTTTTATTTCGTTAATAGCCGCATTTGGGGGTCCAACGCATTGAGCTTTATCTAGAGAGGACAAGGTACTCTTAATCTATGCCATCATGACTGGGATCCCGGTGAATATTGGTCACCTAATTAGACAAGGGTTTCTAGAGATTGGGAGGTCAGGACGACCCATATTTTACGCCCCTAGTCTAATTCACCATCTGTGCACCATAGCGGGTTGCCCAATTAGTTCTTTAGAGTTATTGACATATCCTAGAGGAAGGATCAATAGGGGAATATGCCTATAAGATGGTGAGGGAATATGAGAAGCACCACCAAGAGGAGCACCCCACCCCGCCACATCCACAGCCTCAGCCTCCACCACCTCAGAGAACGTTAATGATTCCGATACCTCCGAGTGTAGTATTCAATGCTCCGGTGAGCGAAGAAGAGAGGAACGATCTACAGGGATACTGGTCATATAGCCAAGTGGTGTTGCATAATAACTTGACCATCATTGGAGAAGCATTAAGGGTGACTTCATTAGGTACTTGGGTTCAGCCACCATCTCCTCCGGCATGGCACTTTGGTCCACCTCTTATGGACAATACTACACACCACCGGCAGCCATCACACATCACGAGGAATCTAGCCACGCTGGTGCGACTAGAGGAGACGCAGATGATGATCACGAGGAGGCCCAACCTAGTGATGCAGAAGAAGGTCAAGATGAGATGGAGTGAAGAGAAGCAGCCGCCATTTGTTTGTGCAAGATAGACTATCAGCTTTTATCATTGATCTAATTTGATGGATGATGATATTTTTCCTATTTCCATTAGACACCATAGTTTTTATTTAATTTAGATTATGTTTGTTTTATTTTCAGTTTTTGGAATTGAAGTATTGCAGTATTTTTCTTAAGTAGTTTGGCTAATGGCCTTAAGCTGATGCCAAGTGATACATTTTGATATCTTATGGATGAGGTTTCTTTTGGATTCTTAAATTGACACTTGGTAAGGTTTGGTTATTGCCAAATAAGAGAAATATGGCTAAGGGCCCTAAGCTGATGCCGTCTTTGCATTAGTTGATGAGTTGAATGAAAAATCTGATTTTGTTTGAAGCTTACTTGGCGAGATGCATGGCATGGTTGCTCTTGACATTTTTACTCAATTTGAATTCTAGGCTTAAAAGTAAGGCATAGTTAAGTAGTTTTCGTTAATTTTGGGTTTGTCTTGATGTTTAATTTTGGATGAGTGGAAGGATGATTTATTCATCAACTTGCATAAAAGAGACAAGTTTGGGGGTGTTTATCTTTTTGTGCTGGAAATGGTCATTTTATATATTTTGTCCCACTTGATGATTAATGGTTGGAAAGTTGATCAGTTAGGTACTCAATGATGATAATTTTGATGTTCAATACCTTGTGAGTGAAGTATATGATTGATTCTTTTCAAGAATTTTTGTGTGAGTGAGTAGTTCATTGGCAATATAAAGAATTCATAAACTTAGCATTGCTATTTTTCAAAAAGAAGTGCTAAAATTTTATCAAAATTTATTTGAAATGTTGTTTCTTATCAAATCATTTATATTATGTGGTTGATGAACTATCTTTTCTCATTGGAAAGAAATGAGTTAAATGAAGTTGAAGGAATTTTGGGACATTTAGTGTGTTTGCATAGGGAATGCTCTTCTAACTTGTGAATAATTGATGTTCGAGATTAATTTTTGGTACATTTTACTCCTTTTCCTTGGTTGAGGGCCGTTCAAAAGAAAAAAAATTTAGGAATAATGCGAGTACGGGATTCCGACATGAACCCATGTTGTTTCTCCGAAATAAGCGATTAGAGTAGTAATAAGGCGAGTACTGGATTCCGACATGTACCGATGTTGTTTCTCCGAATTAAGCCGTTAGGATGGAAAAGAGGTCTTTGTTGTTGGTTTTGAAAAGAAGGATTGGGAAAATTCTGATATGAGTTGGGTTGGACATTTCTTTGATGTTGCGGTTGATACGGTCTAGATGAGAAATTCGGAGCTTGTGTGTGTTGGGTATTTAGAGATGGGGAATTTGGTTGGTAAGGAGGGTTGGATTGGTTGTTGATGTTACTCCATGAGAAATTTGAGGTGATTCCTCCAAGACGGATTATAAGTATTCCCAACACATGTACCATGATCAATATGTTCCTAGAGATAATTTGGGTGAAGAAGGTTGGAGAAGAGAAGCCGAGTATTTGAAAAGGGAATTAGATAGGAAAGCCGAAGAGCATTATGTGATTTAGGAGCTTCAATAAATCTCATGTCTTTTGGAGTATTTAAGAAGCTAAATGGAGGTAAATTAAAATCAACAAGTGTCTCATTGCAACTTGCAGATCGAAGCATAAAGTTTCCAAAGGGGATCATTCAAGATGTGATTGTGAAAATTGACAAACTTTATCTCCCAGCTGATTTCATTGTGCTTGAAATGGAAGAGGATGAAGAGATGCCAATCATTCTAAGGAGACCCTTCCTTGCTACCGGCCGTGCACTTATTGATGTTCAAGAAGGAAAGTTGGAATTCCGAATAAATGATAAAATTGTTACATTTAATGTCTTTAATTCATTAAAACTTCCATCAATTTTTGCAGATGGTCATGAATATTGATGTGAAAGATAACTTAATTGATGATTGTTGTAGGAATGCATTGGAGAATTTCTTAATGGAAGAAGAGGTCTTGGAGTCAAAAGTGCCAAATCAAAATGATGAAGAAGGAATGCAGAATGTGAGTCACTTGGAGGATGAGAGTTTATTGCAAAAGGAAGAGGAAAAAACTCAAGAAAGAGGTAAAAGGGGGTCTCCGATCAACGAACCCCTTTGGAGCTAAAACCCCTTCCTACCGACTTAATGTATGTATATCTTGGTGAAAATGAGACATACCCTGTGATTGTGAATGCATCCTTGACAAATGAGCAACTTGGAAGATTGATTATGTGTGCTTAAAAGCAATAAAAGTGCTCTTACTTGGTCTATTGTTGATATAAAGGGAATAATCCCTTCTATATGCATGCATAAAATTTTGATGAATCTCTATTACTCATCGGTAAGGCAACCTCAAAGGAGATTGAACCCTACTTTAAAAGAGGTTGTGAGAAAAAGGAGGTTCTTAAATCGATTTTATTTACCCTATTAGCGATAGTGACTGGGTTAGCCCCACTCAAGTCGTTCCTAAAAAGGGTAGTATTACAGTAATCATAAGTGAAACCAATGAGTTTCTCCCCTCTAGATTGGTTACGGGTTGGCGTATGTGCATTGATTTTCGAAGGTTGAATGAAGCCACCCGAAAGGATCATTTTCCTTTACCTTTTATTGATCAAATGCTTGAGAGGTTGGCCGGTTTTGCATTTTACTATTTTCTTGATGGTTATTCCGGATACCTTTAAATTGTTATTTCCCCAGAAGACCAAGATAAAACAACTTTTACATGCCCATTTGGTACTTTTGCATATAGGAGAATGCCTTTTGGACTTTGCAATGCCCCAAGTACATTTCAACGTTGTATGTTTGCCATTTTTCATGACATGGTTGAAAAGAGCATTGAGATTTTCATGGATGATTTTAGTGTTTTGGTAGCTCATTCGATAATTGTCTTGAAAATTTGTCCTTAAGGCATTGAAGAGATGTGTGGAAACTAATTTAGTCCTCAATTGGGAAAAATGTCATTTCATGGTAAGAGAAGGAATTATTTTGGGTCACAAGGTCTCATCAAAGGGAATAGCGGTTGATAGGGCAAAAGTGGAGGTAATTGAAAAGTTACTTCCTCCGATCAGTTTCTTAGGTCACGCAGGTTTTTATAGAAGATTCATTAGGAACTTTTCTCATATTGCTAGACCATTGTCTCTTTCTACTTCAAAAAGATTGTCCATTTCATTTTGATGATTCTTGTTTGGAAGCATTCAATGAATTAAAATAGCTCTAGTGATTGCCCCAATTATTGTAGGACCAAATTGGTCTCTTCCTTTTGAGCTTGTGTGATGCAAGTGACTATGCAATAGGCGCCGTCCTATGTCAAAAAGTGAACAAGATTTTGCATGTCATTTACTATGCTAGTAGGACCTTAAATGATGCACAAATTAACTATTCAACAACAGAAAAGGAATTACTTGCTATCTCTTAGTTTTTGCATTTGATAAATTTAGACCATATTTGACTGGATCAAAGGTAATTGTTCATATCGATCACTTTGCATTAAAGTATTTGTTTTCTAAGCAAGATGCTAAACCACGTTTATTGAGATGGATACTTTTGTTGCAGGAATTTGATTGGGAGGTGGTTGACAAAAAAGGTGTGGAAAACATGGTAGCCGACCATTTGTCAAGAATTGAGGCATTTAGATTTCTCAATCGTGAAGAAGGAGTAATCAATGAAGAGTCTCCAATTGAGAAGTTATTTGAGGTGAAAGAGGTGAGCCCATGGTATGCAGATATTGTGAATTATCTTGTGGCAAGGATAGTACCTAAAATGCTTAACATCAATGAGAGGAGGAAATTCTTTGCGAAACTGAAGCATTATTTTTGGGAAGAACCATATTTGTTCCGAAAGTACAATGATCAAGTCCTAAGGAGATGTGTTCCGGAGTGTGAAGTCTCCGACATGTTGAGACATTGTCATTCATCTCTAGTTGAAGGGGGCATCATGGAGCTCAATGGACGGCTTTCAAAATCTTACAATGTGGTTTATATTGGCCAACTATGTTCAAGAATTCCCGGGATTTTGTGCTCAAATGTGATGAATGTCACAGGATGGGTAATATTTCAAGGAAACATGAAATGCCCCTTCATGGCATTATTGAATTGGAATTGTTTGATGCTTGGGGGATTGAATTCATGGGACCTTTTCTGGTCTCATATTCCAATAAGTACATTTTGGTTGCGGTGGATTATGTGTCAAAATGGGTTGAAGCAATTGCTACCCCAACCAATGAAGCCAAAGTAGTTGCTAAATTCCTTCGCAAGAATATCTTTTCACGTTTTGGGGTACCTTGAGCTATCATTAGTAATGGGGGATCACATTTCAAGAATTCCCAATTTGAGGCATTAATGACAAAATATGGGGTGAAACACAAGGTCGCTTTAGCTTATCACCTACAAACATCGGGTCAAGTGGAGGTTTCCAATCGAGAATTGAAAAGCTTAAGAATCTTAGAGAAAATGGTGAATAATGCTAGGAAGGATTGGGCATTAAAGTTAGATGACACTTTGTGGGCTTATCGTACAGCATTCAAGACTCCAATAGGCATGTCTCCGTACCGTATCGTGTATGGAAAGGCATGTCACTTTCCGGTTGAACTTGAACATAGGGCATATTGGGCTATAAAGAACTTGAATTTCGAGTTGAAGGAGGCTTATGAAAAAAGGATGCTTGACTTGAATGAGTTGGATGAATTTCAAAAGGAAGCATTTGAAAATTCTTTAATCTATAAGGAAAAGACAAAGGTTTGGCATGATAAGCATATCCAAAGGAAGGAATTTAAAGTCGGTGATTTGGTGCTCCTTAATAATTCAAGACTCAAATTATTTCCGGGGAAGCTCAAATCAAGGTGGAGTGGTCCCTTTGAAGTGATCCAACCCTTTTCTTATGGAACGGTGGAGATAAAGTGGAAAGAGGGAACTTTCAAGGTCAATGGACAATGGCTTAAAATCCATATTTTGGAGGAACTATTGAAGGTGAACGAGAGATCGTTCGATTAACACAAGAATGAGGATCATGCCATCTTATAGCTAGTGACTATAAAAGAGCGCTTCTTGGGAGGCAACCCAAGCATCAAAATTATCATCATTGAGTACCTAATTGATCAACTTTCCATCCATTAATCATCTAGTTGCACAAAATATATAAAATGACCATTTCCAACACAAAAAGATAAACACCCCCAAACTTGTCTCTTTTATTCAAGTTGATGAATAAATCATCCTTCCACTCACCCAAAAGAAAACATCAAGACAAACCCAAAATTAATGAAAACCACTTAACTATGCCTTACTTTTAAGCCTAGAATTCAAATTGAGTAAAAATGTCAAGAGCAACCATGCCATGCATCTCGCCAAGTAAGCTTCAAACAAAATCAATTTTTCATTCAACTCATCAACTAATGCAAAGACGGCATCAGCTTAGGGCCCTTAGCCATATTTCTCTTATTTGGGCAATAACCAAACCTTTCCAAGTGTCAATTTAAGAATCCATCTAAATGTCATCCAAAAGATTCAAAATGTATCACTTGGCATCAGCTTAAGGCCATTATGAGATTCTTTCCTATAGGGCCATCTAGATGTGTCTTATTGAAGAGACTGATGTACCCAGTGATACAGACATAATCTAAATTAAATAAAAACTATGGTGTCTAATGAAAATAGGAAAAACATCATCATCCATCAAATTAGTTCAATGATCAAAGCTGATAGTCTATCTTGCACAAACAAATGGTGGCTGCTTCTCTTCACTCCATCTCATCTTGACCTTCTTCTGCATCACTAGGTTGGGCCTCCTCGTGATCATCATCTGCGTCTCCTCTAGTCGCCCCCGCGTGGCCAGATCCCTCGTGATGTGTGGTGGCCGCCGACGGTGTGTAGTATTGTCCACGAGGTGGACCAAAGTGCCATGCCGGAGGAGATGGTGGCTGAACCCAAGTACCTAATGAAATCACCCTTAATGCTTCTCCATGTATGATGGTCAAGTTATTGTGCAACACCACTTGGCTATATGACCAGTATCCCTGTAGATCGTTCCACTCTTCCTCACTTACCGGAGCATTGAATACTACACCCGGAGGTATCGAAAACATTGACGTTCTCTGAGGTGGTGGAGGCTGAGGCTGTGGATGTAGCTGGGCGGGGTGCTCCTCTTGGTGGTGCTTCTCATTTTCTCTCACCATCTTATAGACATATTCGCTATTGATCCTTCCTCTAGGATATGTCAATAACTCTATAGGACCAATTGGGCAACCCGCTATGGTGCACAGATGGTAAATTAGACTAGGGGTGTAAAATATGGGTCGTCCTGACCTCCCACTCTCTAGAAACCCTTGTCTAATTAGGGACCAATATTCACCGGGATCCC
This sequence comes from Cinchona pubescens, assembly GCA_025175665.1. Taxonomy (NCBI): domain Eukaryota; kingdom Viridiplantae; phylum Streptophyta; class Magnoliopsida; order Gentianales; family Rubiaceae; genus Cinchona; species Cinchona pubescens. The sequence continues at coordinate 6,343,118 of JANKKI010000051.1, read as the reverse complement.
AGTCATGATGGCATAGATTAAGAGTAACTTGTCTCTCTAGATAAAGCTCAATGTGTTGGACTCCCAAATGCGGCTACTAATGAAATAAAACCACAACTTAACCACTAATGAGAGTACCCTTGACGAGGAAATTTTAATTCCATGCCAGAAGAAGTACTCTTAACCCACTCAACCCTCCTATCAAAAATGGCATTTTTGATTGCATCTATGTCCTTATTTTTATTGTTCAAAAATGCCATATATTGATTAGAAGTTACGGGAGGTATGTTAAAGTACGCATTAATCACATCTGCACCAAAATCTACCAAAACCCCCCGTATACGTACCTTGCCATCTTTTAACTCGCTTAAATTGCAATGAAATTCTTTGACTAACTGGGTAGCCCCGGGGTCAACCTGAACGTTAAAACCCTCCCAATGCCTTGACCTAATTTGCTCTTCTATATCTCTCCTAGAACCTTCGTATATTCCCCAATGTATGGTTAGGTCAAAGTTCCTCTCTTTAATTAACTCGTGCTTCTCGTTACTCTTAAAAAGTTGATGAGCCCTATCAGTCGAGAATTGAGGTTCAAATTGATCACGACCCTCAAATGGTTGTTCTGATCCCCCTTCTCCGCTTGTCCAGCCTCTCCGGATTTCCTTTTTCAACTAGTAGCAAGGGAAGTAGGGATCGTTCCCACGAGAATTGTCGATTGCAATTACCAAGGTTTTTAAGGTAAATGTGTAGTTAAGCTAAATCAATAGGTAGATGATAGAACTATTCTAATGAAAGCTATAATTTTAATTCTAACCTAATTTAATCTAATTTAAACTAAAATTTAGAACAAGAGAATAAATCAACTAAAAAGACTAAAGAAGAAAGAAAAAGTTAATACTAAGAGCATTCATTTCTAAGGTAAAAATTAGATAAAGATAAAGTAGAAAATTAAATATTTTTGAATTTTTCAATTGGAATTAAGGAAACCCACTAAGAATTAACTAAAAATTAATGCTATAATTGAAAATTCTTAAATAGAAAGTATGAAATTGATTAGGACCCTAAATTTCCTAAAAACCATAATTTGAAAGTAAAGAGATTTTTTTACTAAAATAAAAAGGAAAGCAAATAAAAATTATATCCACTTAAAGCTTGTGAAAAACCCACTACGATTATCTAATAAAAATGTAAACTTCACAAGAAATATAAATCTAGATCTAAGATAAAGTTAAGAGAAAATTCTATTAGAAAAAGTAACTTGTAGTCTAGGCTATCCTAATCTCTCTAGAATTATCTAAAACTCTCTATTCTAAACTATCTACACTTACTCTCCTTTCTACTCCTTTCTAAAACTAATTCTAATTAGCTTAAATAGTGCAGCATTATACAAGGCAAAAATCAGGGTTTTTGGACTGGAAATTTACAAAATTGCCCTTACAACTTAACATTTAGCTAGTCGAGATCGCGATCTCGACCGCGATCTCGACTCTTCCAGCAATCTTCATTTCCTCCATTTTTGCAATTTAGTCCCTTGAGCTTTGTTCCTTCCAGCTTCTAACCTTTAATTTTTAACCTGCATAATATTAACACCATTAAGCACTTAATTAAACTAAAATTTAACACAAAATTATCATAATTAACTTACTAATCTAAGAACGAAAATACAAATATATGTGAAAGACATTAACTAAACTCTTCAATTACTTACCTAATTTCAGAATTGTCTCTTATCAAAATGCTATAATTTATAGAAGAAGCTAACTCTAGTTTACTAGAGTTATCAGGGGGTTCGAGAGTTCAATTAACAGTGACACTCAGTGGTAGAGTTTACGATGTCTGCCATTTTTTATGGGACTCTGTCTGTGATGGAAACAACACCACTTTGGTTGGTGGCCTGGTTTAATATGCTTCAAGGAGAAACCAGGCAATTATTTTTAGTCTTATCTATTGCTTTAAGGATTAATCACGTTCAGGTTACACTGGGTACATAGGGGTCAGCTAGGATGCCTGGATAATGGTCAAATAAGGCTATTTTTTGCATTTTGAGGAAATCAAAATGTAATTGTTTTGCAATGTAGCAGGTTTCTAAGGGAGTTAGTTCTTCGAGTTAGATAGTTAGTGGGTATTTATGTACTTAGTGGCCCTCGGTGGGTCAGAATATTCTATAATTTATCAATTGACAAAAAGACAATTATTCATAATAGAAAGTTAATAGAAAATTAATGTATTGCCTTGTACATTGAGAAGAAATTACAACATGGTAATTGGTAATAACAAATTGAATAGCTTTAATATGCAAATCAACACTAATTATTCCTAGGTTATCTAGGAACTTGAGTACAAAATGGTAGAATCTCATGGGGTTCTTGGAGGGATTCTGGATCCTCGGGCTGATCCATATACACCATGTAGAGAAGAAACTGGCCACCCTCAACTCTTTGCGAGTGTTGTGACTCATTAGGAATTGGATATCCATGATCTAATTCCCCTGGGTCTAGAAGGCCCTGACGTTCATCACATGTATAGGATTTGGTAGCAGCTAAATCTAGGTGCCTCGCCGACACTAAAGACTGTAGTCGTCTTGGGACTCTTGAACCATCTATTTTAAAATGGTCCGTGCATTCGAAACTTATTGAGACTGACCTTTATGTTCTTGCATTGCTTCACTACACCTGCCAGTGATGCAGTTCGATTTTCAAAGGTAAAGAGGCTTTCTTTGAGGAAAATGAAGGTGGCATTCTTCAGAGTCCAGTCTTTGAGGCCCTTATTGTCTTCCTTTTCAAGGTAGACCTTGTAGGAGCTGTTCCCACCTGGGTTGCACAAAATAATAGATGGCATGTGTACATAAGTCTTCCAAGGTTCAGAAACATTGGGTTTCTGTTGGTCTTTCTCAGATCCCATCGCTTCATCAAATATCTTGCCATTGGGCATATTTGACCTTTGCAAACGTCGCATGGCCTTATGCCTGAAAATTAGTCGTGGAGGGGTAGAGCGACTCCCCAGAGACAAGCGTCGCCTCACCGGAGTCCAAAAATGAGTATCCGAAGCATAATTCTTCCTGGCACTAGAAGCCCTGGACCTCATCCTACTAGAGTCCATAGCCTAGAAGGCCTAGATCTACATGTACTAGACCCAAAAGCTAAGAGCCTATTTATAGATGCGCCGTGTCAACTTGCAACTTTCAAAAGACGTTATACTTTGACCACTCCTTCTAAAATACAGTAACTCCCTACAAAAAACAGAGACCATTTTAATTGCATTTTAGTCCTTCCTCTCTTAAACAGTTCTCACGTGTTTTGATACCAAAAAGTGTGAAATGACCAAAAAATAGAAGCTTCCTCAGCACACATCACTACTGTATTAAGCAAATTTTGGGGCCATCTTAGATGGATGAATGCCACATCAGCTCCCAGCTAGATCCAATGGCTGCACTATCCTTATTCCAAAATTTTCCAGCCAAAACACCATGCCCCTCGTGTTTTTCCCTGTACAAATGACCTGCGGTACCCTTGGATCTACTTTTTCCCAGTCAATCACGAGCTGACACGTGGCAGGGAAAAGAGGCCTAAGTAATATTATAGGCCTCTTCTTGCAATTAAAGACCACTCGCTCCCTCCCCCTTCATATATTAGTAAAGTTGCAAAGGGCTCTCTCCAGGAAAGGAATGACGTCAACAAGAGGGAGCTACTATTATACTAAACACCCCTAAACTCTATATAAGGAACAAAATCCTATCATAATCCCTGTTCTTCTGGCTATCTTCAACCTTCAACGTAGAGGTTGAAAATCAATTAATTAATTCATATTACTTTAAAACGGGCATAATTCAGACCCGACTCAATCTGAACCCCAAAAAATAAGGCTAGATATGCCTTTTATGGCCTTTTTTAAGGCCACTGGTGGGGAAATATATTAAAATAGATGTATTCTCATTTACAGCTCCCAATGTCCAATTAATACCACAGGTATTGTCCATGTGTCTATATACGACACAAGACTAATCGGAATAGATAGCCGACAAATGAGTTTGCTTTTTGGTGACATGTCCGTAGAAATGACATACTAAATGACATACATGGAACATCTTATGCCTCTACCAAAGAGGCAAATTGTCCCTGGGTAGCAACTTATCAATTGGAGCACAGCAACGTGAAGTCCAATTCTATATACATCAAAATTCGAGAGTATGTCAAATTTGCAACCAACAAATTCCTCGACCTAATTGGACTCTAACAAATTGCGAATGCCAACTTTTTGCATTAGATCTGATAAATTCATATCTGAACAAGTATATATGTGGCATTGCAGACCCACAATCCCAGAAAGGGCTCTATGTAGGTACTTCTCGAACATCCAGATCACCTGAAGCACAAGTAGCATACTCATTATTGGGCCAGGCCAGGCTGTGTCAAAGATTGGAGGGCGATCTTCTCTAACTGCAGAAAGATTCTTAATGGAAAACCTGCAAACCAAGAAGCTGGAAGATTGTGACCCTGAGCCTTCTATAAGCAAAGTGGGCTCCTATAACTTAGGCCAACATATACAATTAGGCCCAGATCAAATGGGATAGCTTATAGGCTCTGTTGTAAATGCTTTAAAGCCTGAGTGCTTAAGGCCAAGCACTTCAAAATTATAAATGTTGAAGTTCATGGACAAAATCAAGACTTTGTCTTATATAATAATTTTTTTTCAATTTTATTAATAATTCACTTTTTGTTTCTAGTTCTGCAATTTATTATCAATTACTATGCTATGCTTCCTTTCAATATAGGATTAAACTGATGTGTTCTTTAATGGCAACATAACCTTATGTCGGCTTGGCACATAATTTCCATGTAATTGAATATCACATCTAAGTCAATGATAATATTTCATTCTGATATTTATGATAAATTGTAATTTACAATGCATATCACACTCCTAGACTACGTAAACTAATATGGCATTTTGCTTTACATTTGTACAGGCGCCATTAGTAACTATGTTATCCCTGAACTGCATAACAATTTTGTTATGGTTGCCCTTAAACCACATATATCTACTCCATGGGATGTTGACCTTCATTTTTCCGTCTCCATAGACCAAGCAACTGTCCTCACATCACGCAATAGGATCTTAAAACAGCTCAGATACTGTGACTTTATAAGCAGTCAATTTCTGGTCCAGTAAGTATCCACATCCATGTCGTAAGGCCTCAGAAACACCTCATCATCCAAAGAACAACAAAAATGCCTTATGAACTCATCTTACTTTGAAATAATGTCATGCCTTCAAGTCAAGTCCCTAATGAGATTCAAGTGCGTTTTAAAGTCATGACTTTTCTTAATCTCTATCCTACAATTAAGACAAAATATTAGGTAGACTAAGGTGCATGGCCACATCATGCAAGGTCCTCACTTACCCACATAGCCTATGATTTTTGAAATTTTTGGAATTTTAAAAGGAGATAGCTAGGTGGGTAATCAAGAACCAGAAGTGCATACACCTTGGTCTATTCAATAATTTAACCACAATTGATAAAAAATTTGGTGTTGTGCTTCTTTTCATGGAAGAATTGTTGAAATAGTTTTAGAACATGAAAATAGTTGTCTTTTATATGTATTTGGTTTGCATTTCACTAATTTAATCGTAAGTTGAAAATCAAGCAAATAAAACAAATAAAAAAACTCCTACTTGTGTGTTGTATGAAGCTGCACCTAAAAGCATGGACCATTTATTCTTTGATGTTAGATCAATTCTCAAATTTGAAGGAAAGTACTGTAACTGATCTTTGTTTTGAATATAGAAGGCAATACAGCTTTGAAGATGATCTTAGCTGGATGAGTTCTAGGTGGATTGCTTGCTTTTTTACTTCCCAGTTTAAGAGATTATGCTTTGCTGTGACAGTGTACAATTTATGGAAAGCTAAGGACATGAAGATTTTTTTAGCATTGTCCAACCTCAGTTGTGGCCATCTTCAACAACATATAGAACGATGTGCAATATTCAACTACTGCATAGAGGAAGGTATAGAAAAAACCACTAAGAATTGGAAAATATATAGTGATGGAATGGAATCTTTCGCATAGCTATTTCAATTTGATAACTAGCCAATGATGAAATTGCATTGCACAAAAATCAATTGATCATCTTATGTAGTAATAGTTAAGGCTTGGCTTCTTGTATTTTGAGAGATTTCTCTCTTGTATACTCTTTCCTTTTCACATCAATAAAATGCTCCAAATTTGGTATGCTTAAAAAAATAATAAAAAAAAAAGTTGAATACCAAGCATTCGTGCTCTATATTCTGCATTGTATGTTCCAATTCTTGAGGCAACCAACATTCATCAACCCATGAAATACAATCCTGGTAGAGTACCTACGATTATGGCTTCTTGTATTGGGTTGGTTCAAAATATTAATTCTCCAAACAAAGTGTTTTTTTGGGAATCCAGCTATTAGAAAATTCAAAAAATTACCCAAAGTTGCTTCCAAAATGGTGCAGGATAGTTGAGGTTGTTCTTCTATGTCATATGGCTTTGGGTATGACAAGTCTAATGATGACTGATGATTGCTAAGTGGTTGAATTTAGGAAGTTCACTTTGATAAAATGGTATGTTTAATTAATTTTTAACTTATGCTATGTTATCTTTAGAATTTAAATTCGATTCAGTCGAATAAGGGTTTAGTGACCAAATGGACATCTACCACATACCATACTTTTTCTCTACTTGAGAGATTCTCTCTCTAATTGAGAAGTTTTCCTCCTTCTTGTAGGAGTTAAAAAATATTTGAAAATTTCCAAGAACTTTACTTCCCACCACATTCACATATTAGAATTGACAAAACATCTCCAAAATTTTAACAATCATTGTTCCCTACCATCTTTCCTGTCTAATTTGCTAATGTCTTTTTTCACTTCAAGTTGTTGACATGTTAGACTAGAGGGTCGGCCTTCCTTATTTTCTACTAAATGCTAGTTAGTTTTTTTTTTTGTACCCTGATTTTATTATCTTTACTGTATGCATTTAGTATATATTCATTTACTGCCTTGTTGACCAGGGATTTTAGTCTTTCTTAGCTTTCTTGAGCTTTGTAGGTCTATTGAGTTCGTAGCTCATTAACAACTAATTGTAGAAGGTTTCCCATAAACTTCATCATTGCTAGAGAATTGGTAGAAATCATGAGTAAATTTGCATTGTGTGCTAAAGAACAAGAGGGGCATTGCGTGGATATTGGTGACCTTCAAAAAAGCTTGCGAGGATGCAACAAAAGTTTAATTGGTATTGCGAGGATGCAACAGTCAATAGGAGAAATGTTCGGACTTTTGCTATAGAAGTGATATGTTAGGTCATACTCTGAAGTCATGTAACAAAAAGATAGTGATAAGGGATGGTTTGGAGGAAATACAATTTAGACCTTAGTTGAGAGTGAATAATGGGAAATAATCACCTAGGAAAAATGAAAGGAGAGGAAGTAATCAAGAAGCAAGTACAAAAAAGGCTGATGATTAAGAGATTGGATGCACAAAAGAAAAATATTTGTGATAAGGAGATCAAGTGACGTATCTGGAAGCATTAGTGAAGAAAACATTGGTACAAAGAGAGGACTAAGGATTGGTAGCAATGATAGTGACTCACTTGGAAGAATTGATCAGAACTCAAATGTGCCAGAAGCAAACGGGTATGGAATATGTGATAAGAGAGTAGTTAATAAGATCTTGAATTAGAAACAAACTAATAGTCATAGCAATATAGGGCTTCATGAAGCAGATAACCAGAGACAAATAACGGTGGCTGAAGCAAAAAAATAAGCCAATTGGAGAAACTCTAAGTGAAACGGAAGTGGATCAAGGAACTAATAACGGGAGCAAGAAAAGAAAAGTGGAAGGCGATGCAGAAAGAACAAAACTCTAATTCCGAGAATGAAGGAAAGGGTGGGCCTAATTAATATAACCAATAATGGTAGCACTAATATGATTTTAGGAGAAAGGAAATTCCTACTTCATGATAAAGAAAGAATGGTTGAATCTATAGAATGTCAAAGTTAGAAAAGAAGAAAGGATGATCTAGAACAAGTTTTGAATAATGGACTTTGGGTGGGATAGACTAGCCTTAAATGGTCTCAAAGTGGCCAATGAAGGGAATGGTGTGGGGTTGTCAATGGTGTTTGGGAGCCCCTTGACTATTTCCCAACTGAAGGAGTTCAACAAACTCCTCTCCCCTAGTACAATATTCTTATATGAGACCAAGAATAAAGAATTTTTTGAAGAAAAAAAATATTTTGTACTTCGACAATCTTTTTGTGGTTGATGCACTACATTATAATAAAGTTGGAGGAATGGATATGATGTGGAAAGATGATATTACTATCAAACAGATGATAAGTTATGCATTCATTATAGAAATTCATGTTGAGGAAAATGAGACCACAAGAACCTGGTAGCTGATTGGCATTTATGCATGTAGTAATCCAAAAATCATAAGGGAACAATGGAGAGTATTTGAAAAAATAGAAGCAACTATCGGGGACTTTAGTGATATAGTTTCCAATGAAGAAAAATCTGGGGAAGGGGAAAGGATTAGACTGGAGAGGAGTTTTGAGACCTTTAGAAATTTCATATCAAGTAACCACCTACTCCAAATAAACAATGAAGGTGAGCCTTGGACATAGTGCAACCAATGAGAAAATAAAGGTGAAATCAAGTAGAAATTGGACGGAGGATTGTGCAGTCCTGAATGGTATGTAATTTTTTAAAATGCCAAATATGTACACATTGAGATAGAAGTCTCAGACCATATCATGCTATTGTTGGTGACTAAACCTGTCAAGCTGACCTAAATCCAAAACTGTAACATGCTACATCTCAGCATAAAACCCTAAGCATGCTATGCAACAGTTCAATAGCTATGACTTAATCTATACAATAAACAACCATTGTCATTATTGAATAATTGACACAGTCTCAATAGCAATGAACCAAAAGTAATTGCCTCAAGGAAATAATAGTATCAAGTCATGAAATAAAGTCATACAATGCAATCATGCTAAAACTCTAACCAATTAAACTGTTTAGAAACATTTCACATTAAGTGGCAAATCACATTCCCCAATAACTAGGATCTAGGCTATCACTGTTCTTATAGTCATAATAGTGGAGGTTGTCTACCCCGAGAACCATCTCATCAGATTCTAGTGTTGCAAAAATGTTAATAGTAAGGGGTGAGCAACCCTTTGCCCCGCAAGAATTTTACATTTCCTTTTATTTGAATTGAGTACATAATAGTATATAAACTATCGATAAAGCATCCATACATTAATCAATCAGTAACAGATTGGTATATTCCATGTAATTTACAGTAGCAATAAACATTCAATAATTAGCTCATTGTTCTCATAAGTCTATTGGCTACCAGATATCCAGATTTAATAATTATTATACCTGCTAGACAAGGCCGCTGATAGTATGGCATGATAATGTAACACAGTTCTCATAGAATAACATGTGTTTATCAATGAGTTTATCATGCACATTCATCATATTCCCACATATTTTTGTAATTTTGTCTCAGTTATAGTCAATTGTAAAATATATAAAAAAACAATAAAAGGTATATATAGTCATTAAACTATTTTCACAGTTTATTCAAATTTATTTTTTTTTTCAAATTACCTACTAAACTATTTCTACAGTTAGCTTATATACTCACCCAATATTTTTTATTATTTCAAATCATCTAACTAAACGAGGACACTACCGGCCACAGGGATAACTTAGCATAATCTTGTATATAATTCTCATTATTAAACTTTTTTAAAATCCATGATAACTTGAAACAAAAAAAAAATTAAAAAATAGTTAAGTAACCATAATTAGTCATGCAAATAGTTTAGAGCAATTTGAAACTAAAAATAATTGAGTTATATAAGCATGGAAATAGTTTTGTGGCCTGACAATTAAATATTCCAAAAACAAGTAAAAATTAGAAACTATATAATTTGTATTAAAATTATACTTTTACTTACAATTACCTGGTAGTGGGATAGAAATATTAAAAAATAAAATTGTTCATAATAATATTTAATATTATTTACAATAAGAGTAGTAACTTTTAAAATGTTATACATGTGAGATAAAAATATAGTTGAAATATATAGGCTTCATAACAAGGATTTTTGTTTGTGAACATGTTATATTAATGAAAAGCTTGAGTTTGAAACTTTCAATCACTTAAAGCCTCGTGAAATTAGCGAAAGTGAATTGCCCAAGTCACTCTTTCCCTTGTCCTAAATCTTTTTCTAATATATATATATATATATAGACACACACATACATACATACTTCCTCCTTTTAACAGGGTTTTATGTGTACAATTCATTTTGTACCAAATTATCTAGCACTTTAAAAAAATTAAAGAAGTGTTAGGTAATTCCAACTTTAGTTTTATTAAAAGCTAATGTATATTATTCCCTTCATCATGTCTTTCCTTGTCTCTTAATTACTATAGTCAACTAATTGTAGTTCCAAGATTAACATCTTTAATACTCTTTTGTTTTCCAAAATTTATTAATGGGATAGCTCTTCACAACGGAACGATACTTGTTTTGTGTATTTTTCAAAAAGAGTATTTTAGTCAAATAAACTATCTCAACTTAAAATTGTGCCAATTAGTAATCCTTATGCACTAGAGTCAATTTTATAATTTCTTTAATCTTTATGCACCAACTTGAAGTGATAACAAAACAAATGAAAAAAAGGTAGTAATTAGGATAATGGTAACTCTATTGAAAAACGATCTATTTTCGTTAAGAGTTTGATCGAAAAAGTCTTAATTACATGGATTTGATCCATGAAAAAAGTTAGGGTTTTGTATCTTTGATAGGTAAGAATTGTCGAGTGTGTAAACAAGTTAAGTTAAAATTGAATCAGTGAGTCCATACTTGATTCGAATAAATTCTATTTTCAATCAAACATACTTGATCTCAAACTCAAGTTTAACTTCTTAAAAAATTATTCCAACAATTTTTATCTAAACATGAGACAAATTTTAAATAATAAATTCAAAATTTTATAAAGGAATAAAATAGAAATAATAGTACATTAAAAATAATTGAATTCAATGTCAAAGAGTTCACTTGGAGAATTAAGTTAAAGACCAACTTACAAAATAACGTGAATATTTATGAAATTAGATATTTTTTTAGATGCAAAACGAAAAAAAAAAAGCTAAATAGAAGCTTGTTCCATCCCCTAAAAAAATGCGGAACATGTAGGTTGGTCTTTATGAGAAATATTTATGAGATTTTAAGAGTGTTTTGAACAAGAAAACTAGACAAAAAGTTTGGATTTTTCCCAAATCAAATAAAAATTACAATCTGAACAAAATTCCTTAATCATTAAAAACTTAAAGTTTGAGGAAAATGTGGAAATGGATTTGAAGAAACAACAAAAAAAAAAAAAACTGACAAAAGTCATTGAATTTTATACATAAATAATGTGTTAAAATAATGAAACTTCGACAACCCGAGTCCCAAAAAAATTAAAAAGTTTAGGAACAATGATCAAAAAAAAAAATTTCGGGATCAAGCAATAATTTTTTACTACCAAACTCTTTTAATGTGCATATCATACTTATAACACCAACAGCAACGAAAATTCTTGCACTAGGCGACCGCCCCTCCTTGCCTCCCTGATGCTCGGGCTATGACTCGGTCCATAATCCCTACCTATTAAACTGTAGTTTAACAAGAACCACATAACTCATTTGGAAAATGTATAAATTCAATTTTGGGACTCATATATACATCTTATATTCAAAATTAAATTTTATGGAATATCTCTTATATGAGATGCTGTCATTTATTCCATAGATTTACGAGTAGCAATCAAAATTCAGGCCTATCTAAGTATTTTTTTTTTAATTCATTTACCTCTTGTTTAAAGGTTTAAATGCAAAAAACCCTCAGAACTTACATTCCAATTGAAGTTTACCCCCTCAACTTATTTAATAAGTATTTTATCCCCTTGTCCCTAGCTTATTCATATTTTGGAACAAAATTACCCTTACTATTTTAATAGTTTTGTTTTTTTTTTTTTTTTTTCTCTTCTTACCAATTTATTTATTTTCTCTCTTGTATTTTTCCTTTTATCTTTTTACCCATTCTTTCTTGCTACCAGTAAACTATTATACAATTAGCAATTTGTTAGTTAAAAGTTCTAATCTTTTTATATGTGTATAAATAATTTATAGAATAAATAAATTTTTTAATACAAACAACATATATATCAATAGTATAATATGGATTTTGTACACATTACTAATTCTATAATTAATAAATAAACAAACAATAAAAAGATAAAATGATTTGTCAAAAAATTAAAACATATATTATAAGTGCCTATATGCAAACAAAAATTTTTTGTGTACATATCATTCGCATATCATATTTTGGCTAATTTTACTGTAACTCTAAAAACCCTTATTAGGCCATTGTAATTTTTTTTTACTACATTTTGTCGATATTATACCATAAATAAAAGGTTGTACAAGTTTTTTCATTCTATAATTTTATTTGTATACTAAAATAAAATTTTAATTTCCTCTAACTCAAAAATTTTATTTTTTATTCGTTAATCTTATTATTAATAGCTAATCACAAACTTCATATTATAACAAGGTATGTCTATTGTATTAAATCATGATTAATCTATAAATTAAATTATTTAAACACATGTGAAAAGTCATTACTTTAATTAATTAATTATTAAAAGTAATGTTTAGTAGTAGTTGAGAGAATAGTGAAAAATCTAAAAGAAAAACAAGATAGAGAAAATAAATGAAAAGGAAAAAAGAAATCGAAAAAAGAAAATTAATAATAATTAAAGTAATAGAGGTAATTTTGTCCCAAAATATCCTATAAAAGATGGAATAAAGTATTTATTAAATAAATTGATAGAGACAAACTCTAACCGGGGTATATAAGTTCAAGGAGGCTTTTCTACATTAGACCCTTGTTTAAACCAAGAAACACGTGGGGAATCATATAAACATTTCACGTGTTCATTTTTTTCATGAAGTAAACTCTATTCTGGACTTGTTATCCAAGTAAGATAGTTCAAATTATTAAAATAACTAGTATTAATATCGTTCTCAATAGCGGGAACAATATAAGATAGAAATTCTTATTTATTACATGTGGACAAAAAATTATTTTCTATGACTTTAGTCCAAATAAAAATACTCCAGTTTTATTAAATCTGTACCCTTCATTTTTTTTTTGTTGCAAAAATCACGAAATTATTATTTATAGAAGTATTATCCAAAGTTTGCAATAAACACTAATATTGGGATAAAAGAATCTAATATTTTGAAACTTCTTCTTTTTTTTTTGGTCAACTATTTTTTCTAGTTTCTTATCTGGGATGGCTGAGTATAATATTTAGGAAAAAACTTACATAAACCCGGTCTTTGACCCCACCTGTAGACCCTGCGGTCAAGATTAAATCTTATAGAATCTTACTTACATCAGCTTATGTCATAAATTCCATAATATTTAATCTACATCACAAGTATTTATAAGTGGGGCCAAAGACCATGTCTACCTAAATGTTTCCCTAATATTTAACTACATTAGCATAGATTATTAGTATTAGTCCTATATCAAACACATAGAAATTATATATAAATAATTTATTAGTAATTTATCTAATAAGTAATTAGCTATATCAACATGGGTGATTATTCCTATATATTTGGAATTTAGTGTTAAACAACCTAATTGAGATATTGATAACAATATAGATAAATATCTCTTAGAAAAATATTAGTTTATAAAAAATATACAAGATCCTTGTCGAAACATGGCAAACATTATTGCTCACTAAAAGTTGGAAAGGCAACACCCCTTAAATATTTTTCTTTGCATTCTTATAATACATATTCTCAGCATACCTACACCATATACCTATATAGTGAAACTGAAACACCATTAAAACCATTGACTAAGGGAAACTAACAGACATAACAAATCCCATACTCCATGATAAATGCATCTCCTCTATCACATAACTTCACAATCCTCAATTTGGACTCGCATTCACACAACATCACTTCCAATGCATCTTTATTAAAAAAAATTCCTCGTTAATTTAAAAACATAAAAATTGTGCTAAAGTTTAAGAGTCAAAATTGTAGGTTAATTTGTGTCACACTATAATTAAAGTAATAAACATAGTTAAAATAAAGGGAAATTTTACAGTTCCTTTTAGGAACAATTTTCTTAGCTTTAAAATTTTGTACAGTACAAGTATTTAAAGCACATGATATTGTACTGTACAAGCATTTAAAGCACAAGGGAATGGTTTCATAAAAGGGATTGTAGAATTTTCCATAAATATATCATGCAACATATAAATGAACTTAAAACTATATAACATTTATGTAGAATGCAATTTTTAGGAAAATAATTTACAAAACCACAAATTCAGGACCACAAGCAAAAGTTAGTATACGTGACAAAATCATAGTGAATCACCAACCTCCCTAATTATAGATACTCAGTCGGATGTCGTTCTTTTTTTTCTTTTTCGAATCTGATAACAGATCAATGGTTTTGTCACTTTGTATAGATGCACTTGCAACTTTTATTTGGTGAATCATTTTCCTTTTCTGCATATATCATGTTAGACTATTGTGTGTGGTAAACAGAGACAAGAAAGAGTGGTTCAAAACTCAAGTTTTATTGATATAGTGAATCTTACATCAAATAAAAAGTATTTGGTAGTATATATTGATATAGTGAATCTTACATCAAATAAAAGTATTTGATAGTATATAGTTATAATTTAAATTATTTTTGTACTTCTTCATGGGCATCATTTTTCTACTACTGCAAAAACTTTAACTGACAACCATATTTTCAAGGACAAAAATGTATCTTACTTCTCAAATTTATAGAAATCATATAAAATTCTTATCTTTTGTAAACAACCATATTACTTATTTATGATTCAAGAACATAAAAGATACTGATTTTAACAAAAACTCATTGCAGCATCTCAAAAGTATAAATTAAGTTTAGCAATTCGAAAAAAAAAAAAAAAAACATTCCAATATATTAGAAGTTACAAAGGAAGTGTTTCTTATATATTAATTGGGCACTACTAAAAGATGTAAACTACCAGTTTCCCACATCAAAGAAAATGTAGCGCCCAGTCTTTAACCATCTAATTGAAACTACATTATCATTATTTTTCTGGATTTATCCTCTCCCTCTTTCGATCTAAATACTCTTCACTACAAACTCACCTTTATGTATCTTATAGTAGTGAAATCACCAGTGGTGGAGTAAATTATGAGGACTCCCCAATTATCCCTTCATTAGTCAAATACTATTGGCGACATCATTGACCATTAAAACTCATCATACATATGTAGGATTTGGAACATTACTCAAATCTTTATGAATTACAATTCAGATTCTTGTAAATAAAATGCCCAATGGGCTGTGAGACATTTAATTTGCAGACAAATTGCAAATCTTTATAACCATAAAACTTAGACTTCGGCTATAGAAAAACAAAAATAAAATTGATCAAAGTTTCGTGAAGAATTCAGAAAATAAATTAATAAATTTAAATAGAAATTGGTTAAGATGTATATGGAAATAAAATGACAAAATTTAGTCCTCAGAATTGAACACTCGACTATTTACCCCGGAATGACTATTGAAGATGCGTCATGATTTTTGCAGAACGTGACTTGAGAAAGAGGTTACCTACGGGGCCGTTTTAAGGATGATTGCCTTTGTTTTGTCGGTGTTAGTTTGATATATATATATATTAGTTAATTTTACTGTAGGAATATTTTTATATCAGTTAATTTTACTATGGGAACATTTTTTATCTACCATTCCTTTTCTATTTGATGTCTAACTCATCTTATTGGGATGAGAAATATATTCCTATTTTTGCCCATGTCATTGGCTATAAATTCTCGTGGAAAAGTTTTTGCTTTTTCTTTATTCTTACGGTTGCCTTCTGTGCAGATGTATTTGGCATTTCTCCCTGGGAAGAGTGGTTTCAATGCATTTTGGGTGTGGATGATTTTGTAGAGACCTGAGATGGTGAAGTTAGTCATTTTAAATTTCAATTGTAGCATATGTATGATATGATTGAAACAGGAAAAAAGGAAAGTATTCCTTTTCAAAGTCGGTAATTGATAGGCAAATATTTTTTTGATTTCACTACAATAAGATAGACTAAGGTGAGTTTGTAGTGAAGAGAATTTGGATCCAAAGAGAGAGAAGGTAAATCCAGAAAAAAAATGATAATGTAGTTATAGTTAGATGGTTAACGATTGGGCGATGCATTTTCTTTTATGTGGGAAACTGATTGTTTAGATCTTTCAGAAGTGCCCAATTAATATTTAAGAAACACTTCTTTTGTAACTTCTAAAATCTATTGGAAATGCTTAATGTTGATTTTTTTTAATTATTAAACTTTTACTTTTGAGATGCTGCAATGAATTTTTTGTTAAAATCAGTATCTTTTATGTTTAATTTATGTTATTGGAGCTTAAGTTTTATGTGTTTTAGTTAATGAAGAATTTTATTAAAACAAAATACATGAATGATCACCAAATTATATTAAGTTATTGCATACAAAATCATTGAACTATTTATTTGGCTAATTTAGTAATTGAACTACCTTACGTCACTCCGTTGCAAATTTGATTACTAACCTACCTTAAGTGTGTATGCAATCACCATAGAAATAGAAAAAATACACACTTAAGGTAGTTTTGTGACTAAATTTGTAAAATAAATTATTCAGTGATTCTAAACACACACTTAAAGTAGTTTAGTGACCAAATTTGTAAAACAAATAATTCAATAAACTTGTATGTAACAACCTAATAATTTGATAACCATTCGTGAATTTTGTTTTGTTTTGTTTTTTTAATGCAATCGCATTGGAATACATGGTGTTGTGTGAATCCAAACCAAAATCAAGGATTGTGAACTTATGTAAAAGAGGAGATGCATTTATCATGGAGTATGGAATTTGTCATGTCTATTATTTTCCTTTAGTTAATGATTTTAATGGAGTTTCAGTTTCAATCTATAGGTACAAAATGTAGGCAAGCTGAGAATATGTATAAGAATGCAAATATATATATATATATATATATATATATATATATATATATATATATATATATATTGATAGGGGTGTCGCCTTTCTAACTTTTAGTGAACAATAATGTTTTCCATGTTTCCATAAGGATGTTTATATTTTTAATAAACTAATATTTGTTTAAGAGATATTTATCTATATTGTTATCATTATATCAAATAGGTTGTTTAACACTAAATTCCAAATATATAGAAATAATCTCCCATGTTGATATAACTAATTACTTATTAGATAAATTACTAATAAAATTATTTATCTCCAATTTCTATATTTCTATGTGTTTGATATAGGACTAATACTAATCATCTATGCTAATGTAGTTAAATATTATAAATAGGTTTGGATGAGAAACTACAAAATAGTGGACGAAAAAAAAAAAAAGAAGTTTCAAAATATTAGATTTTTTTATCCCAATAATAGTGTTTCTCAAAATTTTCAAGCGTTGGATAATACTTCTATAAATGATAATTATGTGATTTTTGTAACAAAAAATAAACAGTTCAGGATTGAATTACAAATTAAGTTTTTAAATTTGGACTAAAGTTATAGGAAGTATTTTTTTCACATGTAACAACAAGAATTTCTATCTTATATTGTTCTTGTTCAAGAAATGGGATTAATACTAGTTCTAACAGATTTTAACAACTATGGACTGCAACACGAGGAGACTTACAACTTACGAGTTGCGATTACTAATTTTCTCACGTGATATGGAACCAGTCATCTTTTACACAAAATCGATTTTGGATCTTCCCTTGTATTTTTTATATTTATTTAATATTATTTATGTGAATATACATATGTCATTTATTTAATATTTATTTATAATAAAATAATATATATTACTTATTAAAATAATGTCACATAAATATGCATATATAGATATAGATATATATATATATATAAAATACTTGTATACTTGTACACATCAAAAAAAAAAATACTTGTATACTAGTGATATAATAGTGCCGGCTGAAGGTTATTTTCTCCTTTACATTGTTAGTAACGAAGGTTGGAGTTTGACATGGCTGCGAGTTTTGAATCTTTTGATCGGTTGCTGAAGTTACTGAGTGAATTTCTCAAGAATAGTCCTGAAGCTAAAATACTGAGAGATGATTGGAGGTTTATAAGGACGCTTAGGGAATCCATTCACCACAAGCGATGGCAGTGTATAAGAGATCATCCGGAATCTCTGGCCCTCGCCCTCAAAATGGAAGCTGCAGCCGAGGACTTCGTCGAGGAGATGGCCGAGAAATGCGGTCATCAAGCGAACTTGCTCGAATTAGTCTCCGACTCTTAACCAAGCATTTGATGGCCGAAATTACTGCAGATCTTGAACGTTTTTCCATGTCATTTCAGGTGAACTCTCCTCCTCTTCCCCCTGTTAATGATGTTGCATTTTTCTGGAAAAGTTTTGTGGATTCAGTTAGAGCAAATTTGTGGTCCATTCAGTCCACTACGCATCTGTTTGATGGTGATGTTGGAGGTCAACGTAGTCTAATTGATAAGCAAATATCTGTGTTATTCAAAGAGCTACACTTGCTCCAAAATTACATAATTAAAGTCGTTATTAATGGTGGACATAACGTAAGTGCTACTGATGCATTTCTAGCTCGTGTTGCATCTGTGATTGTGCAAATGGCAGTTCATACTTGTAGTTATTGGTTTAATTACAAAACAGACCGAATCCAAGTGGCGAAAACTGTGCTTACCAAATTTGTGGTGGTAAGAGATTTGTATTGTGAGATTGATCCTACTAATCCCATCTTCATGGACATCCATCTCAAGACCTTAACATCTCCATGTCTATAAATTCAATCCTGAAGTGACAAGACACAATTTCTGCCACTATCTTCTTGGTCGCAGTTGGAGACCACAAACGGAATTTGAAGTGGAGCTTAAGTCCCAATTAACCTTTTTGTCTACAATGGACTAGAGGGGGCGGATAAGGACTCTTGCCGTGAGGATGTCAAGTGTTTCTTAGCAGAAATTAATGTGGTGCTCATGGAGGCTGCCTGTCTTTGTGAGGCTGTACGCAAAGAACATGAAATTAATTGTCCTCCGAGTTGTGAGTTGTTGACGAAAATTTGTCTTCTCAAGGCAGAGCATTTCCTGAAGAAGCTACTCCATGATGCCAATGATACTTCTTTGTTATTTATTTTCAAAAGTTATCACATTGGGGAGCTCAATGATATCCTGAAAAACCTGAGAAGATTTTCGGAAGATCTACCCCATGAGAAGATGAAATACGGGAAACAGAGGTTGGCACTCATCGAACAAGTTGCCGAGCAGGTAGCATCTCTGAATAAAATTGTCAGGCATTTGAGGCCGGGAAGATCACTGAATATATGGTAAAGAATTCACTTCTCCAGTTGCTTCTTAAGATTGTGATTTCCAAGGCAGAGTCGTTTTTAATGGAGTTATTATCGAAGAACAATGCAACTTTTATGGATTATGGGAAGGATCATATTCAGTTGCTTATTGAGCAGCTCAATTTTTTTACACTAATTCTCACAAATCAGCTAATAGAGGGAAGAAAAGATGGGGACATGATCTTAGCTGAAATTGAAGCATTTGCTAGGTGGGTGACATGTTTCTCATCCTCGCTTGGGATCAAGAAAAAAGCAATAGTTTCATTTTCTGAGCTATTAGATAAGGCAAAACGGACCAAGGCAAAGCTTAAGGAGATTGGCCCCCAATTTCCATTGTCTAATTTCCCCAAGACTTATAAAGTTGGGTTCATTGATTTTCTATCCAGAAATCTTAGGGAGCTACTGGAATATGATTCTGAGTTGATTGCACCTGTGAAGCATCTTATATTGAAGAGATTCAACTACATCTCAAGTCATTGAGCGCTTTCTTCATGAGAGTTTCAGAGCTTTACTTTGACGAGCATCCACAACTGAATGATCTTGGTGATCACATTATTGATGTAGCATATAAACTGGAATATGTCATTCACTTGATTGAGGTTGATGCTCATTGGCAAAATTACTTTTGGTTTTACTATCTACTAGACGAGTTAAGACTTGTTGATACCCAAGCCTCCCGAATTCGTGAGACAATCTCTGATGCCAAAGTCGAAAATGCCACCCTGGTTTCATGCTACATGAAATCACAAGACAGAAGACCAGCAATCAATGAAATGGTGGTCAATCTCAGCCATGAGGAAGAAGTTATTATTGATAAACTTACCAGAGGATCTTCACAGCGAAGCATTGTTTCTATTGTTGGGATTCCCGGTATAGGCAAGACAACTTTGGCTAGAAAAATGTACAACAATCAGAATATTATTTATCACTTCCACTGCCGTGCATTGGTGTACTGTTTCACAAGTATATGACAAAAGGGAATTATTGCTTGAGATTTTAAGTGACATTCATGGGCTTAGTGACGAGATTTATCAAATGAGCAGGGAAGATCTTGAATCAATTTTGCATCAGTGCTTGTTAAAAAACAAGTATCTCATAGTTATGGATGACATATGGAATGTTGAAGCTTGGAATGACTTCAAAAATTCGTTCCCAGACAATGTCAATGGAAGTAGAATTTTGATAACAAGCCGTCTACGAGATGTGGCTATACAAATCGAACCAGATAGTGATCCTCATTTTCTACGCCCATTTTCTGATTATGAGAGTTGGAAGCTGTTGGATGAGAAGATATTCCATGGTGAAGGCTGTCCAAAGGAATTGTTGCTAGTTGGAAAACAGATTGCTCAACAGTGTCAAGGATTACCTCTTTCAGTCGTTGTCATAGCTGGTCTTCTTGGGAGGACAGAAAAGAGAAAAGAATGGTGGGAAAAAATTGCAGAAATCATCTTGAAATTGAGTTTTGAAATGATGGAAGATCCAGAAGTTCAGTGTATGAAAATCTGTCTCTTGAGCTACAGGCACTTACCAGGACATCTAAAAGCATGCTTTCTTCATTTGGCAGTTTTTGTTGAAGACAGAGATATTCCTGTCAGCAAGTTGATAGGATTTTGGCTTGCTGAAGGACTTATACAAAGAGATCAGTCTAACAGCTTAGAAGATGTTGCACAAGATTACTTGATGGATTTGATTAACAGAAGCCTGGTGACAATCTCCAAAAGAAGATCCAACGGAAAGGTCAAAGCATGTCGCCTTCATGATCGGTTACGTGATTTGTGTGTGTCAAAAGCCAAAGAAGAGAACTTCTTACAATTTGTAACTAGGTTTGATGAACCATATGCTTCTTTTCCTAGTTCAAATTATGGTTTTGATCTATATTTTGACCACCATTTACAGCCTGTAATATATGAGGCCTATCGTTTGAGTATTTTGTTGAACCGAAATCATTTTGTTGAAGAAATTTGATCAAGACCTTTTGGCCTAGGCACCCGTTCTTTGCTATTCTTTGCCTCTGCTGATTCAGAGCCGAGATGCCCTTATGATATCTCATTCATTTGCCACAACTTCAAATTTCTTCGAGTTTTAGATTTTGAATGCATCAACATGGGTATTTCATTTCCAGTTGAAATAGGACTACTGGTTGGATTGAGATACTTAGCAGTTAGTGGGTATGTACGCTCTATTCCACAGTCAATAGCCAACCTCCGAAACCTAGAGACTTTTATTATAAAGATTACGTGGTAAGGTTGTCTTACCTGATACCGTTTGGCACATGAAAAAGTTAAGGCATCTTCACGTGAATAATCATGTTGCTTTCAACTTGGATGATGAGGTGCTTGGCTACTTTCAATTAGAAAATTTGCTTAGCCTTTCCTGCCTATCTCTTTCTTGTGGTGAAGATTCAGAAAAAATAATAAAGAGGTTTCCAAACCTTTGCAAACTGAGATGCATGTTCTTTGAATCATACGGGATTCTTCCAAGAATTGCAATCAGCTTCCAAGGTTGGATTTTCTAATTTATTTAGAGTCGCTGACTATATTTTACTATGGAAAGGCTCTTAATACCAGCAAATTCATTCTTCCACTGAATCTAAAGAAATTGACTCTTTCTAACTTTCGCCTGCCATGGAACCATATTTCTGCAATTGGGAGACTACCAAACCTCCAAGTTCTTAAATTAGTTTCTGGTGCATTTGAGGGGCGAATATGGGACATGAGGGAAGAAGGGTTCCGGGAACTTGTATTCTTGAAGTTAGGCACTTTGAATATTACCCAATGGAATGCCGGCCTTGATCACCTCCCCAAACTTCAACACTTAGTGGTAAAGAATTGCAAAGACCTTGAGAAAATTCCCTACGATTTTGTAGACATAACTACACTGCGAACTATTGAAGTGCTATGGTGTGGAGAATCTGCAAAAGAGTCAGCAAAAGAAATTGGGGACGCAACGGGGAAGATCAAAGTCCTAATGACTCAGTTCGTAATTGAGATCAACAGCAAGATTGTGGATGGATTGTGTTTTTTCACTCCAATATGTAAGTATACAAATTGAATGCTTTTGCAATTTATCTTCATAACTTCTTTATGAGGTGACACACACACACACACACACACACACACACACATATATATGTATGTATGTATAAATTTGATGCTGTGAACTTTTTGTTTATGGTGTGTAGTACAGGAAGTGCACTTAGGGAGTTGTGGATGTTTGTTTCGGTTCTTTGTGGTAAATTTTTCAACGTGAATACTTTTCGTGTTTGGTAACCTATGTTACATAGACTCTCCTCTCATCCCCAGAGTACCCATGCCCTACCATGTTGACATGGGTGTGGGCGTGGGATCCGTGTCTGTATAGTCAACTTTCAATGGGGTAATTTGACTTTTTTACCAGGCCAAAATTTATATTGAATTCAATATGGTTGTGACTTCATCCATGAAAGGACCGATAAGGTAGAGAGAAAGATTAAATAGCTAGAGGGAGAAACATATGAGAATTTTATATCAAATCACTAAATCTTATTGTAGTTATATCCTTTTATTATCTTCTTTTTTCTCAGTGCACCACTATTCTTTAATGCTATGCATAAACATATTTATGTTTTGAAAAATGAGAAAAGTAATGTTAAATTGGTTTATGTCATCAAATTGTAGTGCTACTAAACTAACATATACAAGCATCCAAGACGCAGCCCCGGACCCATATCCGACTCTTTTAGAGTGTCCCCATATCCTCAATTTATGAAATTGAGAAATCCAACACCAAGACTTATACCCGTACCCAACATTGGTATCCGAGTCCGGGTAACTTAGATGGTAGCTGGATTATGATTTGCTTGCATTTATTTGACACATGCCTTGGACATGTGCGCTTGAGATCAACTTGGTGGTTTTGCCAAATATTACTTGAAAATATAAAAAGCAAGTCTATATTTTATTGCAGGGAGAGCCTATTCAAGATACCCTCTGATGATCAGTATTGCTTTTTTGGTAGAACTCACATAATCAGCTTTATTTTGAGAGATTCATATCTTAATTGTTAGCCTGGGGAAAATGGTCTTCTTCCTGCAAAGAAACTGGATATGTATTCTAAACCTGCATTTCTGAGAACAAAATTTACTAAGCATACTGCCAAGAATGCTATTACAGTGATAGAGTAACAACAAATAAGTTGCTGCTTGTTCGTGGTGATAATTCTCTGATGGAAATTGAGCTAGTGAAAAATGTACACAGGTGAAGTTTTACGGGAAATCGAGGGAAGAGGCTCTGAATACTGACATAGTCTTCTCTGTCGCTGGCAAACACAATCGTAGACCATATATGAATTGGACGCCAGGTAGATGTCCAGTAACATTGTGGAGTCCAAATGTCCTTTTTATGTCTCACAAATGGTTTCTTTTTAAGTCTCACAAATAGAAATCTTTGATGAATATGTTTTAATTTAACTTGAGGATCTATGATTACCAGATACGTATTTAGAATTAGCTTCAACTGCTGAACTATGAATTGGGAAAAATTTGTTCAATATGATAATTTGTTGTTCCGTTCAAGTGTTTGAGAGCTGTACATGAATGTTTAGTTGTTTCCTTTCTTTCAGTAATATGCATGGCTGACTGTTACTTTCTGCATTGTTTCAAGTGAAGTTTGTAATTCTTGTGATGTTTTGACTTTCATAAATCCAGTATGAACAGATAGGATAAGCTAATTCACGTTTTTTGGGAAGAAAGAACCAGTAACAAAATTGAATAATTTAGATGGCGAGATGCTATGTAATTCCTTTGATCTTTGTCAGTATTCTTATTGTTTATGTTTTTTGGTATCTAATTTCTAATTTCTGCATTTGGTATCCAAGACCAAGAATTTCAAATTTATTAAATAAAATCGAAAATTGTTATTAGTGATTTCAATATGTGACATCCAATTTTCAAAATTTATATTAGTCCAAATCATCTCTTAAAGAAAATTAGTCATTCCTAAAAAGGTGGAACTATAATGTAGTGCACTTTTTCTGGCGTGGTATTTTATGGTGAGTCTAAGATTAACAACTGAGTGGCGCACATGGAAATATATATTGGCACTAGGGAAGTTACAATTAGGTTAAAGTCTTGATAGTTTCCAGATGGTTTTACATTTTACTCTTCATTTATGTAATTAGGAATGTTGTCGTTTACCAAACAGTTGCCACAAAAAAATTGAGCTTATCATGCTTATAAGTATCCTCCAAAAACAAAGAACTCCTAAATCCCGCGGCATATTTTACTGGATCTAGTAAGCCGGTTCTCACAAAATCTTTTATTCTTTGATTTTTTATCCAGATGTCTCTTATAAGTTTGAAACTATGTGGTGTTGGACCTAATCAACAACTACTGTAATTTAATTTTTCTTGCATGAAACATTTACTGACCAATATGCTCTGATGAGGTTCCTTGATTTTGCTCTTGTAGGAGTCAATTCTGAGCTTCTTATTTTCTGATTTGATGAAGTGTCCTAACATTTATCTTTATTCCTATTAATTTGTAGGCTTCATGTTCTGTAATAACATGACTTCATTGCAATTTCCAATTTCATCGAGTATTACAATTGATACCTCTTTTCGGCTAATATTGAATCATTATAAGTTTCAGACTGATACAGTCAGAAACAGAAAGAAAAACAAACAAACAAACCAAGCCTTATTCTCACTAAGTAGGGTCGGCTGCATGAATTCTGCTACGCCATTGCGCTCTGTTATGGATCATATCCTCCTTAATTCCTAGATAGGCTATATCTTTTTTAGAAGTTACCCACCAAGTCTTTTTCTATCTTCCCCTACCCCTCTTATGTTGACTACTCTCTCTAACATTAGAAACTGAAAAACTGACAGAAAAACAAACTGAAAAAAAAAAGATTAGAAAAGAAAAGGATAAACTTTAGGGATATGTATATGAAATGCATTATTTCTCTGCTCTAGTATGTGAATTAGCAATAGCTGATGACACAGGTTTACAGTGTTATGTTGTCTTTATTGTTGTTTGTAAGTTTCTAAGTGCCAGGTCCTTTATTGTTTCTATTTGTTGTTAAGTGTTAGGTAGTTTAGTTCCTTTTTTACTGCTCTGAAAGAAATAATAGTTATTTTTCTGACATGAATTGTTTATTAACCTTCTCCTTCATTTTTAGTAGATATCTCTCAGGATAATTTGATATTGTGCTTTTTTCCGTTTGCAACTGGAAGGCAATTATTTGCTTGCATTGCTTTGAAACTTTCCTTGGTTGTGTGTGTATTTAGGTCATTTGGTTGGAATTTTATAATTTCATTGTTTGAAATGATGACAGCAATTGTACATCTTGTTGCAGTATCCTGTTCTTGGTGCTCTTTAAGTATTTCCACTTTTGTCTTCAACTTTTTCCATGATTTCCTGGAAGCAAATAGGAGTCTTGGAGCAAGTGTGCAGTTCCTGATCAAGCAAATTGGGGACCATTCCCGCTTCTTTTCCTTTCCTCAAATGCAACTTCAATGGGGCAGCGGTTCTTTTTAATGAGATTGGAGCTGTGGGAGTAGGGGCAGTGGTCTGTGATCAAGCTGGTAACTTTCTGGAACCAGTAAACTACAGTTCAAAGGCTTGCTTTCTCCATCCTTAGCTGAGTCGTTGACTCGATGGCAGCAAGGGAGGCAGTCTTGCTGATTCAAAATTATCAGACAAAGAGGATAGTTATTGAATGGAATGCTGTTGGAATTATTCAATCTCTCCATGATCCTGAGGAGGACTTCTTTTTCTTTGGACATATTCTGAATGAGATTAGATGTTAATGGAATAACTTTAACAAATGGGAGTTGAATTGGATTAAGAGAAAAGGGAATGGAGTTGCTCATTGTCTTGCTAAACATGCTAGATTTTTCACTTATTGCTGGGATAGTGGTTCCCTCTTCCTTTCTTTGTAGTGCCTTGATAGCATATTTCAATTATTCCAGTTAATAAACCCTAGTCATCTTTTTGTTTTCTTTGTCAAAATTTTCCACCTGTAGCTAAGATGATGAA
This sequence comes from Cinchona pubescens, assembly GCA_025175665.1. Taxonomy (NCBI): domain Eukaryota; kingdom Viridiplantae; phylum Streptophyta; class Magnoliopsida; order Gentianales; family Rubiaceae; genus Cinchona; species Cinchona pubescens. The sequence goes on along the minus strand of JANKKI010000051.1, from coordinate 6,316,576 downwards.
CATAAGTATTCCCTACTCTTTCTGAAAGTTTGGGCTTAGTTAAAGCCAACACATGGGATTTATTTATTACCATGCAACTTGTTGGTTAGCAGATTAGTTTCCGCTATTTTATTCTTTTTGAATTTGTGTCTCCTTAATAGTTAGTTGCCAGCTAATGCCTACATTATAAAAGTATAGAGTATTCAGCATATGGATTTGTTTAACGTAACCACTGATAAATCCACATAATTTTGACTGCAAGATCTACAAATACAATAAAAAATAAAATCTATGTAAATATTTTTCATCTAGCAATATAATATTATATATGCTCCCATCATATACATTATTCACACTCTTGAGTTAACTTTAATTTTATTTAAAAAAAAACAAAAAACCTACTTATGTCCTTTTTAATATATATACCTGCTTTAAAAAAATTTACATAAATTCGATTTTTAATAACACATGTAAATCCTCCAATTAAAATTAAATTTTGTAAAATTTTGATTACATCAACTCATATGTCATAAATTCCATAACATTTAATCCACACTACAAGATCTACAAGTAGGACTAAATACCATATCAACCTAAATCTTTCCCGTATATTTTTTAAGTGCAAGAAAGTCAACTTGTAAAAACTACCATCTATCCATCACTTGCTTTCACTCCCAGCACTTGTATAGCTTGATTTTAAAGAACTTTGAGCAGACAGGGAAAGGCAAAAGTACTGTTGAGTTATCAGTGCGGATGGATTTGCGATTTGATAATTGCTTTCATTTGGCCTTGCTGGAGTTACAGAATCAACTGGACAACTATCTTGAGGAGGAGGAAGAAGAAGTGGAGCTTTCGGGATTGTCTAAATTCTTAGTAGTATCTTTGTCTAGAAATATTGATATTCTCATCAGGGATTGGAGGTTTCTGAGGATGCTTTGGGAATGCATTCAGGACCAGAATGATTCCGTTGCAGCTACAGACAAGCTGTTTTTGCAGCAGCAGAAGAATTTGGAACAAGAAGAAGAACTTGGAGTATCACTTTCTTTCGTCCTCCTCGCGATAGAAGCTGAAGCAGAGGAGATTGGGCGGGACCTTATTCGCCATTCTGAAATCAAGAATCAGAAGAAGAAGAGCAAGTTTTCAGAATTGAAATTGCTCGAGTCAGTAGTTGTTGACTGCCAAAGAAAAACTGATCAGTTAATAGCAAAAATTGGAGGAGCTGTTGACCAGGATTGCTATATGTCTGGGCGATCATTCCAGGTTCACTCGCCTCCTCCTCCTCTTGATCATTTTGTATCTTTTTGGACAAGTTTTGTCGACTCTGTAATGTCGAATCTGTGGTCTATCAAATCCTCTATGTATCTCTTCGATGATATTGACAAGAAACGAGCTTCAGCCTCATTCAAGGAGATAGAATTGATCCAGGATTATGTGCTTCAAGTTATACATGGTGGTCAGGCTGACATATTAACTTTAATCACTACTCATGATTTTCTAACTCATGTTGCATCCGTCATTGTACGTGTTGCTAGAATCAGGCTTGTAGTTACTGGCTCAATTACAAAACAGGCCGAATCCAAGTGGCGAAAAGTAAGCTGACTAAACTTGTGGAGGATTTGCATCGTGAAATTGATCCTACTAACCCCAAATTCATCGATGTCCACCTCAATTTCCTAAGAGATTTGTATAAAGTTTATGGAGTTACATTCTCTGTGGCTTTTTTTTGTGATTATCTTCACACTTGGAGAGCAAACATATATCTTGAACAGGAGCTGAGTTCCCTATTAGTCGATGTTTTCAATACTAAATTAGTGGAGGAGGAGGAGGAAGAGGAGGAATCGCGCTGGAATGTGCAAAGTTTATTTGCAGAAACTAATGCTGTCCTTGTGGAGGCTTTCACCCTCTGGGAGGTGCTGCGTAAACAAGATGAAACTGATCCACCTCCGTGTTTTGAGTTACTTACGAAAATCTGTCTTCTCAAGGCAGAGCTTTTTCTCAAAGGGCTACTCTGTAACATTAACAACACCAGCAGTCCGACATGGTTTGGTTTCTCCCAATGTATACTTTTCGATAAAAACCATGTTCAAGGACTCAATGCCATCCTGGCAAACCTGACAAGATATTCTGAAGGTATACCCCATGAGAAGATAGAATTCAAGAAAAAGAGCTTTGCACTTGTCAAAGAACTGGTGAAGGAGGTTGCATTTCTTTCTGAGTCGTTTGAAGCCAAGAAGATCTCAGAATCAACAGTAAAGAACTCACTTTTCCAATTGTTACTTAAGTTTGTGCTTTTCAAGGCAGAGTCTGTTTTAATGGAGTTGATATTATCTAAGAGTAATAATGCAACTCTCATGGCTCATGGGAAAGATCAAATTATTCTCCTTCTTGAGCAGTTGAAGTGTTTTACACTAATTTTCCCAAATCAACAAATGAAGGACAGAGTGGATGTGGATATGATCTTCGTGCAAATTGAAGCATTTACTATGGGAGTGACGCATTTCTCTCGCTCATTTCTTCCTAGAAAAATCACCGAAGCCATGATCAATGATAAATGAACCTTTCATCTTCTCAGCTGTTAGATAAGGTGAAGCATATCAAGCCAAAGCTCAAGGAGATTGCTCCCCCATTTCCAGTGTCTAGTGTGCCCAAGACTTACAAACTGGGGTTCTTGGATTTTCTAATCAGAAACATAGGGGGCTTGCTGAAACATGATGCTGATTCAGTTGCATCTGTGAAGCATCATGTTGAAGAGATTCAGCTGCACTTGAGGTCATTGAGACCTATCCTAGAGAAAATATCAGAGCTAGATGTTCAGCATCAAGAACTGAAAGATCTTGGCAATCACATTATTGAACTAGCATATAAAGTAGAATATGTCATTGACTCCATCGAGATTGATGCTTATTGGCAGCATTTCTTCTGGTTTTATAATCTACTCGAGGAGTTGAGACTTGTTGCTAAGCAGGCCTTCCGAATTCATGTGTCAATTGAAGATGCAAAAGACCAGAAGGTCACTGAGTTTTCGCAAAACGTGGTATCACGAGGCAGAACATACGCATCACCAGCAGCAACTAGTGAAACAATGGTTGATCTCTGCGATGAAGAAAAAGTTATTATTGATCGACTAACCAATGGTTCCTCAAAGCTAGATATTGTTTCTGTTGTTGGCATGCCAGGTATGGGGAAGACAACATTGGCTAGAAAAGTCTACAACAATCCAAATGTCATGTATTATTTTCATCGTCGTGCATGGTGTACTGTTTCACAAGTATATGACAAAAAGGAATTGTTGCTTGAGATTTTAAGTGACGCTCATGGGCTTACTAATGAGATTCGTCAAATGAGTTACGAAGACCTCCAATCAAAATTGCGTCAGTGCTTGTTGAAAAACAAGTATCTCATAGTTATGGATGACGTGTGGGATGCTGGAGCTTGGAATGACTTACATAATTCATTGCCAGATGATGCCAATGGAAATAGAATTTTGATAACGAGTCGTCTTCGTGATGTGGTGTTGAATATCGACCCAAATGGTGATCCTCATCCTCTTCGCCCATTTTACTGATGATGAAAGTTGGAAGTTATTAGAAAAGAAGGTATTCCAAGTTGATGGTTGTCCGGATGAATTGTTGCTAGTCGGAAAGGACATTGCTCAAAAGTGTAAAGGATTACCTCTTGCAATTGTTGCAATATCTGGTCTCCTCCAAAGGGCAGAAAAGAGGAAAGAATGTTGGGGGAAAATTGCTGAAAGCTTGAGTTCAGAAATAATGAAAGATCCAGAAGCTCGGTGTATGGAAATCTTAGAACTAAGCTATCAGCACTTACCAGGATATCTAAAAGCATGCTTTCTTTATTTGGGAGCTTTTCTTGAAGATAAAGATATTCCTGTCAGCAAGTTGATACAAATTTAGCTTGCTGAAGGATTCATACAAAGAACTGAATCCAAGGACTTTGAAGATGTTGCTGAGGATTACTTGATGGATCTTATTAACCGAAACCTAGTTATAATCTCCAAAAGAAGATTCAATGGAAATGTCAAAGCATGTCGCCTTCATGATCTCACTTCGTGATTTGTGTCAGTTAAAAGCCAAAGAAGAAAACTTTTTACAGGTAGTAACCAGGTCTGATGAGCCGTATGCTTCTTTTCCTGTTTCAGATTATGGTTTCGAATTTTATTTTGACAATAACTTAGATCCTGTAGCATATGAAGCCTATCGGTTGAGCATTTTTGTGAAGCGAAATCACTTTGTTGAATTAAGACCTTATGGCCTAGGCACCAGTTCTTTGATATTCTTTGCCTTTACTGATTCAGAGCCAAGATGTCCTTGTGACATCTCGTTTGTTTGTCACAACTTCAAATTTCTTCGGGTTTTGGATTTTGAATGCATCAACATGGGTATCTCCTTTCCTGTTGAAATAGGACTACTTGTTCGATTGAGATATTTAGCTGTTTGTGGGTATTTGCGCTCTATTCCACAATCTGTAGCCAACCTCAGGGAACTGGAAACTTTTGTTGTGAAGGGATTACGTGGTAAGATTGTTTTACCTGATACTATTTGGCGCATGTATAAGCTTACCAAGATCGACAAGTTTAAGGCATCTTCATGTGAATAATCATGTTGTTTTTAACTTGGATGAAGAAGAGCTCGGTGACTCCTTTCGGTTAGATAACTTGGTAAGCTTTTCCCGCCCATCTCTTTCTTGTGGTGAAGATATGCAAAAGATAATAAAGAGATTTCCAAACTTATGCAAATTGAGATGCATATTTTTTGAATCACGCGATTCTTCTGAGAATTGCAATCAGTTTCCTATGTTGGATTTTCTAACTCAGTTGGTGTCACTGAATATATTTTACTATGGGAGGACTCCTAGTAGCAGTGAATTCATTCTCCCATCGAGTCTAAACAAATTAACTCTATCGAGATTTGAACTACCATGGGATCATATTTCTGCAATTGGGAGACTACCAAACCTCCAAGTTCTTAAATTAGTTTCTGGTGCCTTTGAGGGGCATACATGGGAGATGAGGGAAGAAGAGTTCCAAAAACTCAAATTCTTGAAGTTAGACAATCTTCAGATTGTCCAGGGGTTTGGAATGCCTCTTCTGATCACCTTCCCAAACTCGAACGCCTAGTTTTACAGAACTGCAAAGACCTTGAGAAAATTCCATATGATTTTTGGTATATATCTACACTGAACAAGATTGAAGTGCATTGGTGTGGACAATCTACAGAAGAGTCTGCAAAAGAAATTGGAGACGCAACCGGGGAGATCGAAGTCCTTATTAGGCGTTCATAACTGAGATCATATGATTCTTCTGTATGAATTTGTTTTATTCAACAAAATTACTTGTAATTAAATTAATGAATCTTAGTTCTTTACGCATTTGTTTCATTTCTTCAATGCATTTGCTTGTTGATATTTCTTCTGAATCTGTATGACAAGCTGAAAAATCTTAAACACTACGAACCACAAAGGTTTATAAGTCCGCACTTGGCCATTTGTTCATCTCAAACATTTGAGAGCTTTACAGTAATTATGAGAAATTGAGAATTTCATTCCGCCCAGTGTTGGTGATCACCCTGTCCAGTTNGTCCACTGTTGCATTCAAAGCGTTTCCTAGCATAATGTTGAGTGCCTCGTGAGTTATTAGAATTTTATTATCAAGGCTGTAGTAGAATAGGTACTTTTTTGAAGTGTCATGAATAATCTCTTCATATGTTGAAAAGATGATGAATTTTTTTGTTTTCTAAACTCATAAAAAAGTGAAAGTTGTGTTCAGTAAATTGAAATGGGTGTTTGAATATATTTTTCCTATTATAAATTCTCAATCTACAAACAAAGTGCTTGAGGTTATTGAAATTTCTTATTTACTAACCTTTTAAACTATAATCAACATACAGCATATATATTCTCACTTGGCTTTGCTATCAAGGCATTATAAGTCGTGTTTGGATTGATCAAGATTTTGAATTGTAAGAAAAATATGAAATGAGGGTCTATTTGGATTTGTGGGTTTGATTTGTGAGAATGATTTTCAATATGTGAATCCGAGATAGGTAGATTTGAAATGAATTAACATTGTGTTTGAAAGGAGCAGATAGGAATTTAAGTGAATTTGACTTGAAATCCTAATATAGAATAAGTTATCTAAACAAGATAATGTATTTAGTTGTGATTTTGAAATTCATTAACAAATGTGAGTGTGATTTTAATGATTAAATAAATAAATTTTAAATTCATCCAAATTTCATTTCATTTCATTTCAAATCAACCTAATACAAATTCATAAATTTCAAATATTTCTTTCAAATTAAATTTATCTATCCAAATACAATGTAACATTCATTGGGATGAAGATATAGTGGGAACGCGGTGATTGGTCGGGGCACACACAAGGATTTCGCTTTTGAGGGGGCAAGAATAAAAGATAGTTAAGTGAAAACACATCCCGTTATTCATGGTACAGCCTTGCGAGAATGGGTTTAATCACTTTTTAATACTCAGTCTTAATTACCTTGTATTCTTTTTTACAAGAAGTTTTTCATGACTTGAACACCCATAATAATGGATTAGACAATAACAACAACGAAGTATAATTTACAAATAATAAAATATTTTTCATATGATTTATTGATTATGAATTTGATTCATTAAAAAGTAAAAGAAAAAATAATTATAAATTACATAACAAAAATATCTAGCGTTGCACTAAAACTTTCCTTCATTTTAGATTATTCAATTTAATCTATACCACATCATACATGCAATGGAATATGAACTTACCAAATATGTAAACTAAGATTTGAACTATATTTGTATACAAGTTTATTAGTAAATTAGATTGTTGTAAAAATTATCTAAAGAAACACAAGAATATTAAATTTTATGCCTTATTATATAATAATCTATTTCTACAAAGGTGAAAATCAGAAAAAGCTCGCGTCTAAAACCTGAATGGAGTAACCAAAATATTGGCTTATATAAGTCAAGTAAATATTTTGGTAAATACAGTTAGGACAAACCTAAAAATCATTAGAAAAATATTTAAATTTTATTTAATATAGTACAGGGTTAGTATCGATAAGTTGTGTAGTTTATCTCAATAGAAAAATTGATAAATTACGGGGTTGGGGGCAAGAATTTTAATATATTTTTCTTGAGGGCAGAATCTAGCGGCACATGGGTCATTTTAAAATTCTAATGCTATAGTTTGGATTGGTAATAATACTACACTAATTTTGTCATGAAATTAAATAATATCGTTAGTTTGATTGATCAAATGAGGAAGGACATGTTGTTGGTTTACGGGTAATCAAATGATAGCGACAAGTTATCATTTTTGCTCTAATATACACTATTTTAAATTGATGATGTTAAAATATTACACCTAATTACGATATTACACGTGTCTTTAAGTCCGAGTTCACCAAGGTTATTTTAATAATTTTATCTTACCGTCTAAATAGGCCTAAATGAGTCAAGTATTAAATATTTAATCCGCAGATTGATCCAATCTAACAACTACATGTATGAATATTGAAATGACAGGATAGGTTCATGGATGACTTTCCTAATTTCTGAGCTCTAAATTCTTATTAAATCTTACTTTTTTAGTTTAAGTATTGACTTGAGTATCGGAATCTACCCTGAAGACCAAGTCCCTCCCCTTTTTTTTCAAGTGTTCCAAACGTGAGTACTATGTACAATGCTCAATATCTGTTTTAAACAATATTGCACATGGGCTGACCTCGTTCAAATTTTTGTATCAACATAATCATTATAAAAAAAAAAAAAAGACTTTTTAATACCTGAAGAAAAACTTAAAGACAAATAAGATTTCCGTATGGGTACTAAATAATAGACATTATAATCCAAATATTATTGGATTAGCACAAATTCTTGTTCGGCCAAAAAAGTCATTTTTATACTATTTATTATTTGTCTTATCTATTATCTTCAAATAATTGTTATTTATTATTTACATTTCAAATTGTACATTACTGGTTTTTTTTTTTTTTCACTTTTCTTACTCTCATTTATTATTCTCATTTATCCATTGTTTGTCTAATTTACACAACTAAATAGTCACTATTCATTATTTACAAGGATAGTGTTTGCGGAGTATTAATTTTAGGAGGGCCGAGAATCCTTTTATGAGGTATGGCTACAGATAGCCTATCCCTTACGTTACTTTCTTGGAGGACTCTATTCCACCAGTTTCTTCTTTAGCTTTTCTTCTCTATTCTTCACCTTCTTGTGACTCTCATTTCTTCCTTTCTTCTTTATTAGTTTGGGCAAATGTTTCAACCCTAAGGAAGAGATCCTTGAGGTTGAAGAATGGTTTCAAGTTTATATCAGATGAGAACTTTCCAAGCTTTACTCCTACTTGGAAAGCATGATTTCTATATCTTCAATAGCTTCTTGGATTCCTATGATTTCCTTAAATCCATTCACATAATCAAGGATGAACTCATTAGGTATTTGCTTTAAGGAAAGCAAGTAACTTACCTTTAAGATTAAACTTCTAATTTCCAAACTTGTTCAAGAAAAGATCTATTAATTGGTCAAAACTCTTGATATCCCCCTTCTTGTACCACAGAACAAATCTGAAGTAGTGTCTGAATCTTATAATATGCTTTCGATACGACGGCAATTATGACACCTTGGAGGTACATCTTTTAAGAATAAGTATCAAGTATTCCCATGGATCCAAGCTACCGTCAAAAGAATCAAAGTGAGCATCTGCCAGCGCCAAGGAAGGGGATCTTGCATTATGTCATCGGCAAATAGTAAGGAATACCTATACCTTGTAGTAAGGAATACCTATACCTTGTCCTTCTTTCTTCATTGGCATCTATCATGTCTACTCAAGTTTGCAGCTTTCCAACCTGTTAGTGTATGCCCTAAAGCCAATTAATTTTAGGGATAAATTACACTTTTATATTTATGTATATTTTGTAATATGGCATTTAACGAATAAAATATTTATATGTAAAATCATAAGGAGTTATGATGTAATTATATTTTATTCGTGTATATCCCTAATCGTAGTGTATGACACTAGTATATTAGCACATAAGAGTATGTGGATGCTTATTAAGAATAAGTGCATCGGATTGACCCGCTAAGAGTATTCCTATAAGAGACAGAGACAGGTAAAGTTTGATGACAACTGCAGAGTCTGCACTACATGAGAATTTCCTTAGAATAGTTGCAGAGTTGGCATTACATCGTATTCTTGAATTAATCGGGATATAGGTTGGTGAAAGGATATTAATTACGGAGAACTAGTTACGGATGGGTGATGTCGAACCACTTGACATATCTCAACACTTGGGTGGTCATGATGCTTTGCTAGAAGCCAATCTTGATCTATAGGTGTAAATTAATTAATTGGAGAATTAATGATAAATTAAAGGTGTTTAATTTATCTAATCCTAATTAATTTAGGATTATAATTTATACTTATTACCAACGTGATTGGGAACCTAAAGGGTCACACACTTGAGGATAATTAATTCAGGATTAAAATGATTTGATAAGTATGAGATACTTATGGATTAATTTATGAGATAAATTAACTTTTGGGTTTAATTATAATAAGTTATAACTATTAGGAGTTAATATGTAAGACATATTAAGAGTCCTAATGGTTTTATAATTATTGATATATCCATGACCCAAACTGATTAGAATTTATAATTCCCTAAACCCAATATGATTGGGATTCTATATTATTATATATATATATATATATGATATATTATAATATATAAGAAGAAGGAGTAGTAGTACTACTTAAATATATAAATATAACGTCAAATTCCTTGGAAAAATGTGATTGTCACGTTTTGGAAAAAGGAATAATAATTTAGGAGCTAGACTCGTGGTTTGGGTCAATCAATCTTGTGAAGATTCTGATTTAATTATCGTGTGGATACCATTAGAGGGGACACTGTGCGGCTTGTGGATCGACGTCCCAAACATATTGGAGATTTTACTGCAATTTTAAGGTATGATCTCTATACTTTTCTTGTACTACGTATGAATTAATCAAGGTGATCCTTATACACAAAGTAAAAATTTTAAATTCATTGCGTCATATCGATTTACTTTCTTACGGTGGTATCGAGCCACCTTGATTTAATTTATGATGTAGTTGTATTTAGTTGTCATGAATATTGAATTATTCAAGCTATATGAATTTTTTAATTTTATTTATAAAATATTGGAGAAATTTAAAAAAAAAAAAAAAAAAAGAGAGGTGGGACCCGTGAATTTGATTCACGGGTCATGCAATTAAGATGACATCATCTTTGAATTCAAGATGACATCATGTTGAATTGCGGGTATTCAAGTCAAGGAAATTGCTTTAGTCACTTTTAGTGACACTTATGGTTTTTGTCGCTAAAAGTATTTAATAAGTTAAATTACTTTTAGCGACAGTTATTTAATATTTTCATACAAAAGGTTTTTCTAAATTTTGATTTTTGAAATCACCAATTAATTTTTGACAATTGTTGTTTAAAATTAATTGACAAGATTTAGAAACTTTCTTTGTTTTAATTTGATTAAAATTTAGAAAGTATAAAAACTTTGAAAATATTTATTTAATTCTAATGAGATTAGAATTAGGTAATTTGTTTAAATATTAGAAATTTATTATTTTTCAATGAGATTGGAATTTAATAAATGTTCAAAAATTGTTTAGAAATTGTTTCTAATATAATTTTTAAAATTCTATTATTTAAAGGATTATTTTCTAATGTGATTAGAAATAATAATTTTTCTCCATTCATTTTTTTATAATACAATATCAAACATTGATAATTTCAATTAGATTGAAATTATGAAATATAGTGATTCATGATTAGATACTAAATACGGATTTATGCTTTTATTTAATTATTGAATTATTTAATTGCATGATGGATGATTATGGACTTAAGACCAATTTGATTGTGTTTGATTTATTTGGTTCAAATTAGATGGTTGTAAATTTTAAAATAAGATTTCCTAATCGTATTTCAAGAATTCGAATGTAATTCTTTTCTCATCTCAATCCCTCGAATGTAACTCGAGATTTCTTAACCAATCATGTATTGTACATAGATGTAGGTTAGGGATAGGATTGAATATTCAAAATGTTTAGATAGAATTACATTTGTAATGTACAAGATGATGGAGACGGCGGAAAAGTGCAACCTAGAAGGAAATTTTCAAGAGTTGAAGATTACCCTTAGAATTTGACCACCTAGTTTCCTTTGTGACTCAAGGAAACTAGTTTAGTAAAAGTTCATAATCATCCATGGTTTTATGCTAATTATGTTTATTTATTATATGTTGATATGATAATATTGCATGCAATTTGATGAGACCTAATAAAATAAATAAAAGAAAATCCCTCAAATTAATATTAAGTCAGTAAATAAGTTGCCTTCCGTTATTATAGCAACAAATACATCCTAAAAAATATAACTAACTTGTTGGGACAATCCAAGGTTACTCTACGTTGGACATGTTTGAGCTATGAGATGAGATATTATCAATAATCAACATATGACTTAACGGAGGCATATAATTTGTTGGGTAAACTCAAGGTTATATGTTTTTGAGGCAAAGGTTAGGAGTCACATATGATGTGTTATCAAAGAGTTGATACCTAACTATCTAGGAATTACAAAGAGTTGTAATTGGTAAGAGTTACCTACCTTTCGAAATTATTTTTGGTTTGTTGGGTAAACCCAAGATCAAAATAATTAGATGGGATCCTAGCCCACTAGGGGTTAGTTAATAGCTCCCGAATCAATATGCTCCTGTTATTGGTTTGAATTAAAATAGTGGGAGCAAAACCAAATTAAAAGAAAGTCCATATTATATTTTGGTTTTGTCTATGCATAAATAACAAATACTTATACTATCTTTATTTATGTGTTGTAGAATATGAGTAATAACGTCAATTTACGTCCCATTTTATATGATAACAAACTCACTGGGCCAAATTTTTGGACTGGCATCGTAACTTGTGAATTGTTCTCAAGCACGAGAAAAGTGGTTATGTTCTTGATCAACATATTCCTGATGTCCCAGCGGATGATGCTGATGAAGCAGTTCAGAATGCTTATCGTAAGCACATAGAGGATAATGATACTGCCTCTTGTATCATGTTGGCCTCTATGAGTTCTGAATTGCTAAAAGACATGACAATATGGATGCTCACTCTATGATTATTCATCTCAAGGAGTTGTTTGATGAAGAATCTAGGAATGAGAGGTATGAGACCTCTAAAGAGCTATTCCGTTGTAAGATGGCGAGAGGGTTCTTGATAACAATTCATGTATTAGATGTGATATAAGTGAAAAGCTATGAGTTAGAGATTGCATAATTATGCAACCTATAGCCGAAGATTATGGGATCCTTTTCATGCTATCGCTTTCGACATCTTATAGGGATCAGATGTGTATAAGAGACAGCATATGCTTAAAACTGCTGAGTCAACTATTAAAAAGGAAAGGAAACAAGTGATGGTTATAAGATTCTTCTAATAAGAAGAAAAAGAAATCCAAGATTGGTTTTGTGAAAGCCAAGTTTGGGTTCTCTTTTACACATGTGATCACAGAAACTAAATACACATTAATTGTTTATATTCTTGCACAACGAAGGGCCTTTGGAAAAGGATCTTGTGTAATTATATTGATAATGAAACAATCTTTCCTTTGGCATCGTAGATTTCGTCATATAAATGAGAAACGCATTTCCAAATTACATAACAATGGTTATTTGGGATCATTTGATTATGAATCATATGATATATGACAATGAATCTTGTTTACTTGATAAAATGACCTAATCATCTTTTACTGGAAAAGATGATAGATCTAGTGAATTGTTGGGGCTAATACATACTGATGTTTGTGGTCCTATGTCAATTCATGCTAGAGGAGGTTTTTCATACTTCATTACTTTTACGGATAATCACTCTAGATATGGTTATGTATACTTATTGAAGTATAAGTCTGAACCCTTTGAAAAGTTCAAAGAATACAGGAATGAAGTTGAAAAATAACTTGGTAAAAGTATTAAAATACTTGATCAGATCGAGGTGGGGAATACTTGAACTAAGAGTTTCAAGATTATCTTAAGGAGAATGGGATTCTACCTCAATGGACTCCTCCTTATACACCACAGCTAAATGGTGTATCTGAGAGACGTAATCGAACTCTATTAGATATGGTTCGATCAATGATGAGTTTTGCAGACCTCCCAAAATCGTTTTGGGGCTATGCTCTTAATATTGCCTCCCATTTACTAAATCATGTTCCATCAAAAGTTGTTGATTCCACTCCGTATGAGATATGGTTTGGAAAGAAACCTAAACTTTCATATTTGAAGGTTTGGGGTTGCCCTACTTATGAGAAGAGGGTAGAATCTGATAAAATTGAACCTAAGTCAGATAAATGCCTATTTGTGGGGTATCCAAAGGAGACGTTTGGATATTATTTCTATAATCCCATTGAGCAAAAGGTGTTTGTCTCAAAACATGCCGTCTTTCTAGAAAAGAGTTTATTCTTTACAGGGCAAGTGGGAGCAAAATAGATCTTGAAGAAGTTCAAGAAACACAATATGGTATTGATCAACAAATGGAACAAGAGCTTCAATCACATGATGATGTAATTGAGGATGAAGCTATTGATACACAAACTCTTCGTAGGACTACTAGGATACGTCGTGCTCCAAAGAAATTTGAGTTTCTTGTAAGTGGACACAATGATGTATTAATCATTAAGAATGATGAACTTATATCTTACGAAGAGCATTACATGGAATATAAGGACTCTCAGAAGTGGCTAGAAGCCATAAAATTTGAAATGGATTCCATGTATGACAATAAGGTATGGACCTTAGTCGATCCACCTGAAGGGATTAAACCCATAGGGTGCAAGTGGGTCTTTAAGAGGAAGACTGACATGGATGGTAATGTGATTACCTATAAGGCGCGATTGGTCGCAAAAAGTTTATACACAAAGACAAGGAGTTGACTTTGATGAAACTTTTTCACCAACCTGCAATGCTGAAATCTATTCGAATTTTATTTGCGATAGCTGCATATTATGATTATGAGATTTGGCAAATGGATGTAAAACTGCTTTCCTTAATGGAAATTTGCGGGAAGAGGTGTATATGACACAACTTTGAAGGGTTTACATCCACAGATCCTAACAAAGTGTGCAAGTTACAAAGGTCTATTTATAGACTAAAGCAAGCTTCTAGGAGTTGGAACATCCGTTTTGATGAGATAATCAAAGTGTTTGATTTTATCAAAAATGAGGATGAACCATGTGTATACAAGAAGGTGAGTGGGAGCGCCATTATTTTCTTGATACTTTATGTGGATGACATATTGTTGATAGGAAATGACATACCTATGGTTCAAAGTGTAAAGGTATGGTTGTCCAGAAATTTTTCTATGAAAGATTTAGGAGAGGCAACCTATATTCTAGGAATGAGGATCTATAGAGATAGATCTAAGAGGTTGCTTGGTCTTACTTAATCAACGTACATAGATAAGATGCTAAAGAGGTTTAGCATGGATCAATCAAAGAAGGGTTACTTACCAATGTCTCATGGTGTGTGCCTTTCTAAAGACATATGTCCTAGGACAGATGTCGAAAGAGATAGCATGAATAGGATCCCATATGCTTCGGCTATAGGTTCTATAACGTATGCTATGCTATGTACAAGAGACGATGTCTTCTATGCTCTAAGTGTTACGAGCAAGTTTCAATCTAAGCCAGGGAGTGGTCATTGGATGACAGTCAAGAATATTCTTAAGCTACTTAAGAAGGACTAAAGATATATTCTTGATCTATGGTGGGCAAAATTTGACAGTTTATGGATATACAGATGCTAGCTTTCTATCTGACAAAGATGATAGCAAGTCACAATCTGGATATGTATTTACTCTTAATGGTGGTGCGATAAGTTGGAAAAGTTCCAAAAGGACACCACGGCTGATTCTACAATAAAAGCCGAATACATTGCAGCTTTAGAAGCAGCAAAAGAGGTTGTTTGGATCAGGTAGTTTGTGGCTGAACTAGGAGTGGTTCCTTCCATTAGTGATCCTATACTCTTGTATTGTGATAACAATGGAGCTATTGCACAAGCAAAGGAACCCAGGTCTCATCAGCGATCTAAACATGTATTACGGCGCTATCATTTGATTAGAGAGATCATTGATAGAAAAATGAAGTAAAGATAGAGAAGATCCCCACGGATGATAACATTGCTGATCCGTTCACTAAAGCCTTGTCCCAGAAGAAACATGAGAGTCATGTTAACTCATACTCGGTCTTAAGCACTTGAATGATTGGCTTTAGTGCAAGTGGGAGTTTGTTAGTGTATGCCCTAAAGCCAATTAATTTTAGGGATAAATTACACTTTTATATTTATGTATATTTTGTAATATGGCATTTAACGAATAAAATATTTATATGTAAAATCATAAGGAGTTATGATGTAATTATATTTTATTCGTGTATATCCCTAATCGTAGTGTATGACACTAGTATATTAGCACATAAGAGTATGTGGATGCTTATTAAGAATAAGTGCATCGGATTGACCCGCTAAGAGTATTCCACACGGATTATTATTTAAATGTAATATCTTATCTTCTTGTGATAGTAGTGTAATGGTCCTTTGACTTGAGGTCATAAGTTTATCTTGACTGTGGATTATTATTCTTTGGCTCTATTAGTCGTTACTCTTAATGAGTCGCACATACTGTAGAGTTCGGGTATAATATGAATCATGAGAAGATAAGATATGACCAATAGAGGATTCGGGACCACTCCTTATAATAGGAGAGTATATCCCAGTATGGCCACTTCTTGAAATACGATTCGGAAATCTTAGTGAAAGTGGAAATAGATTTAAGAGTGTCTTAAATTCTATTTCAAGTGAGTTGTATTTTGGAAAGAAGTAAAATTTGATTAATTCGATAAGAGTTGGCATTACATCTGTATTCTTGAATTAATCGGGATATAGGTTGGTGAAAGGATATTAATTACAGGAGAACTAGTTACGGATGGGTGATGTCGAACCACTTGACATATCTCAACACTTGGGTGGTCATGATGCTTTGCTAGAAGCCAATCTTGATCTATAGGTGTAAATTAATTAATTGGAGAATTAATGATAAATTAAAGGTGTTTAATTTATCTAATCCTAATTAATTTAGGATTATAATTTATACTTATTACCAACGTGATTGGGAACCTAAAGGGTCACACACTTGAGGATAATTAATTCAGGATTAAAATGATTTGATAAGTATGAGATACTTATGGACACATATTAATTTATGAGATAAATTAACTTTTGGGTTTAATTATAATAAGTTATAACTATTAGGAGTTAATATGTAAGACATATTAAGAGTCCTAATGGTTTTATAATTATTGATATATCCATGACCCAAACTGATTAGAATTTATAATTCCCTAAACCCAATATGATTGGGATTCTATATTATTATATATATATATATATATGATATATTATAATATATAAGAAGAAGGAGTAGTAGTACTACTTACGCCTAATACACAAAAAGGACAAGTACTACTTTCGGCTATAAGGAAAAGAAAGCCGTCAAATTCCTTGGAAAAAATCTAGATTGTGTTTTGGAAAAAGGAATAATAATTTAGGAGCTAGCACTCCGTGGTTTGGGTCAGATCAATCTTGTGAAGATTCCCGATTTAATTATCTGTGTGGATACCATTAGAGGTCGGATACCTGCGCAGGAATTGTGGATCGACGTCCCAAACATATTGGAGATTTTACTGCAATTTTAAGGTATTATGATCTCTATACTTTTCTTGTACTACGTATGAATTAATCAAGGTGATCCGTGATAGGAAAGTAAAAATTTTAAATTCCGCTGCGTCATATCTGATTTACTTTCTTACACAACCTTCTCCTATGGTCTACCTCTAACTCGTTTCCTTTCTCTTAGGTATGCTCCCTCACATGATGTCTAACCCTTCGGTGCACCATGGAGGTTGCGTAACCTGCTATTCTTTCTCTGGTGTTAGTTGGCTTTGAAGAAGCCATTCTCTTCTATTCATGTTGGGCAGACCGGGTTGCCCACTCTGCTAGGCAAATTTAGTTGAATAGGGGTCTCTATTTCTGTTCTCTTCTCTATTATTGGCTAGAGAGTATCTCTATCATTGAGTGCCCTTCTTCTACTAACATTCATTGTAGTTGGACAATTTGGGAGTTACCACTAAAATTATAAAGTGGTTCTACTCCTCTCCAGAGTTGGTACTCAAACTGTTGACTAATGAACAAACCCTTCAATATTGCTATTTGTTGTCTCAATCTATGCATCTCACCATCTTTGTGACTGTTCTGGAGATTAGATCCTTTATTTGCCCTCCAAGCCAGTCTATTACTATGATGGATTGGTTTTTATTTGGTTTTGGGAGGCTACTTCCTTTCTTGTCTTGGTTGGTCATTTGAGTGTTGCACGTGCTAGGTGTTATGTTGAAGAATGATTGTTTGTTCAAAACTCTCAGATGGAACCAAGTATTGATGTAGAACTTGTTCAAATCCTTAGTTAAGGTATAGTAAGGTCCAAATAATACTCCAATGCAAATATCAAAAGTTGTGTTCTGTACCCATGTCTTTAACTTTAGAAAAATTTGGGAGTTGTGTCCCCAAGGAGCCTTCGATAGTCCGATACCTAAGTTAATACTTAGATAAGAGATGATAAATTAAAGCAAAGAAGTAGCTTGAAGCAATAAATAAAGTAATTTATTAATAATTAATGACTAACCTCTTAGGATGAACTACTGATACTACTTGTAGATGGGGTGTCTTTATACACTTTTAGTGTAATGGGGCAATACACAAATAAATTCTATTAAGGCTATTATATGACTATATATTGTAAAGTTTTGATGACTTTTTATCAAGATGACCAAGTTGACTTTCTATCATGTGATATTGATAATTGGTGGAATATTTTTAGTATCATCAGTTATACCTGATTATTTGTAATTGAAGAATATTAGGCTACAAAAAGGAAAAAACATGAGGAGCCGTTAAAAAAATACTCACTTTGTCTCATTAATACAGTTAGAATGCACTCTTTTAGTCATCGTATTGATTTCTCAAAATTCGAACTTGTTTAGATTTTTTAAATTTTTTTATATATTTAATTTTTTTATGTAATAATATTTAATATAAATTTCTTGTTAAAGATATTTAATCAAAACTCAAACAAATCTATGTGGACATATAGATTACAACATAGTTCTATTTGACAAAAATAGTCCATTACAACAATATCAATGGGATGGTAGTAAGTAGAAGATTATTAGATAGACTATGTTTTCAAAAGAAAATGGAAACAAAAATTTCTTAGAAGATAATTAGATAGACATGCTTTCAAAAGAAAATGAGAACAAATTTCATTTTTTTTGACTTAGGGTGCTTGACTGAGATTAGTTCACTTTTGAAGAAAACATTCTAGGGAGGAAGGGTCCATAAAGAGGGTGAAGCACCTCGAATAGTTGTCGTTTGCCACCTTATATAATGTTACTAGGAATTGTAGGCTGTGCGCCATGCCTAGCAAAAACAAAGTTGAAAAATAAAGTGCCACTTAAGATGTAGATTTACCTCAACTACAAAACAAAGTTGGTTTTATCTAAACAACCAACTTTGAAGCCAATAGCAATAAATTATGATTTCATGTATCAAATTACTAGTTCACGAGTAAACAGATTTCAAATGCCAATTTAAATAAAAAAAAAAGTAAAATAGATAAGAATGAATATCAAACTCTTCATTTTTATTATTTCAAAATGGTTCTAACCTAGCAAAGTAAATAAGTATTATTCAGATACTGCCATTTAACAATTCAATTATTCATTACAAAAAAATAGTAGTCTAAATGTACTATTATATTAAGTTGTTTAAATTCCACTTTTGCTGGCATTCAAGAATGCCAATTTTTCATCCATTTTGACAAATCATTGAGAATAGTTGTTTATTGATATCCAATTATTAAAATCTATTCAGAATTCATCAATGTAATAAATAAAAAAGATGTGCGGAATATGAAATTGAACTCATAATTCATCAATCTACATTCAGAATTCATCAATGTAAATAGGGATGACATAGTATTCTGCGCAACAGGTCTCTTTTAGCTTATCATGGGTAACATTTTGGAAATTCATTGCAAACTTGAAAATAATGGTTGCTAATATAAAATGGCACCAAGTTCACACTATATATCGATCATAAGCTAAAAATGATTGTTTGAAAAAATCATTGAACTTTAGAAAATATTAGAAACCATTAGCTTCTAATAATTTTAAACTACTAACTTCAGATCGCTAATGATTTTTTTTGGAAGGTAATGCATTTAAAATGATTATCCTGAATTCTACAAAAATTATCTTACTTAATTTTGCATCACCAAATTTCTTAGTTCATTGCATAATTATCAAATTATTCCATCACACAATGAGCATCAAAGTCACTCAATTAGAGTAAAATCTATAATACTTACTTCTATTATAATAGGGAATTCTAACTTAAGCAATCATAACACTCAATCTCATATTTTCTCAATGGAGGAGGGAAAGGTACAGTTCTTTGAGATCAAAATCAGCTTCCTACAACATTTATCCATGCTTTTTTTTTTAAAAAAAAAAAAAAAAAAAAGAGACCTGTTGTAAAAGTCCAATACATTTAAATCAAAATGTAAATCAAAAAATTAAATAAATAAATAAATAAAAGATATTCACTCGTTGAGCTCTCAAGGCTCTTGAGCATAGTCTTGTATATATATATTCCACTCATCACCAAAGAGTAGCCATGATGATACTATCATGGGTAGTGTTCTGCTATATTTTTCTCATTTATTCATATTTATTAACAAGAAATAAACTTAAGAGTTTAGAATATGTTGGCAGATAAGCTTTAGTAAAATGTGTACAAATGAAATATATTTTAGATAAATCAAGCTGTGATAATCTTTAATTATTAAATAAACACATATCATTAGATAGAATACAAGTCCAACTCCTATTCGATTTCGTGGCTTACGGTTGAGGAATGTTGGCCAAGAAGTTGATCAAATTGGCTAGAGAGTTATGGCTTATCCCAATCTATTGTTGGGATAAAATCATTTGATAAAGAGATAACTTTTCCAATTTTCAAATAAAGATGAATTAGGAAAAAGGTGCTCAAAAGGGCACTATAAAAAGAGAGCTAGAGAACAGGACTTTGGGAGAAAAAAATCAAAAGATTTAGTGTATAAGTTCTCTTTCAATATTAATATATAATATAATAGCTTTTAGTGTAGGATTCTATAAGAATTTCTTTTAGTGAATAAAATATAGGCGTTATTTAGTTGCCGTTTAGCAAGAACATCATATGAGTAATTTTCTCAACAAAGTAATGGAAGCAAGACATACTTTATTTTCTTTCTATTTAATATTATTTCATTTTTATTATTGTACCAATTTTTTTTTTTTTATTCTTGATCAGTTGGAGCAATTTTTCCAATACACAACGAGAAATATAATTTAATAAATAATTTATACTTTTTAGTATAAATTATTCAGGAGTGAACCCGCTATAATATAAACTCTATTCAAATATAGGAAAAATTTTGTTAGGTATGAATTTAGATTGTCGAGTGATTAAATACTTGGACATGAAAAATCTAGTAAAAATTCTACACTATAAATTTTCTGGCACACCTAGTGTGACCTATTCCTCTTTCCATCTTTTCAAGGGATATTAAAAAATATATTTTTTCTTTTAAAAATATCGATACACGAAAAATAGATAATGCTTGCCTTATATATGGAAATATATTCATATGATTTTGTTCTTTTTCATTATATAGCTTAAGGCTAACCTTTTCTTTGGAAGTGATAGGTATGTACAGATTTGCATCTAATGACAAGAAGTTTATTCAGAAGTTTATTTCATGCATTAATGAGTATTGAGTAGATTACATGCACAATCCCATGAATATTTACTCCTACATAGTTGATACAAGCATGTTGTCCATATATGTAATATCATTAAAAAATAAGAAAGTAAACTCCTATGGTTGTAATACCACTTACTACTAGTTGACACAAAATTCAACTTTTGAAACTTTTATAAATTCATTTTTTTTAATTTGATTCAAAGTGTTAGTCTGTTATTTGTTTCTAACATTTGTTTCTTAAAAGATACTTCTTGCTAGTGATCACGTGGGAGTTTAGTTTTGGCCAAAATGACATCTAGCAAAATGTTTTTTTTTTTCCCTTTAAATGTTGCATATTGCTTGTAAAATTTTTTCTTTTCCCACATTGCACATAAAAAATCTATTTTTATTTTGCATAATTCATGTGAAAAAAGGGTTATAATTCTAATGATCTTGGCATTTTTTTTAATGTAAAAAATTATTTTCATAAAACAAAATGCGTTTACATTGTATAAAAAAATAAATAATTGATATATGTTTATTGTTTTCCTTGTTTGCAAGAAGGAAATTGTCATCAAGAAGTCAAACTTCACCTTGGTTATATTCAAATAAATAACGAGGACCAAGACTTGGAAGGATGTCTTAATGACCCCTTTGGCTCCGATTGCATACAATATGGTCCAAGTGGGTGACCAATAGTTTCCCGCATGGACACATAAATGCATTCTCTATTATGAGGGCTCATGCAAAGAATAATTTGAGGCCTTTGGGCAACACAAAAATAGCATTTCCTTTAAAGAGGCTCTTTACTGAAAGTGTTATTCCTACGAGTAGAAGTCTCACCGCAAAAAGGGATTTAAACAAAAAGGTGATAAGTTCAAATGGGGGAGTCATTTCTTCAAATTTGGAGTTCTATGAAAAAATAATTCCATACCAAAAAAGGCCTTTCCTCCTAGGGGAATTCCTTTGGCACTGCACAGAAATGGAACTTCATATGTGACCCGACCAAATTTGATTCACCCTTCAAGGAAAACTCTTCAAAATGCCATTTTTTATTTTAGGAAAACGTCATCATCAAATAAGTCGTTCAATGGAAATAGAAGTCCTACACAAGGCATGGGTCACCTATCAGGGAAAAAACTTTCGACGTTCTATAAAAATGGAGCTCAACCTCAAAAGATAATTTCCTTTCCTAAGACAACATCTGCACAAATAATGGTGTTTTATGGAAATATAACTCCAATTCCAAAAATGTCTTACCCTCCACAAGGAACACCTATAGTACTCTACAAAAAATGAAGCTCCAAATCAAAAAGTTGTCCACCCTAGGACAATCTCTTCACAAAAGATGGTGCTTTATGAAAATAAAGCTCCAAAACAAGAGAATCCTTTGATTCATTTTTGTAGGAATTTTTCTCAATGAAAAAAGCATTCATCCCTGAGAAAAGCCATGTAATCAAGATACATGAGCTTGTCTTCAGTGGAATAAAGACAAAATAAATTAACATGGCAAGGGAATCATCATGAGGATAAGTAGAAGGCATGAAAATCTTAAAATCTTGGATTTCCCACAAAGAGATGATGTTATTTGCAAGTAGTGCAATAGACCTACAGGAACTATTGGAAATTTTGTCTTCAAATCCTCACAATGGGTCAAATAGTGCATCCAGGAGAAGTTAAAATTTTGTACCAAGCTAGACCTATTCGACCCCCTATACCTCGTGTTCAAAAGAATAACCTACCAATTCTCAGGGATGGTAGAGCTCTACTTGGACCAAATGGGAATTTCAACCCGAAGGATATAGTAAATACGATGATGGTAGAAGTAAAACTTGTTGAACCTCTTGAATCCATAAATCAAGATGGAAGTAAACAGAAGGGAGAAATTCACTCTAGTGAGACCTTGGGTACTAATAAAAATAGTACCTATGCTGAAAAAAAAAAAGAAGCAAAAAAGTTAAAGGAAAAACAAGGAAGGTCAAGAAACTTCACTTGGCTTAAGTACTGACCCAGTAGAAAGGAATCCTACAAAAAGGAAAAGTACTAATAACTTGTCAAGAATGACAAAGGTGAATCACTCATTCTATGTCCAAGAGAGTCATTATTGGAGAAAATGCGCAAATCCCAATTGGGGGATCATCATCCAAGGAAACTTCATCTCCTATCAAGGACTTGAAAAGGCAACCAAGGAAAGTTACAGTCATGGTAATAGAAATTGAGAATGATAGGGAGAAAAATTGACAGATGAAGAGCGGAAAAAAGTCCAAGGAAAAGTATTTACTCTCATGGCCAAGATAGAAAGTCTTACTGCTAGACTATCTCAAAAAGGTGAAAAACATGTCCAACCATAACAAATGGTGATGCCACAATTCTCAACATATTCTGGGAGCAATGGGCAAGTTAATTGCAGTGCCAATCCATGGGGAAATTTTTACCCCAACACTGGGGGTAATGGATAAATGAACTATAATCTTTGGAGAAATTCTTGTCCAAATGTTGAATGGAATAATATCTACAGGCTGTAGCTTGGGGTTAACATGGGTAATATAGACCCGAGCCTTATCACTCTTATTAGTGACATGGTCAGAAAACTATTTAATTAGTGGGAGGAAGGAGGGAATAATTATTCAAGATTAATCCCCAAGTCATACCCTTCATGGATTGACAAAGTTCCTTTTCTACCTTGCTTTACTCAACCAGAATTCAAGATATTCAATGGGAAAGGAAACCTGCGACAACATGTTTCACATTTCCTTTCATGACTTCCTCCACTTGGAGAAAACAAGCATTTGGGGATGCAACTATTTGTTCAATCATTGGAAAGACCCATTTTTACTTAGTATTCAAATCTACCAGAAGGGTCAATTCCTAATTCAAAAACTATGCTGAGTTAGTTCTACAATAGAGAAAGGAATGTTGGAGTTGTTAAACTCATTGAAATACAACAAAAGGACAATAAATTAGTTTCTGACTTTAATTATAGAAAGGTGGCAAGCACTTGCTTTCGAGTGCCCACAAAGGCTCACAACAAGTTGAAATGGTCTGAATGTTCTTGAATAACTTTTAGCACGAGCTTTCTATCTATCTGATGTCTCAAACATTTGATGGTTTCAATGACTTATGTACCAAAGCTCATGAGTTGGAAATGCATCTTAATAAGAGACATTCCAAGTCAAGAGCTACAGAAAGGGTAGAAACTATAATGGTAGAGACAAGAAGAAAGCAATCCATGATCATTGGAAAGAAAAAAGGAAGATGAAAAAGCAAATAAAAATAAGAAAGGTGAAAAACATCCATTATTGAAGGTAAGAATTGAAAAGAAATATTCACTCCTTGATGAGATTGTGGATTACTTGCTTATAGAATTGCTTGAGCAAGACTTGATAACCCTTCCTAATGTCGAAAAACCACAAGACGTGGGAAAAATAGATAATCCAAATTATCGTCTCTATCAGTGTCTAATTGGACATCAAATTGAAAAATGCTTTGTGATAAACGAGAAAATTCAAAAGTTGATTGATAATGGAGACATTGAAATCTCTCATATCGAGAAAATTTCTTCTAACCCAATAAGTATTGTGAAAAAGGAAAATTATTCTCAAGTGAAAAATCTTAAAATAGAGGATATTAAGGACCGTGATAGAGAATGGATTTTTTATGAAAGCAAAGGAACAAAGAAAAGGCGTTAAAATACATTGAGAAAAATTGCTCCAAAGTCTAAAGACTTGTCTTTCATAGAAAAAAGAGAATGGGAATGAAAATCTCCAAGAGAAAGAAACACAAGAAGATCAATTTGAAGAAAACCAAGAAGGCAAAAAAGTCTGTTGGAGAATTATTGATTCAATCTCTTAGAGTCTCAATAACTCTAGATGAATTTATGCATGAAAGTTTTTGTAATCATAAAAAGAAATACAAGGAAGAAGAGATTGTCCTTTCTTGCAATTACATCTCTATAGAAGAGTGATTGAGTGATGATGTGGAATCTTTCAATAATTACATGATTGATTCACCAATTTATTCTTCTAGGTCATCACTAATATTATCTGAATATGCACTAGCAACTCCTATAGGATCACCTCTGTCAATAATCTATACAAGATCTATAATAGGTCACCCATCTCACGTAGATGATATGTCAAGTTTGGGGGATATGTCTTCTTATCAATTGTTTTCAATTTTTGATTTTGTATCCCTATTGGAATTCAAAAATCCAGTAAATGCATGTTCAAGGTCAAATTCACTCAGAACCAAATTCTATAATTTATGAGCTAATAGATCTAGTTTTTTACACCTCAATTAATATACTAGCACAAATATTAGATAATTGGGGAGTGTTAAAACTATAGCAGCACCGAAAAGAAAATATGAGAGATATTAATTCTGCCTCTAACTCTAACATTGAAAAAAGATCACAAAAGAGTTTGGAAACATTTGGATGGTGTAGAATTACTACTGGATGATTGACATTTGATATGTGCTAAATCAATGGACTTCTAGATAATCCTTTTTAGATGATCACGTTCTATATTATTCCATACCTGTAAGAAAAAAATTATGTTACATAATCCATACTCAAGATTATGAAATAGTATCAGGGGAGGGTTTAGATTTTATTCATGTTTCACGTAATGTGATCACTGTCAACATTGATTTTGACAATAAAGAATGTCAAATCTATCGAAATGCACTAGACTAAGCAAAATATGTGGTAAATGTGCAACAGTTAGACCTCCCAAGAGCCAAGGTACTTGTCAATTTGGATAACAATCTCTTAGATCCTTATAGAAGGATTATACCCAAAGGAGAATTATTGAAAACTCCATATCCTATTTAGCTAGATCAGGTCCCTTTTCCTCAAGGGTATAATATCTCACAATTTTCTATATATAATGGTTTTGGGTGCCCAATAAAACACTTGGTTTACTTTTTGGTAGGATATGGAGATACTACTAAGAGTCATGCTTTTTTTTTTTAAGGCAGTTTCTATTATCTTTAGAAGGATATGCCATGAGATAGTATTTAAACCTATTCAATATTTGATTGGGATAGATACTTTGGCACACATATTTTACCATATATTTGATGTACCAGACATATGGCAACCTGATTGGAAGAATGGGAGCCTGATGAGGATGAAGAAATATCTGTTTAAACATATTTCCCACCTAACAAAACTATAGGTGAAGCCATTAAGAGTGTGCTTCAAGTAAGAATAATGGCTGATTTTCTTCTAGAAGATCTCTATACTCAAGATGTGATTGATAACCCATTTCCTTAAGGGTACGAAATTCCAAATCTCATAAAGTATGCAGGATATGATTCACTTGAAAATCATTTGAGAAGGTTTTTAATACAATGTGGACTAACCGCTCAAACTTCTCACTTTATCTTAAACAATTTCCATTATCTTTAGATGGTATATCCTTTGATTAGTTCTATTTTTTAGGAGAACTGACTACCTCAAGATGGAAAACCATGAAAGGAATCTTCCTAAGTGAACAAGTTCAATATCGTTAGAATTCTCAATATTTACGTCATAGGGCTATAGCTAAGTCCCATAATGAAATAACATAAAAGACAAATGAATAATGACCAAAAATCATCAATAGACTCTGTTAATATGGTCCAAATTATTGATAATGATCATGAGGTCAAAGATAAAGTTATAAACATTTGTCCAGCTGATGTAATTGAGGGAAGACAAAAAAGATTTGTTTAAGCTCCCATCAAACAACTCAAGTTTTATCTCTAAATGACCAAACTCAAGGAGAAACCAACAAGTTAAATGTGCAATCTTCAATCATTTGAAGAATGTACCGGCCACGCTTAGCGTATGTGATGTATTTTCTATTTGATGAGGTTCTAAAGTCTTCTATTTATGCATTAATGAAACTTGAAGACTTTCAAGAAGAGATGAATCTAAAAGAAAAGCCATACACAAGTGTCAATGAACAACCAAAAATTATTCATGCCACTACAGTAATTACCTTTTTTGAAAATGATATCATGACTGAAGATCCAAATCACAATTGCCCCCTTCATACAATTGGCATAGTAAATAAATAATATTTTGAAATCTCTCAAGCCCTTGTTGATAGAGGTATAGCAGTCAATTTGCTACCAAGAAATGTATCATCTACACTATCCAAATGCTCTTCTTGTCCCTTTTTGAATTTGTTTTTACGAGTTTGTAAAGACCCTTTAATTCCTCAATTATTATTGAGTCTAGTTATTTTGAATCCTCAATGACACACGCTACATAATCAAATTTTGGTGTTCAAGATCAAGTAATTTTCTTCACCATACATGCATCTTCTATATTCTCACCATACATCTTCAATTGGCTAACAATAGCGTTTACCCTTGAGCAATAATCCAAAATGGATCCAGATATCCTTGTACACAAAGCTTCAAAGTCACCTCGTAATGTTTGGAGTTCATTACTTTATCAACTCCTTGGAGGGAGTTCTTCAAAATCTACCAATCTCCCTTTGTGATAGTATCTCGACTCTCTTGAAAAATATCAATTCATCCTATTTCTTTTTCCTTATTTTTACCAAAGTATCCTCCTCATTTTGAGCTAATGCTGCCTCGTTTTCTAGTATAGTATTGTTCGGTAAGATATTAATTAGGTTTTGAAGACAATGGATAAGTTAAAAAAGAAAATCTTAATTATCCTAATCAACTCCTGCACACTCCCAAATATACGAGGTGAGTTTGTATATAGGATGAATCAGGATCGTTCCCACGAGAACTATTGGAACAATTACTAGGTTCACAAGCCGATTTACCAGTTAGAAAAAATAATCAGGGATTTTTGACTAAACTTAAACTAAATTTAATCAGAAGAAATTAAAATAAAGACAAGAATGTAAAATATTAATCCTACGGAAAGCAATTAAATATAATTGACTAATACCCTAATTTAATCTACCCTACTTGAGAGAATTTAATCAAGAACATGAATTCAAATTAATCTACTCTATAAAAGAAATCAAAAGTGATGGAATAAAACCCTAACTACTAAACTATCGGATGCGATTTAGAATTTAAAGGCAATAAAACAAAAACGAATGGATGATTAAAGAAGAAGAAAGCAATAAGAACAAACATTAAATTGCATAAAAATAAATCAAACTCAGTAATTGTAGCAAAAACAAATGTTGACGATCGTTAAATCTTCAATTCCTGACAAGAGAATGAAATTCTTGCGAGAATAATTGAGAAATCTACCGTATGGCTAAATTATTGCCCTAACTAATGAAAACCTATGAAACTAATGATGGCTGATGATAATCTCTTGTTTCCTCCCTTTCTCTTGGTGTATTTCTAGGTGTTTTTAGGTTTTGGGGCTCCGGGATGATAAGCTTACGATTTCTCATGCAAATGGGCTCACGGAAGGACTTTTCTTGCAAAATAAGCAAACTTCTAAGACCTATCCATCAATCGGTGCATGTACGCTGCCATTTTGCAAAGCATGTGCGCGCTGGGCAGAACCAAAATTTGGGCTTCTGGAGCTGGCGCACATGCACTGCAATTCTGTCGCACATGTGCGTGGTTGGCAGAATCAACTTCAAATTCATTCTCAATTGAGAAGGAATTAAGTTGACTTGACCTTGATGTAGGCTGAATTTGGAAAACCTCAAAACATGAAAGTTGTATCTATATGTCTTAACTTTTCAGACTAGAAAGTTATGCTCCATCTATCAAACTGTGTCAGAATCGCTCCTCGTCGGTGCATATTTTTCAACTTTACAATTTTGAATGAGACGCCTATAGAATCCTAGAAAACTCAAAACATGAAAGCTGTAGAAATTTTCCTTAGCTTTCCAAATCATTCAAAATCACAACAATCGGAGCTCGAACAAGAGAGTTATGCCTGATCTTCCAAACTATATCTGATTTGCTCTACACCAGTGAACGTTTTCCTCCAATATTGTGATCCATTTTAACTCATTCTTCACTCAAACCCTACAAAACTCAAAATGAACTATTTTAGCTCATAATTACTCAATTCTTGCTCAAATTACATTAAAAACGGAGGTAAATGACACATAAAATATACTACATTTATGAGTTTATCAACTACCCCACACTTAGTTATTGATCGTCTTCCTCGAGCAAAACATAGAAATAAATGACAAACATACTCAACACATTTCATTAATTATCTACATGCATAACCAAGAAACAAACCACTAAAAGAAAAATAGTTTAATGATAATAAACTCCTATACATGAATTCCGATATAGGTGTGTGCATATCCATACAAAAATAACGTTTAAAACACTTAGCTCAAATCACGCAAACCCTTTTAATTTTTCTAAACACTTTATGGCTTACTAATTTTACATTTCTCCACTAAGGTAGACAATCGACTTGACTTAAATTAGGTAAGACTTTTAACTTGTAACGTAAGGCTAGGGTATTGGTTAACAAAGAAGGGAAAAAAGATAAACAAATAAGAAAAAGAGCTTTAAATTAATGTGTGCCTCATGAACATAAAAATTCTTTTTGAATATTAAAATACCCATCCTTCAAAGAAGTAACCCCACACTTAATTCTCCAAACACCCATAAAAATTTTGTGCAATAAGTAGAATAAAATCATACTTTCTTTCAATTTTAAACCTTCTTGCCAACACTTTGTAAAGATATCACCCTATTTTTTTGTTTTCTTCTTTTCTTCAACTCCCCAAAATGGATACCAGTAGTAGGCACTATAAAAAATTGCTACACATGTACCAGTGACAGGCGCTACTTGCTAACACTCCAGTGCAGGTGCTAGTGATGGGCACCACCTACAATGGTCCAATGCAGGTGTCAGTGATGGGCACCACCTGCTATGGTCAACAAATTTTTCTTTTTTAACATCCCTATGCCCTTAAACTGTATACCATTTATTCTAATACTCTCATACAACTACATTCCCTCCTTATATCCCCTTAACAATTAATGTGGCATTAAAGCTCTTCAGAGACATTTATGGTAGCACAAAGGTAGATAAAAAAAGAATTAGAAAAAAAAAAGAATGGTGCTTCTACCTATTCAAAACAAATTAAGACTCAAGTAGGGTTCTAGGGTTTAAACGTCCAAAGAAATTCCTACCCTTATCTTTAAATCAAATCATAGTTATCCAAAATTTCACCTAAAAAATATAATAAAGCAAGTGTTTGGAGTACAATATAAGTGAATCTACACATTTTTCTCTTAGTGCCAAAAAGCTACAACATTGTAAGGCTATTAGTGCTCAAAAAATTAGAAATCATGCTAGGAAAATATTAACTCCGACTACCCTACTCATGACAACTTAGCTAAAAAATTATCGAGTAGAAAATCAAAGAAACATACGATGCAATTTACAAACAAAATTTTCAAAAATTTACAAAGCTCTCAAATGAAACATGCGAAGCAATTTGTAAACAAAATTTTAAAAAAATTAAAAAGCTCTCAAATCAAAAGCAAAGCTACAAATATAAAAGAAAAAATGGAACAAAATAAACAAACAAAACACCAAACCAATAGAAATTAAGAAAACTCCACACCCCATATTTAGAGAATAGCATTGTCCCCAATACAAAAATAAAGAGTAAAAAGGGTAAAAGAAATGCTCCTCTGTCATGAAGAACGTTTGGAGTACCGTTTATTTTGAAATAAATTCACTAGAGTCAATGTGGAAAACATCAATCACTAAAACTAGAAACAAAACATTAAAACACTTAAAATAACAAGAAAAACAATAAAACCAAGAAACTAAACAAAAACATAAGAAATAAAATTAAGAAAAAACATGGGTTGCCTCCCAAAAATAACGCCCTTGTTTATAGTATTAGGTCGACTTCGGCACTTGAAATCAGTTCAAGCACTTAAGGATGGTCGACCGTCTTTTACTTTTTAGCTTCCACAGAAAAATTTTAATAGCATTTTTCATCACTCTTGATGCTTGATTTCCAACATGAACTTGAACTTGCCCTCGTTTCCAAGCATTTACCAGAGATAGTGTACAAATGATAACCTCAAGTTGCTCTTTGCACTGCTTTTTCTTCTTCTTGCTCATGGTACTTTTACCCAAACCCTCATTTTTTCACGCTTGTGAAACCGATCCATGAATCCTTCCCCTCTCACTTTCATCCTCCGATGGTTTCCTGTTTTTCAAATCAATTTTGGAGTCTTCATTTATTCATCGTTCTTGTTGAATGCATTACCTTGACCCACCTTGGGTGTCTCGTCTTTAAACCTATGAATGAATGAACCAAGGGAATAATTAGCACATTTTTTTTCAACTATTGGAACATTATCATCATAATTAAAAACATCAATTTCAACAGATTCATTGTCAACTCACAAAATCAACTTCCCTTTATTAACGTCTATTAAAGCATGTGCGGTTGATAAAAATGGCCTCCCTAGAATCAAAAGAATTTTATTGTTCTCGCCGATAACCAACACCAAGAAATCAACGGGGAACACCAACTTCTCTACTTGCACAAGCACATCCTCCAACAAGGCATAAATTTTATCTTGGAAAAATCTGCCAATTGGAGTGTAATGTTGGTTGGTTTTGCATTGGTGATCCCTAGGCTCTCATAGATGGCCTGAAGCATAATGTTGACGCTCGCCCCCAAATCACAAAGTGAACGATGCAACGTGTGTGTACCTCCAATGTTCACCGGTATAGAGAAACTACCAGGATCCTAGAGCTTGGGAGGTAACCTCCATTGAATAATGGCACTACACTTGGCGTTAAGACAAACTATCTTATCATTATCCCATCGCTGCTTCTTAGCCAATAGATCCTTCATGAACTGCACATAATTGGGCATCTTGTTGAGAACATCAACCAAAGGGACGTTTACATTCACCTTTTTTAGCATCTCGAGGAACTTGTGGAATTGTTTTTCTTTTTTCTCCTTCTTTGGATCAATGAGTCATTGAGGAAATGGCACTTTTATTGCAAGATCCAATTTAAAAGAATCATTCACTTTCTTCTTTCTGGATTCCTTAATTGCATTCTTCTTAGTCATTTTCTCATTGTTACCTTTAATTTCTAATTTTTCTTCAATTGTCTTGGATTTTGGCTTCGCAGTTTCAGTATCAACCTTTGTCTTGTCATTTTGTATAACCAATGCTTTCCCACTTCTCTGTGAAACAACATTGTCAATTGCTTCTTTGGATTTGGAATTGTGTCGCTCGGTAATGCTCTAACCGGTCTCTCATTATTTTGTCAAGGTATTTGTCCCAATTGTAGCTCAAGATTCCTCATGATAGCCGCAAATTTTCTCACTCCCTTTGTAACTTCTCAAAATTCCTTCTCAGGTCATCATTGTTAGATGAATCATGATTCACATGTGGGGGATAATTTGGATTTTGAGATAATGATCTTCTTGGTAGAGACTAGTATGAGCTATTTTGTTGAGGTAAAAAGTTTTGGATATACATTTGATGAGGTGGTTGATATAATCTGGATAATGAGGTTTGGTTGGGAAATTTTCGTTGTGGTTGGTTGGGCTGAAATGAAGGGTTTTGGACATTATATTGGTTAGTCTAAGAAAGGTTCGAGTGATTTCGCCAAGAAGGATTGTATGTATTGCCATAGTATATGGGCTGATTATATGAGCTAGAATTTTGATTAGAAACATATTGAGCTTGCTCAACTTGCATCAGATCTGAAGGATCACAAAAGCCATTTTGGTGATTTTCTCCGCAGAAATCACAATTCAAAATCCCTTGGTTTGTCAAACCTATGGAGTTCACCGAATTTCTTCCCATATTCTCTATGGCTTTTGTCAAGTTTGTAATGGCACTCATCATCATGTTTTGCAGATAAAAAAGAATCATTGCTAGGCATATCTCTTTATTGAACGTTGGCTTGATTCACTTTTGATTGTTGTTGTCCAATTGAAGGAGTTATTGCTCCATGATAATAATGAGTAGATGCCATTCTCTCTAGGAATTCTTGCTCTTCTTCCAGAGTCTAATGGGGGAAAGAACCTCCTACACTTGCATCAACTATCAGTCTCATCTCCGAAAATAGTCCATTATAGAAGATTTGGACTTGCATCCATAGAGATATAGCATGGTGTGGACACTTCCGCAACAGCTCCTTGAAGCAGTCCCACGTTTCACCTAAGTTTTCTCTAGTGATTTGTTTGACCGATGTGATTTCGTTTCGGAGCTTGCTAGCACTCCTAGTTGGTGGAAAGTGTTTGGCTAGAAATTCTTGAGCAAGTTGGTCCCATGTTGTTAAAGTGCCTTGACGATATGATTGCAACCAAGACCTTGCTCTATCACGTAAGGA
This sequence comes from Cinchona pubescens, assembly GCA_025175665.1. Taxonomy (NCBI): domain Eukaryota; kingdom Viridiplantae; phylum Streptophyta; class Magnoliopsida; order Gentianales; family Rubiaceae; genus Cinchona; species Cinchona pubescens. Next base: position 6,283,298 of record JANKKI010000051.1, on the reverse strand, counting down.
AAAAGGGAATACTCTCACCCCGGATACAATTGGGATGGACTCTATTATACCGGAATGTATCAAAACCTCATCAAATCTGATTAAACGCTCATAGGGATTTTCATTGGGTCTTCCTCCAAACATAGCATGTGTTTGGAGCATTTGTATAAGTGCAGGTTTGATTTCAAAATTGTTCACTTGCACGAGCAACCAAGCAATGCTAGAACTCGTCTCCTCAAAATTAGGTATTGCATAATCTCTAAGATGTCGGGGGTTAGGATTAGCGTTAACCAGGTTGCCATTGTTACCCACAGTCTCCTCTTGTTCATTCACGGCGCGGTTTGGATTCTCCATTAGATTATTACCTCGGTTTGAATCTTATCGTCTATGATTCCTACTTATCATCCTTAGTTCAATCTCCATGTCAATCGGACGAAGTGGTGGATTGGATAAACAAGTATCTATCATAAACTACAAGAAACAAAAACCAAAGATCAAATATAGAAGCTAAAATCCAAACAACAATGATAGAACAAGAAATAACTGAAAATAAATACGAAAAGATATAAAAAGTCTAATCTAGTAAGACTCATTACACCTAATATTGTTACCAAGCAAAAATAGTTCCTGGCAACGGCACCAAAAACATGTTCGATAAGATATTAATTAGGTTTTGAAGACAAACAAGTAATAAAAGAAAATCTTAATTATCCTAATCAACTCCCACCACTCGTAAGTATACAAGGTGAGTTTGTATATAGGATGAATAAGGATTGGTCCCACGAGGACCATTGGAACAATTACTAGGTTCACAAGCCTATTTACTAATTAGACAAAATAATCAGGAATTTTTGGCTAAACTTAAACTAAATTTAATCACAAGAAATTAAAAGAAACACAAGAATGTAAAATATTCCTTTAATCCTACAGAAAGAAATTAAATATAATTGATTAAAACCCTAATTTAATCTACCCTACTTGCGAGAATTTAATCAACAACATGAATTCAAATTAATCTACTCTATAAAAGAAATCAAAAGCGATGGAATAAAACCCTAACTACTAAACTACGGATGCGATTAAGAATTTAAAGGCAATAAAACAAAAACGATGATTAAAGAAGAAGAAAGAAATAAGAACAAAAATTAAATTGAATAAAAATAAATCAAACTCAATAATTGTAGCAAAAATGAATGTTAATGAACGTCAAATCTTGAATTCTTGACAAGAGAATGAAATTCTCGCCAGAACAATTGAGAAATCTACCGCACGGCTAAATTATCGTTCTACCTATTAAAAACCTAAGAAACTAATGATGGCTGATGATAATATCTTATTTCCTCCCCTTCTCTTAGTGTATTTATAGGTGTTTGTAGGATTTTGGGGCTCTGGGATGATAAACTTACGATTTCTCATGCAAATTTCGGGCCTACGGGAGAACTTTTCTTGTAAATAAGCAAGCTTCTAAGACTTATCCGTCTATCGTCACATGTGCGCTGCCATTTTGAAGCACATGTGTGCGTTGGGTAGAACTAAAAGTCGAGCTTCTGGAGCTGATGCACATGCGCTGCAATTCTGTTGCACACATGCGCACCTAACAGAATCAGTTTCAAATTCGTTCTCGATTTTGATCCTGTTGCAGGCTAAATTTGGGAAACCTAAAAACATGAAAGTTGTATCTTTATATCTTAACCTTTCAAAACATCTTGAATTAACTCAATTGGAGCTCAGACAAGAAAGTTATGCTCAATCTACCAAACTATATCAGAATCATTTCTCGCTGATGCATATTTTCTAACTTTGCAATTTTGAATGAGATGCTTATAGAATCCTAGAAAACTCATATGAAAATTGTAGAACTCTTCCTTAGCTTTCCAAATCATTCAAAATCACAGGAATCGGAGTTCCAACAAGAGAGTTATGCTTGATCTTCTTCACCAAACTATATCCGATTTGCTCCACGCTAGTGAATGTTTTCCTCCAATATTATGATCCATTTTAACTCATTTTTCACTCAAACACTACAAAACTCAAATGAACTATTTTAGCTTATAATTACTCAATTCTTGCTCAAATTACATTAAGAACGGAGGTAAATATCAAAAAATATACTATATTTATGAACTTATCAAGTATGTCCTCTATCCACTATCTCTCACACATCTTGTGAGTCAAGCAAGACTTTCACAAGAATACACCAGTTATTATAATTTTCTTTTGTAAGTCGAGAGAATTAGAATGGAAGACATTGCAGTTGTTTATATCAAAGTCAAGCTTTAATACCACTTAATTTATTGGATTAATTGGAGGAATATTAGAGGAAAGAATTACGGTTACTTGCATTTCAATTTCCAAGTGTTATATATGGATACATAAGGTAACCTCTTTATACATAATTATAAGAACCAAATTATTTAACCATACATGGAAAAAAAATTCTTAGATATATGGACTACCTCTACAAAGCTCACATACGAATTGAAGTTGATCATCTAAAATAACTCAAAACACATAAGTTAGACACTTAGAAATATTCTGGAATTTTACAAATTATTATTTTTAACATGGTCTTCTTCTAAAATGTAGATTAGATGCAAGGACTTATCTAGAATGTACAGGTTTTGATTACATGTGGGACAAACACTTCTACTAATTAGAAATAAAGCATGTTTCCATGTAAATGTATTATCATATATTTCTCAATTATGAAGGTAGTTTGAGCTGAACCATTTCTAACATTTAAGACAAACTTGTCCAATTACATTGAATTCCAAAAGGTATTTTACTTGCACAAAGTTAGATTCAGTCGTTGTACTTTTTAATTAACTTAGCATGCTTTTAAAACCCTAAAAGTCGAATGTCTTTTGTACTTATATTCCTCCAAGTTGGAAGGAAGATGGAAATGTGGCACCTTGTATAGAAGCAATAAATGCCAAGCAACTTACCCTAGTACTCTTTCAAATCAATAGCTCAAGACATTCATTGAGCCAAAGAATTTAGGAAAGAATTGCCTAATTTATGGCACTGGCCCTGTTATTCAAAAACGGTTTATTACCTACATATGTACCAGCATTTCAATTTTGAATGTGTCCATCTCCCTATCTTTAGAGTCATTATTTTCCTTTTCTTGTGGGCATGATGCTTGGCTGCAATCCCCAACTTTCTCTTAGCAGTTTGCACACGATTAACTGCATATGTGACCTTTTCTTCCTATTTCCTCTTATCCCTCTCCACTTTGAGATTTTTCTATTTGACTATAAGTTTGTACAATGTTTTGCAAGTCCATGTTATCTTGAATATTCTCACAAACCTCTTGTGCTAATTACTTCATGTCATTTGCCAAAGTCTAAAGTGGTTATACAAACACATTTTTGAGAGATATCACCTAGAAAAAGTAATCTATAAACAAACCTTGGTGTTATTTGACTGAAAATGGAAATCCAAACTAAACGGAGCCATTGCTTTTTGTTTCCATGCCATATTGTAAATTAAACATACTTATAGTATTTAATATGATGTTAATTAAGTTTCTATTACATGTTAGTGTTAACAAAAACTTTTGTTCTAGTTATAAAACTTGCATGCAAATGTTATATATTTACAGGAAAATTGTTGACTCATTTGTAAATCAAATAGAAGGGTCAAATAACAAATGTTAGTTTAAAAATGTTAAAATGGATCAATAGTTAGTTTAGATGAAAGGTAAAATAAAGAACCATAAAAAATTTGGCCAAAAAAAAAATAAATTTTCTCTTATTCAGAAGTTTCAATAGAGATATGAGGAAAAGAACAACAAGAAAATGAAAGATTTGCAACTTGCAACACCTTCCAACAAGCATATTTCCTAAATCAGGGAAGGACATACAGTAATTATGTTTCTTTTTATTTTATTTCTTTTTTCATTTTCTTTCGTTAATTTCTTATTCAAATAGGCTTCCACTCATCAAATTGATCTCAGTACATTGGTACTATTATATATCGGCTTAGTGTATCTTAATACAGGCTTTCTTTTGGGATCATATTGAACAAGATTTCAATCATTTTCTTTGGATGGGATGTGGTTTGGTTGATGCCCGTATCACATCCAGTTAGAACGTCATTCCCCTAAAGAGAAAGGGGGTGGGCATTTGAAAACTTTTAGATCTAAAGCAGATCATTTTGATGAAATCCATGCAGCATAATGCAGAATAAAAAGCAAAACTTTGGCCAAGGTGGTTACAAAATTTGTACTTTATTGAAGAAGATATCTAAACTATGTTAATACCTCACCGGATAAGTTTATGACATTCATTTCACACCATAACTATTGAGATTACTAAAGGAGGAGTTCCATTACTTTTCAATCATCTAACAGTTTAAAATACTCACTCCGCATCTAGTGGGTAGCAAAGAATTATTTACACCAATGTTCACCATAAGTATCTTGAAAACTTGACACATGCCATTTCCTAATGTTAAACCATCTTACAGGGAATGAACTTACGCTTACCACTGGTTGGACCCTAGCATTCAAAAGGGTTTATTTGGGAGCATTTTGTGGTTGTAGACAAGGATAGTAAATTCTATAGGGTTTCTAAATTTATAAATGCAAGTTTTAGCAGCCTTTTTATAGCCCTTTCCATCTCTTAGGCCTTGTTCGCATTATGAAATAAACAACTTTCTTGAAATTAAACAAAAAACGCTGTTAGTAAAGTAGGTGCATAATTACTTTTGAATATAACTTTTAGATTATCTAAACATAAAAAAGTAAAAATATTTTTTTTCAATTTTTGTCACAAATTCTTTAAAAAAAAGTGAATTTACAATTTCAAAAATGATATAAGTAGATTTCAAAAAGCAGTTGAGAATGCATTTCGGAATGATTTCTATACATAGTATTCCTTTCCAATGCAATTGATCAATATTGAATTGTTTAGAATGTCTCGTCCATTGTAAAATCTATAATATATATATATTCAACTCATTTTCCTATATGGCATAACTATATGAAGAGAATTAGTAGGTCATGGGTTTGCCCATTTTCTATTCAAGTATTCATTCACTAATCTCTTATCAAATAGAACAAAGTTATCAGTTATCTCTCTTTTAACAACTTTTAACTTTTCATTTGAATTATTTATTGTTTTACCATACAAAGTAACTTTGTTAGTAAATATTAAAATTGGTATAATGATATTTAATTAATGTTTGACAACAAATTCAATTAAAATTTTTCCTTTTCCTAGTTGGCATAGACAATTAAGGAAAATTAGGTTAAATAATTTGGATTTTAACTGGCTTATGCATCGGTTTATAAACATACACATTTTTACATGGATTTTTAAAAATTTGAATTTTTAATTGTATAATGATCCTTATAAAGAAAAAATAAGTGATAATTTGAATTTACAAATAATTTTTACCATGTAATTACAATAAATTGGTTGGTAAATATTGGAATTAATGTATGATATTGAGTTAAGCTTAGGATTGAAATAATAAATTCAATCAATTTTTTTCTTTTTTCTAGGTAGCATAAACAATTAAGCAAAAACTTAGGTCAAGAAAATTGTATTTTACTGTGTTTAAGTACTCATTTATAACCATACCATATTTTCTTGTGATTATTTAAAAATTTAGCATATTGTATATTGAAATTTTTTAGATAAAATGCATTTTATATTCAAGAAAATCAATTATATTTTTACTAACTTTTAAAACTCAATTATATATAATTTTTTTTAAATTATGAATTTAAGAAAATAATAAAAATTCTGGGCAAATATACGAGTTATCATCTAGTTTAATGTTTAATCTACTTGGAACTTATTTTGTGACAACAAAGTTATAGACTATAGTTCAAGGGGAAAAATTTTATCTAGTTTAAGGGTACCATATCTTATTTCTCCTTCATGGTTGACTTAACAATAAAGGGTATGCTATGTACAACATATAAGGATTTGGATCCTCACTATTTCTTTCCCTTTATTTCTTTGTCGATATAAGTTTCTTATATTTAAGTAATTAAAGTTGAAAAAATAATTGGAATATACCTTTAGTTTTATCTCAGTAAATAGATCATTATTTCCAAAAATTGAATTCATGTCTCTTAATTTCAATGTTGAATTATGAGTCATATTTCAATTTCATTGAAATTGAAAATTTCAATGTTGAATTCATGCAGAAATTTTCAAATTTTGATTGAAAATATAATTGCTAAAAACAAATGGTAAAACTTTTTTTATTTTATTTTCAGATTTTTTGAAAGACATTTATGTAGGACATGATTTGATTTATGAACTATTTTAATTTTTAAAAATATTTTTAAAATTTTATTTTTAAGGGTAATCTATTTACCTCTAAATGGAGAGGATTCTATGTAAATGGTATCATTAAATGTGAGATGGGCTCGCTTTGTAACCTGCATGATGAAATGTGCACTATATTTTCTTTTAAAGTGCATTTAACTAGGTTATTGGTTTCAACTGTTTATAAAGATTGAACTTGGTGTTATATATCCAGCTCTGATGGCTGACATCAACTTATTCATAGTACTTATATGAGGTACAAATCTGTTTGAAAATATATGAAAGCTTTCATTTTCTGTGTTGTGGATTATCAATATCAAGAAAGGAACTACTGAATTTTTCAAGAAAAAAAATAGAAAATTCTAATTGAATTTATAGTTTGTCATGTATATTGTTCAACAAAAATATATGTATGGTAAATCTCATGGGGGTTGATACTTGTCAAAATAAAAAATTCAGGAATTCCTACAACCTCCTTTAAAGTTCTACATGCACACTCTCAAGTTATGGTAGTGGACTTCCACTCAATTACATTTTTCGGTATCCTTTGTGACCGAGCAATTGGAAGCTGGCCAGGTTACACAACCTTCATGGTGGAGACTGTATAGTTACAGCCAGGATGGTTTTGTTTGACAAGGCCAAGATATTCATATTTGTTGCATGAACTTTTAGCAATAGCCAATAAGGTATACTTTTTGTCCGAAAAACAATAATTGACTTGTAACACGATATCCGAAACACAGCCACTAGAATTATTTAGATGTCCTTGGAGAAGTTCACTTATGCAATTGCGAAGGAGGATAAAAAAAATTAAAAATGATACTACTTTTTTGATATACCTCAATTAGAGTTGCATTATGTTAATGTAACAAGCTACAAGCTTTTAGATGATGTTGCTTGAACTGTGATAAACCACTTAAAAAGAATCTTGGTAAAGCTAGTTTTGCTTTGGAAATGATCAAGGTGAGTTGCTGCATGCTGGTGTTATATGTTAAGATTCATCAAGTATCTTAATGCGCAGTTGCAAGCATCAAAGAAGGCATGATTATATCTAAGGATAAAGGTTGAGATGATCTTGAAATTCAGTGTTGCTGTTGAATCATATACAAGGGAGATTCATATCCCTTGCAAACCTTAATTTATTTTGAGTGAAATTCTATCAATTGTTTACTCTTTTGTACAGATAAGTGTAACTTTTGTCTATGATAGAATGTAATACAGCAAGGAATTTTATGATTAAGTTCCTTAGGTAGATTTGATTTTAATTGTAACTATTTCCCATGAAATTCAAAGGAATTGTGAGGGAAGTTAGATGGCCGAATATAAACTCTTAGTTCTCGTTTCCTTATTAATACAAGCTCGCCATTGCCCACCCCCAACATACACACCCCAAAAAAAAAAAAAAAAAAAAACTCCAAAATGATATAATAAATAAGACTAATATTATTTTGTTTGAAAAATCAAAAACTCGAAATTAAAAAAATGTGTTGAAAAAAAACTAAGAAATTTATTTGCAAAATTTTGTGCTTCTATAATGTGTTTGTGTATATAGATCTGAATAAAAAATTAAAATGCGTAAAAACTCACAATCTATCATAAAAACAAACATGATTCATATTTGTTTGAAAAATCACAAATTCATGAACTGAAAAATAAAAAACTTAATGAATTTTTTGACAAACTTTTTGTCAACTTATTAACAAATATTAGGCTATTGCATTAGTGTGCTTGTGTGTGTTAATTTGAACAAGAATCTAAAAAACATAAGTACACATTGTACATAATAATAAAAATTTTTATTAACATTTTATTTTAGAAATCATATTAACTTGTAATTTGAAAAAAAATAATTGAAGTATATATTTTTCGTTATTAATTAGTGAAGGACATGAAAAGTGCAATGCAATATTATTTGTTAATAATTATTTCCACCACTCAATTATTTTTTTCCTCCAACCATTTTAATCCATAAAAACTTTGTACCAGGGATAAAATTAGAAGAAAAACAATCTCTTTTTTGCTTAAATCAATTTTTAAAAGTATTAGATTGACAATGTTACAAAAAGTTTCGATTAGAGAGTTAAGTGATATTTTTCAAATTGAGTATTATTAGCATAAACTAGAGGGTGGGATTCTGAAATTAGTCCTTCTAAAAGTGAAGGGGAATTTCTTAAATTACCACAAATATTAGGAGGTTACTGTAATTTACCCAAATTAGGGAAAAGACACAAATTTTTAGTTGAAAATATTGCCCTCTATCCTTCGATGATCTTCTTAGAGTTGCATCGTCCCTGCGGTTGCTACTTCAATTAGGGTTGTTGGGGTCGTCCGAGGGCATTTCTGTAATTTCGTACAAACCCAATGGCAGATCGGAACAACATCACCAACACCACCACGAACGCGGCGGTGACTGGCGCCGTGGCTAAGCCGATATGGATGAAGCAAGCCGAGGAAGCTAAGCTGAAAAGCGAAGCCGAGAAAGCTGCAGCCGCCAAAGCCGCATTCGAAGCCACTTTCAAGAACTCCTCTAACAATACGGCTGTGGCGGCCGGCTCCGACGACGACGATGACGATGATGAAGATGAGGAGGAAAGAGAGAGGAGAAGGTTAGCCCAAAAGCCAATTGGGCCGGTGGACCCCGCTAAGTGCACAGCAGCCGGAGCAGGGATTGCCGGTGGGACGGCGTGCGTGGCCTCCACGTTCGTGGTGGTTACGAAGGATTGGGGATAGTCGGAAGTTGCCCCACGGTGGTGCTCAGGTTAAAGTTAGGGTTTCGCCGGGGGTTGGAGTGGGTGGAACAGAGCAGGAGGGGATAGTGAAGGATATGGGGGATGGGACTTATACGGTGACGTATGTGGTTCCAAAGAGAGGGAATTATATGGTGAATGTGGAGTGTAATGGGAAGGCCATTATGGGAAGCCCTTTCCCTGTGTTCTTCAGTTCAGGTACACTCAATATTTCAATGAAGAAAATCCAAAAAAGAATATTATATTTACTCGTATCAACGTGTTTGAGTATCCGGGTCATTTTAGTTTCGCATTGAGTTTGCTTAGTATACACAAATGCTCTTTAGTAGGTAGAAAAATGTGCCTTTACCCATATATTTGTGTATGACTCATATTTGCTGATTTTTGTGTATGCTGGTATTATTGAGTAAGTGAAGTTTTGGTAGTAGGCTTTTTAAGGGTTGGTGTCTAGGAACACTGACTGAATGTTTTAAAAAATTTGAATTGATGTTTCAGTTCCATTTTTTAGTATTAGATAGAAACATAACTTGTTGGAGGAAGGTTTGCTCATTTGTGAATTTAGTCGATGGTATTTTGATTTTGTCTATAATAGTTTATTGGTGTGATATTACAAGGTTTGGTATTGGTGGTTTAGAAATTCGATAGGAGCTGCATAGGAACCTGAGTATAGTTGTTTTAGAGCATCTTGCTCATTAAACTAGTCTTGTGACTCTAGTTGGTCGGAATACTTCATGTTTTTTTGTAGGTATGGTTATGGTTATGGTTGGTGCATTATCCTACTTTTGTTTTGAGTTTGTCACTTCATTCCATGACATTGTTCATACTATTAAGTATCTTTTAATTGCTTGGGTTTGAAGGGACCAATTATACTTGAGTTCTTAGACTTTTTATGCTTTAATTTAGCTAATTCAGTTGGTGTTGATGTAAAAGCTTGTTAACTTTTGGCTAATTAATGACTTATTCCAAATTTTATGCTTACAGCGTTTGCTTGTTTGCAAGTTTTAGATCATTGATTAGCGTTGTTCATATCAGTTGTTGCTTTTTTTTTTTTTTTTTTTTTTTTCGTGTTTCAGAGCAAGAATAGCATGTGAAAACTTTGGCTGTTGGAGTTTGCAACAGGTGCTATGAATTATTCATCTTGCTGTTTGAGTAATGTAGCAGTCCATTATTCTTTATACCAATAAGCTTCCATCTGGATGGTGGTGTATAATTTTTCCTTTTGTTTACCTGAATATGAACGTATGTCTTAATTTCGTTTTTTGTTTTTGGTTTATCTTTGCATCTTTCAATATGCTTTTTTAGTTTTTATTATTTTGTAGTTACATGTATGCTTTACGAGACAGGAGTTTGCTGTGGAATCTATCTGCTAAGTTGCTTTTAACAGTTGGTAGTGGAAATGATCATATTCTATTGCTCAAAAGTGATAAAAGAAAGTCTACTGTAGATTTTAGGTAACTTGGTCCTTTTTTCCTATTTTGATTCTAGTTATTGGCTATTTTAAAATCACTAACAGCCCTAACAGGTCACTCTATCTGTACCTTTTGTATGCATCTCTGCTGTCTGTTTTCTCTCTAGTTATGGTCTTTGGTCCGTTCCACTCTACACCAACTAGTCCTTACTAAAAGCCCTATCTGCCCTTAGCCAGTAACCTTCCATATCTCTAGGAACAACTCCTCTACCTTTGGCTGATGGAGCTGATCTTGTCGTTCCTTTCCCATGGTCCTAAGAAGAACTCTATTATCTTTGCTACCCAATGACTTTCTCCTCTAGACAAAGCCAACCACTCCACCACCACCTACAAGTTGCACACCTGGTGCAGCATCTGATTTTTCACCCCAAATCCTCAAGTAGCCACTATCCTCAAACAGGGTTTGAGGGCACCATCTAATTCGCCACCCCAAATTCAGGTTTCGAACACTGGTGGAGCCACATTATGTTGAGGGTGTGCTATTGCCTCCCAAAACTTTGAAAGAATTACAAATTAGCATTTTTTTAGCTTATTTTCATATTAGCATGCATTTTGAAAAGTTACCTTCTAGCCACATATTCCCCCCCTTCCCCCACCTCTTTAAGAAGTGACACTTTCACCAATAGTCTATTCAGAACATGAAAACATGGTACAATAGAAAAGAATTTAAAGACTTTGAGACTAAATAAGATGTGATTTACATATAATTTTGTACTAATTCTACTCTTCTAATTTATCCAAACTTAAGCAGTGTATGATTGATCCAGTTGGTTATTGCCCCAATGCCCGGAGCCACCACTGGTTGGGTGCCCCTTGGTTCCCATTATTATCCTTCTAGGATTTTTATGTCAAGAGTGTAAGCCAGGTTTTTGGTCTGGGAACATAATTTCTTAGAATGGGATACTGGCACATTTGTTGATTTTGATATAGTGAATCTTAAAATGCAATTGAGAAACTTAAATTCTTTTCTACCAGTTAATGGTCAGTACATGATTGGCTTTTATGAAGATGAGCTCATCAGGCATAGATTCTGAGAGCACATACTGGTTATTTGTTCGTTTATTGAACCATTTGATGTAATAAACTCCCTTTGGCACCAGTCTTTGATAGATTTTTGGGAAGGGAATATGTTCTCCTCATCCTTTTCCCATTTCGAATGGCTTTATTAGTAATAGATTTGATAGTTGCACATGCTTTCTTAAGTTCCCATTCATTTGTTTTCAACAAGTTTTGGTTTTTTGATTTGGAGTTTTGTACCACTTCTATGCAGGAAACACTACTGGGGGGTTGTTGGGGTTGGCTCCATCTGCCACATATCCAAATATGGTTAACCAAACCATGCCCAACATGCCAAATTATTCTGGTTCTGTTTCTGGTGCATTTCCTGGATTGATTGGGATGATTCCTGGTATTGTTCAGGGAGCTTCAGGTGGTGTGGTTTTACCTGGAATTGGAGCATCTCTCGGAGAAGTTTGCCGGGAATATCTTAATGGACGGTGTGCAAAAACTGATTGCAAGTTGAGTCACCCCCCTCACAATCTTCTGAATTCCCAATGACTGCTTTAGCAGCCACCACTTCCATGAATACCGTTAGTCAGGTCCCCATGGCACCTTCTGCTGCTGCAATGGCTGCTGCTCAGGCTATTGTTGCTGCTCAAGCACTTCAAGCCCATGCTGCTCAGGCAGCACAAGCTCAAGCACAATCTGCTAAAAGTTCTTCTGGTATTTCCAATTCCATCATCTTGTAGAATCCAATAGTTCTCCTACTTTATTTCTTATGTTGATTATTTTTAAGGATGATTCTGATTCTAGAAATTGCCATCATCCAGCTAAGAATAAAAAGTTGTAGTTACTGTTTATAATATCCGTTATGACCTTTCGATGATGTTCTTCTTTTTCCCTTTCCCTTTTCTACCTATTTCGTGGATTTGTTTGGATAAATAAGACATCATTTGTTCTCCTGATGCACTACAATCTTGCTTCCTGAAAGAAGTGTACAGCTTTTAACTGCTTGCAAACTTATTGTGCTTTCTAACTTTTCTCTTTCTGCTGTTGTAATCTTTCCTCTTTTGTTTGATTTTTCCATCATTTGATGCTTTACAGTATCATCTGACAAAGAAGGGAAATGTGATGCCCTCAAAAAAACTGTGCAAGTTAGCAACCTTAGCCCACTTCTGACGGTGGATCAGTTGAAGCAGCTATTTGGCTTGTATGGTACTGTTGTTGAATGTAATGTGACTGATTCAAAACATTTTGCTTATATAGAATACTCAAAGCCTGAAGAAGCAACTGCAGCACTAGGACTGAACAATATGGACGTTGTGGGTCGCCCATTGAATGTTGAAATGGCAAAATCACTTCCTCCAAAGCCAGCCATTCTGAGTTCATCAATGACTTCAGCTTCTCTCCCTCTAATGATGCAACAAGCTGTTGCAATGCAGCAGATGCAATTTCAGCAGGCATTATTAATGCAGCAAACGTTGACTGCACAGCAGGCAGCCAATCGGGCAGCAAGCATGAAGACTGCTGCCGAGTTAGCAGCAGCTAGAGCTGCTGAAATCAGTAAAAGTTTGAATCCTGATGGGCTTATTGTAGAAGACAAGGAAGGAGATAGAAAATCAAGGTTTTTCAACTCTTGAATTACTAGTTTTTTTTTTCTTGGTTTATCAAGAAATGGTTCTTTCAACTTCATGTTGTTAAAAATATTTGCAACTATTTTTGTTTGTCTAGCTATATTTAGCCGCCGGTTTGAGTAAAACCTTTTGTCATGTTCCATCTTATTAGTTATTAGCATTATTTCCTTGGCATTATTGATATTGTCCTTGTTTATTATGGAATAGCAAGGTTCTTCAACAGTGACCTGGGAGGTCATCTGGGTTTGTGGTTTAGTTTTCAAGTTATGATGGCTTTTTCTTTAGTCAATTGCTTGAATGTTTTATGTGGTTCATATGTTCTTTTATTCATAGAGTTATGAAGATAGGTGAAACTGCTTGTGATCTTTAATTCAGTTACGTCTTGCCTTTTCGTCACTCTTGCCAAGATAATTGTTGAAATGCATGTTTTCTTGTGTGGAATTCGGTACTTGCATGATATTAGTTGTCTTTACATAACCTACAGGTCACTGAAGTTCTTTAGATTTTGATCAAGTCATTATCTAATCTTTTTTCTTATAATTTGAATTTTACTCATTTTATCCAGACCATCTTGTCTACTGCTTTTATTAAATTGATTACAAATTTTGTTTCGCATTGTGATGAAGCATGAAATTTGGCAAAAAATTGGAAACTAAACTTTTTAGTGGAAGGGTATCAAAATTTTGAAAAATTTCTGAATGGCTGTTTTTACAAATGTGAGTGCTCCCATAAATTATTTATACTAAAATTGCTCCTCTGAAATATGCTTTTGTTTCTAGGATCAATTAACCATTTTTCTGTGAATTTCTGTTTAGCTTTTACTTCACCCAGTTGTCTCCGCTTGCTGTAGTATGTGTTCGGTTTATTTCTTGAAATCTTTCATAAAGCATGCTCGATGGACTACTATTTAGTGCCAAGTCCCTTTGCGATGCAGTCAGGATCTTACTATTTTCATGTTATTCTTGCTGGTATCATTTTAAGTTGACAGCAGCTACATCTTTAATATCTGGCCTTATTCTTTGGTTTCTTTTTAATTCGGCAAATTCCAGTTTTGGTCCCATATGTTTAGTACTTGTCTCAACTTCAATCTAGTGACTCATATTTCATGTTCAACAGTTCTGTTCTATAATGTTTTGGCATCATCAAATTTTTGTTTCACGTGTTTTCCTTATTATCACTTGATCCTTTATGTTTTAGGGATATGCTGTTTTAGGACAAGTAATATTATGCAAATCAAAATATCAGAAATAGAAGGGAGCAAATGCATCAAGGTTAAACATGGAGACTAAATTTAGAGTAGCCCTATGAATCAGGGACTAACTTTGTCCAAATAAAAAATAATGGAGTAAAGTGAACCTAGGGACTAAATTTGCAATTTTCCGTTGCATCTTTCTGGTTAACATGAGGGTTTTAATTTTACCTACCTTTTTAACCAATGTGTATGAAACTATGTATTGCTTGATGACAATGTAGGTCTCCATCTACAACCCGCGCAAGGTCAAGATCCAAGTCAAGATCCCCTGTAAGTTACCGGCTTAGGCGGAAGTCTCGTTCTTTTTCTCCTCCACACCGGTACGTGAGAGATTACAGATCTAGATCTCCAGTGTGGTCTCGTCATTACTCAAGCTATGAGCATGAAAGACGGTCTTACAGGGATAGCAGGGATGATAGAGGAAGAAGTAGGAGGAGGGTTTCAGGTAGAGCACATGATCGCCATTCTCCTGTTTCAAGAAGACATAGGAGTAGGAGTGGGAGCCCTAGGACCAGAAAATCATACCGGGATGATTCCGAGTCCCCAAAACATCATCGAGACAGTCCATCTCAGAAGCGAAGGAAATCATCTCGTGCCGATTCAGTATCACCTGGGCACCACAGGGGAAGTAGATCATCCCCAAGAAAAGATGGAAGCAGAGCGAAATATAGAAAGCGATCCAGGTCAAAATCAGCTCTGAGGTTAACCATAACTCTGGTGATAGGATGGATGAAAGTAGAGAAGAAAAATCCAAGAATAAGGAAAGGAGACGGTCCAGGTCATCCTCTACCGAGGAGAAGACTCGCAAACAAAGTAGATCGTCACCAAGAGCTTCAGGTGAAAGCAAATCAAAACACAAACGGAGGTCCAGGTCTAGATCTCCAGAAGAAACATATCGTTCTAGTGATAAATTGGATAAAAGCAAAGAGAAGTCAAAGCATCATGATAGAAGGCGGTCCAGGACAAGGTCTACTGAAGGCAAACGGCACAAAAGTAGTGGGACGTCCCCTAGACGGTTGGATGAACGAAAATCGAAACATCGGAAGCGATCAAGGTCAAAATCATCAGAACACAGGCATCGCTTGGATGACAATGATCTACATAAGCACAAGAAAGTAAAAAATCAGAGGGAAAGACCTGCTAAATCAGATGATTCCTGCATGGAACCTGGTCCGAAAGACTTGGAACATGTGGAAAGTAAGATGAAGGCCTCATGGAATTAAATAAAAGGGGTTACCGTGACACTGAGGGAAGTGAGGCTACTGTGACAGAACAAAAACTAACGAAAGAAATATGAACCAGCTTGAAATGCTTGTCGGAGTGGTGAATGTATTTTTCTGTATAATGGAGGAACAATCACACATGGGAAGAAGTTTTACTTGGAAGCAATGGTTATTTTGAAAATTCACATTTGCATCCAAGGGCTGGCAAGAAGAGGAAGATCTGGATTTCTTTGGAGATACCTCAATCTCTTATGTGCATCTAGATGTGTATAAGAGGGTAATTGGCTCTCTGATGATAAATACTCCCGTAGTTAAAGATTGGGTGATGTCTCTGTTTAAGGATCTTGGGGACTTATTTATTGTGTTACTGCTGTATGTTGTCCTGCATCTCTTTTCCATTCAATGGTAATGATGGTCCTCTAGGAATCTGTGGTATCATATAAAGAGAGGAAACTATCAACCTATCTTCAAAATGTTTTAAAACCATCTGAACCCATTGTGGGTTCTTATCTTGCCTATGTGAGGTATAATGTTTTGAATAAGGAAAAAGATACTCCTTATGCATTTTATCTGTTATTGGGTGACAAAAAATTCGTTACTCCGAGGAAGATGGGTCTTCTTACATCACCTCCTTCCCTTTCTTTTGTTGTTTTTCCTCTTCTCTTCTTTCGTGATATTTTATTGCTGAGCAGTGGGCAGAACTTTCGGTAATTAGGGGACTTTACTTCAGATGGCTATTAATACGTTCATTTAAATTCATGTTTAATGGTTTTGGCGGGCCTGTTACATTCTAAGAACATGCAGGTCCTGATGCTGGTATCAACAGAATTGGTGCTTTTTCAGATGAATTGGCAGGTTGTGTTATCTGGTTATATATGAAGGTATGCAGTCATGGATTATGGTGGTCTAGTGGAAGGAG
Organism: Cinchona pubescens; assembly: GCA_025175665.1. NCBI lineage: Eukaryota > Viridiplantae > Streptophyta > Magnoliopsida > Gentianales > Rubiaceae > Cinchona > Cinchona pubescens. The sequence continues at coordinate 6,266,790 of JANKKI010000051.1, read as the reverse complement.
CATTTGCTGTTAGTTTTGACCAATAATTAGAATCATTCACAGATAATTGTTTGGATAAATTCTGATTGAAGCTTAAGCTTGTTTTTGTCCCTGATGTTTTGCATTGTTCCTTTCCTTGTGTTTCTTTTGTCTTTTCTTCTTTTATTATTATTATTTTTTTTTGTTTTTTCTGGGGAGGTTCTTTTTTCTTCTTCCCTTCTCTATTCTATGGTTTTTCTTCTTTTTCTCCTCCCTTTTCTTTCCTATTTTCTTTGGAATTATTGGCTAGGTTTTTTTACTTGTATGGTCAACTCAAACCAGAAGTTGCTGAGATGGTTGTCTTCCAGCTTTCTTTGTGGAGTGATCAGATTGGCCAACTTAATTGGACTGAGTTTCGTGGGGAAATTCAGTGTTTGTTATGTGCAGGTAATTAATTGCCCCCAGATGTGTTTAGCACTCACATGCCATTTTGTTTTTTACTAAGAAGGAAATGAGGAAACTACAATAGGGCAGTCTTGCCAAATATATGTAAACCTAGATAAATAGTCTTACCTTGCAAGCAGAAATACATCATTTAATAATGAACCATTTGGTTTTTGAATGAACGTATTTCATTTAGTTGTATGTTTCAGACATTTAATTTCACTACAATTGATGATTATTATTGCTCGATCTCTTCATATGAAAGATTGAGTGTTGATGTACGTGGAGTGTCTGCATACACATATGAATGGCGGGAATATGTAAATAAGCTCTCTGTGCCAAAAGTTTGTGAGCAACTTGACTGGAGTTCAAATCACCTCCTACAATTAATAATGGACTAATTCCATTTTGCACCCTACAATTTATATTGTATCTTATTCACATCTAGAATTTTTATTTTGGATATTTTGTACAAAATTTTAAAATTCCTTCTATTTTAGTCCCTTTGTAACATTGTTAAAAACTATGAGTATAATTAACTGAATTTTTGTTTTTGTATATAAAAATATTGTTGTACATTATGTTGAATTTACTATACACATGAAAATTTTCGTTAATGTTTTAGACGGTGTTTAAAAAGAGGTTGAAGTAGAATAAATTTGAAAATTTAAGGCTTAAAATGGGAATCGAATATAAATTGAGGTGTGCAAAATACAATTAATCCCTTAAGAATATATAATCCAACTATCGTCTTGATGTCATCTGCTAAGCATGTAATAAAGCAATCAATTTGGATCGACGAGGTTTATCTTAAAGTTGATTCACAAGATATCTAATTTGTTTCTCTTCCCCTTTTATTTTAATGCTTTCGGTATTTTGCTTTTTATTTTTTAATAGGGAAAAGAAACGTCATTACACGACCATTTACCACCCTTTGTTTGAATGCTTGATGGCTAATGCTTCTCTTTCCCTGTTGCAAGTTTCTATTCTTAAAAAATCCTTTTTGTTACTTTTCTTTTTCCTGCTTCTCTGCTGCTCCTATACTGGTCCATTTGCGTTTAATCTTTAACGGAAAATACTTAGGTAGATTCGATTTTTGATCTCACCTGTAGACCTGTAGTTAGGATTAAACTTTAAAAAATCTTGTTTATATTAACTGATGTCATAAATTTTCTAAGGTTTAATCCACACTACAGGCTTTACAAGTGGGAACAAAAATCGAGTCTATTTAAATATTTACCAATCTTTAACTACGGGCGGATTTCACCTACTACTACTTTTTTCTTATTTCCCTCCATCCCACTTTTTTTTGTTTTTTGTTTTTTGTTTTTTTCTTTTTTACCCCCTTAGTTCTATTGAGGTTATTGTTTGAGGTTAGTTCTATTCCCTTTGTGCATTGGCCAACTAAGAAGCCGAGGACATCGACATTGGAGGTTATTGTTTGCACTTCCACTGTTGGTTTCTTTTAGCTTTCTTTTACTAGTAAGATGGAGGCTAGCTTATTTCGGGCTTGTTCTCAACTAGTTTATTGAAAAGTGCTTTTAGCTCTTTTAAAATTGTTAATGATAAATAATTTTTCTAAAAGAATTTGTTTTCAAAAACTACAAACTTTATTTTTTATGTTTAAAAAAGCTAAAAGATATTTTCAAAAGTAACTTTGGATCTACTTTTCAAAATTGTTCTTTTCATTTTTCTTTAAAAGTAACTTACAGCATTTTAATAAACAGTTGCTTCAAACCTTACGAAACTTGTGTTTAGGTTTATTCACATTTTTTCTCCTTCTATTTTCCCTCGTCAAGATCCAGGATTCTGACTACAACTTTGAGAAAACTCAAGAGACATATCTATATATATATATATATATATAAATCATAAAGAACTAATGTGTCAATTTTTGACATAGCATGACAATTCGATATGAATACGACGTAAAATTAACTAGTTAGGGATGAATTTTATTGGGTTTGGGTTGTAAATTAGTCGACTATTTAAGACAGGTAAATAAATGAGTTGGGTCGAGTTGGGTCATAAGTTACCTGAGTAACCCAAAAATTTTTTTCATTTTAAGGCTTATGTATTGTGTTATAATTTTCTCATTTTCTGATTCAAACTTAAAAGCTAATCCTCAAGGGTGTTGGAGGGCCAATATTTTGGTCTAATTTATGATGAGTTATTCCCCTCCTTATTTTGAACACAAAACAATAATGAGGTCACACTAGTTAGGCATAAGATACGTAGGTAAGTTGGTTATCAGACTATTTTATATGAATAGATAAATAATTGAGTATCTTTGTAACCGTTGCATTTAAAGAGTAATAATTTATGAATACCTATGAGTATTATTGAACTATTTGAATAATTGATTTTGACTCTTTCATTTAAAAATAATTTAGTTAGTCACTGCACATAGGAATTGCATTTGCAACTAACACATAAACATCACATACTAAGCTCACACACCAATTATTAATTTAGAAGCTAAAGAGAATGAAAAAAAGAATAATAAGATTTAGTTTTCTTATTTATTGTACCAACTCTATAATTATATAAATTTATTGGTTAGTGAAATCTCTCGATGGGTTAGACGGATTGAATACAATGTAACAATAAACGAATTCGAGAGAATACGAATAGATTATTAATTGGATAGTGTTAGAATTAAAGTTTATTTATCCAAATACAATTATGATACGATACAATACGACACGATTAACAGTTATATAAAGAGCTTACATTGTCATCATGTAGTATTTGTCGGTGTGCATTTTTATCGCGTGAATACATACATTACAATATTAAGATGTGAATAGTCATTTGCGGAAGTATTTATGTACATCATTACTTGTTCTTGCGGGGCAAAGTATTATGTTCACTGAGGAGCAAAATAAAAGGTTAGCCCGATCAATATTTTCTTGCTCATAATTTTTGTTCTTTGGAGGTCAAGAATTTGCCTTTTAACCTTAAACATAGTTCCGACATTAATAAAAAACGTTACAAAAAATCCGCAAATACTCTCGAAAAATAATTGTATCCTTATATATTTTGTCATGTCTGCATTAAGATGTCTGTTTGCAATCTATTTGATATGGAGTAGAAGGGCTGAATGTGGTAAGTGCTGTCGACCTTGTATATACAGAAATGGCAAAGACTTAGGTAGACCCGGTTTTTGACCCCCTTGTAGATCCTGTGGTGTAGATTAAATTTTAGAAAATCTATGATATCAGCTGATGTAAGTAAGATTTTTTAAGGTTTAATCTTGACCACAAGATCTACAGGTGAGGTCAAAGACCGAATCTACCTAAATATTTTCCTACAGAAATTATACACTATGATTCAGAGAAGAAGGTTGACAGTAGTCAGCGGAGTAACAACAGATATTATATTGAAGTGTTGAATACAGTAAACCTCTTTAAGGTTTGGGCTGTTTTGCACTAAATTCTCTATCGTTATTTTTTTTTCGATTTGCTATCTCCGTTAGTACACATCAGTAATATGACTATTAAAAAGTCAAGAAAGATATTTTTATCCCTATACACTACAAGAAAACATAAAATTATATTTTTACCACTATACACTACAAAAAATCATAAAACTAACCCCTTAAAGTTTATTGTATTTGTCATTTTAGTCTCTAAGTACAGTTTTGTGTCAATTGGCCTATTTTAGTCATTAATCAATATAAAATAGTTGCAAAACAACAAAAAATATAATGATGCCCACCAGCACTAGTGATTTTTTTTTTAAAAATACTTGTGTTGTGAAAAAAATTTAAATACAAAAATTTCCTAACACTATCGGTATTTTTTTAGTCTTTTCATCGTATTTTATTTTCATGCAAAAGTAAATTTTTAAATATATGAGACTCATAATCATCTATTAAAGTTTCATCATTTTCTTTTCTTATATTTATTTAAAATGATTTTCTTCTTACTTTTTCCCTTGTTAATATAATTCAATTATCACATAAATTATATGACGTAACTTCATACACATAAACAAAAAATCAAATTAAAATAATTTAGATGAACTACCTTTAATAATTCATCAAAATTTTTAAAATTAATTATTTCACTATATTTTTAAATTTTAAATATTGAAGAAATCATATAATTCAAGAATTATAAAATTAATTAATTTGAAACATATTTATATTTTTAACAATATTGACAACATTTTTGAATTTTATTTTTATCTCAATGTATTAAATGGTACAAAACTTATATGAGGGGACAAAATGAAATCTTGTTTAAATCTTAAGGGATTTTATTGTAATTAACATTTAGGGGTAAATTTGTCTTTTTGAAAAGATTAACGGTAGAGTTACATTTGATTGTTAGTCAAAGGAGTAAATGAGAAAAAAATAACTTTAAGGAGTTTATTGCAAAACAATTCAAATCTCAAGGGAGATTACTATATTTAACCCTATACTAATAACCAAATTGAAAAAAAAAAAGAAAAAAGAAAAAAATGATACAAATCTTTCTCTATTCTCCTGTTCCTTCAAAAAATTCTTCTCTATCTTTGACGGAAGGTTGTGCCACGGAATTTTCCACAACGTTCTGCTGAATTATAGGCATACTTATTAATTGCAAATTTTGATTTATTCAATTAACTTGTTTAAAGTGTGGTTAGCTTATGGAATATAATGTTTTTAGTTAATCATTTACTAGTATCTAGTTCAATCGTTATATATAGTTTACATGTTATGTGGAAAGTTTTAAAGTATTGTCTTTTTTTATTGATTTGTATATAAGACATATGTGTTGGAAATTTGCCTCCAAATTACACTTTTAATAAATTTGAAATTTCCTCCAATTGTGTTCCCTTATTTGTAAAATTTTAACCCACATTAGAACTTTGTGTTGGATATTTTCATGTTATATGAGTTTGGGGTTTTGCCATTGTGTAACTCTAGTTGGGAGCCTAGACTATTCATGGTTGATGGTTTGGGGATTTTCCTCAAACACACACACGCGCACGCCTGGCGCGGTGTGGTACGTGCGAACCATTAGAGTTTTACTTCCGTTACATTTTTTCTTTCTATAATTTTTGGTTACCTATTCGTTTACTAATTACCTATTTTGTGAACTTGACTTGCGTATAGTTCCTGCCTTTTCTTTCATAAAGGCAGCTGGGTTTCATTTCTTCTCTCTCAAATCACCTACCTTTTCTCTCAATGCAGTAATTTCCAAATTATGGTCAAATCTATCACTATAAATAGAGGCGTTGAGGACCTCTTCAAAACATCCGAAAATCTCTTTTCTTCTATTCTTCTTGGGTAGTAAGTAGTCCAGAATTAAGCTCGAAGCCTTGCTTGCGAGTGCATGCGACCGGGGCTGTCGTTGAATCTTGGAGAGTGACCGCCCGGTATTCCCATCTGCATCAGTGGATTACGATCCTGTGGGGGGCGAAATCACTTTCAAGTAGGGGTATTCATCGACCGATATTTCGGTAATTTGGTAAAAAAATTTCGGTATTTCAGTATTTCGGTGCAAGAAAATCAAAACCAATTCCAAACCAAACTTTTTTTGCTTGATTAGTTATCCAAACTTTTTTTTTCCCGTTTATCCGATTAACCAAAGTTTAGTAGTAAATTTAAAAATTAAGTATAAAATTAAATATTAAACTAATAAAATTAGTATTAAAATAACTTAAAACTACTAAAACTAACTTTAGAAACTAAAAAATAACAAAGAAAAATAATATCAAAGTGTTGAATGAATGGAACATGAAATTGGGTTACCTAAAAACTAAAAATTAAAACTAATAAAATTAAAAGTTTGGTAATTCGGTAATCCGGTATTTTATTTTCAATAAACAAATCGAACCATATAACCAATCTTGTCTATTCGGTGTATCCAAAAACTGATTATTCGAAAATCAAAAACCAAACTAATTTGGTTCAGCCTGTTTATTCGGTTAAACCAAACTATGAACACCCCTACTTTCAAGGACAGTGATCACACATCTCGACAAATTCTTTCTGTTTTGATTATCATTCTGTCCAGTTTCTAACAATATTTAATCATTTACGTATTATCTTCCTAATGAAATTTATGGAATTAAACAAAAGAAGAAATACAAAACTAAAATTACAGGAAAATATCAATCCAACAGGTGCGACTAATCTAAAATTTTATTGACTGATTTGTAATAATAGTCAATCTTGAATCTTGGTATAATTCTTTCTTGAAGTACATTGAGGTATATTTGAGAAAAGTCATGGAGAGATGGTACAATAGGGCGAAATAGAGTCCTATCACCATCCACTAAGCAAAGTAAGATGTTGATTTCCTTAGGAAATCAAGCATCTGTTACCTTTATAGCATCTTTTTCATGATATTGCTTTTTTTTTTTTTTGTGTGATGATAATAAGACAGTAATAAAAAATTATTGTTGTTATTACAACATATTTTCAGAAGTCAGAAAATGTTCATGGTCACAAATAACAAATAAATGTGGTTGTGGTGGGAATGCTTGTGTGTGTCCTAAGCCCAGTATAATTTCTTTATGGAAGCCCCCCCCCCCAAAAAAAAAAACTCTTTATGGCCTGGTATCTATTAGGAAAATTTACTGCAAATACTAAAATGAAGAACAATTTTGATAAGACTTTGGCCTATTATTTGCCTGTACTATAAAATAGTTGTTAAAGGATTCAAGCAAAAACTAAGACTTCCTAAGTTCACCAATGCTACACTGAAAATACTTATTCAACAATACAAGTATTCTTTCCTTGAACACTCAAGAACAAGTATGAGATTAAGAAGAAGAAGAAGAATCAAATATGATTTCTGTGTTGTATGTACATTTTTATGCCTTAGATGGAGGCTTATATTTATAAACTTATCAAACACACCACTATGGGTTGTCTCATTTGATTGACAATACTAAAAAATTAACTAGCACCCTTTTAGATGAATGATCATGAACTTTCAGCAATATTCAAATGAAGAGGTGCCGCCTTTTCATTGAATTTGTACCAATTCATCACAAGAGAAGTTATAAACATTTTAAATCAGATTTTTCAACAATTAATCATGTGTTAAACAATTTCCAAACAAATCTCAAATTAGTTTTATAAGCTACTATTAGAAATACAACCAAAAGGCACCATTTATTCTTTCTTTTTAATTCTCACTTTTTGTGAGAATGTAGACCCTGAGTCTGCTTCAGGAGTCTGAATCATTAGTGGAATTTTTGTATCATAGCTAAACATTTGTTTTCAACAATCTCCCACTTAACTTATAAAACTAATTTTTCATTGAACTTATATTTTAAGGTGTTTGTTAAGTTTTAATCTTAAGTGGTGATAAATTTCAAAACTTGAACTAAATCAATAGTTGTACTTAAATATTGAACCACAGTCCAATATGTCTAAATTGGAAAAATACACGTTAAATCCATCAATGTTTCTTGGGGCATTCACTGGTACTTTCTCACCGTTATGGCCATGTGAGACAGCTCTTGGTTTATGAACTTTTGTAAAAGTGATACCTATTTTTGTTAGAAATAGAAACGTTTCTAATATTCATATACGTGAAGTATCAAAATATAAACTTGGTATGCACATAAGCTCTTTTCGTAATCACTCTAGAAATAGAAGCTTGGTAGACGTTTAAATATTGTATCACGAACTGGAAAAGTAAATAATCGCTTTTTATGTCTATTTTTGTATTTCAATGAAAATTGAGAAGCTCTTTCTTTCTTCAACACTAAGCATTTACCCGAGGCATAAAAGAAGCATTTTCTACGGGATCCCGAAACCACCAACCAACCCAACCTAATTCATGATAAGCCCACCAACTTCCTGGCAAAATGCCTACTATTAAAAACCAAAGTATGTTAAGGAATATATTCAAGCTTCACGATTGGATCAACATCATATTCCTGCTACCAAACTTATACTTCATTAAGAGCATTTGCTCATTCTTTCACAATACTATTAAACACATTTGATAAAATTTTTTGCCTTATTGTTTACCAATAATCACAAAACATAGCTTGTTTTTCTCATTAAATTTTTAGGTTAGTTTCTGAAATAATAAAGGTTGAGTACCCAATATGATGATTAATTTAATTGTCATATAGATTTAACCCCCATGTCCTTGGTCATTCTATCAATTATATCTCTCGAGAGACCTTTAGTAAACAGATCTGCCAAGTTCTTTATTGACTTTAGTTGAAGAATGACTTGATAGACAAACGTTATCACAGAATTGTCTAACATAAGTATGTCTCGTGCTTATATATCTAGAGTTACTATTATATACTTTATTTAATGCTCTAAACATTGTAGATTCACTATCAAAATGCAAGTGATAACTGGCATACCATGTGGTCACAAATCTATATCTAATATTAGATTTCTCAGTCATTTTGCCTCTTTATTGGCCGCTGCTAAGACTAGGAATTCAACTTCCATGGTGGAATATGTTATACGCGTTTATTTCTTTAACGCTCAAGAAATAGTACCACCACCAAACAACCAAGCATAAATACTCAATTAGATCTAGAACTCTTACACTTGCACTAGTTATCCAACTAGCATTACCATATCCTTCTGACACACTAAGATAGTTATTATAAAACAATCCAAAATTTGTTGTTCTCTTTGTGTAACTGTTCATACTCTGATTAACTGTCATGGAATACTTAAGTATATGTATTGAGCAAGTAATATAATGATGAGTTGAGGATCATCTCTTGCACAGAGACTATGCTAACACCCACCTAAACGTCACACTTTTGATCCTATCTAAACTAAGAAATAATGGAGTAGTAATAATAAAATAATACAATAATTTGAATAAAGAGTGAAGAAATCGATAATTGAGTTATCTAAGATTCACTCGTCCCTTAACAATCTCCTCAATTAATCTATTTATCCGTTCTATCAATTATTGATTCACTTATGCCGTTTACTTGTCTAGTGTCTTATGTAAATTATGAGTTATTATTTGACTTCTCTCACAAATCTACTAAACCGAGTTAACTCACTATATTTCTATGTAAATTTGAGCCAAACTTAATTCATAGATGACCACTCTATAAGACTACCTAAGACGAATAGGTATCCTTTGATCTATATTCACGAGATATCCGTCCTTCCTAGAACTTCTGAACAAAAACTAATTTGACCAATTCCTTACCTTGAACCTGAAGCTCTTCTTTCAATATCTAAATTAGGGATACAAACAATTTATTAGGGACAAGTTGATCGGCTTATACACACATTTAATACCATCTAATTAAGTAAATCAAGCATAAGATCATAATCATGAGTGAAACAAATCAAATTAATTGAGATTCATGGCAATTATGAATGATATCCTAGATTTGGGGTTTAGTGCATCATTAGATCAATTGATACTACACAAGATTCAATTACAATCATGGATATAATATTAAATAGAAGAAATAGGGAAGAGAATGAAAAACTAGAGTTATAGAGTTGAGTCTTCTCTTCTTCTCTGTTGCTTTATCTACCGAGATTGCTCTTGTGTTGATTTCTCTTGATTGCAGCTACATGATTTTTTTCTATCGACTCTCACATTTTTTCTCCTTAAAATTATTTTAAGTAATGATCTATCATAACTCTTATGTAGTGCAAAATCAGGTTTACACGAAAATAGGTAAAAAATAATCAAAACTTATAGGGGCCTGGGTGCCCCTGCTAGCCTCCTCGGCACGTCTAGTACCCAGAGGTCTGTGGTTGGGTAGGTGCCCCTACTAGCCCTCTGGGCGTTGGCAGTGCCTAGTTCCTATTAGGGGTGCCTGGTCTTCTCTGTTTTGTCCAGTTTTACTCTGTTTTTGCCCCATTTAACCTCCATTGCAAATAAAACCTATAAAAATACATTTTAAGGGTATAAACATACACTTTCAACATAAAAATAACAAAATATAATTTACGGATTTGGGGTGTAAAATTACAAAAATGCCCCTTATTTATAAACTACAATCCTTGAATTACGAACACAAGTCAAGTTCAAAATACATGAAAGTACTCTTTTTTAGAAAGTCAATACATCCCTCAACTTGAAGTTTTACTCGTCCCGAATAAAAAAAAAAAACACAGAAACACATCCAATACATAAACATATTCAATCACGTTTACTTTTTTCTACATGTCAACTATTGTAACAAAGGTAAAACTAAACAATAAGAGATATGGATTCAATATAGATATAAAAGAACATTCCCAATCAACCCAAAATCATCATGATGGACAATGTTAACTCTTCACTATGAAAGTAAATATCACTCGTGTACCAATCAATAACAAACCCATTGAACATAAGTTCAGTAAGGGAAACATGTTGGAAGAAATTTTCAAGCGCACAAAAACACTCACTAATGCAAATAAACTCAAACCAAGAATCAAGTAGGTCTTTCAAACTTCTAGCGTAGGTTAAGAAATAAGGGTAGGATATATTTGGATAAAAGTAGTTTAAATCACCTTAGACACGTTAGTGAATAATTTCAACCCACAATCCTCTAGAACATATCCTACAAATGATAGCATTTAAACGACTACACTTTTGAAAGCAAAGATGCAACTTTTTTTATTATAATTAAGAAGGAATTGTCCTTCTTTATTCATAACTTTCAACACAAACTTAGAAGGAATTATCCTTCTTTTATTTCATTTTTTTCTTCTTTTATTTTCATTATTTTTCAGTTTTTTTTTTTCTTTTCAACATGTTTTCTTTTTTTCAACATATTACAAAAAATAGGATGGATAATTACAAACGTTAAAGTCTTAAATGTGACTTTTTTTCCCAACAAACACAACTCATGTCCATCCTAACCATCCATTACATCATGTCCATAGTATCGATATTGTGCACAACTAACACTAACTACTGAGGAGATGGGTAGAAAAGAGGATAAAATACAAAGAAGTAAATTTGTTAAATAACATGGTTAAACAAAAATTAAGGCTTATAAGGTTCAAAAGGGGACACTAAGGATAAATTGACATTTAGGAAGTTTTTTAGCTCAAACGGCTCAAAGAACTTGCTTAAATCATTTCCTTGGTCTAAAATCCACTCATACTTCAAAAGCATATAAATCATACACAATTCTAATAAATGTCGAAAGCAAAACAAATTTCGCAAGAAAATCATAATTAGCACTCATTAAAATCACCTCACTGTCACACCCTTACTCAAGGAAATATATTTAAGTGTATAGTGATAACACTTCATACTTTAAAGGATTCAAAGAGCAATAGAAAACTATTATATGCATTTTCAATCCATAAATTCTAACAAGTTTAGTTCCAATTTGAAACATTTTTAAACTCTTGACACGTATCACAAAAAATTAATGAAGTCAAACAAGACACTAAAAAGGAAAATCTTTTTGATTTAGCTAACTACAATATTTTAGGCAAAGAGGGTATAGAAATCTTGAAGGCTACCATCTGGTAGTTAGGGAATCTTTTATAGAGTCAGATCCTCAAGATTGATAAAAACTTCCTAAAAATGAAAAATGTTTTTTCTAAAACAAATGTGCCACCAAAGATGAATACAAATAAAACAATCATTCCTAACATAACACACATTCACAATCACACTACCAAAATACAAACACATCCTGGAACTTAAAATGAAATATTGTCCCTAATATTTTGCACACAAAGAGAAAATTAATAAAAACACAAAAGTACAATAAAAAAAATAATAAAACACTCCCCCGATATCCGTGAGCTGCATTAACTCCTCATTCTCATCATCATCCTTACTCTGTAGAATCTTTCTCTTCCTCTTCATTACTACTATTGTTATCGTCTTCTTCATTACGCTCATCAAATGTGGGTGTCCCAGGTAAAGATGGAGTTTTATTCATGTCAACCCTAAAGGCCTTGCCAATGTAGGTAATCAACCTGCCCATGGCCTTCATGTATTATTGTTAATGCTCCATTTGTCTCTCAAATCTTGATAACCTATCTTCAATATCACCAATTGAACTTGTAGATTGACTGGAGCTTGCCCCACTACTTTTGGGGTTCTTTTCTTCCTTTGAAAGCATTCTCATTACAACTCATCCATCAATGGGCTTCATCGCTAAAACTTTCGTGTCCATGGCTTCATTCTATTTTACATATGTATGGAGACAAAGTTAGGTGATTAAACAAGAGAACCATAATCCCTTACTTTTGGTTTTGGCCGTATGTAAAATTTGAGCATGAATAACACAACCAATATCAATTAAATACACTTAAAGAAGACAAAACAACAATAAAACTCGATGCCATGTATAAATAATGATGTGTGTGGCATGACCGGCTAGAAGTAAGTTGGTGTTAATGAAATTGAACCAAATTTTAACAATTGGACTCAAATAAGACATGGAAATGAATTTTGGTTCTTGAAGCATTTTGTGCTCTCTTCCAAGTATATCATTACCATTGCATATAGTTTTAGTCATCATATCCAAATCCAGCTCAAAGTAATTTTGATAACGAAACAAACCATCATTATCAATTTTTCCTCAAATAAAATCAACTCCATTACCATGCTTTAAGAAGTTAGCATTGAACTCTCTAACTATTTCTTCTATAGCAAATTCCGAGTGTATGCAAAATCTATTCCAATGCTAATTACGAATGTTTTTCTCTACCTCGGCCCTTAGGTCATTACATGTCCCATCCAAGTCCAATTTAAACCCACCTTCTTAATATTAGCTTTTTATTATTTTCCCCCTCTACATACGTTTATAAACCTTTTTGAGAGGTGAAAGTTTTCTTGTCAAATTTCCATTATCCTTTTGGAGCTAGACTCCATAGCCAAAACTTTCTAAGTTTATTACTTCTTAAATCATTTGACAAGAAGATCTAAAACATCATTAATTTGACAAGAAGATCAAATATTTAAGATCTAAAACATCATAGGAAATTTGGCAAGAAGATCTAAAACATCAAATCATTTAAGATCTAAAACATCAAATATATCTTCAAAATTAAAGTTAAAGTACAAAAATTAAAAGTTAGAGTTAGAAAAGTGGGTTGCACCCCACTAAGTGCTTGTTTGATGTTTTTAGCTTGATGTTACTATTCTTTCATGTGATTGAACCTCTTGAATCTCCATTGGCAATGCCATTTAGTTTTGCACATTCAAAATGCCCATATGGAAATGCTCCTACTTCCATCACATTATATGTAATTGAGTCATTTCCTACCCTTAGGATGACTTGTTCTTGATCCATATCAATTAAAGTCTTTATCGTAGCAAGGAATGGCCTTTTTAATATGATAAACATATCATCACTCGTCTTCTTCATCCATGTCCAGGACAATGAAATCAGCCTGGAAGTTGAGTTTCCCTACTTTGATAAGTACATTGTGTAATTCTCCCATTGGGTCTACTATTCTTCGATCTGCCAACAGAATAAGTTGGTTGCTTTCCTTGGGATTCGTCAACCCTATTCTCTTGAAAAGAGGATATTCTATATTTTTTAGAAGGTATTCTATTTTATACATAACAAGCCTTTAATAATATTTCACCCCAAAAGTTCATTGGCAACTTCGCATTTAGTAACATAACATTTACCATTTCTACTAATGTTTTATTCTCTCTTTTAGCCAAACTATTTTGTTGTGGGATACAGGATGCACTTGTTTGATGTACAACACCGTTTTCTTCAAAATAAGAAGAGTACTCTTTGAGGAAACATTCACTTCCTTCATTACTTCTTAAATATTTGATTTTCTTTCTAAGTTTATTTTCTACTTCAACTTTGTAGATTTTAAACTTTCCAAATACTTTATCTTGTAGTAAGATTATTTTCATCAAATAAACATATATCAATCTAGACTTGTCATCTATGAATGTTATGAATTATTTATATTTGTCTCTTATTAACATATTACTCAATTTACAAATATCAGAATGAATAAGACATGAAAGATCACTATTTTTTTTACAGTAGCAAATGGTCTCTTATTCATTTTTACTTGTATACATATTTCACATTTATCATGATTATTGTGATCATAAGAAATTAAACCATGTTTAGAAATAAATTTTAAAGTCCTAAAATTAACATGTGCTAAACAATTATGCCATAAAGAAAGAGATTCAACAAAGTAGGTAGAAACAATACTATTATTGATACTTACTTGAATCATCCCATTACATGAGTAACTCTTTCTTATAACGATCCCATTCTTAGTTAGGATCGACTTTTCAACCTCTATAACAGCCTTTACACTTCTCTTACATAGTAAAGTTGTAGATACAGGATTTTTCTTCAAATCGGGAACATATAGTACATTGACTAAATTAAGGTAAGTTTCTTTTCGGATGTGAATTGTAGTTCTACAACCCCTTTGTCTAAGATTTTTGCCTTTGCATTATTTCCCATACAAACATGTTGATCTTCCTTGGATTCTTCGAACTCCTTGAATTGGAACTTGTTATTTCAAATCTGGATAGTTGCATTGAAGTCATACCACTAATCAAATGATGTGGTGTTGGAAGTCATGTTTTTGTCAAATATCATGCCAAAATGCATATTTGACCGCATACCCACCAATTCTTCTTTATCCTCTCCCATAAAATTTCATTAGTTAGGGTTCTCCATCTTTTCTTTCCTGAGAATTCTGTGTTCATTCTTATAGTAGCCCTTTTTACCACAATGAAAGAATTTTCTATTTTTTTTAACATCATTAGAAGTACTAGTAGAATTCCCTATATTATTGGTGAAACTCATGTCAACCAACTTTCTTTTACCATGTTTGTTTTGTTCTTAGTTTCATTCTCAATAACATTAACTCTGTTGTCACTCACTGAATCTACCTGTGTACTTTTACCTTCACGAATTCGAGTTTCTTCTTCGATTCGAATGTGCAACAAGAGTTGATCAATAGTAATGTTTTCATTAGAGTGCATGAGTTTTTTAAGATAATTTGTCCAAGTAGATGGGAATTTTAAAATAATTACAACCACTTGCATTGTCACAAAAATCATCAATTTAAAAATTTTTGAGTTTGGAAACTAAGACTTACAACTCATCTAATTGAGTCATAATTAACTTATTGTCTACCATAGTGAATTCAAAGAACTTTAAAGAGACAAATTTGTTGATACCTTGCTTCTCGTTGGTATATTTTGTCTCCAAAGTTTTCCAAATTTCTAACGGATCTTCAATGCCTTGGAAGGGATCATAGCGCTGGTTGGATAATGTGTTCATGATGTAGCTATGACATTTATTGCAATCTTCACCATACTTTTGATATTTTTCTTTCTCAACGTCCGTGCTTTCATCATTTGGTCGCATTGACTTGGGATGATATTCATCCAATATAAATGTAGAAAATGCTTTACTCCGTTATAAGGAATTTGATTTGTCCATCCAATAATTGAAGTTAAGACTATTGCCATCAAAATGGTCTAGTTTGAATTCATAGTTCTTCACTTTTATATTAGTGATGCGATCATTATTCTCCATATAAATAAGGAAGAAATAACATTTTAAGATTGTTAGGGAAATTTACTATGAAGAACAACTTTGAAATGACTTTGATGCGAGTGATCTTTGTCCTTAAAATGTTATTTATCCCCACTATAAAATACTTGTTGAAGGATTCAGGCAAATAAGACTTCCTGGATTCACCGAAGGTATACCAAGAATACTTGTTCAATAATACAAGTATCTTTCCCTAGAACACTTAAGAATAAGTATGAGACTAAGAAGAAGAAAAAGAATTAAATATGATTTGTGTTGCATGTATATTTTTTTTTTACCTTTGCTGGAGTTTCATATTTATAGACTCATCAAATACACTATTAAAGATTGCCTCACTTAATTGATACAACCCCAAGAAATTAACTTACACCATTTTAGATGAATGTTCATGAACTTTTAGCAATATTCAAATAAAGACGTGCTACCTTTTCATTTGAATTTGTTAAATCAAATTTTCAAACACTTAAGCATGTGTTGAACAATTTTCAAACAAGTTTCAAACTAATTTTACAAGCTACCATTAGAAATAAACCAAAATCCATAATTTATTCTTTCTTTTCAATTCTCACTTTGGGTGAGGATGCAGGTTCTGAGTCTGCGTAGAAGTTCGAACCATTAGTGGAACTTTTGTTCCATGGCTAAAATATTTGTTTTCAACAGTTTCAACTTTCCATAATTATTTAAATATGTGTTGGAAAATCTCCAACTGAAATTATTGCTTTTTTTTTTTTTTTTAAATGTAGGCTTTGAATGTCAAAAATCTTCATCAAAAGCACTTGAAGGTTGCTAAGCATAAAGAGCACACTATTGCTTTTTATTTTATTTTATTTCATTTTTAGTAAATCTTTTACTCTATACGTAGTTAGTGTAGAAATTTTTTTATATCATCAGATCTAGACACATGCCACATAATCTTTATTCAAATTTCAAATGTCCAATGGTATAAAAAATTGGGTTAAATACATTAAACCTCCTTAAGGTTTGGTTACTTTTGCTGTAAACCCCCTAACGTTATCTTTTTCTCAGTTTACCCCTTCTGTTCGTACAACTCATCAAAATGGCATTAACAAATTATTAAATGATTAAATTGCCCTGCTTGATAAAATCTAATGTATCCCTACCAATAGTTTGACGCTGGCAATGCTAGATTTTAACATTCAACCTATTAATGCCGGCAAAGCCCGATTTTTAATTCCCAAATCTACCCTGCTGGAAATCAATTTTGAAACCGAACATTCATGGATATATTCAAGATTTCTTTACAAATTTCAAATTAAATTCAAACACATATGACATAAAACTATCTAAAATCGTATGCCATAAAAAATCTCCAACCCCAAGAAAATATACAAAAATCTAAAAAGAATCATAACTAAACCATTCCAATAAAATCAGAAATAAGTGAACTAATGTCCAGAACCAGTAATGGAGAAGAAGGGGTAGTTGAGAGGGAGGAGGAGATATGGTAGTGTCACACGAAGAAAGGGAGTGGGAAGGGGATCGGGGAGGGGTGGTGGTGCAGAGGGTAGTGAACCGGAAGGGATCAGTTGGGTGAGGAGAAGGGTAAAGGATAGGCTGTCATGGTGACAGTACAAGGGGACGGGGATACACATATCTAGATGTTTACCCTTCTACAGTTATACACATCTATGTGGCTGTGACTGTACAAAGGGATGAGGAGAGGGATAGGGAAGAATGAGGAAGGTATGTCAAAAACAGGTGAAGATTTTGGCTGTTATAACTTTGGTTGAAGGGTCTGAACTTCCCATTGAAGAAAATGGAGAGAACCCGCTAGCCAGCTATACGATTTTGAAGATGAATCTAAAGTTTTTAAATTATAGTGTGACTATTCAAATTTACAGATTTTTTGTATTGGCCTTATCCAAATTTTGAAAACACATGTTTGTGGACCAAGATTCATGGGTATTCTCATCTATTCATTGGTCAGGCAAGGATAGAATTGTCTTTTTAATATTAATTGGCCCCGTAGTTATGTTTGAATGTGAGTCCTGGGAACAAATTGAGAAAAAAATAACATAAGAGGGTTTACTACAACATTAACCAAACTTTAAGGGAGTTTAATATATTTAATCCTAAAAAATTTCTACATGAACTATTTATGAAAAAGTTACTCAAAAATTTTCTTTGGGGGATGTGTAAATGGGAGGGATGGTAGTTGGATTCACATAAGATATCTTCAACATTGTAACTAATTTTGCATTAGATATGCTAGCTAGGTTCCTTAATACAACAGCGAAGCTAGGCAATGATGTACAATTTTGAGTCCAACAGTTTATATTTTGTTTATGAGAGATTCGATAATCCCCTTTAGGGAATAATTCCCTTAATTTAAATGTAATCGTTAGATATGAGAAAAAATTCTTAATCATCAGATGAATGATGAGTTAAAAATATGATAGTATATACCTTTTCACATGGAATTATTCCACATAAGTTTAAATTTACAGAAATTGGTAGTTTTTCATCCCAATCTCTGCGAACTCTCCCCACTCATACAACACCTTAATCACAATAGAATTACACACAAAAATTTTCTCCTATTCACATCTACATTCACATTAGAACTCTCAGACTCTAAGTAGGTAAGTTTTGCAGGTAAGTTTTTTGTTAGAAATCTTTACCCTTTTCAAACTGTAAATTAAATTATTTCATGTATGCCCCATATTTTTAACAAAAATAAGTGGGATGCCCAAAATTAAGTAGGATATCCAAAGAAATTACATTTTTATATGCTTACAAAAGTAGACTTTTGATATAAATTTGTTTATGCATATTACATCCTTGAATATTATACGGAATTATCTTTATATTTGTTTAATGACCAAAAATTATTTTACACATATATGGATAATCCCATAGCACTAATGTTATTTTTATATATTTAATGTAAAGTTTTGGATATCAATGTGTTATGTCTCAAAATTGAAGAGTGATATTTAGTAGAATAAGTTTTTAAATACTGTTTATATGAGGAAATAATACACTATAGTTATTTTGGTAGTACTATATTTGCATTCTATAAGTATGTTTCTTTGTCTTGAATAGACTATTTTGTTAATGTCATGATTATAATATACGATTCAATTTTTTTATTTATTATTTTTGAAATATTTTTTATATTTGATTTTTTAATTATTCACTTATTTAGCTGATACAATGTACCAAATAGTACATTTTACTATATGATTGTACTTTTATTAGGATCTTTAATAGTATTTTATTTCATATCTCAATAATACAATTCCTTTGCTTTTCTCATATTATACTATATGAATATTTCATAATACTTTCTCTTACATGAATAGTACTATTGTTGTAATACTCTTAGTTTTTTTAATTTTTATTTCTTTTTTTTTTATTTTGGGATTAAATTTCATATTAATGTATATTTAGATAATTTAATTAAAGAAATTACATTTTTGTTTGATATGTTTATAAAAATACACTTTTGATATAAATTTGTTTATGCATATTACATCCTTGAATATTATACGGAATTATCTTTACATTTGTTTAAAGACCAAAAATTATTTTACACATATATGGATATTCTCGTTAGAGGTGTCAATGGGTCGGGTTGTTAGGTTGTCGTGTTGTGTCAGGTGTAACCTATTTCTTATTGTGTTCGTGTCGTGTCATGTGAGGTTAGTTTTTTATTGTGTTGTGTTCGTGTCTGACCCATTCGGATTCGTGTCGTGTTCGTGTTTGACCTATTTACTATTGACAGATAGTATCAAATTATTTGATAATTACATATCTTGCAATCCATTTGAATTAAAATCTCAAATTTTGATTATTTAATAATTAATAATACTAACCTTGTTATTATAGTAATTTAAAACACATAATTAAAATTATTAAAATTTTTTGGATAATATTTTAAATAATTATTATATTTACACACCGAGCTAATAATATGATATTAAATCTATTATTCATAATATTAAAATATACTATATTAAATTATAATAAAGAAAAAATTTCAGTAAAATCTGTTCATATAGTAAGTTAACAGGTTATCGTATCAACCCATGGGTTAGCCCAACCCGTTTAATTTTGTGTCATAAACGAGTTGACCCAATAATGAGTCAATAAATTTTGGGTCATGTCATAGCCTATTATACACATCGTGTTATATTCGTGTCGTGTTGTCGGATCGTGTCAGAATTTTAACCTTAATTCCCGTAGCACCAATGTGATTTTTATATAATGTGAAGTTTTGGATGTCTGTGTATTATGTCCCGAGATTGAATAGTGATATTTAATAAAATAAATTTTTAAATACTATTTCTTTGAGGAAATAGTAACTATAGTGTTTTGGTTGTACTATATTTCCATTCTATAAATATGTTTCTTTGGCTTTCATAGTACTATTTTATTAATAATGTCACAATTATAATGTACAATTCAAATTATTTTTTTCCATTTATTATATTTAAATATTTTCTATATTTGATTTTTCATTAATTTACTTATTTAGTTGATAAAATGAACTAACTAGTACATTTTACTATACGATAGTACTTTTGTTTAGATTCTTAATAGTATTTTATTTCATACCTCAGTTATACAATAACTTCACCTTTGTCATATTATACTATATGAACGTCTTATAATACTTTCTCTTATTTTGAATAGTACTATTGTTGCAATACTCTTAATTTTTTCAATTTTTATTTTTTTAGTTTGGGATTAAATTTTATAATTTAATTAAAGAAATTATATTTTCATTTGATATGTTTATAAAAATAGACTTTTGATACAAATTTGCTTATGCATATTACATCCTTGAATATTATACATAATTACCTTTACACTTGTTTAATGACCAAAAATTATTTTACACATATATGGATATTTCCATAGCACTAATGTGATTTTTATATAATGTAAAGTTTTGGATGTCAGTGCGTTATATAAACCCAAGATTAAAGAGTGATATTTAGTAGAATAAATTTTTAAATACTGTTTATATGAGAAAATAGTAAATTATAGTTTTTTGGTAGTACTATATTTCTATTCTATAAGTACGTTTCTTTGCCTTGCATAGTACTATTTTATTAATAATGTCACAATTATAATGTACGATTCAAATTTTTTCCATTTATTATGTTTTAAATATTTTCTATATTTGATTTTTCATTGATTTACTTATTTAGTTGATAAAATGAACTAACAAGTACATTTTACTATACGATAGTACTTTTGTTTAGATTCTTAATAGTATTTCATTTCATACCTCAATTGTACAATAGTTTCACCTTTATCATATTATACTATATGAAAATCTCATAATACTTTCTCTTATCTCGAATAGTGTTGTAATACTCTTAATTTTTTTGATTTTTATTTTTTTTTAGTTTGAGATTAAATTTTATAATTTAATTAAAGAAATTAAAATTTTGTTTGATATGCTTATAAAATAGCACTTTTGATACAAATTTTCTTATGCATATTATATCCTTGAATATTATACGGAATTATCTTTATATTAGTTTAATGACCAAAAATTATTTTACATACATACAGATAATCCCATAGAACTAATGTGATTTTTTATATAATGTGAAGTATTGGATGCCGGTGTGTTATGCCTTGGGATTAGAGAGTGATATTTAGTAGAATAAATTTCTAATTACTGTTTACATGAGAAAATACTACACTATAGTTATGTAGGTAGTACTATATTTCCATTCTATAAGTATGTTTCTTTTACTTGCATAGTACTTTTTTGTTAATGTCATGATCATAATATACTATTCAATTTTTTTAGTTGTTATTTTTGAAATATTTTTTTATATTTGATTTTTTATTTATTCACTTATTTAGCTGATACAATGTACTAAGTAATACATTTTACTATAAGATAGTACTTTTGTTTAGATATATAATAGTATTCCATTTCATATGTTAGTAATACAATACCTGTACCTATTTCTCATATTATGTTCTATGAACTTCTCATAATACTTTCTCTTATTTTGATTAGTACTATTGTTGTAGTTATTTTCATAACTGAAAAATACTCTTAATTTTTTCAATTTCTATTTCTTTTTTTTTTTTAATTTTGAAATTGAATTTCATATTAATGTAACAATTTAATTAAGGAAATAACATTTTTGTTTGATATGCTTATAAAATTAGACTTATGATACAAATTTGTGTACGCATAGTATATCCTTTAATATTCTATAGAATTACTTAATATTTATTTGATGATCAAAAATTATTTTTTTATACATATAGATAATCCCGTAGTAATAATATGATTTTTGTACAGTGTGAAGCCTTGGATGTAGTGTGTTATGTCCCTAGATTGGAAAGTGAAATTCACTAGAATAAATTTTAAAATACTATTTATCTGAGGAAATAGTACTATATAGTTATTTAGAAAGTACTATATTTCTATTCTATAAGTATGTTTCTTAATTTTGTATAGGTACTATTTTGTTAATAATGTCACAATTATAATGTTCGATTCAAATTTTTTCCATTTATTATATTTTATGTATTTTCTATATTTGATTTTTCATTGATTTACTTATTCAGCTGATAAAATGAACTAAATAGTACATTTTACTATACGATAGTACTCTTGTTTGGATCTTTAATAGTATTTCATTTCACACCTCAATACTACATACCTTCTCCTTTATCATATTATACCATATGAATCTCTCACAATACTTTCTCTTATCTTCAATAGTACTATTGTTTTGATTATTTGCATAATCGAAGAATACTCTTAGTTTTTTTTTCTCAATTTTTATTTTATTTTTTATTTGCAATTGGACTTCATAAATGTAACAATTTAATTAAAGAAATTACATTTTTGTTTGAGATGTTTATAAAAATAGACTTTTTATACAAATTTGTGTACATATAGTACATCCTTTAATATTTTACAAAATTATGTCAATATTTGTTCGATGACCAAAAGTTTTTAGGTATCATATAAATAATCCCGTAGTACTAATGTGAATTTTATATGTCGAAAGTATTTTTTTTTATCGTTTTTGTTAGAACATTTGATAGGTTCTATAATTTATTTTTATTTTTGTTTTAATTGTAGATTTAGTTTCTTCAGGGAAACAATTAGTAAATTTTGTAGGTAACCTTTTATAACAAGTTACCAAGTATTTGATGGAAATATTGTGGTGTAATAATCTCTATCTTTGTTAAGTGAAATGTCAGCTGATCATTGCATATCTTTTGAGGGAATGATTACCTCAAAAAGTTTAAAGGAACCATAAAATTTCCCTTTGTTTATACTTACTTGGGCTATTGTTGTAGAGTTCTTTTCCTATACTAAACCAAAAGGTTGGTAGGGACGTGGAAATTTTAGATGGAAGGGACCGGGAAATTTTAGATGGATCTGATTTATAGTAGGTGGTATGAATTCGTTAGTCTAAATTCACTCACGTTATTCATAAAGATGATTATTTTAATAGTGTATAGTTGAGTGATATAAATGAATTTGGACCAAGTCACTTACTATAAACCGAGTTCATCTAACGATTTTCCGTAAGGATAGTGAATAGTTTTGGCGTGAACTTGATCTAACATAATAATGAAGGACAATTTAAATTCTTCTAAAATCTGTTAAGTTCAGGAAGACACCCAATTTGCTAGCTAGAATTATTCTTGTTGTCACTTTCCCAAAAATTTCACTATCTAGACATATTCTTTTTCCAATCCTCACAGCCTTCCGATAAATTATGTGAAGCAACCGACTAAAGCACGTGATTAATCATTAAGTCTTCATGAGCAGTTGGAACTTGGAAGAATCCGCTTAAAGACTTTTACAATTTATAGCCCACTCCTCTAGTATTTCTAATTTTTTTTTTTGTGCTCTAGCTATTTTTGAAAATTTCGGTTTGACATGTTAGCATAAAAACACGTAATTAAAGATAAATTTATTATACATATAAAAAATCTCAGTATCTAGACATTTTCTTTATATCCAATCTTCATGTCCTTCTGATAAATTATGTTAAGCAACCGACTAAAGCACGTAATGAGTTATTAAGACTTCTTGAGCAGCTGGAACTTGGAAGATTCTGCTTAAAGACTTTTACAATTTATAGCCAGCTGAAACACTATTTGCCTCTCCCTCTACTATTTCTATTTTTTATTATTATTATTATTTTTTTGTAGTCTAGCTATTTTAGAAATTTTCTTTTTATATGTTTGCACAAAAACACGTAAAGATAAATTTATTATACACATAAAAATATGTGATAGAAGATAAGTTAAAAAATAAAGCACTTTCAACTCTCATATTGAGAGGAACTACATCCGAATCTCATATTGAGATTATTATAAATCTAGTTAACCTCAAACTAAAATTTTTCTATTCCAAATTATCAATTCTGTAAACTCTTTTCAACTGTTATTTTGACTTATCTTTTATTTATAACCTAATAAATTTAGCTATCAAGAAACCAATTGAACTTAAAATAGAGTAATTCTAAAAATAATTCTAGTAGGAAACTAACAAATAAGAACAAGTGAGAGCGATAAAACTAGTTAAAATGGTGGAAAGTACAGATGTCAAGGTGAGGAAAAAATTACTGTAAATTACAATAATAGTCATACAACGATTTTTTATTTACCTTTGAAATAAGTCTTGTCCCACTTCGACCTCAAACATTTCATTATGCTTCGAAAAAACTTGTTGGTTTTAGAGGTAAATTTAACTGTCATGTGCGACGCATGACTTTCAATGAGTTAAACTCTCACTTTTTCTTTTCTCCATCTTATATTTGATTTTAGTTAAGTCCTCTCTTTCTATCTTAGTTTTTCTTTTTCTTCTTTTTATATTTGCTATAATGCTTCTTTCTCTTTTTCCTCCTTTGTTTCATTCCCCAACAGAAAAATAAAACCCGAAAAAACTATTGAAAAGTGACACAATGAAACATGATTAAAATTTAAGGTGCGAAATCAAATGAGATTTAATTGAGCGGCTACATCTCAAAAAAGGATTCTGTATTTGGGGGCAGTATTCGCACTAAATAAATTTTAGATCGACATTATGTATTGTAAACTGCACACCTTAGAGACGTTTAGAACAGAAAGTGTAAATTTTGAAGTAATTTTTGTCAGAAGCAGTAAATTTGGTGTAAAGGGGTTTTATAACTTTCTCTCTGTTTCTTTTAGGTCTAAGGGAGATTTAAAGCTTTACAAGGGGAGGGGGAGGAATTCGAGACAAATAGGGGTATTAATTATGCCACTAGAGTTGTAAATAAAATCAAACTATTCGATATTTGAATCAAATTCAGTTTGATAAGAATTCGTTCGAGTTTAGTTGGTCCTTAATCAAACTAATGGCCTGTTTGATAATTCAACTTAATACTGAAAATTAATTGGTTAAGAGATTTTTAAATTCAATATGTTTGATAACAGAATTCTCTTATCACTTAATACATTAAGGAGGTGTTTGGTTTATGGGTATGAGAGGGGAATGGGAATCAAAATGTCGATAATGATACCCATAGATGGTATTTGGTTGAACACTATGAGAATCATTCTATGGGAATGAAAGTGTTAGAAAATACCCACTTTCATTCCCCACTTGTGACATGGGTTTCAAGTGGAGTAACTTATTAATACAATGAAACCTATTCCTATGTTAAACCAAACAAGTAATGGGGAATGATATAAACCCATACTAATAGTGGGGTTTATGATTCCGATTCCGATTCCGATTCCCGAATGTTAACCAAACACCTCCTAAGTAGTACTTAATTTGTATTCAAAATTTTAAGTGAAAACATTTTTTACTCTGCTGAATTTTAAATAAATGTACAAATACATAATCTAACACACACATACTCTCTCTCACACATATTCACACACTTTTTCTCGCTTGCGCACACACACTATCTCACACAAACACATACTCTCTCACACACAAAAACACACACTCCCTCACATATATCATTGTCTCGCTCACACACATACACACTTAGTCTGTCACACATTCTCCTCTTGTATTTTTTCATACTCATATTCTCTCTCACTCACATACACACTCTATCACACATACAAATTCTCTCACACACGCATACATACTCCATCACACACACACATTCTCTCTCATACACATTTATACCATCCTTAATTATTCATTTTTTTTACACATATATGATAATTATTTATAATAAATTAATACATGTATGAAGTGACATATTTAATTTCGAAATTGAATTCAATTGATTATCAAACAAAAATAAATTTATTAATTCAGTAATTAATATTTTCAGAACCTACAATTGATTTCGGAATTCAGAATACAGTATTCAGCATTAACAAACACCCCCTAAGTTTAAATAAGATTTAACATTCATTGAATTTTTTATTTTATCTTGAACTCGGATTAATAAAGTAAATTTAAAATTTACATACTCAAGTTGGTAAAATCTAGTTTGAATTCAATTCGAAAGATAAATAAGCTAAATTTAAATATTTTTACAAGCTTGTTAAAATAACTAAATAATCTTTTAAATAAGAAAGTTTTCGACTTATTTAAATTCGTTTACACCACCACTATATGTCACTCTCCGTAGAGTCTAACTGTTGTGTTGTAGTAGTATGACTTAATTACCTTGAGAACATTCTGGGTATTGGTATAATTAACTTTTGGACGTAATATGTTATTCAAGTTGATAAGCAATTTTAGAAATAAGCTTGAGTAGGTTCGTGACGATTTATGTGCAATTTGGAGTTCATATTTCATCTTTTCGTTGTCCTTCTTGAAAGCTACTGCTGTACTTCATCTGTGATTATTTAGAAAATAATCACATATTTGGTGATATGCCAGATTTGACGACGCCCCACATTGTTCTCATATTCTTTAATTTGCATTGCTAAGAGACAAGCCACACTTAGAGTTCAAAAATTATTAATTGAAACAGAAATTATGAAGAGAAATATTCTTTTATTTTCTTGTGTAAAATTTAACACCCAATTCAATTTCACCTCTTTATTTTGTACTTCACTCATTATGTTTTACAGTTCATATTTAGACTTCACATTGAATTCTCAATATTCTATTTTGTTGATTATTAATTTTTGTTGGCAAATTAGTGACCTATGGAAAGTTTTGGGGTGTAAATAGAATGAATAATTATTAAAAGGACTTGAGTTATGAGTAAATAGTTATTGGTGGTTAAAATAGAATAAAGAAGGAATTGAGGATTTATTCTTAAAATCTAAAATCTATTTGAAGGGTTAACGCAACTATTACATTAACAAAGATCCCCTAAAACTCTCCAAGACCCGTTTCTCCTTCTTCCTCATGCCTCATCAAAACTTCAAAAAAATTTGACAATTTAAGCGGGAATTGATATTGGAACAGCATACATGCGGGATTGAAAGGTAAGACAATGAGTTTCCTTCCATATTTTATAGTAGTTAGTTAGAATCTTTTATGCTTTGTTTGGGTAAAAAAATGTTAAATTGGGATAAATTATTGCTTTAATTGAAATGTTTTCTACTTAATAAGTATTCAATAAGCTTGCATCAAGGATTGATGGTTTATATGGCTGCATGGCAAGGTTGGTCTTTGAGAAGTTTTGCATGGCAAGATTGGTGTTTGAGAAGTTTTATCTAAAATTTTCCCCAAAATCCCGTAAGCATACTTGTGTAGACAGCACTGCACAGCATTGGGAATTTTATTGTATCTTTGTGTAGGAATATCGGAATTGAGTTTGTTTGTCATGATGGAAACTAGACTCACAGGCTTTCGAAACGGTATATAGATGACCTCCATTTCCAGCCCTATAAATACTAGATTTTTAAGAAAATGCATGTTCTGAAAATATGTTATGTTCTGGTTTGAGGGACAATTAGAGTATGTATGTTGTGAATTGCAAAATGTTGTCTTCACGAAACTTTTAGCATCTTGAGTCTAGTTTCGGATAGTCCAAATCTCATTATTTTTCGACATGTGTAGACTAATTTATGATCAGGTTTACTTACCTCTGTTATTGCTAAATTTAAGAAGGATAGTTTGGTAGATCATAAATTTTTTGTTAGTCTTGTTCTATTAGATCTTAATTTGACATGTTAGTAGCAGTGTTTAGTAGTATCTTTGAGGACGTGTTTATCTTTAATATTGTCTTTGCTTTAGAATGTGTATTAATTTGTTGTAGTGTATGTGGTGTTCTTAGTTCAAGGGAACGTACTCTAAGCATGTGATATAATTCCCATGATATATTTTTTGTATGTAAAAAAGGTTGAACATGTGATATTTACGTATCTAAGAAAATGTGAAAATTGGTAAATTATACTTGTATAGGTAATAATGATTATAATTGTACCTCTTGATTTGTGATAGGTCACTTTAATTATGTAAATCGTAAATCTTGAGCATGTGCTTCTGTATTTCTTTTCAGTGACTGAATTAAACTAAATAAATCTACCATCGATAATGTGATTGCATTATTACCATCATGTCATACTGCATCGGTTCAAAACTCTATATTCGTGGATTCGGTAATCGAATTGTTAATGTAAATATAATGATTGAATATCTATGATATGTTGTATGCCTTACTTGTACTGAATGTCTTGAATGTGAACCAAATAAACATGAACCGATCACATGTATCCAAATTGAAATTGTAAATGTGATGCCCTATCTAGTGGGCTAATAATAGCTAGACCTGGATTCGGTTACCGATAGACCTATGTGGAGTTTTCAGCCTTGCATGCTTATACAATATTTGGAATTGCATATTGACTCCTAAGAAGGAATCTCTAAAATGTTATAGTATTATTTTAATTTCATACTTTTTGTTTTAGTTTGCATGTTTGTCCATGGACTATGTATTAACTTGCTCAATTCAAATAGAAAGGGACTTGTTCTATTTACTGAGCATAGTTTTTGCTCACTTCGTTATTCTTAACCACTTTTGCAGCTTTAGCGTGATCAGAGTGGTGCAGCGAAAGTGCAGTGGAACGTTTGGTCCAGTTAAGATCATTTTGGTGCTTGTCACGGTTTTAGCTATGGGTAGGGCTTACTCTGTTATTCTAAACTTTGTAAATGTAATTGTTGTTTAATAAGGAAATTATAATTTATTTAGTAGATTGTAGTATCTTACTTTTAATAGGTGTTATTGCTGGTTATTGTGGTATTTAGTGGCTCAAGGTACTGTACCTAACACGCTTGGGATTTTAACCCACGGTGCAGCGTGTCATATCCCCGATTTCGGGGCGTGACATTTAGTGGTACCAGAGATTAGGTTATGATCTATGTTATATCATCTAAGACTGTATTTTATTAGTATGTTTTAGGATGAGAATCTTGGATAATGAGTTATAGATCTATATTTCAATTCGGTGAGCGATATGAGGTTCTTGAGTTGAGCGATTAACCTAAGTTAAGTTCTGAATTTGGAGTTGGTGTCAGTGATAAGTTGTTAGTATAGAGGCTTGGATGAGTTGTGAAGGGTACATTTTGTGTGTTTTGGTTTTACTAAGTGGTTCGCTTGATAAGGCTTGTCAACTGGAATAAATTACGAATTCTTGCAAGGCGTGCAAGATGTATGGCGTGTCATCCATTAAGTGGTTTGTATTGATTTTATAACATGGTTCAAGTTAATTGAAACATGTCCCAAGCAAATTGTTCCTTTGTTATTGATACTTTATTTAAAGTTTCAAGGCAGTTGTGTCTTTTTGTCTTGTAAATTGATCCTGAGCAGCTAATTTTTATTGCCATTCTCGAAAACTTTCCTTGCCTAGATTTTCATTCATATTTTCAGAGGATAAGAATATATGTCAGAAAAAAAATCTTAAATATTTAAGTTGATCTTCAATTCCTTATTTTATTTGCCTTGAAATATCAAGTATTAAAATATGTTTTTATTTTTATTTTTAAAGTGGCATATTTTTTAGTAACTCAATTGAATTTGTGTCAATTCAATTAGCCACTATTGAAACTAAAATTATTGATAGACCTACAACAATTTCTTTCATGCCTGTATTGCTTGCATCTTGAAATAGTTAGGAAATAATCCTTTAAACTTTATTATCTCCACTTAGTATGAATTATTCTTGAATTTGTCGTATCTCTTGATATAAATTTGAATATAAAATTCACGAGTGATATTCTCTATCATTTCATGATTTCCTCAGAATCTAATGGACTAGATGTTTTAATTGTGGTTGATAGTTAGTACATAGAAGACAATAAATTATGTTATAATGAGGAAAACGATACAAATATTTAAAAAAAAGATAGGTTTTTTTTTTTTTTTTTGTGACTTATGATATGAAATGATAATGTACATAGTTAAGCTTAAATATTACATTCGTAGTGGCATTTGATTTACGAATCACATATTAGTATATTTTTGAATGACTATTGATTTTAAAAAGATAATTGATATGGAAATTATTGAGAGGTTGAAAAAGCGAAATTAGCTAGTTTAGCGATATATCAAGACAAAATATTGCATGATATTTTAAATCTTAAATTGAGAATATCACTTGATTTATCGATTACATGATATTTTGTTTTGGGAGTTATGAAATTAGGAATCCTGAACTGAGTAGAAATTGTTAATCACTAGCTAAGTGATATGCTCAATATAGAATATTTCATTGTGTTATCAATTAACAAGAATTCATAATGGACAACATGCAAAGGAACGTAGAAATGCTTGAAAAGCCTTTAGCTAATTAGAAATCTCTAATAGAATATTGAGAAAATATCTACAATGAAGAAAGGTCTAAAAATATACGTTTAAGAGCTTGGCTGGGTGACCCCAACCGAGGGGAATATTACCAGAGGAAATCAGCAGAGTCCCCACCTCCTCTTCACACCCTTTGCCTTATGGAATATGTAGTTACTGTCACCGTAGACACTCAGGAGAGTGTCGCTTTTTTACTGCGGCTTGTTTAGGATGTGAAAGTTTTGATCACATAAGGAAGGATTGCCCTTATGCCCGACTTCATTGAGTTAGATGGTTAATTTTCTTAACTTGGTACGATATGTTTAGATCAATGTATATCAGTAAGTTAGACAGGAAGTTTAGATCAAAGCTTGTCAGTAAGTTAGTGATATGCGTAAATTATAGACATTCCTGGGGGCAACCTGTTTGGTTATCACTGTTGTTTAACCTGTTTGACCTGATACGTTACTTTGTTGATGTGTTACCTTGTTTGATTAATGTTAGTGGGTCTTTTATCAGATTAGTACCAAATGTATTGGTACCATAGAAAGGTATGAGTTGATTGTAATATAAACTAGATATGCTATGTGTAGTTCTAATTTGCTAGTATTGTAAAATATTGATTAATGATGCAGTTATGTTTTTGAATTATAAATTATCGCTGTAAACTACGAAAAGTTTCGTTGACGAAACTTCCTTTAAGGAGGGTAGAATATAACACTCGGTTCAATTTTACCTCTTTGTTTTGTACTTCACTCAATGTTTTACAGTTCATATTTAGACTTCACATTGAATTCCCAATATTCTATTTTGTTGATTATTAATTTTTGCTAGCAAATTAGTGACATTTGGAAAGTTTTGGGGTGTAAAATAGAATGAATAATTATTAAAAGGACATGAGTTATGAGTAAATAGTAGAAATTATTGGGGGTTAAAATAGAATAAAGAAAGAATTGAGGATTTATTCCCAAAATCTAAAATCTATTTGAAAGGTTAACGTGGCTATTACCTTAACAAAGATCCCCTAAAATTCTCCAAGACCCGTTTCTCCTTCTTCCTCATGCCTTATCAAAACTTCCATAAATTTACAGAATTCAAGCGGGAATTGATATTGGAACAATTTACATGCGGGATTGAAAGGTAAGACAATGAGTTTCCTTCCATATTTTGTAGTATTGTTAGTTAGAAATTTTTATGGTTTGCTAGGGTATAAAAATGTTAAATTGGGATAAATTGTTACTTTAATTGAAATGTTTTCTACTTACACGTTTGCATCAAGGATTGATGGTTTATATGGTTGCATGGCAAGGTTGGTGTTTGAGAAGTTTTATCTAAAATTTTTCCCAAAATCCCGTAAGCATACTTGTGCAGACAGCACTGCGTAGATTTGGAAATTTTGTTGTATTTTTGTGTAAGAATATTGTCAGGAATTGAGTTCCATTTGTTGTGTTGAAAACTAGACTCATAGGCTTTCGAAACACTATATAGATGGCCTTCCATTTCTGGCCCTACAAATACCAGATTTTTACGAAAGTGGACTGAAATTCATGTTTTGAAAATATGTTCTGTTCTGGTTTGAGGGATGATTAGAGTATGATATGTTGTGAATTGCAAAATGTTGTCTTCACAAAAATTTTAACAACATCCTGAATCTAATTTCGGATGGTCCAAACCTCATTATTTTTTGACATGTGTAGATT
The DNA here is from genome assembly GCA_025175665.1 of Cinchona pubescens. Lineage (NCBI taxonomy): Eukaryota > Viridiplantae > Streptophyta > Magnoliopsida > Gentianales > Rubiaceae > Cinchona > Cinchona pubescens. The sequence continues at coordinate 6,234,518 of JANKKI010000051.1, read as the reverse complement.
AAATTATAATTAGTTTTACTTACCTCTGTTATTGCCAAATTTAAGGAGGATAGTTTGGTTTATTATTAGTTTTGTTCTATTAGATCTTGATTTGACATGTTAGTAGCGGTGTTTAGGAGTATCTTTGAGGAAGTGTTTATCTTTAATATTGTTTTTGCTTTAGAGTATGTATTAATTTATTGTGGTGTTTGTGGTGTTCTTAGTTCAAGGAAACGTACTCCGACCGATTAAATTGAAGTCTTAAGGTTTGAGTTAATTCATTTGAAAATATAATTCCCGTGATATATTTTTTGTATGTAAAAAGTTTTGATCATGTGATATTTACATATCTAAGGAAATATGAAAATTGGTAAATTATACTTGTATAGGTAATAATGTTTATAATTGTAACTCTTGATTTGTGATAGGTCACTTTAATTGTATAAATTGTAAATCTTGAGTATTCAGTGACTGAATTGAACTAAATAAATGTACCACCGATAATTTGATCGCATTATTACCATCATGTCATACTGTATTGGCTCAAAACTCTACATTCGTAGAGTCGGTAATCAAAATATAAATGTAAATGCAATGATTGAATGAAATGTTGTATGCCTTACTTGTAATGAATGTCTTGAATGTGAATTGAATGAGCATGAATCGATCACATGTCTCAAAATTGAAATTATAAATGTGATGCACTGTCTAGTGGGCTAATAAGAGATAAATTTGGATCCAGTAATTGATGGAATATCTACCTATATGGAGATTTGAGCCTTGCTAACATACACAATATTTAGAATTGCATATTGACTTCTAATAAGAAGTCTCTAAAATGTTATAGTATTTTTTTTTTAATTTCATACCGTTTGTTTTAGTTAGTTTGCATGTTTGTCCATGGACTATATATTAACTTGCTCAATTCAAATAGAAATAAACTTGTTCTACTTGTATTTGTCAACCACTTTTGCAACTTTGGTGTGATCAGACTGGCGCAACGGAAGTGTAGTGGAACGTTTGGTCCTGTTAATATCAGTTTTGGTGCTTGTCACAGTTTTAGCTGTGGGGTAGGGCTTACTCTATTACTCTAGGCTTGTAAATGTAATTGTTGTTTAATAAGGGAATTATAATTTATTTAGTAGATTGTAGTATCTTACTTTTAATGGGTGTTATTGCTGATTATTGTGATATTTAGTGACTCAAGGTAGTGTGCCTTGCACGCTTGGGATTTTAATCTGCGGTGTGGCGTGTCATATCCCGTTATTTTATTTCGGGGCGTGACATGAAATCTATGATCCAAACAAAAAAATTGAAAAAATGTAATATCATTGGTTTGTAGGCTAGAGACTAGGATAATTCAACTTGCACGGTGTATCATTTCTAAAGCCACATAATCTAAGGGTTAAAACTTTAAACGTATGAGTAGGAAAGTCTTCGTCGTTGGTTTTGGATGAGGACCTTAAACCGAGTAAGACTTTGATAGGACGTTTTTGTCACTTTTGTCTAATAATTGAGAAGTTTTCCTCCCACTTGCATTTGTCCACCGAACGAATTGCTGAATTGCTTCTTTTGAGTTTAGACATTACAACTCCTAAAACACCAAAAGATACTTAAAGATGCTCCCATAAATCTTTCATTGTTTTGTCGAGTTAGTTGTCTCAATTGCAATTCCATATTTCTTGTAGAAACTCACAAATTCTCGTATTTCTTTCAGAAAGCTTCAAAATTCCACCTCAAAATATTCTCAATAGATTGATTATAGTTTTCATTTATGAAGGATAATTGAGAATTTGAGGTGGGGATCTTGGTGGTGGAGGTTGGTATGAGGTATTCGATTAAGACAGAAAATTTTAAAAAGTGGTTGATATGACCGAAAGGATACCTACATCTCAGATTTAAAAAAGCAGTTTCCTAATTTTCTAAACTTTAGGTTCTCTCTGAATCTACCCTCTAATTTAAGTACTAACTTGCAACTTTTTGGGGACAAGTCCCACCTTTTTCCATGTGTAAGTACCATGCACGAGTTAGTAGCCAAGGTTTGACGGAAAAAAAAAATATTTTAAAGAAACCATGCTGTGTTAATTTTTAGCAGTTAAAGATAAATACATCATTTAAATAAACATGTCATTCAATAGTGATTAAGAATACATATACTAATGAAAATCCTCCTCAATTTTGCTGATTGTGATTGTGGGAATGTTGGCAGCTAATTTTTTTTTTTAATCTAATATCAATTCAAATATCTTGAGAAATATAATTTGAATTGATAAGATAAACATAAATTCTACATTTTAATACTCACAAGTCACGTGAAAGTTATAGAATTTGAAAGTTTTTGACTCTGTTAGGAGCTAAATTTCGTATCCCATATATATATATCTTCAGCAATACTAGTTTATAGGCTTCCAATTCCAACGTGAAGACCTGAAAAGTCTTTGGCTCTCAGACTAACTCCAAAAGGATCAAATTTCTATGGAGTTGCACAGATAGGTTTATCAAATAAGACATGATACTTGCTGATAATTCAAGTTATAAACCAGATAATGAACTTGAAAGTACGTTAGTAATCCTGATAACTTAATTCAAACACTATGACTATAGGAGGGAAAGTCTCGAAAAACAGTATAAATAGCCAAGGATAATGAAAGATTCAGGGGCGTATCAAAGAGCTAGAGAGAAGGGCCGAGACTGAAGAGTACTAAAAATAGGCTAGAATTAGTTAGTGTATTTTGGGTGCTATTAAGTGAAATACGAGATATTCGTTAGGAGTTTCTTTATAAAATATCATCGCTATTAATATCCTTATATTGTCCAACGTATAATTTTCTTTAGTGATTAATTAAAGCAAGGTATTATTATTTTATTCGTCATTTAATATTATTTTATCTATATTATTGCATTAATATTTTTACATCTCTTGATCAATTGGAGGTGTTTTCTTGAAAATATAATGGATATTGTAATTAATGCATAATTTATACTAAAAGTATAAATTATTTAAGAGTTGTTATAATTTAAACTCAATTTAAATATAGAAAAAATTTTGTATTATTAATTTGGGCCGTCAAAATAACTAATCATTTTGACGTGAAAAACCTATAAAAATTCTATGCCTAAGCTTTACTTCACGTCAAAATGATTAGTTATTTTTACAACCCAAATTTATACCACAAATTTGTTTAAATTATAGCGAGATCATACTTCTGTATAATTTATGTTTTTAATTATAAGTTATTCATTAATTACAATGCTCATTATATTTCCAGGAAAACACCTCCAATTATATAAAAAGTGGGTAATGCAATAATATAAATAAAATAATATTAAATGATAACAAAATAATAATTTACCTTGGCTTCATTAATCACTAAATAAAATTACACGTTGAACAATATAAGAATATAAATATGATTAGCTCAAAAAAAAAAAAAATTACTAACGAATTTCTCAAATTTCAGTGGATAATACCCAAAATAAATTGAACTAATTTTAGCCTATTTTTTTATTACTCTTCAGCTAGTTTTTGGAGGCTTTTCCCTCCTATGCTCATATGTTTAAACTAGCTGAATATCCCATGTTATGTCCGGGAGGACGAATATCTATATTTAATTTATACAATAAATAATATTAGTAAAATAATGATGATGCTATGAACATTTAGTAATTAAACCATAAAAATACAAAGTAATAAATCTATAAAGTTTTGATTATAAAATACAACTAATAAAATAATTAAAAAACTTTTGTTAAGTATACATTTACAATATTCATAATCCTTTCATATAAAAATGATTGAAAAACAAAAAGGTATTTTCTATACTATATAGTATAGATTTTTTTCAAACTAATAAGTAATTATTTTCCTAACATTGTAATAATTAATAATTATACGACAATTAATAATACACTTTTAGTTTTAAATTGTTTTCTTTTTAAAAAAGAAACCTACCTCTTCCCTTATCGTCTACTCTCTTGTGACTTAAATTCATGACCAATAGATCATAGGAGAAGCGTCTTACCACCTAAACTGTATTTCATTGTATTTTTAAATTATTTTCATATGACTTAAATTCATGACCAATAGATCACAGGAGAAGCGTCTTACCACCTAAACTGTATTTCATTGTATTTTTAAATTATTTTCATATGACTTAAATTCATGACCAATAGATCACAGGAGAAGCGTCTTACCACCTAAACTGTATTTCATTGTATTTTTAAATTATTTTCATATAAATAAACTACATCAGAAAAGTAGACTATATAGTTTGATAAACAACAACTTTTTTGGGAAAAAGTCTGTAAATGTCTTAAAAAAAAAACCAATAGAAAAGTAGATAAAATAAAATAATTTTTGAGAATAATCAAGAAACTTATGAATCATTAATTTTTTATCAAGTTTCTAATAAGAAAATGATAAAATTTATGAGAAAATAAAATAAAAAGTGGCCAAAAAGAGAAGAAATAATCATTCTAGCACAAAACAATATGAGGCTACGATGTTTTCAGTTATTAGTTTTTATAGATTGACATATGGTTTGTAATTTGTAGAGATGAATTGGTATAAGTATATCATAATAGCGCAAGATCAAATTAAGAGAAAAAAGACGTTTAAATAAGAATATGAAGAGAGTAGGTGATACTCAATAAGTGGTAGTAATATATTAGGGGAGTGGGTGTATAAGTATATCATAATAGGGGAAGATCAAATTAAGAGAAAAAAGACGTTTAAATAAGAAGATGAAGAGAGTAGGTGATAAGCAATAAGTGGTAGTAATATATTAGGGAAGTGGGTTCATCTACAAAAGAGAAGTCGTTGTTCAGGGAAAAATTGATATTATTTTTAGAAAATTTACCTTAATACTAGTTAAAAATAATAATCATCAACATTTAAGTATTAATTATCAATAAACATAAAGTTGGAAGAAAGTACCAATAATAAATTAATTTAGTAGTTATTATTTTTTGTGATATAGTAATTATTAATTTTTTTTGGATAAAATCTATACTATATATATATATATATATAGAAAAATCACTTTTTGTAATAAACATTGAATAATCCATACTATATATAATTAGGTTGTAAAAAATATGGGGTACTATATATAATTAAGTGATACTGATATATTAAGGGAACGGGTCCATCTAGGGGAGAGAAGTCGAAGGAAAAAATTGATATTTTTTTTTAGAGAACTTACATTAAAACCACATTTAAATGTTAGTTGTCAATATACATAAAGTTAGTAAAAGACGCAAAGAATAAATTGATTTAGTAGATATTATTTTTGTGATGTACTAGTTTTTTTTTTTATAATAAAAATATAAAATATAGATCTATACAAAAATCATCACTTCTTGTGAGAAATTTTGAATAATCTATGCTATATGTATTTTGGTTGTAAAAATAATATTAATCAGATTTACTTAGACTAAATATTTTCCTACTTATGAAAGTTATTAGGAGTAACCCTTTAATATTATATGTCTAAGTTTTTTTTTTTTTTTTTCTTTTCAAACTAATATGTATTTATTTCCTAATTTATTGTTACCTAGTAATTGATAATATATGATTATTTATATTACATTTTTAAATTTATAATTTTTTTGATAAAATTCAATCATAAGAGGTATATGGGCATAAAGTAAGCATTTTAAGCAAATAAAAATAGTTAACGATAATATTTAGATAATTAATTTAAATTTTTACTAATGATGTAATTGATCATTGTTCACTGTCGTTATTTACTGTATAAATTTACTATACATTTGACATTCTACATGCCAACATTCAAAAATTTTCACGGAAAATGGTTTATCTATAGTTATGTATTTTTTAAAACACAAGTTTTGAAATTTTTTTACTATCCTATGTGTAGCACAGGTTTCGAATGCTAGCAAATATATATCAATAAATATTTAATAATATATATCTAGATGTATAAATACTATTAAATAATATATCTATTCTAGTTAAAAATAGTGGTGTGGATATTTCACAATAGTAATTTTTTTAGAAATGTATTTAATCGTAGGCTATAATTAACTTTTTTATCATGGTAAAATTACAAATCACAATGGTAATTGTTTAAAATTACGAATAACTTTGGTATTAAATAAGCGTTACGAATATTTACTAATAGTAATTTTTCATAAATGTATTTAAATGTTGGTTATAATTAATTTTTATCATAGTAAATATTACAAATAACCTTGACTAAAGTTGCCACTTGTCACATTAATGTGGGCTCTCACAAACCACCCCTTTACATTACTCTATATATATATATATATATATATATATATAGATTTTGGAGTAAGTTATCAGGATTACTGACGTACTAAGAGACAGATACTTCATTATCTGGTTTAGAACTTGAATCATCAGCAAGTCTCATGTCTTATTTGATAAAGCTATCCATGCAACTCCATAGAAATTTGAAATATTGCGGGATCCTTCTGGAGTTTGTTTGAGAGCCAATGACTTTTCAGGTCTTCATATATTTCTTGTATGAAATTTAGCTACCAGCAGAGTCAAAGTCTATAACTTTCATGTGAGCAATAAAATGTTATCTTTATCTTAGGAATTCAAATTATATTTCTCAAGATATTTCAATTGATATTAGATTTATTTATAAATTAGCTGCCAACATTTCCGAAACAAGCCGCAACATCTAATAGAAGGTCTATAAGGATTTCTATTCTTAATCACGATATATTTATTTGAGTGATTTGTGTTTATCTGCTTGAGAAAAATTTATTTTAGTCATTAAACAACTATTCATTTATAGAAGATTCCTACTTTGATAAAAACATGGCACTCTATTTGTGATAAGGTGGGTCACCCAATCTAAATGAGTTTTTCCCATAATTTATTGAGCAATACTATTTACTCGATAACTATTATAAGCCTTTTCTAATTGTTTAAGATGAACACAGCTTGGATTCTTTAGAATTTTTTTTTTTTTAATTTTAGCCATTTTTTTTTTTTTTTTAATTTTAGCCAAAACATAGCTGCCAACGGTGGCCTGTATAATTTGGGTCATTAATAATATTTATGGAACAAATTATAAATAAGTTGACTAAACAAATCCTTTTTTATTACCGAATGAATTATATATGATAAACATTTTACCCTTCTTTTTTAAACAGACTTTGATGATGTTAAATTATACACCTAGTAAAAGGTACACGAGGTATCAGTCCCAAGTTCACCGAGAGTATTTTGGTAATTTTATCTAATAGTCAAGTTATGTCTAAATGGGTCAAATAATTACTTTATAACCTGTGAATCAATTAGTAGGTAGAATTCATTAATCTCTTTCTTAATTTCGTAACTTTGAATTATATGGCCTATATACAACGATTTAAACGTCGAAACTTATCTCGGAGATAAAGTCTTACTATTTTTTATATGATTCAAAGTCCTATTATTTTTTTATATGATCCAAATATGAATACTACGCACAGTGTTACACCCTAATTTTTGACAATATTGCACTTAGACTTATCCTAAATGAAAATTGTATCAACAAACCTCATGTTAATTTAGTCCACATTAATTATTTCTGCCACTATAAGTAAGAGTAGGAGTAAACTAAATTCTTATTCACTGTTTTGGCAGCAGATTCATAAGAGCGTCTTTTTTTTTAGGCATGACATCAGCAAGTTTTTACCGTGGTTTTTATACGAAAAATTCATGTATGTATGTTGACCAATTTTGTATGCTTTTGTATTTTCGCATGATGCATTTCATTCAAGTAATCTCGCATCTCAGACCTTTTAAATACATCCAATGCCTGCCATGCCTGAATACTTTTGACTAAAATTCTTCTTCTTTTTGTAGTGAAACCAATTTTCGGCACAACTAGTCAAGCTCCTCTCTAGTTTTCAGAATTTAAAATGGCTTATGAAAGTAATTAATGCTGAAACATGGTGTTAATATTCTTTTTTGGAACTTGCATGAAGGGTAAATTAGATAAATTGACATATATTTATTTGCTATTTTAAGAAATGACAAATAATTTGAGACAAACAAAAATAGAAAGAATGACCAATAAAATGGGATAGGGAAGTACAATTTTCACCTTCGCGTGATTCCTAACAAAAATATATTGCATTCCGGGTGATTTAGAACTCCAAAGAATATATAGTTTTCAACTTCACACATGGTTTCACTCATAATATACAGTGTTCTACCCTTGTGTTCTACCCTTGTGTGGTTCTCTGCCGTATACGGTAAACCACACTTGCGTAGTTTCCATAGAGTATTTGGTGTTCTCCCTTTATATAGTTCCCTAGCAATAACAACCATGCAAACCTTATGTTATATATATATATATATAGATAAGATATATATTATATATATATAAAATATATTCATACGTCTTCTCTCATCTTACTTTATTTTGTTGCAGAAATGGCAAGTCTCTATCTTCATTACAAGTGATTAAAAATTTTCCATCAGAGATTGAAATTAAGTGGTTGCCCCTGCAACATATATGGTCCTTTATTGAAAATATATACTTTAATATCTCGACTTTCAAGAGCTTATTTAGTACCATATTCGGAACTTGTATTATTGACCGGATCTATCTGTTGTCCTACTATAAACTTCAATTTTTCTGGAGTTTTAAGCAAGGCAGAAACAACATCTGTAATAATTTTTGAGTCTTTATCTTCCACAAAGCCGGGAACATCGTTCTTTTCGACTCTTTTTAGAAAGATGCAGACAGACAACATTGTTTGGGCTTTTGGATCTTTCAATATTATTAGACCTTAATCATTTACTCATTCTACTGCATGGGTATTCTAGGTGAAATTAATATTTTTAGAGTATCGGAAGCTCTAAAGCTGATAGGAATTTAGAAAGTTGTAAGAATGTCATTATTTTCCTATTCGCGGATATAAATATTTTCAAAGCTTTGCTTGAGAAATGGTCCCCTAACACAAATACCTTCCATTCTTGCTATGGAGAACTTGGCATTTCTTTACTGGATCCACAAAAAATTAGAGAACTTTCTTCAAGTAGTGAGTTTTATGATGAGGGCAATCCTCCCAATGAAATACTTGGATCTACAAACATTTCTCAAGCTACTATTAACATTTATAGTCTTCTCCAAACTTTGCGTCAATATGAATATTTCCAAGCATGGATTAATAACTTCATCATTCTCATTCCTGATCACCCTAATTCAAATATTATAGACTTGGAGAAATTTGAAGACTTTCCTTTCAAATGTAGGCGTGATTATACAGGTGTGATTACTCTCAAAATGGAGACTTGGAGGAATTTGAAGACTTTCCTTTCAAATGTAGGCGTCATTATATAGGTGTTATTACCCTCAAAATGGGATTTTGGCTGCCTTTCTTGCATGTTAGTTGAGTAGGTTTGTACTTGACAATTTGTCTAGAGACATTCTTAATGGCTAGAAAGGTAACACATAAGCATATCTATAATTTGGCTACACTCGTGTTTGCTTATCTTTATCGAGAATTGGAGCATATTTCTAATGCAATGAAACCCACATTATTTAATTTGGTGGCTTGCCTTATATTTCCCTAGGACTTATAGTCGTAGGGATACACTTTACCCAAACACTCCATTATTATAACTGATAAGAGACAACTCACCAACTCAACATCTCTCACTTATTATATAGCCATTAAACTTTTTGGGAACTCTCTCGAGTTTTTATTTTTCCCATATGTGGGCTTTTTAAAAGGCTGAAATTTAATAGAATATAACCCTCAAGATGGAGATTCATCATTGCCTCATCAGACATTCTCACGCTTTCTGTCGGCTTGTCCACATGTAATAACTTCTTGTCCGTGTGTAATAACTTATCAGGCGAGTGACAATCTCATTGTTGAACCTTATGAGCCAAGTTGTTTTTGTCACCAACATGGATACCGATAACATTGCCCTAGAGATGTTGACACTAAATGTTGGGATCACTTATCTCTTATTGTTTAACTTCAATATTGGCGAAGAATGTGCTGTCATGACACCGGTGCATTTCTTGTCATAGGAATTGATGATGGCCTAGGTTCAGTAAGTTTGTCTTACGCCACTTGGTGGAGAGACAATCATTACTCCATGCTAATGTTTCGTCCTCAAGTTTGTAAGAAGAATACTAATAGTTCCACCTAGTTAAAGAAAACTTCAGCAAAGAAGCACTTTTTTGAGCCAACAGAAAAAAGAAGTAGAGGATATTTTTCTTGCCAAATTTTATTAGCAGCTTGGTCATTTCACCAAAGATCTTTATGTAGATTTCGTCTGATCTAATAAAACAGCTAACCTTATTGAATCAAAGAGAATGAGTTCATCCTTGGTCGAGGATAGACTAATCGTTCAGTTGAATTTCCTAACACGAAACTTCTTCTCAGTATAGCTAGCCACTTTCAGTTCTTTACAGGAGCTTGAATCATTTATGCTTTCTTTATCGTCAACTGAAGATACTCATAACTTTTTTGATAATAGTATAATTTGTATGGGTAGTGGATTCCTCCAAACTAAAGGAACCAAAAAGGTGAAGTGAATTCCCATGATGAATCTCGCCCTTCAACTCCTTTAAGAGACATTTTTCCTACTAATGAAAATTTAGTTAAGCGAAAAGAAGTGGTCTCCAAATGTATTGACAATGTTTTTCAAAGTGGGGTAAGGAAGTCTTCTGTCTTAGGGATGAAATTGATGATAAAATTTTCAATTATACCCCTTTGTGATGGCACCCTAGATTCTGTGACTGTCAAGAAAGGTTAGATGATTCAATAACAACAATTTAGTAATTTTTTTATGTTATTGTCCCATATACTTATTCACTCTCCATTTCTTACAAGAATAAATATTAGAAACCTACTAGCTATAGGTTTGAGGAGAAAGAATATATGTTTACATTTTTTCTTTGAAAACAAAATTATTAATACATATTTCTCCTTTTTTTAGTGTCCTCTTTCTCCAAAACCGAAGGAGAATCACTTAGATCATATATTGATGACCTTAACCTCCCGCAACAAGTGAAAATTGTTCCTTATGGCATTATATAGGAAGTACTTACCACAACAGCACAGACAGTAAAGTCAAACTTTTTGAAGTTGTTGTTCTTCATGAATCCTTTAGACTTAGGGACAATGGTAAAGGAGACAAATACTATACTTAAGTTTCTTGTGTGCACATCAATATCCCAATAGATGTGCCTATATTTACGAGATTTTGAAAGATTTTATCGTCACATCACACGAGTTGGAACTTTTGGGAGAGAACAGACCGCTTTCACATGAAGCTTGTTTGGAAGTCACTCATTCACAACTTGAAATTTAAATGAAGGGCATGGAGCATTGGTGCAAGATGTATTTTCTATAAAGAATTCGCTGAATACCCTTAGCAAGGAAATTAACAAATTGGAAACGAGCTTGCCTTTGCATCAAACTCGGCGTGCTACTAAGCTTAGACTTTGAACAAGTATGAGTCTACATTAATATATTATAGCCAAAAGCTCCTCGAATTGAAAATAGAACTTAATGATTTGAAATCTTCTGTTGATCATGTCCTTGCTGAAGAAAAGTTTCATAAATAAAATTTGGAGAAAATGAAGAAGGTTGTGGAGGATTTGAAGAACCAACTTTTACTTTGATTATTAGATTTATAGTAGATTTAGAATTTTAAATAAGAAGAGTTTCCCATTTTTTAATTGTGAGAATCTCCATTACTTATTCTTAGGATTTTTTTGTTATCTTATTGAAATAAAGAAGCAATTATTTGGCTCCCTTTGAAAGTGTGTGTCTGTCTATATATATACTCACACACATACACTAGAATGTAAAAGTCCAAAAAAGCCAAATATATATCTTTTGTTTGAGTTGTATAATTTTTTTTGTTTCCCTTTGGCTTAACTTAGATATGGATCCAAGCTGCATACGTACCCTTTTGCAAAAGGAATCAAGCCAGAGGTAGTTCAAGAGTGAAGGACTTTTTTTTTTTTGCCTAGGCTCTCATTTAGGTTTTTAACCTAGCCATTTTTTGGTTTTTTTTTTTTTGGTTTTGTTTTTGCCGTAACTTTTATCTAGGCTACCCCTTTTAGGGTTTTCAATGTGGGACTTTTTTAGAGGCACCTTGTGGAAAATACCTCTTCAAGAATCATACATTTAAAGAAAATGATTCTTTCACCATCAATTGTTATCAAAAGGTTGATGCGAGATTTGGAATGCAATTTCTTGATTATATAAGGACCTTCCCATTTAGTTTCAGGTTTTCCTTTTACCCTTTGAGTTACTACAATTAGAGTTCGTGCCAATAATAGTTGAGCTCCTTTTTTTAAAAGATTGCAAAGTAACCTTTTTGTTTAAGCCATTTTCCATTTGTTTATTCAAGATTTTGTTGGGCCAGAGCCTTTATCATCCAAACTCTCGAGTTCTACCAATCGAATTTTAACATTTTATTCATGAGTAATGGAATCTAGAACTGCAACTTTTAATGAAGAAATCTTTATTTCCAAGGGTAGCACCACTTCTTCTCGAATAACAAGAGCATAAGATGTCAACTTAGCAGGAGTTTTGTAAGTGGTACTATAAGCCCAAAGTGCAGGGAAAGTTTTTCATGCCAATTTCTCACGAGAAACTTACCATTTGTCTTCGGAATCTTGCTTACAGTTTTGTTGAATGCTTCAACTAAACCATTAGTAGGTACAAGATACCTTGAAGAATGATGGTATTTTATGTTGTACTTGTCATATAACTTATACAATACACCACCCTTGAAATATTTTGCATTATCAGCACTGGTTGAATCTTGGGACACTGAATCTATAGAAAGGGTTGTAGATGAACTCAAGGAGCTTGGTACTCAACTAGAGAAAAGCTAGTTCAAACTTGTTCATTGAGTTATCAATCCAAGCCTGTACAATATTTGAGGCTTGACTTTTTTAACGGGCCAAGTACGATCCTTATATTGTCTGGCTTCATTGGTTCAAGCACATAAAATAGAATATTAGAAATAGGCAATTTAATTGCAGATAGTATCTTCAATTTTTCCTAATAATTAGTTATTTCCCTTATCAAACATCTCTGTCCTTATATTTTTTTTGAATCACAAGCTGCAAATTACTTTTTAAACAACCATAATATGTATCCACATCACATTCTTTAACCATCGTAATTGAACTTTGGACTCTTATAGAGCCAAATTTTAGGCCAAGAATCAATAGCAAATTAAGGTGAAAGTCACAAACAAATGAAATGTGGATGTGTTCGAGCTTGGTTCAAAAGTTATGAGCCTACGCAACCTTTTCTCAAACAAATTACCAAATATTCAATTCAAGTTTGATCATCACTCTTTGAGATTGGTCGAGCTCAGACTGAATACAAACAATCCTCTCTATCTAACAAGCCAAGCTTGAACACGCCCTTGTTTGGCTTGTGGAGCCTTGGTTACAACATCCCTATCTATAGATCATGTATGTCCTTACAAATTCAGCCATAAACTCTCTATTAAGATTCTTAAGTGTGATCACTTTAACCAATTTGGAGAAATAATCTATTGTTGCCAAAATATACTTACGACCTCTAGAAAATGATGGTTTGAATGGGCCCAGACATCACATATCTAAACAACAAAAGGCCAAGAATTTATAGAGGCATGTAGAGGTATTGGAGTTTGATGAATAAATTCACTATGATATTGACAGTCTTGACATCTTTAGTTCTAAAGGTTTAGGGAAATTGAAAATTTCTATACATCACAATTGTATAATAGTCTACAATATTTATAAGAGTGGCTCATCACCAGAAAATTAAAATCCCTTGATTCTTGGAGATTGTTATCTTCAAAGAATTTTCCTAAAATAAAGGAAACAAAATCATTTCCTATTTCATCTAATTACTTGTCAAGATCAAGAATTTGATTTTCTTTCCTTTCCTTTATCTCGATACTTCCCCTCAGGTTAGTGCATAGATACCAATCATGCCGAACTTGCTAACAAGACTTTCAAAATTCCATTTGAATAAGCCCTTGGAAAGAATATCAACTACTTGTTTAGCAGGTGGAACAAACTGCATACAAATCAATCTCTACATGCTTGGTTCTATCATGTTGGATTGGATTGTGTGCAATGCTAATTGCTACTTTGTTATTACAATATAGTCTCATAGGCATAGCCGCTAGTGTCCTTAATTTCTCCAAAATTCTTTTAAGCCATAACATATCATAAAACTCCCTATGCCATAGATGTATACTCTGCCTTTGCACAACTATGGGCTACTACATTTCATTCTTTGATTCTCTAGGTAACTAGATTACCCCCTTTAAATGTACAGTAACCCGACATGGATCTTTTATCCAAAATGGAACCGCCCAATCAGAGTCTGTGTAGGCTTCAATACTCTAATGTCCATTTTTCCCAAAGAAAAGTCCTTTCCCCGGAGAGTTCTTCAAGTACCTAAGAATACGATAAATAGCTTCGAAATGTTCTTCGTAAGGAGAATGCATGAATTGGCCTGCAAAAGCTATGTATGGTCGAGTGTGAGATATATAAACGAGCTTCCCAACTAATCTTTGATATTATCCCATATCCATTGGATTCCCTTCTTTGTTTCCAAATTTTTTATTTGGATCAATTAGCGTCTCAGCTAGTCGACATCCACTCATTCTTATTTCCTTAGGTAGGTCAATCATATACTTCCTTTATGAAACCACAATGCCTCTTTTTTGACCGAGTAATGAGATAAACCTCCATGCCAAGGAAATATTTTAGTGAGCCAAGTCTTTGATTTCAAATTCAAAGGCTAGTTTTCTCCTTAATCGCTCCATCTCTACTGTTTCATCTCCGGTTAGAATAATGTCATCTACATACATTGTCAGAATAGCTATCTTCCCTTTATTTGAGTGCCTTGTGAACATAGTATGATTTGCTTGTGTTTAAAAATACCCTTTCTTCTTCACAAATTGAGTGAATCTTTCAAACCAAGCTCTCAGTGACTGCTTCAAGCCAACTTCCTGTCAAACCCTAGAGGAGGATCCATATATACTTCTTCATCTAAGTCCCTACTAAGAAAGGCATTCTTCACATCAGGTTGTTGAAGGGGCCAGTTTAGATTGACTGCTACTGAAAGGAGTACTTTGATAGTATTTAGTTTTTCCACTAGAGCAGATGTCTCTAGATAATCAATCTTGTATGTCTGAGTGAATCATTTAGCAACCAAGCATTCCTTGTATCTCTCCAGTGATCCATCTATATCTATTTGAACTTTATTGTGAATACCCATTTACAGCCAACTGTCTTTTTCTCCCTTGATAGCTCCATGATTTCCCACGTCTCATTTTACTCAAGGGCCGTCATTTCCTCCAGAATAGCTTGCTTCTATTCAGGAATCTTCAGAACATCATTTTTTGGAATGTCCACACTAGATAGGTGTGAGACAAAAGCAGAAAACATGGGTGACATGATTTTCGTAAGATACAAACTAAGCCTAGCATGTACTTGATACAACTTCTGATACCTTTGCATACTGCAATGGGAAGATCAAGATTAGACATGCTAGGCTTAGAGTGGACGGACTCATTTTTGGTTGGTTCAAAATAGTTAGACTCTATGTAAGGAGGATTACCTAACAAATTGGTGACCTTCTGAACAGCCTGGGGTGTAGAATCCTGGTGGTGTTGGAAGGTTTTGGTTCTTTTTTCCTGATTCCAGTTCCTCCTCAAGTAGACAATGAGCTCCTTTGTACGCGTCAGATCATTACTTGTCTGGATTTCTATTAATGTCTTGTGATGATTTTGTTGATTCAAAATTCAAGTTTCTATTATTTAATACATTTGATTCCATATTGTTTCCTATGAGATAAAGTATTATTGGAGGAAGAAAGTCAAAAAAATCACCAAAATTTTCACAACTCTCATCTTCACTTAACTTCTCCCCCTAAAGATGAGAATGAAAAAAGGTAACATCCATGGTAACAAACATTTTCCTAGTGCCAGGATCATAACACTTATATCATTTTTGATTGGGAGCATAATCAACAAAAACACATTACCTAACTCTAGGATCTAATTTTTCATGGGTTTGGTCGGGTAAATGAATAAAGGCACTACACCCAAATACTCGAAGAGGTAGATTATTTGTCAACTTAGATGTTGAAAATGTATCATGAAAGATACTCAGTGGTGATTGGAAATTTAGAACTTTTCTAGGCATCCTATTAATCAAGTATTTTGTTGTTGGAAGATACATAGGAACATTATTTGTAAATAACAAAGTGTCATAGTGACTTCCAAAAGATGCCTATTTTTTCTCTTAGCAATCCCATTTTATTGAGGGAAATCAAGATGTGATCTTTGATGCACTATACCTTTTTCTAAGAAGAAATCCACTAAGATCTCATTAAATTATTCTTGACCATTATCACTCTTGAATATTCAAATTTTCTCCTTAAATTGTGTCTCTACCATTGTGTAAAAAGATCTAAAGATTTATCTCATAAAATATATACCCAACTAAACTGTGAATGATCATTAACAATGCTTATAAACCATTTTTCCCAAACATAGTTGATACCTTAGATGGTCCCCAAAAATCATTATCAATTAACAAGAAAGGCTTTGTCACTTGATATGGCTTAGAGGGATAAAGAAAGAATAGCCAATTGACAGATTTCACACTTAAAAACAAGATGGATTCTTATTTCAAAATAATTCTGATAACAAATATTTTAAATAATAAAAACTTGGATGTCCTAATTGATAATGCCAAAGCAAAACATTTGCATTAGAAATAGAACTAGTGTTCAAACAAGTATTATGAGACTCAAGCTTCGAATCTGTTCCATTCTCAAGGAAATAGAGACCTCCACTTTCCCTAGCACACATCAATATCCTTTTCAAGACTGTTTTCTGAAAGACACATTGAAATATAGAAAATCACACGGCAACAAAGAGGTCTAGTATGCTTACTTACAGAAACTAAGTTATAAGACAAGTTTCTCCCTAGTCTCTTATACACACTAGATGTGAAGGGGAGATTTCAATGGTTCCTATCCCAGTAATAGCCGAGAATGAGCCATCTACAATTTTTTTTTTTTTGTTTCCTGCACTAGGTTGGTTCACGGAAAAAAATTGAGAGCAATCTGTCATATCATTAGTTGCCCCAAAATCAATAATCCAAGGGAAAATTTGTCTGGATTTGATACGGATAAATGCTAAATTACCCATTTGTGTAGAAGTGCAAGAGGGATTTGATGGGTTCATGACAAGGAAGTATGGAGATTGGAGTAAATTTGTAAAGTGCTTTAACTGTTCCTTCATGAAAGGATGCATTTCTAAAGTGTTATGTTGCCCTTGCTCCTTACTAGTTGCTTGGAAAGCCCGGTTGTCAGTAGTAGTTTTCTTCTTCCAATTCGGCAATTTTCCATGAATTTTCTAGCAGGTATTTCATGTATGCCAATACTTCGTACAGTGGTCACACCGAGGCTTCCTTTTGTATCACTTTCAGGCTCATTTCGTTTTGTGGCAAGAGCAGAATTTTAGGGACTGGTTTCATATCTGAATCTAATTATAACATGACCTTTCTCCTAGTTTCCTTCCTCCAAAGTTTGAAAATAGCCTCTCTATCTGGGTAAACACATCTTTCCAAGGACTCAAGATCTAACCTCATCAAACTCCATATTCAGTCCCGCTAAAAACAGATAAACCCTATTATTTTATTCCTTTTTCATATACTTAACACTATTAGCTATACAGTCGCATTCATCACTATAGTATTGATCTAACTCCTGCCCTAAGGACATCATTTCAATACAATAAATTGTCACTTCTTGCTCCCTTTGTGTAGATTTCCATAACTTTGTTTTGAATTCAAATATTTCTGAAAAGTTTTCTACATTAGAGTATGTTTCCCTCACTGCCTCCTAGATATCTCTTGCAGCAGGGAGAAAAAGATTTGGCTTACTAATAATAGGCTCCATGGAGTTAATCAAACATGCACTAATCAAGGAGATTCCGGACCATCATACACTCATCCATGGGTCACCAGCCTTGGGTTTCTTCACCTTTCCAATTAGATGGCCTAGTTTTCCTCTCCCATTTATGGCGAGTTTTACAGATTGTGCCCACTCTAAGTAATTTTGCCCATCTAATTTGTGGGATGTTAGTTGAAAAAAGTGGTGCGATGCATCTCCTTCAAGACTTATGATTGTCTGATTTGGTTTTCCATGAGAAACACTGCCTCCTTTGTATGTAGCTGTCGATTGTCTCTCTTTAGATACAGACGTTTCAACTGATAATCCATTAATAAAATAGAAAATATTTCAGCTTTAATACCTTGTAGATTTAGGAAAATCGAAAAATTCTATATATCACAATTGTACAATAGTCTACAACATTTATAGGAGTGGCTCATCACTAGAAAATACAAATTTCTTGATTCTAAGAGATTGTTATCTTAAAAGAATCTTCCTAAAATAAAGGAGACGAAATCTTTCCTATTTCATTTAATTACTTGATAAGGTCAAGGATTTGATTTCCTTTCCCACATCTCTACGTCTTTTTACAAAATCAATGCAGTTATTTATCATTGTGGGCCAATAATACCTTAGATGCTTTATTTGCATTTCAAGTTTTAGACCAATTTGGTGAGCTCTAGAAATACTATAATACATCTCTTTCATCACTCCTTCAATTTCGTTATTGGCAATGCATCTTATGAAAATTCATCCAATGATCTTTTGCACAACACATCTTTCCAAAAGATAAATTGTGTAGCACTCCTTTTAATTTCAACCTGCTTTGCCCAGTCTTCTAGTAACTACCCATTTTGAAGGTAATCAATAAAAGGTTTATGCCAATCCTCTAGTTCTTTTCGAACATCATCAGCAATTAGATTAACTTCGACTTTTACCTCATCTTTGAATGCATCATTGGGTTGTAGTACTGTTTGAGTCCGTACTATTACTCTCATAATCTCTTCATTTATCAGACTTAGAGATTAAACTAAACTTGCAATTGTATTGGCTTTTGTATTACTAAATACATGTTAGGGTCAGAACATCTTTGCCTTCTAGGGTTTTGATATGTCCCATCAATGATATAAGATCATCATTCAATGATTTTTGATTGTATAAACTCTTCATCAGGAAGTTACAGGCTAAATGTAATTTATCAAAAATTAGAAATGTAGCAAGAGATAACCCTTTATATTTTTTTGTGGGATTGATTAAAAAGGGTTAAATACATTAAACCCCCTCAAGGTTTGGGTTGTTTTGCACTAAACCCCTTAATGTTATTTTTTTCTCACTTTGCCTCTTCGGTCAGCAATTTGACAATTAAAAGTCAAAAAAGATATTTTTACCCCTAGACACAATAAGAATAAATAAAATTAACCCCCTAAAGTCTATTATATTTGTCATTTTAGTCCCTAATTCAAGTTTTGTATCAATTAACCAACTTTCGTCATTAATCAATATTAAAATATTGCTAAAACAGCTAAAAATATAATGATGTCCTCCAACACCAGTGATTCTTTAAAAATGCATACTTGTGAAAAAAATTTAAATATTAAAATTTCCTAACACTTTCGGTATTTTTTGGTCTTTTTATTATATTTTATTTTCATGGAAAAACTAATGATATTGTCTCTAAGAGACATAACTCTAGACCGCCTAACGTTATTTTTTTTTGCTTTAGATCAAAACCACTTTAAATGATTGTCTTCTTATTTTTTCCTCTGTTAATATATAAAAGTAATACCAAAATTATTTAAAGGAATTTTTTCATAAAATAAAAATTAAAATTAAAATAATTTAGATGAAATACCTTTAATATGTCATCAGATATTTTAAAATTAATTATTTTATCCTATTTTTAAATTTTAAATATTAAAGAAAGTATAATTCAAGAATTAGAATATTAGTAATTAATTTGAAGCGTATTTATATTTTTAATAATATTGATATCATTATTGAATTTTATTTTTATCCTAATGTATTAAATGCTACAATACTTGCTTGAGGGGGTAAAGTGAAATTTCGCTTAAATTTAGTCTTAAGAGGGTTTACCACAATTGATATTTCGGGATAAGAGACAGATGTTTTGAAAAAAAACGATAGAGTTACATTTGACCGTTAGTCAAAGGGGCAAAGTAAGAAAAAAAATAATGTTAGGGGGTTTAGTGCAAAACAGAAACCTTAAGGGGGTTTAAAGTATTTAACCGGATTAACAATCACTGACCACTTAGCCAATCTTTCTATTAACGCAAGTCTAAAAATCACATGTTTGACAAGATTTGCCTTTGATACTAAATGGACAGTTTTTCCCACAAATAATAATTCAACTTTTGAAGGGGGAAATGCAAAGAAAAGCAAATTTCTAGATAGATGTATAATTCAGTTCATGACCTACAAAACTTCTGGTAAGATAATACAAAGTGATTTCCTTCTATTCTTCTTTCTTTTGAACTAGGAAAGCATATAGGGAATTATCCAAAGTAATGATATACAAGATTAATGTCTTTTCTTTTGTTGGGGTCATTTGTTGAACCCCAGTTATGATAATCAACATGTTTTGATGATGACCAAATCGCACTAACAGTTTGAAAACAAGTGTGCTGAAAAACATGGAGTTTCGGACGTAGATGATTGTCCGAACACAATCAAGAAAACAACCAATAAAACTCTACGGACGTTGATGATTGTCCGAAAGGAAGAAAATTCGGACGATGATAATCGTCCAACACAAAGGACCTGAAGCCTCGGACGAACAATAGCGTTTGATCATACTTCCAGAAGACATTGCATGGACCGGATGCAGGTTTGCACACATCCTCGGACGTTCGAACGAATACCCTCAGAGACAGGATGAAGAGGCCATGCATCGGACGTCCGAAAGGTCCAATGGCTAGTTCGTTCAGAAGCACACTCATAGCATCGCCTGTCCGAAAGACCAAAAGGCTAATTTTCTCAGGAAACAAAAAATAGACGTTAGAGAGCTGTTGGAAGCAATTTTTGGGCTTTTATAAATACCCCCAAGTCTATAAATGTAAAAAAAAAAATAGAGAGTAGAACTACTGTAACATTCAATACAAACACTTGTAAGAGCTATTTGGGAAGAAATAGGCTAAAATATTGTGTTGTATTGGTTTGGGTAGTGTAGTTCTCTTGGCTTAACTAGAGGGAATTAGTGTGAGCAAGAGTAGACTAGTGAGTGATCTTCAAATGTAAGAGTGGAGGGATAATAGTGTACAAATGTGAGGTTGTTGTGTAAAATCCTTTGGTTCAACTAGAGGGATTTAGTTGGTGCAAGGGTGAGCCTACTTTGTGTACAAGAAGGTTATTGCCTCACCTTCTTTGAAGAGGCAATACTAGTGGAAATACAACAAGCTTGAGAAGCTTGGAAGTTTGGTTTGATACTCTCTATCTCTATCTTTATATTTGTTCTTTAAGCTTAAATTGTTGAATATTTATTATATTCATTTGTGATTAAGTGTTTATTTGTTGCATTTCCATTAAACACATTAAAAAGGTTTTGTTTTTGAAGCAACCTAATTCACTCTCCCTCTTAGGTTGCTTTTGGGTTATAAGATGTCAACATCATTAATACTAGTGGCTTTGTCACATAAGTTTTAGGGTTAAATACATTAAACCCCCCTAAGGTTGGACTGTTTTGCACTAAACCCCCTAACATTATTTTTTTCTCACTTTGTCCCTTTGACTAACGGTCAAATGTAACTCTGTCGTTAGTTTTTTCAAAAGACAAATTTACCCCTAAAGATCAATTGCAGTAAACCCCCTTAAGGTTTAAGCAAAATTTCACTTTACCCCCCCCAAGTAAGTTTTGTAACCTTTAATACATTGGAATAAAAATAAAATTCAATTATGTTATAAATATTGTTAAAAATATAAATATGCTCCAAATTAATTACTAATATTCTAATTCTCAAATTATACTTTCTTTAATATTTAAAATTTAAAAATACGATGAAATAATTAATTTTAAAATTTTTGATGAATTATTAAAGGTGTTTCACCTAAATTGTTTTAATTTAAGTTTTTATTTATATGATAAAGTTCCTTCGTATAATTTAGGTATGTAGTTAAATTATATTAACAAAGGAAAAAATAAGAAGAAAATAATTTTAAATAAACAAAAAGAAAGGCAAAAGAAAAATAGACTAATATAACTTTAATAGATGGTTACAAGTTACGTATATTTAAAAATTTATTTTTACATGAAAATAAAATATAATAAAAAGACCAAAAAAATACAGAAAGTGCTAGGAAATTTATATCTTTATTTTTTTCACAAGTATTTTTAAAGAATCACTAGTATTGGTGGACATCATTATATTTTTATTTGTTTTAACAATATTTTTATATTGATTAATGACTAAAGTATGTTAATTGATACAAAACTTGTATTTGGGACTAAAATGACAAATATAATAAACTTTAAGGGGTTAATTTTATATATTCTTGTTGTGTTCAGAGGTAAAAATGTCTTTTTGACATTTTAACAGTCAAATTACTGACGAAAGGGGTGAAGTGAGAAAAAAATAACGTTAGGCGGTTTAGTGCAAAACAATCCAAATCTTAAGGTTAGAGACACGTGTTTAATGTATTTAACCCTAAGTTTTAATGCTATTGAAAGCATTTTGTCAAATGGTTGGCATCTTTTGCCAAATTAGAGATGAATCTTCTAATGTAAGCTAACATTCCCCACAAGCTCTTGAGCTCATTTATGTGTTTTAGGCGTAGGCATATCTTGTATAGTCTTTTATCTTGGATGGCTCAACTTTGATTCCTCAGTATTGCACAATGAATCCCAAAAACTTTTCAGAAGAAATGCCAAATACACATTTTGGCGGATTTATTTTCAATTGGTATCGCCACAACCTTATGAAGATTTTGTTGAGATCATCAATATGGTCTTCCCAACTTTTGGTCTTTAATACAAGATCATCAACATAACATTCAATAAAATCAAATAGTAGATCTCCAAAAATATTTGTCATGGCTCTTTGGTATGTTGCCCTAGTTTTATAATCCAAAGGGCATAACCTTATAGACGAAAACACCTTTTGAGGCTCTAAATGCTTTTAATTTTTCAATCCTCAGGGGCCATACAAATTTGATTACATCTTGAATACCCATCTATGAAAGCAAAAGCCTCATACCCTATTGTCAAATCCACAAGCAATTCGGTAACTGGAAGCAAAAAATCATATTTAAGACGATTCAAATCCCTAAAGTTAATGCAAACATAAATTTGATGGTTCTTTTTTAGGGGTACAATGTTCGCAAGCCAAGTTGGATATTGTACTTCTTTAATGAACCTTGCCTTACGAGCTTATCAATTTCTGCTTCAATTTGTGCAACTAATTCAGGTCACATTCTTCTTTGAGGCTATTTGATTGGGTTTTCCATGACGGATTGATAATTTATAGACCGCAATCTTTGTATTTAATCTAGCCATCTCGTCATATATTCAACCAAACACATCTTTATATTCTTTTAAGAGTGAGATGTATTTTGTGTCTCATTTTCTATCAGCAGCACTTGTATATGTTAGCATTGGTTCATCTTCAATACCCAATTAACTTCCCACAATTCATCTATACAGTAGTTTGTCTATCATTTTCAAATACTAGTAGTGCTAGTTGGGGTTCATTTTTTCTTCAACCACTGTAGTCATATTCACAGAAATACTAACGACTTCATGGCCAAAGGGATTATTGATTTTCTTAGCAATAACTCTGGATGCATATCTATCATACCCTAATCCCTATGAAAATTAGTGTACACTTCCACCATGATAATTCAAAAGGGAATTTCTTATTTCCCTTTCCATTTGGATCAGATATATTCTTTCTCAACATTTGCATTGTCCTTGAACTAAAATTCACCTTCTTTTGAGATCTTTTAGATTTGGGTGCCTTTTTAACAACTTGAGAGTTTGCTCTTCCAAATTTCCCAAAGTATGAAATTTTATTTCTTTGGAATACCTCCCTTTAGGTACTTTAAAAGATACATATGTATCAACATATTAATATTCCAAACTTTTCAATGGCATGACATAGCTGGCTTGCGAGCTTTGTAATAGATTAGGATGTTCAAATGCTACTTGTGGCCACAACTTTCTTCAGAATTTGGAACAGAAAGGAGGCACTTTTCTTGGTAGAACTAGTAGTACATTTCTCCTTTCTTTTACCTCACACAACTTCCAAGTATCTTGCATCAGTATAGTATGACTCCACCTCACTAAACAGAGCACTATCTAACACGATATGCTCTTCTTTATCTTTTCTCCCCAAAGGTACATTAAGCGTTGATGATAAGTATAAGGGATCAATTCAATATTATGAAGCCATGGTCATCCTAACAAAATATTGTAGGATGTGTCAACATCAATGGGTCTTTATCAATGGGTCTTTGTTCATTTTAATTGAGCCCTTGGATAACAACATTACAAGATTGAAGTCTTGAATGGCAAATGCTTAGTGCAACTACTACTTTCCTTGCTAGCAAATTGACTGCAAAGCCTCCATCAACCAGGGCTGGAAATATTTCAAACTTATTTTCCCACAAGTTATGTAAAGGGGATGGCTGTGATTTGGATCATCAATAACATGATATCATCTTCAGCAATGGGATTACTACACTGGCATGAACAATTTTTGGTTGGTCATTGACACCTAGATGGCTTTACCATTGGGTTCATTTCATCTTGAAAGTTTTTAGGCTTCATTAATTCATAAACGAGAAACTTTCAAACCTTATCAAACATAGAAAGTGCATCATATACATTAAGAATAGCTGCTATGTTCTTCAAATAACTCAAGATTGTTGGTTTTCTCCTTGAGTTTGGTAATTTAGAGACAAGCTTTGAGTTTCTTTGTTGGGAACTTCAACAAGTCTTTTTCATCTTACGTCTATTACATGAGCAAGACAGAGTCGATGACCTTATCCTTGGCTTTAGAATCGTTATCAAATCCTTTAATAATTTGAACCATATTGACAGAATCTATTGATGATTCTTGGTGATCATCATTCATTTGGCTTTGATGTTGATTTGCAATCTTAGCTATAGCCTGTTGACTAAAATATTGAGAATCTCGATGATAATCAGGACTTGTTCTCTTAAAAAGATTTCTTTCATGATTTCCCATTTTGAAATCGTCAGTTCTCCTAAAGAGCAGAATCGGTCAAATGCTATACCATCTAAAGATTATGAAAATTGCTTAAAACAAAGTGCAAACACAGAGTAGTTGGCGCACATTGTACTAAAAATCTTCTCAAATGACATTTAAGTGACCCAAATCCAGCGTATTTTATGAAATTGGGAAGCTGGTAGCCTTGAGGAAACAAGACATCTACCATATCTTGAGTACAGATATCTCCCAGAAGAAAATCATCCATTATTTTTGATTGAAGTGCACTTTCAATGGCTTAATCTATAGTTTCATTGATGGGAAATATATGTTTGAACAGAGACTTCTTCGTCTTCATTAACTTCCCATCCCTCCCAATCAGATTGCAACGTGTCTAGTACATAAAATGTGCCATAGAATTTGTCTACCAAAGTATCCCAATCAAATATTGAATTTGGCAGTATGTTTAAATACTATCTCATGGAGCACGACCTTCCAAAGATAATGGAAACTCTCTCAAAAGAAGAGCTTGACTTTTAGCAGTATCTCTAATAACTTGCTAAAATTAAACTACATGTTTTCTTGGGAACCTGAATCCACTATATATATGTGTGTGTGTATATATATGTATAAATGTATAAATATGTGTGTGTGTGTGTGTATATATATATAAATGTATATATATATGTGTGTGTGTGTGTGTGTGTGTGTGTATATATATATATTTGTCGGACATTTTACCCTTGAGGATAAGGGACCTATTCTACCCAAGTAGTGTATGGAGTCTTCAACATTTCACCTTGAATTGTCCTTCTATAAGGATCTAAGATATTGTTATCCAAATCGATGACCGCCTTAGCCCTTGAGGGGTTTAACCTTCGCATATTTACCACGCATTTTGCTTGATCTAGTGTATTTTTAGCGACTTCATAATCTTTTGTTGATAGTGATTACATTATATGAAAAATGAACAATATCTGAATCTTAGCCGTTGATACTACTTCATTACCTTGAGCAAGGATCATATAACATAAATCAGCTGCATGTATGGAATAGTATAAATTGTCATCATCTAGAAAGACTTTCCAAGAGTCCATTGATTTGACTCATACCAAATTTCATCATCAAGTAGTAATTGTACACCGTCGAAATGTTTCCAAACCCTTGATTTTTTTCGTGAATATTTTTTCGATTTCAGAATTAGAGGCATTAACCAATATCTCCAATATTTTCGTTTGGAGTTTCTTTGATTTTATAACTCCCTAATTTTCTAATATTTGAGCCAACTTATTTGTTGAGGGAGTAAAAACCAAATTTATCATTGCATAAATTGAACAATTTAGTTTTGAGAGAATTTGATCTTGAACCCTTGCTAGATTTTCGAACTCCAATAGGGATAAACAATCAAAAATTGATAAGGATATCTCCCACGCTTGAGTCCTCATATGAGTGGGATGAATCACCTACTAAAGATCTTGGGTGGCTTATTGACACAGATAGGAGATTCCATTAAAGTTGGTGTATATTTAGGTGACATTAGTGATAACCTAGGGCTTAAAACTGGGGGCAAATGATGATGCTAAAATAAGATGCCCAATGACGTGCGTACACATGGCTCAGAGTCTGGGTTCACCAAGGGCATTTCAATCAATTTATCTTCATAGCCAAAATAGGGCTAAAAGGGTCAAATAACTATTTTCCTACCAGTGGATCGATTTGACCTTCCAATTACATGTATAAATAGCAATGGTAGGTCAAATTTAGAGAATCACTTTAAAGAATTATTTTCCTAATTTCCTAAACTTTACATATTTTTTGAATTTACTCTTACGTCTAAATACTGACTTAATCGTCACATCTTCCCCGAAGGACAAAACCTCGCCCTTTTTCCAGTGTTCAAAATGTGGATATGATGCTCGGCACATTAGCTAAACACTGGATTGGATTATGCTTGGACACAAGACCTCACAAAAATATGCATCAACTAGAAGTTTGCATTCAAGTTAATTTACTACAAGTTTTCTCCAATTTTTAATGAAAGAATTACCATTAGATAGTTGAATCTGCTTCAAAGTATTGAACTATTATTTATTCAAGTGGGCTCCTTAATTAATTCATTGTAGCATTATTATTGAACTCACGGGATGTAGAAAAGATTCAAGATTTGGCAAAGTAGGGATTAGATCAGGGAGGAAGAGGATGGTTGCGAGGGTTGGGGGTGATGGAGGAGAGAGAAGATTTGGGAAAGAGAGGACAAGAGGGAGGGAAAGGTGGCAGAAGAGGGATGTTGTCATATTTCCTTATGGCATTCATTTATTTGACTTTTAGGGGCAAGAAATATCTAGTTGTTGTTGATAATAATGAGTATGATGATGAAGTTGGTGAGGTGGCAACTAGCAACAATGAAGGAAATCCATGATGCAGCTCAAGATAGTCCATTTAGTAACGTAGTACGCAGGAGGTATTCCTATTTCATTCTTTTAAGAGTTCATTATAGTTCTGTCGAGCCATCTTTTGTATAAGCATCTAGCTGAATGATCAATTCCATTTTTAGATATGATGAGTCAGTGAAACAATCACTTGATTAAGTTTATGACTAGTTTGTGGTGAAAAATGAAAGGAAAACAAAGTAGAGGGAGGAGTAAGTAGTGCTACAGAAGTAGGGAGAAGGTGGTGGTGGATAGGAAGAGGTGGCTGGGTTGGGATGGTCAAGACTACAATTGGACGTTGTTTATAATTTTTGAGCAAATGGCCTAAAAAGGTCACTCAACTATATTTGTATTTTAGATTTTGTTACTAAACTATTTTAGTAGCTTAAATGGTTGATCAACTTCTAAAAATACATCACATGGGTCAATCCTTCTATTTTGTCCGTTTAATACTCTATAGGTCAGTCACATGACTTTCATGTAACTTTTTTAAGGTGTATAATTGTTCAAAACTTTTGAAACCCTAGCACTTCTAAGAAAAATCCTTTTCTTTCCACAACCAGATGTGTCTTTCTGACTTTTGCTCTTACTTCTCTACTCCCTCCTGGTCTTGCTCTCTTCCCATCGTCTATACTATCCTTCTACCATCATAGATCTGTCTTATTACTCCTTCTTCCTTCTCTTCCTTCTTTCCTTAAGATTTCTCCCATCTTTTTGTCCCATCTAAACCAACCCATTTTCAAATAGTAAACACTTTTGGGTTTAAATCTGAATGCACAAGTATTATCTCATCACCTGGGTAAAATAAAAAAAAATGCAAAAAGATCATCAAAATCTCAACTTTGTACTAAAATCTAAGTGTAGAGCTATGATCCTATCACCTGATATTAAAATAAACTCTTTTTAGGAAGGTAAAAAAATAGGGAAAAAATAAGGAAATAACTGCGGATATGGAATCTAATACCAAAAAATCGTTTGATTTAGTAGAGAGAATCAAAACCAGGTTTGCCTAATTCAAGAAAGAGAACTAGAGTTAGTACTTGGTACTTGAAAATAAAAGGGATTTGTGTACTTTGCTAAAATTTCCCTAGAATTATTTTTGATTATTTGACACATTCTTGGATATTCCATTATTGGATTGGAGTTTTCCTTTTTTAGAGATCTAAATCGGGAATTTTATTTGGTTGACATCTGATTAATTTCAATATATTAAATAGAAAGAGGAGAGGATGAGGAGGGGTAGACAGAGAAAGAGGTGGAGGAGGAGGAGGGAGAGACGAATGAGAGATGAGAAGGAGCAAGAAGGAGAGTATACCAAATATTCAGGAGAGGATGGAGAATGGAGGATCCTGAAGAGGAGGAGGAAGGGAGAGTGGAAGATGGGTAGAATAGACAGAAAGAAGGAAGGAAGGGGAAGGGAAAAAGTTTTTATTAGATGTGTTAGGGTTTCAAAAATTTTAAACAATTTTACCCTTTAAAAAGTCATGTGAATGTCATGTGATTGACTAAGAAGAAAGCATCAAACAAACAAAATTGATAGAATGATCAAAACGATGCATTTTTATAAGATAAGTGGCCATTTAATCCATAAAAATAGTTCAGTGACTGATAACTCTAGAAGTTATTTTTACTTGTAAAACTATAGCAATTTGATAATATTTTTTTGATTTAATTCTTTTATAGCGTGTGTTTTTCTTTAGTTTAGTTGCATTTCGTAATTGTATTTGCATTAAATAAATATGACTTTTAGTACTAGTTTTAGGGTATTTTTTATATAATTTTGTTGATTATGGAATTTTGGGTATCTATTGAAAGATTATATTGCAAGGACCAAAGTTGTCAGAATCAAGAAATGAAGGACTAGAGTGCAAAAAGAAAAGATTTCAAATATCCAATTTAAAGTCAATTTCAGATAACAGTATCAACTTCACAAAAGTAAAAGTGATACCGTGTTATCAAACTAAAATTCCTTAAGTCGATTGTAATTAGGACCTCAATATCAGTTTTGAAGAAGGAAAAATGGTACAACAATCCGAGATGTATTTTCTGAAGGAATTGGGCAAATTTGCACTTCCTTGACGGAAAGCTTGTAATATACTCTTAGATAGTACTTACTTACTTTACATAGTGAGTAGTGTAGTTAGTAGAAGAGTTTAGAATCTTTTTGTCTTTTCAAGTTTCTTAGTTAATTGTAATTTTCATTTTAATTGCAATTAATTTTCTTAGCTTAATCCATTGAAAATTTAAATCTTTCTTAATTTAATTTATTTGGTTTTTTCTTAGCTTTTGTTTGATATAAGAATTGTTGGTTTTCATTTACTTTTTTTTTGTTGTTGTTTAGCAATTATGTCTTGCCTTAGTTTGAACTATAGTTTATGGTACCCTAAAACTACTAGTTTTGATTTAATTAGTTACTCGGATGACGATTTTGCCGGATGTAAAATTGATAGAAAATGTACTAGTGGTATGTGTCATTTTTTGCGTAATTGCTTGGTATCTTGGATTAGTGAGAAATAAAATTCTATATCCTTGTCTACTGTAGAAGTCGAGTATATTGCCGCAAGTAGTTATTGTGCTCAACTATCTTTGGATGAAACATACTTTTAAAGTTTTTGGTGTCCTATTTTTTATTGTGTGCCATTAGATACGATAATACTAGTGTAATTAATCTCACAAAAAATCCAATTCAGCATTTTAGAACAAAACATATCGATGTCAAGAACAATTTCATAAGAAATCTTGTATGCAAAAATGAAATTTTATTGAATTTGTGTGCACTAAAGATCAATTGGCTGACATTTTCACTAAAGCTTTACCCTTAGATCATTTTGAATATCTTAAAACTTGTTTGGGTATTACTGATTTTAAAATCTCTGTGAATTTCATGTTTCGGACACATATATGTGTCCTATGCTTTATGTGGTATGGGATAATCATATCCGTCCAAATCGCCTACCATAATGAAATTGTTGGATCGGATGATCCCTCTCATCTAAACTAACTAGGTTAGACTCCTATCTCTCTGAAAAAACTGGACGATCACAATCGTCCAATAAACTGTCGGTCGCTTGGGGGCCATAATTTCGGACGTCCATTCATATGAGATAAGGCGTGCATTCGGACGTATTTACCAATTGTTCAAACATTCGAACGACTACCTTACACTATTAAAACCTTTCACTTTCCTCTTTTCCGACACCTTCTAATACTCGAACACTAAATTTAACATTGAGGAAAAATCTTGAATTCCCTCAATTTTTCTCATTTACTCAAAATTCATCCAACAAATCTTCTTACCATCTCTTATACAATCTTGATTAACCCCCTTCTAATATTATACCACCCCTATGACCAAAATTTTTTAGATCATCCCAAACTTTTTTTTTCTCACTTTTGCATCCAAGATGGTTCGATCTCATCGAGGATCTTCGATGGGCACACGAGGGAAGAAATCAAAGGGAAAAACTCCAACACAAGGTGAAACATCAACAAGTGCTTCACCCTCTTCCAACCAACTCTTCCTAAATTCATTGATGGAAAAGCATCTCAAAGGTTTACATCTCTTTTCAGTAAATCTATTATAGTGCAACGTCTTGTTTCTCAAGGCATTTTTAATGAATTGAATTTATCTTTTCATTAAAGAGTGTTTTGAAAGACAAAAATGGGGGCATTTAATTCATATTGACTTACCTGATTATCACGATATAGTTTTACAATTCACTGCGAATCTTTGAAAAGGTTCAACTGTTAGAACCTTAGTTTCACATGTAAACGAAATTGAGTTTAATTCTAACACTATTAACTCAATTTTTTGAATGTGATGCTGCTAATCCTAATAAAATTTTGTATTTTGTTTCTCTAGATAAATGGCTTGCTATTGACACTCGATTTGACATCGAGGAAGTCAAACAAATTTGTCATGTTGATTTTAAACAGGCCTCGAAGCCAAAACTACATTATTAAGTCCTGAGCTCAATATTTGGTTTACGTTGGTCACAAACTTGCTTTTATCAACTGACGGACATCGTACCGAGAATGGAAAAATGCAGCTTAATTTGTTTTATTGTGTGTTTAAAGGAATCAAACTTGATTTTGGGTACTTGTTTTGCTCCTTTTGGGAGTTGTTCTTGATTTATCTTATACTAGGCGGAACATCCCATTTGGAAAGTTTTTAACTTAAGTTTTTGATCATTTTGATATTTCATTTATTGGAAAAAAAACTCTTATGTCTCCCATATTTTAATAAAGACAGGCCATATTAAAAGAAAATGTTTGCATTTTTATAATCAAAAGAGGCTCATCAAAGACAAATATGAAGTAGAAAAGTCAAAAGTTCATGCCTCAAGTTCTGGACATGCACTTCCTCCTCCTATTCCTACTCAACCCTCTTCATCCACTCTTCTACTGACCCATCCCTCACAAACATCCACTTCCAAACCATCACTTTTGGAACTGTGCAACCATGTCACCAATGTAGGCAACCAAATGGCCAAATTTCAACGCCGAACTTTTAGGAAATTAAAGAAGTTAGAAACCAAACAAACAATCCTTGAAGAGACATTGAGCTTGGGTATGTCTGCTTCTGCCCAAGTGCAATTTGCCAACATTCAGTCACAGTACCTCTTTGAATCCTCCTCAGATAGAAACTTTGATTAATCAAGAAGAAAACGAAGATGCAGAGCATTCACAACCTGAGCGAAAAGCCCAAGAAGATCCAGGTGGTGTGCCAAATCCTAAAGACACTGCTGCCTAACACATCGAATCTGATGATAATGAAGATTTTGATGACACATTCAACTATATCATGCAACCCCGCGTTGCTTAAAAAGTCAGCGAACACGATAGTGAAGCCACATATGACGATTTGCCCACCAAAAAATGGAAACGGAAGCAACGATCAAAAAAGACGAATGATTTAGATTCTAGTTCTTAGTTTGGCTGATTGTATTAATGTGACATTTGTTATTTTACTATTTTGACAATTCCTTTGACAATTAAAGTTAGTTATTTTCCTTCATTAAAGTTACTTTGAATTTGGAGTTCAACTTGAAATTGTTTATTAGTTGTTTGCTTAAGCGGAAGCATCATCTCAGTAGGAGTTTTCTCCTGTTTTATTTTGATGATGCCAAAAAAGGGAGAAATGTGGTTGTTTAGGGGGAGAAATATGGTTGTGCGTTGATTGAGCTTGTGGTTGTTTGATTAAGCCATGTTGCTTAATTATTCATTTTTTTTTACACATATATGATAATATTTATAATAAATTAATACATGTATGAAGTGACATATTTAATTTCGAAATTGAATTCAGTTGATTATCAAACAAAAATAAATTTATTAATTCAGCAATTAATATTTTCAGAACCTACAATTCAGATTTCGGAATTCAGAATTCAGTATTCAGCATTAACAAACACCCCCTAAGTTTAAATAAGATTTAACATTCATTGAATTTTTATCTTATCTTGAACTCGGATTAATAAAGTAAATTTAAAATTTACATACTCAAGTTGGTAAAATCTAATTTGAATTCAATTCGAAAGATAAATAAGCAAAATTTAAATATTTTTACAAGCTTGTTAAAATAACTAAATAATCTTAAATAAGAAAGTTTTCGACTTATTTAAATTCGTTACACCACCACTATATGTCACTCTCCGTAGAGTCTAACTGTTGTGTTGTAGTAGTAAGGTGACTTAATTACCCTTAAGAACATTCTGGCTATTGGTATAATTAACTTTTGGACGTAATATGTTATTCAAGTTGATAAGCAATTTTAGAAATAAGCTTGAGTAGGTTCGTGACGATTTATGTGCAATTTGGAGTTCATATTTCATCTTTTCGTTGTCCTTCTTGAAAGCTACTGCTGTACTTCATCTGTGATTATTTAGAAAATAATCACATATTTGGTGATATGCCAGATTTGACGACGCCCCACATTGTTCTCATATTCTTTAATTTTCATTGCTATTTTTTCAAGCCACACCTGGAGTTCAAAAATTATTAATTGAAACAGAAATTATGAAGAGAAATATTCTTTTATTTTCTTGTGTAAAATTTAACACCCAATTCAATTTCACCTCTTTATTTTGTACTTCACTCAATGTTTTACAGTTCATATTTAGACTTCACATTGAATTCTCAATATTCTATTTTGTTGATTATTAATTTTTGCTGGCAAATTAGTGACCTTTGGAAAGTTTTGGGGTGTAAATAGAATGAATAATTATTAAAAGGACTTGAGTTATGAGTAAATAGTTATTGGTGGTTAAAATAGAATAAAGAAGGAATTAAGGATTTATTCTCTTATCTAAAATCTATTTGAAGAGATCAACGCAACTATTACATTAACAAAGATCCCCTAAAACTCTCCAAGACCCGTTTCTCCTTCTTCCTCATGCCTCATCAAAACTTCAAAAAAATTTGAGAATTTAAGCGGGAATTGATATTGGAACAGCATACATGCGGGATTGAAAGGTAAGACAATGAGTTTCCTTCCGTATTTTGTAGTAGTTAGTTAGAATCTTTTATGGTTTGTTAGGGTAAAAAAATTTTAAATTGGGATAAATTATTGCTTTAATTGAAATGTTTTCTACTTAATAAGTATGCTTGCATCAAGGATTGATGGTTTATATGGCTGCATGGCAAGGTTGGTCTTTGAGAAGTTTTGCATGGCAAGGTTGGTGTTTGAGAAGTTTTATCTAAAATTTTCCCCAAAATCCCGTAAGCATACTTTGTAGACAGCACTGCACAGCATTGGGAATTTTATTGTATCTTTGTGTAGGAATATCGGAATTGAGTTTGTTTGTCATGATGGAAACTAGACTCACAGGCTTTCGAAACGGTATATAGATGACCTTCCATTTCCTGCCCTATAAATACCAGATTTTTAAGAAAATGCATGTTCTGAAAATATGTTATGTTCTGGTTTGAGGGACAATTAGAGTATGTATGTTGTGAATTGCAAAATGTTGTCTTCACTAAACTTTTAGCATCTTGAGTCTAGTTTCGGACAGTCCTAATCTCATTATTTTTCGACATGTGTAGACTAATTTATGATCAGGTTTACTTACCTCTGTTATTGCTAAATTTAAGAAGGATAGTTTGGTTTATTGTTAGTCTTGTTCTATTAGATCTTAATTTGACATGTTAGTAGCAGTGTTTAGTAGTATCTTTGAGGAAGTGTTTATCTTTAATATTGTATCTTCTTGCGTGTCTTTGCTTTAGAATGTGTATTAATTTGTTGTAGTGTATGTGGTGTTCTTAGTTCAAGGAAATGTACTCTAAGCATGTGATATAATTCCCATGATATATTTTTTGAATGTAAAAAAGGTTGAACATGTGATATTTACGTATCTAAGAAAATGTGAAAATTGGTAAATTATACTTGTATAGGTAATAATGATTATAATTGTACCTCTTGATTTGTGATAGGTCACTTTAATTATGTAAATCGTAAATCTTGAGCATGTGCTTCTGTATTTCTTTTCAGTGACTGAATTAAACTAAATAAATCTACCATCGATAATGTGATTGCATTATTACCATCATGTCATACTGCATCGGTTCAAAACTCTATATTCGTGGATTCGGTAATCGAATTGTAAATGTAAATATAATGATTGAATGAAATGTTGTATGCCTTACTTGTACTAAATGTCTTGAATGTGAACCAAATAAACATGAACCGATCACATGTATCCAAATTGAAATTGCAAATGTGATGCCCTATCTAGTGGGCTGATAATAGCTAGACCTGGATTCAGTTACCGATAGACCTATGTGGAGTTTTCAGCCTTGCATGCTTATACAATATTTGGAATTGCATATTGACTCCTAAGAAGGAATCTCTAAAATGTTATAGTATTATTTTAATTTCATACTGTTTGTTTTAGTTTGCATGTTTGTCCATGGACTATGTATTAACTTGCTCAATTCAAATAGAAAGGGACTTGTTCTATTTACTGAGCATAGTTTTTGCTCACTCTGTTATTCTTAACCACTTTTACAGCTTTAGCGTGATCAGAGTGGTGCAGCGAAAGTGCAGTGGAACGTTTGGTCCAGTTAAGATCAGTTTTGGCGCTTGTCACGGTTTTAGCTATGGGTAGGGCTTACTCTGTTATTCTAAACTTGTAAATTTAATTGTTGTTTAATAAGGAAATTATAATTTATTTAGTAGATTGTAGTATCTTACTTTTAATAGGTGTTATTGCTGGTTAAATTGTGGTATTTAGTGGCTCAAGGTACTGTGCCTAACACGCTTGGGATTTTAACCCACGGTGCAGCGTGTCATATCCCCGATTTCGGGACGTGACATTTAGTGGTACCAGAGATTAGGTTATGATCTATGTTATATCATCTAAGACTGGATTTTATTAGTATGTTTTAGGATGAGAATCTTGGATAATGAGTTATAGATCTATATTTCAATTCGGTGAGCGATATGAGGTTCTTGAGTTGAGCGATTAACCTAAGTTAAGTTCTGAATTTGGAGTTGGTGTCAGTGATAAGTTGTGAGTATAGAGGCTTGGATGAGTCGTGAAGGGTACATTTTGTGTGTTTTGGTTTTACTAAGTGGTTCGCTTGATAAGGCTTGTCAACTGGAATAAATTACGAATTCTTGCAAGGCATGCAAGACGTGTGTCATCCATTAAGTGGTTTGTATTGATTTTATAATATGGTTCAAGTTAATTGAAACATGTCCCAAGCAAATTGTTCCTTTGCTTATTGATACTTTATTTAAAGTTTCAAGGCAGTTGTGTCTTTTTGTCTTGTAAACTGATCCTGAGCAGCTAATTTTTATTGCCATTCTCGAAAACTTTCCTTGCCTAGATTTTCATTCATATTTTCAGAGGATAAGAATATATGTCAGAATGAAAATTCTTAAATATTTAAGCTGATCTTCGATTCCTTATATTTGCCTTGAAATATCAAGTATTAAAATATGTTTTTTTTTTATTTTTAAAGTGGCATATTTTTTAGTAACTTAATCGAATTTGTGTCAATTCAATTAATAACTATTGAAACTAAAATTATTGATAGACCTACAACAATTTCATTCAATGCCTGTATTGCTTGCATCTTGAAATAGTTAGGAAATAATCCTTTAAAGTTTATTATCTCCACTTAGTATGAATTATTCTTGTCGTATCTCTTGATATAAATTTGAATATAAAATTCACGAGTGATATTCTCTATCATTTCATGATTTCCTCAGAATCTAATGGACTAGATAATATATTTTAATTTTGGTTGATAGTTAGTACATAGAAGACAAGAAATTATGTTATAATGAGGAAAACGATACAAATATTTAAAAAAAAGATAGGTTTTTTTTTTTTCTTTTTGTGACTTATGATATGAAATGATAATGTACATAGTTAAGGTTAAATATTACATTCGTAGTGGCATTTGATTTACGAATCACATATTAGTATATTTTTGAATGACTATTGATTTTAAAAAGATAATTGATATGGAAATTATTGAGAGGTTGAAAAAGAGAAATTAGCTAGTTTAGCGATATATCAAGACAAAATATTGCATGATATTTTAAATCTTAAATTGAGAATATCACTTGATTTATCGATTACATGATATTTTGTTTTGGGAGTTATGAAATTAGGAATCCTGAACTGAGTAGAAATTGTTAATGCTAAGTGATGTGCTAAATATAGAATATTTCATTGTGTTATCAATTAACAAGAATTCATAATGGACAACATGCAAAGGAACGTAGAAATGTAATGCACTTGAAAAGCCTTTAGCTAATTAGAAATCTCTAATAGAATATTGAGAAAATCTCTACAATGAAGAAAGGTCTAAAAATATACGTTTAAGAGCTTGGCTGGGTGACCCCAACCGAGGGGAATATTACCAGAGGAAATCAGTAGAGTCCCCACCTCCTCTTCACACCCTTTGCCTATGGAGTATGTAGTTACTGTCACCGTAGACACTCAGGAGAGTGTCGTTTTTTTACTGCAGCTTGTTTAGGATGTGAAAGTTTAGATCACATAAGGAAGGATTGCCCTTATGCCCGACTTCATTGAGTTAGATGGTTAATTTTCTTAACTTGGTACGATATGTTTAGATCAATGTATATCAGTAAGTTAGACAGGAAGTTTAGATCTAATACACATCAGATGTGTATAAGAGATAGGCGCCAGTCTATTGGGGGCAGCTGTTTGGTTATCAAAGGTTGTTACAAGTCAACTAAACCTGATACGTTACTTTGTTGATGTGTTACCTTGTTTGATTAATGTTAGTAGGGTCTTTTATCAGATTAGTACCAAATGTATTGGTACCATAGAAAGGTATGAGTTGATTGTAATATAAACTAGATATGCTATGTGTAGTTCTAATTTGCTAGTATTGTAAAATATTGATTAATGATGCAGTTATGTTTTTGAATTATAAATTATCGCTGTAAACTATGAAAAGTTTCGTTGACGAAACTTCCTTTAAGGAGGGTAGAATATAACACTCGGTTCAATTTTACCTCTTTGTTTTGTACTTCACTCAATGTTTTACAATTCATATTTAGACTTCACATTGAATTCCCAATATTCTATTTTGTTGATTATTAATTTTTGCTAGCAAATTAGTGACA
The DNA here is from genome assembly GCA_025175665.1 of Cinchona pubescens. Classification (NCBI taxonomy): domain Eukaryota; kingdom Viridiplantae; phylum Streptophyta; class Magnoliopsida; order Gentianales; family Rubiaceae; genus Cinchona; species Cinchona pubescens. Next base: position 6,196,374 of record JANKKI010000051.1, on the reverse strand, counting down.
TTTGGAAAGTTTTGGGGTGTAAAATAGAATGAATAATTATTAAAAGGACATGAGTTATGAGTAAATAGTTATTGGGGGTTAAAATAGAATAAAGAAAGAATTGAGGATTTATTCCCAAAATCTAAAATCTATTTGAAAGGTTAACGTGGCTATTACCTTACCTACAAAGATCCCCTAAAACTCTCCAAGACCCGTTTCTCCTTCTTCCTCATGCCTTATCAAAACTTCCATAAATTTTGAGAATTCAAGCGGGAATTGATATTGGAACAGCATACATGCGGGATTGAAAGGTAAGACAATGAGTTTCCTTCCATATTTTGTAGTATTGTTAGTTAGAAATTTTTATGGTTTGCTAGGGTATAAAAATATTAAATTGGGATAAATTGTTACTTTAATTGAAATGTTTTCTACTTAATAAGCACGTTTGCATCAAGGATTGATGGTTTATATGGTTGCATGGCAAGGTTGGTGTTTGAGAAGTTTTATCTAAAATTGTTCCCAAAATCCCGTAAGCATACTTGTGCAGACAGCACTGCGTAGCTTTGGAAATTTTGTTGTATTTTTGTGTAAGAATATCGGAATTGAGTTCCATTTGTTGTGTTGGAAACTAGACTCATAGGCTTTCGAAACACTATATAGATGGCCTTCCATTTCTGGCCCTACAATATACCAGATTTTTACGAAAGTGGACTGAAATTCATGTTTTGAAAATATTTTCTGTTCTGGTTTGAGGGATGATTAGAGTATGATATGTTGTGAATTGCAAAATGTTGTCTTCACAAAAATTTTAACAACATCCTGAATCTAATTTTGGATGGTTCAAACATCATTATTTTTGACATGTGTAGATTAAATTATGATTAGTTTTACTTACCTCTGTTATTGCCAAATTTAAAGAGGATAGTTTGGTTTATTATTAGTCTTGTTCTATTAGATCTTGATTTGACATGTTAGTAGCGGTGTTTAGGAGTATCTTTGAGGAAGTGTTTATCTTTAATATTGTTTTTGCTTTAGAGTATGTATTAATTTATTGTGGTGTTTGTGGTGTTCTTAGTTCAAGGAAACGTACTCCGACCGATTGAAGTCTTAAGGTTTGAGTTAATTCATTTGTGAGGTAAGTAGTACTAAACCCCCTTTTTATTGTTTTAATTGTTCATTTAAAAATATTTATAATTCCCGTGATATATTTTTTGTATGTAAAAAGTTTTGATCATGTGATATTTACATATCTAAGGAAATATGAAAATTGGTAAATTATACTTGTATAGGTAATAATGATTATAATTGTAGCTCTTGATTTGTGATAGGTCACTTTAATTGTGTAAATCGTAAATCTTGAGTATTCAGTGACTGAATTGAACTAAATAAATGTACCACCGATAATGTGATCGCATTATTACCATCATGTCATACTGTATCGGCTCAAAACTCTACATTCGTGGAGTCGGTAATCAAAATATAAATGTAAATGCAATGATTGAATGAAATGTTGTATGCCTTACTTGTAATGAATGTCTTGACTGTGAATTGAATGAACATGAATCGATCACATGTCTCAAAATTGAAATTATAAATGTGATGCACTGTCTAGTGGGCTGATAAGAGATAAATTTGGATCCAGTAATCGATGGACCTATATGGAGATTTGAGCCTTGCTAACATACACAATATTTAGGAATTACATATTGACTTCTAATAAGAAGTCTCTAAAATGTTATAGTATTTTTTTTTTTAATTTCATACCGTTTGTTTTAGTTAGTTTGCATGTTTGTCCATGGACTATATATTAACTTGCTCAATTCAAATAGAAATGAACTTGTTCTACTTGTTGAGTATAGTTTTTACTCACCTCGTTATTCTCAACCACTTTTGCAACTTTGGTGCGATCAGACTGGCGCAACGGAAGTGTAGTGGAACGTTTGGTCCTGTTAATATCAGTTTTGGTGCTTGTCGCAGTTTTAGCTGTGGGGTAGGGCTTACTCTATTACTCTAGGCTTGTAAATGTAATTGTTGTTTAATAAGGAAATTATAATTTATTTAGTAGGTGTTATTGCTGATTATTGTGATATTTAGTGACTCAAGGTAGTGTGCCTTGCACACTTGGGATTTTAATCTGCGGTGTGGCGTGTCATATCCCGATTTCGGGACGTGACATAAAATCTATGATCCAAACAAAAAAAATTGAAAAAATGTAATATCATTGGTTTGTAGGCTAGAGACTAGGATAATTCAACTTGCACGGTGTATCATTTCTAAAGCCACGTGATCTAAGGGTTAAAACTTAAACGTATGAGTAGGAAAGTCTCCGTCGTTGGTTTTGGATGAGGACCTTAAACCGAGTAAGACCTTGATAGGACGTTTTTGTCACTTTTGTCTAATAATTGAGAAGTTTTCCTCCCACTTGCATTTGTCCACCGAACGAATTGCTGAATTGCTTCTTTTGAGTTTACACATTACAACTCCTAAAACACCAAAAGATACTTAAAGATGCTCCCATAAATCTTTCATTGTTTTGTCGAGTTAGCTGTCTCAATTGTAATTCCATATTTCTTGTAGAAACTCACAAATTCTCGTATTTCTTTCAGAAAGCTTCAAAATCCCACCTCAAAATATTCTCAATAGATTGATTATAGTTTTCATACGAAAGATAATTGAAAATTTGAGGTGGGGATCTTGGTGGTGGAGGTTGGTATGAGGTATTCAATTAAGGCAGAAAATTTTAAAAAGTGATTGATATGACCGAAAGGATACCTACATCTCAGATTTAAAAAAGCAGTTTCCTAATTTTCTAAACTTTAGGTTCTCTCTGAATCTACCCTCTAATTTAAGTACTAACTTGCAACTTTTTGGGGACAAGTCCCACCTTTTTCCATGTGTAAGTACCATGCACGAGTTAGTAGCCAAGGTTTGACGGAAAAAAAAAATATTTTAAAGAAACCATGCTGTGTTAATTTTTAGCAGTTAAAGATAAATACATCATTTAAATAAACATGTCATTCAATAGTGATTAAGAATACATATACTAATGAAAATCCTCCTCAATTTTGCTGATTGTGATTGTGGGAATGTTGGCAGCTAATTTTTTTTTTTAATCTAATATCAATTCAAATATCTTGAGAAATATAATTTGAATTGATAAGATAAACATAACATTTTAATACTCACAAGTCACGTGAAAGTTATAGAATTTAAAGTAATGAAAGTTTTTGACTCTGTTAGGAGCTAAATTTCGTATCCCATATATATATATCTTCAGCAATACTAGACCTGAAAAGTCTTTGGCTCTCGGACCAACTCCAAAAGGATCGAATTTCTATGGAGTTGCATAGATAGGTTTATCAAATAAGACATGATACTTGCTGATAATTCAAGTTATAAACCAGATAATGAACTTGAAAGTACGTTAGTAATCCTAATAACTTAATTCAAACACTATGACTATAGGAGGGAAAGTCTCCAAAAACAGTATAAATAGCCAAGGATAATGAAAGATTCAGGGGCGTATCAAAGAGCTAGAGAGAAGGGCCTAGACTGAAGAGTAATAAAAATAGGCAAGAATTAGTTAGTTTATTTTGGGTGCTATTAAGTGAAATACGAGATATTCGTTAGGAGTTTCTTTATAAAATATCATATTAGTATCCTTATATTATCCAACGTATAATTTTCTTTAGTGATTAATTAAAGCAAGGTATTATTATTTTTATTTGTCATTTAATATTATTTTATCTATATTATTGCATTAATATTTTTACATCTCTTGATCAATTGGAGGTGTTTTCTTGAAAATATAATGGATATTGTAATTAATGCATAATTTATACTAAAAGTATAAATTATTTAAGAGTTGTTATAATTTAAACTCAATTTAAATATAGAAAAAATTTTGTATTATTAATTTGGGCCGTCAAAATAACTAATCATTTTGACGTGAAAAACTTATAATAAATTCTAGATGTGTATAAGATACATTACGTAAATATGATTAGTTATTTTTACAACCCAAATTTATACCACAAATTTGTTTAAATTATAGCGAGATCATACTTCTGTATAATTTATGTTTTTAATTATAAGTTATTCATTAATTACAATGCTCATTATATTTCCAGGAAAACACCTCCAATTATATAAAAAGGGTAATGCAATAATATAAATATTATAATATTAAATGATAACAAAATAATAATTTACCTTGGCTTCATTAGGATCACTAAATAAAATTACACGTTGAACAATATAAGAATATAAATACTATTAGCTCAAAAAAAAATTACTAACGAATTTCTCAAATTTCAGTGGATAATACCCAAAATAGATTGAACTAATTTTAGCCTATTTTTTTATTACTCTTCAGCTAGTTTTTGGAGGCTTTTCCCTCCTATGCTCATATGTTTAAACTAGCTGAATATCCCATGTTATGTCCGGGAGGACGAATATCTATATTTAATTTATACAATAAATAATATTAGTAAAATAATGATGATGCTATGAACATTTAGTAATTAAACCATAAAAATACAAAGTAATAAATCTATAAAGTTTACTGATTATAAAATACAACTAATAAAATAATTAAAAAACTTTTGTTAAGTATACATTTACAATATTCATAATCCTTTCATATAAAAATGATTGAAAAACAAAAAGGTATTTTCTATACTATATAGTATAGATTTTTTTCAAACTAATAAGTAATTATTTTCCTAACATTGACAATAAGTATAATAATTAATAATTATACGACAATTAATAATACACTTTTAGTTTTAAATTGTTTTCTTTTTAAAAAAGAAACCTACCTCTTCCCTTATCGTCTACTCTCTTGTGACTTAAATTCATGACCAATAGATCATAGGAGAAGCGTCTTACCACCTAAACTGTATTTCATTGTATTTTTAAATTATTTTCATATGACTTAAATTCATGACCAATAGATCACAGGAGAAGCGTCTTACCACCTAAACTGTATTTCATTGTATTTTTAAATTATTTTCATATAAATAAACTACATCAGAAAAGTAGACTATATAGTTTGATAAACAACAACTTTTTTGGGAAAAAGTCTGTAAAAAACAAAAAACCAATAGAAAAGTAGATAAAATAAAATAATTTTTGAGAATAATCAAGAAACTTATGAATCATTAATTTTTTATCAAGTTTCTAATAAGAAAATGATAAAATTTATGATGAAAATAAAATATAAACAGTGCGTAGTAGAAGAAATAATCATATTCTAGCACAAAACAATATGAGGCTACGATGTTTTCAGTTATTAGTTTTTATAGATTGACATATGGTTTGTAATTTGTAGAGATGAATTGGTATAAGTATATCATAATAGCGCAAGATCAAATTAAGAGAAAAAAGACGTTTAAATAAGAATATGAAGAGAGTAGGTGATACTCAATAAGTGGTAGTAATATATTAGGAGAGTGGGTGTATAAGTATATCATAATAGGGGAAGATCAAATTAAGAGAAAAAAGACGTTTAAATAAGAAGATGAAGAGAGTAGGTGATAAGCAATAAGTGGTAGTAATATATTAGGGAAGTGGGTTCATCTACAAAAGAGAAGTCGTTGGGAAAAATTGATATTATTTTTAGAAAATTTACCTTAATACTAGTTAAAAATAATAATCATCAACATTTAAGTATTAATTATCAATAAACATAAAGTTGGAAGAAAGTACCAATAATAAATTAATTTAGTAGTTATTATTTTTTGTGATATAGTAAACTTATTAATTTTTTTTGGATAAAATCTATACTATATATATATATATATACATCTAGATGTGTATAAGAGACAGATTAAATATAGTACCCCATACTATATATAACCTAATTATATATAGTATGGATTACTATATATAATTAAGTGATACTGTTATATTAAGGAACGGGTCCATCTAGGGGAGAGAAGTCGAAGGAAAAAATTGATATTTTTTTTAGAGAACTTACATTAAAACCACATTTAAATGTTAGTTGTCAATATACATAAAGTTAGTAAAAGACGTAAAGAATAAATTGATTTAGTAGCTATTATTTTTGTGATGTACTAGTTTTTTTTTTTATAATAAAAATCTATAATATATCTATACAAAAATCATCACTTCTTGTGAGAAATTTTGAATAATCTATGCTATATGTATTTTGGTTGTAAAAATAATATTAATCAGATTTACTTAGACTAAATATTTTCCTACTTATGAAAGTTATTAGGAGTAACCCTTTAATATTATATGTCTCTTTTAAGTTTTTTTTTTTTTTTTTCTTTTCAAACTAATATGTATTTATTTCCTAATTTATTGTTACCTAGTAATTGATAATATATGATTATTTATATTACATTTTTAAATTTATAATTTTTTTGATAAAATTCAATCATAAGAGGTATATGGGCATAAAGTAAGCATTTTAAGCAAATAAAAATAGTTAACGCTAATCTATAGATAATTACGCAAATTTTTACTTATCTATACGTAATTGATCATTGTTCACTGTCGTTATTTACTGTATAAATTTACTATACATTTGACATTCTACATGCCAATATTCAAAAATTTTCACGGAAAATGGTTTATCTATAGTTATGTATTTTTTAAAACACAAGTTTTGAAATTTTTTTACTATCCTATGTGTAGCACAGGTTTCGAATGCTAGCAAATATATATCAATAAATATTTAATAAATATATCTAGATGTATAAATAAATATTAAATAATATATCTATTCTAGTTAAAAATAGTGGTGTGGATATTTTTTATTCACAATAGTAATTTTTTTAGAAATGTATTTAATCGTAGGCTATAATTAACTTTTTTATCATGGTAAAATTACAAATCACAATGGTAATTGTTTAAAATTACGAATAACTTTAGTATTAAATAAGCGTTACGAATATTTACTAATAGTAATTTTTCATAAATGTATTTAAATGTTGGTTATAATTAATTTTTATCATAGTAAATATTACAAATAACCTTGACTAAAGTTGCCACTTGTCACATTAATGTGGACTCTCACAAACCACCCCTTTACATTACTCTATATATATATATATATAGATTTTGGAGTAAGTTATCAGGATTACTGACGTACTTCCCAACTTCATTATCTGGTTTAGAACTTGAATCATCAGCAAGTCTCATGTCCTATTTGATAAAGCTATCCATGCAACTCCATAGAAATTTGAAATATTGCGGGATCCTTCTGGAGTTTGTTTGAGAGCCAATGACTTTTCAGGTCTTCACGTGAGAATTGGAAGCCATATCTAGTATTGCTGAATATATATTTCTTGTATGAAATTTAGCTACCAGCAGAGTCAAAGTCTATAACTTTCATGTGAGCAATAAAATGTTATCTTTATCTTAGGAATTCAAATTATATTTCTCAAGATATTTCAATTGATATTAGATTTATTTATAAATTAGCTGCCAACATTTCCGAAACAAGCCGCAACATCTAATAGAAGTTCTATTAGGATTTCTATTCTTAATCACGATATATTTATTTGAGTGATTTGTGTTTATCTGCTTGAGAAAAATTTATTTTAGTCATTAAACATCTATTCGGATATAAGATTCCTAGCTTTATACATAAAAACATGGCATCTATTTGTGATAAGTAGGACAGAGTAAATAGTATTACTGTCTCTTATACACATCTAGATGTGTATACTATTTACTCGATAACTATTATAAGCCTTTTCTAATTGTTTAAGATGAACACAGCTTGGATTCTTTAGAATTTTTTTTTTTTTAATTTTAGCCATTTTTTTTTTTTTTTTTTAATTTTAGCCAAAACATAGCTGCCAACGGTGGCCTGTATAATTTGGGTCATTAATAATATTTATGGAACAAATTATAAATAAGTTGACTAATAAAATCCTTTTTTTATTACCATATGAATTATATATGATAAACATTTTACCCTTCTTTTTTAAACAGACTTTGATGATGTTAAATTATACACCTAGTAAAAGGTACACACGAGGTATCAGTCCCAAGTTCACCGAGAGTATTTTGGTAATTTTATCTAATAGTCAAGTTATGTCTAAATGGGTCAAATAATTACTTTATAACCTGTGAATCAATTAGTAGGTAGAATTCATTAATCTCTTTCTTAATTTCGTAACTTTGAATTATATGGTCGAAATACTAATTTAAACGTCGAAACTTATCTCGGAGATAAAGTCTTACTATTTTTTATATGATTCAAAGTCCTATTATTTTTTTATATGATCCAAATATGAATACTACGCACAGTGTTACACCCTAATTTTTGACAAATATTGCACTTAGACTTATCCTAAATGAAAATTGTATCAACAAACCTCATGTTAATTTAGTCCACATTAATTATTTCTGCCACTATAAGTAAGAGTAGGAGTAAACTAAATTCTTATTTACTGTTTTGGCAGCAGATTCATAAGAGCGTCTTTTTTTTTAGGCATGACATCAGCAAGTTTTTACCGTGGTTTTTATACGAAAAATTCATGTATGTATGTTGACCAATTTTGTATGCTTTTGTATTTTCGCATGATGCATTTCATTCAAGTAATCTCGCATCTCAGACCTTTTAAATACATCCAATGCCTGCCATGCCTGAATACTTTTGACTAAAATTCTTCTTCTTTTTGTAGTGAAACCAATTTTCGGCACAACTCTTTAGGTAAAACCATTAACTATTTGATTTTTTTTTCCTTGAATACATATAAGTGTTCCACACTTGTGTGGTTTCCCAAAAAATATAGGTGTTGCATTCTACACTTGTGCGATTCTCAATAAAATATCATTTCCTCCGTCTAATTTTATTTGGTATAGTCAATCCAGCACACAATTTAAGAATAATTGATATTTAGCCTAGAATAGTTTTTTCATTATTTTTCTTCAATTAAAATTCAAAACTTGTTAGTTGGTCTCTAGTTTTCAGAATTTAAAATGGCTTATGAAAGTAATTAATGCTGAAACATGGTGTTAATATTCTTTTTTGGAACTTGCATGAAGGGTAAATTAGATAAATTGACATATATTTATTTGCTATTTTAAGAAATGACAAATAATTTGAGACAAACAAAAATAGAAAGAATGACCAATAAAATGGGATAGGGAAGTACAATTTTCACCTTCGCGTGATTCCTAACAAAAATATATTGCATTCCGGGTGATTCTCCAAAGAATATATAGTTTTCAACTTCACACATGGTTTCACTCATAATATACAGTGTTCTACCCTTGTGTTCTACCCTTGTGTGGTTCTCTGCCGTATACGGTAAACCACACTTGCGTAGTTTCTTCATAGAGTATTTGGTGTTCTCCCTTTATATAGTTCCCTAGCAATAACAACCATGCAAACCTTATGTTATATATATATATATATAGATAAGATATATATTATATATATATAAAATATATTCATACGTCTTCTCTCATCTTACTTTATTTTGTTGCAGAAATGGCAAGTCTCTATCTTCATTACAAGTGATTAAAAATTTTCCATCAGAGATTGAAATTAAGTGGTTGCCCCTGCAACATATATGGTCCTTTATTGAAAATATATACTTTAATATCTCGACTTTCAAGAGCTTATTTAGTACCATATTCGGAACTTGTATTATTGACCGGATCTATCTGTTGTCCTACTATAAACTTCAATTTTTCTGGAGTTTTAAGAAGGCAGAAACAACATCTGTAATAATTTTTGAGTCTTTATCTTCCACAAAGCCGGGAACATCGTTCTTTTCGACTCTTTTTAGAAAGATGCAGACAGACAACATTGTTTGGGCTTTTGGATCTTTCAATATTATTAGACCTTAATCATTTACTCATTCTACTGCATGGGTATTCTAGGTGAAATTAATATTTTTAGAGTATCGGAAGCTCTAAAGCTGATAGGAATTTAGAAAGTTGTAAGAATGTCATTATTTTCCTATTCGCGGATATAAATATTTTCAAAGCTTTGCTTGAGAAATGGTCCCCTAACACAAATACCTTCCATTCTTGCTATGGAGAACTTGGCATTTCTTTACTGGATCCACAAAAAATTAGAGAACTTTCTTCAAGTAGTGAGTTTTATGATGAGGGCAATCCTCCCAATGAAATACTTGGATCTACAAACATTTCTCAAGCTACTATTAACATTTATAGTCTTCTCCAAACTTTGCGTCAATATGAATTTCCAAGCATGGATTAATAACTTCATCATTCTCATTCCTGATCACCCTAATTCAAATATTATAGACTTGGAGAAATTTGAAGACTTTCCTTTCAAATGTAGGCGTGATTATACAGGTGTGATTAGCTCTCAAAATGGAGACTTGGAGGAATTTGAAGACTTTCCTTTCAAATGTAGGCGTCATTATATAGGTGTTATTACCCTCAAAATGGGATTTTGGCTGCCTTTCTTGCATGTTAGTTGAGTAGGTTTGTACTTGACAATTTGTCTAGAGACATTCTTAATGGCTAGAAAGGTAACACATAAGCATATCTATAATTTGGCTACACTCGTGTTTGCTTATCTTTATCGAGAATTGGAGCATATTTCTAATGCAATGAAACCCACATTATTTAATTTGGTGGCTTGCCTTATATTTCCCTAGGACTTATAGTCGTAGGGATACACTTTACCCAAACACTCCATTATTATAACTGATAAGAGACAACTCACCAACTCAACTCACTTATTATATAGCCATTAAACTTTTTGGGAACTCTCTCGAGTTTTTATTTTTCCCATATGTGGGCTTTTTAAAAGGCTGAAATTTAATAGAATATAACCCTCAAGATGGAGATTCATCATTGCGCTCATCAGACATTCTCACGCTTTCTGTCGGCTTGTCCACATGTAATAACTTCTTGTCCGTGTGTAATAACTTATCAGGCGAGTGACAATCTCATTGTTGAACCTTATGAGCCAAGTTGTTTTTGTCACCAACATGGATACCGATAACATTGCCCTAGAGATGTTGACACTAAATGTTGGGATCACTTATCTCTTATTGTTTTACTTCAATATTGGCGAAGAATGTGCTGTCATGACAGACGGTGCATTTCTTGTCATAGGAATTGATGAGCAAGATTAGATTCAATAAGTTTGTCTTACGCCACTTGGTGGAGAGACAATCATTACTCCATTGAGGTCTCGAAACATTAGTTTGTAAGAAGAATACTAATAGTTCCACCTTCTCTTAAACACAGCTAGATGTGTATAAGAGACAGCAGTTTTATGTGCTTGAACGATCTAATAAAACAGCTAACCTTATTGAATCAAAGAGAATGAGTTCATCCTTGGTCGAGGATGGACTAATCGTTCAGTTGAATTTCCTAACACGAAACTTCTTCTCAGTATAGCTAGCCACTTTCAGTTCTTTACAGGAGCTTGAATCATTTATGCTTTCTTTATCGTCAACTGAAGATACTCATAACTTTTTTGATAATAGTATAATTTGTATGGGTAGTGGATTCCTCCAAACTAAAGGAACCAAAAAGGTGAAGTGAATTCCCATGATGAATCTCGCCCTTCAACTCCTTTAAGAGACATTTTTCCTACTAATGAAAATTTAGTTAAGCGAAAAGAAGTGGTCTCCAAATGTATTGACAATGTTTTTCAAAGGGTAAGGAAGTCTATGGGTCTTAGGGATGAAATTGATGATAAAATTTTCAATTATACCCCTTTGTGATGGCACCCTAGATTCTGTGACTGTCAAGAAAGGTTAGATGATTCAATAACAACAATTTAGTAATGTTTTTTTATGTTATTGTCCCATATACTTATTCACTCTCCATTTCTTACAAGAATAAATATTAGAAACCTACTAGCTATAGGTTTGAGGAGAAAGAATATATGTTTACATTTTTTCTTGGAAAACAAAATTATTAATACATATTTCTCCTTTTTTTAGTGTCCTCTTTCTCCAAAACCGAAGGAGAATCACTTAGATCATATATTGATGACCTTAACCTCCCGCAACAAGTGAAAATTGTTCCTTATGGCATTATATAGGAAGTACTTACCACAACAGCACAGACAGTAAAGTCAAACTTTTTGAAGTTGTTGTTCTTCATGAATCCTTTAGACTTAGGGACAATGGTAAAGGAGACAAATACTATACTTAAGTTTCTTGTCAATATCCCAATAGATGTGCCTATATTTACGAGATTTTGAAAGATTTTATCGTCACATCACACGAGTTGGAACTTTTGGGAGAGAACAGACCGCTTTCACATGAAGCTTGTTTGGAAGTCACTCATTCACAACTTGAAATTTAAATGAAGGGCATGGAGCATTGGTGCAAGATGTATTTTCTATAAAGAATTCGCTGAATACCCTTAGCAAGGAAATTAACAAATTGGAAACGAGCTTGCCTTTGCATCAAACTCGGCGTGCTACTAAGCTTAGACTTTGAACAAGTATGAGTCTACATTAATATATTATAGCCAAAAGCTCCTCGAATTGAAAATAGAACTTAATGATTTGAAATCTTCTGTTGATCATGTCCTTGCTGAAGAAAAGTTTCATAAATAAAATTTGGAGAAAATGAAGAAGGTTGTGGAGGATTTGAAGAACCAACTTTTACTTTGATTATTAGATTTATAGTAGATTTAGAATTTTAAATAAGAAGAGTTTCCCATTTTTTAATTGTGAGAATCTCCATTACTTATTCTTAGGAGTTTTTTGTTATCTTATTGAAATAAAGAAGCAATTATTTGGCTCCCTTTGAAAGTGTGTGTGTCTGTCTATATATATACTCAAACACACATACACTAGAATGTAAAAGTCCAAAAAAGCCAAATATATATCTTTTGTTTGAGTTGTATAATTTTTTTTGTTTCCCTTTGGCTTAACTTAGATATGGATCCAAGCTGCATACGTACCCTTTTGCAAAAGGAATCAAGCCAGAGGTAGTTCAAGAGTGAAGGACTTTTTTTTTTTTGAATTAGGCTCTCATTTAGGTTTTTAACCTAGCCATTTTTTGGTTTTTTTTTTTTTGGTTTTGTTTTTGCCGTAACTTTTATCTAGGCTACCCCTTTTAGGGTTTTCAATGTGGGACTTTTTTAGAGGCACCTTGTGGAAAATACCTCTTCAAGAATCATACATTTAAAGAAAATGATTCTTTCACCATCAATTGTTATCAAAAGGTATGCGAGATTTGGAATGCAATTTCTTGATTATATAAGGACCTTCCCATTTAGTTTCAGGTTTTCCTTTTACCCTTTGAGTTACTACAATTAGAGTTCGTGCCAATAATAGTTGAGCTCCTTTTGGCTTTTAAAAGATTGCAAAGTAACCTTTTTGTTTAAGCCATTTTCCATTTGTTTATTCAAGATTTTGTTGGGCCAGAGCCTTTATCATCCAAACTCTCGAGTTCTACCAATCGAATTTTAACATTTTATTCATGAGTAATGGAATCTAGAACTGCAACTTTTAACGAAGAAATCTTTATTTCCAAGGGTAGCACCACTTCTTCTCGAATAACAAGAGCATAAGATGTCAACTTAGCAGGAGTTTTGTAAGTGGTACAATAAGCCCAAAGTGCTTCAAAAAGTTTTTCATGCCAATTTCTCACGTTCTTTGTTACCATTTTCTTCGGAATCTTGCTTACAGTTTTGTTGAATGCTTCAACTAAACCATTAGTAGGTACAAGATACCTTGAAGAATGATGGTATTTTATGTTGTACTTGTCATATAACTTATACAATACACCACCCTTGAAATATTTTGCATTATCAATATTGTACTAATGGGACACTGAATCTATAGAAAGGGTTGTCAGATGAACTCAAGGAGCTTGGTACTCAACTAGAGAAAAGCTAGTTCAAACTTGTTCATTGAGTTATCAATCCAAGCCTGTACAATATTTGAGGCTTGACTTTTTTAACGGGCCAAGTACGATCCTTATATTGTCTGGCTTCATTGGTTCAAGCACATAAAATCTAATATTAGAAATAGGCAATTTAATTGCAGATAGTATCTTCAATTTTTCCTAATAATTAGTTATTTCCCTTATCAAACATCTCTGTCCTTATATTTTTTTTGAATCACAAGCTGCAAATTACTTTTTAAACAACCATAATATGTATCCACATCACATTCTTTAACCATCGTAATTGAACTTTGGACTCTTATAGAGCCAAATTTTAGGCCAAGAAAATAGCAAATTAAGGTGAAAGTCACAAACAAATGAAATGTGGATGTGTTCGAGCTTGGTTCAAAAGTTATGAGCCTACGCAACCTTTTCTCAAACAAATTACCAAATATGAGACAATTCAAGTTTGATTCATCACTCTTTGAGATTGGTCGAGCTCAGACTGAATACAAACAATCCTCTCTATCTAACAAGCCAAGCTTGAACACGCCCTTGTTTGGCTTGTGGAGCCTTGGTTACAACATCCCTATCTATAGATCATGTATGTCCTTACAAATTCAGCCATAAACTCTCTATTAAGATTCTTAAGTGTGATCACTTTAACCAATTTGGAGAAATAATCTATTGTTGCCAAAATATACTTACGACCTCTAGAAAATGATGGTTTGAATGGGCCCAGACATCACATATCTAAACAACAAAAGGCCAAGAATTTATAGAGGCATGTAGAGGTATTGGAGTTTGATGAATAAATTCACTATGATATTGACAGTCTTGACATCTTTAGTAGGTTTATACACATTGTAAATTTCTATATAAGAGACAATTTTATAGTAGTCTACAATATTTATAAGAGTGGCTCATCACCAGAAAATTAAAATCCCTTGATTCTTGGAGATTGTTATCTTCAAAGAATCTTTTCCTAAAATAAAGGAAACAAAATCATTTCCTATTTCATCTAATTACTTGTCAAGATCAAGAATTTGATTTTCTTTCCTTTCCTTTATCTCGATACTTCCCCTCAGGTTAGTGCATAGATACCAATCATGCCGAACTTGCTAACAAGACTTTCAAAATTCCATTTGAATAAGCCCTTGGAAAGAATATCAACTACTTGTTTAGCAGGTGGAACAAACTGCATACAAATCAATCTCTACATGCTTGGTTCTATCATGTTGGATTGGATTGTGTGCAATGCTAATTGCTGCTTTGTTATTACAATATAGTCTCATAGGCATAGCCGCTAGTGTCCTTAATTTCTCCAAAATTCTTTTAAGCCATAACATATCATAAAACTCCCTATGCCATAGATGTATACTCTGCCTTTGCACAACTATGGGCTACTACATTTCATTCTTTGATTCTCTAGGTAACTAGATTACCCCCTTTAAATGTACAGTAACCCGACATGGATCTTTTCTAGAGAGTATCCAAAATGGAACCTGCCCAATCAGAGTCTGTGTAGGCTTCAATACTCTAATGTCCATTTTTCCCAAAGAAAAGTCCTTTCCCCGGAGAGTTCTTCAAGTACCTAAGAATACGATAAATAGCTTCGAAATGTTCTTCGTAAGGAGAATGCATGAATTGGCCTGCAAAAGCTATGTA
This sequence comes from Cinchona pubescens, assembly GCA_025175665.1. Taxonomy (NCBI): domain Eukaryota; kingdom Viridiplantae; phylum Streptophyta; class Magnoliopsida; order Gentianales; family Rubiaceae; genus Cinchona; species Cinchona pubescens. Next base: position 6,180,904 of record JANKKI010000051.1, on the reverse strand, counting down.
TGGTCGAGTGTGAGATATATAAACGAGCTTCCCAACTAATCTTTGATATTATCCCATATCCATTGGATTCCCTTCTTTGTTTCCAAATTTTTTATTTGGATCAATTAGCGTCTCAGCTAGTCGACATCCACTCATTCTTATTTCCTTAGGTAGGTCAATCATATACTTCCTTTATGAAACCACAATGCCTCTTTTTTGACCGAGTAACCTCCATGCCAAGGAAATATTTTAGTGAGCCAAGTCTTTGATTTCAAATTCAAAGGCTAGTTTTCTCCTTAATCGCTACATTAACATTGTCAGAATAGCTATCTTCCCTTTATTTGAGTGCCTTGTGAACATAGTATGATTTGCTTGTGTTTAAAAATACCCTTTCTTCTTCACAAATTGAGTGAATCTTTCAAACCAAGCTCTCAGTGACTGCTTCAAGCCAACTTCCTGTCAAACCCTAGAGGAGGATCCATATATACTTCTTCATCTAAGTCCCTACTAAGAAAGGCATTCTTCACATCAGGTTGTTGAAGGGGCCAGTTTAGATTGACTGCTACTGAAAGGAGTACTTTGATAGTATTTAGTTTTTCCACTAGAGCAGATGTCTCTAGATAATCAATCTTGTATGTCTGAGTGAATCATTTAGCAACCAAGCATTCCTTGTATCTCTCCAGTGATCCATCTAATTTGAACTTTATTGTGAATACCCATTTACAGCCAACTGTCTTTTTCTCCCTTGATAGCTCCATGATTTCCCACGTCTCATTTTACTCAAGGGCCGTCATTTCCTCCAGAATAGCTTGCTTCTAATATTCAGGAATCTTCATAACATCATTTTTTGGAATGTCCACACTAGATAGGTGTGAGACAAAAGCAGAAAACATGGGTGACAGATTTTCGTAAGATACAAACTTAGACATAGGGTACTTGATACAACTTCTGATACCTTTGCATACTGCAATGGGAAGATCAAGATTAGACATGCTAGGCTTAGAGTGGACGGACTCATTTTTGGTTGGTTCAAAATAGTTAGACTCTATGTAAGGAGGATTACCTAACAAATTGGTGACCTTCTGAACAGCCTGGGGTGTAGAATCCTGGTGGTGTTGGAAGGTTTTGGTTCTTTTTTCCTGATTCCAGTTCCTCCTCAAGTAGACAATGAGCTCCTTTGTACGCGTCAGATCATTACTTGTATTTCTATTAATGTCTTGTGATGATTTTGTTGATTCAAAATTCAAGTTTCTATTATTTAATACATTTGATTCCATATTGTTTCCTATGAGATAAAGTATTATTGGAGGAAGAAAGTCAAAAAAATCAGTCACCAAAATTTTCACAACTCTCATCTTCACTTAACTTCTCCCCCTAAAGATGAAAATGAAAAAAGGTAACATCCATGGTAACAAACATTTTCCTAGTGCCAGGATCATAACACTTATATCATTTTTGATTGGGAGCATAACCAACAAAAACACATTACCTAACTCTAGGATCTAATTTTTCACGGGTTTGGTCGGGTAAATGAATAAAGGCACTACACCCAAATACTCGAAGAGGTAGATTATTTGTCAACTTAGATGTTGAAAATGTATCATGAAAGATACTCATTGGTGATTGGAAATTTAGAACTTTTCTAGGCATCCTATTAATCAAGTATTTTGTTGTTGGAAGATACATAGGAACATTATTTGTTCCTAAGCGTCATAGTGACCTCTATGTGATGGATTTTTTCTTAGCAATCCACATTTAGTGCTTGATCACAATCAAGATGTGATCTTTGATGCACTATACCTTTTTCTAAGAAGAAATCCACTAAGATCTCATTTAAAATTATTCTTGACCATTATCACTCTTGAATATTCAAATTTTCTCCTTAAATTGTGTCTCTACCATTGTGTAAAAAGATCTAAAGATTTATCTCATAAAATATATACCCAAAGAAACTAGATGTCATTAACAATGCTTATAAACCATTTTTATAAACATAGTTGATACCTTAGATGGTCCCCAAAAATCATTATCAATTAACAAGAAAGGCTTTGTCACTTGATATGGCTCAGAGGGATAAAGAAAGAATAGCCAATTGACAGATTTCACACTTAAAAACAAGATGGATTCTTATTTCAAAATAATTCTGATAACAAATATTTTAAATAATAAAAACTTCGATGTCCTAATTGATAATGCCAAAGCAAAACATCATTAGAAATAGAACTAGTGTTCAAATAAGTATTATGAGACTCAAGCTTCGAATCTGTTCCATTCTCAAGGAAATAGAGACCTCCACTTTCCCTAGCACTGCCAATCATCCTTTTCAAGACTGTGTTTTGAGCTGAAAGACACATTGAAATGAATAGAAAATCACACGGCAACAAAGAGGTCTAGTATGCTTACTTACAGAAACTAAGTTATGAGACAAGTTAGGAAAATAGAGAACATTATCCAACACAATAGAAGGGGAGATTTCAATGGTTCCTATCCCAGCAATAGCCGAGAATGAGCCATCTACAATTTTTTTTTTTTTTTTTTTGTTTCCTGCACTAGGTTGGTTCACGGAAAAAAATTGAGAGCAATCTGTCATATCATTAGTTGCCCCAAAATCAATAATCCAAGGGAAAATTTGTCTGGATTTGATACGGATAAATGCTAAATTACCCATTTGTGTAGAAGTGCAAGAGGGATTTGATGGGTTCATGACAAGGAAGTATGGAGATTGGAGAAATTTGTAAAGTGCTTTAACTGTTCCTTCATGAAAGGATGCATTTCTAAAGTGTTATGTTGCCCTTGCTCCTTACTAGTTGCTTACAAAGCCCGGTTGTGAGTAGTAGTTTTCTTCTTCCACGATTCGGCAATTTTCCATGAATTTTCTAGCAGGTATTTCATGTATGCCAATACTTCGTACAGTGGTCACACCGAGGCTTCCTTTTGTATCACTTTCAGGCTCATTTCGTTTTGTGGCAAGAGCAGAATTTTAGGGACTGGTTTCATATCTGAATCTAATTATAACATGACCTTTCTCCTAGTTTCCTTCCTCCAAAGTTTGAAAATAGCCTCTCTAAGGGTGGGTAAAGACTTCTTTCCAAGGACTCAAGATCTAACCTCATCAAACTCCATATTCAGTCCCGCTAAAAACAGATAAACCCTATTATTTTATTCCTTTTTCATATACTTAACACTATTAGCTATACAGTCGCATTCATCACTATAGTATTGATCTAACTCCTGCCCTAAGGACATCATTTCAATACAATAAATTGTCACTTGTGTGCTCCCTTTGTGTAGATTTCCATAACTTTGTTTTGAATTCAAATGACCCCAACAGTTTTCTACATTAGAGTATGTTTCCCTCACTTGCCTCCTAGATATCTCTTGCAGGGAGAAAGATAGTGATTTGGCAATACTAATAATGGCTCCACACAGTTAATCAATTATGCACTAATCAAGGAGATTCCGGATCTATCATACACTCATCCATGGGTTACCAGCCTTGGGTTTCTTCACCTTACCAATTAGATGGCCTAGTTTTTTGTCTCCCATTTATGGCGAGTTTTACAGATTGTGCCCACTCTTATACACATTTAGATGTGTATAATTTGTGGGATGTTAGTTGAAATAAGTGGTGCGATGCATCTCCTTCAAGACTTATGATTGTCTGATTTGGTTTTCCATGAGAAACACTGCCTCCTTTGTATGTAGCTGTCGATTGTCTCTCTTTAGATACAGACGTTTCAACCATTAATAAAATAGAAAATATTTCAGCTTTAATACCATCTATGTTTAGGAAAATCAAAAAATTCTATATATCACAATTGTACAATAGTCTACAACATTTATAGGAGTGGCTCATCACTAGAAAATACAAATTATCTCTTGATTCTAAGAGATTGTTATCTTAAAAGAATCTTCCTAAAATAAAGGAGACGAAATCTTTCCTATTTCATTTAATTACTTGATAAGGTCAAGGATTAGATTTCCTTTCTCATATCTCTATCCTTCTACAAAATCAATGCAGTTATTTATCATTGTGGGCCAATAATACCTTAGATGCTTTATTTGCATTTCAAGTTTTAGACCAATTTGGTGAGCTCTAGAAATACTATAATACATCTCTTTCATCACTCCTTCAATTTCGTTATTGGCAATGCATCTTATGAAAATTCATCCAATGATCTTTTGCACAACACATCTTTCCAAAAGATAAATTGTGTAGCACTCCTTTTAATTTCAACCTGCTTTGCCCAGTCTTCTAGTAACTACCCATTTTGAAGGTAATCAATAAAAGGTTTATGCCAATCCTCTAGTTCTTTTCGAACATCATCAGCAAAGAAGATTAACTTCAAGACTTTTACCTCATCTTTGAATGCATCATTGTTTGTGGGTTGTAGTACTGTTTGAGTCCGTACTATTACTCTCATAATCTCTTCATTTATCAGACTTAGAGATTAAACTAAACTTGCAATTGTATTGGCTTTTGTATTAAAACTGTGACGTGTATGCCAAATTTGAACTTTTTGAATCTTAGATAAGAGGTAATCAAAAAGTTAATAATATGTGATAAGATTATTCTTTACCTGCCTCGAAGTTGTTTTATAACCAATTCAGAATTTATCTAGGGGAATTTGAAGAGCAAGCTCTAGTTCAGCTATGACCGCCTCATATTCTATTTAATTATTCGATCATCCTTCTGTTAAAAATAAAGAATAAGGGAAGATTCCTTTGTTGAGAACGACAAAAACAATTCCTATTTCTAATTGATTTTAGTTAGGGTCATAACATCTTTGCCTTCTAGGGTTTTGATATGTCCCATCAAAATATATCTTTCATCATTCCTTGATTTTTGCTTGCATAAACTCTTCATCAGGAAGTTAGTGGCTAAATGACTAATTTATCAAAAATTAGAAATGTAGCAAGTGCTTGTCCCTTTATATTTTTTTGTGGGATTGATTAAAAAGGGTTAAATACATTAAACCCCCTCAAGGTTTGGGTTGTTTTGCACTAAACCCCTTAATGTTATTTTTTTCTCAATTTGCCTCTTCGGTCAGCAATTTGACAATTAAAAGTCAAAAAAGATATTTTTACCCCTAGACACAATAAGAATAAATAAAATTAACCCCCTAAAGTCTATTATATTTGTCATTTTAGTCCCTAATTCAAGTTTTGTATCAATTAACCAACTTTCGTCATTAATCAATATTAAAATATTGCTAAAACAGCTAAAAATATAATGATGTCCTCCAACACCAGTGATTCTTTAAAAATACTTGTGAAAAAAATTTAAATATTAAAATTTCCTAACACTTTCGGTATTTTTTGGTCTTTTTATTATATTTTATTTTCATATAAAAATAAATTTTTATGAAACTTATAACCATGTATTAAAGTAATAACACATCTATTTTCTTTTTGCTTTTCTTTATGTTTATTTTAAATGATTTTCTTCTTACTTTTTTCCTTTGTTAATATAGTTTAACTAATACCAAAATTATATAAAGGAATTTTTTCATATAAATAAAAATTAAAATTAAAATAATTTAGATGAAATACCTTTAATATGTCATCAGATATTTTAAAATTAATTATTTTATCCTATTTTTAAATTTTAAATATTAAAGAAAGTATAATTCAAGAATTAGAATATTAGTAATTAATTTGAAGCGTATTTATATTTTTAATAATATTGATATCATTATTGAATTTTATTTTTATCCTAATGTATTAAATGCTACAATACTTGCTTGAGGGGGTAAAGTGAAATTTCGCTTAAATCTTAAGAGGGTTTACCACAATTGATATTTCGGGATAAATTTGTCTTTTTGAAAAAAAAAAACGATAGAGTTACATTTGACCGTTAGTCAAAGGGGCAAAGTAAGAAAAAAAATAATGTTAGGGGGTTTAGTGCAGGTCAAACAGAAACCTTAAGGGGGTTTAAAGTATTTAACCGGATTAACAATCACTGACCACTTAGCCAATCTTTCTATTAACGCAAGTCTAAAAATCACATGTTTGACAAGATTTGCCTTTGATACTAAATGGACAGTTTTTCCCACAAATAATAATTCAACTTTTGAAGGGGGAAATGCAAAGAAAAGCAAATTTCTAGATAGATGTATAATTCAGTTCATGACCTACAAAACTTCTGGTAAGATAATACAAAGTGATTTCCTTCTATTCTTCTTTCTTTTGAACTAGGAAAGCATATAGGGAATTATCCAAAGTACCTGATCTTATACAAATCTAATGTGTATAAGAGTACAGCAAGTGCTGTCTCTTATTCACATGCTTTGTAAGTTGGGCAGAGTAGAGAATTTCTCTTATACACATCTAGATATTGTCCGAAAGGAAGAAAATTCGGACGATGATAATCGTCCAACACAAAGGACACGAAGATAAATGAACAATAGCGTTTGATCATACTTCCAGAAGACATTGCATGGACCGGATGCAGGTTTGCACACATCCTCGGACGTTCGAACGAATACCCTCAGAGACAGGATGAAGAGGCCATGCATCGGACGTCCGAAAGGTCCAATGGCTAGTTCGTTCAGAAGCACACTCATAGCATCGCCTGTCCGAAAGACCAAAAGGCTAATTTTCTCAGGAAACAAAAAATAGACGTTAGAGAGCTGTTGGAAGCAATTTTTGGGCTTTTATAAATACCCCCAAGTCTATAAATGTAAAAAAAAAAATAGAGAGTAGAATTACTGCATTCAATACAAACACTTGTAAGAGCTATTTGGGAAGAAATAGGCTAAAATATTGTGTTGTATTGGTTTGGGTAGTGTAGTTCTCTTGGCTTAACTAGAGGGAATTAGTGTGAGCAAGAGTAGACTAGTGAAGTGATCTTCAAATGTAAGAGTGGAGGGATAATAGTGTACAAATGTGAGGTTGTTGTGTAAAACCCTTTGGCTCAACTAGAGGGATTTAGTTGGTGCAAGGGTGAGCCTACTTTGTGTACAAGAAGGTTATTGCCTCAAGAGAACTGACTCATACTAGTGGAAATACAACAAGCTTGAGAAGCTTGGAAGTTTGGTTTGATACTCTCTATCTCTATCTTTATATTTGTTCTTTCTTAAATTGTTGAATATTTATTTATGACCCTACAATGATGATTAAGTGTTTATTTGTTGCATTTCCATTAAACACATTAAAAAGGTTTTGTTTTTGAAGCAACCTAATTCACAGAGTTACAGGTTGACCGTTGGGGTCAAGGCTTTGCATTAAATTAGAGAAAAAATTAGTCATATAAGTGTTTAGGGTTAAATACATTAAACCCCCCTAAGGTTGGACTGTTTTGCACTAAACCCCCTAACATTATTTTTTTCTCACTTTGTCCCTTTGACTAACGGTCAAATGTAACTCTGTCGTTAGTTTTTTCAAAAAGACAAATTTACCCCTAAAGATCAATTGCAGTAAACCCCCTTAAGGTTTAAGCAAAATTTCACTTTACCCCCCCCAAGTAAGTTTTGTAACCTTTAATACATTGGAATAAAAATAAAATTCAATTATGTTATAAATATTGTTAAAAATATAAATATGCTCCAAATTAATTACTAATATTCTAATTCTCAAATTATACTTTCTTTAATATTTAAAATTTAAAAATACGATGAAATAATTAATTTTAAAATTTTTGATGAATTATTAAAGGTGTTTCACCTAAATTGTTTTAATTTAAGTTTTTATTTATATGATAAAGTTCCTTCGTATAATTTAGGTATTAGTTAAATTATATTAACAAAGGAAAAAATAAGAAGAAAATAATTTTAAATAAACAAAAAGAAAGGCAAAAGAAAAATAGACTAATATAACTTTAATAGATGGTTACAAGTTACGTATATTTAAAAATTTATTTTTACATGTGAAAATAAAATATAATAAAAAGACCAAAAAAATACAGAAAGTGCTAGGAAATTTATATATTTATTTTTTTCACAAGTATTTTTAAAGAATCACTAGTATTGGTGGACATCATTATATTTTTATTTGTTTTAACAATATTTTTATATTGATTAATGACTAAAGTATGTTAATTGATACAATACTTGTATTTGGGTGCAAAATACAATGTCATAAACTTTAAGGGTTAATTTTATATATTCTTGTTGTGTTGGTGTTGGAGGACATCATTATATTTTTAACAGTCAAATTACTGACGAAAGGGGTAACGTGATTAAAAATAACGTTAGGCGGTTTAGTGCAAAACAATCCAAATCTTAAGGGTGTTTAATGTATTTAACCCTAAGTTTTAATGCTATTGAAAGCATTTTGTCAAATGGTTGGCATCTTTTGCCAAATTAGAGATGAATCTTCTAATGTAAGCTAACATTCCCCACAAGCTCTTGAGCTCATTTATGTGTTAGATCTTTAGGCGTAGGCATATCTTGTATAGTCTTTTATCTTGGATGGCTCAACTTTGATTCCTTAGTATTGCACAATGAATCCCAAAAACTTTTCAGAAGAAATGCCAAATACACATTTTAGCGGATTTATTTTCAATTGGTATCGCCACAACCTTATGAAGATTTTGTTGAGATCATCAATATGGTCTTCCCAACTTTTGGTCTTTAATACAAGATCATCAACATAACATTCAATAAAATCAAATAGTAGATCTCCAAAAATATTTGTCATGGCTCTTTGGTATGTTGCCCTAGTTTTATAATCCAAAGGGCATAACCTTATAGACGAAAACACCTTTTGAGGCTCTAAATGCTTTTAATTTTTCATCCTCAGGGGCCATACAAATTTGATTACATCTTGAATACCCATCTATGAAAGCAAAAGCCTCATACCCTATTGTCAAATCCACAAGCAATTCGGTAACTGGAAGCAAAAAATCATATTTAAGACGATTCAAATCCCTAAAGGACTTAATGCAAACATAAATTTGATGGTTCTTTTTTAGGGGTACAATGTTCGCAAGCCAAGTTGGATATTGTACTTCTTTAATGAACCTTGCCTTACGAGCTTATCAATTTCTGCTTCAATTTGTGCACCCAATCAAATCTTTTGCTTTCATATAGGCTATTTGATTGGGTTTTCCATGACGGATTGATAATTTATAGACCGCAATCTTTGGATTTAATCTAGCCATCTCGTCATATATTCAACCAAACACATCTTTATATTCTTTTAAGAGTGAGATGTATTTTGTGTCTCATTTTCTATCAGCAGCACTTGTATATGTTAGCATTGGTTCATCTTCAATACCCAATTAACTTCCCACAATTCATCTACAGTAGTTTGTCTATCATTTTCAAATACTAGTAGTGCTAGTTGGGGTTCATTTTTTCTTCAACCACTGTAGTCATATTCACAGAAATACTAACGACTTCATGGCCAAAGAGACAGCAATAATCCTGATTTTCTTAGCAATAACTCCCGGATGCATATCTATCATACCCTAATCCCTATGAAAATTAGTGTACACTTCCACCATGATAATTCAAAAGGGAATTTCTTATTTCCCTTTCCATTTGGATCAGATATATTCTTTCTCAACATTTGCATTGTCCTTGAACTAAAATTCACCTTCTTTTGAGATCTTTTAGATTTGGGTGCCTTTTTAACAACTTGAGAGTTTGCTCTTCCAAATTTCCCAAAGTATGAAATTTTATTTCTTTGGAATACCTCCCTTTAGGTACTTTAAAAGATACATATGTATCAACATATTAATATTCCAAACTTTTCAATGGCATGACATAGCTGGCTTGCGAGCTTTGTAATAGATTAGGATGTTCAAATGCTTGTGGCCACAACTTTCTTCAGAATTTGGAACAGAAAGGAGGCACTTTTCTTGGTAGAACTAGTAGTACATTTCTCCTTTCTTTTACCTCACACAACTTCCAAGTATCTTGCATCAGTATAGTATGACTCCACCTCACTTTCGTGATAAACAGAGCACTATCTAACACGATATGCTCTTCTTTATCTTTTCTCCCCAAAGGTACATTAAGCGTTGATGATAAGTATAAGGGATCAATTCAATATTATGAAGCCATGGTCATCCTAACAAAATATTGTAGGATGTGTCAACATCAATGGGTCTTTATCAATGGGTCTTTGTTCATTTTAATTGAGCCCTTGGATAACAACATTACAAGATTGAAGTCTTGAATGGCAAATGCTTAGTGCAACTACTACTTTCCTTGCTAGCAAATTGACTGCAAAGCCTCCATCAACCAGGGCTGGAAATATTTCAAACATATTTTCCCACCAGTTATGTAAAGGGGATGGCTGTGATTTGGATCATCAATCATGATATCATCTTCAGCAATGGGATTACTACACTGGCATGAACAATTTTTGGTTGGTCATTGACACCTAGATGGCTTTACCATTGGGTTCATTTCATCTTGAAAGTTTTTAGGCTTCATTAATTCATAAACGAGAATTACTTTCAAACCTTATCAAACATAGAAAGTGCATCATATACATTAAGAATAGCTGCTATGTTCTTCAAATAACTCAAGATTGTTGGTTTTCTCCTTGAGTTTGGTAATTTAGAGACAAGCTTTGAGTTTCTTTGTTGGGAACTTCAACAAGTCTTTTTCATCTTACGTCTATTACATGAGCAAGACAGAGTCGATGACCTTATCCTTGGCTTTAGAATCGTTATCAAATCCTTTAATAATTTGAACCATATTGACAGAATCTATTGATGATTCTTGGTGATCATCATTCATTTGGCTTTGATGTTGATTTGCAATCTTAGCTATAGCCTTTTGACTAAAATATTGAGAATCTCGATGATAATCAACTTGTTCTCTTAAAAAGATTTCTTTCATGATTTCCCATTTTGAAATCGTCAGTTCTCCTAAAGAGCAGAATCGGTCAAATGCTATACCATCTAAAGATTATGAAAATTGCTTAAGACAAAGTGCAAACACAGAGTAGAATTCGATTGGCGCACATTGTACTAAAAATCTTCTCAAATGACATTTAAGTGACCCAAATCCAGCGTATTTTATGAAATTGGGAAGCTGGTAGCCTTGAGGAAACAAGACATCTACCATATCTTGAGTACAGATATCTCCCAGAAGAAAATCATCCATTATGAGACCATCCAAGTTGGGACTTTCAATGGCTATACATCTAGATGTCTCTTATACACATCTAGATGTGTATAAGAGACAGGAAGAAGTCTAGTTCTCTTTCTTGAATTAGGCCTCCCAATCGATTGCAACGTGTCTAGTACATAAAATGTGCCATAGAATTTGTCTACCAAAGTATCCCAATCAAATATTGAATTTGGCAGTATGTTTAAATACTATCTCATAGCACGACCTTCCAAAGATAATGGAAACTCTCTCAAAAGAAGAGCTTGACTTTTAGCAGTATCTCTAATAACTTGCTAAAATTAAACTACATGTTTTCTTGGGAACCTGAATCCACTATATATATGTGTGTGTGTACATATATATGTATAAATGTATAAATATGTGTGTGTGTGTGTGTATATATATATAAATGTATATATATATGTGTGTGTGTGTGTGTGTGTGTATATATATATTTGTCGGACATTTTACCCTTGAGGATAAGGGACCTATTCTACCCAAGTAGTGTATGGAGTCTTCAACATTTCACCTTGAATTGTCCTTCTATAAGGATCTAAGATATTGTTATCCAAATCGATGACCGCCTTAGCCCTTGAGGGGTTTAACCTTCGCATATTTACCACGCATTTTGCTTGATCTAGTGTATTTTTAGCGACTTCATAATCTTTTGTTGATAGTGATTACATTATATGAAAAATGAACAATATCTGAATCTTCCGTTGATACTACTTCATTACCTTGAGCAAGGATCATATAACATAAATCAGCTGCATGTATGGAGTAGTATAAATTGTCATCATCTAGAAAGACTTTCCAAGAGTCCATTGATTTGACTCATACCAAATTTCATCATCAAGTTAGTAATTGTACACCGTCGAAATGTTTCCAAACCCTTGATTTTTTTCGTGAATATTTTTTCGATTTCAGAATTAGAGGCATTAACCAATATCTCCAATATTTTCGTTTGGAGTTTCTTTGATTTTATAACTCCCTAATTTTCTAATATTTGAGCCAACTTATTTGTTGAGGGAGTAAAAACCAAATTTATCATTGCATAAATTGAACAATTTAGTTTTGAGAGAATTTGATCTTGAACCCTTGCTGGATTTTCGAACTCCAATAGGGATAAACAATCAAAAATTGATAAGGATATCTCCCACGCTTGAGTCCTCATATGAGTGGGATGAATCACCTACTAAAGATCTTGGGTGGCTTATTGACATAGGAGATTCCATTAAAGTTGGTGTATATTTAGGTGACATTCGTGATAACCTAGGGCTTAAAACTGGGGGCAAATGATGATGCTAAAATAAGATGCCCAATGACGTGCGTACACATGGCTCAGAGTCTGGGTTCACCAAGTGGCATTTCAATCAATTTATCTTCATAGCCAAAATAGGGCTAAATGGGTCAAATAACTATTTTCCTACCAGTGGATCGATTTGACCTTCCAATTACATGTATAAATAGCAATGGTAGGTCAAATTTAGAGAATCACTTTAAAGAATTATTTTCCTAATTTCCTAAACTTTACATATTTTTTGAATTTACTCTTACGTCTAAATACTGACTTAATCGTCACATCTTCCCCGAAGGACAAAACCTCGCCCTTTTTCCAGTGTTCAAAATGTGGATATGATGCTCGGCACATTAGCTAAACACTGGATTGGATTATGCTTGGACACAAGACCTCACAAAAATATGCATCAACTAGAAGTTTGCATTCTTAATTTACTACAAGTTTTCTCCAATTTTTAATGAAAGAATTACCATTAGATAGTTGAATCTGCTTCAAAGTATTGAACTATTATTTATTCAAGTGGGCTCCTTAATTAATTCATTGTAGCATTATTATTGAACTCACGGCATATTTGAGTTGATGTAGAAAAGATTCAAGATTTGGCAAAGTAGGGATTAGATCAGGGAGGAAGAGGATGGTTGCGAGGGTTGGGGGTGATGGAGGAGAGAGAAGAGTTGGGAAAGAGAGGACAAGAGGGAGGGAAAGGTGGCAGAAGAGGGATGTGAGTGGTGGCAAAAGAGAAGAAGGGATGTTGTCATATTTCCTTATGGCATTCATTTATTTGACTTTTAGGGGCAAGAAATATCTAGTTGTTGTTGATAATAATGAGTATGATGATGCAGTTGGTGAGGTGGCAACTAGCAACAATGAAGGAAATCCATGATGCAGCTCAAGATAGTCCATTTAGTAACGTAGTACGCAGGAGGTATTCCTATTTCATTCTTTTAAGAGTTCATTATAGTTCTGTCGACTTTTGTATAAGCATCTAGCTGAATGATCAATTCCATTTTTAGATATGATGAGTCAGTGAAACAATCACTTGATTAAGTTTATGACTAGTTTGTGGTGAAAAATGAAAGCACATAGATGAAAACAAAGTAGAGGGAGGAGTAAGTAGTGCTACAGAAGTAGGGAGAAGGTGGTGGTGGATAGGAAGAGGTGGCTGGGTTGGGATGGTCAAGACTACAATTGGACGTTGTTTATAATTTTTGAGCAAATGGCCTAAAAAGGTCACTCAACTATATTTGTATTTTAGATTTTGTTACTAAACTATTTTAGTAGCTTAAATGGCCGATCAACTTCTAAAAATACATCACATGGGTCAATCCTTCTATTTTGTCCGTTTAATACTCTATAGGTCAGTCACATGACTTTCATGTAACTTTTTTAAGGTGTATAATTGTTCAAAACTTTTGAAACCCTAGCACTTCTAAGAAAAATCCTTTTCCTTCCCAACCCCTTCTTCTTTCTGCTTTTGCTACTCCTTCTCTACTCCCTCCTGGTCTTGCTCTCTTCCCATCGTCTATACTATCCTTCTACCATCATCCACTCCTCTTATTACTCCTTCTTCCTTCTCTTCCTTCTTTCCTTCCTGGGAGGTCATTCTCCCATCTTTTTGTCCCATCTAAACCAACCCATTTTCAAATAGTCAAATTTTTTTCTTAAATCTGAATGCACAAGTATTATCTCATCACCTGGGTAAAATAAAAAAAAATGCAAAAAGATCATCAAAATCTCAACTTTGTACTAAAATCTAAGTGTAGAGCTATGATCCTATCACCTGATATTAAAATAAACTCTTTTTAGGAAGGTAAAAAAATAGGAAAAAAATAAGGAAATAACTGCGGATATGGAATCTAATACCAAAAAACCGTTTGATTTAGTAGAGAGAATCAAAACCAGGTTTGCCTAATTCAAGAAAGAGAACTAGAGTTAGTACTTGGTACTTGAAAATAAAAGGGATTTGTGTACTTTGCTAAAATTTCCCTAGAATTATTATTATTTGACACATTCTTGGATATTCCATTATTGGATTGGAGTTTTCCTTTTTTAGAGATCTAAATCGGGAATTTTATTTGGTTGACATCTGATTAATTTCAATATATTAAAGAGGATAGAAAGAGGAGAGGATGAGGAGGGGTAGACAGAGAAAGAGGTGGAGGAGGAGGAGGGAGAGACGAATGAGAGATGAGAAGGAGCAAGAAGGAGAGTGAAGCTGGGCAAAAGGAGAGGATGGAGAATGGAGGATGGAGAAGAGGAGGAGGAAGGGAGAGTGGAAGATGGGTAGAATAGACAGAAAGAAGGAAGGAAGGGGAAGGGAAAAAGTTTTTATTAGATGTGTTAGGGTTTCAAAAATTTTAAACAATTTTACCCTTTAAAAAGTCATGTGAATGTCATGTGATTGACTAAGAAGAAAGCATCAAACAAACAAAATTGATAGAATGATCAAAACGATGCATTTTTATAAGATAAGTGGCCATTTAATCCATAAAAATAGTTCAGTGACTGATAACTCTAGAAGTTATTTTTACTTGTAAAACTATAGCAATTTGATAATATTTTTTTGATTTAATTCTTTTATAGCGTGTGTTTTTCTTTAGTTTAGTTGCATTTCGTATTATTATTGTATTTGCATTAAATAAATATGACTTTTAGTACTAGTTTTAGGGTATTTTTTATATAATTTTGTTGATTATGGAATTTTGGGTATCTATTGAAAGATTATATTGCAAGGACCAAAGTTGTCCGAATCAAGAAATGAAGGACTAGGTGCAAAAAGAAAAGATTTCAAATATCCAATTTAAAGTCAATTTCAGATAACAGTATCAACTTCACAAAAGTAAAAGTGATACCGTGTTATCAAACTAAAATTCCTTAAGTCGATTGTAATTAGGACCTCAATATCAGTTTTGAAGAAGGAAAAAATGGTACAACAATCCGAGATGTATTTTCTGAAGGAATTGGGCAAATTTGCACTTCCTTGACGGAAAGCTTGTAATATACTCTTAGATAGTACACTTACTTTACATAGTGAGTAGTGTAGTTAGTAGAAGAGTTTAGAATCTTTTTGTCTTTTCAAGTTTCTTAGTTAATTGTAATTTTCATTTTAATTGCAATTAATTTTCTTATTAGCTTAATCCATTGAAAATTTAAATCTTTCTTAATTTAATTTATTTGGTTTTTTCTTAGCTTTTGTTTGATATAAGAATTGTTGGTTTTCATTTTCTTTTTTTTTTTTGTTGTTTAGCAATTATGTCTTGCCTTAGTTTGAACTATAGTTTATGGTACCCTAAAACTACTAGTTTTGATTTAATTAGTTACTCGGATGACGATTTTGCCGGATGTAAAATTGATAGAAAATGTACTAGTGGTATGTGTCATTTTTTGCGTAATTGCTTGGTATCTTGGATTAGTGAGAAATAAAATTCTATATCCTTGTCTACTGTAGAAGTCGAGTATATTGCCGCAAGTAGTTATTGTGCTCAACTTCTTTGGATGAAACATACTTTTAAAGTTTTTGGTGTTATTTTTTATTGTGTGCCATTAGATACGATAATACTAGTGTAATTAATCTCACAAAAAATCCAATTCAGCATTTTAGAACAAAACATATCGATGTCAAGAACAATTTCATAATCTTGAAATCTTGTATGCAAAAATGAAATTTTATTGAATTTGTGTGCACTAAAGATCAATTGGCTGACATTTTCACTAAAGCTTTACCCTTAGATCATTTTGAATATCTTAAAACTTGTTTGGGTATTACTGATTTTAAAATTGTGTGAATTTCATGTTTCGGACACATATATGTGTCCTATGCTTTATGTGGTATGGGATAATCATATCCGTCCAAATCGCCTTGGTTTTTGAAATTGTTGGATCGGATGATCCCTCTCATCTAAACTAACTAGGTTAGACTCCTATCTCTCTGAAAAAACTACTGGACGATCACAATCGTCCAATAAACTGTCGACGCTTGGGGGCCATAATTTCGGACGTCCATTCATATGAGATAAGGCGTGCATTCGGACGTATACCAATTGTTCAAACATTCGAACGACTACCTTACACTATTAAAACCTTTCACTTTCCTCTTTTCCGACACCTTCTCATACTCGAACACTAGCTTTAGCCCAAAAAGGTAAAAATCTTGAATTCCCTCAATTTTTCTCATTTACTCAAAATTCATCCAACAAATCTTCTTACCATCTCTTATACAATCTTGATTAACCCCCTTCTAATATTATACCACCCCTATGACCAAAATTTTTTAGATCATCCCAAACTTTTTTTTTCTCACTTTTGCATCCAAGATGGTTCGATCTCATCGAGGATCTTCGATGGGCACACGAGGGAAGAAATCAAAGGGAAAAACTCCAACACAAGGTGAAACATCAACAAGTGCTTCACCCTCTTCCAACCAACTCTTCCTAAATTCATTGATGGAAAAGCATCTCAAAGGTTTACATCTCTTTTCAGTAAATCTATTATAGTGCAACGTCTTGTTTCTCAAGGCATTTTTAATGAATTGAATTTATCTTTCATTAAAGAGTGTTTTGAAAGACAAAAATGGGGGCATTTAATTCATATTGACTTACCTGATTATCACGATATAGTTTTACAATTCACTGCGAATCTTTGGATAGGTATCAACTGTTAGAACCTTAGTTTCACATGTAAACCATTGAGTTTAATTCTAACACTATTAACTCAATTTTTTGAATGTGATGCTGCTAATCCTAATAAAATTTTGTATTTTGTTTCTCTAGATAAATGGCTTGCTATTGACAATCGATTTGACATCAAGGAAGTCAAACAAATTTGTCATGTTGATTTTAAACAGGCCTCGAAGCCAAAACTACATTATTAAGTCCTGAGCTCAATATTTGGTTTACGTTGGTCACAAACTTGCTTTTATCAACTGACGGACATTTTACCAGAATGGAAAAATGCAGCTTAATTTGTTTTATTGTGTGTTTAAAGGAATCAAACTTGATTTTGGGTACTTGTTTTGCTCCTTTTGGGAGTTGTTCTTGATTTATACTAGGCGGAACATCCCATTTGGAAAGTTTTTAACTTAAGTTTTTGATCATTTTGATATTTCATTTATTGGAAAAAAACAATGTCTCCCATATTTTAATAAAGCTTATCGATTGAAAGAAAATGTTTGCATTTTTTCAATCAAAAGAGGCTCATCAAAGACAAATATGAAGTAGAAAAGTCAAAAGTTCATGCCTCAAGTTCTGGACATGCACTTCCTCCTCCTATTCCTACTCAACCCTCTTCATCCACTCTTCTACTGACCCATCCCTCACAAACATCCACTTCCAAACCATGTAAGGGCTGACATGGTTGATGTGTATAAGAGACAGGTTTAGTTGTGTCCAAATTTCAACGTATATCCTGTATAGGAAATTAAAGAAGTTAGAAACCAAACAAACAATCTTTGAAGAGACATTGAAACTGGGTATGTCTGCTTCTGCCCAAGTGCAATTTGCCAACATTCAGTCACAGTACCTCTTTGAATCCTCCTCAGATAGAAACTTTGAAGAAAACGAAGATGCAGAGCATTCACAACCTGAGCGAAAAGCCCAAGAAGATCCAGGTGGTGTGCCAAATCCTAAAGACACTGCTGCCTAACACATCGAATCTGATGATAATGAATGATCTGAGATTAATTACACTAGTATTATCGTATCTAGATGTGTATAAGAGACATACTCCAAAATATAAGAGACAGATATAACTATGTAGTAATTTAGAATTACTATTTTGACAATTCCTTTGACAATTAAAGTTAGTTATTTTCCTTCATTAAAGTTACTTTGAATTTGGAGTTCAACTTGAAATTGTTTATTAGTTGTTTGCTTAAGCGGAAGCATCATCTCAGTAGGAGTTTTCTCCTGTTTTATTTTGATGATGCCAAAAAAGGGAGAAATGTGGTTGTTTAGGGGGAGAAATATGGTTGTTTGATTGAGCTTGTGGTTGTTTGATTAAGCCATGTTGCTTATATTGCTTAGTGATTTGTCATCATCAAAAAGGGAGAGATTGTTGACCTACAATCTTGGTTTTGGTGATGACAAAAGAGATCTATCCCATCTAATAGTTTGAAATTAAATTGTGCAGGAGTTTTGTAGAAGTTGAGTTAATAGAGTTTTCAAACGTTGTGTATCGCTCGAAACAGAGAAGTTTTGAACGTAGAAGAGTATCCGAACAAGACCTATTCTCTCGGACGTAGGAATTCGTCCGAACAAATTTTCTCAGATGGTTAGACAGAGAGCAAGGAATCTAAGGAGTTGACAACGGACGCTCAACATTATCCGAAAGAAATTTTATCGAACACACATGTCCGTCCGAAAGAAGATCAATCTTTGCAAGGCATTAGTCCTTCCGAATGCATTGCAGTGTCCGAGGATCCAATTTGACAAACAATCAGTTTCAGATAAAGGAACGGATGCAACCTTGACCATCCGAACAAATATCTCAACTTCTGTGTTTCAAATGTTCGGACGCTGCGTCGGACAAGACAAAGAATTATCGGACGTTCGAAACCTATAACGGCTAGTTTTTCAGCAATAATTACTTAGCTGATGGATCTTCAGCCTAAGGTGGTTAGAACTCATTTGCCACATCTATAATACCAACCAAACTCAATTTATGCAACTTAACTTCCACATTGAATAGAAGTAAGTAAAAAAGAAAATTGAGTGAAAATTATCTCTTTAGGAGTGTTGCATTAGTGGAAAAAATGTGTATTTGAAAGTTCTATTCAAAGCATTGAGTGGAGTGATAATTGTTGTACAAAAGTGAGATTGAGTGTAAAATCCTTGGCTTAACTAAAGATAAGTAGTGTGAGCAAGGATTATCCTACTTTGTGTACAACTTGGATTATTAACTCACCAAATTTGAAGAAGCACCATAGCGGACTCCAAGCTTGCCTACTTGGGAGTGTTGTTTGAATAATCTCTCTCTATTTATTTATTCTGCTCATTTTGTGCTTAATTCATTATATTGCTATCAAATTACTTGTGAGTGTGAAAAGTTTTATTTGTGCTTCATTTGCATATTGTTTTTAAACAACCTAATTCACCCCTATCTTAGGTTGCCTTTGGGCCAACACATTTTTCCTATTATGGACTCCTTTGTTTAGTATTATTATCCTCAAGTTCCAATTGCCTACAACTTCAAAATGTCACTGACTTGCATTGCCCCTTGCCATCTCTTCTTGGATTCATCTCATTGTCACTCGGGAGAGTATCTTGGGGCCTATTATTGATAGAAGTTCCTACTTGCCCTATTTGACTCTCAAGATTTCTAATTGATGCCGTGTGGCTTTGCAATAAACCATTTATACTCTGAAGAGTTTCATCATTCTTTGCCATGTATTGCCTGAGTAAATCTTTCACACTTTCCTTCTTTTCCAAAGTGTCATGGCCTTGCATTGCTCCTTCCCTTCTCTTCTTGAATTCACCTCAGTTTCACTCGGGAAAGTACCTTTGGCCTATTATTGATAGAATGCGCTAGTTTTCCTCTTTGACTGTCGAGATTTCTAATTGATGTCGTGTAGCTTTGCAATACAGCATTTATACTCTGAAGAGTTGCATCACTCTTGGCCATGTATTGCCTGAGTAAATCTTCCATATTTTCCTTCTTTTTCAAACCTTGTTGAAGCGGTCTATTTTAATTTTTGGAATCCTAGTTAAGCTTGTGGTCTCATGAATGATGAACTACCCCACTGGTTGTTGTTCCATGAAAATTTTGGGTAGTTTCTCTAACCTAAATTGCGTGTGTTGGAGTAAGGATTTCCTTGATTCCAGTTATAATTACCAACATAATTCACTGCTTCTTGATTGATTGGGCACTACTCTATAGAATGTCCTTCTTGACATACCTCACAACAAACAAAAGGACTCTGAATTTGTCTCCCTTGAATAACCATATTGTCTATCTTTTCAGTTAGTACGACTAAAGATGCTATGAATGTTGTGATAGCATCAACCTCATACACTCTTACTCTATGCCTTGGTGCAACTCTCTCATTAGACCACTGATAGTTATTTGAAGACATGTCTTCTAGCATTTGAATTGCCTTGTCATAAGACTTACTTATGATGGTCTCCCCTGACAATTGCATCAATTACAGTTTTAGTCAGACCTTGTAACCCCTTGTAAAAAGTTTGAATTTGAAGCCAATATGGAAGACCATGATGAGGACATAACTAAAGTAGATCCTTAAATCATTCTCATGCTTCAAACAACGGCTCCTGATCATGTTGTACAAAAGATGTAATATCATTCCTCAATTTAGCTATCTTTGGTGGTGGAAAAAATTAAATTAGGAATTTCTATGCTAAATTAATCCAGGTAGTGATCGAACCTAGAGCTTGAGAAATCAACCATGCTTTAACTTTATCACATAGTTTTAATGGGGAAAGCCTTAGATTATAGTGTTATACGATACACCATTATGCCGGATATATCCAAAAAGTTGAAGCTATGAACATTGCAGTCATTACTCGTCAACTCACCAAACATAGCCAACGACTGCACCATTTGGATTATCTATGGCTTCAACTCAAACTTATTCGTTTGGATTGGCTACTTCAATATGCTCAACTGAAGAGCATTCACAGTCAGGATTGTAAAATCCCTATCAGACCTCAATTCGACTAGATTCGGTGGTACTTGTATGATCGGATTAACAAGATTATTCTCATCAGGCATTTCGACGTTTGGTTGGGAACCTCGCCTAACTTTCCTTCGTAGTCTGCTAGTTGTACACTCAATCTCAAGGTCTAAAGGAAGAAGTTCCCCATTCGACCTCCTGGGCATAAAATAGCGAAAAACTCTACAAAACACAAACAAAAAGAAAAAGCATTTAAACTAGAAATGGAATACTTAATCTAATATTAACAAAATAACACACGTTGTCAAAAACAAAGTCCTCGACAACACACCAGAAGCTTATCCTCTAGGGCAGGTGGTATGAATACACGAGTTCTTATTCTGCAAGTGTATGGATTGAAGAAGTAATAAAGTGATAAGTAAAGATCATTCTCACGAGGACTGTGCTGAACAAATGTGTTGCTAACCACCAGAATGACACACGTAATATTCTATTTAAACAAATTCAATGATGGAATTAAGAACAAAAGAAAATAAATAATTAATAATGAAATAAACTAAACAAATAGATTGGAGATCAGATGATTAAATGCCAAGGGCTTATTCTTCCTTTACCAATCCAAATGAAAGTTCTGGTCAATTGTTCAATTGAATCCTTATGTTGTTTACTAATGTATGATTTAATGTAATTGCATGCTTTCCATTGAACTCCATGCAAATCTACTAACCCTAACCATCCAAATATATTTCTATGTTAATTCGAGTTATGATTCGTGCATAATAATGAACCTAATTTGATTACCTAAGATGAGTAGGTACATTTCTTTCCATAACCATGAAATAGTTCAATCTATATGCCATTATTCCAAACAAAGGTTATTTGAACCCGTCCTAACCCTAAGTATCATATCTCGAATCGAAAAAAAGTTTACAAGTCACTCTAAAATGTGATCAAGCATCTAGAGGAATTCAGAACAGTTCAAATAACATAAGAAATCATATCGACCAAAAGATCAAAAACTTATCATACAATCTTTATTGTAAATTCTGAATAAAACTTCAGTTTAGATTTAGTACACCAAAGTAGTCATAAACGCATAAAGACAATAAAATACAATCATCCTTAAGTAAATAATTATAAAGGGAAGAAAAAGAGAAGAAAAACGAGTTGAAGTTGCTTCCTCCATCCTCCTTCTTGATGATTTCCTTCCGGAAGATTGATTGCGTCGCATGATGGTTATGGCTATTTTTCTCTCTAAACTCACATTACTCTACTAACTCTTTGGTAAATTAGTTTCAGAAAGACCTAATACATGTATTTATACAGGTCTATAGGTTTTCAAGAAGTCATGGGTCAAAAATACTCCCGGAACCACTTAAACTAGCGAAGCTTAAATTTTGGCCTGTTGCAACACGTTTCTGGGTGCCTCTCCTAGCTGTTGGGTATGGGTGCGCCTAGTAGGCAGTCCCTGGCACCCTTCCCAGTCTCTAGCAGTGGGTGTGCCCACAGCTGTACTCAATATCTTTATCCAGTCTCGATTGCGCCCCGTTTTTATTCGTTTGACCTCCAATTGATTCGAAACCTATAAAGAAACATTAAAACACGTAAATAAATGTAATAAGACATTAAAAACACATAAACTAGATATTTTGGACCAAAACCCTAAGATGACCAAGATGCCTCGAAAACTGCTTATTAATAATTCTAGTTGGTAGTCCATTAAGTAGAGGAAAATTAGATAATAATTGTTGTTTGGGGAAGTTAAGTGATTTTGGGAAGACCAACCTTTGAGGCATAATTTGTGGGTTTAACACTTGATTCGGTAGTTGCATATTGATCCTAGACCAAACAATTATTAGACTAGGATGAATGATAGTCGGGCCAAGATGTTGTTTGTTTTAGTTGGTTTGTAGAATTCATGTTGTAAGTTAGAATTAAAAATCAACTATCAGGTCAACGGGTTGATATATATTTGAGAATGAGTCTCTAGTTTGGCCCATTACTTGGATAACCTATTAGAATGATACCCATACGTAAAGAGAATTTTTCTTGGCCCAACCACTTCTCTCATATTATTACTTAGTTGTTTATTTGTTAATTGCTTTCTTGACTTGGTCGATTGTAGTAGTTAGCATTTTAAACCTTTGTTTTTCTAAATAGTACAATTATCACAAAAATCTAGTAATTGGTCATTGACAATCCTTGTGGGACAATATCTCTCATCACTTACTACTTATCTACCACATATACTTGTGGTTGTGTGGATGGTGGTGTAGTGTTTGACAGATTTTTCTTTTATTACTTGAGTGTTTGATGTTTTTGTACCATCCATTCATCCACATCCAGTTTTTGTCACCATTCCAGGGATTGGCCTAATTTATGTCAATATTAAGTATTTAGGGATAGTTCTAATTTAGAATTTTCTTTGTTTTAGTTATTTAATTGTTGTTTTAGTAATATTAAGTGAATTCGTATCAATACGCAACTATTTTGTTTAGCTCCTTGCCTTTGATATTTGACTTGTTCTTGGTTCTGAGGGATATTTTGTAGCGTATGGTTCTTTAGAAAGAGGTCCTACTACCTCTTGATTTGGAACTTGAAAAGACACTAAGAAGAATCTAGAAAGAGAAAAGATTATAACAAGAACAAGATGAAATTGTAATGACAAACGATAATAACAATAGAAGGGTGGACGATGAGAACCGTTGGAATAATGATAATGAAGAGGGTTTTGGTAATAATAGTTTGGGTAGAAACGGCAATGGGGGACATGGTTTGAATGGTAATAGTGGTAAACCTTTGAAAGACTATGCTTTCCGATATTCGAAAGTGCTAACACAAGCATAGCAAGAATTCCAATACAACGAACAATTTTGAGATTAAGCTGGCACTTATACAAATGTTGCAAGCTCATGCTATGTTTGAGGGTGATCCAAATGAAGATCCCTACACACACTTAATGAATTTTGAAGAGGTATTAGATACTTTCAAGTTTGTTGAGTGCATACAGATTGTGTCAAAATAAGGGCATTCTTGTCTTCAACCGTTAAGTGATAGAGGTAAAGCATAGTTGCAAAGTTTTGATCACGGGACATTCACAACTTGGAATGGGTTGGCACAAGACTGTTTAGTGAACCAATTTCCTCCTTCAAGGATAGCTCAACTTAGGTATGAAATCACCTCATTTAAACAAGATACTGGTGAAGGAATTGGACAGGCATGGGAAAGATACAAGGAATTGCTCAGAAGATGCCCACACTATACAATACCTCTTTGGTTGCAAGTTCAAACATTTTACAATAGTCTCTACCAAGAGACCAAATCAATTGTGGATGCCCCACTCAGTGCATCACCTTCCTTTAAGACACCAAAGGAAGCTTAACGTTTGTTGAATGCCATGACTTCCAATTACTACTAACATAGACCGGTTGCTATATAGGCCCAAATCCACAACATGAAGAATAGACTCATGATGAATATATTGGCCAATCCTCCACCACAACATAACAATCCCAAATACATCTCAAGCTTAAACAGTTCTTCAATTCATTATTGTTCCTATGCTATATTGGCCCAAAATAGACTCATGACAAATATGTTGGCCAATCTCACCAAGGCATTGGAAAATATGGAGAAGGTGAATGCCGTATCAACACAATCTCACATTCCACTCATTTGTGACTTTGCCTTGAGGGACAATCCAAATGGTCAATGCACAAATGAGAGATCTTCCATGTGTAGTGACCAAGTGAACTACTTTGAAACCAATATTTTCAACCTAGACCACAGCCAAATGAATATGGGAATACCTATAACCCATCTTGGAGGAACCACCCTAACTTCTTATAGGGTGGACAATCATCTCAAAGTTCCCATCAAATAAACTACCAAAATCAATCCTTCTCATCTATACAATACCAATCACCTTACCAAAGACCTTTCCATACTAATTTTTAGAATTCGCAACCAAGTTCTCCTTATTAACCTCAATCACCCCGTAATCAACAACAACTGATGTATAGTGGTCCACCTCCTCAATGGAATATGGAAACTTAAAGTATATGCCTAACTTGCAAAAACTAGAAGAGAGTTTGAGGTATTGAGAAGAGAAAGTAAAGTGTTGCATGATCTATACACACAAATGCATGTATCACTACAAGTAATACAGTGATAAGTACAAATCATTCCCATAAGGACTTTGGCTTAACTCTACTAAGCACTAAAATTATAATAACCTAGCTCTATTCAAAAGAATAATTGATGAATGAGTTATATAATAAAACTAACTAACTAAGGTAATGGGTAGAAAGAACAGTAAAATAAACAAAATTGCACATTGGCTATGTAACATGGCTAAACAAAGAATTTAGGCTAACTAAGCTCAAACAAGAATACTAGGGAATCGTCATAAAAGGGCAGACAGTTTGGCACAAATAGTCCAAAGAAGTCCTAAATTATTTCTAAAGTTCAAGCTTCACTCCTATGTTGTGAGTATAAAATCACATACAATTCCAACGAATGTCACAAGCTAAACAAATATCGAAAGGCAAATCATGAATTAATACTCATAGAAATTATCTTGCTTTCACACCCTCATTCAAGGAAATACACAATATAGTGATAACATTTCACAATTCAAAGGGTTCAAAAAGTAAAGATGGTTTATATATACTTTCAATCCAAAAACTGTAACAAGAATATTCTCCTGAAATATATTTAAACTCTTGATACATAGTCACAAAAATTAATGAACAAACAAAGACTACTAGAAATAGAAAAACGTTTGGTTAACCCTCTACAATGCTTCAAGCAAAGAGGGCATAGAAATCCTGAAAGTTACTGCCTAGTTGCTAGAGAGTCTTTCATACAGTCAGATCCTCAAAACTGATAAAACATAAAAGAAAAACAAATATGCTATACCACCATAAACCCATAAACAAAACAAAAAACTATAAATAACATGAATACTCATGCCAAAACACAACCCAAATAATAACATAAATTTAAAAATAGAGAATACTCCCCTCATATGATGCCAAGGTGGTTCAGGAATCTTAAGATAATGTATTGCTGGCATTAGCATCCTTAGCCCATTAGGAAGCTTCATAACAAAGCCAACGTGATTTTGCTATTCTCATATGGTCGTATCCATGCATAAGTGTTTGTTTAGCATTACCATGATAGCTCCACACAGCATTGTTCACAGTATATGAGGGCATCTTCTCGACAAACTATGACTTCATGTGGTTCACCTTAACCTTCTTAACGAGGAATGGTTCTTGAATTACCGATAGAGGTGAGATTTGTTTTAATTCATAAGCTGCAGGATGTTTGTCCAGAAGAGTTGTACCACCATATTCATTCGTCACGTAATCCACGATGTCATTCTCTTCTAAATCTTCAGATGTTCCCCTCTCATCCAATCCATTAATGAATTACCCCTTGCGATTAGCTCTATGGGTCATTTCATGAATTAAACCCCAACTTTCCTATTGGGATATTGTCACTAATTTATTGCACAATTAGTGCAATTTTTGATGTTGCAGTAGCAAGTCGTCCAATCTGCGCCCCCAAACTATGTGATTGCCTCATTTTGAATACTCAATTTTGTCTTTATTGATTCAAAATATCTCACTATTATCTCCTCAAGGTTGGACATTTCTTCTATATAAGAACATGCATCGTCTAGATATGGTATTACTTTATTAGGTGGAATTGAGTAATACTGTTGATATGGATAGCATGGGTAGTTTGAATGCTTCCCAATACTAGGATTGTATACATCAGGGTACAAATACACAGATTTGTTGATGGAATTTCAACAATCATCATAAAATCATACATGTTACTTGCTTGACCGCTCCAGTGATTTCCACCATGAAAATTATAGGTATTTGGCTCTTGCAATACATTATCTAACTTCCTATTTAATGCTTCTAATTGAACTACCAATTCTCTGTACATATTATCAACATAAGCATGAGCAGTTTTATCAATAGACTGTGGATATGAATTTCTATTCACAATAAAATAACTAAAAAAAAGAATAAAAATCAAAAAATTGAAAATAATGAAACAAATTGAACTAGCGTAATTAGCTTGAATGGTATTAATATTAAGAACTAAGTTCCCAGAAACAATATTAAAAACTTGTCGCATGATTTATACATGCAAGTGCACCTATCATTGCAAGTAATACAGTAATGAATAAAGATCGTTCTCACGAGAACTTTGTCTTAACTTCACTAAGTGCTAAAATTATAACAACCTAACTCCATTCAAAAGAATAATTGATGAACAGGTTATATAATGAAACTAACTAACAATATAAATGTAAACAAACTAAACAATTAAAGATTAAATCAAGTAATGAAAAGTCCTAGGGTTCAATGGTCACTTGTCTACCCATTTCCATATTTTTTCTCTCTTCTCTTCTGATAATGATTTCAGATTATTAATCTAAAGTTTAATGTAATTGCATGTTTCCTTTCGGAATTTCATGTGAATCTTCTAATCCAAACCAACCCACTATATTTCTATATGAAGTCGAGCCAGGATTAGTGCATAATAATGAACCCTAATTTGATTACCTAAGGACGTGAATATGTATATTTCTATCTGTATCCACAAAGTGGTTCAATATATGAGTGAATTTTCCAAATAAAAACTATTTGTACCCGTCCTAAGCCTAGGTATCATTTCTCAAATTGAATAGGATTTACAAATAACTCTGAGGGTGATCAATTATCTAGAGAAATTAAGAACAATTCAAATAAATAATCATTCCAATCAAATATCAAAGAAAGATGAGCAAAACTCAATATCCAAACTTCATGACAAGCTTCAATTGTAACTCTAGATAACTAAATAAATGGACAAATAAAACTCTATAAATGATCAAATAAGAGTTTAAAATCATCTTTATAGCAAAGAACAAGAAGAATAAGGTATAAGAAAAAAAATAAAAAACTCTAGTCGGTAGTCTAAACCTTTAATCTTTCTCTTGATCTTGGGACATGCCTGGATGATGGCTCCTCTCAATGTAAAACTAACCTAGTACTCTCTATGTTATGATAAAAGTACCCTAGAACATTTTTTATAGAGTTTTCTAGGTTGTACAATGTTTTAGGCCGAAATAAGCCCTGGAGAGTCCATAACTTGTGAAAAACATTTTTTCCTATTTTTGGCCACCACGTGGGTACGACTAAGGGCCTCCGGGTGCAGATGTACCCAACAAACAATGGCCAGGTGTGGCTCACAGCCCGTGGGCATGGCTGCACCGAACTCTACTTGGCTTTGCTATTTTTGCTCTATTTATATCCATTTTCGCTAGTTTTGTCCCGGAATCATTCAAAATCAACCAAAACATAATTAAACACATAAATATGAGTTATTAAACACTCAAAACACATAAACTAAATTTTAAGAATGACAACCCTAAAATTATGAAAATACCTCTGCTTAATAAACAAGATGCCTCCAAAATTGATTAAAACCCTAACTAGAATGCATGAAAATAACTCTTTATTGGAGAATTAAGGTGAAGGGCCAAAAAGAAGAGTGAAATGGCTTAAAGAGAGAGTGAAGCACTTAGAAAGAACCATGAGGTTTCATTTGCAAGAAATCAAGGTGCTTCCACTAAAAACTTGGGGTCACAATTTGGCCAAATAGCTTGAGTTGTATTTCAGAAACTCGTCGGTGACCTTCGAAATGATACTCTTCTGAACACAAGAGATCAATATCTAATAGAGCAACACCCACCAAAGCAGTGCAATGCCATCACTGTAAGGAATGGACAGAAAGTAGTTGTCGAGGATGGAGAGAAAAAAGTTGAAGCACAAGTGGAAAAACCAATGGTTGGGGACATTCAAGTTGAAGTCACAAATGGTGAGTAGGTGGTAAATGGAGAAAATAACATCAAGAGCCCAAAGAAAAAGGAGAGTAAATTTGAGCAATGGGAGAATCTTTGGAAACAAATCCTTTGGTAAAAGTCCCTTTTCTACAATGGATGATTGCTCACAAGAAAAAAAGAAAAAGAAGATCAATTTGCTACATTTCTAGAAATGCTCAAAAAGGCTCCACGTCAACATCCCATTGGTCGAGGCACTTACCAAGAAGAGCTGCATTATGCAAAATTTATGAAAGAAATCTTGTCCAAGAAAAAGAGATGGGATAATGAAGAGACTATTTGTCTAAATGAACAATATAGTGCGCTCATGTAACGAAGATTGCCACCTAAGTTGAAAGATCCGAGAAGCTTCTCTATTTCAGTTACCATTGGAGATCGCACCATAACCATGCTTCGTGTGATTTGGATGCTAGCATTAATTTGATGCCTAAGGTAATCTTTGACAAATTTGAAATCAATCATGATAGACCCACAAATGTCAGTCTTCAATTAACAAACAAGACTGTGAAAGTACCATATGGCATAGTGGAGGATGTATTGGTCTAAGTAGACAAGTTGATTTTTCCAATAGATTTCATGGTACTAGAAATGGAGGAAGATGTTGCGTCCAACTAATCATAGGAAGGCCATTATTATCTATATCAAATGTTCTTATTGATGTCAACAAAGAGAAGTTGAAACTCTAAATTGAGAGTGAAAGTGTAGAATTCACTAATGTTTTTGAGTCTTATGAGAATGTTGCTACTACAAATGAATGTTATCTCATTGACTTACTTGTCCTTTATATTGATAGGTCAAAGGACAAGACAACACAAGTTGAAAAAGCCAAATGCCCTACTTGCAAATAAGATGGGAATTAAAACTCATGTACCAAGCACCAAAATTTTGAAATTGGGAACAAAGTAATGATGGCAAAGTAGAAACTGTATTGGTACGAGAAGGACAAAGCCACGTCGGCTTGTCCATCCCCATCATTGACATTTCACTAGTAGGTTACATTCACTTGAAGGATGGTGATGAAAAATTCATGGTTGACAAGCATAATTTGAAACTTCACCCTTGGAAACCGAAGGAGAAAGGACGGCCATCCATCATTTACTGTGTCACTTGAAGCTAAACATTGCCATAGTCAAGCTAATAACTATAAACAAGTGCTCTTAGGAGGCACTCCAAGCATTATTTTTCCTGTTTACGTTTTACCTTGAGTAAATCCGTTTAATATTATTTAGTGTTAATTTTTATTAGGTTAAATTAGGTTTAATATGATTAGCTATGTTTGTTTTAAGTGTTTTGAAGGGAATGTGAGTGGAAATATGCACTAATTTTGTGATTTAAATGTGTATAAATTATTGACAAAGTGTTGTAATCAATTGATTTCCAACTGGAAAATAAGCAAAAAAATTGGCTATGAAAAAATGTGGTATTGTTGAACTTCATATGATACCGCAATTAGAGGCGTTCATGGATTGAGTTATTGGGTTAACGGATTTTTTGGTTCCTGTTATCGGGTTGGCGGGTTAAGAATTTAAAAGTTCCACCCAACCCATCTAATATAAAAACCCAAATAAACCCAACCCAAGTGTACTCAGGTGAGTTACTCAGGTTTTCGAGTTTATTTGGGTTAAAATCTCAAAAATGTAAAAATAATAATAATAATAATAATAATAATTAAGAGCATCCATTGGAAAATATATTTTTATAAAAAAATAAAATGGTTATGTCCAAAACATCAAGAATGAGAAGGAAAAATTATATAATATCTTAGATAAATGTTACGTCAAGAATGAAAAGAAAAAAATATTATAAGTCAGATGATATTAAAAAGAAAATAATGAAAAAAAATTATACGTAAATTATATTTGGGTTATCAGGTTATCAGTCTGGGTTGGATTTTTTGTTTTCAAAACCCAACCCAACCCAACCCAACCCAACCTAACCTATCTATATTTGGGTAACCTAACCCAATTAACCCGAAACCCAATAACCCAATCTATATATTTTCAAATTTATTTGTGTTGGGTTGGATTTTTTGGTTTGGATTTGGTTTGAACACTCCTAACCGTAGTATCAAAACTCCATACCGGGGTATCAAATGCACTTCTAGAACACTATTTTTGAATTTTAGTCCATACTGCAATATCAAAAATCCATACCGTAGTATAAACAACAACTTTCGAGAGACAATTTGTGAGTTTCAATCGACACTACAGTTCAAAACTCCATACCGTAATATCTTTGGATGAATGACAATTTTAGGGAGCTAAATTCTGATCTTAGGTGATACCGTGGTATTGATTTTTCTAAAGCACAATCGATAACATAGTCCGAACTTCAATTTAAATAAGTTTTTCAAAGCTTGGACTGCGATATCATTTTTCCTTTCTTGAAAAGTGATACTACAATCATGAAAGTCCCAAGGGCAAAAAAACATGCCTTGGTCATTTTCAACAGTAGAAACTTCACTTCTAACTATTCAAAACCCTAACCGTCTTTCTTCTCTCGCTCTTCATGAAACTTCTGAACTTCTACCTCTAAATTCAACCATTCCAACCCAATATCCACAAATTTCAAATTCCCCACATCAATTGAACCTTCACAAGCAATCATGTGGTTCTTCCAAAGCTTTCAAAGGCCGAAGAGAACAGTTCAAAGGGGTCACTCACAGTCGTACTTCTCCCGTAAAATTATCCTAGTTTTTTTCCCAAGTCCATAAGTTTTTGTAGTTAATTTCTAATTGGGTATTTTCTAAAATTCAGATATTTGGAAAAATAAAATTTTGAATGTTACTTGAGCTTTAATTTGGTTGAGGAATGTTGATAGTTGGTTTTTTCTTTAATGTTCCAAGTGGTTATTCATGAATGTTTGATTGAGTTTTGGTCCATTTGAGTAGAGGAAAACGTATTTTGCATAAATTTGTCTCCTTTTATGAAAACCTTTTTGATTGAGGCAAATGGTTTGTGATTTGAACCTCTTATGTGTAATGGAACTAGTTTTTGGAAATTTGAATATTTGGAATGATCATTTGGATGCTTCCATGTTATACGCCATTTGTGGGTTTTGAGATGTTATCTATTAATGCAAAATACATCCAATTGTCACTACTTGTGTTGTGATTTGGTGGTGTTTGTCGTCCTATGTGTTTAGTTGTTTTTTTTTTTTTTTTTTTGCTCGAGACTAGCAAAATGCTAGGTTTTTTGGGTCTAATGACTCTATAAACAGAGTTATTTTTACTTGTTAAACTTTAGCATTTTGATATATGTTTTCCCACTTTAATTGTTTTATTGTGTGTTTTTCTTTAATTTAGTTTCATTTCGTAATTGCATTTGCTTTAAGTAAACATTAGACTTTTAGTACTAGTTTTAGGGTATTTTGATATAATTTTATTACTTATGAAATGTTGGGTATCTATTGAAGGATTATATTACAAGGACAAAAGTTGTCAGAATAAAGAAATGAAGGATTGGAGTGCAAAAAGGAGAAAAAATCAAAAATCTAGTTTAAAGTTAGCTTTTGACAACGCTATCAACTTTACAAAGGCAAAAGTGTTACCGCGGTAACAAACTACCTTAAACTGATTGTAATTTGGACCTCGGTATCAGTTTTGAAGAAGGGAAAAGTGGTAACGCGGTCCGAGAGTGTATTTTGTGAAGGAATTGGGCAAATCTTCATTTCCTTGGCTAAAAGCTTGTAATATACTTCTAGATAGTACACCTACTAAACATAGTGAGTAATGTTGCTTGTAGAAGAGTCTAGAACCTTATAATTCTTTCTTTTCAAGTTTCTTAGTTAATTATAATTTTCATCTTTATTGCACTTAATTTTCTTGGCTTAATCCAGTGCAAATTTAAAACTTTTTTAGTTTAATTTAATGGATTTTCTCTTAACTTTAATTTGATATAAGAATTATTGGTTTTCATTTACTATTTCTTGGTTACCAAGTATGTTTATCCTTATTTTAATTTGTGTTTTCTTGCTTTTATGCATTGTTCATGTTTTCTTGCTTTCTAACTTAATCATGAGTAGCTAAATGTGATCTCTACTTATGTGGTCTACTTGGTAGTCTACTAGATGGAGGAAAATTATTTAATAACTGTTGTTTTAGGAAGTTAAGTGATTTAGGACGGTCAATCTTTGAGCTTAATTTATGCATTTAATTCTAGATAATCAGTTGCACTTTGATCCTAGACCGAAAAATTATTAGATTAGGACAAATGATAATTGGCGAAGATGCCAATTGTTTTAGTTGGTTTGTAGAATTTTATGTTATAGTATGTTTGAATTAAAAATCAACTAATGGTTTATGGGGTTGGTTTATTTTTTAGAATGAGACTCTAGTTTGACCCACTACTCAAACAGTCGAGTAAAATAATACCCATTGTAAAGAGAACATTTACCTATTCCAATCCACTTCTCTCTTATTATTGCTTAGTTGCCTATTTGTTAATTACTTTCTTAACTTGGTTTGTAGTAGTAGTTATCATTTTTGAAGATTTTGTTTGTCTAAATAAACTTGTTTTGCAGTAGTAGTTATCATTTTTGAAGATTTTGTTTGTTTAAATAGTACAATCATCCGAAATGTCTAGTAAGTTGCATCAGCAATCCTCGTGGGATACTTACTACTTATCTATCCTCGCTACTTACTACTTATCTATCCCCTATACTTATAGGTGTGTGGATGGTTGTGTAGTGTTTGACATAATTTTCTTTTATTACTTGAGCGTTGATATTTTTGTACCATCCATTAGTCTACAGCAAAGACCAAATCGACTAACAGCTCTATATAATTGAGTAACCTTTTAGCCTATTTGCTCTAATCCTTTTAAAAGTTGAATAACTATTTAGGACTCATATAATTGTGTGACCAAATCTACAATCTTCGTATAATTTAGTGTCATTTCTGACTGTTGACTCTACTATTTTCAAGTCTCACTAGATATCTAAATTTAAAATAAAGCAAATATTTCCACTAAAGAAAAGAAGCAAGTTAAGTGAAATAAATAATTTATTCTAGTGATTAAAGCATTTGTATCACCTTAAAATAAAGGTTAGGGGGTTCTACAGTCCCTTTAGTGTATGATACCCTAACTATCAAATTATATTAAGTTGAAATAGTTTATCGTGTGGCCTTTTACATAAAAACTCTTCCCTTTTAACTTGGAATCAACGGGAAGAATGTAGCAACAATTGTGAAATGCTAAAATTAGAATGTTGTAGCGGAGTAAGACTCTGAGAAAAGATATCTACAGGAATTACTCTTAAAAAATCATTTTTAAACACTTTCTTTTTCAACACTCTAAACTTTAAAATTGCATATATATACCTTGTATGTTTGACAAAAATGAGTAGGCTATAAAAAAAAGTTTTATAGAATTGTTCATAGTTATTTCAGATAATATTATATTACATTCGATAAGTAGGTTTATTTACCCTATGTAATACTTTTTTTTTTTCTGCCATAGTACTATTTTGTTATATGTTATAATTTGGTTTGTGTCATAATTAATAATGTGTGATGCTTTTTTCCAAGTTTTATATATTTTTATATTTAATTTTACCTTAGTAAAATTTGTTAATAATTATTTCGGATAATGTTATATTTATACATCTAGTAAACAACTACTTTAATAGTAATATTCAGAAGGCCTAACTCCACTTTGGACCTTCAACTTATACCAAATTTTTACTTTATACCTTCTACTTTTATTTTGAAAAATTTGCACTTCAAACTGTCTAATTCTTCTCACTTAAGTCCAAAATCTCCTTCTACTTTTATTTTGAAAAATGTTCATTGTACTTCGAACTGTCTAATTCTTCTCACTTAAGTCCAAAATCTAACTCCATTAGTAAAATTAATGGATCCAGGATGCACGATCCACAATTTCTATTGATGTATTATCACTAAAATGAATGAGGAAAGTGATGCATTGTGATTATGAAATGGATGACGAAGATGACACATTATTTGATGAGTATCTAATTATCAAGAATGAGATACATGGAAGTTATGAGGATGTCATTGACAATATTCCACATCAATTTAGTGATAAATGGTCACCTCCATCAACAGAATTTGTAGATCGCACGTACTATATCCCTTATTTTTGTTGATAGAGTTAGATTTTGGACTTAAGTGGGAAGAATTAGACAGTTTGGGGTGTAAAATATATAAAATCAAAGTATAGGGTACAAAGTGAGAGTCTGATACAAGTTGGAGGTGCAAAGTGGAGTTAGACTATTCAAAATAAGAGGAAGTATTTTGAGGTTCATATAGTATGAGATATCAAATTAAATGTGGTACTATTGATAATATCTACAAAATAATTTTACGATAAAATACAGATAATAATAATAATAATAATAATACAATGGAATATGAAAAGTAGTACTACTAAGTATTTAGACAAAAATACTCTCATATAGTAAAAGGTTCAATGTGATTCATTTTATCAACTAAATAACTGAATCAATAAAATTTCAAATACAAAAATATACTAAAAAGCATACACATTATTAATTGTGACACAAACCAAATTGTAAAATATAACAAAATAGTACTATGGCAAAAAAAAAAAAAATACTACATAAGTAATTATTTGATTTTTTTCATTTTTTATTTCTTTTTTTAGTTTGGGGATCAGTTTCACATTAAAGTAATTATTTTATTAAATATTTTATATCGTTTATTAGATATTGTTATAGTATTACATTTTTTATATAGAATTTTTTGCACATATAGCTAAAATTGTTTATATGACAAGTAAATTTTATTTTATTTTATCTAAATATTGAGCATACATTTTCTACATTTTGGTAAATAAATTATTTATTTCCATTTATTAATAAAAAAAATACGTAAATTTATTAATAAGTAAATTTTATATTATTTATTTCCTAGTAGCATACATTTTCTACTAGGGTAGTAGTTTTTACTATATTTGATCGATACTTCTACTAACCAAACAATACGTAGTAGGATTTACAATAATTGATATTACTTTTTTTGTCCCTTTGCAATACTTCTGTTAGTATTTGACAGTAATATTACACCAATTGATAAATTTATATACTTTTCATATTTGATAGTTTGTTCTACTTTTTCTTGTGAAATTTTTGTTTTATGAGTATTTTAGGATTATATATATAATATGATTAAATTTTGAAATCATATTGAGATTATACATAATACATTACAGCCATCCTAAATAGTACTATTTTAACATCTTGGGTAGTACATGTCTCTTGTTTTTTACACAGTACTATTTCACTATCCATTATAGTTTGGCTAATAATATAAAGATAAGTGACACCTATATCATGTAATTTTTTCTCGATTTTGTTTTTTTTTTTTTTTGACCTTTTACTTTTTGCATTTATGTAATTGTTTAGTTGGTAAACTAGATCAGTGTGGTGCTTTTATATATAAGACATATATTACTTCCTTTAGTACTCAACATTACAATCATTGAAGGGATTCTATACTATTCTTTGAAGTACCATTATATTGGATGAGGTGTTAATTATGGTATGTTGAATGGAATAGATGGGGGTTATTGATAGCATTGCCTTAGGTGCAGTGTGTTATGTCCACAAATTTGAGTGTTATATTTAGTAGGATAAAATTTCAAAATATTATTTCGATGAGTAAATAGTAGACTATAATTATTTTAAATAGTACTATATTTACATTCTATGAATATGTTTCTTTGCCTTGCATTGTATTATTTTGTTACATGTTATAATTTTGTTGATGTTACGATTAACAATATATTATTCAATTTTTCCCCATTTATAGTTTTTAAATATTTTCTACATATACATTAAATTTTGATTGAATCACTTATTTACCTTATACAATAAACTAAGTAGTATATTTTACTATGGGAGAGTTTTTTTGTTTAGATCTTTAATAGTAATTGATTTTACATTCCACACAGTATTATCTTCTCCCTACATCACAAAATTATTTTACAGATAGCATATATTGCCTTTAGTTTGACTTCTCATATCATACTATAGGTATATTTCCTCTTATTTTGAACAGCACTATTGTCATAAGTAATTCATAATTGAAAAATATAATTGTTAGAAAATTGGCTAATTTTCTTTTAGGTAATTTCTTTTGTGTGGGGAGTAAGTAGTTTCCTAATAATTTACTTACGTGGAGTAGTTGCCAAGTAATTTCCTATTTGTATAGGGTTTAGGGTGTAAGTCAAGTTATTTCCTTTTATTACTTAGAGTGGTGACCAAGTAATATTTCCCATAAATAGGTGGGTTGGCTAACTACAAAGATATAACACAAGAGGAAAAAATACAAGTTAGGACAAACGCCATGTAGTCCTACACTTGTTGTGAGAGTGTTCTTGGGAGAGAGAGAGGTTATACAAAGGTTGGGCTTGGGATTCAAGTTGTATTCTTGTATGTGTGTTTTCTCTCATAATAAAGAACGGGTTTTCTCTCCGTGGACGTAGGCTTGGTAATTAAGCCGAACTACGTTAAATCTTGTGTGTCACTCATATTTTTTGTTGTGGCTTGTTTATCATTAAATTGTTGTGTTCTTGATTTCTCACTAGTTGTGTTTATTCCGTGTTTGATCCCAACAAATTGGTATCAGAGCTTGGTTGGGTTCTGGTCAACTATTGAGATCAAGTGGGTTGGTGGCAATTTCCAATTCAACAATTTAATGGATGTACAAGATTTACTCTTTGGGATTGAAGAGTAAATGACATCCTTGTTTAACAAGACTCGGTAAAAAGGTGTTGAAGGGAAAGAATGGGAAGCCAACAAGCATGAAAGATGATGAGTGGAAATAGTTGGAATCGAGATGCATAGATATTTATCGATTTGACTCTTTGTTATGGACACAACGAAATTTTGGATTATCTCCAAAAGTTTATGTTAAAATCGAGGAAGAAGATTAGGCATTTTTACTTCTTACCTCAGGATCCCTGATTTCTACGAAAGTGTGTTGACGTCTCTGGAATATAGGAAAGACACTTCGGTGCTCGAGAATGTGCAATCATTTTTTCTCAAAAGAAAGCAAACCACGATGAAATACAAAAAATTGTGTTAATTGCTTGAAGAGAGAATCAAAAAGGGGTGATACTTGACGGTGAATCTAAGGCAGGTGATTCAAAGGTCAAGGAAAATGGTGGAGTCCAATGTTGATTTTGGACATCGTGCATCAAGTAGAGATATTCTCACGATCTCTATTTGGATATTTCTTCCATGTTGAATTTTAAATTCTGATTGTGTTTCAAATATTTTCACCTGGTTAGAATATTTTGATGTACTTCAAGTAAAGAAGATAAGTTTTTGTCGTTGGGTGACGGGTATACATTTGAAGCGTCACAGGTATTGGAGTAGTGAAAATCAAAATATTAAATGGAGTGGTTCGTTTTTGGGTGGTGTGGCATATCCCAAAAATATGAAAGAATCTAAATTCCTTGAGCCAGGTAGACTCTAAAGCTATGAGTTTTCCGTTGAAGGTGGAGTCTTGGAACAACACATGGTTGGACAGTCCTGTTGAAAGAGAAGAAGTATTGTGATTTGTACCATTTGGTTATCTCACTAGATTGGGAGCGAAGAGATCCAAGGTTGCTTCCAAGTTGCAAATAGTGGTGAGAAGGAAAATCCTGCTAAAGGGGAGGGAGAATTGAGGCCCCTCGTGCGAGTCAACTGGAGGTTGAACTCAGTTAGTTACACATGTTCATTTGCCGATTGAATCAATTGGAAACAGGACTGTATTGATTCGGTATGTGTAGCTAGTCACCATGTGAATTGGTGGTGGAAGGCAAATAGTTATATTTTTTGGTTGGTTTGCGTTGGCTAAAAGAAATATTCGCCAATGTAGAGATTATTTGTTAGGAAATTGGCTAATTTTCTTTTAGGTAATTTCTTCTGTGTGGGGAGTAAGTAGTTTCCTAATAGTTTACTTACTTGGAGTAGTTGCCAAGTAATTTCCTATTTGTATAGGGTTTAGGGTGTAAGTCAAGTTATTTTCTGTTATTACTTAGAGTGGTGACCACGTAATGTTTCCTATAAATAGGTGGGTTGGCTAACTACAAAAATATAACACAAGAGGGAAAAATACAAGTTAGGAGCCATGTAGTCCTATACTTGTTGTGAGAGTGTTCTTGGGGGAGAGAGAGGTTATACAAGGGTTGTGTTTGGGATTCAAGTTGTATTCTTGTATGTGTGTTTTCTCTCATAATAAAGAACGGGTTTTCTCTCCGTGGACGTAAGTTTGGTAATTAAGCCGAACCACATTAAATCTTGTGTGTCACTCATATTTCATGTTGTGACTTGTTTTTCATTAAATTATTGTGTTCTTGATTTCTCACTAGTTGTGTTTATTCCGCTAACGTTTGATCCCAACAATAATCTTAGTTTTTCATTTTTTTTTCTTTTTTTTTATTTTGGGATTAAATTTCATAATGTAACTATTTTATTAAAGAAAGTACAAATTTGCGTATGCATAATACATTCTTAAATATTCTACATTATTATCTTAATATTTGTTTGATGACCAAAAATTATTTTGTATAAATACGGATAACCCTGTAGTACTTGTAATTTAATATGTCACACAATTCTATA
Organism: Cinchona pubescens; assembly: GCA_025175665.1. Classification (NCBI taxonomy): domain Eukaryota; kingdom Viridiplantae; phylum Streptophyta; class Magnoliopsida; order Gentianales; family Rubiaceae; genus Cinchona; species Cinchona pubescens. Next base: position 6,141,425 of record JANKKI010000051.1, on the reverse strand, counting down.
TGAAACTCTCATAATACTTCTCTTTAATTTCAATCGTTACTATTGTAATAATTGTTTAATATAAGAAAAATATACCATTTTTCACAAATTTCTTCATATTTTTTACAATTTATGGTAATTATTGTTCATTGCCAATGTCATTGAATTTTTGTATAATAACTAATATGACTTTTACATGTAAAAAGTATTTTTATCAAAATTTTGCATATTTGTTTTACATGGAATTGAATATTTAATAAGTTGTGTATTTTTTTTGTTGGGGTTTTAGTTTTTATGGGGTTTTCTAGGGAAAAAAGATACAAAATTAAGAAGAAACATGTTATAATAGGTTACCAAGCATGTCATGGAAATATTATGGTGTAGTAATTCTTATCCCTACTAACTGACGTGGCAACCTATTATTGAATACTTTTGAGGGAATAGTTCCCTCTAAAAGACTAAAGCGATTATAGAATTTTCCTAGAAGTTAATTGTCTGAATTCCTCTTTTTGATGTCCTCATCACCCTCCGTTTTGATTTTTTCTGTTTTACTTAAAAAAAGAAAAAAGAAAAAGTTTATGTGACATTTATTTGATAGGCTGCATTTGAATTGATGGATTTAAAAAAGATTTAAATTTATCCATATATTAGAGAGATTTCAACAGTTAAAATGAATAAATTTCAAATCTAACCAAATTAAAAATGATTTGAAATCCTTTTATTCACACATTTTATTTTTTGATAAATTTAAAATTCAATAATTTTACCTCTAAAAATTACTCTAACAAATTGATGAATTTTAATATTATTCATAAAACTTTTAAACCTAAAAGTGTTTCTTAAAATTTGATTAATTTTGCACTCATTTTTAACGTAAACACTTGCTGGGAAGCCCAAAAGTCGCATAGACGGCGTAGAATTTGTTCTGCCGTTGGAAGGTATCACAAATGTCTAAATTAGCTAACATTTTTACAACTCATGAGAAGAAGCACTAGAAGAAATATACATATAAACTAATGTAGGAATGTTATGGCATTAAATAGGGAATTAAGAACTAGCTTGAAATCGTTCTAATCATCTGTCGTCTTTCATTTGCCAACTAATTCACATTCAGTAGGTGAACTATCACTCCGACTTGGATGAAAAACTCCACCTAATTATTAAAATCTATCACTCGCATGTCTTTTTCTTCTTGTAAGGTACAAGCACGAACAAAAACATCAAGGTACCGTAAATATATCTCCTAGAATTTAAATAAGACCAGATGTAAATTTTATGTTTCCCAATCAACATGATTAATGTGATAAAACAATCCATTCAAGAAAATATTACCATAAATCCGATTTTAGATCCCACCTGTAGATCTCGCGATCAATATTAAATTTTATAAAATCTTATTTAAATCAACTGATATCATAGATTTCATAATATTTAATTTACATCACAGAGTTAACAAGTGAGATCGTAGATCAAGTCCATCTAAATATTTCTCATCCATTCAACCCCTGATCTGACCTCTCACCCCAAGATTCGACTACTCGTATACCCAATTTAACCACCCCGATTCCCGATAACTCCTATCCAGCCCTATTTTAATTCTTGTGCCATACAGAAAATTATTTTCTCTATTAACAAATTTTCTTAATTAATTTATTTTGACATCGGCAGTACAAAGGGAGAGGGGATGTGTGGTAGTTGTGGTGGTGGTGAAGGTGGTCACTGTGACTATGATGGTGATAGAAGGGGGATGACAGCTTCTAGTGGCTAGCGGTGTTGGGGAAATATTTTTGTTATATCTATTAGGATTTCCCTATGGCATTTTGAACAATCCTCTAATAAAAGTCATATGATTGACTTACAGAGCATTATATAGACAAAATAGATGGAGTGATTCAATTGATGTATTTTTAGAAGTTGAATAAATATTTAAACTAGTAAAATAATTGAATTATCAAATCTACAATTATTATATTATTAAATGCTCATTTAGGCCGTTTGTTAAAAATAGTAACCTAAAGAAAAAGTTCTATTCTACACCTTGTTTTATGAGAGGCTCGGGAACAAGAGAAAATTAAATTTTATTGACAATTCGCAACTGTTGTTTTAAATACTAATACAAGAGAAAAAGGTGACCATTAATAATTTCCTCAAGATTTTTATTTTATCTTTCTTTCCTGCCAAAATGTTGAATATCTAAACAAAGCTTTAGAAGATGAAAAATATTTAGGTAGATTAGATTTTTAGTCTCACTTGTAGATCTTGTGATCAAAATAAAGTTTAAAAAATTTACTTACAACTTATATCATAAATTTTTTAAAACTATGTATAAATTTAATTTACATTACAAAATTTATAAATAAGATCAAATACTGAATCTACGTAAGTATTTCCTCAAAAAATTAGTAAGGTTTTAATGTAGAGTAATTTACACGGCATGTTGTTATCAAAGGTAGCACGACATGAGAAGGTTCCGTCGGCTATTTATAACTTTATTTATTTTTTTTTTTTTTTTTGGTGCGTTATTGTCCCAATGCCCGCGTGCCGGTTTTTGTTTAGTAGTTTTACACACAATTGTCAACCGTGTCATATTCTAGATAATCGTACCGTATTATAATTATATTTAGATCAAAAAATCTTAATTTTAGACTTACCCAAGATGTATTTATTCATTTAATTCATTTAGATTTCACTAATCTTTTTAAAAATTTATATAATTATAAAACTAGTGCAATAATAATAAAAAAATATTTATTGATGCTTTTTTTTACTCTTTTTAACTTTTAAAGTGATAATTAGTGTGTTAGTAACGGATAAAGCATATACTATTTAGCATGTGTGTAGTATTTATTTGCTAGTTAGCTAGCCAAATTTTCCTTCATAGAAGAGTCAAAATATAACTATTCAATCCGTTCAGTAATATTTGTACGTAGTGTGGATAATGGACTATTACACACAAGTGTAATATTCATAACGATACTTAATCATTTTCCTATTCATGTGAAATAATCAATGACCAACTTGTTTACTACTATTTTATGCCTAGTCTAACCAATGCGATATTAATAGTTTCTGTATTCAAAATAAGAAAAGGAATGAATTCATCATATACAAGACCGAAATACTATCATACTAACACTTCAAGTTTGAATTACAAAAAATGAGAAAATTATAGCACAATATATAATAAAAACTTTTAGTCAATAAATTTTCGGGTTACCCAGGAAACCCGCAGTCATTCTTACCTGATCCATTTATTTGCGTGTCATAAATAAGTTGATCCATTTACAATTCGAACTTGTTAAGGCCCAACTAAAACCTACTAATTTCGTATTGTGTTTGTATCATGTTAGAAATTGACACTCCTAGTTTTACTTGTCATTTGGATTGCTGTACAAAGATTGTGAAAATTATTAAATTATATCAATTTTATAAAAAATAGTTAAAATGATTAGATTATCCTTTAATATTAAATTTATGAATTAAATATTCATCTCTTTCCATTAATATGACACCAATAGTAAAGTTGAAAAAAGAACATTTAATAGTAGGACTAGCTATTTCTTATACGACATAATGACACGATATGAAATTAATAGGTTACTATATGACCCGAATTTTATCGAGCCTTTATTATGCCAACTCATTTACGACTCAGAGAGTAAATGTATTGGGTCAGGTTAATTCATTAATTGACACGATAACTGGTTTAATTATTAAATCAAAAAAATTTGTTAAAATATTATCTCAATTATAATTTAAGCATATTTTAAAGTTGTGAATAATAATTTTAATATAATATTATTAAATCAAAATATATAATTACTTTAGATACTATCTAAGAACTTTTAAAAAAAATTTATTATGTTCCAAGTTGTTACGAGAATAATGTTAGAATTAATAATTATTTAAGTTTTAAAAAATTAAAATTTGAAACTTTAATTTAAATGGATCGTTAGTCATTTAACTTGTCAAATAAACTTGGTACATCTCTGATAGAAGTAAACAAGTTAAACGGGTCAGACACAAATACAATACGATAAAAAATGTGTTTTCACATGACACGATATAATAAAAAACGGATTTTACTTGATACAACATAATAATGATACGATACAACTTATTGTTATCCTTGTTTCATACTTTTTTAAATTTCTAATATGATAGATAATTTTTTAAAAAAAAATTATATGAAACAGTAGAAAATAGAACGAAAGGAATAGTATTTAATACCCCTTTACTTTGTAGAAATAACTTTAATTATATCATATGTGATCAAATGACGATGTTTGATACCAGAGCAATTTTACATACTTATTCGAGTCGCTGACTAAAGTCTGAAAACATTAAAGTACCTAACTAATCAACAACATTTATTTAAGGATATTCCACCTTTCAATGCAACACTTTCCACTTTGCATTATCTTTTGTTTCTTTATTTAATTAAAAAAAATTCGTACTGTATTTCAGTATTTCAGTATTTCTAACTCGAACGCATAATCAATAAGTTTTATCAATTAAATTATACTTCTTTGGCATTTGTTTGTTTCTTAATAGTGAGAGTTAATACACAATAAAGATTCACATTAGTGGGAAAATACGAAAAATACTTACATTAACGAGGCAAAATTTATTGTGATTATTAAACAACTATTTGATATCCTAATAGTTATTTAAAAAGTAATGAAAGACTCCTGTTGGGACAAAACATAGCCCCTTTTATTTTTAGTAAAGTAGGGCCCCTTTTATTTTTAGTAAAGTAGGGCTCCATACAAACATGGTTTCCTCCTATTGGTTATTAAGAAATTACTAAAATATCACTAGTTGTACAATAACTACCATAAACTTTCTCCCTTATTTACTTTCTAGATAGCCTATTTCCTTTTAAAATTTTAAAAATTGCAGAAGTCATTCTTTATATATGGATTATGTGAGCAAATAATGATCACAAGATATTTAATAAGACATACTCCTTGATCTATCTAAAAATTTAATAAAGGAAAATCATTTATAAAGTTATAAATTCATCACCATTTACTAAAATCACTCCACATGTCAAGATTTTATAAAATCATGATTCCCTGAATTTAGATTTTTGGCCAGATTTTTTTTCTTCTTTTTCGAATCTGGTGACATATCAATGAATTTTATTTATCATTTTTATTTGTCATTTTGTACAGATGCACTCTTTAATAAACATGCACTTGATTTGCATCATAAATTGTTCTGGAATAGAATGTTTTTAAGCAATTCAGTATACAAATTTGAAAATATTGAAACATGATGACTAAAATGGAATCATAAATTGTTCTGGAATAGAATGTTTTTAAGCAATTCAGTAGACCAAATTTGAAAATATTGAAACAAAAAGTGATGACTAAAATGGAATCATAAATTGTTCTGGAATAGAATGTTTTTAAGCAATTCAGTAGACCAAATTTGAAAATATTGAAACATGATGACTAAAATGGAATTAGGGTATGTAAAAATAACCACCCTCTTCCCCACCCAAAAAAAAAATAATAATAAATAGTGGAACCAATCAAGTACCTATTATATCATTAATCTTTGCTTACACATGTATTTTTCTCATTAGATTTGTGTAAGTACAATTTTTTTTAATAATCAAATTTCATTAACTGAAAAAGTAACTATTACAATTAATTAAAATGTAGTCTGATAAACAAATATACAAAATTTACATTTTACAAATAGATGTAAAAAAATGCCTCAATAAATTTTGAAATCTAAATTTACACAAATATAAAAATTTAGATATGACTTCAAAGAGTTGAATAAATCTCATACCAAATCTAACCAATTTCGAATATGGCACTAAACTCGGTTGTAAAGTACAAAAATAAATCTGGTGCATTCTGGTCTTTGATTGAATCTTCCATTCTCATCAACCGCAAAAAAAAAAAAAAAAAAAACTCCCACTTATTGAAGATGAGAGAAAAAAACTCTAACGTATTCAAAAAAAGACTAAAACTCCTACTTATTTAAGGGAGATAAAATTCCAATAAGCAGATCTCATGGAAAAAGGGGGAAAAAAGTGCTGCTGATAATGGTTTATATTGAAAAATCAATGAAATCACCATCTATTATAGTAAATAATATTGGAAAAAATTTTAAAGAGAATGAAGAGAAAAAAAGGTAGATTGTGAAAAACCTAAAATTCTGTCTGTTTTAAGAATTGTCTGGGAGTATGTAGGTACATAGACTTCTTTTAAATAACACTATCATTTATATCTTGTAGCAGAATGTATCACTAATTAAAGAGAAAAACTGCTTGTAATAGAACGAACACAAGCAGCAGCAATAGGTGCGAGAAGGAGAAGAGCAACAACACGGGGATGGCATCAATTAGAGAATATTAGGTTGCATTAAAAATAGATTGATAGATTTGAAAAAAGATTTAAAATTTACTTATTTTTTAGAAAGATTTGAGAGGATAAAATGGACGAATTTCAAATTCAACTAAATTAAAAAGTGTGAAATAAAAGATTTCAATAACTTTCTAATTTACGTGCATTTAAAATTCATCTATTTTGACTTTATAAATCATTCTAATAAATAAGTAAATTTTAAATTCTTTCTTAAATTTATCGATCCAAACACAATATTAATGTTCATCGTAGTTATTAATATAGGTAGCATAATTACTTAATTAGTCACCGTAAATGTGAGAAGGTTTATGATAGTCATTGACTAACTAGAGAAAGTTTATAATGGTAATTGAGTAATTAGAAATATTTTAGTAGTTAGAGGAAATCATATTTACTGCAAATTGAGAAGCCATATTTTGTTCAAAAGGACCAAAAGGTACATGTATCTTGATCCACCTAAAAATTTATCCAATTTTTTAGAAAAGTAAATCACCCATATTAAATGCTATATTACTTATTAATTATTAAATAACTATTAAAATATCTAATATTTACTAAATATCCACTATAAATATTGTCGATGAGGATCAAAACGTCATGGAAAAAAGACTCAATCAATTACAAATAAATTAATCAACTGAAATCTTTTTGAATCAAACTAAATATGCTACTCAAATAGACGTCACAACCACAATATAACTGGGGCAGAAAGAAACAATAATATTCTTGGCCCCCTTCCAATGTTCAAGGTCACATGGAGACACAAAAGTAATATCAAAGCCAAGTGTAGCACCTTTGTTAATGTTTGGATTAATTCAATAACTTTTAATCGAAAATATCAAATTTAAAATATTTAATTTAAATTATTAGTAATTCATGATTGTAGGTATTATGTACAATATAAATTTTTTATTCTTATCCGATGTGGGATAACAAATCATTACATTAACTCCTCTTTAAGGTTTTGCGTTTTTGCAAAGCTCATAACAGACAATAATCAGTTATCAAGATCTTCTAAAGATGGTTCGTATGGACTCTAAAGGGAGTTGGTACAGATTCTAGAGGTAGTTCCCATATTTAAGTCGACGTAGCACTTAGCTCCTACATTCCCTTACATAACCACAATACTACTAGTCTAGTCTCATCCTGTACAGAGACACACAAAATTAACTCTAATGCAAGTATAACATCTTTGGATTAATCTAATAATTTTTTTAACAAAAATAAAGGGTATAAAATAATTAATCAAAGTTATTAACAGTATGACTCAAAATATTATATTCAATACAATTTTTTCTTTCCATCTAACGTGGGAGAACGAATTATCACACTAAATCTCTATTTTTTAAAATACAATTTCGTAATCAACATCTCAATTCTCAAGACATTTTTTATAAAAGCCATAAGTCCAACTCATTACTTCCAAAACCGAAATTAGTATCAAGCATGTGGACTATGGAGACATTTATATTCCTACATATTCATGAATGAACTTCAAAAAAAAAAAAAAAAAAAAAAAAATCATTGGTTCTCGTAACCTTTTTAATTATGAGTGAACTCTTGGTTCTGGTCATTTGACAACGAAATGAAGGCATCTGCAAGATTTCTATTGGTTTTAGGAAGTTTTCTACCCAAATAGGACGGTCAGCCTTCTTATTAATTGTTGACCCTCCAGTCCATTTTATGTGTAAGTTCGTTGATTCTTCTAACCTTTTTAATTATGAATGAACTTGATGGTTCTGGTCATTTGACAACGAAATGAAAGGCATTGCAAAATTTCTATTGGTTTTAGGGAGTTTTCTACCCAAATAGAACGTTAAACCTTCTTATTAGTTGTACTCCCTAGATTCCATTTTATCTGGAGTTAAAAGCAAAATGCCCTCTCCAACTATTACTTTAATTGTAAAATACCTCCTAAATAATTTTAATAGGTATTTTGCACCTTTGACATGTGGTCAATTATTTAAAATATCATTTTTGCTAGAAATTGATCATTGTACCCCCAATACATTAGTCAAGTGAAATGTCATTACTTTCTTTTTTCCTTTATTTATTTTTTCTCTCTTGTTTTTCATTTTATTTTTTCTAATCCTTTTTCTCATTGTTAAAAAATTATATTACTTCTTATATTTATTAATTATAACATCTAATTTTACATGCATCTTCTGATTTAATTTTTAAACAGAAATATATTATAATAAACCAACTACAAAATAATTTTACTACTAAATGACTAAGAAGGGTCTATACAATCTATACTACTAAATAATTTTACAACTTTAATTTTGGTCATGCATCAGTTCTAATTTTTATGTGTCTAGATAATTTAATTTATAAAATAAATATACTTTATATTACAAGTAATATTTTTTTATTTCAATGTACAGTTTGTGTATTTATTAATGACATACTATTACAAGCAAACCAACTACAAAAAAAAAATAAAGTATCGAGAAAAAAAAACTTTTTAAAAATATTACTCTTAACATAAACATATATTATAAAAATGAGAATTCATGTAAAATCTTTTACTTTTGGCATAACATCACATAATAAAGCATAATAAAATATTATAACTTGTTAATATAAAGTACAATAAATTTAGCCAAAATATGTCGAATGACTCTACATGCACAATTTTTATTTGTATTCTTAGACATAAATTCTTTAAATTTACTTTAAATCTTCTTTAGTAGTCTAATTATTAATAACGCGGTATGGAGACTATAGATGTGTATAAGTATTATAATAAAATATACTTTATTTTATTATAATATATTTTAATTTAAAAATTAAATCATAAGATGCATGTAAAATTAGATGTTATAATTAATAAAATATTAGAAGTAATATAATTTTTTAACAATGAGAAAAAGGATTAGAAAAAATAAAATGAAAAATAAGAGAGAAAATAAATAAAGGAAAAAAGAAAATGACATTCACTTAACTAATGTATTGGGGGTATAATGGTCAATTTTTAGCAAAAATGATATTTTAAATAGTTAACCACATGTCAAGGGTGCAAAATGCCTATTAAAATTGTTTAGGGGGTATTCCAAAATTGCAACTAAGGTAATAGTTGGAGGGGGCATTTTGCTTTTAACCCTTTTATCTGTCGCATCAGACAATTTACTTTATTTTAAATTATCTATCACATCAAAAAAAATTTAAAAATATTAAATTATTATAAAATTATGTCAAGATTATTAAATTTGACTGCAAAACTAACTAAAATAAGAAATTTATAATTGTAGACGAGAAAAGTAGATAGAAAAATAATAGAAAATTTTTCAATACTCTATATTATTAACTTTCATAAGACTTACAAATGAGGTATCAAAAGCCCCCATTTCTTGGGTTACAAGATAGGAGATTCATAGATAAATACTTAATATGATACATGAATCATAGGAATTAATAAACTTTCACATTAAGCAAGTGGATGAATATCACATTAACCGATGCATTTGGGAAGACGAATGGACATTCATTTTTATAAAATTCATAACATAAATGATCTTTCTCAACTTTATTAATGATGCCATATTAATAAGGAAGTAGATTCTAAATATATATAATTGAAAATTTTAATATAAAAAGCCAAAAAGATAATTCAATTACTTTAAACTATCTTTTACAAATTAATGCAATTATAAATTATTTGCAATAGTTTTTAAATTGCATTCATGTCACACTCACTAAGTCACTATTAACTCACTAAAACTATATGCATAGATTGAGTTTTAGCACATATTCCAAGTGAAATATGTTTGTCCACTTATAAATTTCGTGGTATAAATTTAATCTTATAAAATAAATGACATTAATTGATGTAAGTAAAATTTTATAAAATTTTATCTTGATTAGGAAGTTTATGAGTGGGGTTTAAAAGTTGGTCCACCTAAATATTTTCTATGTTCTAAACTACTTCATTTCATTAGTTGTAAACTTTGAGTTTATAATTGACCTAGAAATACATAGGTAGTTTCGGTCATTGATATTACTTGTAAACCTTATAGTATGAATTAAATTTTATAAAATAAATGATATCAATTGAAGTACACATTCCATTGAGAAATCTAATCCTATCACAAGTTTTACAAGTAGATTTTAAAACTAAGTCTACCTAAGTATTTTACACATATTCATCTACGCAATTTCGTTTGATAGAATAGAATAATTGTGGGTGAAGTAACGCCATTTAAACCTAGAAAAAAAATTTGTTACTCACTCCACAATATAGAGTGAGATTACAAGCTGTTGAATGATTGAAAATAATGGGATTCTCTTACTTTTTAGTCATTTCAATGGCTGTCATATTCAGTTACATTGCGGAATGAGTAGCCAAAAGTTGCTCGCCTATTGATGATTGTTAGACCAATCCAACGGTCAAATTATAAACCAATCTCCTTAGCTTTGGCCCAGATAAGGCAACAAAAATTGTACTGATTTTTTCTTTTTATTTATTTATTTATTTTTATTTTTTTCTATAAACAGCAAGAGTATCTGTTGCAAAATTCACCAAAAGGTACTTTTGGTTTTAATAAAACTAATTGATAAGGGACTTCTATACAATATTAGCTATTTAAAGCTTTAAAGAAAAGTCACATGAAAAAAAAGCTTTAAAAGAAAAGAAAAGAGACATGCACTATTAAAATTTTATGGACACAATATAATTGAACAGAGAATTCGTGTGTTCTTTTGGACTGTGGAGTAAGACTTGTAAGTCTATCATAATTCAAGTTTGTCTTTCCCTCAATCAAAAAAAACAAAGGAGGAAGAAGAAGAGTTTGTATAATATAAACAATATTGACAGTTACTCGTATGTTAATGTAAGTGAAATTCCAACACCATTTAAAACCATTGTCTATATTATATATTAAAATTTAAAATGTTTTCTGTAGTAACCAATCATGATGTTTTACTTCTAATATTTAGATATTTTTAAAGAATGAGGCTGCTATGGTAAATAAATATTTAAAAAATTAAACGCAATAGAAACAAAAAATATAAATAATCTAAAACCCTTTATTCATGGATAGTTATATGAAATAGTATTATTAAGATATGACTTACCTCAAATTAATTGAATTTTGCAGTAAATTGATGAAGTCCCTGGACGAAGAAGAAGAATGCCAAATATATGATGTTTCTATGTCCATACCAGCACTTGATCAACCAACTCTTCATTTTAAATAGTTGTTAATACCCCGTATTAACAAAGATCTCAAATAAATAACCTAACAAGTGAAAGAATTCACTTTTTGGCAAAAAATTCTAATCCTAGAAGTACTAGGAAAGGAAAGAGACAAGGACAGCTAAGGGAACAAGGGAGAACGAATTTCTTTCCCAATTTTTGGATTAAAACTGCTGCTCTTTTGACTTAGGAGTTTAAGTGAGTATTTATAAATTATTTAAAAGAAATTACGGTTTAGTTGAATTCGGTTTGATACAGTTGACCCGAAATCCTTAATTTTTCTCTCGGAGTTAATTCCATACCTTTGGCTTATTAATAAATAATCATGGATTTTTTAAAATTAATTGGACCAACTTATACATGTTATTTATTCCCCATGTAATCATATTGTGTTGAGTCCAAATCTCTACTCGCTTTAAATATAATAATTAAATATGCAAGTTTAAAAATTTGTGTACAAAATATTTTTGCATATATTATTAAATTTCAAATTATTTAAATCCAGCCTCATATTGTCCCATCTTTAAAAATTAGACTAAATTCCTTTAAAGGTTAATTATGCATCACCATATAAAATGATACACACTGAACAACTCTTGCACATCCGTCTGCTAGTTTGAAGTTAATTAATCATCATGCCTTGTGTGTGCAACCAACTAGGTTCATGATATTAATAACATCGGGGTGATTATCAAATAAATTTATAATGACTAACTACGTCATAGGTTTTGTCCATTATCTCATTATCGATATCGAAACCCCACAAAAGTTTTTTTTGGGAGATATTAACTGTAACTCCTAAATTGCTCCCGAAATTCATGAGTGACATCTAGTATCATCCATTGATATCAATAGAATATGAATGAGAAGAATTCACCATAAACCTTTATATCAATGATTACCATCCTTTTATTTTGGTATTCAATTTAGATCATAGCTATGGCCATGGTTTCCTTGTCAAGTCGATCTACGATATTATATATGATTTGGGTGTATCTTAATATGTATACTTAATTCGAAAATTCTTTCCTTTATAAGCCAACTACATTGTCCGAGTATTTTATTGTTAAGATTCACCATTTTCATATCATTAACACCTTCTTTATTTTTGCTTAAGAATAATGAATTCTTACGTGATATGCACTCCATGTTGTTTGAACTATATGATACTAATTAGTGCTTTATTACACCATAAAACAGTATAATATTATACACCTTGAACATCATATATTCAAGCATGAGGTGTTCATAACATTATAAGTTAAAAGATCAATCCACACAATCATGATATTATTGAATCATTGACAAGTAAATGAAAATACCATGTGATCCATTATGAGTTATAGTCTAGTTCAACGTATTGTTTTAACAATAGTCTATCGTGTCAATTCTCACTGAACTTATGTAAAATGATATGAGACTCAATCATCCTCACTTGAGAATTACTCATGTCACATTGAGATAAAGTCACAGTGCTAGCTTTTAAGTGTAGCCGTGTCCAATTGAGTACATGTCACTAGAAACTATAAATATTTATGAATGATGTAATTAAAGATTTAAGTGTCTCATATTCACAACTCTTGTGAATTAATCTTTAATATCACCTAATGGACTCATTCAAAATAAGTCTATTGATAGAAATACGTGAATAAAATATAAATTTTGCCAATAATTAAATTATGAAATAAGTCTAAATATAAAAATATTCTATTACATTCATGACAATCCCATTATGTTTAGAGCACTATCCCAACAATTTTAAAATAATTGAAGTACTTTTTTATTGTTCAATCAATTAATGGATGTATTCTTTTAAAAATTAAAAAGGAAAGCTAATAAGGATATCTATCAAGCACACACAAAATATCATTTTTTTTGTCAAATAACTAAAAAAAGTACAGTAAATGTAATATGAATTTAATCTAAAAAGAACATTACTAATCTGTTTTTATTATTCATTCTATCTCAATTTTAATTCAACTCTTTGGCTTTTCCTTTTGGTAATCTAATATCATTTAAGAACCACATACTTAAAGTCCATGGTTGGAAGTGCAAATGGTAAGAAACTTTCTTTGCGACTCACAAGTAATGAGTTTGACTTGTTAAATGATAGGTAAAGATCTAATTTATATCCTCTTTGAAAAGAAAAAAAAAAGAACAATATGTTCAGACAATTTGTGTTAGGGATACAAAGTAGCTAGCTAGCAAACTTTCTAAACTGTAAATTGATTTGAGCAATGCACAACAAATAAATACAATAAGCTACTTAAGTACTACAATTAATCGTTTAACTAGCAAAATGAAAATAGGACAATAATCCTCTCCATTTAAGAGTAAATGAAGAAATCTCCATTAACTCTTAAAATAATAAATTTTTAAAACATATTTTTAAAAATAAAAACCTTTTCATGATTCAAATCATATTTTATATATTTGCCTTTCAAAAAGTTAGAAGAAAATCATAAAAGTTTTACCACGTAAGCAATTTAATTTTTATCAAAATTTGAAAGTGCCTGTATTGTTCAAATATGACACATAATTCAACAGTGAGATTTTTTTGAATGAATTGAACTCTAGATATTACGATCTATTCAATGAAATAAAATTAATGGTATATTTAGATATTTTTTAAATTATATTTATTTGGATAGAGGTAATGCACAAAGAAATGGAGAGAAATAATTGAAAAGGATCCAAATATTTTACATGCAATAATTTAAACGAAAAAACTAGTAGACTTACTTTTCTAGATCACAAGGTACAAGGTACAGTGGCCAATGATAATGCCACACCATAAATCTTATTGCAACAGCAAATTTGATGTCACAATCACCAAACTATCCCTGTATCCTCATTCTCTTCATTAATGACCAGGTTATTTAAATAATTTTGCCGCAAATTTGCTGTCACCACACTGGCAATAAAGTTTTTGCTGTGGCATTATCATTGGCCAGGCACAATGGGTAGGCTGGGTCCTAGTTCTTTTATGTCATTTAGTTTACAAGATCAAACGTAGTTAAGTCTTGGCTTACTTTACATAGGCGTAGATCTATTATTATATCCATTTCATTTTATTTGATATTTTAAATATATTTATTTTATGTCAAAATATTTATCGTTTCAGAAATTTAGTAAAGTATTAAATGATTATTTTTTGACTTTACCTTTAACATATTAATGGAGTGATAAATTTATTATTTATATAGAATCGTAAATGGAGAATGTTAAATATAAAAGTCCAATTAGTCACTTTACATCATAGTTATTGAATCGGGTCTGATTCGGTGATTCAATCGGTGAATTGATCTTGAAATTGGATTGGGAATCGGTGAATTGATCTTGAAATTGGATTGAGTTCCTCTTATGACTGGATAAGGAAAGAATTCATTGGGTTTTTTTTGCAATTTGGCGGTTCAATTATTGGTAAATCCGGGAATCTGGAATCCAGTGAATTTATTTTTTTGAGGAAAAAATAAATTGTAATTGTCAAGTTTTGAACTAAAAATCTTTTAAATAGTAATAAAAGACATTACCACTTAACCATGTAACCTTTTAGTTATTATGTGCCTATTTTTTTATTCATATATTCTCCAAACTCCACTCTATATATTAATTCATTTTTAACTCTTCATGTGAAAAGGGTATATAAATATTAAAAAGTTACATTTATACTTAAATTTTTTTAATAAAATATATTTTTATTAATATCATTTAATATAATATAGATATTATATATTAATAAAAAATATATTTAAGTGACCCACTAATTTAACCAGTAATTTATCGGTTGAATCAGTAACCCACCGATTAAACTAGTAACCCGTTGATCTACCTTTCTCACCGAATTCTTTTTCAAACCGACTTTAATAACTATACTTTACATTGTTTCTTTATAAAATTTAGGGAAAATCGCTGAAATAGTCCCTCAACTATTTGCACTTTAGCCAAAATAGTCCCTCAACTTTTTTTGTAGCCAGAATAGTCCTCCAACTTTATTTTTTAGCCAAGATAGTCCTTTCATCTGAAATTTATAAAAAAAAAAAAATTTATGGTGACTACACCATAAAAGGACTTTTTTGGCTAAAAAATAAAAGTTAAAGGACTATTCTGGCTAAAAAAAAATTTGAAGGACTATTCTGGTTAAAAAGAAAGTTGAGGGACTATTCTGGTTAAAGTACAAAAGTTGAGGGACTATTTTGGCGATTTTCTCTAAAATTTATATAATTTAATAGATTTCTTGATATAATCATCAGAAAGGACAGCAACGTTGGAGTAAGTAACCCCTTTTCAAGCAATGTTGTTTGAATTTACGAATCTACCCTTTTACTTCTAGATATGTATGAATGAGGTGTGTAGTGGCCACCAGCTTAAAGCAATCCAAAATGGTCCCCATCTTTTTTTCATTCTTGCAACAGTTGACAATGATCAATTCATCCTAGTCGCTAGCTTCTCAATCCTCAAAAGAACCTTTTCGTGATCTCATCTCCCCCACACCTCATAAATTAGCTCTTCCAAAAATCCACTGTTTCAGTTTTCCCCTTCATAAGCATTCTTAAAAAAGACACTATATTGAAAGTTTCACCCACAGAAAAGGGAAAAAAAAACAAAAATCAAGAAATGTGCTGCAACTATGGCTACGGCTTCTTGACCTCCAAAACTGATCCCTTTTTCACCTTGTTCCCCACAAGCCCCACTCCATGTCCTCAATCTCGATACGACCCACTTCCGAAAATCTTATTTCCAATCCAGCCCCCTCCTCTGCAGGCTCTAAAAAACCGGGTCGAGAATCGGGTCGGATTCAAGTACGGACCAGGTTCTACCATAGCCACGCTCCAGGATGCTGTATCAGTGGCGGAACCATGCAGCTTCTATGATCTTCTGGGCGTACCCGAAACGGGATCGCTGTTAGAGATCAAACAGGCGTATAAGCAGCTTGCTAGAAAGTACCACTCTAACCCGGATGTTTCACCTCCGGATCGGGTCGAGGAGTATACACAAAGGTTTATCCAGGTACAGGAGGCTTATGAGACCTTGTCGGATCCTAATCTAAGGGCTCGATACGATAGAGATATGGCTAAAGGCCTCCACTTGGCCTTCAGTACTCGCAGACGTTACCAGAATTCTGATGATGTTAGTTTTTTTCCTAACTTTTTTTTCATTGTTTTCAATAATTCAACTTTATTTCATAGTTTTTATCTGTTTTGCTTTGTTTTGTTTTCGGACTTTTTCTTGTGGGGACGGCGTGGATTGAGATTTGGTGTCAGCTTTTCAGCTTGGGTCAGTTTGTTTGGTGGGAAATGAAACAGTTTTGGTGGTCCTCTGTTTTTGCTTAACACCATCTACCATATAGTTTAACACGCAAAGGGTAGACAAGGTAATTCTGAGTGAAAGTAGAATACTGAGGATTATTATGAATAGTGGGAGAATTTTGCGACTTCTCTTAAATTAGAATTTTGATGCATTTCGCACATTAAACAAGATGAGGGAATACTACTACAACTAGTTTCAGAGGCAGACTCTGTGTATGCATATTCAGAAAAATTTGATGAAAAAAAATGTAGGCAGACTCTATGTGTATGCAATTAATGAACAAAGAAAAGACGATATTACACCAATGGAGTTGCTCAGAGTCATAATAGGGGGGACAAGTGTACGGCTGTCCTAGGTTAATGTTGTTGTAACGTGGATGGTAGAATTTTAACGCAAGCCTGTGGGTAAAGTGTATATGAATGGTAGAATTATAACACAAGCCTTTGGGTATAGTATGTGTGAGTGGGACCCAGAAAATTTTTTTTGTACTCGGGAAATACATTACAGTGCCAAAAATCTAGGCACTTGGAGAGTTTCTAAAAGGATTATCTGGAACACTTTGAGAGCTTTGTTTTAGAAAATATTCCAGTGTGGTATTTAGATATTGTGAAAGAGCTTTGTTTTAGAAAATATTCCAGTGTGGTATTTAGATATGGTGAAGGGGATATGTCTTATTTCTCCAATGGAAATGTTCCATCACAACTTTAGAGTATTGGAGGATAACTGCTTTCAACTTGCGTGGATTTTATTGTTAGTAGAATAAAAATTTGGTCTGATATGCAGGAATTTGTTATTGCCATTCTGTAATGATTATGCTGTTAAGCTTGAGTAGGATATTCAATACCCGAATTTGGTGCATATGAAGTTCAATAGTATGTTCTTAGAAAATGTTCCTGCAAAATTATAAAAAGATGGAGCAGGGGTAGGGTTGAGCATCCGTTACAGAAATTGAGGAAGGTCCAAGCAAAGAACAATTCGAAGGATGTTTACCTTTCTTTCTCATCTTGCAGGAGTTGTCTTGAAACATTTGTTTCACTGACTCCATATCGCATCTATTAGTACTAAAGTAATTTTGATTTATTAGAAGAAAAGCTATGGAAGATTTCATACTCATTTGACATAAACTGTTGACCTGTATTTGCCATGCATCTAATGGGGTTAAGATCCCAGTGATATATACCTTAGTGACACGCTATAGGCTATTTGCGGTTGCTTTGGTAAAGGTTTATGACGTTTCCATTTTCCTGTATGCATGTAAACACACTCTTTTTTTTTTTCTTTCTTCTTTTTTCTTTTTTCTTTTCTATCTGTTTTATGTTCCTGATTTTAATGCATCAGTGCCAGGTATATTAGTTCCTTTCTGAGTATTCACTGGTTTTATTTTGGTTAGTCCATGACTTTCACTTAATTTTAGAAGAACAAAGAAAAAAGACCAACATCAGGTGTTGATTTGTGTTGGAATACAAAACTTTGCTAGAAGATATAATTTTTAATTGTCTTATCATTCATGGCCTGTAATGATGTCTTATTTTGAAACTCAAGTTCGTATCTTATGATGTCTGCTCTGTTTGTCTAATTGTGTTTCATAAACTGAATCAGCACATGGAGGAAAAAAGCGAATGGAAGAGCTGCTGGCAGTGTCAAGTGTCAGAGTTGAAAAGAAGAAGCATGTACAAGGATGCTGGTAATATCTAGAGTTGTAGTCTTGGGGAGCTCGAATGCGCAGGCAAAGAAATGAGTCATCTTGACAATCCTGAATAGGTTTTCTTTTCTTTCTTTTTACTTTTTTTTTTTCAAGGTCATGTATAGTTTTGGTTGTCTGCGATTTGGTTGCACAGTAGAGAGGGTCCTGCCACCGTCCTAATTATGCAATAGTTAGCTAGGTATAAAACAGATAACATCAGGCTGTAATTATACAGCCATAACTAATATGGCTACTTGCAATATATAATTTGTACCTAGAATTGATGATATCAGGATTTCCTGGCATCACAACATTGCTCTTGCTTCAGCATGTGTTAGCATTTCTTGGATTTAGTTTTATTAGAGTCTACTGACAAATGGCTTTGAAAAATGGCTTGAGCTTGTTACTTTGAAGGATTTCTTAAGCTTGTTACTTTGAAAAATGGCTTTGAAAAATCTTGTTCAAAGAGATGTAGTATATCATTTCTATACTCGAGAAATTTGATTATTATGAAAACAATAGCCTTACTTGATATTAACCACATGAGAGCAGCAAATAATGCAGATGCACAAAAGATGACCGAGGCATGAAGGTTTCCAGGCGCCGGACTGAAGTAGATGTAGATTTTAAAATGAGAAATAACAGTAACCACATGTATTGTCCACACTCCCCCCACCCTCTAGCCCCGAAAAAAAAAAAAAAAAAAAAAATGGATACCTGGGTGTCAACTCATTACAACTAATTGTTTTGAAGTTCATTATAAGATCACAGCTGGTGTGGGCTGGATTATGACTAAAGCATTGCAAGCCAAATCATGGACTAATGTCAAACTTTTTAAGGCTTATGACAATCGGGATATATAGACTCTGGGATGTCATATTTTTTGTGGTAGGTTTCGTTCAAATTTTTTTAGCTTCTCTTTAGCTTTTTGTTCTGAATTTATTGCTTTGATTAGATATGTACTATAGCCATTGAGATCTTATTACGACATCAGGATTCTACGTTGTCCTTTCATTTGTTTTGGGAGCCAATTCATACAAGTTTAGGAGATTTCATGACATAAAGAATTAAGAAAAGGTCTAGGAATTTCCGAATTGCAAAAATACAAGAGTGGATGAACCCGATTCAAAGGTCAATTCACACTAGACATCATTTTCAGTGACTTGATATAGAACCTCCACTACATTTCAATAAAGATCATCTACTCTTTGATTAAATCTATCATGAATGGTTGCCTGAGAACGAACAAACAAATCAGTGTTATTCGCATTATTGTATGAATGTTATTACGTTATTACGTTCTGTGATAAATTATATTATCTTTACTTTTTAAATGAGTTATATCTTTCTTACGAGTACTTACAATTTTTTTTCGATTTTCTCCTTACCCTCTTACATTGACTACTCTCTAAATCTATTCGATTGATAGACGCATCTACTCGCTGTTTTAGTAAATGACCTAAACACTTTAAGCGTGTTTTTCTCATTTTCTTATCGATAGGTGCCTATTTTAATCTTATCCTGAATATGCTCATTGTGTATCTTATCACATCCTAATTTATCTACATATCTATTTTAACATTCATATTTCTACTCTCATCTTTTGCTCGTGTGGAAGGATGCAAAATATAGGTATCTACACTTTGCATGTTGTCAAGATAGAACCAAAACCTATGCATGCTTAACGATAGAATAAGTTTTAACTACTCATTTTATAATGCGAAATAGATATAACAGTCGTTGAGATGATTGAAATATAGGGAGGATTCATTATTTTTTAATCATTCAACGGTATAGAGTACTCAATAAAAAAATTTTCCTTAAAAATAAGGCTTCTAGAATGTAGAATTGGGACATACTGCCTATAAATGATGGAAAACATTCACTTGTTTTGGACACTGGTGCTGAAAGTTACTTCTGATGTTGGTTGGTTGGTTTATCTTCTCCCAACAGACCTTGTGTTCTTGCGACAAGAAAATAAGGTATATATCACATCCACGAAAGCTTCTTTAAAAAAAATAGTACTTTGACAACAAAAATAACATTTTGTATGGATGCATCATACATATAAACATAGAGGTTGGATTATATTCACAAGTTTATGAAATTCTCATTAAAGCTGAATGGTATACAGGAGCGGAGAGAATGGGGGACCGTGGGAAAATACGTATTATTTATAAGGTAAAAATTTGATTAAAATTAGCCTTCACTCTAATTTTGACCCTATCAAAATTTGAACTTTTAGAATTTTAATTTTAAATCTTTAACATGGTAAAACTTAATTGGGCCTATTCTACATATGTATAATTACAATCTCACTACATCACTATAATATTTTAAAACTATTCTAGACTCATACCCACCAATCACTACTTATTCTTTTTATCTCTAATTTTGACCAAATTCCGTTACGGGAAAGAAGAACAATTGACAAAAAAATTCTTTGGAGTTAAAAATAAAAATCACACCTTCAAGTAAGAAAAGAAGTCAACCAAATTTAACACAAAAACACAAATTTTTTCTATGACAATTAAGCAAGCATTATTAGTTTGATAGAAATTGCAAAATACTATTATTATTTCTTTTGTGATTAATATATAATTTCTTCATACTTAGTTAAATAACTAATTTACTATAAATTATAAAAAATAACCAATATGTTTGTTTTTCTTTCTTGTAATGGTTTTAATTATTTGTTGAATTTAGAAGTTATTGTTATTATTTTAAGTAAGAAAATATATTTTTCATTTAAATTTTTATTAGTTTGTTATTTATCACCTAATATAATTACTTATGTTTAACTAGTTACGAAGAGAAATCTGTGAATCAATATCAAAATATAGGAACAATTGTATAAAATTGATATATTGATATGTAAAAAATTTGTAAATATGAAAAGCTATTTGGTACACATTTTGATGTTTTGATTGGCTACTTATTATTTTTTATTTATTAAAATTACGTTGTTGATTCTCTTGTGATTAAAATATTTGTATATATTTCTAATTAATTAATAATAAAATATAAAAGTTACCGTATATATAAAACTTGCTTACATGCCACTCATATTACGTTCTGATTACGCCCCTGATGCATGTAATTTCTGAGATTGAAGGCAAAATGGGATGCCTCTTAAACCTCTTGTGTGTCGTTTATCACTGTGAGGTGGCTCAAAATATTTGTGTTATTTCAGATTTAGTCATGAAATCATCTATACCTTATTTTCTTTTTAGTCCAATGCCTTAGGGCTGCTGTTGAAGCCTTTGTATGTGATTTCCGAAGCAATATTTTGGGAAGCAAATTTTTCCGATAGTGTAAATGAACCAATTAGATTTTTGTGGAAGCAATGGTAAGCGGGTCATGTCTTTTCACCGATAATTCATGATAGATTAATAAACAGAGCGTGACATTTGAAACGTTGAGGTGTCTACCAATTTATTGTTGTGAATTTATTCTTTATTGTTAATATATTTAGATTCATTGTATGTATTTATATCTAGATTCATTGTATAGTTACATTATTAGTTAGTATCTAAATTTATTGTACAATCTAAATTCATTCTATACTTATAACCCTATAAATATAGGCTATTGTATCATTTATTTAAACACACAAATTTTTTTCAATATTTCTGTCATGATATCAGAGCCATATCTTGGTATTTGAATCTTTAGTTTTCCGATGGTTTTCTTCCAATATCCAATTGGTATTCCAACCGTTATTTCTTGTTTTTTCAAGTTATTTGATAAATTTCCATTCTTTCCCACGATGCCAAAAATTTTTTCTGAACAATTCTAAAAGTGCAAAAATAAATCACACATTTAGCCTTTGCCACCTCACTGCCACGTGTACACACATCATTATCCAGTTAGCAACATTCGTCCACGTCATCAATACACGTCAGCTGTCACATGTCATAAAGGGTCAATTATTTGCCACGTCATCAAATAGTTATCTGCCACATGGACCTCTCTGCCACGTCATCACTTGTGTTGGGTTCTTACTTTCTGGTTCAATCTTGGGTTGTCTAGTTTTGTTTTTCTAGCCCGCGTTCTTTTTCGTCCTGTTAAACGGTTTGATTTTATCTAGTTTTCTCTAGTTCTGGTTCGGTTCTCTATTGTTTTCAGCCTTTTGAATTCAATTGTGGGCTCTATTTTATCAAAATCTTTCTCCAAGGTACTGTTTCTTTATAATTTTTGTATCCTAGTACTCTGATTTTCTTCATTATTGTTTATAGCATGACTTCCTCTAGTTCTATAGTTGATCATATATCTTCTCACATTCCAATAACTCCAGATAATCTCTATCTGGTCATCAAACAGGTACTTTCTAAACTCCTTCCATCTTATAGTAATGCAAATTCTGTTATATCAAGTTTTAGTTGGTATCTTGATTCTACATGGTCCAATCACATGACATCAGATTCTATTATTTTTTTTTCCAAACAAACCTCACACACACCATATATTCAAACAACTGATAGATCTCTCATGTCTATTAACCACATGGGCACTGTATCTACATCTTCACTTTCTCTACCAGAATCCTTTTATATTCCAAAATTGACTTTAAATCTTGTTGTTCAACTAATCTATTGGACAATTAGTTACTTGGTATTGATATTTATTTCTCTATAACTGGTTGTTGTTTACAGGACCGTCAAACTGGACAGGTCCTCGGAACGGGTCATAAAGTTGGGCGTCTTTTCGAGTTAATTGACCTCAAACTTCCATCATCTTCTCATGTGCAATCTGCAACTTTTACATTTTATATTCCTTCTTTAAGTCTTTAGCACTCCCATCTTGGTCATGCATCTTTAAGTCGTGTTAAATCATTAGGTTTCAGTGATCAATTGTGATTTGTGCAAAATAATTCGGTTGATTGTATGTTTTGTCAACTTGCTAAAAATCATGCCCTTCCATTTTCTATCAGTGATTCTGTCTCAACTGCACCATTTGATTTAACACACTCAGATGTGTGGGGTCATTCTCCAACACCTACTATGGGTGGTTCTAAATATTTTGTTATCTTTGTAAATGATTTTACTCAGTTTACCTGGATTTTTCTCATGAAAAATAAATTTGAATTACCTCATATTAATTTATCGGGATTTTGCTACAATGGTAAAAACTCAGTTTTCATGTCCTATCAAAATTCTTCGCACTGATAATGCCATGGAATATACAAAAACATCTCTTCTTAATTTTCTTCGCCAAGAGGGCACCATTTTTCATCATTCATGTCCAGATACTTTCCAACAAAATAGTCGTGCTGAGTGTAAACACTGACACATTATTGACACAACTCATGCTCTCTTACTTTCTTCTTCTTGCCTAGAGCGTTTTTGAGGTGAAGCTGCCCTTACTTCTATCTACACTATCAATAGAATTTCCTCTTCTATTACAAACAACCAGTCTCCCTATAAATGTTTATATGGCTCCCCTCCAAACTATAAGAATCTAAGAATTTTTGGTTGTGCATATTTTATTCTTTTCCAACCCCATGAGTATACTAAATTAAAACATTGAGTTAGGTTATGTTGTTTTATTGGCTATGGTATTGAGCACAAAGGTTAACGTTGTTGGGATTCTCAATCTAAACGACTTATGATTATGAGTTTCCCGTCATATTATCTTCTGGGAAAACAAGATATTCTCTTCAATGTCCAAGTTTAATTTGTCATTGTCCTCCTTACCACCCCTGTTTACCTCTCCTACATTAGATCTTTTCCAAATACTGTCCTTGTAACAGATTTTTCTAACTTAGTTCATGAGGTATCCACCTCTGACGACCACCATATCACTCATCTAAGGATCAACGTCCAGTTGACAATCCACGCACTCCTCTTGAGTCATCCATTTTTTCTGAGTCCTCTATTGCATCACCTCTACCTTCTCGTCGGCCTACTAGTGTAAGGGAACACTGTAATCATCTTCGTGATTTTCATTATTTTTTCACTGTTCTTTCCTTACATAAGCCTACATCCTGCAAAGAAGCTTGTCTTAATCCTTTATAGCAACAAGCTATGTTTGATGAGTTGCAGGCCCTTGAAAAAAACTCATTCATGGGATTTGGTTGATCTTTTTCCAAATAAATCTCTTGTTGGCTGTAATTGTGTGTAGGTGTACAAAATTAAAACCCACTCAGATGATAGTGTGGATTGTTATAAAGCCCGCCTTGTTGCTAAGGGTTTACGCAAGAATATGGTATTGACTATGAGGAAATATTTGCCCCTGTTGCCCGGCTTACCTTTGTTAAAAGTTTACTTGCTGTTGCTGTTGTACGACACTAAGAATTGTTTCAAATGGATGTGAAGAATGCTTTTCTCAATGGAGATATTTCAAAAAAAATTTATATGCAGCCGCCGCCAGGATATACTAGCGATTTTAGAAAGATTTGTAAACTTCATAAGACTCTCTATGGTCTCAAAGAGACTCCAAGATACTGGTTCTCTAAATTCAGTCACACGATTGAACAATTTGGTTTCAAATCTGGTTATTATGATTCTACTCTATTTGTTCGCCGTTCTGATCAATGTATCATTCTTTTGCTTTTATATGTTGATGATATGATCATCAGAGGAGATGATCTAACTGGTATTACTGAACTCAAGCAGTATTTGAAACTCGTCATTTCGAGATGAAAGATCTTGGTTTTCTTAATTACTTCCTAGGTCTCGAAGTATCTTCTACATCTGATGGTTACTATCTTACACAGGCCAAGTATGATTATGATCTTCTTTCTCGTACTGGGTTAAGTGATAGTAAGATTGCATCTACCCCTATTGAGACCAATACTCATCTCACTCCTAGTGTTGGTTCACTTCTTCCTGATCCAATCCTTTATCGACAGTTGGTTGGTAGTTTGGTATATCTTACTGTTACTTATCTAGATATTGCTTATGTTGTTCATATCATCAGTCAGTTTATGGCTAGTCTCCAGAATTCTCACTTTGTAGCTGTTCTTCGTATTTTGCGTTATATCAAAGGTACTTTGTATCACGGTCTCTTCTTTTCTTCTCAGTCTTCTCTTGTACTAAATACTTATTCTGATGCTGATTGGGTAAGAGATCCTACTGATAAGCGTTCCAGCACAGGTTTATGTTTCTTTCTCGGTGACTCTCTTTTATCGTGGCGAGATTAATAAAAAGCAAACCGTTGTCTCTCGCTCTAGTACTGAGGGCGAATATCGTGCTCTTGCTCATACCACTCAAGAGCTTATTTGGCTCCATTGGTTGTAGTCTGATATGGGTATTTCACATGATTTGCCCACTATTCTCCATGTTGACGATTGAAATGCTATCCAAATTATTCACAATGATATTTTCCATGAGAGAACCAAGCACATTGAAACTGATTGTAATTTTGTTTGATATCACATCTTAAAAGGGACTATCAAACTTCTCTCAACTTCGTCTTCTAATCAAACTGTTGACATTTTTACTAAGACACATCTTCCTGAGCATTTCCTTCATTTAGTTTCCAAACTCAAGTTGGTCTGCGCCAAACCACCTTGAGTTTGAGGGGGATATTAATATATCTAGATTCATTGTATGTATTTATGTCTAGATTCATTGTATAGTTATATTATTTATTAGTGACTAAATTTATTTATAGTTACCTTATTAGTTAGTGTCTAACTTCTATTGTACATTCTAAATTCTGTACCTATAAGCCTATAAATATAATCTATTGTATCATTCATCTAAACACACAAATTTTCTCCAATATTTCTGCCACTTATATTAGGTTAATTAATTACAATTTATTCTCCTCAAATATCATATGTTTTAGATCTCATCCTTAATGGTGTCCCTCCTTTCTCTTCTCTTCTCTTTTTGGAAGTTTAAGAACTTCCTTCAAGACCACTTTCTTCGCTGCCTCTACTGTCTCCACAACAAATGGCAGAGCACTGAGTCCATCACTCGAGAATTCTATTCATACTCTTTCACAGCTCTTCCTTCTTCAACACCTGAAAACGAACCCATTAAGAACTCTTTAAAGCAATTATTAATCATTAATAATAAATCTTGTGTATGGAGAAGCAACTCATTTATAAAGTGCAACTCTTTACAATTTAAAAAAAAAAAAACGAACTATCAATATAGGAAGTGTAGTAAAACAAAATCACTTTTTCATACAAAAATTAATGCAAAAACATCACCCTCAATGTTTTTCCGACGTTGAAATATATAGTTACTCTCACGAACAAAAGATTTCAAGGCATAAGATAATGTTACAACAAAAAGTCATGTAAATCCATAACAGAGTTGCTAGGCCATCAAAAAATTAAAACATGAAAGTAAGAGCAAAACGATTAACAAATCTAATTAGTAATAGCTATTCTTAAACTTTCTGGTAGATAAAAGTCCTCTATAAATGAAAAATAATTATCAATAAATACAGGAAAAACAAACCGGTAAAAGCAAATACAACAAAATTCTTACTTTTAAGTTTTTTTTTTTTTCTTTAACGTGATCAAATCATAAACATAGTTAATCGATATATTATCCAATCTATATGTAAAACTTCAAATCAACAAGCCAACATACAAAAAAATCTAAAAAAATATAAATCAGATAGCAAAAGGCAAGATTTTTTACCACATAGATGCCAAGACAATAAGATTCTTTGGAATGTAACTATAACTTGAATGTCTATACGTATGAGAGTTGAAAAATAATGGCTCTAGATCATATGCAAAATCAACACAAAAAACTTTAGTTAGATTTATGAACAGCAAAAAGATGAGATGAAAGCAAAGTGAAATTTGATTATACACAAAATAATGTAATTATGAAAATAATAAAGAAAATGAATGAAACAGGATAGGGCAAGAAAGGGAAAATAGAAGTAGATACCACGTTGGTTTCTTTTCGGTTGTTTTAGAAGCAGAAAATAAATTTCTGAAGGGTTGGTGGGTTAGATATTAACAAAATATACCATTGAACGGGAAAGAGGAAATTCAGCAAAAAAATCTTAAAAGTTGAAACAGTACATGGATAGGACTCTTTTAAACCTCGAACCTACCGCTATTTTTATTATGATTTTCTTTTTAAAAAATCATGTAATTACTACTTCCTCCGTTCTATTTTATTTGACATGGTGATTCCGATATACAGTTTGAGAGAAATTGATATTTGACAACTAATAACACACTTTTTCATATATTATTATCCCCATATTCAAATTCAAAATTTGTTAGTTGATGTTAGAGTTTCAAAATTTGAAATGGTTTGTGAGAGTAATTAACGCTCTAACATGACTTTAATGTCATTTTTAGGGATTTGTATAAAGGGTAAAATATGTAAATTAATCTTTGTTTAATTACCTTTTTAAGAAGTGATAAATAATTTGAAACAAATAAAAATAAAAAGTGACTAATAAAATAGGACGGAAGGTGTATTAATTATGAAATCCACAGTCAAGGATGTAATGGATTATAAATAAGTGACATCCAATGGATAAGAATGTCACGGCGTAATCGTCATTAATCCTAATTAAATATTGTCCATCCATTCAGCCCTTAATACTGCTTTTTGACAATAATGCCCTTCTACATCAATGCAGTATTTCGACCATTTGTTAACATAAAGGTCCCAATTGGCATTAGACTATCTATAAGCCATTTCCCAACCAGTCTCCAGGGCTTCTAATAAGGACCTCAATTAAATCTGAGACTATGAAGCCCCTAAATAGTAAGTAACTATTCCAAACCTTAGTTTTACTTTGAAGGACCCAATAGTCGAACTCATTTCAAACATTCAAAGGCATACTTCAGCCAAATTCTATGCAAACTTCAGAAGATCATCCACTCCTCAGCAATTTGGCAGGACACGTGGCCACCAATTGGAGGAAGCTATAGTTGGAGAAGGCTTTTTTTTTTTTTTTTTTTAAATCTAATTGGTAGATACATAAATAATTATGGAGTATCCAGCACCACAAACATACACCAGTAGAAAGGGAAGTCAAACTAATTAGGATTCACAAGCAGAAGTAATTCAATGATTTGAGAATACAATTTAATACAAATATGAAACAATACAAAATATGAGTTACATAATTTAACAAGATTCGAGATTATAATTTAATAAAAATATGAAACAATACGAAATATGAATGGCATAATTTAACAAGATTCAGTTTAATAATTAAGTTTGCATCTATGAAAAGAAATATGTATCTTTATTATGAAAGAAAACAAATACAAGAATATAGCTTATACCCCAAGCCTAAACCTCTTGTATTCTCTCTCTCACTACCATGAACCCGCTTACTCTTTGTGTGATTTTTCTTGCTCTTGTGTCCTTTTGAAGAATGTCGATACTTATTTATAGGGACATTACTTGTTTACCATTTCAAGTAATAATAGGAAATAACTTGTATTACTGATACATTTAAGAAAAATCACTTAGTTATGAATTTTAAAAAAAAAAAACTTAAATCCTAATACTAATTAGGCAACTTTCCGCAAGTATACGGTTGTCAACTAGTAGTATAGGGAAGCAGGGGTCGAACACATATGGATTTGTTGGTGATTACCAACTCTTTGGTTGGATTGTTAGTTGAAGTAGTCAATTAAGGAAGAGTTATTCATTGGAAGACAATATATTAGATTCAAATGCCCTAATTCAAGAAGATGAAGATGGAATGAAGAATGTGAATAACTTGGAGAATGGTGCTTTATATGGCAAAAAAAGGAAGAGGATAATAAAGAAAAGGGAAAGGGAGGTCTCCGACCAACGAACCTCCCAAGTTGGAGTTTAAAGATTGATTATGGTGCTTAAAATGTATAAAGATGTCATTGCTTAGTCTATTGATGATATTAAGGGAATTAGCCCTTCCATTTGGATGCATAAAATTTTGTTGAATGAAGGGAACAAATTAGTAAGGCAATATCAAAGAAGATTGAACCCTATCGTAAAAGAGGTTGTAAGGAAAGAGGTTGCAAGGAAGGAAGTTATCAAACTTTTGAAAACCGGTATTATTTACCCTATTAGTGATTGCGAGTGGGTTAGTCCCACTGAAATCGTTCGAAAGAAGGGTAGTATTACCGTAATAATAAGTGAAACCAATGAACTCCTCCTCTCTAGGTTTGTCACGGGTTGGTGTATGTGCATTGATTTTCGTAAATTGAATGAGGCCAACCGTAAGGATCATTTTCCTTTACCTTTTATTGATCAAATGCTTGAAATCCAGAAGTTGGCTGGTTTTCCATATTATTGTTTCCTTAATGGTTATCCGGTTATCTTCAAATTGTCATTTGTCTGGAAGAACAAAATAAAATAACTTTTACATGCCCATTTGGTACTTTTGCATATAGTAGAACGTTCTTTGGGCTTTGCAATGGTCCTAACACATTTTAATGTTGTATATTTGCTATTTTTCATGATATGGTTAAAAAGTGTATAGAGATCTTCATGGATGATTTTAGTGTCTTTGGTGTCTCTTTTGATGATGTCTTGTAAATTTGTCCAATGTGTCGAAAAGGTGTGTTGAAACTAATTTGGTGCTCAATTGGGAAAAATGTCATTTTATGATGAAGAAGGAGTTGTTTTAGGTCACAAGGTGTCATCAAGAGGAATAGAAGTTGATAGGGCAAAAGTTGAGGTGATTGAAAAGTTACCTCCTCCCATTAATGTTATGGGGGTGAGAAGTTTCTTAGGTCATGCGGTTTTTTAATTAAAGATTCATTAGAATTAAATTTCACATATAGCTAGACCTTTGTGCTCCTTACTTGAAAAAGCTTGTCCTTTATACTTTGATGATTCTTATTTGAAAGCATTTAATGAGTTGAAACATGCTCTTGTAATTGCACCTATCATTGTAGCAACCAATTGGTCTCTCCCATTTGAGTTTATGTGTGATGCTACCGACTATGAAGTTGGTGTCATTTTGTGTCAAAAGGTGAATAAAATGTTGCTTGTTATTTATTGTGCAAGTAGGACCTTGAATGAAGCACAATTTAATTATTCTACTACAAAAAGGGAACTACTTGCTATAGTCTTTGCATTTGACAAGTTTATATCATATTTGATTGGGTCTAAGGTAATTGTGCACATTGATCACTCCGTATTAAAGTATTTATTTTCCAAACAAGATGCCAAACCACGTTTATTGAGATGGATACTTTTACTGCAGGAATTTTATTAGGAAGTAGTAGATGAGAAGGGTGTTGAAAATATGATAGTGGACTAATTATAAATAGGCAATCAAGAGCTTGAATTTTGATTTGAAGGAGGCATGTGTAAAGAGATTTCTTGATTTGAATGAGTTGGATGAATTCCAGAGAGAAGCATTTGAAAATTCCTTGAACTATAAGGAGACGACTAAGGCATGGCATGACAAACTCATCTTAAGAAAGGAATTCAAAACCAGTGATTTGGTATTGCTCTATAATTCAAGATTCAAACTATTTATGAGAAAACTCAAATCATGGTGGAGTGGTCCTTTCAAGTGGTTCAAACTTTTCCTCATGGAGTCGTAGAGATAAAAGGGAAAGAAAGGACGTTCAAGGTCAATGGTTACTGGCTCAAACCCTACTTGGGAGGAATTATTGAACAAGAGCAAGAAATCTTCCAATTTGTGCAAGAATGAGCACCCATGCCATAGTCAAGCTAGTGACTATAAAATAGTACTTCTTGGGAGGCAACCCAAGATTTTATCTTAGTTGGTTTTTATTTCTTTTGGTGTGATTTTTAATTACACACGTCTATATTTTGAGTGATTTGGTTAGAATTAGGTTACAAATTTTAGTTAAAAATGTGTGTTTTTGAATTGAATGAATAGTGCTAAAAAATGAGTGAAAATTATCATCTAAACTTGTTATTTTGATATTTGTAGGTTGTGCATGGACTTCCAGAAGTTCAGGTCCATGTCACGACATGGGTTTTCGATGTCGTGACACTGACCTCAAATTTTTGGAGGGTATTTTGGTCATGTGGGCCAAATGTGACCTGGAAATTCAAATTGAGATTTCAACTTTAAACTTCTGCAAGGTTCTGAAAATTTTTCCTGAGTCGAGATCCCGACATGGATTCTCTATGTCGCGATATCGACCCACATACAAGGCATATGACCAGGCCAAATTGCAACATGGAATTTTCCATGTCGTGACATAGAGTCGCATACGGGCAATTGAGATCAGAACCTGTCATGACGTGGAAAACTCCATGTCGCGACATCGACATGATTCGAATCCAAATTTTAAAAGAACTTCCGCCTTTTCTTGTTCTCTCAAATTCTTCATCTTTTCAAAGCAATACCCGTACAACTCTATTTCAAAACTTCCAGTTTTCTCAAATTCTCCCATTTTCTTCCATAAAAATCCCTTCTAAACACCCTGATTCACTACCACAATTTCTCTTTATCATCTTTGGAGCATTAAAAAGGGAACAATTGGGAGTTTGCTTAGGAAAATTGAACACCAAGGTGGGACTTGCACCCAATTTTGTGGGGAATTTTTGGTATCAATCGGGTAATATTCTTCTTGACTTTGTGATTAAATTGGTGATTTGTAGAAGGTATTTATGGGTGCATGTCAACCAATTTCATCTGGTATTTTGGAAAATAACAGAATTTTTGTGCAATTTTTTTGGCAAGATTTTATATTGAATTGATTAATTTTCTGAATTATTTGGACTGTGGTTGGATTATTTGAATTATCATTGAGAAATTGTGAAATTTTGTTGACAAAATTGGTGGAATTTTTTCTTGGTTGTGATTACGAAAATTTTCAGTGCTTATTTGTTAAATTTGTTAATAATTGATGTGAAAAATGACAAGAGGTGTATATGAGAGTGTTGAGAGGAAAGCAAGAATGAGGGGTAGAGGGGAAAGTTCAAGAAAAAGGAAGGCCAGTGAAGGGACGAGTAGAGAAAGGGAAGTAGGCCAACCTAGTAGGGGTAGAGGGGTAGAGGGGCCATTTAATGCTCTAGTCAATGAAGAAGAGCAGAATGAGTTGTAGGGATATTGGACCTATAGTTAGCTGGTAACGCACAATATTCTAGCAATGATAGGAGAAGCCCTCAAGACCATTACCTTTAATACATGGGTTATACCGCCGCCACATCTACTTTGGCATTATGGTCAACCTCGTGGGTAATATTACACATCACCGGCAGTTGATGCACATCAAGCAAAAACCCAACAAGCTGGAAAGTTCGGAGGAGCTCAAGATGTTGACCATGAGGAGGCTCAACCTAGTGAGGTAGAAAATGGTCGAGAGGACATGGAGTAGGACAGTTGAGTAACTAGTGGCAATGGATAGCGATGACTTGGGACCCAAAAATTTGAAGGATTTTCATAAATACTGAAAATTTCTATTATTCTTGACTTAACACTTTTATCTTTAGTTATTTTCATTTTTAGTTATTTTCCTTTGAGATACTTTAGTTTGAACTGGATTGGCTAATGGCCTTAAACTGACACCAAGTAGATTTCTTTTTATGACTTGATGGTGTAGATCGTTTTGAGGATTAATTTGCTAATTATTTGGTTTGGTTTTTGGTCATTTTTATTGCTTGATGATAGTAGATTGGCTAAGGTCCATAAACTGATGCCATGTTTGATATTATTGATGCTTTGACTTGGATATTTATTTTTCTAGAGAGCTTTACTTCGGGATGGACAAAGAACGAAAACAGAAAAAAAGAAAGTAGCCAAAAATGACGATCGGGAGAATGCATCGCCTTACAGAAAAAAGTTTTCTGAAAAAATTTCCGGGTGAAACCTCCTCATACAGGAGTCATGTCAGTTTAGTTGATCAACCCAGACTCGCTCTTTGGGGTGGGCCTTTCGTACTTGAATCCGTACAGGGAAAGGACAATTATTCAGCAAAATCTAGTGAATGGAGTTCCAAATTCATGAAAAGCTAGGTTTGAAATGATCCATGTTAGGGAACCAAGACAACAATTCTTACTAATAATAAGAAAGGGTTAACAAACATTCTTGTCCCGAATTGCTTTTAAGCCAAGAGTCTTTTAGAATAGGAAGATAGGTGTTTTCTTTGTCTTATAACATTCGATCTGTACGAGGGATTGACTTAATAAGGGTAATAGCCTGTTTGAATAGAATCGTAAACTAAAGCGCTCTATGAACAGGAAGGAGCAGGAATTGGGATGCTATAGAGATAGATGGCTATGAGACTAGTCTAAAGAGTCACTTTCTAAATCTTCCTCTCCTCCTTTAGGCTATGGACGAAGGTTTGGTAACGAAGAGGTCTTGGCTTTTAGCATAATATATTTAATTTTCACGCTTAATTGATTAAATACATGAATTAGTTAAGTCCCCTTAGTATTTTCAGTTGATAGTGGATTGAGATAAAATTTTGTCGTAGTTTACAAGAGTCTTGTGTAATTGTTTTTACGTTTATTATGTTAGAAATTCGGGTGAGTGATAGGATGAATTATTCATCAATTAGAATAAAAGAGACAAGTTTGGGGGTGTTTATTTCTTGTTTTGGGAATGGTTATTTTATGTGTATTGGTGTGACTTGATGACAAGTGGACGGAAAATTGGTCAATTGAGTACTCGATGATGATATA
Source organism: Cinchona pubescens (assembly GCA_025175665.1). Lineage (NCBI taxonomy): Eukaryota > Viridiplantae > Streptophyta > Magnoliopsida > Gentianales > Rubiaceae > Cinchona > Cinchona pubescens. Next base: position 6,107,324 of record JANKKI010000051.1, on the reverse strand, counting down.
TGACTTACAATATTATATGATTGAAGTATTTGATTGGGTCATTTCATAGATTTAAGTGTAAGTGAGTAGTTCTTTTGCAACACAAAGATTTTAAAAATCTTGGTATTACTATTTTTTAAAAGAGGTACTAAAATTTTGGAGAAATTTTATTTGAATTATTATTTTTGATCAAATCTTCAATATTATTTTGTTAGTCAATTTATCTTTTTGAACAAGAATAGGCTAAATGAAATAGAAGAAAATTGGGACATTTTGTGTGTTTGCATAAGGAATGTTCTTCTAATTTGTGAATAATTGGTATTTGAGATTAATTTTCAATACATTTCACTCATTTTCCTTGGTTTATGGCTGTCTTTAAAAAAAATGTTTTTGCTGCTACTAATAAGGCGAGTACGAGATTCCGGCATGTACCTATGTTGTTTCTCCGAATTTAGTGATTAGAAGTTACATTTTAGTATACCAATAAGTTAAGGAGGAAATATTTATAATACTTATTATTGATCTCATACTACTTATTCCTTATTAGAGGTATATTCCCAAAATTATGTGACATTTGTATTTAAGTAGATTCCTAATGAACTTCTATTTTCATGCAGCCTTGTCGGGATAATTGACTAACTTTATAATATTGGTGATTTGAGAAGAAATGATGTGTTGAATGGATAAAACTAAAGCGTTTAGGAATTGTTTTTTGAGAATAGTAATGCTTGCTGACTTATCCCGATTGAAATCTTGTGTAGTAAATGAACGTATGTATATATTTTTTTTCTAGAAATTCGAAAACCTGGATTGACTCATTTAACTGCTTCACTTATCATATAGTATTGAAAGTTCCTTGAGAGATTTCTTAGTTGTTCGAAGTACATCGATAGCTCATTATCTGTTTTGTAAACTTTGGTGGTGTTATTTTGTTTAGTTGATAGAAAAGTTCTTTATTTTTTGTTTTGCTCGGAACTAGCAAAACGCTAAATTTGAGGGTGTGATAACTCTAGTAAACTAGAGTTATTTTACTCCAAATCATGGCATTTTGTTTGTTTAAATTCCAAATTTTGGTTAATTAATTAAAGATATTAGTTAATTTTCATATCATGTGTTTATATTCTAGTTATTATTAAATATGATAAGTTTTTATTAGAATTTTTGTTAAATTCATTACTTAATTGGTTTAATATTATGCAAGTCTAAATTAGAGGTTGGAAGTTGAAATAAACAAAGGACGAGGGCCAAGAAATGCAATTTGAGAAGAATTGAAGATATGCTAAAAGTGATGTCCATGTCGCGACATCAACTTAGCCAAACCGCGACATGGACACAGAAAGAGGCTAAATTTTAGGGCCATATCACGACATCACTTATCCCATGTCGCGACATGGACTCGCTTTCAGCATATTAGTACTGGTAGTTTTGTAATATTCCAATAGCCAATTCCTAATCTTGGCTTGTGTAATACTCTACTATTTAAGGTACTAGAGATATGTGATAGTATGCATAGTTTAGGGTGTAGTTAGTAGTTTAGGTTAGATTGGAATAGAATAGAAAGACATGACTCTCCAGTTTCATTTTCTTAATACAAATTGTCTTTAGTTCTCTTTAAATCTAGCTTTTAGTTTAAAGTTTAGATTTTGATTGTATATTAGTAGTGGGTTAATCTTTAACTTTAAGTAGATATAATTTTTAATTGCTTTCTGGTTTGAATTTTTAGAAATCTCTTGACTTCCATTTCAAGTTTTCTTAGGTCAGTAATTAGTGTTCTTTTTAATTTAGAACTTTCTAATTCAAGTTTTTAATTCCTTGCTTTAATTTCTAGTTAATTTTTGGTGGGCTTTCTTCATTATTCTAAAAATTCAAAAATATTTAGATTTCAAGTATATTTCTTTACTAATTCTAGACTAAAAATGACATCTTCTTTCTTTACAAGCTTTCTTAGTGTTCTCTTTAGTTAGGTTAGTCAATTGCTCTTTACTTTTAATCATAGTCTAGTTCAACTAGAGTAGAATCGAGTGCTCTTATTTACTTACATTCATTTGAATAGGTTAATTAGTTTCTTAATTTTGTAGTTACTTAATTTTAATTACTTGTTTTAGTTTATATATAGTTTAACTTCGGTTTTAACTTGTTTAATTACGTTATGGCTTTGATTAGATTAGGATCTTTCTTCTCAATTTGATTAGTGTAACTATACAAAGGTCAGTAAATCTCGGTAACTGCTTGGCAACAATCTTCATGGGAATGATACCCACGTCATCCTATACTACTACCAACTCCGTATACTTACAGAAGTAAGATAGAGTGTAGTGATTTTGTGAGATTTTATTATTACTTGTTTGTTTGATTTGACCTCTACCTAAAGGCTTGATAATAATATGAGGCAAAGATTTTGAATTTTACTTGAACAACAAAAAGCTCATCTAGAAGATGGACAACATATAAATCAAATGAATGTGAATGCAACCAGGTAAACTCAAATTGATTTAACAACAAGAGTTCTACCCTTTAATTATGAACTTCACTAAAAATTAAGCACAACATTAATCAAGGCTAAGTAATGGGCAATTTCAAGTGAATCATATAAAAATGCAATTTTCATTCAAGCGTATTAGTCCCATAAGTTGTCCACCATTCTCAACCAATATACTTACATTAAAGAGGGTCATTGGGACTTCATAGAAGTCAAACAATTAAAAGAAAAAGAAAAAGAAAAACACACATAAGTATATGCCTAACTCATCCCTCAAACTTAGTTGTACAGCTCACACAATATTGGTCTCAAAAGGACATTAGACAACAAAGACTCCTCTCAAACCATATCAAGTATTCACATGAATTTCTCAAAATAAGCTCAAAACACTTAGCAAATCAAGTGTATCATCAACTAGAATTTTCACTAGTAAAAGGTAAAAAATTCAAGTCTAAATTCAATCCATAAATCATATAGCCATCACAATTCACAAGTCCCAAATTGCCATCAACATTATCTTGACAATCAAATATGTCCAATGAAATCTAAAATCAAAACATAACTAAATTAATTACAAGGCTATAAGCCTTTATTGCTCACTGGGTTACTCAATGTAAAGCAAGTAAATTACAAGAAAACATAATAAATAAAAGAGAAAGAAGTACTCCTTCAACACCAAGGAGGTTTGCCAAAGATATTGTAATCCTTGGTAAATTTGCACCATTATTGAGCTCCTCTGAAGTCTCCAAGAAAGTGAGCTTCGGCAAAAGTAGATTGTGCCTCCCTGGGCCCTTCTAGAATGTATCCTTCTTCTTCTCCTTCTTCTCGAGCCATTTTTTGTCCACGAACACCCTATATGGCTCCTCCTTCATTGTAATTGGGACAAACCTACACTCATGTAAAGGGAGAGTTGGTAATTCCCCTACATAAGTGCTGAGTGTCCCGGTTGTGGTGACTTCAAATTCATAACTTTCTTGAGAACCGGTTTCTTGCAAAACATCTTCAATTGGTTCTTCCTAAACCAGTTCTTCACCCATTGATGGAGGTGTTGGAGTCCATTGTGCTTCACCATTTATCATTCCTTGAATTTGGGTAAGTTGGTCTCATAACCTCTTCATGGATTCTCGAAATCTAGCCATCTCTTCTCGATGTTGAACTCATTCTTCTCTGTATTAGGCTTGTTCTTCTCAGAGTTATTGAATTTCAATCCACATGTCCATTGATCTTGCCTCATCAATTTCATAGATTGGTGGGTAAAAGAATTGGGGCTTCCTTGATTCATAAAATGGCTTTTGAGGCAGTGTGGAGGAAAAGGATAGGAATTTTCATGGTAGCTCTCACAAGGATGTGGATGGCTAGACCATCCTATTTGGGCGACTAAGGGTACGCAAAGTAATTAAAACAAGAAACATGCTCATTGGGCATACCTCTATTAACATAACAATGATAATTATCTTGTATGCATTGTTCCAATTTGGTCCTTGCATGATCTTGAAGCAACAAACAACACAAATATAAACAAGAAAAGAACTAAATCAACACAAACAAGAAAATTACAAAGGTGTAGACTACTAGCTAGTCTAAACTATTCAACAACAAGAAAATCTTCTTGGAATTTTCAAAATAAAAACACATCTACAAAATGAAAATCTTTTTGTTTTTTCAAATAGATGAAACAACTTACAATAAAATAAAAGATTTCAATCTAGCAACTCAACCAAATTATATTGATATCACCGAAAATCAATTCTCAACAACGGCGCCAAAAAACTTGATGCCTTTAAGAAAAGTCACCTAGTTATGGCATTTTTTTAAAAAAAAAAAAAAATCCTAAATCCTAATACTAACTAGGCAGCATCCTGCAAGTATACGGTTGTCAACTAGTAGTATAGGGAAGTAGGGGTCAAATCTACAAGGATTTGTTGGTGATTTTGGTTGAATTATTAGTTGAGCTGGTTGATTAAGGAAGACTTTTAACTAAAGCTAGAATTTCAAAAGCTAGGAAAGCAATTTAAAGACTAATTAATGTATTAAAATAAAAATTAACACTAAGGAAAGCATTGTCAAAGAGAGCAATTGAAGTAGGCATGTAAAAAGAACATTTTAAAAAACATTTAAAGAAGCAAGTAAAATGTAAAGCATTTTTAAAGAAGCAATTAACTAGCCTAACTACTAATTACTGCTAAGAAAACATAATTGAAGAAAGCCCGCTATTAATCTACCCTAATTAACCAATCTAAACTACAAATTCCTCCTAAGAAACCAATTTTAAGGAAATCCCATAAACTAACCTATCCTTATTAATCTACCCCATATTAACCAATCTAAACTACAAATTCCTCCTAAGAAACCAATTTTAAGGAAATCCCATAAACTAACCTATCCTTATTAATCTACCCTAATTAACCAATCTAAACTACAAATTACTCCTAAGAAACCAATTTTAAGGAAATCCCATAAACTAACCTATCCTAATTAGTTGATCTAGGCTACAAAATTACTACCAGAAAGCGATTCTAATGAAATATTCAAGAAAGCATGTAAAAATGAGCAATTTAAGAAAGCATTTAAATTCACTACCGACAAATTACTATAAGAAAGCATGTTTAAAAGAGCCAACAAAATAATCTACAATTTACTCTAAGAAAGCATGTGAAGAAAAGTGTTTAAACAAAATTACACTAAATTAACACAATACAAATGAAATTAAACATAAAAGAAAGAGAACTTACATTAAGAGTCTTTAATCTACATCTAGGAGTTTTGAAACTACACTAATCTATACCTAATCTAAGAAAATCCTCCCTAAATAGATTCTCTGAGCTAAATAGAGATCTAAATTAACCTACTTCTACTCTACTTATCCTCCAAGGAGGATTTGAGAATGTATTTATAGTCTAGGGTTGAATGGGGGAACATGTATTTAGGAATGTATTTATGGTCTTGGAGTTTAGAATAGGGAATCGTGCCCAAAAACGCATTCTACCAGGAGTTGAAAACTTCGATTTTGATTTTCCTTCTTAAAATTCAAAACTGTAGTTGTCAATAGTTAGAAAAAGTTCTGACTTTTTGATAGCTCAAAACTGCTGTTTTCAAGCTTGTTTAAACTTTTAGTAGTTTCATGGGTTTGGTAACTGCGTTTTTTGAGCGAGGTAACCGCAATTGACTCGTTTCTCATCCAATTGTCATGCCACTTTCTCCAATAAACTCTTACACATAAATACACTCTAGTAATTACATAAAAAAAAAAAATACTAAAATAACATAAAAGACACTAAATTAACACAAACTAACTTAATGTAGAACATGGAAGTAAAAATAAGTAAAAAAGTTACACTTAACCATAAAAATGCTTGAAACTAAGGCAAAAGTACTCAAGTTTACGTTCCATATAATTATAATTTCATAGAGTTATCAATTACAACCTAAACCCTATACAAATAAGAAATTATTTGGAAACTACTCCAAGCAACTAGAATATTAGGAAACTGCCTTTTCCTCACAGAAAAAACCTACTTAAAGAAAACTAGTCAATTTCCTAACAAATCTCCACCTTGGCAAATTTTTATTTTATAAAAAAACCAACCAAAATAAACCCATTTGGCTTTTAGTACCACTTATCATGGTGCCTAACTACACACACAAAATCAATATGGCCCCTGTCTCTAACTGATTCAATTGGTCAATGGGCTTGTGTAGCTAACCTAGTTCACCTTCTAGTTGACTTGTGAGATTGGCCTTAATTCACCTTCTCCCTTTGCACTACTTATCTTTTTCTACTACTTGTAACTTGGAAGTAATCTTGGGTATCCTTTTATGAGCACCTTTCCAAAAGATAAGTAGTGACAATTTATTAATGTCATCAATGGTACAAATTTTTGAACTTCATCATTTTCAACAAGACTGTCTCGCATGTGTGATTTTCACAACTCTACTTCCAACAGAATACTCGTTTCTTATCTTTGGACCATATGCCACCCCACCCAAAGAATGAACTATTCCATCTAACATTTGATTTTCAGTGCTCCAACACCTTTTTAACTTGACAAGACGATCCATCTCCCAATGATAGAAAATTAGCACTCTTAATTTGGAACGAAATAAATAACCTAATGTGGAGTAAAAATGTGGTAGACAATCAAAATCTAAAATCCAACCATTACTAGATAAAGTATTCATATCTTTGGAATTTGTGGGAACACATTCATCAGATACATATCCAATAGTATTTTCATGATCACCTTTTTTCTTTCGAAGAGGATAATTTCTTTTGACATGCCCAAACTTATGACATCCATACCATTGGACTCCATACTTTCCCTTGACAATTGAACCATTTGTCTTAGATCTTACACTGTCAGATATTCTAATATTTTGATTCTCCCCTCGAGCAACTAATGCAACTTCAATATTTCATCCCGGTTTGCCTTCTGTTATTTTTCAAGAGACAACAATGATGACTACACATTCTTGAGTTCCAAAATGTCTTTCCTGTATAGTAGGGTCATCACCATACTTGTAAAAGAATCATAGACTTAGGTAAGGAATAACCAAAATGTCTTTCCTGTATAGCAGGGTCATCACCATACCTGTAAAAGAATCATAGACTTAGGTAAGGAATAAGGGCGTTATTGTAGACACTTAATTTTGACACATTTCTAATCGTTAAGTGCGAAATTCGGGCATTTTTTTAAATTGTTGCATTTTCAAAGATAAATGTCCAATTTAACTAGAATTTATATTTTTTGAACAAAATAATCATTTTCTGAAATCTAAGGGCAAAATGGTCTTTTTTTAACAGCACACATTCGAGACCAAAAATTGTTTAATTTCGAAAATTGTCCCAAAACATATTCTAAATGTAAGGTACCAAAATGTTTAAAAATGTGAAATTGAGTTTAGGAACCTTAAAAATTAGAAAACTATACTTAACTAAAAAAAAGTCCATTTTGCCCTTACTTTTTAGAAAATTATTATTTTGTTCAAAAAATATAAATTCTAGTTAAATTGGACATTTATCTTTGAAAATGCAACAATTTTAAAAAATGCCCAAATTTCGCACTTAACGATTAGAAATGTGTCAAAATTAAGTGTCTACAAGCCCGCTTTGATACAAATGCTACAAGATCATGCAATGTTTTGGGGTGGTCCTAATGAAGATCCATACACATATCTAATGAATTTTGAGGAGGTTTTAGACACCTTTAAATTCAATGGTGTGCACCCGATTGTGTGAGATTGTGAGTATTCCCTTTTTCTCTAAGGGACAAGGCAAAATCTTGGCTTCAATCTCATGCTCAAGGGACGTTTACCATGTGGAACCAACTAGAACAAGAATGTTCGGCAAAACATTTCCCATCGTCAAGGACCACCTCAAATTGCAGAATGGGATTAACTTCTTTAAGAAAGATATTGGTGAAAGCTTAGGAGAGGCTTGGGAGCAGTTTAAGGATTTGTTAAGAAAGTGCCCTCATCATGCAATCCCATTATTGCTTCAAATTCAAAGCTTCAACAATGGATTGACACAAGATGAAATCAATAGTAGGTGCCTTCGCCGGTGGTTCCATATCATACAAGACATTAGAGGAAGGTTAAGAATTGCTCAATAGGATGGCCTACAACCATTACTATCATGGACTAATGACTCCACTGGTAGCTCAACATCAAACCCATCAAGCTAAGGCAAAAAACGGAGTATTGAATTTGAATATGCAAGATGCTCTATTAGCTCAACTAAGTATGTTTTTGAATGTGATGAACAATATTACAGAAGTGTTGGAGAATTTAGGGAAACCAAGTAGTGTGAATGCAATGTCTTTTTCTCCAACCCAGCCACCCATAGTGTATGATTTTTGTGGGGGTGGACACACAAATGGGCAAGTTATCAACCTGTGAAATGTCTTATGGTTCCAATGAGCAACTCAACTATGCGTCTAATTAACCATATTTTCCAAGGAACCCGCCCAGAGTATATGGGAACACGTATAATCTCTATTGGAGTTATCATCCCAACTTTTCATGGAGCAATGCAAACAATAAATCCAACCCTCCCTATCAACCAAATCCCCAACTTCAAAACTTCCACAGCTAAGTCTCAAGCTTATCATCTAGACCCTATCAACTTCCACACCAAAGAAACTTCCAAGCCAACTCCTATCAATCTCCTTCTAACCCTCCATTTGAAAATCTACAACCAAGGCCTCTATTCCAACATGCAAATACTTCCTAACCTATGTATAAGGACCAATTTGCTCGAAGAGATAATGTATGTGAAGATGGTTGGAAAAAGGAGGCGAAGTACTTGAGAAAATAGTTGGAAAGAGAAAGAAGGGATAAGGAAGAACATAAGAGAGACTTCGAGAATTTGAGTGCATCAATAAGAAATTTGGATGTTAATTCAATTGGGTCATTTGGCAAGGTTGAATAACTAAAGACCTATAGAGGCACTTCCTAGCGATATTCTTCCAAATCCAAAAGAGCAATCCTATGCTATATCTTTAAGGAACGGAAGGGAGTTGGTTGTGCCAATGAAAAAGAAAAAGATTGACAAAGATGTGGAGAAGTATAAATCTAAGATAAGTGAGGAGAAAAGTGAAGTTGAAGAGGGTGATGAAAAGAAAGAAAAAGAGGAGGAAATCAAGGAGTCAAAGAAGAAAGAAATGGAGGAACCCTTGAACTTAGATCTTTCGGTGAAGATCCCTTTCCTGCAAAAACTTGTTGATTCAAGAAAAAAGGAAAAAGAGAGAGAGAATTCACAAATTTTTTAATATGTTTAAAAAGCTTAATGCGAATATTCCCTTGGTTAATGTTCTAACTAAGATGCCTAATTATGTGTGGTTTATGAAATATCTATTGGCAAGAAAGTGAAAGTGGGATGATGACGAGAAAGTAGGCTTTGATTGTGAAGTGTAGTACCATTGTTCAAAGGAGGCTACCCCCTAAAGTCAAAGATCCCGGTAGTTTCTCAATACCGGCGAATATAGGAGGAGAAACGTTGCATCAATCACTTTGTGATTTGGGGACAAGCATAAATATTATGCCAAAGGTCATCTATTGCAAGTTAGGGATCAACATTGTCAAGCCAACTAATATCACACTCCAATTGGTGGATTTATTCTAGAGAAAATCACATGGCTTGTTGGAGGACGTGCTTGTTCAATTGAAAAGTTGGTATTTCCTGTTGATTTCTTGGTGCTAGATACAGGTGAAAAGGGTGAAATTCCATTGATTATAGGGAGGCCGTTCTTGTCAACCACCTATGCATTAATTGATGTTAATAAAGGGAAGTTGGTTTACAAGTTGAAATGAATCAATTGAATTTGATGTTTTTGTATATAATGAAAAATGTACTAACCAATCTCTTAATTCTTTCATTTCTAGGTCAAATGAGGAGCATAAAAAAGTCTAACCAAGGTACTTCACTCAAGCAAGTGTTGGAAACAAAAGAAGATTCATGAAATGAATTGAAGGAAAAACCACCCGATAATGGGGTGTGATGTGACGAAGGATTACGAGATTAGTTCAAGTGATGGGAAAATTTATGATGGTAAAAAGTTGAAAAGTTTCAAAAAGAAAAGAAAATGGTTTTAGTTAAAATGTTTGTTTTTGAATTGAATAAACAGTGCTAAAGAATGAGTGAAAATTGTAATCTAAGCTTATTGATTTTGTGTTTACAGTCATTTATGGGCTTGAAGAAAAGTGGTGAAGATAGGAGAAATTTTTGCTAAGTATTAAGAAAACATTTTGCAAAAGTTCGAGTCCATGTTGTGACATAGATTCTCCAAATCACGACATCAACTTCAAACTTCTGCAAGGTTCTGAAAATTTTTCCTGAGTCGAGATCGCGACAATGATCCTCCATGTCAAGACATCGACTCATATGCAGGGCACATGACCAGCCCGAATCGAACGAATGGAATTTTCCATGTCGTGACATGGAGTAGCGTATTGGCAATTGATATTAGGCCATGTCGTGATGTGGAAAACTCCATGTTACGACATCGGTACGATTAAAAACTAATTTTAAAAGAACTCTTCTTCTTCTTCTTCTTCTTCCAAATTCTTCATTTATTCCAAGTAATAACCATACAACTCCCCTTCTGAACCTTCACTTTTCTCAACTTCTCCCATTTTCTTCCATGAAAATCCTTTCTAAACACCATAATTCACGACCACAATTTTTCTACATTATCTTTGGGGCATCAAAGAGGGAACACTTTAGGGTTTGCTTGGAAAAGTTGAACACCAAAGAAGGATTTGCACTCAATTTCTTGAGGAATTTTTGGCATCAATCAGGTAATATCCTTCTTAACTTTGTGATTAAATTGGTGAGAATTGTTGAAGGTAATTTGTGGGTGCATGTTAACTAATTTCATCTGGTATTTTGGAAAATAATTTGGGTAATTTTGGATAAAAGAATTTTTGTGCAAAGTTTTTGGACAAGATTGGATAGTGGCTGGTTATTTTTTTGAATAACTTGGACTATGGTTGGATTATTTGAGTTATTTTTGATAAATTATGAAATTTTGTTGACAAAATTGGTGGAATTTTATCTTGGTTGTGAATTTGAAAATTTTCAGTGCTTATTTGTTAAATTGGTTGATAAATTGTTGTGAAAAATGATAAGAGGTGCATATCGGACTGCTGAGTGAAGAGCAAGAATGAGGGATGGAGGGGAGAGTTCGAGAAAAAGAAAAGCCGGTGAAGGGACGGGTAGAGAAAGAGAAGTAGGCTAGCCTAGTGAGGGTGGTGAGCAAGTAGAGCCTTAATTCTCTAGTGATGGGGCTCATCAACTATTTAAAAATAATAAGAAACATGAGATGATTAAGGAAAGGAATTTTAATCTATCCATGCATGGGGGACAGTATGAAGGGGCTAGGAGGAGATAAAAGCTCAGATTAGAGCTAGGCATTGGAAAAGAGAAGGTTCAATTCTCCAATTGATCCTAGGTCTACACAACTTGTGAAAGAATTTCATTATAACCTTTTTTAGGTTAAGGATGGGATGGTGAGAGTCTGGTTATATTGATTGATTTCAATTCTGAAATGATTAATTCTTTCTTTAACATACCTCTTGCACATTCTAATAAGTATCCAACATTTTTGCGTAATGACGAGAAGGATATGAATGCTATTAACAATGCTATTTGTGATGTGAATGTAGATTGGGTTCGGAGCACTACAAGTAGCACCGAATTAAGATTTCCTCATTGTTGACTCTTACTTGTAGCTAAATTGTTGTTTTATTTTATTAGTTGTTGAATTTGGGGTTCCAATTCCTTGAGCTTTATTTAGAGGGATAAAGTGTTGCTGGTTTATGTGATTATGACAAGAAAATTGGTGGATGTTGGCAAACTGATTAGACTGGGATTTCTCGAAAGTAGCAAGTCCGAGAGACCCATTTTTTATACATCGAATCTAATCCACTGTCTGCTTATGAATTGTTACTGGATGCCACATTGACCTGGAAAAGCCAATGACACATTCCAAGGCTAGGATCAATTGGGAATACGTTTATAAGATGGTATGCAAGTATGAGAAGCATCATCCTTGAGAAGGCCATATCCCACCACCACCACCACCTCAGGGAGCATCATATATCTCTCTGCCGCTCGGATATTTATTTGATGCCTCAGTAAATGAAGAAGAGCAAAATTAGTTGCAAGGGTATTGGACCTATAGTCGGCTGGTAATGCATAACAATCTGGCAGTGTTTGCATAGGGAATGTTCTTCTAATTTGTGAATAATTGGTATTTGAGATTAATTTTAAGTATGTTTCATTTCTTTTCCTTGGTTTTGGAACGTCTTCTAAATTTTTTTTTCTACTACTAATAAGGCAATTATGGGGTTCCGGCATGTACCCATGTTGTTTCTCCAAAATAAGCTATTAGAGTAGTGATAAAGTGAGTACGGGATTCCGGCATGTACCCATATTGTTATGGGCTTTCTGAATTAAGCTATTAGAAATAATGTTTTAGTATAGCAATAAGTTGAGAAGGAAATATTTATATTACTTATCATTGATCTTGTACTACTTTGCCCTTATTAGAGATATATTCCCAAATTGTGTGACATATGCATTTAGGTATATTCCTAATAAACTTCTATTTTTATGCGACCTTGTCGGAATAATTGACTAACTTTATAATATTTATGATTTGAGAAGAAATGATGTTTTGAATGGATAGAACTAAAACGTTTGAGAATTCTTTTTGAGAATAGTATTAATTGCTGAGTGACTTGAAATCTTGTGTAGTAAATGAACATGTATTTTTTTAGAAGATTCAGAAACTTGAATTGACTCAGTTAAATATTTCACTTATTATATAGTATTGACAGTTCGTTGAGAGATTTCTTAGTTGTTCTAAGTACATGCATAGCTCATCAAGTGTTTTGTCAAATTTGGTGGTGTTATTTTGTTTAGTTGATAAATTTTTTTACTTTTTTGTTTTGTTCGGGACTGGTAATGGATGTCACGTATCCTTTGATTCAAAATCATTCATATCAGTTTAGACAAGATTAATTTTTTTAGTTTGGAATGATGTGGCGATTTTGAATCAAGATCAGTGCATTTACGAATTTCCCCGAGTGAGATTTATTTTTGTGAGTATAGATTTGCAACTGATCGAATTTCTAAACGCGTCCTTCTATTGAGAGTTCTATCAATGAAAAAGACCCGACAATAATGGGTTTCCTCAATGCAAATTATGGGCAGAAAATATTGTAAATCAAATAGTCACGCCTAAAACTAGTTCTATCGACTATTGTTCCTAGATATTTCTTGATTTCATTTTGATAACCTGGAAATATTTTTTTAAAGGGAAATAACCTAATATTTTCTACCTCATGCTTCCGTTTCACTAAACAAAAAATCTGATATCAGAATAAAGTCTTTGTCTATGGGAAAATCAGATAAAAATATGGCTTCTAAAACAACTGCGTTCATTGTACACAATTAGAGCTTTACTATAACATCACACATTTGGTTGATATGGTTTAGTTGCAGTTAGAAAAGACTTTAGATTAGTCTGTTGAGCCAATTTCCTACGAATAATGGTATATATATTACCAAATTTGTATCACTAAAACATCACCTACCAAACATCACCAACCTGCATGGACGAATGAAATGACAATTGGTTTCTTTTTTATCATTATCTACATTCTACATAGTTTCCTAACTTATCTGCAACACTTCAAGCAACCATTAATCAGCATAATTTCCTAATTTATCTCAATTGTCACTCAATTAAATGATCCAACCTCTTGAAAGTGAGAAGTGATGTAAACAATCTTGTTCTCTATCTTGTATGCAAATCTAATTATTCTTACTAAATAAGTTAATGGAACAAGACAATCATTCTTACTAAATAACTTGATGGAACAAGACAATCAGTTTAACAAAATATTAAGTCTTTTGGTATTGATAAGGAAAAAATAATAAAAAATAAAAAATTAATCTCATTTTGTCTACGTTTTCTTGATCTGGTGCATGAAATTTGAGTAGCTTCTTGATGCGAATCCCACACATAAACTGACGAGACCCGAAATCAATGTGGAACCTAAGAATGCCTAAACAAATCTGACTTGATGAATTCAAATACATTGATTAAGAAATCAAGAATTTAAAGTATCTATTCTCGATTGTATGAGATATTGACCTGTTGTCTCTATCGAGAAAAGAACCGATAGTGTTTAAGATAGGTAGTCGCAAGAATCAATCTTGTAAAATACCCAAGACTTTGGAAGACATGTTGGAGAATTTTCTCAGAAAGGTTTTTTTTGAATATTGATGAATGAATTACCGGCTAGGGGGTGTTTTTAACATAACAAGGGGTTAGCCAAACCCTAGAAAATAGGCCTGATATTACTAGGAAACAACCTTGCCAAATCCTAGCAGGCTTAGGATTGGAATACTAGCTATAAAACCGGTTAAACAAATATTAATATAGGCTGATATTTTCTTCCGACCCAAAATAAAAAAAATCCTATAAACAAATGCTTAAAAATAAATAGTAATTTAATTGGGAATGGATGGCCGAATAAGGCCCTGGTCCAAAATAGGGTTTTTTGAACCCTTCATGAAGCTCTTCAATTCTTGGACTTCTTGGATTTGAATCTTCTTGGAGTTGGACATCTAAAACATACACGAGCTTCTTAACTTGAATTTGAATAGATTCTTGGTCCCTATTTGAAAATAATAATGGTTGTTGGTCCAAAATCTCCTTGACAAAGTCCAGCATGGTTTAGTGCAACTTCTTAACCATCGACCTCGTGATTGGCATGATTGGAACTCAAATTGGATCCACTCCTTCAGCTTGTCTCACGACCCCAATACCTGTTCCTTGGCTCACGTATGCATCATCTCCTTCCCTATTTAGATGATTCGTTTTTGAATCGCTTCCTACATCAAAATAAAAGAAGAAAGATCAGTAATATTAAATGTTGCACTAATATTATACTCACCGGGAACAATCTTGGTCGATGTTTTAGGCGTTGTCATAATTCTTTCAAGCACTTGAAAAGGCCCATCTCCATGAGGATCTAATTTGTTTGGGAATTTTTCCTTTCGAAAATATACCCAAACCCAACCTCCTAGTTGGAATACCATTGGTTTTCATCCCTTATTGGCCTTTGTGGCATTTTGTTGGTTTAGTTTTAAGCATTTGCTACCTAGATTTCTCATGGATAGATTTAATTAACTCAGCTCTTTTCGGTCCATCAAAACTGGTTAGTTCCTTAACAGGCAAAGGAATCAAAGCTAAAAATGTTGGTGCATTAAAATCATAAACAACTTCAAATGGAGGAAAACTAGTTGAAGAATGAATTACATGATTATAAGCCAATTCAACAAACGGCAAAAAATCCTTTGAAGACTTCAAGTTTTTCTTTAAGATAGTTGGCAACAAAGTTCCGAAAGTTTTATTGACCACTTCAGTTTGGCTATCGATTTGAGGATGACATGTAGTAGAAAATAACAATAGTTCTTGCCCAATTTTCCCTATAAGATACGCCAAAAGTGACTCAAAAACTTGACATCTCGGTCACTAACTGTGGTCTTAGGAACCTCATGCAAACTAACAACTTCCCTAAAGAACAAGTCTGCAACATGCACAACATCGTCAATTTTATTACATGGCATGAAATATGCCATTTTAGAAAACCTATCTAATACCACAAAAATTGAATCACAACCCTTTGGAGTTCCTGGCATCCTAAGACAAAATCCATGGGCACATCGAGCTAAGGGTGACTCGGAATAGACAAAGGCATGTAAAGACCATGTGGATTAACTTTGGACTTTGATTTCTTACAACTAAGACACTTATCACACACACGTTCTACATATTTGCGCATGTTAGGTCAGAAAAAGTGTTCTTTAAGCATATCTAATGTCTTAGCCTCACCAAAATGACCCATGAGACCTCCATCATGTGTTTCCCTAACAAGTAATTCACGTAATGAGAAATTAGGAATGCACAACCCTTTATTCTCTCAAAAAATATAACCATCACATTGATAAAACTTATCAAAACTAGTCGATTTACATGCTTCAAACACATTTGAGAAATCAAGGTATTTAGCATACAAATCTTTTATATGTTCAAAACCAAGAAATTTAGTGTTTAATGTTGAAATCAAAGCATATCTACGAGACAATGTATCAGCAACTACATTATCTTTTCCATGTTCATACTGTACAACATAAGGGAACATTTCAATGAATTCTATCAAACGTGCATGATGTCGATTCAACTTACCTTGGCCCTTCAAAAATTGCACTGACTCATGATCCGTTCGAATTACAAATTCTTTAGACCACAGATAATGTTGCCAATTTTGCAAGGCCCACACCAATGCGTAAAGTTCCTTATTATATGTCGAGTAGTTTGACATGGCTCCATTTAGCTTCTCACTGAGGTACGCAATTGGATGTCTATCTGCATCAAAACTACACCTATACTAATACCAGAAGCATCACATTCTACTCCTCAAAAGTTTTAGAAAAATCTGGCAAAAGTAAAATAGAGCAATAGACAACTTAACCTTGAGTGTCTAAAAGCATGCTCTTGTGCCATACCCTACTTGTAACCTACCTCTTTCTTGATTATCTCAGTGAGAGGGGTAGCTATAGTGCTGAAGTCTTTCACAAACGTGCGGTAAAAACTTGCTAAACCTTGAAAGCTCCACACTTCAAACAGTTAGTAGGAGTCAGCCAATCATTAATGGCCTTGACCTTTTCTCTATCGACCTCAATACTTTTCGAGCCAATAACAAAACCAAGAAAAACAACTTCATTCATGCAAAGTGAACACTTTTTCATATTAGCATAAAGTTGTTCTTTTCTCATAGTTTGAAGGACTAGACGTGTGTGCACAAGATGTTTATCTAAGGATTTGGTGTAAATCAAAATATCATCAAAATAAACAACAACAAATTTCCTAATAAATGTACATAAGATATGGTTCATTAATCTCATGAAAGTAGTTGGTGCATTTGTTAAACTAAAAGGCATGACTAACCACTCATAAAGATCAAATTTGGTTTCAAATGCAGTTTTCCAATCATTCCTTTCTTTCATGCGAATTTGGTGATATCCACCTTCTAGATCAATTTTAGTGAAAATCTTAGAACCATATAATTTGTCTAGTATGTCATCAAGATGAGGAATAGGATGGCAATACTTTACTCTAATGTAGTTTATCGCACGACAATCTACGCTGATATGCCATGACCTATCCTGCTTTGGCACTAGAATCACCGGCATAGCAGACATACTCATACTCTCTTGCACATCCCCTTGAGCCATTAGTTCCACAACTGATTTTTGAATTTCCTTCATTTCCTCGGGATTGGCTCTATAGGCAGGTTTGTTAGAGATGACTGGGCTTGGGATAAAATCAATTTGGTGCTCATTACCCCTGATAAGTGGCAAGATAGGGGGAATCTCTTCAAGGAATACATCCTTGAACTCTAGCAAACGAGAAACAAAAAATCTCCAGAGACAAGAATCTTAATGGCAAGGCCCGATCAAGGTCAAACTACACAAAATAATTTTCTTTAAAAATAAGTAAAAACACAGGCAAATTTACATCATAGCTGAGTGAACCTCTTTGAACCCTATAAATCAATTAGATTTCTTTTTCAACTCCTTTCCCTTAGAATTTTCATACTTAACCAGTTCACCTTTAGGGTTTTCAGATTTAAGGGTATCGTTAGGGTTGTCCACTTACTTATCCTTTTCTAGTCTAGCTTTTCTTATAGTATTCATCGAATGAGTTCTTTATGTACAATTGCTCTTTACTCACATAATGTGGAGGC
Source organism: Cinchona pubescens (assembly GCA_025175665.1). Taxonomy (NCBI): domain Eukaryota; kingdom Viridiplantae; phylum Streptophyta; class Magnoliopsida; order Gentianales; family Rubiaceae; genus Cinchona; species Cinchona pubescens. Next base: position 6,089,545 of record JANKKI010000051.1, on the reverse strand, counting down.
AGTGGCTTAAGTGCAATCTTTTGGCCATCTTTAAAGAATGTATACTTGTTAGTATGGCCATCATAGTTAGTGTGTTTATCAAATTGCCATGATCTACCTAACAAGATGTGACACGCTTGCACTGGCACAACATCACACAAAATTTCATCCTTATAATTTCCAATAGCTAATGAAATTAAAGCTTGTTTAGCTACTTTGATCCTTACCACATTCATTAAGCCATTGCAATTTATATAGACCTGGATGCTTTAGACAAGGCAAACTCAATTTGTCGACCACTAATTTACTTATGATATTGACACAACTACCACCATCTATTATTAAACCACATTCATGACCTTGAACAACACATTTGGTAAAGAAAATATTCTCATGTTGTACCTCATTTTGGTTGGTTGTCCTTGGTCTGCGTATGAAGTGCCCACAATCCTACCAAGGCAGGTATCTGAGAAAGATCCTTTGGCTCTTCTTCATTATTACTAGGGCCCACCAATACTGGCATGGAGTCATCTTCATTGTCACTCTCTTCACTTACCACTTCATTCCCTTGCATGAAGAGTGCACGCTTGTTGGGACAATCATTTACATAGTGACCTGCACCCAAACAACGATAGCACTTAATATCATGAGTACATTTGAAAGTGTTAGAAGATGCTTCTTTAACTAAGGAATCCATAGGATGTCTAATAGGTTTATGTTCGGAATGGCTTCATTAGTTTTAGGATTAGTTGGTCTATTTTGAACTTGATTAGGCCGAGAAGAATTATTGTTAGACTAATTCCTATGCCAATTAGTGCTAGACTCACCTCTAGGTTTACCAATATTTCTAAGTTGCCTTTTCACTTTAATGGCTTTTTCAACCATATCTTGCAATTCAATGTAATGATGCAACTATATGATGTTGGCAATTTCCCTATTAAGCCCACATAAAAATATAGCCATAGTGGCTTCTCTATCCTCAACTATATTAGCCCTCATTAGACACCTTTGTAGCTCCTTACTCTTTTACAGATTTACTACCTTGCCTTAAGGTTTGCAAAGTTTGATGCAAATCACGATTATATGTAGAAGGTACAAATCTTTTGTTTAATGAAACTTTTAAAGATGTCCAATCATTAATTGGTGGTTCTCCACACCTAATTCTCTTGGTTTTAAATTGATCCCATCACTCTAAAGCATAATCACTAAATGATGCAATAACTAATTGAGCTATTCTTTTGTTCAGAGTAGTTATGACAATAAAAAATAACCTCCACTTTCTTTTCCCATTCGAAATAAACATTAGGATCGAGTTACCTTGAAATGTAGGGATAGTCAATTTAATGTTACCAATATCACTGTAAACCTTACCACCTTCTCGCACATGGTGTCGAGTCCTCAACCTTGCATCTACATCATATAACTCATTGTCAGACTCATATGAATTAGAATCATAATTGACATACGTAGCTCGATAAGCTTGTTGGGCTCTATGAGCATGAGGCTCAGCTCAACCAGCTTGCAGAGATGTCTCAATCCTCCCTTTAGTTAACATCTCAAGAGAGCATTGAATACCCTTAAGAGATATTTCCGTTTTGGCTACATGGGATTCCAAAGCATTAACCTATAAACTTTCCCTTTCTTGAGACATGTTAAATCTGAGAAAAATAAACTAAAACACAAGGAATTCAAGAATTAGGGTTAGTAAGAACTAAGAAGGACCTCACGAAAATCCTATAAGTGTTTACACTCAAATTTAAAGATGTCACACAATTTCACTCGTGTTTCACTCAAATCCAAGGCTTTTGCTATCTAATGAACTCATCATTCTTGCCTGTTTCCTCTTGTTTAAATTCTCCACGAAGTCTTCTACAAACTTGAAAGCACAAATCAAGAACGACACAAACAATTACTAACACTTAGAACACAATCAATAGTTATAGACTAATAAAGCAAAGAAATAATAAAGTAATGGTGGATCGATTTACCAAAGAATGCACACTACTCACATTAGAAAATCAAGCAATAAGAAGGTGAAACAAACTAAGGTTTCAGGCTAGAAAGAATTAAGCTGAGGGAACAAGGGTATTTTTGGTATTTCACCAATTTTTAATGTAACCCGAGAGCAAAATATGGACAAAAATTGAAAGAATATAAATAAATTTTGTCGAGAATTATGCTTTAGGAAAGTAGGAAAATTGCAACACTTTACTTGAAATCCCAATAGGAAAGGACTATAATAGAACTACTTCTAGGTGGTAATAGAAATTAGTGTAATCCAAGTGGAACAAGGATTCAAGTGAATGTTCTATTCCAAATAAGACAAGGATTGAAAATATGTAAGAATATGGAACAAGGAATTGGCATAAAATTTCTAATGCAAGAAAGACATGGAAACCCTAATTCGACTAGTGTTGGAATTCGGCCTCTTTTTTTTTTTTTTTCTCTTATGTTTTTTTCTTTTTCTTTTGTTTTACAACATAAATTCCCAGAAAGAAAATACCTCCAAAACTTGACACAAAACAGCCACAACATTCGAAGCATAAGAAAATCGCAAACAAGAAAACTCGAGAAACGGTTAGGGTTGAACAATTTTTTTTTGGATTTTCTCATGGAAAAATGTGCACAAACTCAGAAGCCAATCCTAGCAAAATTTGAATAAAAATATCGATGAGAAGAATCAAGAACAATACATCAACTAGCGAAACCCTTAAAAATGGTTTAAGTTTTTATTTTTTATTTTTCTTCTTTGGTTAAAAGAACACAACAAGAATGAACAATATACGAACAAGTTGATTTTTTTTTTGTGCAGATGAACAACAATGACGAATAGTGACTATGAACAGTAACAACTTTTTTTTTTGAATAAATTGACAAAATGGCAAGAAAACAATTTTAAAATGTATGAAACAAGAAAACAAATGTGTTTAGGAATGAAAGCTCTAGTACCACTTTGATGCAACCCAACAGATAAACTGAAGAGACCCAAAATTCATGCAGAACCCAAGAACGCCTAAAGAAATCCAACTTGATGGATTCAAACCCGTTGATTAAGAAATCAAGAATTTGAAGTATCTATTCTCGACTGTACAAGATATCGATCCATTGTCTATAACGAGACAAGAACCAATAGTGTTCAAGATAGGTAGTCACAAGAATCAATTTTGCAAAATATCCAAGTCTTTAGAAGACAAGTTGGAAATTTTCTCGCAAATTTTTTTCTAAATATTGATGAATGAACAATCAGAAAGGGGGTGTGTTTATAACGTAATAAGGGGCTGGCCAAACCCTACAAAATAGGCCTAATACTACTAGGAAACAACCTTGCCAAATCCTAGCAGGCTTAGGATTGGAATACTAGACATAAAACCGGCTAAACTAACATTGATATAGGCCGATATTTTACCCCAAGTAAAATAAAAATCCTATAAAAAAATGCTAAAAAATAAATTATAATTCCTTAGGAATGGATGACCAAATAGGGCCCTGGTCCAAATAAGGGTTTTTGAACCCTTCGTGAAGCTTTTCAATTCTTGGACTTCTTGGACTTGAATATTCTTGGTGTTGGACTTCCAAAACATGCACGGGCCTCTTAACTTGAATTTGAATGAATTCTTGGCCCCCATTTGCAAATAATAATACTTTTTTGTTCAAAATCTTCTTAACAAAGCCAACATGGCTTGGTGCAACTTTTTGGCCATCAACATCGTGATTGGCCCGATTGGAACTTGAATTAGATCCATTCATTGATCTTGTTCCACGACTCCCATCACTTATTCCTTGGCTCACGTGTGCATCAGTCCTCATCACAAATACTTTCACCGTATAAATGACATATACATGAGTTGTTTTTTTCCATTGTCAATTTAGTTTAGGATTTAATCAAAAGTTAAACTAGGGTACGAATGGAGTTTTTACTAGAATTGTAAGAGAATAACGGGAAAGATATTGTATTGGATTAGAAATCTTTCTAAATAAAACCATCACTTTTAAAAATCTTACCAAAAGTAAAAATAAGAAAATGTGATTTCTCTACAAATATTATGATATAATAATTTTCATGTGATTGTCCATAAGGTGACATATCGTTGTCCACTTATGTAGTGATGGCTTGGTGATACAAAAGTTGGTGATTGGTATCATTATTGATTGCCTAACAAACAGGTTGTCGTTGAATAATAAATTTAGTGTGTTATATCTTTCTATCACTTTTTCATCTAGATGAGTTTCTACTATCAATCAAATTTCCATATCACTAGTATAGCTGTGTGTAATAATTTATTTTTATCAAAGAGCATATCTAAATTGTACTTTTAGTGTTTAATGTCTTCTATTGTACACCGAGTTATCAATGATCGGTTTTGTTTTTCTTTGGTTGCACAATAATTAAGCGTATTTTTGTTTGGGAATAATGAGGGCTAATATTTACAGTAATTGTACAGATAAAGGAAATTTCTTTGTTTGCAAAACTAAAGTAGAATTAATTTTTGAGAAATTCTACAGTCCTGTTGAGCGAATCATCTTGCTGGCTTTAAGAGTTTGCACAATATAGTTTTTAAAACACATGGTGGTGTACTATATAAGGCTTTAAAGCACAATAGTATTGTTCGCTCAATGGAATTGTAAAATTTGCTTAATTTTCTATGCCTTGTAGCACTAGAAATTGTCTACATGATACTGCCCCTTGATTCATAATTCTTGACACAAGGTCAGAATTCTAACTCTTCTAGAGTGGAATTTCACTAATGGCTCGGGCCTCCTTCTATTTTTCCTTTTCCACCTAAGCTATACAAGAAAGGCTCGAAGCAAATTCGAGAGAATAGTAAAACTTTAGAGGTTCTTACTATCCAGGTATATGTAGTCTATGCTTATTCACAGACATGTCTATTTCACGGAGCCTATCTCCAGACAGTACCTAGATCATTATGCCTTTTGTGCAAATTGAAACTTATTGGACAAGGAATTTTGTTACCTTAGGGCCGTTATAGTTACGACTGCTATTCATCGAGGCTTCAATTGCCGATTCCCCTGTTAGGTCATTAACTGCCTTGATCTTCTGGCACTATATGTATTGTTAGTGTGGCTTTTTTCTGCATTGGTTAAACTAAGGAGAGTTTTGTTACCTAGAGACCTTAGGCTTTGGACTTTGGTGTACCAAGCACTAAACATAAGAGAGCTTAGAGGGCTATTGGGCCTTCTTGGTCATTAAATCTTTTGTCTTATTTTGGCTATCGTGTGTTTTTTGTTCTAATGATTTTGTGGACTTAGAACACTCTCCTAAATTAACTTTTGTATTCTTCTGATAATGAAAATTTTTTCTCGCCGTTGCTTGTGGACGTGGGTCTTTTGACCGAACCACGTAAATCTGATATCGCTCTTTCTCTTATTTTTTTCTCTATTGTTTTGTTATCGTTTGTTTCAGACTTTTGTTAATTTCCAAGAATCCTTTCTAACAAATTGGTATAAGAGCTTCCAGGAAATCTCCAAGGCATTATGACAATAATAAAGGCATATGTGGAGAAATTTGACCGAAGCATCAACTTCAGGATGTGGAAGCTCAAGATGGAAGCTATCCTGATCCAAGATGGTATGGACATAACACTTCAAGGAGTGGAGAAAAAGTGAAAAATATTGGTAGAGGATTTAAAATAACAGATCAGGTATTATTTGAAATGTCTCTAATAAGGTTTTAAGGGAAGTCGCTACTGAAACGATGACCAAATATATGTGGGATAAACTGAAGACTTTGTATATGAAGAATAACACTAAGAATCAACTCGCTTGAATAAAATATAAAATAGTGTTAACTCGCTGAAGGAGATTGAGGAGTTAAATTGGGGGAGGGGGATGGGACTTAGCCTTAAGTGTTTGAGAGGACAACCCTCGACACCTGAGAGGACTATTTTTGGATAAATAAAATCCATGTTTTTCTTGTCAAAAACTTTAAAACCCATTATATGATTCGGATGACTAAAGATCTATACTCTTGCATCTTGATAAATTTAATTCCATTGTTATGATTTGGGGATTATAGATGTGAAAATTGATGATGGAGATCAAGCCCTTCTGTTGTTGTATTCTTTTCCCCTGTCATTTAAGCATTTTTGTGATACTATAATTTATGGTACAGAAACAATCTCATATCGGGAAATTAATTCAGCTTTAAAATCTAAAGAACAAATTGATAGGGATATAACTAGGGAAATTGGTGAAAATAAGGTTGAAGGCTTGGTTGCAAGGGGTAGATTTGAAAAGAAAGTCTTTGACAGTAGTATATCAAAATCTGGATCTAAATCTAGACATAAATAAACAATTTGGTGTGCAATTATTATCATAACAAGGGATGCATAAGTCTGAATGTGTTAAGATGAAAAATAATGATAAGCATAAAAGAAATCTAGCCAGAAAATTCTAATACTATCGAGGCTAGCATTGCAGCTGATGAGAGTGATGGAATTATTAAATGTGTAACTGATGATAGAACAAGGTCTAAAAATGAGTGGATTTTAGATTCAGAGTGCTCTTATTATATATATCCCAATAGGGATTTATTTTTCACTTATAAAAATTGTAATGGTGGAATTGTTTTGACAAGCAATAATATTGTTTGTGATGTTATTGGTAAGGGTGCAATCGAGATTAAAATACATGATGGTATTATGAGGATGCTCACTAATGTTAGACGTATTCCTAATTTGAAAAGAATCTCATCTCTTTAGCAACCTTAGAGGCTCTTGGATGCAAATACATAGCTAAAAGTAGAGTTATGGAAGTCTATAAGGATACTCTTGTTATTGTGAAGGCTTGTAGTTTGTAGTACTTTGTATATTTTGTAAGGTTCTACTATCACAGGTTTCGCATTAGTCTCTTCATTATCTTTGTCTGTTTCTGACATCAGCAAATTGTGGCATATGTATTTGGGGCACATGAGTAGAAAGACTTGACTAAGTTGAGCAAAAGCCGGCTTCTTTGTGGGTAGAGTATCACGGCAATGGATTTTTGTGGGTAGAATATTGAGGTAATGGATTTTTGTGAAAGTCAGCTTCAGTTCACTAGCAATCCAATGGACAAAAGGTACTTTAGATTATATTCATTATGCTCTTCGGGGATTAGCTCGTATTCCATCTAAGGGTAGTACCAGGAAAAAGAAAGGCACTCCAGAAGTTGAAGGTCCAAGGTTGTTTGGGTAATTATTGATTAGGTAATTCAATTCACAAACAAGTAATAAATAAACCTTAATAACCCTAATCAATACTTACACACGCTCGCAAGGATACGAGGTGAGTTTATAGATCAGGTGAGTAAGGATCGTTGCCACGATAACTTTGACTATTGGTCAAGTACTAGAGTTCACTTACCTATGAACTAGTTAGACAAATCAATTGCAAGATTCTATTCTACCAATCCAAATCAATTTTAATCACTAAGAAAGTAAGAGCAATTATCAAAACTAAATTAAACTAGAGAAAGCAATGACATTTACCATAAGCAAACTCAAATTTAATGAACTAGAAAAGTAAATGCTGAAAAATTAAATTAAAACTATGGAATTGCAATGAAAACTGAAATTTAATTGAATTTAAATAAGAAAGCAAACTCGATAGGTAGCCGAAACAAAAAGTTGATGTGCTTGAAGTCTTGAACAAGAAGAATAAAACCCTAGCTATGATTTTCCTAATCAAATGACTAATCTAACTATTGATGACTACCTATGTTCAACTCCCCTCATAATGTGGTATTTATAGGGGATACATCAGGGTTTTAGAACCCTAAGATGATAAAAATACGCTAAAACCCGAAAAAAAGTCCAATCGAGTGAAGAAAACTTCAAAAAGATTTTATAAGTAATTTACGTTAACGGCTACTTGACATGTGCCCATGCGTGGCATATACTTGCACATGTGCACAATTTCCAGAGGTGAGAATCTTTTTTCTCAGCTTGCGCATATGCGCAATCTTTTCCTCACGAAGTGCGCAAATGACAGTTTGCCAGCTTCAACTTCCACCTTGATTTCGACCTCGATGTTGATGGAATTGGCAAAACTTAAAACATGGAAGTTGTAGCTCTTCCTCTTAGCTTTTCAAAAAATCTTGACTGACCTCAGTTGTAGCTTGGACAAGAAAGTTATGCTCAAAATGCCAAATATTCGCTCCTTGCGAGTGCATGTTTTGCATCCTTTCAAATTTTCTCCAACTTTTTGGTCTTTTTGTCTCATTTTTCATTTCAAACAAAAAAAAACTAAAAATAAAACAATTAGGCTCATAATTCACTCAATTATTTCTCAAATTACTTGAAAACATAGGTAAAGGACACATGAAATATACAACATTTACGAGCTTATCAAAGCTGTCCCACACTTAACTTTTGATCGTCCTCAAGCAAAAATAGAATTAAAATAGATAAGCTCATCACAAATACACTCAACACAACTGAAAAATTATCCACATGAATAATCAAGAACCATATCACCATAAAGAAGTAATCTAAGAACTCAAAAGTTTAAATGCTAATAAAACCATACACATGAAATTTGATGTGTGTGAATATAGTCACCTAATAAAAACTCAATCTTCAAGACACTCGCATCAAAACATGCAAACTCTTAGAATTTTTTCCTAAACACCCCATAGCTCGCATTTCTTACACATCTCCACTAATATAGACAACTAACTCAATTTAAATCAGGTAGGACTTTTTAGCTTGTATCGAAGTCTAAGGTATTGGATAATTAAGGGAGGAAGAAGGATATTCAAGACAAAGGGAAAGATTTAAATTAATGCGGGCCACACATCAAAATAAAGCTTCCCTTTAAAACATTAAACACCAATCCTTCACAGAAATAACCCCCACACTTAATCAACAATCACCCACAAAAATTTCATAAAACAAATAAAAAGTCTTCCTTTTTCAATTTCAACCCAACACACCAACTTTTTTCCTGACCACTTATCTATCAATTTTTTTTATGTCCGCTCCCAATACGGGTACCAGTGATAGGCGCTACACACAAACACACCAATGTGGGTACTAGTGATGGGCACTACCTGAAAAAAAACAGGTACCAATGATAAGAACTACCTATATCACAACAAGGCAGGTACCAGTGATAGACACTACCTGCACTTGACGAAAATTTTCTTGTTAACTCAATTTTTTTTCCAGCACCCTCTTTGCCCCATAAATGAACACCACTTACTCCTACAATTTCGTCCCTTATTTCACTACCTTTCACCCTTATATCCCCAATTAAATGTGTGCAATGAAGCTCTTATGGGACATTTAGGTTAAAAAAATCAAAAAAAATTATTAATCTCATCAAGGTAGGTAAAATGAGTTTTAATGATAGAAGGCGAATGGTGTTGTTGTCTTTCCATTCATTACAATTAAGGATCAAATGTCCAAAAAAAAATGCTCTACCCTCATCTTTAAATCAAATTAAACTGTCTATAATTTCACATTGAAAATGTAATAAAGCAAGTTCTGGGGTGCAATATAAATGAGTTTACATAATTATCTCCAAGTGTCACAAATAAAATTAATTTATAGCTATTAGTACTCAAAAATTCAGAAATCATGCAAGGAAAACATTAACATCGACTACTCACTAATTACAGTTTAGCTCAAAAATTATCATGTAGAAAATCAAAGAGACATGCTAAACAAATATAAATCTAAATAAAAGAAAAGTTAAAATATTGAAGCACAAATTGAGCAAACTACACTAAACAAATATAAATCTAGATAATTCCCCACCCCACAGTTAGAAATAAACGTTATTCCTAACGTGAAGCAAAATAAAATCATAAAAAAGGAAAGGGACAACTTCTCTGGCATTGTATAACGGTTAGTGCAAAATATCCCATCATAAATATCCTACGAGGCTAGTTTAAATTTCTCATAGCACTAAAACAAGAACAAAACGTTATACCCATTAAGACATTAAGAGAATAAGAGAATCCGCAATAGGAGGAAACTTAATCCCTTATGGGCATACACAACTATCAACATAAATAAATTAAAAAAATAACACAAAAAAAAAATACAAAATCATCCTAAAATAAGCTAAAAGCTAAAAAAAGTACATCAATAAGTCTATCTCCAAGAACAAGTCCCAAAGTGGCATTGACACAAGAAGAAAGAAATCAGGACTCGTTGTCGGAGGAAGGTAGCTCCTATGGAAGAAGGGGAAAAGGTGGAAAGGTAGAAGAATCCTTTCCAAGCTCCCGAGCTAACTGTTGAGCCTCCACTGTTTTCTGCCGTTCATCCTAATAATAAGCAAACACATTAGAGTGGAGTCACAGGCGCTTTTGCTCCGGTAAAACCTGCTAAAGCATCTCCTCTTGACTAAGTCCAGGAACTGGATCACTAGTCGATTCGGAAGACGTATTCTTGAGCAAGGGTCCTACAAACTGGAGTTTTGGCATCACCATCCAGTGCTATAGGCTTACCGGGTTTCAACTTTTCTTCGGTCAGGTCCATCACAAGACCATCATCAAGACATAACATAGTAATCAAATGTGGGAACCACAAGCCAGCTTGCTTGACCACTGTGGTATACCGAATTTCCTGGATAATCAAGTGGCCCACATTCCCCAGTCGACCAGCAGCAATAGCATATAATAATTTGGCTCATTCCAAAGTTACATGAGTTAGATGACTTACCGGAAGAAGACGAGCACAAGTAAATTTAAACTAAACAAACCAAACCGGCTGATGGTTATTTCATTGAAATGTCGGGCAACTCCCCCGGCACCCTTTGTCCATTCCACATCTCTGATACAGATAAGATTCGTGATGTCATTCAGCTCCACATTAGTATCACAAATCGTCGGCCATTCATCATTGTGAACCCGATTTACTTGCCGCAACCAATTAATTGCATTACCGGAGATATCCTTGTTGATTTTTCCCTAACAAAGACTTTATCCTCTGTGTAGTGATACATATTGGCATAGAACTCACGTCCAACTGGAAGCATGGCATCCTTTGGGGTAGAGACGAAGAAATTCCAACCACGTGCTCGCAAACATTGTGAATTGTTGGGGCTCCAGTGGTAGGGATTTGTATAACACTCTCTTTAATTGCTGCCCTTTTTATAATATCATACTCATATTGTTTGTAGGCTGCGGCATTTAGAAACTAATTTGGAACATGTTCCTCCTCCTGCTCAGGATGTTCTTATTGTGGTGCTGCAAAGGAAGAGGCTCTAGCGGTTTGCTTGCATTTGCGCATCATGCCTAAAAAATAAAATATTAGATATGACACACACAAATAAAATGCCACCCCACACTTATTCAATTGTGCACCCTCAGACTAAAAATTAAACTTAATATTCACAAGAGCAAATAAAACATGATACTGCCAATACTAAGTTATGCATATATTGAACCAAGACACTCCTAAATCCAGATCCTGTTGATACACTTGTTAATTACAAAAATTGAATAGGGAATAGTCATATGACATAAGAGAAGTCCAAAGAATCAAATTCGTTCACAAACATCAAATGTTTTAACAATTTTCCTCAGTGAGACATTTTGTCGAACACTTAGCTTGCATGAACAAATAGTGAATTTTTCTATGTATAAAATACATACAATTAATCCCAATTCAACTAACCAAGTGAAAAAAATTCCAATGTATTAACCCAAAAAAAAAAATTTGAAAGAATTTAATGAATGTCATATCTCAATGATGTTTATGCTTGAAAATTTGAAAAAACCTTGATGTGGATTAATGAGAAAATGGAGTGGCTTGAGGGTTGAAAATTTTGGGAGTAAGAGGAATTTGTCAAGAGAGAGGTTTGAAAAATATACTTTTTGGGTTTGAATAGGAAAAGGAACAGTTCGTTCCCTTTTTATTGGCATGCAAGCTTTTGCTCGCGCATGTGCACGAGTTGAGCATGAAGAATCTATTCGGGTTTGTAACTTATGATTCTGCGCACATGCGCAAGCTGAGGCTTGGTATGTGTGCAAATCGAGAAATAAAATTTTCACTTTCTGGAATTTGAACACATGCACACCAATTGGTATGCATGTGCATAAATTACGACCCGTGAATATGCAAAAAGGGTTCCCAACTACTCAAACCTGGAATAAAGCTATGAAAACACATTTTAGTTTGTTTAATATGAATTTTAGGATGATATGCACACCAATAACAAGTATATGAAATAAAACCAAATATACACAAAGAAAAATGAAATTATGAAAAGACATGGGTTGCCTCCCATGCAGTGCGCTTGTTTATAGTTTTAGGCTCGACTTTGGCACGTAAGATCAAGCATTGATGAGGTAAACGGTTTCCCGTTCATTATGGATAATTTCTCCATAGTAGTGTTTCACCCAGTGGCCATTCACTTTGAAGTTTCCTTGGCTCCCGTTAAGTTCCACTGAGCCAAACGGGAATGCCCGCACTACTTCAAACGATCTGGATCATATTGACTTTAATTTTTAAGGGAACAATTTTAGTCTTGAATTGTATAATAAAATCATGTCCCGGTTCTAAATTCTTTCCCATAAATATGCTTGTCATGCCAATCCTTCGTTTTCTCCTTGTAAAGTTTTGTTTTTTCATAGGCTTCTCTTCGAAATTCATTTAGCCTTTTTCTACCCAGCTCCTTCGGATAATAATTTAGACTTTTGATTGCCCAATATACCTTGTGCTCAATTTCTATTGGAAGATAACAAGCCTTACCATAAACCATTTGATAAGCAGACATTCCTATTGCAGTCTTGAAGGCTGTCCTATATGTCCATAGTGCGTCATTAATTTTTTTGGACCAGTCCTTCCTCGAAGAATTTACGGTTTTCTCAAGAATGCGCTTCAATTCCCGATTGAACACTTCCACTTGCCCAGAAGTTTGCGGATGATATGCTAGGGCTATCTTGTGGGTGACACCATATTCAGATAAGACGGATCAAATAAAGAATTTTTGAAGTGTGAACCTTCGTCACTTATAATTGCTCGCGAAACACCAAATCTAGAGAAAATATTCTTCCTCACAAAATTTACTACGACTCTATCATAATTGATTGGTAGTGTCGCTGCTTTCGCCTACTTGGACACATAATCCACCACTACAAGAATGAATCTTTTGTTGTGAAATGGTGGAAAAGGCCCATAAAATCAATACCCCCAATGTTGAAAACCTCGCAAACCAAGATATTATTCGATGGCATTTCATCTCTTCTAGACAAGTTATCGGCATATTGACATTCATCACATTGTAGCACAAAGTCTCTTGCATCTCGGAATAATGTAGGCCAATAAAGCCCAATCTGAAGGTTCTTCACTACCGTCCTTTGAGCGCTATGATGCCCTCCTATCGATGAAGAATGACAATGGTATAAGACACTCTTTATTTCACTTTTCGGAATACATCTCCGGATCACTTGGTCTTTGCATCAGCAGGATAGATAAGGGTCATCCCAAATATAATATACGGTAGTATTGGATCTCCAAAAGGAACTTTTTTCATTGATTTGAGTCCATAGTGGATGGGATTACCTTGGCCACGAAGAAATTAACAATATCTGCATACCAAGGTGCACTACTATCCACTCGCATCAAGTGCTCTTCTGAAAAAGTCTCATTGATCGGCAACTCCAAACCTAATTCCGCATTTCATTGCTCTAATCTCGATAGGTGGTCTGCCACCGTTTTCTCAGATCATTTCTTATCTACTAACTCTCAATCAAATTCCTGCAATAGTAAAATCCACCTGATTAGTCTAGGTTTTGCATCACTTTATTACCTATAACATATGACCAAAACTTATCAAATGCAAACACTACTACAAGCAACTCTTTTTCCTTAGTAGAATTATTCATTTGAGCTTCATTAAGGATACAGCTAGCATAGTAAATCACGTGCAAAACTTTTTCTTTTGACACAAAGCCGCCTCTACGAAAAAGTCTCTTGCATCACACATTAATTCAAAAGGCAAATTCCAATTTGGAGCGACTATGACTGGTGCAGTAATCAAAGTTTTTTTCAATTTCTCAAAAGTAGACGAACATTCATCATTAAAAACAAAAGGCACATCTTTCGCAACTAAGTACATAAAGGTGAGAAATCAAAGAAAAATTTTAATGAAATGTCGGTAAAAACCGGCATGACCTAAAAAGCTCCTCGCTCCTTTTATATTAGCAGGAAGAGCAAATTTTTTAGTGACTTCTACTTTAGAATTATCGACTTCAATGCCCTTAGTAGAAATTTGATGGCCTTACACAATTCCTTCATTAACCATAAAATGACACTTTTCCTAGTTTAGTGCCAAGTCAGTGGACTTACATCTTTACAAAACAAAAGCAAGATTATTTGAACAAGAATCAATTATTTGAACAAGAATCAATTATTTGAACAAGAATCAAAAGAATCACTAAAAACACTCAAAACGTCCATGAAAATCTCAATAAATTTCTCAATCATGTCATGAAAAATAGCAAAAATGCATCGTTGAAAAGGTGCTGGGAGCATTGCACAACCCAAAAGGCATATGCTGCTAAGCAAAAGTTTCATACGGACAAGTAAAAGTGATTTTCTCTTGATCTTCAGGGGCAATGGCCATTTGAAAATACCTTGAATAACCATTGAGAAAGCAATAAAATGCATATCCAAAGAAATGCTCAATCATTTGATCAGTGAATGGCAAAGGAAAATGATCTTTTCTAGTGGCTTCATTAAGTTTCCTATAGTCAATGCATATCCGCCACTCCATCACTAATCTAGAGGAAATTAGTTCATTTTTCTCATTTAAAACTACTGTGATCCACCATTTCTTTGGAACTACTTAAATTGGACTTACCCATTCACTATCACTAATAGGATAAATGATCCCGACGTCTAGAAATTTCAAAATCTCCTTTTTAACTATCTCTTTTAAAGTTGGATTTAACCTTCTTTGTTGTTGTCTAATTGGCTTATACTTGTCATTAAGGAGTATTTTGTGCATGCATACTAAAGGGCTTGGATTCCTTTTATGTTCTCAATGCTCCATGCAATTGCCCTATGATGCTTTTCAAGAACAAAAATCAATTTGCATAATTCAATAACTTAAAGTGAAGCACTCACAATGACAAGATATGTATCATGTTCTCCAAGAAAAACATACTTGAGATGAGAAGGAATTGGTCGGAGACCCCCATTTACCTTTACCCTACAATTAATCCTCTTTTGTAACTTTCTCCATCTCCCCCTTTTGAGTGCTTTCTTGTTCACTAAATTCCATTACATCTTCATGGAGCTCTTCCATGTATTGGGTGTCATTCTCCACAGTTTTCCTGTAAAAATCCAAAACTAAATCATCAATAATATCAACACTCATTACATCACTATATTCAGACGAAAATTGAAAAGAATCAAAAACATTAAATGACACAATATCATCATTGACTTTGAATTGTAAATTTCCAACTTGAACATCTATGACAAAGTCATCTGTTGGCCAAAAAAGGTCTTCTAAGAATTAAAGGGGTCACTAGAGCTCTATATCTTTCTCGATGTCGAGAACTATGAAGTCTGCCAATAGAAATACTTTGCCAACTTTGACGAGGAGATCCTTGACCACCCTTACCGGTTGCCTCACATTTCGATCTGCCGATCGAAAAGTGACATTTGTTAGATTGAATCCTAATCTATTCAATTTCTTGTAAATAGAATGGAGCATAAGGCTGATGCAAGCACCCAAATCACAAAGGGCTCTTTAAAATGTCACTCCTCCTATCTCGCGTGGGGTGGAAAACAAGCCAAGATCCTTAAGCTTAAGGGAAAGATTCTTTTGAATAATCGTGCTACATCCTTCATTTAGGCACAAAATCTCATCACCCATCAGCTTCCTTTTGCTTGATAAAATCAATTTCAAGAACTTATCGTAGCTAGGCATGTTTGCAATGGCTTCAATAAAAGAAATGTTAATTTCAATCTTTTTAAAAATCTCCAACAGGTTCTTGAATTTTTTGGATTTCTTGTCCTCTTTCATCCTTTGAGGGTACAGGAATACTTACCTGCTTACGTGGTACAGTAGAGAGGTCGTTTGTGTTACCTTGCTGGTCAAGAGCTTTGGAAGGTGTTTCTTGATCATCACTGCTCTTGGATGCCTCTCCATTTTCCTTTGCCTCACTATTTTCTACGGTTCTTACATCATTCTCATTGACTTTCCTCGGCTCCATAGTTCTACCATTCCTCAAACTAACTGCTTGCATTTTTCCCATGGGTATTATCCCTTGGATTAGGAATAGTGTCACTTGACAATGCTCCCATTGGTCTTTTATTATTTTGCCACGTGAATTGTCCTATTTTAATTTTCAAGTTCCTCGTGGTAGCTCACAGATTCTCATATTCCCTCCACAAGTTTTCAAAATCCATCCTCAAATTATCCTTATTAGGTTGATCATGGTTTACATGTGGTAGATAATTAGGATTTTGAGATGGAGGTCTTGGTGGTGGAGATTGGTATGAGGTATTCGACTAAGACAAGAATTTTGAGAAATTCACGACTTTGATGAGGTGGTTGATATGGTCAAGAAGATGAAGTTAGATTGGGAAATTTAGATTGCGGCTGTGTTGGTTGGAAGGATGGATTTTGAACATTATGTTGATTTGTCCAAGAAAAATTTAGATGGTTGCACCGAGATGGATTATATGTGTTACCATAGGAATTAAGCGGATTCCTTGACCTTGAATTATGATTGGCAATGAATTGGACTTGCTCACCTTGTGGTGTGGGTGTTTTGGAAAAGGCCATTTTGATGGTTTCCTTCACCAAAATCACATGTTAAGATTCCTTGGGGTGGTAAATCTATAGAGTTCACCAGACTTCTCCCTAATTCTCTTGGGCTTTTATCAGATTGGCCATCATATTCCACATCATGCCTTGTTGAGCTAAGAATGCATCATTAAGATTAATCGTACCTCTTTATTGAGTACTGACTTGTTGGACTTGCTGTTGTTGCCCTACCAAAGGACTGATTGTGCCATGATAGTAATGCATTGATGCCATCAAGTTTCCAACATCTCTTGTGCCTTTTTCGAAGTTTTAAGTGGGAAAACGGCTCCAGCACTTGCATCGACGATCAATTTCAACTCTGAAAATAATCCATTATAAAACATTTGTTCTTGTAAACATAATAGAATGGTATGATGTGGACACTTTCTGAGTAGTTCTTTGAAATGCTCCTACGCTTCCCTTAGACTTTTCCCAGTGATATGTTGGAATGATATAATGTTATTATGAAGCTTTGCAGTTCTTGACGGCAGAAAGTACTTGACCAAAAATTCTTGTGCTAACTGATTCCACGTCGTGAAAATACCTTATTGGAATGATTGCAATGAAGCCTTCACCCTATCCTGCAGAGAAAATAGAAAAGTTCTCATTCAAATACAATCGGGATATACCCCGTTGTATTTAAATGTATCAATGACTTCTTTGAAGTTCATTAGATGAGCATAGGGATCCTCGTTTGGCCCACCTCCAAACATGGCTTGTGTCTGAAGCATTTGGATTAAAGCTGGCTTGAGTATTTCAAAGTTGTTGGCCTGTAAGGGTATTCAGGCAATGCTAGAACTTGCTCCCTCGAAATTTGGTACGGCATAATATCTAAGGAGTCGGTAATTAGCATTACCTCCATTTCCATGATTACCCCTACTTCTTCTTGATCCCTAACATTATGTGTTGGATTCTCCATGAAATTATCTCCTTGGCTGAATTCTTGTAGTTTCCTACGGTTTTTGGATATAGTTCATTCAATCTCCAAATCACCTAGAAGTAATGGTTGGTTGGAAGAACGAGTATTTGCCATAAACTACAAGAAAAAGACCAAAGTCAAATATTGAAGTAGAAATCCAAAAGAAAAATAAAAAAGAACAAAAAGCAACCGTAAATAATTAAAAGAAAATAAAAAGTCTAATCTAGTAAGGCTTGCTAAACCTAATATTGGGCCAAGAATAGTCACTGGTAATGGCGCGAAAAACTTGTTCGGCTAAATATTGATTAGTTAATTCAATTCACAAATAAGTAACAAATAATGTATCCCACTTTAATAACCCTAATCAATACTTGCACATGCTCACAAGAATATGAGGTGAGTTTATAGATGGGGTGAGTAAGGATCGTTCGCACGAGGACTATTGATCAAGTACTTGGGTTCACCAACCTACAAACTAGTTAGAAAAATCAATTGCAAGATTCTATTCTACCTATCTAAATCAATTTTAATGATTAAGAAAGTAAGAGCAATTATCAAAACTAATTTAAACTAGAGAAAGCAACGGAATTTACTGTAAGCAAACTCAAATTTAATAAACTAGAAAAGTAAACACAAGAAAATTAAATTAAAACTATGAAATTATAATAAAAAATGAAATTAAATTGAATTTAAATGAGAAAGAAAACTTGATGGATGGCCGGAACAAAAAGTTGATGTGCTTGAAGTCTTGAACAAGAAGAATAAAACCCTAGCGATGACTTTCCTAATCTAATGACTAATCTGACTAATGATGACTACGTATATTCAACTCTCCTCATAATGGGGTATTATATTGGATATAGGGGATATATCAGGGTTTTAGACCCTTAAGATGATAAAAATATGCTAAAACACTAAAAAAAAACCCAACCGAGTGGAGAAAACTTAAAAAACAAGTAATTTACATCAAATGCTACTTGACGTACGAACGTGATTTGCATATACTTGCTCATGTGTGCAATATCCAGAGGCAAAATCTTTTTTTCTCAGTTTGCACGCATGCGCAATCTTTTCTTCATGCACGTGCGCAAATGACAGTTTGCTAGTTTCAACTTCCACCTCGATTTTGACCTCAATGCTGATGGAATTTTTTAAAATTCAAAACATAAAAGTTATATCTCTTCCTCTTATCTTTCCAAGGCATCTTGAATAACCTCAATTGTATCTTGGACAAGAAAGTTATGCTTAAATTTCCAAACAGTATCTAAATTTGCTCCCTACCTATGCATGTTTTGCATCCTTTTGAGTTTTCTCCAAATCTTTGGTATTTTTGACTTCTTTTCCAATCCAAACCTACACAAACTCTATGAAAAATAAAATAATTAGGCTCATAATTCACTCAATTATTGCTCAAATTACATGGAAACGGAGGTAAACGACACATGAAATATACGACATTTACGAGCATATCATAGCTGTAAAGCACGGTTGGTTTCAAAGGGCTATATTTAGGTACACAATGTTGATTTCAATGACGTGTTTTCTCCTATTGTTAACATAGCTTTATGTTTTTCTTGCTTTAGTTGCCAGAAATGATTTGGAATTGGAATATGATCAGTTCATAATTGTACTATATTTTATATGTCAATTACCACGTTTTTATGTGTTGTAAGCAAGATTTGAGTTATTATTGAGCTTAATTACGTTATTCTTAGTTTTTGTATGGTTAAAGT
This sequence comes from Cinchona pubescens, assembly GCA_025175665.1. Taxonomy (NCBI): domain Eukaryota; kingdom Viridiplantae; phylum Streptophyta; class Magnoliopsida; order Gentianales; family Rubiaceae; genus Cinchona; species Cinchona pubescens. The sequence goes on along the minus strand of JANKKI010000051.1, from coordinate 6,070,145 downwards.
GAAAAAGAGCTGAAAAAGATGGAAAAAGATGAAAAAAGATGAAAGAAAATGCTAAGAACGGAACATGCATGAGTATGAAGCAATTTTGGATGTTGTTTCGTATTTTAAGCATAAGTTTTGATTCCAAGCTCTGATTGAGGATGATTCGGGATGATTGGGAAAGATATTGAAGATTTATACAACTTTTGTGTTTGGAGTTTTCCACAATTCTATAGGCATCTTATTGAAAATTACAAAGTTGTAAAATGTGTACCGGCGAGGAACAATTCTGACACAGTTTGGTAGATCAGAATAACTTTCTTATCTGAGATCCAATTGAGGTTATTCAAGATGTTTTGAAAATATAAGACATAGAGCTACAACTTTTATGTTTTGAGTTTTCCCAAATTCAGTCTGCATCAGGATCAAATTCGAAGCCGAAAGTGAAGCCAAGCGCCATGCGCTGGGGTTGTGCAGCGCATGTGCGTTGGCAACTTTTCAGCACTGTCTATCGTGCACGTGTGCCCAAAATAGGCAGGACATGTGCTCCCGAAGCAGCAGAATTGCGTATTTTTGAGTTTTTGACAGATTTCTTCCCCCGGTTGGACTCTTTTTCACCCGATTTGACGTTCTTATCTGTAGGCATTAATTGTAACCTAAGTACCATGTCATTATAAATACCCCATTTAGGGTGAGGAAAAGGGATCGATACTTTATTTTCTTTTGGCTAGGGTTTTTAGCAGTTGAAATTCCTCTTTATTCTTTCATGGCACTTTGTGCCTAAACCCTTTTCTTAGTAGAGGGAATTGAAGCCATGGTCAATTCTACAAAGTTGTGAGACTTCTTGTGCTTGAATTATTTTCTTTATCTCAAGTATTGATTATTTTTCTGCGATTAAATTTATGATTGTTCTTTTTAGCTTATTATTGCTGCAGAATATTAATTTATTAGAATTAATCTACTGCTAGATTATTTTAACCGTGTGTGTCTAATTCAATCTATGAAGCAACTAAATTTGATAATTACTGAATTTGTGTTATTGAATTTAGGAAAATTAATCATCTAATTGGCATAACCGCATGTGTTTATGTTTAATTAGTCTAATTGTTCGTGTTGATCTTGAAGCTTCTTTTAATTAATCTTTAGCGCGTGTCTGGGTTAAATTAATAATGTTAGGGTTAATTGGATCGCATGTTGAAAAGTAACCAACTTTAGAAAGAAATAAGAATCAAATGTGAATTGGTATTCGTTCGAGTTAATTCTTCAATTAGTGCTTGACATAGAATTGAATTATTTTGTGTTTCCATGATCGACTAGTGAAATTGCCATGGTGGATATGACCAAATCCAAGATCTTTCTTAATTGAATTATCTTTAGTTATTTTATTGATTTAATTTTAGTTAAAAGCATACAAAACCCCTCATTTTTCCATTTAGCACAAAAATAAGCCCCGTTCTCCGTGGGACAACCTTGACTCACCACTACTACATTAGAGTTGTTAATTTTGGGTGCTTACGATGGCATTGCAACTCGACAGCATATTTCAATCTCACCAGAATAGCTTGATGTCAAGACAGTTTTTCTACATATTGAACTTGAAGAACAAATTTATATGAGGCACTATCAGGAATTTGAAATTGAAGGAAAAGAATACCATTTTTGCTTGTTGAAGAAATCCTTGTATGGATTGAAGCATGCTCAAAGGCTATGATATAAGAGGTTTGATTCCTTTATGTTGGGTCATGGTTATTCAAAGAGCATATATGATAGTTATGTCCACTTCTGGAAATTAAATGATGGTTCTTTCATTTATTTGTTACTCTATGTTGATGACATATTCATTGCTACCAAGTGTTTTTTTACAAATTCACACTTTGAAGACACAATTAAATAGTGATTTTGAGATGATTTGGGAGTAGCTAAGAAAATTCTTGGCATGAAAGTCAAAAGAGGTCAAGGATCTATGAAATTGTTCCTAACCCAAAAGCATTACTTTTAGAAAGTTTTGGAGAAGTTGGGCATGAAAGATGTTAAACCTGTGAGTACTCTTCTTGCTAGTCAGTTTTTACTTTTAGTTGCTCAATCATAGTCAAATGAGAAAGAAGGTTATATGGCACAGGTTTTATATTCTAGTGCTGCAGTCGGTAGTATCATGTTGCGATGGTTTGTACACGCACTAGTCATAATAAAAATCAAGATATTTCACTAACAATTAGTATGGCTAGCAAGTATATATCTTGTCCAGGAAAAGAGCATTGACAGGCTATGAAATAGATGCCCAAATACTTTAAAAGTATTGCAAACACTTGTTTGAAGTTTTGGAAAAATAGTGACACTTTAGTTGGTTTTATGGATTTTGATTATGCCAGGTATCTTGATAGAAGAAAATCACTTTTTGGTTATGTATGTTGCATTGCCAGTTGTGCAGTCAGTAAGAAATTACTTTACAACTTGTTGTGGCATGTCTACTATAAAGGCAGAATATATTATTGCAACTAAGGCTATTAAAGAAGCCTTGTGGTTGAGAGGTTTATTTGGCAAGCTTAGTCTACATTATTGTGTCACTATAGTTTACTGTGACAGTGAAAGTGCAATTCGCTTGACTAAAAATCAGATGTATTATGAGAGGACAAAACACATTGATGTGGAGTTTCACTTCAGTCGGGATAATATTACTGGGTGTCAAAGATAATCCTGTGAAACTCCGGACATGTTTACAAAATCTCTTCCAATTTTCAAGTTCAAGCAGTGCTTGGATTTGGTTGATGTTTGTTGTTGGTGATTAAGCTCATTGGGACTTTTGTAGAGAAAGAAGAGTAAGTTTGCTATTTTGTTATTTTATGGATGTGGGTGTCACGCCCCAAAAACGGGACCGTAACACGCCGCGCTAATGGCACACCGGTCCAAAGCGCAAGGCACAAACGAACAGAGCAACAAACTTAACCGCAATGTAATAGAACCATCAAACCATTTCTTAACTATAAAACCGAATATTTCATTTTTACACAAAAATACGAATTACAAAATTCCTTCTTAGTACAAAAGATGCTACAACAAAAAACAAAGTTCATCAATACAAAACCTATCTAATACACTACCCCTTTCCAAACAAAAGAGAAGCTTGGAAGATTATCCGCAGAGTCCTACCATTAATGTGGAATCTGGAGAAAATCTAAAAGCTGCTAACGCGGTGGAGAGTCAAAAACGATCAGCACCTAATCTGAAAAATTATAATCACGTGGGGTGAGCATAACTAGCTCAGTGGATATCATAAAAGCTCTTCAAATGGGGCCAAGCATTTCGATAAAAAGAAAACATAAAGATAATAACATTCCATGAAAACCATACTAAGAGACAGCGTCTAAAATGGCATGAGCCATTTTAGAAACGTCAATAAACCATTGTCATAACAAGGTTCTAGAATGTCTCTTGCCATTTAAACGTCAGGTGGAAACCCTCGTAAAAAAGATCCAATCATTTCAAAACATAGTATGCTAAAGCATAGCGTAGCCAAAAAGATCCAATCATTTCAAAACATAGTATGCTAAAGCATAGCGTAGCCAAAAAGATCCAATCATTTCAAAACATAGTATGCTAAAGCATAGCGAACAAATCCAAGTACAGTTTCAATCCGGAATTTAATAAAATAGCATGAGTATCATTTAGGCTCGAAGGTATGACCTACAGTACTAGTCTGTTTCAAGTCTCAACTACACCTACTAGTCCGACCGGGAGGTCAAGTTATCCCATCACAAGACCCCATCAATTAGTTCAAAACATTCACAGTCACCATGGCGTCCCATGGATGACTATAGAACCGGTTCTCCACAAATCAAACATTTCCAAACACATCCAAAATTATATACCTAGGTCACCTATGAGCCAAAACAGTCATAAAATGCTTTCATATCAAAAGAGTTTGCAAACATATCATTTGATTAACATAAAATAGCTTGGTCCCGATTTCATATGTAATAGTTCCAAAACATTGTAAAAGTGCAGTTCCAAACATCATACACATTTTAAAATCCATCCAAACATATTTCGAAAGTCGTTAAACAAAATACAAGTGGAAGAGGGTCTATGTTACCCACCTATCAAAGCAAAAACTGCATAAATGATCACAGAACGCGATCGCCGGCGGTAGGTGGCGTGGTACCTAAAACAGATATAAGAGGACTCTTAGAAGAGATTTAGAAGTTTTTGGAATGACTAGGGAAGCGAAAACGGCGCGAAACGATAGAAAACGACACCAACAGCTCTTTGGTCAAAAATGACCTTTTCACAATTTCTGACCAACTTCGATAAGCTAAAACCCCAGTCAAAACACTTAGTTAACCCCTCAAATTCGTATTATAGCTAGATTAGGAGATAATAAGCTCAGTTTTCCAGAAAAACCGAAAAACTTTGCCCCTCCCTAGGCTATAAGTAGGCTATCCTCCCTGCCAACAAAATCCAATAAGAACAGGTATTCAAGGGTCCTTGGTTATGATCTTTTGATGGTTTTACATATTCAACCAACCAACAAAATCCATAAACGGAAAGATTCACCGGAGCAATAGCCGGGACTATATCAATAGCATTCCACCACAATGGAAAACACCTAAAACCATCAAAAGATCATTAAAGACCCTTTAAACATAACCAATTATCCAAATTATCCTAGTTGCGCCAAACTTCCGCTTACTTACAAAATGAAGGAAAATCAATTCCACTTGGTTTCAACAAGGCAAGTCTCAATTCCTATCCAAACTAACCTTAAAACACTCTTAAAACATCATTATGTGCATAGACATAAGCATTCATAGGATAACACTCTAGGCCACATATGGAAGACAAAACCCCAACTCATAATCTTAAAATTTGTAATCTAACCATGGAAAGTTGTTAAAAATCAATCCCAATCACTTCCCAACCTCCAAAACACTAAAAACAACCCATAACATACATAAATCAACACATATAAGGCTGCAAAGAGGGTTTTCTCAGCCATAAAGAATCCTACAAAACTTGAAATTAAAGCTTGGATCATAAAGCCCATAAGCCAAAAAGTGCTAAAATACAAAAATCTTACCTTCCAAGTGATTTCTACTTGAAATCCAAGAAAATTTTTGGGGGAAAATGGAGAAAGAGGAGTTCAGCTGCTGCTAGGAAGAAATGAGGAAGAAACAACAAGAAGAAGACTTAAAAAGCTTCCAAAGTTGACCCAAATAGTACCCAAGTTGACCAAATAGTAATTCTCCAAGTTGACTATTTGACCCAAAAACTAATTTTTTGCTACTAAATTAACATTATAAATCAGCCATTGGACAACACTTATACACCACAATGCACTAATTACACTTAGTCCAACTATAGAAGAGAGAAAGAGCCGGTACCGAAATCGCCAAACCGAAAAATTTGCCGAATTGAAAAACGAATAAGTTGAAGTACTTTATGACTAAAAATAATATGAAAAACATTTTAAACCAGTTAAAATCAAAGAAAAAGGCTATTAAAATACTGGGTTTCACAGTGGGTATATGCCAAAATGGAGATTTTTTCTCTTTCTCTTTCTATATATATGCGTAAGTGCACCATCCTAGATCTTGGCGTGTACCCACATCCACAAAATAACAAAATAGCAAACTTACTCTTCTTTAGATGGAGATTTTTTCTCTTTCTCTTTCTCTTTCTATATATAGATGGGTCTGTGCACTATCCTAGATCTTCCCATTTCTAAGAAGATCTCGGGCACGATCTGGTTTATGTATCAAGGTAACTAAGGAAAGTGTTATTGCCTTGGTCTTATAAATAGAGACCTTAGATTTTGGGATTTGGTATACAGAGATTAAATATAAGAGAGCTTAGTGGGCTATTGGGCATTGTTGGTCATTAAAATTTCTCTTATTTTGACTTTCTTGTGCTTTGTAATAGTGCTTTTGTGGGCTTAGGAGCACTCTTCTAAAGCTTTTGTATTATTCTTGATAGTGAAATATTTTGCTCGCCCTCACCTATGGACGTAGGTCTTTTGACCAAACTACGTAAATCTGGTGTCTTTATTTTATTTTCTCTTTTGTTTTGTAATCATTTGTTTAGGGATATCTCGGGTTTTTGTCAATTTCCTGTGATCCTCTCTAACATGCAAACATCATACTTCATACATAATCTTACAACTTTGTAGAGATTTGTAGTTTCAATAAATAGTCTCCTGCTGCCTATCACTGCGGCCCCTTTTGTAAGAAGGAAGCACCCCTTCTGATGAAGTTATGGAGCAGTTGTTTTGGATTGTACACAAGGCTTATTTGACAAATTTCCTTGCAATATTTTATGTGCTTCTTCTAGAGCTAAGAGATTAAGAGGACACCCACCACTTGTTTTTTTCTCTTCAAAAAGAGTAGCAAAAACTTCTTTGTCCAAAATGAAAATGGAAATGGCCCCATAACCTAGTAAACTTTTACATGTTACTGACTTTACTCATTCAACTTTTTTTTGGTGGTAAATTAACTACTCATTTCCCAAAATTGTTGACTAAAGTCCATTTTGTCTATTGGAGGTGTTAAACTGATCGTTAATTTCGAAATATGTGTGGCACATGATTTTGCTTTGTGTAAAAATGTCTTAGAATCTTGTCTTCTACTCTCTTATCTTCTCACATACTTCTCAGAGCTTCATTTTTACAAACAAACCACCATAAAAGGGTAAGCTACAAAAATCATCACTACATACAAATAACTCTAGGAAACTAGAGTTATATGTTCCCTAAACTTGAGTGTCTTTACCTTAGCTTTTGAACATTTTTAGGTTTTAAGTGTTATTTTTGTCAATTTTTGTTTTTATATTCTAGCATGTGTTGGTTTGTTAATTTAGTATTTTTCATGCTATTTTAGTATTTAGTATAATTAATAGAGTGTATTTATTTATAGGGTTTGATCAAAGAAAATGGGGCGGCAACCAGATAAGAAATGAATCGAATCAAGCCATGACTGGATGATGAAATCAAGTCAAATTATGAGAAAAAAAATCTGAGTATTGGTGACCGGGGTCACCAAATTCCCTTCCTAAAATCAGTGATTGTAGCCATTGGTACTTAGAAAAATTTTCAAGGGGAAAGCTCATCACCATGGTTACCAGAGCGCAGTTAAACTTCCAATGGTGAACTAGAGACTGCGATTACTAGAATGAAAAAGGAAATATGGTGATTGCAATTACCCAGAAAATTGAAGTGAGCCCATTGAACACGGTTATCAAAATGAAGAAGGAATTTCAATGACTGAGGTTAGCTAGCTGTGACAGTCACTGAGCATGGTCTGAGAATTCTGAAGGGCAAAATTGTCCAGCTATATTCTACTTACTTACTTTAAATGCTTTCTTAAAATGCTATCTTTTTACATGCCTTATTTAATTACTTTCTTTAAAATGCTTTCTTAATATTAATGTTTATTTCAATGAATTAGTTAAACTTTAAATTGTTTTCTTAGCCCCTTAAATTATATTTTTAGTTAAAATCAATCACTTCAACTAATAATTCAACCAAATAATCGGTAATCACTGACTAATCCTTGTGGGTTCAATCCCTACTTCTCTTACTATTAGTAAACAATCGTATACCTGCGGGATGCCACCAAGTTAGTAGAGCATTTAGGTTTTTAATAAACTTATACTAGGTGTTTTTTCTAAAGAGGTATCAAGTTTTTCGTGCCGTGCTGGGGATTAGTTTTTTGGTGATATTAATATAATTTGGTTGGGTTGTTAGATTGAAGTCTTCTATTTTTCTTGTACAGTTGTTTCATTAATTTGAAAAATCAAAAATATTTTCATTTTGTAGTTGTGTTCTTATTTTTGAGAAATCTAAAAAGATTTTCTTTGTGATGGATAGTTTAGACTAGCTGGTAGTCCAAACTTTCCTAATTTTCTTGTTTGTGTTATTTTAGTTTCTTTTTTTGTGTTTTTATTTGTGTTGTTCATTGTCCAAGAATATGCAAGGACCTAACTGGAATGATTCATGCTACGAAAATTATCATTTTTACGGTAATGGAGGTATGTCCAATGAGCATGATTCTTGTTTTGATTATTCTCTCTACCCCTTAGATAATCAAATGGGGTGGTCTAGCCATCCGTATCCTTATGAAAGATACTAAAAAAATCCCTATTATTTCCCTTCACTACAAGAGGCTTCATATGAACCAATGGAGTCCCAATTCTTTCATCCACCTACTCAAGAAAGTGAAGAGGAAAGAATAAAGGAAGAGTGGATGTTGCTTCAAGAATTAGCCCAATTCCAAGAAGAACAAGCTCAACTTCTTCAGAGAAGAAATTACCGAATCTCGAGAAGTCATTGTTAAAAATCAAGAAGAACTAGCTAAGGAACAAGCACAATTCCGAGAAAAACATGCTAGATTCTTCGAAGACCAAGACACATCCACCAAGAGGTTTCAAGACCAACTTGCTGAGGTTCAAAGAAGTATAGATGGTGAAGACCAATGGACTCTAACATTTCCAACAAATCAAGGTAAGAGTGAACCGATTCAAGAAGAAAAAAGATGAATATATCTTGGAAGAAATGGGTTGTCAAGAACCTCTTGAACATGAATTCTCAACAATCGGGTCACTTAACACTTATGTAAAGGCATCACAACTTGAACAGAGTATGAGTTGGTCCCTGTCACAACTAAGGAGGTACAATTTAGAGTGTTTGTGGAGAAAGAGTCAGCTCAAAAGGAGTAGAAAAAGAAAGATACTTTCTAGAGTGAACTGGGAAAGTTCAAACTACTAATGCCAAAGTTCAATGCCTTATGGACTTTGGACGAACAGAGATGAGTAATATTGCAAATTCACCAAAGATTACAATATCCTTGGGATGTCTCCTTGGTATTGAGGGAGTATTTCTTTCTTTTTTAGTTATTATGATTTATTTTAGTTTCCTTGCTTTAGTTTAAAAAACCGATGGGTAATAAAGGCTTGTAGACTTGTGATGAGTTTAATTTATGTTATGATATTGGTGATTGATTTTTGACTTTCTTGGGCAAATTGTGTTTGTTGATGATAATGATTGATGGCAATGTAAGACTTGTGATTTCTCTTATACACATGTAAGCTTTATGAAATGAACTTGGACTTGATTTTATCATTTGATTGTGAACATTCTAGTTAATGAGACACTTTGTTTGCTAAGTGTTTTGAGCTTATTTGGAGCAAATCATGTGAAGGCTTGATATGGATTGGGAGTAGTCATGATTGTTGAATGTCTTTTTCAGAGAGATAATGTGTGAAGCTAAATTTTAGGGGGATGAGTTGGCATATACCAATGTCTGTTTTTCTTTTTCTACTGTGAATTAAATTGTTTGGTGCCCTGATGTCATAATGACCCCTCCTTAGTGTAACCATGTTGGTTGAAAAGGATAGACAAGTCATTGGACTTATATGCTTAATTGGGAATTACATTTATATGGTCAACTTGAAATTACTTATTGCTTAGCCTTGATAAGTGTTGTGTGTGTTGTTAGTGAATTCCATGATTAAGGGTAGAACTCTTGTGTCTAAGTTCAATTTGTGCTTAAATGGTTGCTTTCATCTTCACTTGATTAATATGTTGTTCGTCTTCTCTATTATCTTTTTGATTGTTCGAGTGTAGTTCAAAACCATTGCCTAGTTTTATTAGTGTCTTTTGTATTTTTTATGCTTCCATTAGTATTTTTTTATTCTTGTGATTTGGGTGTGTGGTAAGATGAGTTGTACTCATCATTGAATAATATGAAATGAATGGTAGTGTATGTTATCGTGTTCTTTGGGAATGGTTTTGTTTTTGTTGTTTGTGAAAGTTGAAATTGGGTGTTGAGGACATGGGTTGTACTTCATGTGAAAAATGGGATTTAATCCTTGAAACTCAACCATCTTTTGAATTACTTTATAAATTATTTTTCTTAACTAGCTTTGACCTCAAACTTTTCTTTTCCATAAGTGTTTTTCTAATGCCAAGTTCAATTGATTATTGATATAGTTTAAACATTTCAAGATTTTTGAAATTAGTTTTGAGTATAGAAAGAAATGACTTAAGCATTGTTGTTCATCTTTCATGGATTTGCATTTTCGGATATTTTTTGGGTTTTGTGAGGTTTGGCTTGGTACATTGGTTGGCTCAATGTGAATACCTCATTTTAGTAAAAATAACCGGATTTTGGAAATCATCTAGGCATTATCTTGGACTGTTTGAGTCAAAAAGCCTACATTATATTATTTTATTCCTAGTGTACCCATTGAGCTTTATAGCTTAATTTCTTTGTGAACCACAAAACTTAGGCATACCACTTTTATCTATCCTCTCTTCATCCCATCACTTTAGAATCATTGTAGATGTGCTTTAGTTCTCCAACGTAATAGTTAGAGCTTATATGATGGCTTGAAAGATATCTTTGCGTACTTACTTTGGGCATTGAAGTCAAGTTATTTAGTTTTAATTATATCTCTCTTTTTGTTGTGATTGATTAATTTATGTAATTGTTGTTCCCTATAAAATTATTCTTTGTAAAAAAAGAAAGAAAAAGAAAGAAAATGAAAGTTTTTTTTCTTATTGAATAAAGAAAATTCATCTTACCTTCAAAAGTTAATTTAGCTAGAAATAATGTTTTTGTCATTCAATTGTTTGTTGGTTATTTCATGTCGGTTTTTAGGGACTTGTATGTTTGAGATAGTAGCAAGAGTTTATATTGAAATGACTACGGTGATTTGAGTCACTTATATACTAATTTATCCTATCTTATTACCCTAACCTACATTTCAAGCTTTAAAAGTCCTGAACGATCCTTAATCTGGGCTATTAGATATTAAAGACTCAGGGATGAAGCATTATCGCTTCGATTGATGTTCTTTGCTAAGCCTTGCGGTGCCAACAAATATCCTTGTGTGTCCATTTGCATCAATTTGTATTTCTCAAAACTTGTCTTAATGATCTTTCTATTCTTGAAGTAACTCTTTGAGAAACTTGACATGTTTATTCTATATCAACTTGTATTTGAATTGGAATTTCATTAGTCAAAGCAATGTTTGTGACTAAAACTAGTGTATACTTTTTTAAATGAAAGGATGGATGAAAAAGTTGATTTTGTTTTGTTAAAATCCCATTTTCAGTTTTGACTAGTGCACTATGGCTCAACATTTCAATTTTATTGGCAGTGTTATTTGTTTTGTGTTAGCCATTTTTATTCTTTTTTCTTAACTTTGCTTTGCTCAAGACGAGCAAAAGCTTAAGTTTGGGAGTGTAATAACTCTAGGAAACTAGAGTTCATGTTCCCTAAAATTGAGTATTGTTGCCTTAGTCTCGAACGTTTTTAGGTTTCAATTGTTGTTTTTGTTCAACTTTTTCTTTTGTGTTCTAGTATGTGTTAGTATATGTTAATTTAGTGTTTTTCATATGGTCATGTTGTCACCTGCACCCAAAAATAAAACCTATACTTCTAAAGATTAATGTAGTAGCGGAAATACAGGATCATCCCACAAAGAGTGTAACTAATTGTATTCCAATTGTAACAATGGGGAGTTGTAAAGAAAATTGAATTAAAATGCAGAGTAATTAAAAAAAAATGAATTGAATTGAAATGACAAAGAAGCATTCTTAGTCTTGGTCCACTTCCATCATGGAAATTCATTAGTCGATTATCGACGCAAAAAGTATAACAATTTCTATACCAAACACTAATTGACGAAGTTAGCCCGAATTCCAAATCACAAACTTATTCTTGTATCTTTTCTTAAGTTTAGTTAATCTTCAACACGCGATCTAATTAACCCTAACTACCAACTAATTCTAGACAAGTGCCAAAGATTAATCAAGTAAAAGCATTGAGAACTAAAAAGATATCAACTAGACTAATACAACATAAGCACAAGCGGTTATGTCAATTAGTTGGTTATTTTTCCTAGATTCAATAATCCTAATCCAGCAATTATTAAACCTAGTTGCTTCACAGATTAAGTCGGACAACACAGCCAATATTAATCTAGCTATTAATTGATTCAATTAATTTGCTATTCTGCAGACATAGCAATTAAAGGAAAACAATCATAAATTAATAGTTGAAAAATAAACAATAATTGAAATAAAGAATTGAATCATTAAACATGATAAGTCTCACAATTTTAAAGAATCTATGACTTCAGTTCCCTTGACCAAGAATGAAGGTTTTAGGCACAAAAAACCAAGGAAGAGAACATAAAATAAAACTGCTAACTACAACTAATGAATGATAAAAAGTTCGGGTCCCTCAACTCAACTGTCACAAGCTTACTTATAAGAGATTCTAGGGTTAAATTTCCTTATCTCACAAGAAACACATGAAAACACTCAAGAAAAAATCTAACCATTCTACAATGAAGAAAGATGTCAAAAATAATAAATTTTGTTGACTCTCACAGGCACGGACCCACATGCACCCAAATTCCAGTGCACGTGCACTAGGATTGGCTTCTAGACTCTTCTTTTCGAGAATTGGTGCCCATGCGCTAGGATTAGCCTGCATGTACGCCATTTCTAGCACATCTTCTTCAATTTCAACCCCAATATTGACCTCGATGCAGGAAGAATTATAAAAAATGTAAACAAAAAAGTTATAGCTCTTCCTCTTAGCTTTCCAACGTATTTTGAATCAATTTAATCAGAGTTCGAAGGATAAAGTTATGCTCAAAATATAAAACAGTGTCCAAATTGCTGAATGCTTGTGCACACTTTGTTCTCACGATTTTCTTCGCCTTATTTTGTGCCTTTAACTCTTTTTGCACTCTAAACCTACAAAATTTAAGAATAAACCAATTAAACTCATAATTAACTCAAATATTGCTTGCAACACATAAAAATGATGTAAATCATATGTAAATTGACTTAAGATATTTACGAGCTTATCATAATGTTATTTTAGTATTTTTGTACAATTAATCGAGTGTATTTTTTTGTAGGGTTTGGTAGGAGAAAATGGGGGGCAATTTGATAAGAAATGAACCAAATCAAGCCATAATTAGATTATGAAGCCAAGTTAAATGTTGAGAAAAAAAATCTAAGTATTGGTGACCGAGGTTACCAAATTCCCTTCTTAAAATCAGTGACCACGGTCACTAGTATTTAGAAAAATTTTCAAGTGGGCAGCTCATCGTAGCGGTTACCAGGGCGGGGTTAAACTTTCAGTAGCAAACTACAATCATTGACCGTGGTTACCAGAATAAAGAAGGAAATATGGTAACCCCGGTTACCAAGAGAAATCGAAGTAAGCCCATTGACCGCGATTATAGAGATGAAGAAGGAATTTCAATGACTGCGATCACAAATGTGTTGGTCACTGAGCGCGGTCTGAGAATTTTGATGGGCAAAATTGTCCAATCTATGGCAAATCGTCCGTTCATTGGAGCGGCACCCTCTCTCTCCAACCCTAACACTATAAATACTTCTTTTTCTTATTCGTTTTTTAAGCTTAAATTCTTGAATATTTATTGTATTCATTTGTGCTTAAGTTTTTATTTGGTGCATAAAGTTTGCATTTTTTATTAAGCACATAAAAAGGTTTGTTTTAAATACAACCTAATTCACCCCCCCTCTTAGGTTGCCCTTTGGGACCAACAATTGGTATCAGAGCGTTGGTCTCTTTATTTTGCTTAAATTGCATTAGAGTAAAAATCATGGCAACCAATAATGCTTTATTTTTAGAGGGGCATTCTATTTCTAGACCTCCCATGTTTAATGGAATTAATTTTGTTTATTGGAGGGAAAGAATGAACATTTTTGTTCAATCTATTAATATTGAATTGTGGTATATTATTTATGAAGGTCCTTTTGAGGCAAATGTTCTTGATGAAAATACTCATAGATTAAGGCCTAAGACTAGATATGAGTTAAATGCACAAGATAAAATAAATGTCTAGAAATCTTATCTTTGAATGCTAAAGCCTTTAATATTTTGTATAATGCTTTGGATGCAGATGAGTTTTCTAAAGTAAAAGGTTGCATATCGGCCAAGGAGATATGGGACAAATTGAAAGAAATCCATGAAGGAAGTGAAGATATAAGAAAGCAAAAGAAGTCACTTCTTGTGGCTAAATATGAATCCTTCAAAATAGAATCTCATGCGAACATTGACAAGATGTATTGTAGGTTCAATGATATGGTAAAGGGTTTGGAAGGTTTGGGTAAAGAATATTTTGGGTGAAAAGAATAGAAAAGTTTTGAATGCATTACCTAAGGAATGGGTACCTAAATCCATTGCCATAGAAGAGTCTAAAAATTTAAATTCTATGCCTATTGATTCATTGATCAATTCTCTAACCTCCTTTGAATTGAAGTTGAAATACAAGGCACAAAATGAGTAGGCAAAGGGAAAAAGAAGTATAGCATTTAAAGCTTCATCAAAAAGGAGAAAAGACTCAAGGATTGTAGCCTCACTTCAACAACTTCCAAATAACTTGGGATGATTGCAATTCGGATGGTGAGGTTGAAGAAGAATATGACGAGGCTCAAATGGCTTTTATGGCACTTGGCAATAATGAGGTATCCTCTAGTTGTGATTCTTGTGATGATTCATGTGATAAAGATGATGACGATGTTGAATCATTTAATTTTAAAATGCATGAATGTTTGAAAGAATCATATGCTAAGAACAAAGAGTTAAAAATTAAAGTTAATACTTTATTGAGTGCCAACTCAAAACTTGTGCATGAAAATAATTCTTTGACAAAAGAAAATGATGTTTTGAAAGAAAAATTTGTTGGAAAAACTAAGTTCATGGAAGAACAAGCTTCATTGAAAAAGAGATTAGATGATCTTGATGATATTTTGAAAAAGAAGAAAGAAAATGTTTTTGAAAAGAAAAGAACTAGAAATATGTTTTTGAACAAAAATTTTATCACCTTTAGAAAAAATGATTTGTGCTTTGTTGTAAATCTAAATCTTTTTTTTATGAATATTATTTGTAATTATTGCCATCAACATGGACATATAAAGAAAAATTGTTATGTTAAAAGAAATGAAAAATTGGGAATAAATTCTATTTGGGTGATTAAGCATGTTACTAATCCAATTGGACCCAAGAAAGTTTGGGTACCAAAAGTTGTTGCTTAACTTATATGTAGGAATGCTTGGAGAGCACCAAGGAATTCAAGATAGATTATCTATGAAAGGTTGGGTACCAAAAGTTGTTGCTTAACTTATATGTAGGAATGCTTGGAGAGCACCAAGGAATTCAAGATAGATTATCTATGAAAGGTGTTCAAGGCATATGAGCTAAGAGGATATTGAAATGGGTAACATCTAAAATTTTGTGTGCTTTCATTTATCAAGTTGAACTATGTTCTCTTGAATATTACTCATCTATGTGTTTGAATTTGTTTAGAATGCTAGGAAATATGTATACCCCTAATTTTTGTCTAAGTCACTACTTGCTTTAAAAGAAAGGGGGAGCATTCTCTTTTTTAAATGGATTATTTTGCAAGAAATTGCATCACACATGCTTCATTGTTTTGATGATGCTTTTTGGTAAGGAATGAGCGAAAATTGTTGTGATCATAATTCTTTGCATGAATTCTCTCCTTCTTATGGAACACATATTCTTGAAGGGAAGAATTGTTTTGCATAACTTGAGTCATTCTCCGTGTACTCATTATATTCATCTTTCAAGGGAGAGAATAAACTTAGGGGGAGCTTAAATTGCATTATTTATCTTATGTTTTGCTAATGCCAAAAGAGGGAGAAATAATGGACAAATTCTCATGTGTTGTACTTCATATTTTATGGTTATTTTTTGAACTGTCCAATTGATTTGTCATCATCAAAAAGGGGGAGATTGTTGAACCCAGTTATGATAATCATGTTTTGATGATAACCAAATCGCACTAATGGTTTGAAAACAAGTGTGCAGAAAAATAGGTAGGTTAGGACGCAAATGATCATTCGAACTAAACTAAACAACCAGAAGACTCCACGGACGCAAATGACTGTCCAAAAGGCAGAGCTTTGGACGATGGTAATCGTCCGACACAAAGAATTTGAAGCAAGTCTTGGACGAAGAACATCGTCCGATCATATTTCCAGAAGACTTTGCTTCGATCGAACGCAAGTTTGGACGCAACCTAGGACGTCCGAACGAATATCCTCAGAGAACGGACGCAACGTTGGACGTAGGGTTTAGCAGCGGCCGTCCGAACAGTCCAACGGCTAGTTCGTTCGGATGTACACTTGCTGTATCGGCCGTCCGAAAGGTCCAACGGCTAGTTTTCTAATAAACAGAAAATAGCCGTTGGAAAGTTGTTGGAAGTAGATTTTGGGCAACTATAAATACCCCTAAGCCTGAATTAAATACAAGAGACTTCTACATTGATTACAAATAATTCTTTAGCTATTTGGGAGAAATAGTGGGTACAAGTGTTGTAATAGTGTAGGTAGGTTTGTGAAAAGAGCTTAGAAGTGTAGATGGTAGAGTGGAGAGATAATAATTATAACAAAGGGAGGTTGTGAGTGTAAAACTCTTGGCTCAACTAAAGGAAATTAGTGTGAACAAGAGTGATCCTCATTTGTGTACAAGAGGTTATTGTCTCAACTTTGAAGAGACTTTTAGTGGCTAAACTTCAAGTTGTGAACTTGGTAGTTGCCTTGTAAGAAGCTCTTTGTAGTTGTAAGCTCCAAGCTTGAGAAGCTTGGGAGTTTGGTTTGATTCTCTTAATCTCAATACTCTTATTCGTTCTTTAAGCTTAAATTGTTGAATATCTATTGTATTCATTTGTGCTTAAGTTTTTATTTGGTGCATAAAGTTTGCATTTTTTATTAAGCACATAAAAATATTTGTTTTAGATACAACCTAATTCACCCCCACCCCCTCTTAGGTTGCCCTTTGGGATCAACACTTTTAAGGTTTTCTAGAGGCCAAGTAGTATAGAAGTAGTGTAGAACTAGGGTAGGAATAGACTAGAAAGCCTTAGTGAATTGTGTAATTCTTCATTTTCCTCCCTAAATGTAATTCTTCATTTTCCTCCCCAATTAGGGAGGATTTTTTTATATTAGTGTCAAGTCCTTAAGTAGAGGTCAATTTAAAGCAAACAAGTAATACTAAACCTCAAAAAGTTACTACACTCTACCTCACTTCCGCAAGTATACGGAGTTGCTAGTAGTATAGGATAAGTGGGTATTGTTCCCAAGATTGTTTGACAAGCAAGTACCGAGATTTATGAATCTTCGTATAGTTAAGGAAATTCAAATAATAAGAGAAGAAACTATACTAATTAAAACCATAATTAAACTGAAGTAATTGAAATCTAAATTAAACTATATTATCTACTAAAGCAAGTAAATGGAAATAAGCAACTATGAAATTAAGAAACTATTTAATCTACTCTAATAGAAGCAAGTAAATTAAAGTACTTAATTCTACCCTAAAGTAACTAAAATGGGACTAGAATTAAAAAGAGTAAGTAATTAACCCAACTAAGAAGAGACTACAAAAGAGGTTATAAAGGTAGTAACTACCATTTTTATACTAGAATTTGTAAAGAGCTAAACTTGAAATCTAAATATTTTTTGGATTTTCGATAATAATAAAGAAAGCCCACTAAAAATTAACAAGAAATTAATGCAAGGAATTGAAAATTCTTAACTAGAAAGCACTAAATCAACAAGAACCCTAATTTCTATATGAAAACTTGAAATGAAAGCAAAGAGATTTTCACTAATTTAAACTAGAAAACAAGTAAAAATTATATCTACTTGAATCTAATGATTAACCCACTACAACTTTGTAATCAAAATTTAAACTTGCAAGGAATTTGAAACTAGATATGAAGTATAATTAAAGAGAACTTGTATTCAAATATGACTTAAGAGTCAAGCTACTCTATTCTACTCTAAACTAACTAAAATGACTAACTACCTACTTGTTCTAATATCTACTACCCAAAGTAGCTTAAATAGCTGAGTATTACACAAGGCAAAATTTTTCAGAAATTGGCAGCTAGAATATTACATAATTGCCATTACTACTTGTACTGGAAGCGAGTCCATGTCGCGATCTAGAATAATTGAGATCGCGACATGGACCTCAAATTACATTGACACATCCGTGTCCAGATCGCTGTCTAGATCTTTCTTCCAATATCTCCTCAATTCCTCTGAAATTGCATTCTGGTCCTTGCACTATGTTCATTCTAACTTCCAACCTCTAATTTAGACCTGCATACTATTAAACCAAGTAAGTAGTTAATTTAACTAAAAGTTTAATCAAACCTTATCCTATTTAACAATAGAAAAAATATAAACACACAATAAAGAAATTAACTAAAATCTACAATTAATTAACCAAAGTTCAAAATTTAAACTATCAAAATGCCATAATTTAGAGTAAAATAAATCTAGTTTACTAGAGTTATCAATTAGATATAGTGTAGTTGTAAGTTTTCATTCCTAGTTGTAGATTGAAGACTCTTAATCTAAGTTCTCTTTTTCACTAATTTATGTCTAATTTCATTTGTTTTGTGTTAAATTAATATAGTTTAGTTTAATTGCTCTTCTTTATTTACTTTGTTAGTTTAATTGATAGAATTAGTTTATGTACTTTTCATTTAATTACTTTCTTCACTTGATTTCTTAGAATAAATGGCAACTAGTTTATAGGCATTCCTTAAAAATGTTTTTTAGTGATAATTTATAGTTTAGATTAATTAATTATGATAGATTAGTTAATGGATCTTCATTAATCATGCTTCCTTAGTTGCAATTAGTAGTTTGATTAGTTAATTGCTTTCTAATAATACTTTCCATTTTACTTGGTTTCTTTATATGGTTTCTTAAAAATGCTCTCTTTTTACAGGGTTTATTTAATTGATTTCTTTAAAATTCTTTCTTGATGTTAATATTTATTTCAATGCATTAGTTAAACTTCAAATTGTTTTTTTAGTCCCTTAAATTCTGGTTTTGGATAAATTGCTTACAATCAATGACTTCAACTAATGTATAATTCAACTAAATAATCGGTAATCACAACTAATCATTTCGAATTCGATCCCTACTTTCCTTTACTACTAATTGATAATCGTATACTTCGAGAATGTTGCCTAGTTAGTAATAAAATTTTAATTGTTTTATAAATTTGATAATTAGGTGTTTTTTCTAAAGAGACATCACATACAAATCCTTCCTATGTTTAAAAAAATCAGTGAATCAAGCCCCTCAAGATCTTATCCATTCTGGATAAAATTTCATTGCCCCAATTAGCTCTATCCTTCGAACCCACGTGGGCCTGATGTTGCTCCAAATCAATAAAGAGGATGCAATCGAGAAATTGAATTGGTTTTGTTTTGTGAACTCATTATCAAAGCCAAATTCATGCCTAATTGTCTCTAACACCTTATCTTTATTATAGTGCTAGTCAATTGCATTGTCATCCAAATTAGAATTGAATGTCGCTATTGAGTATTGGTCTTATTTTTTATTCTTGCCGTCTTTCTGGTTTTGCATTTGCAACGCTTTTCTACTTGTGGCTGTGGGTTAATTGGCTTGGGTAGTTTTCACTACAAGAAAATAGAGTTTTAGTCACTAGACCAAGTCATCACAAAAAGTTAACAAGTCTTCACTAAAACACTTTAGTGACGATGATTCAGCTCGTCACTGTGACTAAAGGCTCGATCCTAAAGCCTTACAGTGACGACAAATCAAAGTCGTCACTAAATGGGTGTTTTTAGTGTCGACTACCGTTCAACACCAGATAGTGTCGAATATCCATGGTCACAAAAGGCCATAAAAAATGGTAACTAAATATGGCAGGTCATCACTAAATGTTATATTTTTTGACGACAGTAAGACGTCACTAAGTATGTACCCGGTCAACGCATTTAGTGACGACATTTTGTGACAAATTGTGACGAAGGGGAGTCACTAAATAAGCATTCAGTTAATGTAATTAGTTATGATATTTGTGATGACAGGAGAGGGGTGACTAAATATATGTTCAGTCAATACATTTAGTGACGACGGAAAGTAGTCCTGTTATTAAATATGTGTTTGATCAACACATTTAGTAACGACTTTCGAAACTTTTTTGTGACAAGTCGAGTTGGTCACAAGGTTTTCAGACCTATAAGCAATTTTCCTAGGAAATTTAATTACTAACAATGCCAAAACAAAAAAATACATTGACATTTTACTAAAATCTAATTATAAAACTAAACTTATAACCTGTAAAATAGGATTTCATTGTCATAATCACAGTCCAACAACATAATGACAAAAAAGAATACCAAATAACTTTAATAGTTAAGTATTTATGAGTTTCAACAACTACTCGATTACAATATCCATGTCTTCAAATATAACTAGTATAAATTCAGTAGTACATAAGACCCAAACAAAGCCTGCAATATCAAAAGCATGGGCAAGAAAAAAAGTTACACTTTTTCCCAAATAAACTTGCTTGTCGGTGAGCTTCACTACAAGATGAATCACAAGGAAAAAAGAAAATACGTTAATTAGCAAATTTATTAGGTCGATTAAACTATAGTTGACAACTGGACTTATTAAACAAATACCAAATTCAATAAACATTTGTTGAATATTTTAGTAATATAGACAGCCATCACAACTTTTCTCCTTTAATTTTCCATTAATGAATGATAGTCTTGCGCCATGATATTTTCAAAATATGCTCAATTATGTGAAGCAATTATAGTTTCTCATTTTGGTGGAAGATCATATATAATTGATGACAGCAATCCATACACAATTCAAAAAATGTAAAAGCTAAAAGGATGATAACTTACATTTTTTTCAGATTGCATTGCAACTAATATACCAACTTTCTCAAGAAGTGAATCCATCTTCGCATCAGTAGCCATTTGTTAGTCTTTGAACCCTTTGATCAATTCTTGTTGAGTATTGACTTGCTGGACCAAAGCTGTAGCACGTTCTTCAGTTTCATTTGCTCTTTGTCTCTCTCTTTTTCAACTTAACTGCGATATCTTTCAAAGGCAAGAATTTGCCCCTTTGGTGCTGACTGACCCCGCACATGTCACAGGTATGCACTTAAGCTTTTGCAAACAAATTTCATTTGGTATCAATTCTGTCGTAGACTGCAAACTTTACAAATTTTCCTATAGTGAAGGAAATACTATGAGTTTTAACATGTTCGACGATAGCAATTAATCATTTAATAATAACTCTAAGTACTCACCAGTATTTCATCAGCCTTATCATTAACCATCTTTCCCTTTTCTTCGAGAAATAAGCCATCCTATAAGCATCAATGGCAGAAACATCTTGGCCGTCAACCTTTCTCTGTGGCAATTTCAATACATATTTGTTAAGGCGAAAAACATATGAAAGAAGATTTTATGTAAAATAAATCAAACTGTGTATACCTTTTTATTGATCATCCTTGCAATTGACTTTGTCCCAACAGTAGTTGGAGTTCGACATCCTATACAATTTTTCTGATTTCTTACATTCCTTTTAAAAAAAAAAAGATTTGAAAGGTCATATACGAACAGAATTGTGTCATTACATAGAAACATGGTCATAGTACTTAAAACTAGTGAACTTTTTTTGTAATAGAATCACTTCAAATGGTGGACCGAGGAGGAGATAGGGGATTTTTTGGTAAGAGGGTGAAGAAGGAGGGGGGAGAAGGTATCGAGATATGGCCAAAAAAGTGTAGAAAGGTTTGATTAGATATCCAATCTAAGTGGTTAATTTTTGTTTTTAGTATATTTTTTTATAAATATAGAAATGGATTATAGGTTGCTAATTAAATATGTGTGGATATTTAATTCTAAAATAGTAGCATGTAAATTTTATCTCTTTTGCAATCAAAATTCTAAAATAGTAGCATGGACAACCGCCTGGGGGGATGCCCCAGGGACCCACCTCTATAGTGGCGATATACTGTAGGGCAACACTGACGATCTCAATATTTTTTGTGGTTGTAGCGATGGTGGTCTTCATTGCATCTGCAACAGCCTATCTAGGCTACCAAAAAGATGCCAGCGTACATCATTCGCTTTGTGAGTTAATAAAACAAAAATATTAAATTTATATTATACTAAATACTTGCAAAAATAGTAAATAAGTAGTTATAAGTCAATTGAATACTTATTATTTAATAAAAATATGTGTTTGTGAGTTAATAAAACAAAATTATTATAACAATGATAGTACTAATTGTTAATGAAGTACTAAAACTTTGTTGGCAAATCACTGTATATGTAAAAAGTTTGTTTATGTGAAATTAAGAAATAAAATACTTATTGTTATCTTTCTTAGAAAGTGTCAAATTAACAAGGCAAAAAGAACACGTTGTTTTTAGATTAAATTGCGAACTTGCAATTATTTTAAATTAATAGTTATGACTCAAATTAGAACATGTTGTTCAATAATGATTTACTTACAAATTAATTAACAAACCAAAATGAATTATGAAAATCATTCTAACATTAGTATAATTTATAATGCACTTCATAAGAAATAAATATCATGCATTAATTAATTTTTTAGGGAAAAATTTGAATACTAGAGGGTCAAAGAAAATTGATTAAAACGTAAGTATCACATTATAAATTTATAAAGCACCAAATTAAGTTTATATGGAAACCAACTGAAGATAATAATATCTATAGATTTCTAATTGGGCTACCAAGTACTAAGCCCAATTAGTTACATCATGTATCATAATTTGTTAGCTAATGGGTCAATATATGTATCTTAATATGTTATCTAATTTGTTATCTACCCACTTGGGTTACAACATACTAACACAAGCCATCTAAACAGCCTATTTGTCTCATACATGCATAGGCTACTACATTGGCCTATTATGTGGCAACAAATTGTTTGGGTCTTTTTTATATATAGTTGAGCTTTCGAATTAGAATTAATTTCCTTATTAGGTAAGTATCCAATAAGGTAGTCTACTTAATTTTTTTTCACATCATTTGGGCCACCATACTGATTATTACAAAATATTAATTAATTTCTTTAATCTTTAATTTATTTAATGGGGCCATCATATTAGGGAAAAGACAAATTTTTTCCCCTTCAATTACAATATGTTGGATTAGAATTTACATTAATAATATTTATAAATCTTTACAAATATGTAACTTAAAAATATATATCATAAACAATATAAATTTTTTATTTTTCTTTAACTTAATATTTATTTTATTATTTTCATTTAAAATACACGTCTAAATTCTTTCATTCCTGTAATCAAAAATTAATATCTTAAAAAATAATTACACAAACTGGCTAACTTTTTCAACACAATCTAGCAAAACCCGCATAGAAAAATCTTCAAACATTTACTTTCTATATGTAAAGTCAATACTAACAACTAAAATCAGTAACTAGTACTAAAAGTATCAATGACGAAGGATAATCATCACTAAATCCTAGAATACTCTTAAAATATTAGTGACGACGAAACATTGTCACTAATATTGAAAATATTAGTGACAACAAAATATCGTCACTAAATTCTAGATATTTTCGCACAATTTTTCTGCCTAATCTTTAGTGACGACGTAGTGACTATTTAGTGATGACTTTCAATTTGTATTTCGCCACTAAAAAGGCAAATCCTTCTGTTTTGCAGTGACCAAATTAAAAATTAAAAGTCGTCACTAATAACACCCTTTAATGACGAGATTTGTTGTCGTCAATGTACGTTTTGTCACTAAAGCCTCATTTTCCTATAGTGTTTAGGGCCTACACGTTTAGTTAATTTTTAATTTATAAAGGTTTTTTTCTTGATGAAAAAGGGGCACAAAAATTGAAATGAATAGAATTTGTTCTAGAACATGTGTTGATGGAGTTGCTAAAAGCTCCTGATGATAATGAATAGGCATCATATCCCTATTTTTGGATGAAGACCCTGAGATGAATAATAGGCATAGGATCTGTTTTTTCTTTCTTCTTTTGGGGATTTTTGGAGAAAGAAATGAGAGTTTAAGAAGGGCTTTTTGTGGTATAAATTGTTAGATTTGGACAGTGAAAGAGTAAAAATGTACGAGGAAGAAAATAAATAGTAATTTCAAGGTACTATTTGTTTTTTCTATTTTTAGACAATTTTACTCTTAGAAAACTCACATGACACTCACATTTTGGAGTTAACGGTCACTTTTAACACCTCAAATAGACAGAAGGGTTTTGCTAAATATTTCAACGAGCTTATTAGTTGTACAAAATTCAAATCCTAATTGAACTTTGGCAACTTGCTACCAAAAGTAAAATGTAGGGTATTCTTAAATCACCAAAAAAAAAAAAAAATAGAATGGATATTCCACATAATAATAGTAAATTCTAAGAACAATATAATGAAGTTTCTTGTATTACAAAAACACTCAGTTCTTTTATCAAGTAATTTCCACCATTCTGGAAATGCCCAATCCTCAAATTGAGCTGAATATGAACTACTTATTAAACAGATCATGGATCTTTTGATTCTAGACTAAACATGAGTTGAGTGAAAGCATTCTACACAGCCTTTGTGTCTACGTTGCTTCACCCAACATTTCTTTCACCTTGTATACAATCCCATAATCATCACAAATTCCATAAGATAAAGGAATTTACACACTTGTTACTGTAATATTAGAACTTCAATTTCTTTTTCTTTTTTTTTTTTCCAAACAAATATTTGTAGTATAGATTATATAACAGCATTAAGCAATGGACCACTCCCTTTTCAACTCTGATTTCAATTCCACAATCTCATTCTCAGGCAAAATCAAATTCACAATCTTCCCATAACGACCATCCTTAGCACCATTTTTCGTCCCCGGAAGAACTAGAACAGCCCCTTCATCGCCAACTCCATCGATCCCATAGCTCACATAAACTGGCTTTTGTCCATTATATTCAAATCCATAAAAGTTGGCTTCTTGAAAATTCACAAAGGTCAAGTTTGCTCCATATACTACAAAATCAGCCAAACCTTGATAACATTCCATAGCTTCTTCAATCTTTTTTCGCTCATCGATTGCTTGATTCTTGATCATTGCAGCCAATTCATCATGGTTGGCTTTTGATATTGCAAAGTCTGCTTTCACTATACTTAATATTATTGGCTATTGCTCAAAATTCCGTCTCCCTTGTTTCTTGATCCCTTTTGGCAAATTGTCACGACTTTTGGTTCGTTTCCGTGCCTAATTTTGGCCATACACTTCCAAATCACAGCACAAATGGACTCGAAGGGTGCAATTGGAGAGTCATATTTGTCCCTTATCTTTGACTCTATATGGCTCAATTGTGTAGGGGTGACATGGAATGAGAACGTCTCCATCTTACGGTTATTGACAGTTATCCATGTGTCTTCAACTGGGCCGACCCGTTTCACTGAAAGTGGATCCTCCACCACCACTTTTCTTGGGCTATCAGGATTTTGAATCCTGGAAAGTGATCGGGCCGTATTAAGGGGCCGAGCTGGCTCATTGCCAGCTAATAATTTACCCAACACATTCATGAACTCCGCGGCTGAGAAGGCATCCCCAAGAACATGGGCCCAACTTAACCCAACTGCCATTCCTCCACATTTGAATTTTGTATACTGCAAAAATGACCATTGCACAACAATAAATAATATAATTATTTTCCACTGTCACTGTCAATGTCAAGTTTAAACAACTTAAAATTGATGCTTCTTTATATATTAAACTTCTTCTTAAGCGTAAAACATTCTCCAACTGATACGAATATAAATTCCACGTAAAACTAATAAAACTAAAACCAAAATTCACCAAAATTAAAGTTAAAAACTAAAAAAAATAAAAGTTGCAAATGATCCAAAAGTGCCAATCAATAATAAATATGGATAAAAATTAAAGATTAAAACTAATTAAATTAAAACTTTTGTTCTATTAATTATTCTGTTATTCGATTATTGTCAGTAACTAAATCAAATCGTATAACTCGTTTTTGTTTTTATGCGGTTTAACCAAACACAAAAAATCAAACTCCATCAGTTTATTGGGTTATCTCGAAGTATGAATGCCCTAATTATACCAGATTTACAAGTCTCGAAATAACATACCCAACATAAATTCCATTTGTTATAATATTCATTAAAAATGAAAATAGCTTTTGCATTTAGTATTAATTAATCTTTTTTTTCCTTAAAAAAATTTAGTTCCTAAACTTTTCTTTTAGTCAATTTAGTCCTTCCACTAAAATTTTTTTAGTAGATTTAGTCCATTTAATCAAAGTAGGCGAAATAAAGTGTTTTTATGACAACCAGCATGGCGGTGGTTTTGGAACAACCCCTTCACAGCTCCCCCCACCCACCAAACCCGTTCCCCGCATCTCTTGAAGGAAAAAATATATATATAATTTGCCCTATTTGGTTAAATGAACTAAATTAGCTACAAAATTCTAGTAAGGGCCAAATCGACTAAAATAAAAGTTTAAGAACTAAATTTTCTTTTGTAAATAAATTAAGGGACTAAACAAAGCTATTTGCCCGGAAAACAAAACCATTTCTCCGAAAAAGATTGAAATGTTTAGGTGTATAATCCACTTTGCATCCCTCAATTTGACACAATTTTTCACATTGTGTCCCGAACTTTTTTTTAATCACTTTTCACCCTAATATTTTCTTTCCATATTACTTCAGTCCAATTGTTAAATTTTTGTCAATTCAATGGCTTTCTTTAGAGGTTGGATTCAAGTGGCAAGAAAAGAAAAAATTAAAGTGCAAAGTGGTAAAAAAAAAAAGTTTGGGAGTATAATATAGGAATTTGTAGGAAGTCAAGAATAATTTTTGAAATTTTTTTCCTTTTTTGTTCATTGTGACCATTAAGTCCACATGTAATAATAAAAATAATATTGCAAGCATAAATTAAATATTTTAACTTATCCAAGAGACTTAAGCAACGGGTAAGCTATATAGTATAAGAATGCAGCTTATTTTAAAGAAGATCATTCACGTACAGTGCTACGCCACCAAATTCTCACTCTTTCCCCATATTTCTAACCATCAGAATCAACTAAAGTTTCATTTTTTTTTTATGGATCTCTAGCGAAGGATATCTAAGCTCCTCCTTGTCCATTCTATTTATATCTCCAATTGGTCTTCTAATTTTCTTTCGGTTAATTCCTCTTATGCACACCAAATTTATTGCCATTTGCTACAATGTATCCCAAACTTTTTTTTGACCATTTTACACCCATATATTCGTTTTTTTTTTTTTTCAACTTTAGTCCAACCGGAGGCTACTGAATTGATGGAATTGTTTATCGGTTTCTCTGAAGTGACAACGAAAACATTGGGCAGCAAAGTGATCAAAAGAAAAGTTTGGAGTACAATGTGAAAAATAGGGACAAGTTGATGGGTTAGAAAGTAGAATATACCCAAAGGTTTAATCCCTACCCTCACACTTGACAAGCAGTAGTGTAAATTGGAAAAAGATAAAAGGAGAAGAAAATCTCTTAGTTTCATAAGAAATTGGTTAGTACAAAAACTTCAAAGCAGTTACTTTTCACCGTTAAATTGCCTGTTTCATTGAAAATAAATGTGGGAAAGTTATACATACAGGCAAACTCTCAAGTATTCCTCTTGATTAACTTGCTGGAATAGTGGGTTTTTGTGGTTAGCTGCACCTAATAATATTTCTAATTTCATTGATTTTGAATTAGGATACAATTTCGTAACACCAGAATTAGTGTATACGTACACATATATATATAATTATATATATATATATTTTTTTCTTGCCAAGTTAAGAAATGAATATTTGTTTCGCCGTGAGAAAAACATCAAATCCGTTTCGACTTTCACTGTTGCCATCCTCTAATTGTAAACTGAGGAATAATTTATAAGAATTCTCTCCATTTATAAGTGAGAAAATAAATTTTAAAAAATAATTTAAAAAATAAAAAATTGTTCATAATTTAAAATCATATTCTATATAAATAATTTGTAAAATATTAAAAAAAAATAATAATATTTTATCGTTTAATAAACTATTTTACATTTAATCAAAATTTGAAAATTATTGTATACTAAATATGATATATAATTCAATAGTGAAATTTTCTTCAAATAGATTAATTTTTCAATATAAAACAAATAACATGTTTATATTGTTTTCTTAAGATTCAATTATTTTGATATGGGTAAATGGATTAAAAAAATAGAAAAAAAAAATAATCAGAGAGGATTTAAATCCGTAAGTTAAAGTGAAATCTCATACTTATACTAACTGTACCCCCGCCGGCCCCCGCCCCCAAACAAAACCCTCCGGCCACCCAAAGAAAAAAATATATATATATATAAAAAAAAAACTCTTCAAGGTTTAATTAAGGTGATCATTCATCACATACCTGTAAGAAAACAAGGGGAGAAAATGCCAATTCAGGACCAATAATCTTATCAGCAACAAGCAGCTTCTCAAGATTAGAAGCATCTTTCATCATCGCAAGCCATTCATCCAAGGTCTTATCAGACTGTGCCTCAACAAACCTCGCACCACAGTCATTACATTTGATGACAGGCCGGCCGCCGGATTCTTCTGATCTCCTAAACCGGCCACAAGTCATGTAGAAATGGTTGAACCAAGTAAACAATGGCTCCTTGATTTTTCTGAAGGTTAAACCTTCAAATGCTTGGCTTGGAAAATAATATATCATCCCTCTTAAATAGTGTAACTTCATTGCCAAGTCCATTCCATTTGGCTCGTGAACGATGTCCTGTCCTGTAAATCTTCCCGGTCCGACCGAGGATAGTTTGACGTTGTAGATGAGGCCGCCCTCTACTTTAGAAGAAACCATTTTTCAAAGACACTGAATATATTCCGAGTTTTTATTGCTAATACTTTGGAGAAGTCTTGACAAAAACAGAGAGGTGATCTCAGGTTGTAAAGGTATATCTGAGCCACTCACCATATATAGAGTACCTTAATGGATTTTGTAGCAAAAGTATGACATTTCTTAAGTACCAAACCATTTTGTTTTTTTCCCCCACCTTCTTTTTGAAGGTTCACAAGCAGGACTATCAATTGGGTCTTGTGAGTTAGATTTTACAAAATTCAATCTTGACTCACAAATTTATTTAGGTTTCGAGTATTAATAGAGGCAGAAACTCACAAAGGTGAAACTCATACTTAACTCACAAAATTATTCAAGTTTTGGAGTTTTAATCGGGCTAGTCCAAACTCACATTATCCAATAAAATTTTTTATAGTATTTTTGTTAAAATTTATTTTTTACACCCGGTCAATATAAAATGGAATAATATGTACTATTTATGTTAATAAATAACTATTAATTATATCATTGAGCCACAATATTTCAACTAAATTAACTAATGATGTTAGGTTATTATTTTTAATTACCCGAGTTTAGGTAAATTAATAGAATACTAGAATTGTTAACCATTATCCACATAAAATTAAGTAGTACTATTTAATGTAGGATGAAATTAGTATTTTATATATATATATATATATATATATATATATATAGGCTGGGTTTTAATCGGGCCGAGGCTAATAAAGTCCAAACTCGCCTCATAATTTAATCGAGCCTAATATTTAGGCCCAAAGTCAGCCCAACTCACTTTAACACATGATCAACTCTTTATTTTTCGGGCCAAGCTCGGGCCAGCCCGTTCCAATTGACAGTCCTATTCACAAATTCCCTAGAAGGGGCAGATTCATGGGGGTGGGCGGGCCACTGCCCCCAAGATTTTAAAAATTGTAAATTTTATCTTTAAAAATTTTAAAAATTTAATTTGCATTCTTATAAAATTTTTATTTCGCTCTCTTATATTTTTTTAGAGAAATATAAATTAACCTTAATAAATATTTGATTATTTAGTTTTGTCCCAAGGTATAATTCCTCCGTCCAACCTGCAAGCACCAAACAAACTTATACTGGTACCATTCAATGCACATTACTAGCAGTATTTAGTAGTTAGTACTAGTGCTTGGAACTTTGGCATTGCGAAAGAAAGTTGGATGAATACCACATAGAGTAAGATTGAATTCTATTAGATACATGTCGAGTTGACACTTCTCTCACCCTGAACATCTTAGTATGTGTATCATTTTGTGAGTTGTTATATTAACTAAGTGAAAAGGCACACTTTACAAGTGTGCAATCAAAACAAGTACACAAATTTTTTTTTTAAAGAAGATAGTAGAAATTATCCTTTCAAAATTATTTCAAAAATTAAACTAATAAGGGAAGGAAATTGTGAATAGTTATAAAGGTATATTTGATAGCTCAAAAAATAACAAATACCATAACTCATGTTTATACTTTATATATAATATAAATTCTTTCATCGTTGTAAAAAAGATCTATAGAAAAAGTGTCCCCTTCATTAAATTCTTGATGTTGGTGTAATATAGACAATTTAGGGCAAGGAACTTGGTAATGTAGTTAATGACGAAGTGCAAGTTCAGAGATAAGACACTCCCTCTAAAATTTATTAGTTATAGATTTCAATTACCCTTTAGAAAGAGAGGTGATTTTACAAAAAAAATATAATAATAATATTAATAAAAATAAATAAATAAATAAAATCTTTGTAACTTAGTCTTTATATTGAATTGTTTCGAGTGACTGATTGATTGAGCTAAAAGTAAGGTGAGAAAGCAGTGATAGAATGAATAGTTGTATCAAGGTGGTTAAAATTATAAATTAAAGGGATAGAGGAGAATTCTTTTGATCATAAATTCGAATCATTAAAAGATAAAAATAGAATTTATTATTATTATTTTTACAAGGAAGATAAACCCCTATTTATTGATTGCCGTGGGAGTTCTTATTTATAATCGACTTAAAATTTTATGTAAAAATTACAATTGTACAGTTAATGAGTTTCGCCATGTAACATTTTACGTGAATTATGTATCTATGTGTCATCATGGATCACGTTCTCCCTCTATATAATCACTTTCTCTCCCTCCCTCTCCATGTATATGTTCTTGATTGTTTTACGAAGTACATTTGCATCCGATAATTCGGGAATCAACACTGATCCATCTGATTGTTATCTAAGAGTACCGGCCAATGCTACCAAGATATATATATAACAATCACATAATATCTAGTACTCAAGGTACATGGGAATGACCCGTGGATCTGGTTAATCTTTGACAAAGTAGGTAAACGTATTAGTATGTTGTTTCTTCCTTCATTTGAATTTGTTTCAAGCGGAATAGTATAATTGATTCATGTTGGTTGGCTATTTTTTTGTCTTTCGATCTATTATTACAGGAAAGAGAAAAAAATTATGAAAGTAGAAAATGAGAACTTAGGAGGTGATACTTATTGTAAGAAAGTAAATCAGATATAACGCATTAGGAATTTATACACATCTAGATGTGTATCACGGATCAGATATTTATACGTCGTACAAGCAATTTTAAGGTAGATTGATAGTATCCCAATCAAATTGGGTTTAGAGAATTACAAATTCTAATCAGTTTGGGTCATGGGTATATGAATAATTATAAAACCATTAGGACTCTTAATATGTCTCACATATTAACTCCTAATATTTATAACTAATTATAATTAAACCCAAAAGTTAATTTATCTCATAAATTAACCCATAAGTATCTCATACTTATCAAATCATTTTAATCTTGAATTAATTATCCTTAAGTGTGTGACCCTTTAGGTTCCCAATCACGTTGGTAATAAGTATAAATTATAATCCTAAATTAATTAGGATTAGATAAATTAAACACCTTTAATTTATCATTAATTCTCCAATTAATTAATTTACACTTATAGATCAAGATTGGCTTCTAGCAAAGCATCATGACCACCCAAGTGTTGAGATATGTCAAGTGGTTCGACATCACCCATCCACTGCAATGTGTTGAGAACTCTTATCGAATTAATCAAATTTTACTTCTTACCAAAATACAACTCACTTGAAATAGATTTTAAGACACTCTTAAATCTATTTCCACTTTGCGCAAAGATTTCCGAATCGTATTTCAAGAAGTGGCCATACTATTCTTTATACTCTCCTATTATAAGGAGTGGTGAATCCTCTATTGGTCATATCTTATCTTCTCATGATTCATATTATACCCGAACTCTACAGTATGTGCGACTCATTAAGAGTAACGACTAATAGAGCCAAAGAATAATAATCCACAGTCAAGATAAACTCATGACCTCAAGTCAAAGGACCATTACACTACTATCACAAAGAGATTAATCATTTAATAATTACATCATAACTCCTTATGATTTTACATATAAATATTTTATTCGTTAAATGCCATATTACAAAATATACATAAATATAAAAGCGTAATTTATCCCTAAAATTAATTGGCTTTAGGGCATACACATCTAAACTCCCACTTGCACTAAAGCCAATCATTCATGTGCTTAAGACCGAATGAGTTAACATGACTCTCATGTTTCTTCTGGGACAAGGCTTTAGTGAACGGATCGGCAATGTTATCATCCGTGGGGATTTTCTCTATGAGAGTATATGATACTGTCTCTTATTACCTACATCTAATTTGATTAGATAACGCCGTAATACATGTTTAGATCACGATGAGACACAGGTTCCTTTGCTTGTGCAATAGCTCCATTGTTATCACAATACAAGAGTATAGGATCACTAATGGAAGGAACCACTCCAAGTTCACCACAAACTTCCCGATCCAAACCGCCTTTTGCCGCTCAAGCCGCAATGTATTCGGCTTCTACTGTAGAATCAGCCTAGTGGTGTCCTGTTTGGAACTTTTCCAACTCACCGCACCACCATTTAGAGTAAACACATATCCAGATTGCGACTTGCTATCGTCCTTATCAGATTGAAAGCTAGCATCTGTATATCCACGAACTGTCAATTCTTGCCCACCATAGATCAAGAATAAATCTTTAGTCCTTCTCAAGTACTTAAGAATATTCTTGACGGCTATCCAATGACCACTCCCAATTAGGGATTTCCCATAATATAGGTTGCCTCTCCTAAATCTTTCATAGAAAAATTTCTGGACAACCATACCTTTACACTTTGAAGCATAGGTATGTCGTTTCCTATCAACAATATGTCATCCACATAAAGTATCAAGAAAATAATGGCGCTCCCACTCACCTTCTTGTATACACATGGTTCATCCTCATTTTTGATAAAATCAAACACTTTGATTATCTCATCAAAACGGATGTTCCAACTCCTAGAAGCCTGCTTTAGTCCATAAATAGACCTTTGTAACTTGCACACTTTGTTAGGATTGAAAAATTAGAACGATTGGGATTTAAGCAAAATCATGAGTTAAATGTTGACTTAATTTTGCAATCTCTGCCTGATAGCTTTTCACCTTATAGGTAATCACATTACCATCCATGTCGGTCTTTCTCTTAAAGACCCATTTGCACCCTATGGGTTTAATCCCTTCAGGTGGATCGACTAAGGTCCATACCTTATTGTCATACATGGAATCCATTTCAGATTTCATGGCTTCTAGCCACTTCTGAGAGTCTCTTATCAGATAATGCTTCTTCGTAAGATATAGGTTCTCATTCGTAATGATTAATACATCATTGTACCCACTTATAAGAAATTCAAATTTCTTTGGAGCACGACGTATCCTAGTAGTCCTACGAAGAGTTTGTGTATCAATAGCTTCATCCTCAATTACATCATCATGTGATTGAAGCTCTTGTTCCATTTGTTGATCAATACCATATTGTGTTTCTTGAACTTCTTCAAGATCTATTTTGCTCCCACTTGTCCTAACAAGTTAAAAATTGTAGGGTAAACTCAAGGTTATATGTCTTTGAATTTATAATTCCCTAAACCCAGTATGATTGGGATGTGCTATATTATAGTATATATATAACTATCTATACTGTCTCTTATACACGATTTAGGTTCAATTTTATCAGATTCTACCCTTTTCACAAAAGTAGGGCAACCCCAAACCTTCAAGTATGAAAGTTTAGGTTTCTTTCCAAACCATATCTCATACGGAGTGGAATCAACAACTTTTGATGGAACATGATTTAGTAAATGGGAGGTTATATGTCTTTGAGGCAAAGGTTAGGAGTGGCATTTATGTAATAAAATATTTATATCTAGAAATAATAAGGAGTTATGATTGTAATTATTATTTTACCTACCTGTGGAAACCTAAAGGTAGTGCACTTAAGGATAATAGATTTAATTAAGATGATGTGGATAAGTATTAAGACCTGTCTAGTAGAGACAGCTGACTTAAGACCAACTAGTTTAGTAAAAGTATGATAACCTCCATGGTAGCATGAATTGACATAGGACCACAAACATCAGTATGTATTAGCCCCAACAATTCACTAGATCTATCACCTTTTCCAAGAAAAGATGATTTGGTCATTTTACCAAGTAAACAAGATTCACATATGTCATATGATTCATAATCAAATGATCCCAAATAACCATTGTTATGTAATTTGGAAATGCGTTTCTCATTTATATGACCAAGTCTACAATGCCAAAGGAAAGATTGTTTCAAATTATCAATTTTGGACCTTTTTGAATTTATGTTGAGAATTGGATTTTCCATGTCTAGAATATAAAGACCATTATTTAAAATAGCAGTTCCATACACAATGCCATCACGTGAAAAAGAACAACATTTATTCTTTTGCATAATGACATAATTATATTTCTAATACACGAAACAGAAATAATATTTCTGGGAGCGCCATTATTTTCTTGATTATGACACTAGGATTAAAACAAGACCACTAGGCAAAAAAGACAATAAGTCCCTACGGCTAATGCAGCAACATTTGCTCCATTTCCCACGCGTAGGTCTACTTCTCCTTTGGCCAACATTCTACTTCTCTTTAGTCCCTGCATATTTTTACAAATATGAGATGCAGATCCGGTATCTAATACCTGTTTGATTTATTCATATTGTAATTCATCACGAATATGAAAAGCTATCAGGCAGAGATTGCAAAATTAAGTCAACATTTAACTCATGATTTTGCTTAAATCCCAATCGTTCTAATTTTTCAATTAGTCCGATAATCTTCAATACATGAATTGCTAAGTATATTATTATATATATATATATGATATGGAATAAAGCCAATTAATTTTAGGGATAATACGCTCTTATTCCTAGTCTCTTCATTCTACAACTCCTTGAGATGCTATGTACAAGAGTGAGCTGCCATCTTGTCATGTGTTTCGCATTCGAACTCATAGAGGCCAACATGATACAAGAGGCGGTATCATTATCCTCTATGTGCTTACGATAAGCATTCGAGCTGCTTCATTAATTTTCCAGACTGGCATGATAACTTATGTTGATCAAGAACATGGCCAATTTTCTCATGCTTGAGAACAATTCTCAAGTTACGATGCCAGTCCGGAAAATTTGGCCCAGTGAGTTTGTTATCATATAACCAAAATGGGACGTAAATTGACGTTATTACTCATATTCTACAACACATAAATAAAGATAGTATAAGTATTTGTTATTTATGCATTAACAAAACCAAAATATTATATGGACTTTCTTTTAATTTGGTTTTGCTCCCACTATTTTAATTCAAATCAATAACCCTTGACATATTTAACTTGCTATCACATAACCCCTAGTGGGCTAGGATCCCATCTAATTATTTTGATCTTGGGTTTACCCAACAAACCAAAATAATTTCGAAAGGTAGGTAACTCTTACCAATTACAACTCTTTGTAATTCCTAGATAGTTAGGTATCAACTCTTTGATAGCACATCATATGTGACTCCTAACCTTTGCCTCAAAGACATATAACCTTGAGTTTACCCAACAAATTATATGCCTCCGTTAAGTCATGCCCATTATTCAGAGATCTCATCTCATAGCTCAAACATGTCCAACGTAGAGTAACCTTGGATTAGCCCAACAAGTTAAATCTAAGAAGAACTCTCGTTTGTTGCTATAATAATGGAAGGCAACTTATTTACTGACTTAATATTAATTTGAGGGATTTTCTTTTATTTATTTTATTAGGTCTCATCATTTTTCATGCAATATTATCATATCATCATATAATAAATAAAACATGCATAAAACCATATAATGTGTATTAATTTATGAGATTATGAACACAATCAAATTGGTCTTAAGTCCATAATCATCCATCATGCAATTAAATAATTCAATAATTAAATAAAAGCATAAATCCGTATTTAGTATCTAATCATGAATCACTATATTTCATAATTTCAATCTAATTGAAATTATCAATTTTGAATTATTTATAAAAAATATTTTATGGAGAAAAATTATTATTTCCTAATCGTATTAGAAAATAATCCTTTAAATATTAGAATTTCAAAGAGGTTAAAACCAACACATGTGATCAAGAAGGATAAAGCTTTTACTGGAAAAGGTCGCTAAAAGTATTTAATCTGTCTCTTATACACATCTAGATGTGTATTCTTCAATTGAATACCGTGAATTTGCGTGAATCAAATTCACGGGTCCTTCAATTCAAGATGACGTCATCTTGAATTCAAGATGATGTCATCTTGATTGCCCGACCGTGATCAAATTCACGGGTCCCACCTTTTTTTTTTATAAATTTTTTATAAATAAAATTCAAAAATTCATATAGTTTGAATAATTCAATATTCATGACAACTAAATACAACTACATCATAAATTAAATCAAGGGTGGCTCGATACCACCGTAAGAAAGTAAATCGATATAACGCAATGAATTTAAAATTTTTACTTTCCTATCTAGATGTGTATAAGAGACAGCTATATCACAGTACAAAAAAGTCCAAACCTAACTATATAGACATTACAAAGAGTTGTAATTGGTAAGAGTTACCTACCTGTCTCTTATACACATCTAGATGTGTATAAGAGACAGGCCATAAGAAAAGAAAAGCCGTCAAATCCCAAGATTGATTAACCCAAACCACGGAGTGCTAGCTCCTAAATTATTTTCTTTTCTTAAAACCGTGACAATCACGTTTTTCCCAAAAAGGATTTGACGGCTTTTCTTTTCTTATGGCCGAAAAAGTACAAGTCCTTTCACTATATATATATATATATATATATATATAATAATATAGTATCCCAATCAAATTGGGTTTAGAGAATTACAAATTCTAATCAGTTTGGGTCATGGGTATATGAATAATTATAAAACCATTAGGACTCTTAATATGTCTCACATATTAACTCCTAATATTTATAACTAATTATAATTAAACCCAAAAGTTAATTTATCTCATAAATTAACCCATAAGTATCTCATACTTATCAAATCATTTTAATCCTGAATTAATTATCCTTAAGTGTGTGACCCTTTAGGTTCCCAATCACGTTGGTAATAAAGTATAAATTATAATCCTAAATTAATTAGGATTAGATAAATTAAACACCTTTAATTTATCATTAATTCTCCAATTAATTAATTTACACTTATAGATCAAGATTGGTTTCTAGCAAAGCATCATGACCACCCAAGTGTTGAGATATGTCAAGTGGTTCGACATCACCCATCCGTGACTAGTTCTCCTGTAATTAATATCCTTTCACCAACCTATATCCCGATTAATTCAAGAATACAGATGTAATGCCAACTCTTATCGAATTAATCAAATTTTACTTCTTACCAAAATACAACTCACTTGAAATAGATTTTAAGACACTCTTAAATCTATTTCCACTTTGCGCAAAGATTTCTTTCCCAGTATAGAGCCAAAGAATAATAATCCACATCAAGATAAACTCATGACCTCAAGTCAAAGGACCATTACACTACTATCACAAAGAGATTAATCCACCTTGGCATTTAAATAATAATCCGTGTGAAATACTCTTAGCGAGTCAATCCGATGCACTTATTCTTAATAAGCATCCACATACTCTTATGTGCTAATATACTAGTGTCATACACTACGATTAGGGATATACACGAATAAAATATAATTACATCATAACTCCTTATGATTTTACATATAAATATTTTATTCGTTAAATGCCATATTACAAAATATACATAAATATAAAAGCGTAATTTATCCCTAAAATTAATTGGCTTTAGGGCATACACTAACACTTATAGGGGTTGTAATTACTATAGGAATCATTTTATAAGAATGAAAATATTAGAAAATATCTACTTTTATTCCCTACTTAAAACACGGGTTTCAATTTTATGAAATTATCAATATAATGAAACCATTCTTTATTCATGCTAAACTAAATAAGTAGAAGATAATGATATAAACCATACAAATAATGAAATTTATAATTTCTATTCCAGTTTTCGAATGGGAACCAAGCACTTTTTTAATTGTTCCTACAGACAAGTTTTATTAGTGTACATAATGCATATTTCAGGTTAACCAGTAATGTACTAATACTGGTTATATTAGAATGTTGTCACTTAAAAATAAAAAAACAGAATAATGTACTAGTACAAGTTTCTCCCGGATGAATTGACATCTCATGCCACGTATTGGATCCATATTTATTAACTTTGGATGTTATACCCTTTATTGCAAGTTATAATAAGTTGCTGTTTATCACCTTTTATCAATGTGGGTTCAACATAGGAAAAATATGGAGGAAACAGCAATAGTTTAAAAGACGATGGATAACAAAGAATAAGACAATTATGCTACTCAAAGTTTGAACCTTCGCTCCTGGTAAATCCCAATTTTTAATTAGTTCCGCAAGTGGAAACTCCAATTTAATTAAGGTAATTTACTCTACTCCAATTTAATTAAGGGTAATTTACACAGATTTCCTGTTGAGATTTGTCATAATCACAAAAAGATTAATTTTATTTTGCACCTCTCAACTTATAGCTAATCCCACTTTGCACCTTTAATTTTAATTTTGGGCATTTTACAGTCTCAACTCTCAAATTCGTCCTATTTCACTCTAATTTTTAATATAGTCATCGAAATCAATAGAATCTTTTCGTGTGTATAATAGATTCAGGAAACCCTACTTGCATCGAGTTTTCTTAGTATAGCCAATTTCAAACCCGGATAAAGAAGGAGGATTGCATTATCTTGATAGCCAGTGCAAAACTTTGTCAATCTTATGAGATGAATTTACTATACAAAATTGTGCTAATGCTATGGTATTCTTCGTAAGCCAGACGTTGCATTGCTTGAGTGTAGTGAATAGTGAACAAGGGTTGCTATATCTCCATGAGGACTCAAGTGTAGAAAAAAATATGCAAGGAATCCCACAAGATCATGGAGATCGAATTATGGGGAGGATAGGGGGAAGAAAAATATTAAGGAAATAAAATTAGAATAAGAACATGGAATATTGGAACTCTTACAGGTAATAAATCAATGAATGTGGCACATATAATGATAAGAAGGATAAATATTTTGTGCTTGTAAGAGACAAAATGGGTATGGGAAAAGACTAAACTACCAAATAACTTATGATTTAAGCTTTCGTACATAGGACTAAAAATGAGGTCAATTGTAGATGGGTCATTAAAGGACAAAATAGTGTAAGTGACTAGGAAGGACATAGGATTATGTCCCTCATATTAATTTTAGGATATAAAACTATTACTACCTCCATCCCATTGAAATTGTCACTGTTTCACTTTTCTGCTCAACACATTAAATTTTGATAACTTAATTTTATATAGGTTTCTTTAACTTCTTTAAAATTTTAAATTTGTATGTGTTAATATTTTATATAAATTTCTCTTTTGTTGAATAAATATGATTAAAAATTGAATAAATTGGTATATAAATTATTAAATAAAATTTCTTTACTTGACTAATGAAGCCAAATTGCGACAAAAAACTGGGACAAAGAAAGCAATATTTTTAATTTCTACACACCTCAATTAGGTTTAGATGAGTCATTTAAGGGTAGATTTTGGGAAGATTTAGATGACATGATAGGTAGAGTCCTCCAAGGTGGACATGGCAATGTGCCAGGCCAATCTATCGATCCGACTTGCTCCGTTTGGGTCGGCTCACATGTAATGTAGCGGGTTGGGCTAGGTGCGTCCAATACTATAGGGTCGTGTTTCATCAGCTCATGGCCTGACCTAACCAGTGTAGTTAACAAGTTGGCCTGTGATCGATCTAGTCAACGGTTTGACCAGCTATCCCGTTGACTGGACCATATTTTTAAATTTTTTATAAATTTTAAATATTTTAAATGATTTTTTTCTAAACATTTATATATTTTTATTGTTGGACTAATAAATAATAATTTTTAGTAATAAAGATTAAATTGGAGATCAAAAAAAAAATACTTCATAGTATAAATAGTAAATTGGACTAATTTGTTGTAAGAAGTAGTATATCATTTATGCATTTTTCTCTTAGAATACAAGTAATAAATTAAATAATAAGTAATAACTTTGAATAAAATGAGGAATATCTTGTACTAATAAATATTAACTTGGAATAAAATAAAGAATTAAGTATTGAAAAATGAAATACTAATTAGTAATAACTTTAAATAATAATTAATAATTTGAAATAATCAGTAGTAACTTGGAATATTATGTAATAACATGATATAATAACTAATAATTTGTTTCTCTTATTTATAACTTATGTGATAAGGATTGAAAAATGAGTACTAATTAATAATTACTTAATATAATATATAAAACTTGGATTATTAAGTGTTATCTTTGAATTATAAGTATTAACTTAGACTTTTTTTGGGTAATAATTAATAGCGTACTCTATTACGTACCAATTTAAAATAAATAATTAATGATTTGATCTAATTTCCAATTAATCAAAAGTGGGTCAACTCGTGGGCCAGCTCGAGCCTAGCTTGTCCCCTCTCCCAGCCTGTCTCATGGTCACCATCCATTAGCCTAACCCGGGACTCGATCCACTGCCATCCCTACTATCTCAAGATGAGAAAATTTTTATAGACGGTGACTTAAATGGACATGTGAGAAGATGTAATAAGAATTATGAAGAAATTCATAGTATATATAGTTATAGGGGAAGAAATGAAAGAAAAATAAATAAATTTTGGAGTTGGAGTAGCATTTGAACTTTACATTGTCAATACTTTTTTCTAGAAAACGGAGTTAGTTATCTTTAGAAGTGGATTAAAAAAATTATAGATTGACTTTACAGTTACGAGAAAGAAAGATAGAAATTTTTGTACAGCCTGTAAAAGCATACTCGGATAAAATTTAACCTCACAACATAGGATTTTTGTAGTAGAATTGAGGCTCAAATATTGCATCATGAGAAGAAACCTACCTAAAATACCTAGAATTAACACATCTGTGGAGTAATCTTTAAATGGAAAAAAAAAATTAGGAAAGATCCATTAGGAAAAAGTATTTGGAATTTACGTGGAAAATCTAACACTTTATAAAATGACATGGCAACTAGAGCGAGAACAGTGGTCAAGAAGATAGTTGGAGAATGAAGAAGTTATGCTTCATTGAACAAGGAATCTTTGTGGTAGAATGAAGGTGTACAAAATAAAATCAAAGTTAAGAGCGCTAGCTATAAAGTTTTATATAGAAGTGAATAAAATATCGAGAAATATAAATTTGCTAAAAAATGAGACAAAAAAGGCTATAAGTGAAGCGAAAAATAGGACTTTTGAAGAAGTTTAATAAAAAATTAAAATATAAGAAGGGGGAGCAAGATATTCATAAAATTGCTAAAGCGAGAGGACACATCAAGAAGGATTTAACCCAAACCAAGTGCATTAAGGATGAAAATAATGATGTTTTAGTAGGAGATGAGGTAATTAAGGAAACATGGTAGAGGTATTTCTATAATCTGGATGTCCTATTCAGTGAAGGAAACGGAGACAATATCATTTTGGGAAAGCTAGATATGTTTGAGAAGTATAGAAATGTAATGTATGTTTGAGAAGTATAGAAACATAATGTATTATCAAAGGATTCAAGAATCAGAGGTAAAGGAGGCTTTGAAGAAAATGAAGCAAGGAAAAAAAGTTGGCCCCAATGATACTATAATTGAGGTATATAACGACTTAGGAAAAAAGGCATAAGTTGACTTATTAATTTTTTAACAAGATATTGAAGAGTAAAAAATGCCCAA
Organism: Cinchona pubescens; assembly: GCA_025175665.1. Classification (NCBI taxonomy): domain Eukaryota; kingdom Viridiplantae; phylum Streptophyta; class Magnoliopsida; order Gentianales; family Rubiaceae; genus Cinchona; species Cinchona pubescens. Next base: position 6,028,156 of record JANKKI010000051.1, on the reverse strand, counting down.
TCAATGAAAATAATTGTGTGAATTGTGTGAATATACAAAAGTAAAGTAAATATACAAAATTGTGTGAATTATATTGGCATCAAATTAATGAGCCATACTATAAAATTTTGTAAGAGGGTGATAGAAAAAAAGTTAAGAAACGAGACTAGGGTGTCAGGTAACCAATTTAGTCTCATGCTAGAGAGATCGACCACTGAGGTCATACATCTTTTAAGAAGACTTGTAGAGAGATACAAATCGTGATAAAGAAAATAATTTATGAATTAATTTTGTTTGATCTTAAAAAGGTATACGGTAGAGTCTTTAGAGAAGTTATGTGGTGAATTTTTGAAAACAGAGGAGTTAGAGTAGTATATATAGAATTAACAAAGGAGATGTATAGGGATGTAGTTACAAGTGTGAGGACACCGAGAGAGTTGACATGAGAATTCCCCATAAATACAAGTTTTCACCACGGTTCAGTTCTAAATCCTTATCTTTTTGCGTTGGTCATAGATGAACTTACTAGGCACATCAAGAAAGAAATATCATGGTGTATATTAGTTACAAATAACATTGTTTTAGAAGATGAGATAAAAGAAGGGATAATGTTAAAGTCGAGGTTTAGAGAGATACTGGAGTCAAAAAGTTTTAGACTTAGTAGGTCAAAAACATAATATATGGAATTGAAATTAAGTAAGAACGAATATAGGTATTAGAATTGAAAATCAAGAGATACCTATAAGTGAATATTTTAAGTATATTTAATTTTAGTTCTTCAGTGGGTTGGATAAAATGGAGAATCACATCTGGAATATTTTGTAGCTGCAAAATTTCTTTAAGATTTGAGGGTAAATTTTATAGAACGGTTATTAGACGAGCAATACTTAATGGGTGTGAATATTGGATAGTGAATTACGCAAATGAATAAAAGAAGAGAGTAGCAGAAATATGAATTTTAAGATGGATGTGTAGGTATACTACAATTGATAAAATACACAATGAGCATATTGGAAAAAAGATTGGAGTAGCACCTATCAATGAAAAGATGAGAGAAACAACTTTAATGTGGTTGGCCATATACTAATACTGTAAGTAGTACATGCACCCATTAGGCGAGTGGACTTTAGAAATAGTAAACAACATAAGAAGTGTAGGAAAAAATTAAAAAAAAATTGTTGGGTAACTTGTAAGAAAGATTTAGACGATCTGGGAATTAATGAGGAAATAGTTCATAACAAAGCGTAATGGCATAGCAGAATTCATGCATAGCCCACTGACTCTACTTATTAAGAATAAAACTTGGTTTGTTTGTTTGTACAGTATATTCAACAATTATTTTGGAACACAAGCAATGATTCTTTTAATTTTAATGATGGTATTAATAATTGGATTGAAGTGAAACTAATTTAAGAGTTTGAAAGTAGAAAGTGTCTAAAACTAAAATTAGATGTGTAAAGTACGAAGTGCGTATAAGTTGAGAGATGTAAAATAAAATTAGCCTGTGGGCCTGTTAAAAATAATTTTTTGTCCTTGAAAATACTTTTTTTTTTTTTTATCCCGTCAATATTGAAATTTATTGCTTGTGTGCATTAGTATTTCATCCATCCTTAAGTCACAGACTTGAAACTTGTGGAAGACACCAAAATTTGAACATATGAACAGTGTTTGCAAAGAAGATATATAAGTTTCGGCATGTTTCTAAATATTTAATAGAACAAAATATTGACATTTTTGGAATCACGAGAACCAAAAAAAAAAAAAAAATATTCAGAAATAAATTGAAGAAAAAGAAATATAAGGTGAATTTTCCCGTGGAGGTCACAAGAAAGATAAAGAGCTGGCCTAGTACAAAAGGAGGTGGTGGGCAAATATATGTACATGCAGTTGAGAGTTTTTATGGCGAATTATTGAGTGGTGGCTATTAATTTCCATTTTATTGCTGGGGTGAAGTTGTTGCGTATAATCAATAGTTGCATTAATTACGTGCAAGATGGAAATGGAAGCGTTGAGATGTAGCTATTCATTATTATTTCCATTTGATGATGCATTAAAATTTCCAAGCATATGAATGACTCTGTTTATGATGAAAAGAACGCCCTGGTTTACTTTAAATTCTTTGTACATGTTGAGAGTTCTGATCCCAGAAAATTTGGTGTCAGCTTTTTGGTCAAATCGAGAGAGAAGAAAAATAAAATTATTATATAAATTCGATTTATGTAATAATGTCATGAATGTTTAATCTATAAATCTTTATATTATTTTACTTTACTCAAACAAAGTAATTCATAAAATTTTATAAATTAAATGATCTATGGTACTATATTATAAATTCTTTTCATATAAAAAATTTTCAAAAAAAAAAAAAAAAGCTTCCTCGGTGATTAAATATGTCACATAGATTAGTTGTTTATAGTACTAGTACTTGGTAAAGAACTATAGGTGTTCAATCAAAATCGATTTGTAATACAAGTTGAGACTTCCGGATGGCATCATGGGCCTCGTGGCATCATTACTTTGATATAGCTTCTCCCTTATTATATAATTAGTAAATTTGGATTAAGAATCCTTTATCTATTTCACTCACTATTATGATGCCAATGACAGATGTATTTGGATAAAATAACTTATATCTTGAATTAGATTAAAAAAAATACTTGACAACATAATAGGTAGTCACATAAATGGTAATATAAGAAGAAAGAAGATTTTTTACCATAATTTTGTCTTATGCATGTGGATTTGAAATAAAATAATAAGTTAATCAAGTTATATATCATTATATTTTTTTAAGAGACAGGCTTATACAAATGACTGAAATATGATGTTATTGTATATATGTAAAATGTATATAACATTGATTTAGTGTTGATTGATTTGTCTTGTTTAACAAGATATTTAGTTTTATTTTTTATATTATACTCAAATCTATATAAAAGCTTATTTGTATTATCAGTCAACCACACAATACACATAAAAGTTTTTTTTTTGTTTTTTTTTATTATTATTTTTTTTGTGTCATGATATCGGAACCTTTCCTTGGGACCAAAATCTTTCTATTTTTCGGTTAATCTTCGGTGGTGTTCTTCCAAGGCTTAGTTTGTGTTCTAACTTTTGATTCTTAAGCATCTCAAGTTATTATTTCAATTTCCAGTCACTCTAACATCCCAAGAAAGCTTCAAAAATTGTTCACAAGTCTCTTGCAATCAGTTTCCAAGTTTTCTGGTAGTCGAAAACTGCCCCACGCATTCTCCGCGCTCTTGACCCATCCACAGGCCTGATTGAAAATCGGGTCTGTCTATCAAAGGTTGAAGAAGGTAAAAGCCTTTTGTGTTTACGAAATACGCTTCCTTTGAAATTTCTAAAAATGTGTTAGCAAAATTCATTTTTTATCCAGTCATACAGCCACCTTAACATCCAGTTAGCACAAACTCAGCCATGTCATCATCCATGTCATCGCCATGTCATCAACCACGTAGGCTACACGTCACTATTTTAAATGGTCCTTGCCATGTCATCTTACTACGTTATTGCCACTCATCATTTCCATATGGGCAAGTTAGTTCATTAGTTCTAGTTCACAGTTGGCTCGGTTTGGTCCAGTTCTCGATTTAGAACATTAGTTACTCTGGTTTGTTCTGTTTTCTTCCGATTCGGTTTATTCTGCTTTAGTTCGGATCCGTACTATTTTCAGCCTTCTGAATTTAACTGTGGTATCTATTTTCTCAAAATCATTTTCTAAGATACTGTTTCTTTATACTCTTAATCTCAGTACTACAGTTTTCTTCATCACTGCTAGTCTAATGGCTTTCTCTAGTTTCATAGTTGCTCATATATCTCCTCATAAGTACTCCAATAACTCCCGATAATCTTGAACTGGCCATCAATCAGGTACTTTCTAAACTCTTCCCATCTTATAATAATGCAAATTCTGCTATCCCACGGTCTAGGTGGTATCTTATTTCTGCATATTCCAATCACATGACATCTGATTCTATTATTTTTTCCTCCATCCAAAACTTATACACATCTTACATTCAAACCGCCAATGGATCTCATATATCAGTTAACCATATGGGCACTATATCTACGTCCTCTATTTCTCTGCCAGAATCCTTTCATGTTCTTAAATTAACTTTAAATCTTTTTTCTATTGGGCAACTAGTGAAACTTGGGATTGATGTTTATTTTCTATTATTGGTTGTCATTTATAGGACTGTTAGACTGGATAGCTCCTTAGAACGGGTTGTAAAGTTGGGCGTCTTTCTAAGTTAGATGATCTCAAACTTCCGTCATCTTTTCAGTGCAATCTGGCACTTTTACATCTAATATTTCTTTCCTAAGTCTCTGGCACTCTCGTCTGTAGGTCATGTATCTTTAGATCGTATTAAATCTTTAGTTTCCAGTGGTCAGTTAGGATCTGTACAAAATGACTTTATTGATTATATCTCTTGTTAACTTGCTAAAAATCATGCACTATCATTCCCTATCAATGAATCTATGTCAACTGCACCTTTTAATTTAATACACTCAGATATTTGGAGTCTTTTCCCAACACCTATTATAGGTTGTTCTAGGTATTTTGCTGTATTTGTTGATGATTTTACCCGATTTACTTGAATTTTTTTCCTAAAATATAAATTTGAGTTATCACAAATTTATCGTGACTTTGCCACAATGATCAAAACTCAGTTTTCTTGTCCTATCAAAGTTCTTCAAATTGATAATACCAAAGAATACAAGAAAATATCTCTTCTTCATTTTCTTTGCCGAGAAGGCACCATTTTCCATTGTTCATGTCCAGGTACTTCTCAACAAAATGGTCGTGCTAAACATAAATATTGACACATTCTTGACACCACTCGTGCTATAGGCTCTTACTCTCTTTCTCTTGTCTTGAGTGCTTTTGGGATGAAACTGCTCTCACTGCTGTCTATACCATCAATCGAGTTCCATCTTCTATCATTAATAATCAATCTCCTTATCAGCGTCTTTACGGCTCCCCTCCAAACTATCAGAATCTGAACGTCTTTGGTTGCGCTTGTTTTGTTCTTCTCCAACCCCATGAACATACCAAATTAGAACCTCAAACTAAGCTATGTTATTTTATAGGATACGGTATTAAGCACAAGGGTTATCGTTGTTGGGACCCTTAACCTAAATGATTATGACTCTCTCACCATGTTATCTTTTAGGAACATAAGATGTTCTTTATACTATCCAAGTTTCATCTGTCCCCATCGTCTTCACCACCTCTCTTTACCTCTCCCACAACTGATCTTTTTTCTGATACCGTCCCCATTACAGAGGTATCCGTATTTGATGCCTAGGATCTCACTTCATTCGAGAATCAACGTCCAGCTAATAGCTCTAATACATTCAAGACTCTTCTTGAGTGTCCTACGGCATCTCCATCTTTGTCTCCTCTTGAATCTCCTACAGTACCTGTCTAAATACTCCTCGTCGATCGACTAGGTTAAGAGAACCATTTATTTGCCTTCGAGATTTTTATTTTTTTTCTACTGTTCTTTCCTTACATGAGCCTACATCCTATGGAGAAGCTCGTTCTAATCCTGTTTGGCAGCAAGCTATGTCTGATGAGTTGCAGGCTCTCGAGAAAACTCATACTTGGGACTTAGTTGATCTTTCTCTGGATAAATCCTTTATTGGATGTAAGTGGGTTTACAAAATCAAAACTTTCTCTGACGGCACTGTGGATCGCTACAAAGCTCATCTTGTTGTCAAGGGTTTTATACAAGAATATGGCATTGACTATGAAGAAACTTTTCACCTGTGGCTCATTTAACCTCTGTTAGATGTTTACTTGTGGTTGCTGCTGTTTGAAAGTGGGAGATGTTTCAAATGGATGTTAAGAATGCATTTCTTAGAATAAGTGTATGGTAATCTTTCCAAAGAACTTTATATGCAGCCACTGCTGGATACTCTTCTAAACCTGGTCAACTGTGTAAACTCGTCAAGGCTCTATATGGTCTCAAACAAGCTCCAAGATCCTAATTTTCTAAATTCAGTCGTACAGTTGAATAGTTTGGCTTCCAAAGTAGTTCATATGATTTTGCTCTATTTGTTCGCCGATTTGCTCATGGTATTATTCTTTTACTTCTTTATGTATATGATATGATCATTATTAGAGATGATCTCGATAGCATTATAAAACTCAAGAAGTATCTGAATTAACATTTTGAAATTAAAGATCTTGTTTTCTTAATTATTTTCTTGGTCTTGAGATGTCTTCATCATTTACCGGGTACTATCTCACACAAACCAAAATATACATCAGATCTTATTACTCGTGCGGGGTTAACTGATAATAAGATTGCCTCTACACCTATTGAGACTAATGTCCATCTTACTCCAGAGGATGGTACATCTCTTCATGATCCTCTATATAGAACTCTTTATCGCCAGCTCGTTAGTAGCTTACTATATCTTACAGTTACTCGTCTAGATATTGCATATACTGTCCATATTATTAGCCAGTCTATGAAGTTCTCACTATGTAGTTGTTCTTTGTATTATTCGATATCTTCGGGGCACCTTATATCATGGTCTTCATTCATTTATGTCAATCCCAAAGCCTTATAGCGGCCACAATGCAAATAGGATACTATCACAAATATACATGTAAACAATAGAATTAAAAAGGTACCTCTAGCATCTTAGTCTCATAGTCACACTTTATATTACTTGTCAAGAGTACTTATTTTTACCATTTTGTACATGACTTCTCCTTTTACTTTTTGGTTGTTGAAAAATCTTGCATTACAATTTATGCCTTTTGTATATCGAATTTTCACAACATCACATCTAAAACTAGTTTATATTAAAACAAATTATGTCAGGATGCCAACCTTTGAAATAGCTAAGTAATATATTATCTAGAACACAAATAATTATATAATTCTTGACAAATAAGTAATATATTATCCAACTACAAATACCTTGAGAGAGTGTTGCTGCAAAACAATTGGTTCATTTGCCTCAGCTTGCTCGTTATTCCATTATCAACATGTTCAATCTATCATGAGTCATTAACATAAAACCAAAAAAAAAAAAAAAAAAAGATAAAACAAGAAAATTAGTATACAATTGTCTTAAGTGTGAGAAATTAAATAGTGAAAGAAATAGGATAGGTAACAATTATAAAATAAACACCACCTCAACTGATCTTTTCCACAAGAAGAACATAAAGGACTTAAAAAATGATTCTAGCTCTATTAAACCTTTAATCAAACACATGGTGACTGCAATCATAAAACAAGTCATTATACTCTGGATATCCCAATAGAACTATCTTTAATTATGATATAAATATATAATCATTCTAAAAGCCCACTTCGCTTCAGAAAAAAAGAATATTAAAAATAAAAACATAACGAATCACTCATTTTACTTAGTTTCATTCCTTTGCAAGCGAAAACTTAAAAATAAGAAAAAAAAAAAAATTAGATGGACATGCCGGTATGTATATCCTACCATCATGAGAAGGATTTCAAATTGTAATCCTTTTAGATTAATCTTTAACGGAATATCTCATGTCTATTTGCCTTTCTAAAACTAATTTTTCTTTCTCGGTTAACTAAAGAACCCTTCAATTCAATTCTCTACTTTACCTCGTCTTTCTTTTTTGTTTACTATAATTCCATTTCAAATTTTCTCATCAATCCCAAAAGAACAAACAAATAAATTGAAAAACTAAATCTCAACAAGAGTAAAAGCAATGAACTTAAAATTGCAAACAAATTCTGACTAAAATCTAGCCATAGATTTGGAGAATTAACATGTGATACAGGAAGAGTAAAATAACACCAATAGCAATAGATGCAGCAAACTATACTTCAAAATTGACTTAATAGTAAAGAAGATAAATCTACTCCATACACATAATTGTTAATGTGCAAGTGTGTGTGAGAAAGAGAAACAACTTGCCATAGTAAAGTAATGACTTTGAGGGAAAATATCGTTCTAGATACTAATAGCTGTAGAACAGGAGAAACATTAGTGAATAAAGTATAGGTTGTGGCCATCATAGTTAAGATCGACTTGCAAGTCCTGGGATAACAACAATATGCACTCAGTTGGTGCTGTTGTCACCTAATAAGTATAGTAAATAAAATTATTTTATTTCTAAAAACCATACTATTTTGATTATGTTAACCTCATTTTAAGTGTTCTTTTTTGTTTTTACTTGAATTTTATGTATAGTAATAGTTTTAATAGTCTTAGAGTAATATTAAGATTTTTAGTAGTATTTATGCACTAAAATATGCTTATTGATATTTATGGGTTTAAGATGCATATTTACGTAGTAATTCTTAGTGTATATTGCAGGGAGTACTTCTAAATGGACAGCAACATAAAGAATTGAAGAAGCCCAGAACTAGAACTGTAATCAAAAGAACATTGAATAGCAAAATTCAAGGTTGTTGGAGCTAGTCAACACCGTGGTGATTAATTCCGGAGAAGAAATCCCACCATTGCGGTTACCAAGTCATTCATGACTTCAGAACTCCTACACCGCAGTGCCAAATTCCATAGCACAACTAGTCAATTTAAGCTGCTCATCATGGTGATGAAATCTAAGAAGGAAATCTCATCACTACATATCGTAAGAAGATTCAAAATAGAAAAATGTGCTACTTTTGGAATGGCTGGGAAAATTTCAAATTACCCTAGAATGTAATCAAAAACACAGTTTAAGAAGGAGTAGTTTTAGTGGTATATGTTATAAATAAGGTAGCCTTAGAAGTAGGAGAAGTTTACCATATTTAGTAGCATTTACTCTTCTTCTCTAATTTTCAATAGTTTAAGTCCTCAAAATTACTCTCTTTATTTGTTTAATGCATGCTTAAAACTTCCTTTACAATTATTGCTAGCCTTTGTCTCAACTTTCATTTGGCATAATTATATCTCTTTTTTATGCTTATTTACATTTCTTGTGTATTATGCCTAGCATGCTTATGTTGATATTATTTGTAATTCTTACTTTAGTAGTAGATATAGTTTGTCTTTATATATATATATATATATATATGTATATATATATATATATATATTTATATTATTACCTTAAGCATGTGTAGCTAAACTATTAGAAGATTGGGTTATTATAAAATGTGAAGTTTACGCATGTATGAGTGATTCCAAATGGATAGACAAGTAAATTGTGGACATTAGTTTTGAAGTAAATTTTTTGCAATTTTGGTGTGAGGAAAAGATACCATCTTTGAGCCATATTGTGAGGTCAATACAACATATAAGTGATGAATGCTAATTCTTAAACTACTTTGCTACATGGTTAGGTTAGTTAGTAGTCGGATCAAGATTCTAACTTTCCTAGTTATTTCCTTTAACTCCATGAGTATATTAGACTAGAACAATGAGTCAAGCCAAGAAATTGATTCATAGTTGAGAGGGAAATCTCATTTATATCCTTTGAATGTATATCCATAACTATTAGAAGACCCGATCTAATAAAGGAATCATAATATCAGTTCGCTCTCTCTCCTTTTACTTGTATTAACTTATTTGTAATTTAGTTGTTTATTTATCATTTTACTAATTCCATCACTCTTTTACCTAATAACATTTGAATCAGTTGTTTCGATAATGCTCATATCCTAGGAATCCTAGAACTCACTAAACCATCCTTGTGGGAGTGATACCCCATCACTAGTTATAAATCTACCCATATCTTTGCGGAAGTGAGAATTGTAGTCTAAGTACAGTAAGGTGGTTTTATAACGTGAGAGTGAATGAGAGTTTGAATTTAGTACTTAGACTAATCTACGTCATCTTCGAGGCAGATTAGGTTATGCATGTTCTCGTGATAAAAAGGCAAAACTAATCCCAAACTATTACGTAATAGATACAACTTGATATCAATTAAATATGACAAAATCAACTACCTCGTAGTCAATAATACTTCACATCTCATAATCAAGAACTACAATATATCGATTACTTTAAAAAATAGAATACTGTTAGCAGAAAATAAAATCACTCAACATATTTTTAGAAACGCAAAAAAGAAAAGAAAAGAAGAGAAAAGAAAAGCTAGTATGGATTAATTACCCGTCAATTGATGATTCACAAAAAAAAAAAAATAATAATAATAATAAATGTTGGGGCTTAAGGTGGACACTTAGGTGAGATCGTATGATGTGCATGATTTTTGATAAATAGGAATTTTTTTTAATTTCAAAAGAGGTAGAGGGATGAGGTATATGTTGATAAGTTGGGAAAATTTTGGAAATTCAAAGGAGATAAAAGGGGAAGGCTAGGCGATTGATCAAAGGAAAGAGAGAGAAATAGTTTTTTTCTTTCTAATTTGATAAGAGAGAAGGAGAGAGGGATGAGGAACATATTGATAAGTTAGAAAATTATTAAAATTTGAAAAAAGATAAGGATGAGGGCTATGGCATTGATCAGAGTCTCGGAGTCCAAATGTTAAAAAATATTAGGATCAGATGGCAAATTTGAGTGACGTGAAAGAAAGCTATTAGGGGTGTGAGAGAGAAATTTGTAGGAGGTCTAGAAGAGCACTATGTTCCAATTAGGTTGTGCAATATAGGAAAGCGAATTAGAGAGAAAATGTAAGTTTAACTTTATTATATTTATGTATGATTCAGGTTCTATTAAAACATTTAAGTGGTTGATATAATAAAATGATAGAAAAATATTAAGTTATGCAAGGAGTAGAAAAGGGTAAGTAACAACTTAGATTGCTGCACTAAGCAAGTTTTGATAATCCCTCCAGCAAAACCCCTAAAAATCGTACTACTTTTTATTAGTTCAACACCACTATCAGGAACAACAACACAACCTAGCAAATTTGAGAAGATGAGTTCGATAGTAGATAGGGCCTAAACTTTAGCAATCTTGGAGGCTTGATTATGTTATTGGTTTTGACCAGATGAAGGATGAGGAGATGAAGGAGATCGAGAAGTGAAGGGAGTTGGGTAAGAGGTAGGAATGGCCAACGAGGGTAGAGGAGGAGGTGGGTGTTAGAATAGGGAAATTTAAGAAAAAAAATGTGGGGTGCGTAAGAAAGGGCAGAAATTTTAGAATATTTTAAATTTAGGAATCAACAAAGCATATTTTTAAAACACCCCAGTTTACTTGGGTTTTATGAGTAGTTGATTTTTTGGATATGATTCCAAAAATTCAATACTTACCTATTGTTCAAGTAACAAGCATTGGAATGATTTTGATTATTGATTCTCATACCCTTCAACCAAACATTCCCTGAAAATTTTGGCGACACCTTATAAACTCATTAGTACCATAATACATGATCGCCCAATAATATCTCATTAGTACCAAAATACATGACTGCCACACACTGCTTCATGCATTTCTTTGGGAACATAATTTTCTTCATTCAGTGTTAAGAATCAAAGAAAATGGCATCGATATGATTTTTTGTAAAGTATTCCCTCGATCATTTCATACCCATGGCTCTTATCTTTATCCTTCAACAGCCTTGACTCTATTCTCAAGGATGACTCATTTGACAAAATATTCCATATTTGTCTTCATCTATCTCAAGTCTTAATCTACCTCCATTGTCCCAGTTTCATAAATTGCTTCTTGTCTTTGTACTTCTAGCAAGACTTCTTTGGTTAAGTGTGAGTACATGGTCAAAGACAACTTTGTTAGAGCATCAACCTTACTATTTTCGCTCTCAATTGGGACTTTGACAAACTCTACCTCCTCGAATTGATACTTCCATTATTTTAATTTTTTCAAGTATTTCTACATTATCACTCTCGGGCTTTAAAATTCCCAAAATTTGGTTGACTCCAACTGTTAATCACTGTCAATTTTGAGCTTCTTGGCATCCATATTTTTCAAGCTTCATTCAAGTAAGAAGTGCTTCACATACTCATCTTTATTGTTCATTACTGTAAACTCAAATCAAAGAGCATATGTAAAGTAATATCCTTTTGGTGATTTGATTATAGTTCTTGCTCCTGATCCCGTTTTTACTCAATAAAGCCCCATCAACATGTTGCTTCCAGATCTAATAGTCTTTCGTCTCAATCCAAGAGATAGCACCCATAGCCATGAGTTTGTCAATAAATGGTGGTTCGTGTTAAAAATGAGAGAATATATTACGATATGTATAAATCAGGTTTCAATATAATTGGTACATAGGGTGCCTTTATATAGGCTTACAAGAGAATATAAATATGGTAAGTCTTTCTAATCAAGACAATCGGATATATGGTAAGTCTTGTTAACCAAGACAATCAAACTAATAAGGTAATCACCTAATTTAGGGGAGTAATTAAAGTAATTACATCAATCAAATATTTACATACTATAATATGATAATTCCATATCTTTGACATCCCCTCTCAAACTCAATATGGTTATGGAAAACCAAATTGAGTTTGAAACAAAATTTGAGAATAGAAAATCAAAACCGAATAGACAAAATAATCAAAAACCAAAACTGAAATGAAATCGAAACTGATCGAAAACCTGAAGTCAAACTGAATCCAAGAGAACCCGAGGTTAATAACCGAAAGAATCCGAAAAATCAAAACCGAGAGAACCCGAAAGTCGAAAATGAGATAACGAAAAGACTCAAAACTGAAGAACCCGAAGGTTGAAACCAGGAGAACACGAAAGTCGAAAATCAAGAGATCCGAAGGTTGAAACCAGGAAAACCCAAAGGTTGAAAACTAAGAATCGGAGTAGAATTTGAGCAAAATACATTTACAAGTGCTCAAATAAGTGGAAGCTCAAAATATATTTTCAAGCAGAGGCTCAAAATATATTCACATGTGGAGGCTCTGATACCATGTTAAAAACGAGAGAATATATTACGATATGTATAAATCAGGCCTCAATATAATTGGTACATAGGGTGCCTTTATATAGGCTTACAAGAGAATATAAACATGGTAAGTTTTGCTAATCAAGACAATCGGATATATGGTAAGTCTTGCTAATCAAGACAATCAAACTAATAAGGTAATCACCTAATTTAGGGGTGTCAATCTAGTAATTAAAGTAATTGCATCAATCAAATATTTACATACCATAATATGACAATTCCATATCTTTGACGGATGTGCATTAATTATGTTATGAAATTAGACAAAATTGGCGCTTTTATGGTTGGTCGAGGTCAACACTGTATGTCAAATTATACCTACTCAACCGATCCTCAAACATTCAACCCAAAACATTAGGTTTTCCCAAGAATGTATTAAGTGAAAGTTTGCGTATACCATACTCTTGTGACCAAATAATTAAGTTTTCAATTTTTTTTTTTTTGCAGCAATTATCAATAAAAGGCCATTTTTTCGACCACATGTTAAATCTTTTTTCATTCCTGTAATACCTTACTTGTAAAATGGATCAGCTTCTAAACTCCTACTTGGGTAAATCCGTTTATGACACAAAAGTTAATGGGTTGGGTTGGGTTGGGTCAACCTTTTAGTTGACACGATAAGCTGCACGTTAAATTGCTAAATGAACAAATTTAGCTAAAGTATAGCGTCTTTTAATTTTAATTTAATATAACTTATTTTAATATTGTGAATAATAGTTTTAATGTAAGATTATTAAATAAAACCTAATAATTATTTTCAATATTATATAAAAAATTTCAATAATTTTAGTAATTTACTCTAAATTGCTATGAGAACAAGGTTAGTATTAATAATTAATTAAGTTATTAAAAAATTAAAATTTGACATTTTAATTCAAAAGAATCGTAAGTTATTTAACTTGTCAAATAGGCTAGTACATCTCTATTAAGAGTAAATGGGTTCAACGGGTCAAATATAAATACGACACGAAATAAACGGGTCCGATACAACACGACCCATTACCATCCCTGTCTCGGCTTTTGAAACAAGAACCGAGATGACCATATTTTTTATGCCAATAAACATATGTACAACACATTTTCTAGTTGAGACATAACTTATTGAGGAAAATGATTCAAGTATTCTTTTAATTTATTGAGAGCCATTTGGCATTGTTCGGCCCACTCAAAATTTTCAATCAACCCTTTTCAACATCTGAAAGAAAGAAAATTCGCTCTCGACTGATTTTGATAAAAACCTGATCAGCATTGTCATTCTTCCTATCAGCCTTAAAATGTTTTTAACTAAACAAGGTGGTTTTATCTCTATAATCTATACTATTATAAAAGTGTGAGTTGTGTCTTTTCCTTTATGTGTTTTTTCTTTTTCTAATCTACCTAAATTGTCCCTTAAGTAAAAGATAGTCACTTCATAACTAACGGGCAAATAAGTAACTAAATTTAGGCTTTATCCACTCACTAATAAGCGATAAATCTGCTAATATACTAATCACTCAAGAGTCTTCCATTAACTGATATTTATCACTTTAAGTGTCCATTAGTGGATGGAAATGAATCACTAAGAATCTATTATTAATTGATGTCTTGCAAACTGATATCCCCAAAAAAAAAAAAAAATTATTCCAATCTTCCATCTCCCGTATTCACAATTCGCACTGCTACGCGTTAATTAAATCATAACAAGGCTAATTTCAGAGTGCTAGACAAATACAACACAAAAACAATCTACCGTCCTCTTTAAACACTTGATGAGCAAGCTGAGAAACTAACGCAAGACAACACCACCCTTCTGTTATTTTTTCTCTTTTTCACTTTACTATTGCTGACCCTTAGTTTGTTTGTTTATCTTACCATTGAAAAAATTAAGAGTAACTATTAAAAGATCAATTTTGTTAATGATATTCCAGAATCCAGAATACCCCTTGTCATAGTTTTCAATTACAATCATTCACTAACGGGTCAGTAAACTATTTGATCAATTAAAAAAAAAACTATTTGATCAGTTTCTATATTTTCTTCGATAAATTATAGACAGAATCTTTTTATTTGGTGGAAATAATTTTTAACAATATGATTATTATTTTCTTTATATGATTGGTTGAGAGCTTTTTGGTTAATCTCTAGCCAAATATTTGCATATATATACTATGATATGCATTTTTTACTATGATCCTGTGATTCTGTCTTATAGCTCTTTTTTAAGCGTCATGATGTAATTACTATGATATGCATTTTTTACTATGATCCCGTGACTTTGTCTTATAACTCTTTTGTGCCATGATGTAATTGACTGTTTTTTTGATGACATGTCTGTGATCTAATTAAAATCGTATCTTCTTGATCTGTTCAAAAGAAGATTGTTTGATTGAAGCATGCAATGGAATTGAAAGCCTAAAATTGAACTGGATGCACTTGTAGTGACCAATGAACTCAATCTTAGGTCAATGTTGTATTACCAAGACTTGTACGATCAAAAATACATAGTATTTGTTAGTTTAAAACTCATCATGAATCTCTTCCCAATAAGTAATAGCACATCGTGTATTGTGATAAAAGTTGTTTCTGTTCATATATGTATAATATTTCTTGCCACTTTTGTTTAATAAATACTGATTCTATTCAATTGGCATTAGTGATTACAGTTGTTTCCTTCTTCTATATTCTATTTCTTACCACTTTTAATTCATACAATACCGATATTTAATTCTTCACGCATTTGAGCCAACGAATTTATAATAGACTTTATGAAGTTAAATAAGATTTGTGATCTACAATGTTTATTGAGGTGTGTTTCTACATTTAAAAAAAACATATATACTTATAGGTGTGTTTCTACATTCAAAGAATCTTAGTAGAGTAACTAAATTTGCATTCTTAATATAAACATTTTCAAGTTGTAAAATGTAGTTCTATGAACCATATATACAACGTTAATTAGATCTATACAAGATATTGCCTTTTAATTGAAACGATTAATATACCTAACAATTATAGTCTATTAAGATTATTAAAATTTGTTTGTTCTTCAACATAAGATATTATCAATTGACATTTGGAAGAGAAGTTAGTACAATAAATATATCTAATGGTTATAATATTAAAAACATCCTAGAAAAATATAATTATGGTGATAAATCACTGGTAATATAAACTTTTACCATTAATGCTACAAGTTTTTATTTTATTCAAAAGGATTATAATATATACGTTTGAATAGTCTTAGAAAAATTAAGGAATACATATAGAATAATCGTCGAAAAATTAAGAAACAAAATAACATGAGACTTACCAGTTACCATGGCCTATAACTCGAATAATATGCCATGGTTGCAATGAAATACTATAAGGTGGGATTGAATGAAGGCATATAAACTTTTGGGTAGAAAGTTCTCTTCCAGTCAATTTTGTTGAAGTGTGAAAACCTAAAAATCTATCCCATTTCCTTCATTCATATATTAATAAAATATTCACCAAACTTTATGTAATTACATATAGAGTTAATAAGATAGTTAGTATAAAAGATTTTAATTATAAATGAGAGGTATATGAAAATACAAGCAAGGCGATGAGAATAAATTTGAGGAATCAAATTAATTGTTAATAAGCTGAAATAGTAATTTTAAAAAAAAATTATAGATGTAGGATCAAGGTATGTAGATCTATATTTGAGACAAGACCACACCATTTAAAAATAAAAAAAAAAGTATGAAAGACTTTCATAAGTTGACTTTCCAAAAACTTCATTCTTAATTTGAAAAAAAATGAGAATTCAGCAATAAGAATAATAGGTTTTTGATATTAATTCCCCCCCCAAAAAACATAATAAAATAAAAATAAGTTAAAAATTACGATAGTCATTTATGAAAAACAATTTGAAGCAACACCACACCAACAAATTCAAAAAAGAAAATGACAAATACACAATGTTGATATTCCAAATCCTTTATAAGAAAAATAGATTTTCGTGATTAGTTCACCAAAAAATAACATAATAAAATAAAAGATTGGTAAATTATTAAAGAAATAAAGAATGTAGTCACTTCATGATATTTTTGTAAACAAACCAAAGCAAAAAATAAAGAAATAAATGCTTTTTAGATTTAGTCAAATTTATAGGTTTATAATCAATATCGAGTTTTTCAAAAAGAAAAATAAAATAAAATATTTTTTCTATTAGGTTTAGTTAAGTTAAATAGACTTATATTTAATTATATGTTAACAATTGTATTCATGTCTCTATTCTCAATGCTTGTAACTACACTTCTTTTATTTTTCAAATAACCGTGCTCTTGGTTCTTAATATTAATTTATATAATGTTTGCTATTGTGGATTCAATATTACTTAATGTTATCTTATGTGCTAAATGTAATAATTGAGATATAATTACAATGCATGCTTTATGCTACACCAATAAAAAACCATGGCTATGATGAAACAAAAAAATGCATATATGTACACCATATGTGCTATACAAGAATTTTGTTATTCATATATGAGGTTAGTTTAGGGGTGAGTATCGGTTAATCGCTCGGTTAATCGGTCCAATAATTCGGTCGAAATTTGAAAATGAATCATAAAAATTATTAGCCAATTTCAATTTCAAATTGAATTCAAAATAAAATCCAGTTAATCAAATTCAAATTCGGTAATAAGTTTTAAATTCGGTTAACCATATTCGCTAGACCAATTGACATTAGACTAAAATTCTTTATACAAAAACTAAAAAACTTATTTTATACACAAAATCTGACTAACAATAAAATAATCTATAATTTCATATCATCAAAAGTATATTATATTTTAATGGGTGCAATGTTTTCTTAATACCTTTAATATACATATATATATATATATATATATATACATATACATGTATTTGTATTCATTTGTATATATATAATATCATTTGTGTGATTATATTGTACTAAAAATTTCATTGGAAAGTCTTGATTTCTTCAAACGCTGAATTGAATTAGAAAATCAGTTAATTTTGAATTTAAAACTTAATTTTGATTTTGTAACCGATTCTGATTTCAAAATTCAGTCGAATCAATTTATTAATTGACTTTTGAATAACCAATTTCAAAATTTTAATATAAAAGTGAAAACGGTTGCGAATTCGATTAACTGGATTCATGCTCACTCCTAGATTAGTTTACAAATATAACAAAATAGATATCTAGATTCACACGTGCATCTTACTATATATATATGTATGTGTATATATATATATATATATACTATATATATATGGTTTTACTGTATTTTCATTTGTTGTTCTTTGATAGAAATTCCGGTTGGGGGGAATATTTAGTAGAACATGAAAAGAAAAGAAAAAATTCAGGCAAAAGAGTTGAAAAAGAAACTCACTGAAGGAAAGCTAACGTGAAACAGTATCGATGGAAGCATGTCTCCATGGAAGCATGTATAGTTTTTTTCTTATGGAAGAGTTCTCTTATTTTTGAAAAAGGAGAATAAGAACATGCCAAATCTTTCTTTTTTTAAAAAAAAAAAAAAGGAGATCACATCACACCAAATCTAAGGTTTTCAATGAAATCAAGTGGCCAAAATATAATTGTAGTCCAAAAATTGATTAGCAAGCATGGGTAGTTCCTTTACAAAAGCCACAAAACCTGGGGCATTTGGAAAAAGTGTGGTTATAGTTTCTACATAAGTTCAAGAAAAGAAGACCAATAATCTTTTGAAGAAGAGAAAGAAGTTGGATTAGGTTTAATTAAAGACTTGTTCAAATAACTTTTAACTTCATCCAAAGGGTTATATGAATTGTACTTCCTTATTCATTCTATTTTATTTGTTATGGTCAATTTTGCACAAAGTTTGAGAATAATTGATATTTGACCAACTAATAGAATTGTTTTTATATTATTGTCCCTAAATTAAAATTCAAAATTTGTTAACTAGTTTTTGGTTTTCAAAATTTGAAAAGATTTATGAGAGTAATTAATATTGAAACGTGACATTAATGCTCTCTTTTTTTGAAACTTTTATGAAGGGTAAATTAGATAAATTAGTATTTATTTATTTGTCTTTTAAAAAGTGACAAATAATTTAAGATAAAATAAAATACAAAAAAAAAGACAAACAAAATGGAACGGAGGGAATAATTAGATTAAAATACAAATAAAATGGTCAAAATACTGATAGAACACCTAGTCTAAAATAGAGGCTAGAGGCTAAAATATATTAATTGTTGTTCATAGTAATACTGTAGTCTATCAAGCAGGGAAAAATACATATTTCTAAGTTATAGAGCTTGTGCATTACGGATAATATCCTCGCACAGTTCAACATTGTTTATGTTCAAATGGTAATTTTATACTTTCACACGGAAAGAGCCAATTTTTGTTGCAATGAATATCCAGCTGTGTTTGATTTGAATATCGAATAGTTTGAATTGATTTATGGCCCTAATAATTCCCCACTTAAAGACAAAAAATTTAAGTGAAAAGAAGTAATAATTATATTTTTGATCTTTTGAATATGATAAACTTTTTAAAAAAAGAAAAAATTGAAAACATGACATTTGAATGAGACAATAATCGATTGGTAGTTAGGTATAATTGATATTCTAAGTAGCACATTTGCCAAATTGGCTGAAATTGAAGTTAACAAAATGAATAAAAATTAATCAGTTCCTAAATAAATAATATAGCATCATACAGAGGCCCTCTCTTATTTTTAACCATCATACAGAAGCTTGATAGATGATTTATCATAAAATTAGACCTTCTAGGCTTTGGCGGTCTGTTCCACCTCATATTTTAATCTAGTGTCAGTAAATGTTGTTAATGATACACAAATAGGACAGCCAATAAGCATGTGTAATGCTCATTAAAGTAAAATTGTAAATAGATGAGACAGGTCTATGGATATTAAGGGTGGGCAAAAATACGCATTGATCCATTAATTAGCTAGTCTCGCCCCGTTCCACTCTAGAAGAAGAGGGTATTCGACCCTCGTCTATTGACCGGATTAAGTGAGGTTGGGTACCCGCTTTGGTGAGAGTCGGATACGAGTCAGGGTTTTAAATACGTATCCTATTCGACCCATTTATATATATATACAATTTTTAAAGTAAACAAGTCATTCATTTAATTTACAAATCTCGATTTATAGTTGTATTAATTTTATCTAACTTTTCTTGAATAAATGTCATACTACTTTTGTTTTTCTTTTTAGTTTAAAGAAATGTCGTGATTTCTTAAAATGAATTTTGTTAAGTTATTTCTTGGAACAAGCTAACATTGTGCATTATTTGTCTTTGTTTTCCTCGGTCTGATATGGAATATCTGTTAGTCATCTTGTTAGTTCTAATAAGTGTTGAAAATTTGGTGTTCAAAGTGAGGTAAATTAAAATTTGTTTTTTTGTTTTTTTTTGAAAATGAATGATGATCAAATAGCGGTACTCGAGAGTCTTCGACCCTATTCACTATCCAGTAGTGCGAGGATTAGATTAGGATGAAAAAGAAAAAAAAACTAACCCGACAAATGAGAGTCGGATCAGCTAAATCCCTTAAAGAACAAGTACCTGTCCCACACCCTCCCATGATTGACACGACCTCCCCTTCTCCAAAATCTATAAACAAGGAAACTCTATCCTCATTTGGTAATTTTTACCCATTGAAGACAATAAATACACATCATACATGCTCTTTCTAATTTTCTCCCTCTAAAAAATACTTTTATTATATTTGGAGGGTAGAATTTGGGTGGATTTGAATTTGAAAGGTTATTAAAACGAGTAATTAGTTCATTTAGGAATTTGAAAGATCCACTAATTTAATGAGAGTGGGATTTTAATGATTAACTTAGTAAATTTAAAATGGACCCAAATTTTATGTCATTTCAAATTTATTTATTTTAATTCTTTGCTATAATTTAAATCCACCTACCCAAACACAATCTTTAAGATTTATCCATTGGCGCTATTTATGGGCAATTGAACAAAATTTCCGAACAAGCTCCTCAATTTGACGATAGCTTTCCTCTTTTAAAACAACACACAAACTTTTGTTCTCATTTATTCTCATTTCAGTTGATAAAAAAAAAGAAAAAAAAGCAGAATATAAAGAGAAGGCTTAACTCCACTTTGCACCTTTTAATTTGTACCGGATTCTGATTTCGGACTTTAAACTTTTTTTGGACACTTTACACCTCCAATTATCTAAATCTTCCCATTTACATCTAAAATATGATTCCGTCAAAAAAATTAATGGTTGTAGGGCGCGTGTGCAATACTTCCCGTTAAATGACTTTAAAAAGGCCCCACTCTTCTTAAGTGAATGCACCCCAACTTTTAATGGATTCTCACTTTGCATCTAAATTTTTTTGGGGCACTTTGCACCCCGAACTCTCAAATTGTTTAATTCTTCTCACTTAAGTCCAAAATATGATTCCGTCAAAAAATTTAAAAGTTGTAGGGCATGTGAGCATCACTCCCCGTTAAGTGCAAGTGACCACTAAAACTTAAAAAAGAACAAAATGAAATTTTTTTAAAAAAAAACATCATAAAAAGGAAAAATTGTGAATAGAAAAGAAAAAAAAAAGTTGAACCAAATATTTAGAATAAATTTTAAAAAATAAAAAATAAAAAAATCATAAAAAATGCTGGGGATGGTGGGAGTAGTAAGGGTGGAAGGGGTCTAGATGGGTAGTGGGGGATTCAATGATGGGGAGACGAAGATCAGTAGAGGTTCGAGGGACTAGGGGGAAGTTGTAGGGGTTGTGGGTGGTAGGATGGGACAGATTTGGGATGGGAATGTCGAATTTGAGGGGCGGAGGAGGGTGGTGGAGGATGGTACGGGGTCTTGGGGTGAGGTTGCAAGGATAGGGGTAGAGAGTTAAGAATGGTGGCTATGGCTGAGGAGGATGATGATTGGTTGGAAGAAATGACTTTTTTTTTTTTTTTTTTTAATTTCACCCTAAATTTTGGTTTAGTTTCATTTGTTTCTAGAATACAATCTAACTCAATTAGAATTTATAATTGGTAGTTTAGGAAGAAGGAATGAGTGTTGAGAGGGAAATGAGTGAATAAGAGGAAGTGAGACTATTTTTTATCCCAAAATTTTGGTCAAAGGAGGGAAAATTTCTCACCACTAAATTTCTAACACCTTTAGTGATTTTCTGGTTACTTGCACTTAACAGAAAGTGTAGAACACGTGCTCTACAACCGTTATATTTTTTGATAAAGTCACATTTTAGACTTAAATGGGAAGATTTAGATAGTTTCGGATGCAAGGTTTTCCAAAAAAAAGTTTAGAGTGTAAAGTAAGAATTTGGTATAAGTTGGGTTGTGGAGTTGGGTCTTTTTATTATGACTCTACTTTCACTTAACAGAGAGTGTTGCACATCCACCCAACAACAGTTAAATTATTTTTCGGAATCACATTTTGAATTTAAGTGAGAAGATTTAGACAGTTCAGGATGCAAAGTGTCGAACAAAAAAATTAAGATATATATTAAGATTCGGTATAAGTTGAAGGGTGCAAAGGGGGGGTTAAGCCCAAAGAGAACGAACAACAAAGGAATGGACAATGCACTTGAGCCAATGAAGCATACCATTGTCCCTCATGAAGCAGAAACCACTAATGTAGCTCAGAAGAAAAGTGAGAAGGGGTACTTCAGTACCTAACTGAAAACTTCCATTCGTTCCAGCAAGTCATGGAAAAGCAACACAAAACACTACCTGTCAAATAAGGCCGACACACTAATTAATACTCACACACCTGATAAAATGATGACACGACCACCAATAATTGGAATCTGAATCATAATTATAAGAAACGCGATATAAATACGGAACGCGATTTATCATTTTTTAAAATAGATGAATCGAATGCATCAGAATAAATTTAGTAGATATGTCGCGTTACATCATTTCTTAAAAAAAAGTTATTTCATTATAAGGTTAAAAAAGTAATTGATAATATATAGTATTAAAATTCTAATAAAGGTTGAACTTTTAATGATTAGAAAAAAAGAAAATGTTTAATTTTTCGAGAAACATTATTTTCAATTCAATACAAATTAGTTCTAATCAAGCAAATTTATAGAATATTTTCTTATTTTTTCAATAAATAAGGATTCACTACCTCTAACATTCCAAAATGTCAATCGCCACCATATTTTGGAATATAAATAAATCATATTTTGATACACATAAATTAAAACGCAGTTCGTAAAGATAGAGAGAGTTTTCGGTATAGTCCACAAGTGTTGCATTCTGTCAACCGTTCACGTTTCGATTCATGGTCTGCTCCGCCCTTACCCCAAATAACGTTTGTCCACTTTCGACCTCGTAATCAGCTAGTAACGGTAACCCTTGAGGCTTATATTATAGACAAGAGTCAAAACGAGGGTTCAATAGCTTTTAGCCAAAACCTCAGTCCGATTAGCACTGGGGGACAAAGAGATGCATGATGGAACATATTTCACCTCACTACAAACAACCTTGTCTCGATTCTTACAAGGGGACGATAGAACCAGCTGATCACATAGTTCATGTTTCGTCCATCCCTAAACTCTGGCCACTTGATGTTATCAAATAGAAGTTGTTTGAACTATCCTTGGGAAGTTGGCCAAACTTTTGTTTTTGGAACTATACATGAACTCAGTCGCTTCATGTATTGACTTGGCTGAGAACATCTTAAGGCACTTCATGAGCTGACAGATCATTCGAAAGAAGTCTCACACATAAAAAATATCAAGCAAAAGTCAGATGAGGCCCTAAACCAATATATTGGGCGGTCCAATGATGAAACTAGATCAAGGACGTAGATGAGACTTTAACAACCATGATCTAGCATCTCGGACCCCCCAAACATTAAGGAGTTCCTTGAATCTAGATGTGTATAGGATACAGAGCCGAGAATTACATCCTTGGAGAGGAGTCAAATAAGAGCAAACAAGAGCTGTATGACTTCTTTTTTTTGGGTCAAAAGTCGATAATTGTATTCATGGAACCACGAAAACGGGTATACATCAGCGTATTTACAAATTGTAAGGACTCACCAGATTAACATCTAAACCAAAAGGGGATATTTTCCTCCAAAACAAGATCACTGTTAGTTCCAAGCTAATGAGGCAATCCCATTACAATAAATATTCATCTCTTAGTAGATAATTTCAAAGGACAAAAAGCAAACAAGTCATTCAAATCGAGTAAATCTTCCAGGATAATGCTCAGCTGATCGTTCATCTTATAATTGTTGTTTAACTTGCTTACCAGCCTCTTGCAATTAGTGTTTATGACAACACTTGGCCAGCCCTCCTCAATCGCTTTATCATGGCAAATTTGGTTGCTTCAGCCTCATCTATATATTGGACACCTTCCTTACTTTCCTTTATAGTCCATACCTTAATCCACTATCCACTTGCTGACTTGAGCTACCAGCCATAATCCAAACCCCAGTTTTATCATTGCCTGGGACAGTCGTAACTGAAGTGCTTCTGTGGATAGTGTCATAGTTGCCGGAAACACTTCCCATTTCTACGAACTGCATACCGATTCATGTGTATCGAAATAGAATTCATTTGCATCTCGAAATGCCATTATTCATATTTTGGAATATCAATGGTAGCGAATCCTTATTTATTGAAAAAATGAGAAAAATATTCTCTAAATTTAATTAATTAGAACTATTTAGTATTAGATTGAAGATAATAATTCTTAAAAATTGAACATTTTCTTTTCTCTAGTCAATAAAAGTTAAATATTTTTTAGAAATTTAATATTATATATTACCAATTACCTTTTTATCCCTATAATGTAACAATTTTTTCTAAAAAGTATCTTACCACAATATATTAACAAAACCTATCTCTTCGTATCCGATATTTTAAAAAGCGGTGATTCGCGTCTTCAATTCGTTTCTATCTTATATATCGCTTTTCTAGTAACTATGATCCTCCGGAATCTCCTGGCTAGTGGTTTCTAAGTGCCGCAAGTATGTTCGTAACAAGGGCTGTATGACTTCAAAGAAAAGAATAAGAGGTCGACCCTGTAAGGCTACAGACAAACGGGCTTGGAATAAAAAGCAAAACCCACAAAAAACTAATATGTCTACCCAAATCAAAAGCTTCTGGATAGACTGTTTACTCACTCGGGAAATTACAACTTCAAGCCCAACCTAATTGAACCTTTTCATACGAGGATTTCACACCTTTAAATGCCCCAGGGAAATTCTCTCAAATTTAAATAAATGATCAATGAGAATCAGATAATACAAACGGAATAAATCTCAATATTATGCTCATCATATAAATTATTGTTATGACATCAAAGTATGTAATCACCTAAAATCATAGTTGAGAAAGCAATAAAAGATGGGTTACTACAAGTATTCATCATGAGAAAAGTTGTGCCTTCCGACAATCGTTTCAGCCGCACTACTGTTTCAGTGGAAATGATTACGGATCCTCCTCGACAATACAATAACAGACAATATCGTCGGCCAAACAACAATAGGGGGCCTCGGAACAGCAATGATGTTGAGGGGTAATAAAGTCATAGCCAGGGCGCCATTTGAAACTTTTATAATTCCCCCGTCCTATTTTATTTGGTATGGTCAAACTTACATATAATTTAAGAAAATTTGATATTTGACCCACTAATAAGATAATTTTTTCATAATTGTCCTTCAATTAATATACAAAATTTATTAGTCGATTTTGGGATTTCAAATTTTGAAATAACTTACAAGAGAAATTAATGTTAAAACATGAATTTAATGATGTGTTTTTGGAACTTGCATAAAGGGTAAAAGAGGTACAATGACATTTAAAATTTTGTCATTTTAAGGAGTGTTAAATAATTTGAAACAAACTAAAATAAAAAGATTTATATATAAAATGGGATAGAAGAAATATTACATGTATATTTATTCGGTAAATTATACTTTACCCCTTGAATCTACATCCTAATTGCATTTTGCTTACTTCAACCAAATTAACAATCATTTTAACCCCACTAAAAGATTATATCAATGTGTGTAAATATAAAATATGATGTGGCCTTTTTTGTACAAATATACCAAAAAAAGTTTGTTAACAAAGTTACTCTGGTTTATTTCAACTCTAAAGAATCAATACATTCTTTTTATTTTTTTCTATTTCGTAACTATAAGAGAACACGAATTTTCACATTTCCCTGATTCAACTAATAGTGTTATATTCATTTGTTAAACTAAGTACAAAAAAAATGAGAATATTTACAATTACTTTCTATTCATTTTTATTTTTGAGTAACTAAATATACTAAACACAAAATAAGTAAGTAAAATATGTTCTATCTATAATTTCATATAAAAATATCTTTTCCATCTTACCCATAATAAGATGCAAGGACCTAAATTGCATTTTTTTCGTATAACATCAAAATATATAAAAAAAAATATAAGGTACTTTAATTAATTTTAACATGGTTTACCTTTACACAAACATAGTTATTTAAACTAAATGCAGATTCGTCGATAGGCAATCTGGGAGCCGCTAGTGGGGGAGGCATTGTTCGTAATCATTTGGGACAGGCTCAGTTTGCTTTCTCCAAATTCTTTGGCTTTACAACGAGTGTTCAAGCGAAATTCGAAGGTCTTCTACATGGACTATATATCCATTTGTATTGATCAGATATATATTTACCTCATGGTTGAAGCCGACTTGAAGATTTTGGTTGTATAATTGCTCAGAAATCGGTAGCTCCTTGGATGAGATATATCAATAGATTATGGACTTGTTCTCATCAATTTTTTTAAAGTTACCCATAGCTTTTTTTTTTGTTTTTGATAAATCAGATTTCATTAATTGAAGAAACAGCCATTACAACTGATTAAAATGCTGCCTGATAAACGAATTTACCAGATCTACATTGTTGAATAACAGTTGTGATAATCATGTTTTGATGATGATTCAAATCATTATAACGGTTTGAAAACAAGTGTGCAGATAAATAGGAAAGTTTAGACGTAAATGATTGTCCGAACACAATTAAGAAAACAACCAGAAGATAATTTGGACGGTGGTAATCGTTCAACACAGAGAAACTGAAGCAACTTCGGACGAAGAATAGCGTCCGATCAATATTTCAGAAGACATTGACATCGACCAGACACAAGTTTGGACGCAGCATCAGACGTCCGAACGAACGAAGACAAACACCCTCTTGAGAACGGAGGCAACATCGGACGCAGGGCTTAGCAGCGGCCGTCCGAAAGGTCCAACAGCTAGTTCTTTCGGATGCAGTCGGCCGTCCGAAAGCTCTAACGGCTAGTTTTCCAATAAACAGAAAATAGTCGTTACAGAATTGTTGGATGCAGTTTTTTGGGCATCTATAAATACCCCCAAATCTGTAACTACAAAAATAGATAGTAGAACTACTGCATTCAATACAAACACTTGTAAGAGTTATTTGGGAAGAAATAGGCTAACCAATATTGTGGGTTGTATTGGTTGGGTAGTATAGTTCTCTTGGCTCAACTAGAAAGAATTAGTGTGAGTAAGAGTAAACTAGTGAGTAATCTTCAAGTGTAAGAGAGGAGGTCTAACAAGTGTACAAAAGTGAGGTTTAGTGTAAAATCCTTTGACTCAACTAGAGGAACTTAGTTGGTGCAAGGGTGAGCCTACTTTGTGTACAAGAAGGTTATTGCCTCACTTTCTTTGAAGAGGCACTACTAGTGGATATATTCCAAACTTGAGAAGTTTGGAAGTTTGATTTGATATTCTCTATCCCAATCTTTACATTTGTTCTTTAAACTTTAATGGTTAAATATTTATCTTTGATCATTTGTGTTTAAATGTTTATTTGTTGCATAAAATTTACATTTTCATTAAGTACATTAAAAGCTTTATTTTTTGAAACAACCTAATTCACCTCCCCCTCTTAGATTGTTTTGAGACCATCAATTGGTATCAGAGCTTGGTCTCTTTTTGTTTTGATCTATGGGTTAATCACCTTTGAGTAAAGATTATTATGGTAATCAATAATGCTTTCCTTTTAGAGGGGTATTGCATTTCTAGACCTCCCAAGTTTAATGGCATTAATTTTATTTTTGGGAGGGAAATAATGAAATTTTTCATACAATCTATTGATATTGATTTGTGGTACATTATTAATGAAGGTCCTTTTGAGGCCAATATTCTTGATAAAAATACTCATATATTAAGGCCTAAAACTAGATATGAGTTAAATGCACAAGATAAAATAAATTTATCTTTAAATGCTAAAGCCATGTATATTTTGTATAATACTTTGGATGCAGATGAGTCTTCTAAAGTGAAAGATTGCAAATTGGCCAAGGAGATATGTGACAAATTAAAAGAAATCCATGAAGGAAATGAAGATATTAGAGAGCAAAAGAAGTCACTTCTTGTGGCAAAATATGAATCCTTCAAAATGGAATCTCATGAGAACATTGACAAGATATATTATAGGTTCAATGATATTGTAAAGGATTTGGAAGGTTTAGGTAAAGAATATTCCTTGGGTGAAAAGAATAGAAAGATTTTGAATGCTTTACCTAAGGAATGAGAACCTAAAATCCATTGCCATAGAAGAGCCTAAAAATTTAAATTCTATACCTATTGATTCATTGATCAATTTTCTAACCTTCTTTGAGTTGAAGTTGAAATACAAGGTACAAGATGAGGAGGAAGCAAGGGCCAATAGAAGCATAGCATTAAAAACTTCTCAAAATAGTAGATGCTTCAAGATTGGCCAAGTGGGACATTTTGCAAATGAAAGTCCATCCAAGAAGAAGAAAGGGTCAAGAAAGCCTCATTTCAACAACTTCCAAATTACATGGGAGGATTGCAATTTGGATGGAGAAGTTGAAGAAGAATATGAGGAGGATCAAATGGCTTTTATGGCTCATGGCAATAATGAGATATCCTCTAGTTATGATTCTTGTGATGATTCTTGTGATGATGATGATGATGTTGATGATGTATGTATCATTTATTTTTAAAATGTATGAATGTTTGAAAGAATCATATTCTAGGAACAAAGAGTTCAAAATTAAAGTTAATGTTTTATTGAGTATCAACTCAAAACTTGTGCAAGAAAATAATTTTTTGTCAAAAGAAATTGATGCTTTGAAGAAAAAATTTGTTGGAAAAACCAAGATTAAGGATGAACAAGTTTCATTGAAGAAGGGATTAGATGATCTTGATGCACTTTTACAAAAGAAATAGGAAAAGGTTTTTGAAAAGAAAAGCACTAGAAATATTCTTATCAACAAAAATTTTGTCACTTATAGAAAGGATGATTTATGCTTTATTAAATTTAAATCTTATTTGTATGGCAATAAGAATATTGTGTTTTATTATTTTCATCAACATGGTCATGTAAAGAAAGATTGTTATGTTAAAAGAAATGAAAAATTGGGAATGAAATTTATGTGGATATTAAGTGAATTCACTAACTCAAGTGGACCCAAGAAAGTTTGGGTACACATCTAACAAAAGTTGTTGCCTAATTTTGTATGTAGGTATGCTTGGAGAGTACCAAGGAATTCAAGATGGATCATCAATGGAGGGTGTTCAAGTCATATGGGTAGATGACATGAAAACAAAATCATTTGAATTGGGTAACATTTTTTTAATTAAATCTCTACTTGCAAAAGAATGGGGGAGCATTTCTATGTGGTTGCTCTATTCCAGGGAGACATTAAACTTAGGGGGAGCCTAAATTTTTTTTTTTTTACTCTTGTTTTGATGATGTCAAAAGGGGGAGAAAAATAATGGACAAAATCTCGTCTTGTACTTCTTTTTGTTTATGGTTATTTTTAGAATTGTCTAGTTGATTTGTCATCATCAAAAAGGGGGAGATTGTTGAACACAGTTGTGATAATCATGTTTTGATGATGAACAAATCATTCTAACGGTTTGAAAATAAGTGTGCAAATAAACAGGAAGGTTCGGATGTAAATGATTGTCCGAACACAATCAAGAAAACAACCAGAAGACAATTCAGACGATGATAATCGTCCGACACAGAGAACCTGAAGCAGCCTCGGACAAAGAATAGTGTCCGATCAATATTCCAGAAGACATTGACATCGACCACACACAAGTTCGGACGCAGCATCAGACGTCCGAAGGAAGGAAGACAAACACCCTCTTAAGAATAGATGCAACGTCGAACGCAAGGCTTAGCAACGACCGTTCGAAAGGTCCAACGGCTAGTTCCTTCGGATGCAGTCGGCCGTCCGAAAGCTCTAATGGATAGTTTTTCAGTAAACAGAAAATAGCCGTTAGAGAATTGATGGATGCAGTTTTTTGGGCATCTATAAACA
Source organism: Cinchona pubescens (assembly GCA_025175665.1). Classification (NCBI taxonomy): domain Eukaryota; kingdom Viridiplantae; phylum Streptophyta; class Magnoliopsida; order Gentianales; family Rubiaceae; genus Cinchona; species Cinchona pubescens. The sequence goes on along the minus strand of JANKKI010000051.1, from coordinate 5,998,002 downwards.
CCCCCAAGTCTGTAATTGCAAAAATAGAGAGTAGAACTACTGCATTCAATACAAACACTTGTAAGAGTTATTTGGGAAGAAATAGGCTAAAATATTGTGGGTTGTATTGGTTTGGGTAGTGTAGTTCTCTTGGTTCAAATAGAGAAAATTAGTGTGAGTAAGAGTAGACTAGTGAGTGATCGTTCAAATGTAAGAGAGGAGGGATAACAAGTGTACAAAAGTGAGGTTGTAGTGTAAAACCCTTTGACTCAACTAGAGGAACTTAGTTGGTGCTAGGGTGAGTCTACTTTGTGTACAAGAAGGTTATTGCCTCACCTTCTTTGAAGAGGCACTACTAGTGGATATACTCCAAACTTGAGAAGTTTGGAAATTTGGTTTTATATTCTCTATCTCAATCTTTACATTTGTTCTTTAAGCTTTAATGGTTAAATATTTATCTTTGATCATTTGTGCTTAAGTGTTTATTTGTTACATAAAGTTTACATTTTCATTAATCATATTAAAAGGTTTATTTTTTGAAATAACCTAATTCGCCCCCTCTTAGGTTACTTTGGGGCCAACATACATATTATAAATAGATATAAAAAGATATCTCAATAAATCTAGAAATCTAAATCTATATAGATCTAAAAATCTAGATCTATCTTCTAAGGGCTGGACATGTCTCGAACCAAATATAACCAGTTTCGTGACATGTCATTAAACTTTTGATGTAAAGCACAAAAACAAATTTTTGAAATTGAAAAATTACATTTTAAAAACAACTTGTGAGCAAAAACTGAAAAAAAATATTTTTGATTTTCATGTTTAGATCAGTTAAATCTATTTTCAAAAGTAATTCTTCATGTAGTGATGAAGCCACATGCAAGTGAGGTGGGCAATTTCCTTCCTCCCCTTCAACTTTGTTAAATTACAAAATTTACAAGGAAAATTTTTAAGAATTTTAATTTTATCTTATAATTGCATCCCATAAAGTTTGTACAATTTATCCTTTTCTTTGGCTTTGCCCCCTAAAAAGTTAAATAAACCATATAATTAAAAATGATAACATTTTCAAAATTAAGAATAATTGACGATATAAAAATTTTCAAAAAATTTTGAAGTTTAATTTGTAGAAATGAACATATAGTTTTTGTTTAAAATTCATTTTTAAGTATACATTGTATAAAAATTTACCATTGTCTGTTATTCTCAAAATCAAGTTTTAAAATCATCTATTCTATTATAACTTTTGATTATTTAAAAGATTAGGAAAACTGCCTTTAGATTCGTATAATTGCAGGTAAAGGTATTTTTTCCTTAAAAATTGCTTTTGTTTTGACGATTATTTAACACCTATCAAAACATCAAAGCGGTTGCTTACCCACCCTAACCTCATGGTCTTGGTTTTGCCCCTATCTGCATATGCTTTTTGTAATTTAAAAAAAGCACTTTATAGCTTTTCATAAGTGATGATATAAGGAGTCTCCAATAGGAACTGCCCAATTGATTTGTATTCAGAAATCCTACAAGAGTACACTTGTAAAATAATTTAGACTGTTATAGGACCAGTTTGGCACCCATGGCGAACGAATGACCATTAAGGTACATTTAGGCAAGTCAATTTCCCTCTAAGGGTCGGGGCTAATCAATCAGGGATAAGCAATCAGAGGTTTGGATCCAAACTAAATGCTTATAAAAGGGGGCTTATCCCACTATTGTACGAGGATGTTCAATGTAGAGAGATGAGACTGTTGGCCCCAAAAGCAACCTAAGAGGGGGGGGGGTGAATTAGGTTGTCTCTAAAAATAATCCTTTTTATGTGCTTAATAGAAATTCAAACTTTATGCACCAAATGAAAACTTAAACACAAATGAATACAATAGATATTCAACAATTTAAGCTTAAAGAACAAATAAGAATATTGAGATTAAGAGAATCAAACCAAACTCCCTAGCTTCTCAAGCTTGGAGCTTGCAACTACAAAGAGCTTCTTACAAGGCAACTACCAAGTTCACAACTTGAAGTTCAGCCCCTAAAAGTCTCTTCAAAGTAGGTGAGACAATAACCTCTTGTACACAAATGAGGAAACTCTTGCTCACACTAATTTCCTTTAGTTGAGCCAAGAGTTTTACACTCACAACCTCCCTTTGTTACAATTGTTATCTCTCCACTCTTACACTTGAAGAACTCTTACACTTCTAAGCTCTTTTCTCACTACCTACACTATTACAACACTTGTACCCCAGAGAACTATTTCTCTGAAATAGCTCAAGAATGATTTGTAATCAATGTAGAAGTCTCTTCTTCATTAAATCAGACCTAGGGGTATTTATAGTTGCCAAATATTTGCTTCCAACAACTTTCCAACGGCTATTTTCTGAAAACTAGCCGTTGGACCTTCGACGGCGATGCAAGTTCGAACAAACTAGCCGTTGGACTCGGATGGCTAAATCGCTCGCGTCCGTTCTCCGAGGGTATTCGTTCGCTCGACGTCCGAGGATGCGTGCGAACATGCGTCCGATCGGCGAAATCTTCGGAAATGATTAATGCCAAAGGGGGAGAAATAATGGACAAATTCTCTTGTGTAGTACCTGTCGTTCTTCGGACATCATTTGCGTCCGTGAAGTCTTGTGGTTGTTTTGTTGGACGATCATTTGCGTCCATGCACATCTTTGCATGAACATATGTAGAGATTGAGAATAAAGAAATAGGCTGTCGCTTTATTTTCTTATGTTTAAGTAATGAGTATGATCTTAGAAGTAGTGAACTCTTCAATGTAAGGTAGGCAATACACATTTAGATGTGTATAAGAGACAGACCTAAGGTATAAGAGCGAAAATTGTTCCATCATAATTGCCCTCACCTTTCTCTTATATGAATTCTACATGTGTAGAATAAACAGGTCCCTAAATTTATTTCACCACAAAGAGATGATTTTTATCAATATGTATGTTGGCCCCAAAGTAACCTAAGAGGGGGCGAATTAGGTCTGTCTCTTAACATCATCAAGTTTGGAGTATAAGTGACTAGCAAAATTCTTTTCAAAGAATTCTCTTAAAAACAGAAGATGTGTATAAGAGACAGCTCCCCCTTGATCGTATTGAAACAATAACATTAAAGTTTTAGACTTTCATAAGACGCAAATGATCCAATGACTAAATTGTTCGGATTAAAGCTTAAAGAACTGAGTAATATTCAAGAGAACATAGTTCAACTTGATAAATGAAAGCACACAAAACTTTAGATGTTACCCATTTCAATATGATCTTAGCTCATATGCCTTGAGCACCCTTCATAGATAATCAATCTTGAATTCCTTGGTACTCTCCAAGCATGCCTACATACAAAGTTAAGCAACAACTTTTGGTACCCAAACTTTCTTGGGTCCAATTGGATTAGTAACATGCTTAATCACCCAAATAGAATTTATTCCTAATTTTTCATTTCTTTTGACATAACAATTTTTATTTATATTGTTGATGCTTTGTTAAATCGAAATCTTCCTTTTATGGCAATAAGAACATTATCTGTAATTATAAATCATTTTTTCTAAAGGTGATAAAATTTTTGTTCAAAAACATATTTCTAGTTCTTTTCTTTTCAAAAACATTTTCTTTCTTTGTTTTCAAAGTAACATCAAGATCATCTAATCTCTTCTTTAATGAAGCTTGTTCTTCCATGATCTTGGTTTTTCCAACAAATCTTTCTTTCAAAACATCATTCTCTTTTGTCAAAGAATTATTTTTATGCACAAGTTTTGAGTTGGCACTCAATAAAGTATTAAAGGCTTTAATTTTTAACTCTTTGTTCTTAGCATATGATTCTTTCAAACATTCATGCATTTTAAAAATAAATGATTCAACATCATCATCATCATTATTACATGAATCATCACAAGAATCACAACTAGAGGATATCTCATTATTGCCAAGTGCCATAAAAGCCATTTGAGCCTCCTCATATTCTTCTTCAACCTCTCCATCCGAATTGCAATCATCCCAAGTGATTTGGAAGTTGTTGAAGTGAGACTTCCTTTACCATATCATTGAACCTACAATACATCTTGTCAATGTTCTCATGAGGTTCCATTTTGAAGGATTCATATTTAGCCACAAGAAGTGACTTCTTTTGCTCTCTAATATCTTCACTTCCTTCATGGATTTCTTTCAATTTGTCCCATATCTCCTTGGCCGATATGCAACCTTTTACTTTAGAAAACTCATCTGCATCCAAAGCATTATACAAAATATTAATGGCTTTAGCATTTAAAGATAAATTTATTTTATCTTGTGCATTTAACTCATATCTAGTCTTAGGCCTTAATCTATGAGTATTTTCATCAAAAATATTAGCTTCTAAAGGACCTTCACAAATAATATACCATAAATCAATATCATTAGATTGAACAAAAATTTTCATTCTATCCCTCCAAAAAACAAAATTAATGCCATTAAACATGGGAGGTCTAATGATAGAATGCCCCTCTAAAGCTGTCTCTTATACACATCTAGATGATTTAATGAAGAAGAGAGCTATTAAGCACAATTTGATTATGAACAATTGGTATGAGACCAATTGTTGGCCCAAAAGCAACCTAAGAGGGGGTGAATTAGGTTGTCTCTAAAAATAATCCTTTTTATGTGCTTAATAGAAATTCAAACTTTATGCACCAAATGAAAACTTAAACACAAATGAATACAATAGATATTCAACAATTTAAGCTTAAAGAACAAATAAGAATATTGAGATTAAGAGAATCAAACCAAACTCCCTAGCTTCTCAAGCTTGGAGCTTGCAACTACAAAGAGCTTCTTACAAGGCAACTACCAAGTTCACAACTTGAAGTTCAGCCTAAAAGTCTCTTCAAAGTAGGTGAGACAATAACCTCTTGTACACAAATGAGGATCACTCTTGCTCACACTAATTTCCTTTAGTTGAGCCAAGAGTTTTACACTCACAACCTCCCTTTGTTACAATTGTTATCCCTCCACTCTTACACTTGAAGAACTCTTACACTTCTAAGCTCTTTTCTCACTATTGTCACACACTATTACAGAACACTTGTACCCACTATTTCTCCAAATAGCTCAAGAATGATTTGTAATCAATGTAGAAGTCTCTTCTTCATTAAATCAGACCTAGGGGTATTTATAGTTGCCAAATATTTGCTTCCAACAACTTTCCAACGGCTATTTTCTGTTTACTGGAAAACTAGCCGTTGGACCTTTCAAGTTTATGATTTGGTCATCATCAAAACATGATTAACATAACTGGGGTTCAACAGAGACCATAAGTCACATACAATAATATATCAAATACATTACATTACATCTCCCTCAACTTTCTCTCTCTAAACATACTTGAAACAACAAGTGGCACCGTTTGTGGGAATTTGAGCAAAAAAGTCAGTGTAGTCTCACTTCCCATTTTTAAGAAAAATATAAGAAATTGCAACAATAGAAAAAAAAAAGATAATAACAAAAATATGGAACTAACTCAAGCATCAATACCCAAAGAATCAACTCATTAGAATTTCAAACCATCAAAAAATAGGGAACCTCAAAAAAAAAAAAAAAAAAGAGAAAATGTTGCAATTCCTATCACAGAATTTTGAAGACTTCAAAGAATTTGTTAAAAGTCAAAAAAAACAAACTCAGACTACAGGAAAAAGCCGACATGATCAAAACAATTGCACACTAAGATACGACAAGTAGTTCACATCGTCGAGCACAACCTTCGACAGTAAGATCTATCCCTTATCCATAAAGAGAAGGTTCAATTTTTGAATTGATCGGTCCTAATTCCAAAAATAAAGTTGAATAAACAACGAAGCAGACTCCAAATGATGCCGAAAAGGCACTCATGGCTAAAATAGAATTAAGAGTTCACGAACTCTTAGAAAAAAAAATATAACTAATCTCATTATAGTGGATAAAGACCCTTTTACTCTATAAATTCAGATGGAACTGATTCAATAAAATTTCAAACGACCAGATATTGACTCTTACAAAGGAACTACTGATCCAGCTAATCACATTTCACGTGTGTGTGCCATTACTAAATTATATGGTTATTCTAATGCCATCACATGCAAACTCTTTGCCATCTCGTTAGAAAAAAGTTCAAAAATGGTTTAAAGAATTACATGTTAACTCGATTGGAAAACTTTTCTAATCTCACAAAATGTTTCTCAAATACTTTATGAGTAGACAAACAATTCAAAATAAAGCATCTCATCTCATGAATATCAGGAAAACTTCCCAAGCCTGATGAATCATTAAAACAATATATTGGTAGATTTAATAACGAAGCTGTCAGGTACGTAGCATGATGAAACACTCATAGTAGTTGCCTTCATAAATGGTTTGAAGGTTGCATCCTGCAATGCTGAACTTGCATCAAAAGTGCTAAAAAGAGAGAAGAATCTAAAAAGAATCTAATCGAATGAAAAGAGAGATGTATGATTCAAAAAACAAAGGGAAGCGCCCGACTGAACAAGAGTCTGATAAGAAGCATTTGGATAAAAATTCCAAAAATGGTTAGACTGAACACTCAAACTACTCCCAATAAACCTGTTAGAAAAATCAACAAAGTTCCCTAGATGGGAGAGTTACTTTTCATGGAGCTACCAATGTCAGACCGACCCAAACCAAAGTTCTTTCCAATAAGGATTTCACTCCACTCAATACTTCTCGAAAAGAAATCTTGTTTCAAATCAGGAATGATGGAATCTAGGAGCCACCCCTTCTAATGAGAACTAAACAGCATCAATAGGATAGGATAGATCCCGCTATTGTGCTCATCATGGAGATCATGGCCAAGATATTAAAGAATGTAGTGATCTCAAAATTATTATCAAATGAGCCATAAGAGATGGTTTTTGCAAGAATGCATTCTCTGAACTACCGAGAGCTTCAGGCAACTTTAACAACAAGTTCAAAATAACAATAGACTATCAAGGCCTTAACACAATAGAAATCAGAATCAAAGGCTAAACAACAACAATTAGAGAGGACCAACATTTAAAAGCAATGATGTTGCAAGAGTCATTAACTACATTGTGGGAGGTGATGACGACATGTCCAAAATGATAAACATCACCGCTAAAGTGGTAGGAGATTCTACAACCAAGAAAGCCAAGAACGCACTTGAGAATTTCTTTGACAGACAATGATCCACTTCCACATCGGTACCCACATGTTGATCCAGTGACCATTGATGTCAAAGTTAGAGAATTTAGGGTTTATAAAGATTTTGTGGGCAATTCAGCAGATATTAGATATTTCACATACTTCTATTGGCACGTTTGGGAGAAGATGCAGATCCGTAACGAACATATCTGACTTGTTCGAACTCTCTTGGTGGGATTCACAGGAGATTCTGTCATACCTGAAGGCACTATTAGACAACTCTAACCCTTGGTGAGCCTCCAAGAAGCAGAATGAAACTGATCAGCTTTGTGTTGGTCAACATATCCTCATCTTACAACATGATTTTGGATCGACCTTCTTACTATGTGTTTATTATCTTTGCTTCTATTTATCATTTAGGAATCAGATTCGTACAAAGAGATGGGTGAAAAGGCTATGTTTAGGACAATCAGCAAGAAGCTCGTGAGTGTTACATGACCTCTCTAAGAAAGTGACCTTTGGTTGTGTAAATTGAAAAAGAAGTTAATGAAAAATATCACAATGAATATGAAAATTTGAAGAAAAAGATGCCCAGAGACAAAGGAAAAAGGAAAAACAATGAGCTTGATATTGATGAATTAGGTCAAAAAGTTCAAATTGAAGAAATCCGCTTTTGATCCTACCTACCCAAAAAAGAAATTAAGAATCTTTACTACATTACTAGTCGAGTTCAAAGTCGACCTATCAAAATCCCTTTATGAGTAAAGGGACATTTTTGCTTGGTCAGCAAACAAGATGCCTTGTATCCTGTGGAATGTGTTCGAACACAAATTGGGGGTTAATCCAGCATACAAACCAGTGAAACAAAAGAAAAGGCTCTTCAAACATGAGCACTGCATGATAATAGAAGCTGAAGTTAATAAGCTATTAGCTATTTAGATCATCCGAGAAGTCTTGTATCTGACATGGTTATCAAACCCTTAAGATCAGAGCTAGCGATGTGTATCAATTACACCAATCTCAATGAAGCTTGTCTAAAAGACAATTACCTTTTGCCTCAGATCAATATGATACTAGATTCTTTACTAGGCTTTGTAATAAGTCATTTTCTAGATGCCTACAAGGGTTACCATTAGATCTTTCTTAGAAAATAATATGAAGAAAAAATTGCATTCCCCTAGCATAGATAAAGGTACCTACTATTATCAGACCATGTTGTTCAGACTCAAGAACGTTGGAGCAACATATTAATAGTTGGTCAACAAGTTGTTCAAAAAATAGATCGGTTGAAATATAAAAGTGTAAATGGATGAGATGGTGGTCAAAATCTGACCACATGATGATGTCATCTGGGATCTGCGTGAAATTCTTGAAATCATGAGGAATGTTAACATGAAGTGAATCCTAAAAATGTGCAAGCAATCTTGGATATGAGGCTAGCTAATTTAGTCAAAGAAGTTCAATGTATTTCACTAGTTAGATGACCACTTTGAATAGATTCTTGTCTAAATCAACTGAAGGAGGATTGCCCTTCTTTAAAATGATTAGGGAGGGAAAAGACTTTGAGTGGATTGAACAGTGCCAACAAGCTTTTATTCAACCCAAGCAATATCTGGCAAATTTACCAAAGTTAACTGCTTCGAAGCACAGAGAAATTTTATATTTTTATTTGTCTGCTTTGCGGACAAAGCTATGAGTCTGGTTTAGGTTTCGGAAGCTAAAGATGTGAACAGGCTGATCTACTTCATTAGCAGAATCCTTCAAGGACCGGAACTTAATTATTTAGAGATCGAGAAAATGGCCTATCCATTAATCACAGTAGCTCAAAAGTTAAGACCATATTTGCAAAGTTATAAAATCATGGTCTACATAAATTTTCCTTTGAATGGTTTTGGGAAAACTTCACGTTTCAGTAAGAATGTTGAAGTGGTCAATAAAACTTTTTGAATGTGATATCAAGTTTAAACCCCGACCTACTATGGAGGCACAAGCATTAGCATATTTCATAACTAAAAGCACATTTTCTCTAACTCCAACTGGTGATGTGATTTAGATAATAGACAAATCGAAGGCCGAACAACAAGATTATCAGCTTTGGGAATTGCTTGTGGATGGAGCATCTTGTGAATCCGAATCACGTGCAGGTATTATTCTCCAATCTCCAAAAGGGAATCTGTTTACATATGCCCTGTTCAATTTGATTTTTGAGCTACTAATAATGAAGATATGAAGCGATTCCTATCGGCTTAAAGCTAGCCAAGTGAATGGGAGCTGAAGGGGTAAAGATAAATAGTGACTCCTTGTTGGCGGTCAACCAAATTCTTGATAATTTTGGGACTTTGAAGGTGAGCTTGCAAAAGTATTTCCAAAAAATTAATCAGGCTTCAACGAGATTGAGTTTATCAAAATTCTGTGAGCCAAAAATAGTAATGCTGATGCCCTTGCAAAGTTAGCCTCAGCCATATATTCTTATCTAACCAAAGAAGTATCGGTTGAGGTTAAAACACAGGGAACCATTGATGAAGTTGAGTTCATAAAAATTGAAGATGATCTGAGATGGATGAAGCCAATCTTGGATTATTTGAGAACAAGAATACTACCTGATAATAGAATTGAAGCACAGAGACTTAAAATGTGCTATGAATACTAAATCATCCAAAAGGTGCTATACAAAAAATTTTATTTGGCTCCCTTATTTTGTTGTGAATCGGTGCTTAGTGCCGAATGATGCTACTTATGTACTTTGAGAAATACATGATGGAATTTGTAAAAGTCATATTGGGGTTAGAAGTTCGCAAGAAAAGCAATCCTTATGGGTTATTTTTGGTCGACCATGCATAATGATACTCATAAGTTGGTCATTGACTGTCGCAAATGTCAAATTCATGCTCCAATTCCTCGAAAGCCCACCGTTGATCTTACTTCAGTCACCAATTTATAGTCAATCCAACAATAAGGCATTGATATATTAGGTCCCCTACCAAAGGGTACTGGAGATTATAAATATTTGGTTGTGGCGATAGATTATTTTTGTAAATGGATTGAAGCCGAGCCATTGAAGTCCGTCTCAAGAAGAAGTATTAAGACATTCTTTTGGAAGAATATTATTTACCAATTTGAGAATACCTCATATTCTTAGTTTTGATAATGGCACAATTTGTGGGGAACCATTTAAATCATCCTATGGGGATTTATAAATTCAATTACATACAACTTCGGTCGAACATCCTCAAGCCAATGGTCAAATTGAAGTCTCAAACAGAATGATCCTGGTCGACTTAAAATCAAATTAGATTGTGCCAAAGGAAATTGGATTGAACAGCTCCCAAGTGTGCTATGGTCATATCGAACTACACCTTGAATTGCGAATGGAATGACTCTATTCAATTTGGTGTATGGGGTAGAAGCTATTATTCCAATCGAGATGAGGCTAAAGCTATTTTGCCAATTGAGATCGGAATGCCCATATCTCATGTACAAAATCATGACGAAGCAAGTAACAATTAACAATGAACAAATGACATTGATTTGTTAGAGGAATGATGGCTAGTGGAAACTATTTGAGAAGCTAATTATAAGCAAAAAAATAACTAATTATTATAATGCCACTATTCGGGAAAGGTACTTATGGCCAGGATACCTTGTTCTTAGAAAAAATAAGGTTAGCACAACTGATGGTACTTAAAAACTAGATTTGAATTGGAAAGGGCCCTATCCTGGTCAGGTTATAGAAGCTCATCGAACAGGGCTCTACATATTATCTGATCGGATTGGAAAAATTGTTCCTCGAATGTAGTACATCAATAATCTGAAAAGGTACTATTTAGAAAATTAATAGTTCGTCTTAGTTTAGTAACTTATTAATTGTATGGTTCACATAGGATGAGCAGTTTCTACATTTTCATCAAAAAGATAAAAGACAAAAAGAGGTGCACAAGCACAGTGATAGCCAGATTACCAAAAGTACATGTACAAAAAAGCCTATCATATTATAAATTGGTCTTCTTCTACTTCTATTTTGGTTCACTTCCTACCTCCTCAACCTCGTCCTAAGCCTCTCTCTCCTTTGGGAAAGCTTCAATAAAGAGGGTTTCAACCATTTAAGGTTCCAGGAACGTATCCCCCAACTTAGTCAGCAAAGCTGAGATAACCCCTTCGTCATAACGAGGGAAGAACTCAATTCCAAAAGGCAAATTAGGGAAATGTTCCACTCATCTAGGATAGTTATACACGAGGCTGCCAGCATAAGTATAGAAGGTTGCTAAATTATTCCTAAGAACTAGAGAAGACAAAATTTGATTAACACCGTCTAGAAAAAGGTTCAAACCAGAAGCCCCATATACAGCCTTCAAAGCGTCCAGTTGAGTTTAGGCTATCTGGCCTTAAGAGTCTCTACCAGCTGAATCACCTCATGTTTTGCATTATCGGCTGCTATAGTTTACAAACTTTCTTGCTCTACCATTTGAGTTAACTTCTTTTCATGTTTCTCTTGGAGTTCAGCAAGAGCAATCTCCTTTTCTTTCAGCTAAACAGTCGATCCTTTGTTAGTGGCTTTTTGCTCAGATAGAGAACTTTTTAACTAGGACACGTGCTTTTGGAAAATGAAGAAACGATACTGCATGTTTAACATGGTTGTCAGAACCTGCACAAGATAGAGCGCAGAGGTTAATATTACAAGTAAAAGTAACTTAAAAGAATCTAAATACAAATATGTACAGTACGAGCACCTAGTCCATCTTATGCTTTCTCTCGAACCTTCTTGGATGGATCCTCCCATAAATAACAGTAGTTTTGAGGGAGAACAACCTTTTCAATCCACTTATTTGTATCTTCAGGAGTGCATCTTGAACTAAGGGCATTTGGAGAAGATAGAGAGGGAGTAGGGGTGGAACTATCCTTCTCCACATTTGATTGCGTTTGTTGGAGAGGATCAGTCGCCACTTCAATAATTGATATACCTTTAGTATTCTTCTTGCTCAGTGTAGGACCAATTATCACTTCAGTAATTGATATACCTCTAATTTTTGTTTTGATCGGCTAAGACAAGGGAGAAGAAGCTTTCCTCTTTAATGGCTGACCTGAACTCGACACTTGAACAAAAGAAGGCGTTGAAATAGGAGGGATAGCTTGCAAGAGACTGTAGCAATGTTTTTATTTGTTGTTTTCTTTGATCCTCTCCTCCTCTCAGGAGGATCAGTCAATTCTAAGAGAGCTGGACTTGAATGAAAATGCAAGTAATGTTCATAAAGTTCAAATTGCTATGACAATTGAGAATTCCATATTTAAAGGTAGAAGAAATAATACTTACTGGTATTGTATTCTGGAGGTGATTAAAGACCCCTGGCTAATTTTCCCCACACTATGAGTTCCTGATCAATTGTTACATTCACTCACTGAAAATTGAAGGCATTGTCCTCATTTTATTATACTTTAGAAGGCATTGTCCTCCTTTTATTCATAACTCTTGAAACCCACTTGGAATTGTCTTTTTTTCTTTTTCTTTTTGTTTTTCTTTTCTTTCTTTCTTTTTTTTCATTTCATTTTTTTCTTTCACTTTTTCATTCTTTTTTTTCAACATATAGGGGGTTTGCATCAAACAAGATATATAAAACCTTTTCCCCAATCAACAAAACTCATATTCTTCCCAACCATCCATAATATTGTACATATAGTATTGATGTTGCGCACCGCTAACACTAATTACTAAGGTGATGGGTAGAAAGAAGGATAAAATAAATAGAAATTAATTCCCTAAAATAATATGGTTAAATATAAAATCAAAAAAAATTAAGGCTTAAAAGGCTCAAAATGGACCACTAAGAATAAAATGATATTTAGGTAGGCTTTTTAGCTCAAACTGTCCAAGAACTTGCCTAAATCATTTTCTTATTAAAAAATCCACTCATACTTTGCAAGGATATAATTCACACACAATTCCAATGAATGTCACAAGCAAAATAAGTATCGCGATGCAATCGTGATTACTACTCATTAAAAGTCACCTCACTTTCACATCCTCACTCGAAGGAATATATGTAAGTGTATAGTGATAACACTTAATAACTCAAAGGGTTTAAAAAGAAATAGAAAACTTATATGCATTTTTAATCCATAAATTCTAACATGATTAGCTCCACTTTGAAACATTTTTAAACCCTTGACATGTATCACAAAAATTAGTGAACTTAAACAGGACACTAAAAAGGAAAATCTTTTTGCTTTAGCTCTGTACAATACTTTAGGCAAAAAGGGCATAGAAATCCTGAAGGCTTCCATCTGGTAGCTATTAGAAGTCTTTATATAGTCAGATTCTCAAGACTGATAAAAACTTCCTAAAAATGAAAAATGTTTTTGGATTTCTAGAAAAGTTTTTGAAAAAGTAAACCTAATTCTAAAACAATTACACCACCAAAGATGAACACAATTGAAATAATCAATCCAAACACATAACACATATTTGTAGTCATACCACCAAAACTCAATCACACATTACCCAACTTAAAATGAAAAATTATCTCCAATGTTTCGCACACAAAGAGAAAATTAATAACGACAAAAAACACAATAAAATAAACACTTCCTTGATATCCTTGAAGTGCCCTTTCTCCTCCTCATTATCATCATCATCACTTGATGAATCTTCCTATTCCTCTTCATCACTATCATCGTCGTTGTCTTCTTTATCATCCTAATCAAATATAAGTGTCCTGGGTAAAACTGGAGCTTCATTCATGGCAACCCTAGAGGGCTTGCCAATGTAAGTTATCAACTTGCCTATGGCATTCATGTATTGCCTATTGTTGATGATCCAATTGACTTTCCATCCTTGACGACCTATCCTCCATGCGTTGAATTGAACCTGTGGATTGACTAGAGCTTGTCCCATGCTTTTGGGGTTCCTTTCTTCCTTTGGAAGCATTCTTATCATAGCTTTCCCATCAATGGGTGTTATCGTTAAGACTTTCATGTCTATCGATTCATTCCATTGTACACCAATTTGAAACTTTTGAAAGACTTTGCACTTGATTGTTGGCTCCTAGTAACTTTTCCAAGAAGTTCTTCTTGTTGGATTTCTTGCTTTTCACCTTTTTTCCCATCTTCTTCAAATCTGAAAATTGCACAAATTAGTCAATTTTTTATGTTTAGATTTAAGAATTAAGGTATATTTAGAGTGGATTTCGGGTGGAGAAGGATAGGGAAGGGTCTAGAGATGTTTAGGACTATTTTGAAAGAGTTTGGAAGGGTAGGGAAAGAATGGGCTGCCTTTCTTATGTGGTTGGCCGAGGCCTGGGTACGCCTCCGTCTGAAGGCCTGTGGGCCAAGCCAGTAAGTAGCCCATATTGGCTAGCGCAACTTGCACTAGTCTGGGCACTAGCAATGCCTGACCATGTGCTATTTCACAGTTTTGGGTTTGCGTGTGTAGCTCAAAATTTTCTTCATAAACTCCCCCAAGCATCGTTTAAGACCTAAAAAAAATAAAATTAAGTTATGTCAGTATAAAAACAAAATATGTTAAAACTTGGAAATCAAGTACAAAAATTAAAAGTTAGAGTTAGAAACATGGGTTGCATCCCATTAAGCGCTTGTTTAATGTCTTTAGCTAGATGTTAACCTCTTGAATCTCCATTGGAAATGCTATGAAATCGATTCCTCACACCACCTTTGAAACAAATGAAATGCTCATGTAGATATCTTGCACACTATGAAAGGATATTTTTGTCTTGCAATCCCTAACTATTACCATTCCTTGTTCAACATCAATCACTGTTTGGGTGGTGGTTAAGAATAGACTTCCTAAGACTAGTGAACTAATCATCACAATTGTTTTCCTCCACGTCTCTTATTACAAAGTCTACTGGAAAGATAAATTGTTCCATTTGGACGGGCACTTTCTCCACCATTCCTGGTGTGTCCCTAATACTTCTATCGCTAGTTAAATGGGTTTGTCTATCTTATACTGATTTTCAAACCAAATTCCCTACAAATAGATAAAGGCATTAAATTTATACAAGCTCCTAAGTCACAAAAAGCTTTACCAATTGAAACACCACCAATTTTACAAGGTATAGTAAAACTCCCTGGATCTTTCCCTTTTGGGAGTAGTTTCCTAAGGATTATTTTGCCACCTTTTTTTACAAGGTCATCAATTTTTTTTTCTTCCAACTTTTCACGAGACTCCTTGGAATCTTGGTCTCTATTGGCACTATCTAATTTCCCTTATTGAGATACCACATCTTAGTCACCCCTTGGTATGGTTTTAAATACAAAACTTTCCTTGTTCTGGTTAAACCATTTCATAGAATTAAAAGCATTAAATTAAAATTACCGCTCATTGTTCACTCTCTTGTGAGTTCATCTTTTTGCACGTCAATGAGGGTTCTACCTGTAGCTAAGAAAGGTCTACCAAGGATTACAGGAATATATTCATCTTTCTCAAAATCAAGAATTATAAAGTCAGTAGGAAAAATAAAGTTGTCAACCTTTACCAAGACGTCCTCAATATGGCCTTGTGGATGAGCTCGAGTCCTGTTGGCCAGCTGGAGGGTTACATTAGGGCATTAAATTAATAATCGCTCTTAAATCACACAAGGACTTTCCTATAAACTGTGTGCCAAATGTGCATGGAATGGTGAAGCTTTCGAGATCCTCAAACTCTGGCAATAACTTTTGTTGGTGAACTGTTGTGCACTCCTCCGTCGAATCTATCATTTCAAATTCTCTAATCCTCTTTTTTTCTAGATAACAATTCCTTCATAAATTTTACATAACTAGGCATTTGTTCTAATGCCTCTGCAAAAGGAATGTATATATGCAATTTTTTAAAAATTTTTGATACTAAAACTTTTCGAAATTGACCATCTAACCTATATTTTTGAGCCTCTGTGGATAAGGTACTGAAGGGAAAGGTAGCTTTGCTTGATATTCTCTAGGTTGCTCTTTCTCCTCCCATTTTTCCTATTCAACGATTAACTATTCATCATACTCATTTGTTTTCACTAGTCAGTTCTTGGCAACCACTTCTTTACAACTATGGAGAGTAACTGCTTTGCATTTCTCTCTACCATCATTTTTTGGATTAACCTCCATGTCACTTGGCAATGAACCCTGGAGTTTCCAAGTTGCCCCATTTGGGTTTCCAAGTTGCCCCATTTGGGTTTCCAAGTTTTTAATCAATATTGTATAGTTTTGGAGAATGGCATTCTAACTTTGAAGCACTGTATTGGTTTTGGTCATGTATTGTTACAAGAGGTCCTCTACGCTATCCCGGTTTTCAAGGGTTGCCTGGGTTTGCCTATTTTTCCATTGGAATCTAGGTAGCATTAATCTTGTTGAGTTGGAACTAGGAACCACCTAGTTGGTTGTTATTCCAAGAGAATTGGGATGGTTTCTCTAGCTAGGGTTGTATGTGTAGATGTATAGATCATTCTGTGATCGGTTAAAATTACCCATATGACATCCTCCAAATTCTGTGGACCTATTTTGGCTGAATATTCAACCCTTCTAACATTTTGGTGAGGGCCTCAACTTGGCAGCTAAAGTAATGAATGAATCTATGTTGTGCATCTCTATTGTCTTTCTAGGCATATTCCACTCACTATTCAACATGGATTAGGGATCAAATTTAACAATTAATAACAAGTCCCAAATGTACTCTAACACTAACCCACATACTTGCAAGTATATGAAGTAGGATTGTAAGTAGTGGCGAGCGAATATCGTCTCACAGGGATTGAAGATGACAATTACTATGATTAGAAGGTCCTTGTACTACATAGACAAATCACAAAGCAAGATAGGTATTAACCACAAGAGCTAGTGAGCAAACGATGAAATGAGAACTAATATTACTAAATTTACACTAAGAAAACAAGTAGAGCAATTAATCTAATAAGGCAAGTAAAAAGTCCTATTAATTACTATACTAGTAACATAATGAAATTATTAATAAAGCCATGGAAACTACTCCAGGAAGCAAGTAATAGCTAATAAAAGAGACAATTAATGATCAACTAATGAAGCAAGTAAATCTACGATACTTAGGCAACTAAGGCTAAACTAAGACAGCAATTAAGTTTATCCTAGTTAAACTAGTAGTAAACTAGAAATGCTATTAAAATTTACTCTACTAAATCAAGTAATCTAATAGAGAGACAAGAAAAATATGCTAAGGAGACACAGTGAAATGTTGAAACTAAAAGGATCAAGACATGTATTAACTACACTAATAAAACTAGCAATCATCATTTTTTGCTATTTTAGAAAAGTTAAGTACTTAGAAATAGGGTAATAAATAAGGGAGTCTAAAACTAGGGATTTTAGATGGAAAATAGATTTTTAGTGAAAACCCACAATATATTTAACAAGAAATTAAAGCTTAAACTAATGGACAATTCAATAAATGAGCCCATTGATAATTTTTCTACCAAACAACCAGAAGATTTTAGTCTCTAAAAATGCAAAGAAAAGAAAAAGAAAATAGGCAATTAATATGTCTACTTATAGAGAATAAAAAGCCCACTAAAATAAAGCTGAAAGGATTTAAACTTGTAAGAGATTAAGAGACAAATTTGGATTAAAATGAAAGATTTGAAAGTTAAAAGTTGACAAAATGGCTACAAGTACTCTACTCCTAAGGAAAATGGGGGCTAAAAGTAAACTACACCGACTACTATGTGTCTTTTCAGGTACACTCTAGGGTATTTTTAAATTTTGATACTCAAAGTGCTGACTGTTCTTCATGACCGCAGTCATCAAAATTCCTATGTGGAATCAGTGATCGTAGTTGTTGGCCTCAAAACGAACTCACATCAGTGACTGCGATCACTGGATTTGCTTATCTAAACTAATACCATGTCAGTTGCTGGCACTTCTGAGGTTAAAGTACAGGGTGACCGCAGTGCACAAAATATCTTCTTGATTCAAATGACCACGGTTCCTAACACTTCAGAAGCCTTGGACTTGATCTTCTATTTCCTTCAAATTGCACCTTTGTCCTTGGCCTCTACAACTCTTCAACTTGTTTTCACATTTTCAAAAAATCCCTATGAAGTATACCAAAATCACTAAGTTAACATGCACATAAAATCATTTAGTTTCAATTAAGTCCAACATTATGCATAAATACCTACCAAAAGTCCTAATATTACTCTAAGATAACAAAAATCACAACTAGATATAAACTGTGAGTAAAAACACATAAAAGCACTTAGAAAGGGACTAACATGACCAAATTTGCATAGTATTTAGAGGTAGAATAATTCTATTTACTAGAGTTATCATACCCCCAAACCTAACATTTTGCTAGTCTCGAGCAAAACAAAAAAGAAAAAGGACTAAGCACACCACTAAGGGAAATAAAGAGCTTATTAGGAATAGTGCTTATATTAAATTGAACACACTGAACTCTAGAACACTTAAGCATGTAGAAATGGGGTTTCTACTCAAAAAAAAAATGAACATTTTCTTCCACTTTCATATTTCAAAAACTGTAAAGTAGCTTTAGTTGAAAACATTGCTTTGACAATTGAAGTGTTCATGAAATGCTAATTCAATTTCGAGTTGATCAAAAGTAAACAAATCAATTTCCTCCAAAATTTGCTTCAATAAAAAGATCCTTAAGACTTCTTTTAGGAAGAGCCAAAGACGCAAATAAACATTGAAGGAAATTTATGGACACCGTAGGATCTAGCGAAGGGCATCAACCAAAAGAATGCTTCACCCCAAATTTCTAAGACCTTATAGACTAGATTAAGGATCATTTAGAATTTTTTAAAGCATGCAATATAAGCTAAGGTTGAGGGTAGGATAAATATGGATATAAGTGCTTCAAATCACCTTAGTCATTTCAATACAAAATCTTGGACTACTATCCCATACATACAAGTCCCTCAAAGCCAACATGACTTAATCACCCAACACTAGAATGGCAAAATCATTATTTATAACCAAATAAACTTTTGAAGGTAAGTTGATCCTTTTTTATTCAATAAGGGATCACAACACTTTTAATTTTCTTTCTTTTCTCACTATTTTTGTTTTTACATTTTTTTAAGAAAAGAATTTCATAGAAAACAACAATTACGTAATTCAATCAATTGCAAAAAAAAGGGATACAATTAACATTGGACGTCTTCACTTCAATCCCCAAAGCAGTTACACAAAAAATTTTCTTCAAACCATCATACAAGCTCTAACTTTTACATTGGAGAACCAGGATAATTATTCAATGACTAAAGTGATGCAATGAAAAGAGGATGAATAAATAAAGTGGAATGGCTAAGTTATGTGGTTGAAAAAGAAATTAGGCTATAAGACTCAACGGGGACACTGGGGATAAATTAATGTAAGATAGGTTCTTTGGCTCAAACGGTCCAAGAAAATACCTAGATCATTTCCATCAAATTCGACTATGTGGCTAATGAGGATTCTCAGTATCCCAACCAATGCCCTACACGAAACCTTATAAACCACAAAATATCCAAAATGCATTTCATGAAATATGACTAAAGTAGCTTAATTCATCTCTTTCTACACTTAAAGTCATATTCCAAAGACTTCATAATGTTTAAATCTAATCAACAATCAATTGAACTTGGCGTTAAACCAATACATACAAAAAAAAGTGATCTTTGTGGTCAAAACTAGTTGAGAAAAGCATTTTGCATAAAAATGGTTGAAAACATTATTGAGTTTAAATGGTTAAAATTCCATTTGCAAAAGAAGTGTTTCTCAAGTTCAACAACCAATTTAACTCATCCCACAACAAAGAAACCACAAAAGCACAAATTTAATACAGAACACCACCACACTGTTCACATTATATACTTGATAAGTACCACTCATCCATCCATTCACCATTTAGCACAAGAAATCAAAACAAAGACCATACTAGCAAAACATGAAATAAAGCCATGACAACTAAAATTGAACTTTTCCAAAATGGCCCAAAGATTCCATCCAAAATAACAGAAAAAAATACCTACATTCAATAATAAAAATAAAGGATGATCGTGCCAAATTGGCCCAATGGTCAAGCACAAGTACTACCAATTCTAAGGTGCCAAAATCAAGTCAATAGTTACTATAAACCGGGCCACTTAGCCAAAAAATTTATTCCAAGAATGTGAATTATCTAACTACCAAACTAAGAAAACTAACCAATTATCCATAAATTCAAAAATTAAGGAAACTAAAAATAATGGAAAGCAAAGGAATTGTATCTCCATCTATCATGCATGATAATATAATGGGGTAATGGGCAAGTGAAGTGCAAAGTATAATAATATAATAAGGGAAAAGGGGTCTTCTCATATGAGGTCTAATCGCAGGCAAGGGCTCAATTAACCTCTTCCTCTTCATCTTCCTCATCTTCTCTGTATATCCCGTACGTGCCATCACTTGAGTCTTCTAGATATTTGCCCTCCGTATTCCCTCCTTCTTCCTTCATATTGGTCATTTTTTTCTCACCATCACCTTGTTGTGTTGGTTGTTGTTCACTTTGTGGTTGAAAGAAGACTTGATCACGTGGTGACCTAAGTGTTGTGCCATGTCGGTAGAGGTCTTAGGTGGATCCAAGTGTTGAGAGTTGTTATTTTGAGGGCTTGACCGATGAGTGTCAAATTGTTGTGGATGATCATATAATTATATGTCCAAACATGCTTGCATCTGCTAAAGATCCAGTTGCAGAAGGTTGTAGACATAACCACTCGGCTGGTGATGAATAAAGCTTGAGGAGACATTTGTTGAGGTAGTTGAGGAGGTGGTCCATCTAGCATTTCTTTCATTAGATGGTTCCTTTTGAACTCTTTTGCCATATTCTTAATGTATGCTCCATCGATGCACCCTTTTCATGCACTTCCTACTTGCCAGTGTTGATCTCATAACCTACACCAAGACATAAGCGATTGATAAGGCTAGGAAGAGGAAAAAGTAGGCTTTCCTGACTTTGAGTTCTTCAAGAAATCAAAATAAATAACCTTCCCCATGCTCAATTTTTTTAAAATGCCAAAAACCAGAGAAGTTTTTCTCTTTTTGCAAAGCTAAGAGTAGAGGTCCCCAAAATCTGGGAATAAACAAAGTACAACCAATTTTTTGGAAGCAATTGAAGGTGTTCTCTGTAAAAATTCAAAAGCTTGGTGTTGATATAATTACAGACCCATTTTAGTTCACCCATACAAAAATGTGCCCAAATTTTGTTATAGTTAGGTCCTCCAAGGCTTGGATTCACTAGGTCTCCATACCCACTATTCCTAATATTTGGAGCACCAAGGAGTGCACTAGTTTTATTCTTAATAACATCCACTCACTTGCCCCTCATAGAGACATTGTCATCTTGCATTCCGCTCAAATTGCAATGGAATTTCTTTACAAGATTGACATAGCCCGAAGGGACCTTTGCATCAAATGCCTCACCCAAATTATGTTCATGCAAAACCTTGATGCTCAATCTCTATTTTCAAACTTTCAAATTTCCCCCAACTCTTCGACAAATTGAAGCCTCTTTCCTAAATTATGTTATGCTTGACATTTTTCTCATAGATTTTAGCAGGTTTTGCACTAACAAAAAGGTGATTACCATAAGCACCGCCACTACTACCACTAATATTTCTAGACTGATTACCTGGTCCCTTTTTCCTTTTCTTTACACAGAAGGGGTGGCTAGTATTTTACCCCTCGAGCTGGGCATGAGCTATTCCCCTGGGGCCATTAGAGCATACTTTCATAAAGGGAAGGCGATCTTGAAAGGAAGACAATCTTACCCTTGTCCTTGGCCACATTAATTAGCAAAATGATTGCACCAAAATATCACAACAAGTACAATAAAACAACCCAAACAAGTCTTCAAAAGCAGTCCAACACAATCAACCAATTAAACCAATAATCTCTACAATAATCTCAAAAATTGTCTCAAAAACTTCAAACTTGGATAGCTTTAAGAATTAGAGACACTTTCAACCCGTTTTGAATGAATTGGAACAAAATTACCCGATAGAGTTGTAGTTTGAGAAGTCCTTTGTTGAAATCCTTGAGCAATTGACATTCCTATAGTTGGAGACAATTGATTTGTGGTGATTTGAGGATGATTTTTTGGTGGTGGTAAGGCTGTTGTGTATGAAAAGGAGTTTGGGAAGGGGAAGACCTTGACTAGGATAAGAGGAAAAATGGGTTTGCGGAAAAACATTTGGCCGAAAATCTCTTATACCGACCCAGGTTGGCATCGCAATCACTGAATTTGCATAGGAAAAGGAGTGACGGCAGTCAGTAGGTGTAGTTAGGGTTTCAAAAAATTCTTGTTGGTGACTACGGTCACTAAAAGTCCTTTAAAATGGTGACCACAGACATTGACCCTTTTCCAAAATAACTTTGGTGACCGCGCTTATTGGACTATAGTCACTGGAATTGGTAACTACGATTACCAATACTTAGAAAAAATTTGAAAAGTTTTAGCCCTTGTCATGTGACCGCAGTTACTAGATTGTCTCTTTGAAAGTGATGACTGAGGTCACTAAGACTTAGAAATTTTTTTTCAAAATAAACTCTTGTAACCGTGGTGACTGGACCACAGTAAAAAACATAGTAACTCATTTTTGCTGGTGATTGCAATCACTAATACTGGTGCCCCGCGGTCACTGGCACTTAGCCAAATTCTCATGTTTTTGGCATTTCTCTAACTTTCTTCCATGACCTACTAATTACCTACAATCACACAAATATCAAATTAGAGATCAATTCCACTTTCAATTCCACACTGAGGGTGAAAATTTTCCTCAAACTTTGCTTGCCATGCCAAGTCTTGGTCTTCTCTTCGTAGATTAATGAGTTCTCAAATGCTTCCCTCCTAAATTCATCCATTTCATTCAAGTCTTGGAATCACTTCTCACAAACTTCTTTCATGTCAAAATTCAAGTTCTTTACAGCCCAATACGTCCAGTGTTCTAGCTCCACCGGTAAGTGACAAGGGTTATCTGTACGTAGACCATGAAGTACGGGTACATGCCGATCGGAGTCTTGAAAACCGTGAGGTATGCCCAAAGGGCATTATCCAACTTCCTTCCCAATCTTTCCTCTAGTTTTTTACTGTCTTCTCCAAGATTCTCTATAGCTCCCTATTCGACACCTCCAATTGATCCAAAGTTTGGAGGTGATATGATAGAGCAATTTTGTGTTTCACCCTACACTTGGACATCAAGGATTCAAATTGAGAACTCTTGAAGTGAGATCCTCCATCACTTGCAATCGTGTGTGGCACTCCAAATTTGGAGCAAACATTCTTCCTAAAGAACTTGGTAACAATCCTAGCTTCATTGGTCGTTGTAGCGACTGCTTCTTCACATTTAGACATGTAATAAATTTCAACCTATATGAACTTGTTAGAGTATGATGTCGGGAAGGACCCCATAAAATCAATGCCCCGTGTGAAATCCAGTATTTTAATAGCCTTGTTCTTTAATTTTAACTGGTTTAAAATATTTTTTCAAGATTGGTTTTTAGTCATAAAATACATCAACTTATTCGGCTTTCAATTCGGCAAATTTTTCGATTTACGCGATTTCGGTACCGGCAGGTAAACGGGTCAAAAGTTGGAACAAGTGTAATTAGTGCATTGTGGTGTGTGAGTGTTGTTTGATGGCTGATTTATAATGTTAATTTAGTAGCAAATCTAGATGTGGATGAGCATCAAATAGTCAACTTGGAGACTATTTGGTCAACTTGGGTACTATTTGGGTAAAACTATGGAACTAGCTAAGTCTTCTTCTTGTTGTTTCTTCCTCATTTCTTCCTAGCAGCAGCCGAACTCCTCTTCCTCCATTTTCCCCAAAAATTTTCTTGGATTTCAAGTAGAAATCACTTGGAAGGTAAGATTTTTGTATTTTAGCACTTTTTGGCTTATGGGCTTTATGATCCAAGCTTTAATTTCAAGTTTTGTAGGATTCTTTATGGCTGAGAAAACCCTCTTTGCAGCCTTATATGTGTTGATTTATGTATGTTGTCACATGGGTTGTTTTTAGTGTTTTGGAGGTTGGGAAGTGATTGGGGTTGATTTTTAACAACTTTCCACGGTTAGATTACATATTTTAAGATTGAGTTGGGGTTTTGTCTTCCATATGTGGCCTAGAGTGTTATGCTATGAATGCTTATGTCTATGCACATAATGATGTTTTAAGATGTGTTTTAAGACAGTTAGTTTGGATAGGAATTGAGACTTGAATACCAAGTGGAATTGATTTCCCTTCATTTTGTAAGTAAGCGGAAGTTTGGCGCAACTAGGATAATTTGGATAATTGGTTATGTTTGAAGGATCTTTAATGATCTTTTGATGATTTTAAGTGTTTCCTTGGTAGTGGGTTGGATAGGAAGCATGTTTGAATCATGCGTGTGGCTAATCGGTAAAAATTTTAGTTTGATAGTAAAGAGGAATTCCACCCATAGGTTGTTGCTCTAATGTTGTAATAGAGTTAATTGTAGTGGTTATGGGGTATGGATTGTTGTGGAATGCTATTTCCTCAGATATAGTCCCGGCTATTGCTCCGGTGAATCTTTCCGTTTATGGATTTTGTTGGTTGGTTGAATATGTTGTTTTGAGTTGGGTTGTAACCAAGGTCCCTTGAATACCTTGGAATTGGATTTTGTTGGCAGGGAGGATAGCCTACTTATAGCTTAGGGAGGGGTGACGTTTTTCAGTTTTTCTGGAAAACTGAGCTTATTATCTCCTAATCTAGCTGTAATACGAATTTGAGGGGTTAACTAAGTGTTTTGACTGGGGTTTTAGCTTGTCGAAGTTGGTCAGAAATTGTGAAAAGGTCATTTTTGACCAAAGAGCTGTTGGTGTCGTTTTCTATCGTTTCGCGTCGTTTTCACTTCCCTAGTCATTCTTTAACTTCTACATCTCTTCTAAGAGTCCTCTTATATCTGTTTTAGGTACCACGCCACCTACCGCCGGCGATCGCGTTCAAAACAGACTATCTAAAAAAAAAATGTATTTTGTTTAACGACTTTCGAAATATGTTTGGATGGATTTTAAAATGTGTATGATGTTTGGAACAGCACTTTTACCAAGTTTTGGAACTATTACATATGAAATCGGGACCAAGCTATTTTATGTTAATCAATTGATATGTTTGCAAACTCTTTTGATATGAAAGCATTTTATAACTGTTTTGGCTCATAGGTGACCTAGGTATATAATTTTGGATGTGTTTGGAAATGTTTGATTTGGGGAGAACCGGTTCTATAGTCATCCATGGGACGCCATGGTGACTGCTATGACTGTATGAACTATTTGACTGCGGGGTCTTGTGATGGGATAACTTGACCTCCCGGTCAGACTAGTAGGTGTAGTAGATTACTAGATCTGACTAGTACTGTAGGTCATACCTTTGAGCCTAAAAGATACTCATGCTATTTTATTAAATTCCGGATTGAAACTGTACTTGGATTTGTTCGCTATGCTTTAGCATACTACTCGTTCCCATCGGATAGATTACCGCATATGATCAAATCTTGAGGGTGACTAGAGACGAATCTCCAAGTTTTTGGAAGATCTTTTAGAATATCCTCGTTCTTTTCTTCTTCATCATCTACTTGATGGTTGTTGACATCATTGCTTGATGTGATCTCTTGATGATCTTCATGGATAGTGAGCTTCTCAAGCTCCTTTTGAATACCTACATCTTCATCTTCACATATATTCTTTGAGATAACATCATTAGTTTCATCAAATGTAACATGTACAACTTCTTCAATCAAAAGCGTTCTTCTATTGTATAGTCAGTATGCTTTCTTGTTACTAGAATACCCTAGAAAAATTTCTTCATCCGATTTTTTGTCAATTTACCAATATTTTCTTTGATTTTTAAAACAAAACATTTGCAACCAAAAACTTTACAATAGCTTACAACGGATTTTTTACAAAATAGGAGTTCATAAGGAGTTTTGTTTAAAATGGATCTCAACAAAACTCGATTCACGACATAACAAGCCGTGTTAACGGCTTTGGCCCAAAAATATTGTGGTAAATCACATTCACTAATCATAGTTCTAGCGGTTTCTTGAAAAGTTCTATTTTTCCTTTCAACAACACCATTTTGTTGAGGGACTCTAACAATCGAAAATTTATGTGAAATACCGTTGTGATCACAAAATTCAGGAAAGCCTCCAAATTTAAATTCGGCACCATTGTCACTTCTTAAACGAATGATCTTTAAATTCAATAAATTTTGAATTTTGGAAAACAATTTTACAAATTTTTCAAAAACTTCATTTTTGTGAACAAGGAATAATACAAAAGTATACCTAGAATAGTCATTCACAATTACAAAGGCATATTTACAACCACCACGACTAGCATGTTGAGTTGGTCCAAACAAGTCTAAGTGCAACAATTCTAAAGGTTTATAAGTGGACACATGATTCTTTGGTTTAAAGGAAACTTTAACTTGTTTACCAAATTGGCATGCATCACAAGTTTTATTTCTCAAAAACTTTAGTTTTGGCACAACCTCTTACATGCATTCTTTTCTTCAAGTCACTATTTTCTTGTGATAGCCTATTATTTTCATTCACAAGTTTAGAGTTAGCATTCAATAGAGCATTTGATTTCTTCACGAACTCTTTATTTCTAGCATATGATTCCTTTAAGCTATCATGCAATTTTAAAATGAAAGCTTCAAGATCATTTTCATCATTGAGTCATAGTTAGAATTTACCTCATCATCTCCAATGGCCATAAAGGCCATTTGTGCCGACTCCATTTCTTCTTCAACTTCTCCTTCGGAGTTGCAATCATCCCATGTGATCTGAAAATTGTTGATGTGGGGCTTTCTTCCTTCCTTCTTTTTCTTAGAAGGACACTCATTTGCAAAGTGTCCGAGTTGACTGCATTCAATGCACTTTTCATTTTGCTTCTTCATTTCTAGCTTAGTCTTCCCTTTGAAATTATTTGAATTGGTAGCTCCACCTCTTCTCATTCTCCGTTTCTTGATGTAATGTTTAAGAAGAAAATCCTTTGGTGATGAGTGCAAGATCTCCTTCATCAAGGTCTTCGACTTCTAGATTGATGAAGCCATTTTCATACTCTTCTTGAGAGGTTTTTAATGCAATGCTCCTTTTTGGTCTTGCTTCTTCATCATCCACCACTTTGGCCTGCAACTTCAATTCATAAGAAGTAAGAGAGTTGATTAGTGATTCAATAGGCATAGAATTTAAATTCTTGGCTTCCTCTATAGCGATTGTTTTGGCCTCCCATTCTTTGGATAGAGCATTCAAGATTTTTCTATTCTTTTCACCCAAAGAATACTCCTTACCCAAGGCTTCAAAATCCTTAATAATGTCATTGAACCTACAATACATTTTGTCAATATTTTCATGTGGTTCCATCTTGAAGGACTCATACTTGGCAACAAGTAAGGATTTCTTTTGCTCACGCACATCATCGCTCCCTTCATGGATTTCCTTCAATTTATCCCAAATTTCTTTGGCGGAAATGCATCCCTTGACACGATATAGTTGATTCATTTGCATCCAAGGCATTATATAGCACATTCATGGCTTTTGCATTTAACGTCAAGTTTGCCTTGTCTTGTGGAGGGAGCTCATCCCTTGTCTTTTCTCTTCTTCTATTTGTGTGATCATCAATGATAGTAGCTTCAAAAGGACCTCCATTTACAACATACCACAAGTCAATATCAATAGATTGCAAAAATATTTTCATTCTATCTCTCCAACTAATAAAATTTACCCCATTGAACATAGGGGGCCTAGTAATGGATTGATCCTCAAAAAATATAGCATTGTTGGTTGCCATAATAGTTCTTTTCCCAAAAGAAATTTAAGCAATAAAATGAGACCAGGCTCTGATACCAATTGTTGGTCCCAAAGCAACCTAAGAGGGGAGCTGAATTAGGTTTCTAAAAATACTTTTAGAAAGATTAAACTTAATGAGATTTTTCAACTAACAATTAATATAATGAAGATAGAATCAATGAAACTGTGAAGAAAGAAAGAGATGAAATCCTAAACAACCAATACTCCCAAGCTAATAAGCTTGAAGTATTAATCCACTAGAATGATTCACACACTTGGTAAACCAATAATCTTTACAAAATAGGGAAATTCTTGCTCACACTAAAACTCTTTTAGTTGAGCCAAGAATTTTACTCACAGCCTCACTTTTGTACAAGATTATCACTCCACTCAAAATTGAATTGCACTCTAAGCTGCACACTAATACAATATAGCACTATAGCCAATTTGTACTAAAATTGCTCTTTTCTAAGGCTTGTATTCAATGTATTAGATAGATTTTACAGAACAATAGAGCAGGTATTTATAGGAGCAATACATGGTGGTTGTAACTACTTCCAAACGGCTAAATAATAAATGAAGTAAAACTAGCGTTAAGGTTTCGGACATCCGAGATAGGTATGATGCGTCCAACATAGCGTCTGATCTCAGTGCAGTTGGTGAAGGATATCGTTTGGACGGCCGTGCATACGTCCTTTTCATCATCCGGACTGATATGAGTTTCGGAAGGTCGTGTACACCTGAAGGAAGCTTTGTTTGGACAATTGCATGCGTCCGTAAAGGAGCATACAAAACTTGCTTTTTTCCTGTTTGTTCGGACGGTGAAATGTGTCAGAGTGAATATGTATCAGACACTCCTGTTCGTCTGAGAGAACTGACACAGTTTGGACGGTGTACTGCATCCGAACAACCTGTTTCCAGTAGAAAAGGTAACAGGCTAGGAAAGCTTGTTTTTAGAGTTTAGTGCTTATGTCATCATCAAAATAAGGTTTGGGAAACATCAGAGCCAAAACTGCATGATTTTGATTCAATTGCAACACCTTGCTCTTGCTTGAACTTGTTGCACAAATTGTTGGCCAATGGGTTGAGCTACCAGTTGAGCTATAGGGCCATGTTCATAGTAATTTGATGCCATCCTATTGAGAAGCAATTGGGCCTCCTTTAGTATCTTAAAGGATAAAGAGCCCTCCATCGAAGCATCTACTATGGACTTTGTCTCTTGGTAGAGTCTACATTGTAGAATGTTTGTAGCAAAAATGGGATGGCTTTGTGGGGACATTTCCTCAAAAGGTCGTTGAACGATTCCTAATTTTCACTTATGCCTTCTCCCGTATCTTTCCTAAAAGGATGTGATTTCATACCTTAGCTTGGTTGCCCTCAATGGTAGGAAGTGCTTATCCAAACATTCTTGGGCAAGTTGACTCCAATTTGTGAATGTGCTATACTCATGTGATTGGAGCCACCACTTGGCTCGGTCCCTTAAAGAGAACAGAAATATCCTCATGTGTATACAATTGGGATGCACCCCATTGAGTTTAAAAGTATTCAAGACCTCCTCAAAATGCATGAGCTGTGTATAGGGGTCTTCATTAAGACCTATCCCAAACATAGCGTGAGTTTGTAACATTTGGAATAACGATGGCTTAATCTCAAAGTTATTGGCTTGGACCAACATTCTAGCTATGCTTGAGTTTGCTCCCCTGAAATTTGGCATAGCATAATCCCGAAGTGGTTAGCCCATTGGCATGATGTCCATTTCTGTGATTACCCACTTCACCATTACCATTAGCCCCTATTCCGTTTTCGAGACCACCTAACCCATTGTACCCTACTCCTTCCTCTTGATCATCATTCCTTGATTTTTATCAATCAACCTAGCATTATTTTGAGGGTTCCCCATTTGATTTTCTTCTTCGTCTTGTCGTAGTTTCTTGTCCTTCTAGATCCTTGTCATTGTTCTCTCTATCTCCAAGTCCAAAGGTCTAAGTGATCTACTACCAATAACCATAAACTACACAATAAGACCAAACAAAAAATCAAATCCAAATGACAAAGCAACAAAACCAAGAAATAAACATAAATAAGAAAACAAAATTTAATTTAAACTGTAATTAACTACTAAACAAAGAAAAAAGTCTAATCTAGTACGACCCTTAAGTATCTAATATTACTATTGCTAAACCAATCCCCGGTAACGGAGCCTAAAACTTGTTCAACGTGGATTAGGGATGCAAATTTTATTTTAATGATACTCAATGTACAATCCAAGTAATAAAAAGTCCCAAACGTTTACTAACTCTCACCCACGCACTCGTAAGAATATGAGGTAAGATTGTACATTGAGTATCATCCCACAGGCATTGAAGATGGCAATTACTAGGCTTAGAGGGTCCTTGTACTGTTTAGACAAATCATAAAACAATATGGATATTAACTACAAGAACTAGTGAACAAACAACGAAATGAGAACTAAATTACTAAATCTATACTAAGAAAACAAATAGAGAAATTAATCTAATGAGGCGAGCAAGAAGCAATACTAACTACTATACTACGAACACAATAAAATTATAAATAAAGCCGTGGAAACTACTCTAGAAAGCAAGTAATAGCTAATAAAAGACACAATTAATGATTGACTAGTAAAGCAAGTAAATCTACTCTACTTAGGCAAGTAAGGCTAAACTAAGAGAGTAATTAAGTTTATCCTAGTTAAATAAGTAGTAGTAAACTATAAAAGCAATTAAAATTTACTTTACTAAAATAGATAGTAATCTAATAGAGGGACAAGAAAAATAAGTTATGGAGACACAAGTGAAATGTTGAAACTAAAAGGACCAAGATATGCAATAAATACACTAATAAAACTAGCAATCATCATTTTTTACTATTTCAAGAAAGTTAAGAGCATAGAAATAAGGTAATAAATAAGGGAATCTAAAACTAGGGATTTTAGATGGAAAATATATTATTAGTGAAAACCCAATATATATTTAACAAGAAATTAAAGCTTAAACTAGTGGATAATGCCGATAAATGAGCCAAGTGATGATTTTTTGACCAAACAAGAGGAAGATTTTAGTCACAAAAAATTCAAGGAAGAGAAAGAGAAAATAGGCAATTAATATGTCTACTTGGAGAGAATAAAAAGCCCACTAAAGTAAAGCTAAAAAGATTTAAACTTGTAAGAGATTAAGAGAGAAATTTGGATTAAAATGAAAGAGTTGAAAGTTAAAAGTTGACAAGATAGCTACAAGGACTCTACTCCTAAGATGAAAATTGAGGCAAAAACTAAATTACACCTACTATGTGTTTTTCGGAGTACACTCTAGGATATTTTCAAAAATCTGATAGTCAAGGTGCTGACTGTTCTTCATGACTACAGTCACCAAAATTCCTATGTGGAATTAGTGACTGCAGTTGTTGGCCTCTGAATGGACTCACATCAGTGACCGCGTCACTAGAGTTACTTCTCTAAACTAATGACCACAGTTGCTAGCACTTTTGAGGTTGAAGTAGCTGATGACTACAGTGTGCAAATTGTCTTCTTGATTCCAATGACTAGGGTTACTAAGATTTCAGCAACCTTAGACTTGATCTTCCATTTTTGTCAAATTGCATCTTTGTCCTTGGCCTCCTCAACTTGCTATCGTATTGTCAAATAATCCCTGCAAATTACACCAAAATCACTAAGTTAAAATGCACATAAAATCATTAAGTTTTAATTGAGTCCAATCTTGTGCATAAATACTACCAAACGTCTTACTCAAAGATGATAAGAACAGAAAAATCACAACTAGACATAAATTGTGAATAAAAACACATAAAAGCATTTAGAAGGGGACTAAAATGACCAAATTTATGTAGTATTTAGAGACAAAATAACTCTATTCACTAGAGTTATCACTCACTTGCCCACTGGTAGTTGTTTGAGGACACGTTTTCAAACATTTGCAAAGTTTACTCATAGTTGTGGTCCGGGTAGGCACATTCAACCCGTTATAAAAATCCAGAGATTGTTTTCCTCCTTTTCATCTTTGTCACTTCTTTCTGACTTGGATCTTGGACTACCGGTGACCGGCTCGAAGCCAAGACCATAATGTCTGAATCTACTACCAGCCTAGTAAGTCGGGATACGGACATAACCTTGGTAAATCCTTGAACCGTTCCTATGTCTCAAAGAGCGGTTCATTATCCTATTGCACAAAAGAAGTAATATTATTTCTCACTTTTGCCATTTTAGAAGGTGGAAAAAATTTACTAAAAAACTTTTGTGCTAAACCGTTCCTGTATAGGTGTAATGAGACCTGGAGGCTATGATATCAACCAAGCTTTGGCTTTATCCTTGAGAGAGAATGACAAAAGCTAAAGTCTAAGTGTATCATTAGATGTCCCGTTATGACAGAATGTGTCACATATTTCAATAAAATTGAATATGTGCACAGTAGGGTCATCATTTTGGTGCTCCATCGAACATAGTTGATGTTTGAACCAATTAGATAATTTGTGGCTTCAGCTCAAAGTTATTCGCCTAGTTGGCGACTTAATAATGCTCAACTGAAATCCATCCAAGGTTGGCACAGCAAACTCCCTTTAAAAAAAAAAGGACTGCCTCCTTTTCATTCAGTCGGCGTGGTATTACTGGGTTGACTGAAACTTGATTGTCTACCATCTCAATTATCGGTTAGAACCCTCGTCTAGCTTTCTTTCATAGTCGACATGTGGTTCGCTCTATTTCAAGATCTAAGGGTAGAATTTTCTTATTTGACCTTCTTTGCATAAATAACAAAAACCTGTCAAGAACCAAAAAACTAAGAAGAAAAACTATTAAATAGAATAAAAGAAAATAATGCAAAACAAAAACAAATAAATAAATACGTTTAGACTAGAATTAAAGTGCTTATTTAGATGTTAATAGACTATACAGTGCTGGAACTAAGTCCCCGGCAATGGTATCAAAAATTTGTTTGTGCTATGATAACTGTTACTAGACATGACTCATGAAATACGCAAGTATATGTATCAAACAAGTAATATAGAGATGAGTAGAGTGTTATCATTCCCACATAGACTACGCTTAACATTCTACTAAGCACCTGAACGTCACACTTTTGATCCTATCTAAACTAAGAAATAATGGAATGAAAAATAATAAAATACAAAATAATAACAAAGCAATAATTCAAGTAAAATGTGGAAAAATTGATAAATAAGTTATCTAGGGTTCATTCGTCCTTTACCAATCCCATCAATTTATCCAACTATTCATTCTATCAATCCTTGATTCACTTATCCCTTTATTAGCTAGATTACGAGTTCTCTAGAGTTGTATATAATTGTGACTTATCTTTCAACTTTTCTCACAAATATACTAAACCGAGCACACTCACTATATTTCTACATGAACTCAAGCCAAGTTTAATACATGGATGACCACTCTTTAGGACTACAGAATAGATATATTTCAATCTGTATTTAGGAAACATCCGTCCTTCCTAATAGAACTTCTGAAGGCTAATTAGACCAATTCCTTATCCTAAAGCTTCCTCTTTCAATTTCTGAATTAGAGCTACAAATCAATTTATAAGTTGATCAGCCTTATAAAATTTATTTAATGCCATTTAATTAAGCATATCAAGCAAAAGATCATAATCATGAACAAAATAAATCAAATCAATTGAGATTCGTGACAAGTTATGAATAAAACCCTAGATTTAGGGTTTAGCACATCATCAGATCAATTGATACAACACAAGACTCAAATACAATCATGAAAAGAATATTAAATACAAGAAAACTAGGTTTGTCAAGCTGAGTCTTCTCATGTCACTTCTTTCCCTTGCTCTCTCCTCCAACGATTGCTCTTGTGTTAATTATCTTCAAAGTGACTGTCTGATGAATTCAGCCGGCTCTTTTAGACATTATGTATGCCAATTAATGACCTAACATGACCCTTATATAGTGCTAAGTAGGGAAAATGGGTCAAAAATATCCAAAACCCAAGTCAAAACATAAAAACCCATCAAAACCCGCTAGTGTAGAGTTCTGGGTGCCCCTCCAGCCTCCTGAGCACTGGCAATGCCCAGAGGTCAGTAGCTAGGCACCTTCCCAAGGTTTTGGGCACTGGCAGCACCTAGCTCCTGCTAGGGGTGCCACTTCTCCATTTTGCTCCATTTTTTGTCATTATGCAAAAATGTTGAATACTCATTAGAATGCACAGGAGGTTTGTTAAAGAAAGAATTAATCAATTCAGAACTGAAATCAACCAATATCCCTCAAACTCTGACTTTCCCATCCTCAAGCTCACAGAGATTGCAATGAAATTCTTTCACAAGTTAGTGTACACCCGGGATCAATTGGATTATTGAATCCTTCCCAATGCCTAGCTCTGATTTGAGCTTCTATCTCCTTCCTGGCCTCTTCATATTGTCCCTCATGCATGGATAGGTCAAATTCCTCTCCTTAATCACCTCATATTTCTCACTATTTTTATACAGTTGATGAGCTCTATCACTAGATAATTGAAGTTCTACTTGCTCACTACCCCTACTAGGTTGGCCTACATCCCCTTCTCTATTTGTACCTTCACCAGCTTTCCTTTTTCTTGAACTCGCCCCTCTACCCCTCATTCTTGTCCTCCTCTCAGCATTCTCATATACACCTCTTGTCATTTTTCATAGCCATTATCAACCAATTTAACAAATACGCACTGAAAATTTCTGAATTTACAACCAAGAAAAATTCCACTAATTTTGTCAACAAAATTTCACAAAATCTCAATGAAAATTCAAACAATCTAACCTTAATCCAAATAATTCAGAGAATTAATCAATTCAATATCGATGTGGACTATCTTGTCAAAAATAATTCACACAAAAATTCTGTCCAAGATTACCCAAATTATTTTCCAAAATACTAGATGAAATTGGTTAACATGCACCCACAATTTTACCTTCTACAAATCACCAATTTAATCACAAAGTCAGGAAGAATATTACCCAATTGATACCAACAATTCCCCAAGAAATTGGGTGCAAGTCCCTCCTCGGTGTTCAATTTGTCCAAGTAAACTCCAAATTGTTCCCTCTTGAATGTTCCGAAGGTGCTGTAGAAAGATTATAGTGGTGAATTAGGGTGTTAAGAAGGGATTTTTATGGAAAAATGCGAGAAGATGAGAAAATAGGGGTTTTGAAGAAGAAGTGTGCGATTTTTGTTTAGAGGAGATGAAGAAATTGAGAGAAGAAAATAAAGAGTCCTTTTAAAATTTGTATTCTGATTGTGTCGATATCGCGACACGGAGTTTTTTGTTATGACATGGCCTGATCTTAATTGCCAGTATACGACCCCATGTCGCGACAAATATGGAGAATTCCATGTCACGATTTGGCCTGCTTATGTGCCATGCATGTGCGTCGATGTTGCGACACTGAGAATCTATGTTACGATCTCGACTTGAGAAAAAATTTTAGAACATTGCAGAAGTTTGAAGTTAAAAACACGACTTGGGTTTCCATGTCGTAATTTGGACCAAATGACAAGAATACCTTCCAGAAGTTTGAGGTCGATGTCGCGACGTGGACCTGAACTTCTGCAAAGAGTATTTTTAACACTCAGCCAAAATTTCTCCTCTCTTCACCACTCTTCTTCAAGTCCATGCACAACCTACAAACATCAAAATAACATGTTTAGAGGACAATTTTCACTCATTCTCTAGCACCATTTATTCAATTCAAAAACATACATTTTAACTAAAATTTGTAACCTAATTGAAACCAAATCACTCAAAATATAGACTAATTAAAAATCACACCAAAAGAAATAAAAAACAACTAAATTAAAAGCTTGTGTTGCCTCCCAAGAAGCGCTTTGCTTTTATAGTTATTGGCTTGATTTTGGCATGGTTATTCATTCTTGCATAAATTGGACGATTTCTGGCCCTTTTTCAATAATTCCCCCCAAGTAGGGCTTGAGCCGGTGACCATTGACCTTGAACATCGCATCTTTCCCTTTAATTTCTACCACTTCACCGTGATTTGAGTTTTTTCGGGAATAGATTGAGCCTTGAATTGTAGGGCAATACCAAATCACTAGCCTTGAATTCCTTCCTTAAGATGAGTTTGTCATGTCATGCCTTAGGTCTCTCCTTATAGATCAATGAATTTTCAAATGCTTCTCTCCAAAATTCATCCAACTCATTCAAATCAAGAAGTCTTTTTTCACATGCCTCATTCAAATCAAAATTCAAGCTCTTGATTGCCCAATATGTTTCATGATCAAGTTTAACTAGTAAGTGACATGCCTTGCCATATAAAATATAGTACAGAGACATGCCCATGGAAGTCTTGAATGTCATCCAATAGGCCCATAATGCTAGATCTCATCCAACTTAATTGCACAATCCTTCCTTGCACTATACACCGTTTTCTCTAAAATTCTCTTCAATTCCCGATTCAAAACCTCAACTTGACCCCACGTTTAAGGATGATAGTCTAAGGCAATTTATGCTTCACCCCATACTTGGTCATTAATGTCTCAAAACATGAATTCCAGAAGTGTGTACCCCCCATCACTAATAATAGTTCTAGGCAATCCAAACCAAGAGAAAATATTCTTTCAAAAAAATTTGGTGACCACTCTAGCATCATTTGTTAGGGTGGCTACTACTTCAACCCACTTTGACACATAATCCACCGCAACCAAAATGAATTTGTTGGAATATGAGGTTGGAAAGGGTCCCATAAAATCAATGCCCTAAGCATCAAATACTTCCAACTCTACAATACCATGGAGGGGCACTTTTTGTCTTTTTGAAATATTACCTACCCTTTGGCATCATCACACTTGAGCACAAACTTCCTAGAATCCTTGAAAATAGTTGGAAGCAAATTAAGCCACATTGAAGGACTTTAAAAGTCATTCCTTGAGCTCCATGATGACCTCCAACGGGAGATGAATGACAATGTCTCAATATGTCAGTCACCTCACTTTCCAGAACACATCTCCTTAGAACTTGATCATTACATCTTCGGAATAGATACGGTTCTTCCCAAAAGTAATATTTGAGTTCTGCAAAGAACTTTCTTTTCTCATTGATATTTAGCATCTTTGGTACTACCCTTGCAAGAACATAGTTCATAATATCTACATACCATGGGCTTTCTTCTTTCACCTCAAATAATTTCTCAATGGATGATTCTTCATTGATGGTTCTTTCTTCTTGATTGACAAGTCTAGATGGCTCAATCCTTGATAAATGATCCGCTACCATGTTTTCAACGCCCTTCTTGTCCACTACTTCCCAATCAAACTCTTGCAATAAAAGTATCCATCTCAATAAACGTGGTTTGGCATCTTGTCTATAAAATAAATACTTCAATGCGGAGTGAATCATGTTCGATGTGCACAATTACCTTAGACCTAATCAAATATGATCTAAACTTGTTAAATGCAAATACTACAGCAAGTAGTTCCTTTTCTGTAGTAGAATAATTAAGTTGTGCTTCATTCAAGGTCCTACTTACATAGTAAATGACATGCAACATTTTGTTCACCTTTTGACACAGAACAGCACTTATTGCATAGTCATTAGCATCATGCATAAGCTCAAATGGAATGGACCAATTTGGTGCTACATTGATAGGTGCAATTACAAGAGCATGTTTCAACTCATTGAATGCTTTCAAACAAGAATCATCAAAATAAAAAAGACAATCATTTTGAAGTAAGGAGCATAAAGGTCTAGCTATATGTGAAAAATTCCTAATGAATCTTCTATAGAAACCCGCATGACCTAAGAAACTTCTTATCCCTTTAACATTAATGGGAGGAGGTAACTTTTCAATCACCTCCAATTTTGCCCTATCAACTTCTATTCCTCTTGATGACACCTTGTGACCAATAAAACAATTCCTTCTTGCACCATAAAATGACAATTTTCCCAATTGGGCACCAAATTAGTTTCAACACACCTTCTCAACATATTGGACAAATTTACAAGACAATCATCAAATGAGACACCAAATACACTAAAATCATCCATGAAGATCTCTATGCACTTTTCAACCGTATCATGAAAAATAGCAAACATACAACGTTGAAATGTGCTAGGAGCATTGCAAAGCCCAAAGGGCATTCTCCTATATGCAAAAGTACCAAATAGACATGTAAAAGTTATTTTATCTTGATCTTCCAGACAAATGATAATTTGAAGATAACCAGAATAACCATTAAGAAAACAATAATATGCAAAACCGACCAACCACTCAAGCATTTGATCAATAAAAGATAAAGGAAAATGATCCTTACAGTCAAACAACAAAAACCAATGCACATACACCAACCTGTCACCAACCTAGAGGAAAGGAATTCATTGGTTTCACTTATTATTACGTTAATACCCACCCTTCTTTGAAACGACTTGAGTGGTACTAACCTACTCGCTATCGCTAATAGGGTAAATAATATTGGCTTTCAAAAGCTTGATAACCTCCTTTCTCACAACTTGTTTTAAGGTAGGATTCAATCTCCTTTGAGGTTGCCTTACCAGTTTGTTCCCTTCATTCAATAAAATTTTATGCATGCAAATGGAAGGGCTAATTCCCTTAATAACCTCAATAGACCAAACAATGGCATCTTTATGCATTTTACGCACCACAATCAATCTTTAAGTCGCTCACCTGTCAAGGATGCATTCACAATTACCGAGTATGTCTCATTTTCACCAAGGTATACATTTATTAAATGAGTAGGAAGATGTTTAAGCTCCACCTTGGGGAGGTTTGTTGGTCGGAGACCCCCCTTTACCTTTTTTTTTTTATTCTTCTCTTCTTCCTTTTGCAATAAAGAATCTTTCTCCAAGTGATTCACATTCTTCATTCCATCTTCATCATCTTGAATTAGGGCAAAATGAATCTAACATCTCGTCCTCCAGTGAAGAATTCTTCAATTCATTCCTACAACAATCATCAATTAGATCATCTACTACATTTATATTCATGACATCCTCAAAAATTCAAGCTTT
This sequence comes from Cinchona pubescens, assembly GCA_025175665.1. Lineage (NCBI taxonomy): Eukaryota > Viridiplantae > Streptophyta > Magnoliopsida > Gentianales > Rubiaceae > Cinchona > Cinchona pubescens. The sequence continues at coordinate 5,959,068 of JANKKI010000051.1, read as the reverse complement.
AATGAACTAAAAACATTAAATGTAACAATTTCATCATTTATCTGAAATTCCAACTTCCCTTCTTGAATATCAATAACTGCATGACTGGTGGCAAGTAAAGGTCTCCCAAGTATGATCGGCATCTCTTCGTCCTCTTCCATGCCTAGCACAATAAAATCAACCAACATGTAGATTTTGTCAATTTTAAAGATCACATCCTCAATGATGCCCTTTGACAACTTTATGATACGATCCACAATTTGCAATGAGACACTTGTGGGCTTCAATTCTCCTCCATTTAATTTCTTGAACACCGCATAAGGCATGAAGTTTATTGAATCTCCGAAACCAAACAAAGCTTTCTCAAATTGTAAACCTCCAATCTCACAAGGAATGGTGAAGGACCCGGGATTCTTAAGCTTGGGTGGTAACCTCTTTGTGAGGAGTACACTACAATTCTTCTTTAAACATAAGATTTCAATCCCATGCAATTTCCATTTTAAGGTAAGACTTGTTTCATAAATTTAGCATAAGCGGGAATGTTCTCAAGTGCCCCCCATGAAATGAAAGTTAATTTCCAGCTTTTTGAATATTTCAAGAAACTTTTTGAACTTCTTCGCCTTTTCTTCATCCTTTAATCTTTGAGGAAGTGGTATGTTAATTTTCTTCGGCTCCTAATAAGTAGGATCCTTGCCTTACTTGCCTTCATTGCTTTGCACATTGTGCATAGTAGGCTCATTCATCCTTTTGCCTTGTCCCACTGAAGACTCCATTTTTTTTCTTCTCTTCATCCTCAACCTTGTCTTTTTCTTTATCCTTCAATGAGTGTCTCCCAACCCTTTCTTCCATCTCCTTATCACTTCTAAGGATAATGGCCTTGCATTGCTCTTGGGATTAGGAATAGTATCACTTGGAAGATAATGCCTCTATAAGTCTTTCATTATTCAACATTGCCAATTGACCCAATTAAATTTCCAAATTTCTCATTGAGGCTTTCAAATTCTCAAAGTCTCTCCTATGCTATTCCTTATCGTTTCTTTCTCTTTCCAACTCCTTCTCAAGTACTCCACTTCTCTTTTCCAACCATCTTCACATATATTTTCTCTTGGAGCAAATTGGTCATTATATATAGGTTGAGAAGAATTTGCATGTTGGAAAGAAGGTCTTGGTTGTTGATTTTGAAATGGAAGGTTAGAGGAATATCGATATGAGTTGGCATAGAACTTTCTTTGGTGTGGAGGTTGATAGGGTCTAGATGAAGAACTTGAACCTTGGTTGTGAAAGTTTTGAGATGGGGGATTTGGTCGATAGGGAGGGTTGGATTGATTGTTAGTATTCTCTATGAAAAGTTGGTATGATTCTTGCAAGAAGGGTGATATGTGTTCCCATAACCTCCGGGTGAGTTTCTTGAAAAAAGATGAATCATTGATTAGAGACATAGTTGAGTTGCTCATTGGAACTATAAGGCATTTCACACTGCCTATTTGCAAGTCTGCCCCCACAAAAATCACATACCATGGTTGGTTGGATTAGAGAAGAAGACATTGCATTCACACTACTCAGTTTCCCTAAATTCTCCAACACTTTTGCAACATTATTCATCACATTCATAAACATACATTGTTGAGCCAAGAGAGAGCATCTTGCATATTCAAATTCAATACTCCATTTTGTGTACCAGCTTGTTTTAGTGTTGAGCTACCTGTAGAGTCATTGGTCCATGATAATAATGGTTGTAGGCCATCCTATTGAGAAATTCTTGACCTTCCTCCGATGTCTTGTAGGATATGGAACCATCGGCGGAGGCATCTACTATTGATTTCATCTCTTGTGTCAATCTATTGTAGAAAGTTTGAATTTGAAACCATAATGGGATCACATGATAAGGGCACTTCCTTATCAAATCCTTAAATCGCTCCCAAGCCTCAGTCCTAAACTCTCACCAACATCTTGCTTAAAGAAGGTAATTTCATTCCGCAAGTTGGCGGTCCTTGAAGGTGGAATATGTATTGCCAAAAATTCGTGCAAGTTGGTTCCACATCGTAAACATCCCTTGGGCATGAGATTGAAGCCAAGATTTTTCCCTATCCCTTAGAGAAAAAGGGAATACTCTCATTCTCACACAATCGGGTGCACAGCATTGAATTTCAAAGTATCTAAAACCTCCTCAAAGTTCATTAGGTATTTGTATGGATCTTCATTAGGACCACCCCTAAACATCGTATGAGTTTGTAGCATTCGTATCAAAGCAGGCTTAATCTCAAAATTGTTTGCTTGCACAAGCATCCCCGCAATGTTAGAGTTTGCCCTATCAAAGCTTGGACTGGCATATTCTTTCAATGGTCTAGCATTCATATTCATGTCATTCCCATTTCCATAACCACCTATTCCATGATTTTTGGCAACTTCTTCTTCATCATTCCCATTGTGTCAAATTTATTTGATTTTGATTAACATTCGCCATTTCAACTCTCTCATGCTCTTGTTGCACTCTTTTATGCTTCCAGATTTCCCTCAACTCTTTTTCTCTTTCTTCGTCCAAGCAAATCAACAGCCCTTTGTCTCTCCTTACCATGCACTACAAAAGCCAAAACAAGTAATTAGTTCAAGAGTCAAGATAATTCAACAAGAACGACCAACATAAACAAATGCACAAAAATGAACAACCAAATTAAACTAAAGTGCCTAATTCACACGACCTGAAAGCGCTCAATATTGTGAAGTACCAAGGACAATTCCTGGCAACAGCAACAAAATCTTAATCCGTGGGTAGAAAAAAAAACAATCCAAAAATGTCAAGTAATAAAACCACAATAATTCTGAACTTCTACTCTCACACCCGTAAGTAAATGGTCCTAGATAGTAGCATAGAATGAGCAAGATCGTTCCCACGAGGATTGTAGTAGGCAAGTACCAAGCTTTACAAGTCTTTGTGACACACTATAGTTAAGCAATCCAAATAACAGATTAAAGATCTAAATTACTGAAAATCTCAATGAAATAGCATATTCAAGTTCAAAAAATTAAATACAACAGTCGTTGGACCTCCCACCAATAGTTCAGTTGGGGGAGAGCAGAGATCTTTACTATTAGCATTCCTAACAGAGCAAGTAATAATGTCAATTATCTACTAAATTAATCTACTAACTAATCTATTCTACGGAAAGCAATTAAATGAAAGTAAATAAAACTAACCTTAATTCACTAAAATAAAGGAACTAAATTTATACTAAAATTAGAAGCAACGAGTTCTAATTTAAGTAAGGAAAGCAATTAGAGAGCATAAGGACAAAGTAACAACCATTATCTACTAATTGAAACTATTGATTTTTGAGGGAAAACTAAATTCTAAACCATATATTTTTGGATTTTTGTATGGAATTATGAAAGGCCACTAAAAATTAACTAGAAATTAAAGAACGATTTGAAAACTTGAATTAAAAAGTCACTAAATTAACAACCTAATTACTTTATGAATACTTGAAATGAAAGCAAAGAGATTTCTAGGAAATTAAACTAGAAAGTATATAAAATTATATTTACTTAAAGGTAAAGATTAAACCACTACTAATATGTCATCAAAATCTAAACTTGCAAGAATTTAAAAGCTAGATCTAAAGAAAAATTAAAGAGAATTTTGTATTAAGAAAGTAAAACTTGAGAGTCAAGTCTTGCTATTCTATTCTAATCTAACCTAAACTACTAACTACACCATAAACTATGTGTACTATCACATGTCTCTAGTACTTTAAATAGTAGAGTATTACACAAGCCAAGATTAGGAATTGGCTGCTAGAAAATTACAAGACTGTCAATACTAACATGTTGGAAACGAGTCCATGTCGCAACATGGCCCTAAAATTTCACTAGCCTATTTTCGTGTCCATGTCGCGATTTGGCAAAATTGATATCGCGGCAGGGACATCATTTTTAGCAAATCTTCAATTCTTCTTGGAAATTGCACCTTGGCCCTCGTACTTTGTCTATTCCAGCTTCAAACCTCTAACTTAGACCTGCATAATATTAAACCATTTAAGTAATCAATTTAACTAAAATTCTAATCAAAGCATATCATATTTAATAATAACTAAAATCTAAACACATAATATGAAAATTAACTAATATATTCAATTAATTGACCAAAATTTGAAATTTAAGCTAACAAAATACCATAATTTAGAGTGAAATAATTCTAGTTTAATAGAGTTATCAATTATTATTTGAGATTTTTTCCCATGAACTTGATAATTGGAAAGGTGTGAAACCCAGTATTTTATTAGCCTTGTTCTTTGATTTTAATTGGTTTAAAATGTTTTTCATATTATTTTTAGTCATAAAGTACTTCAACTTATTCGTTCTTCGATTCGGCAAATTTTTTGATTTACGCGATGTCTAAGAGACAGCCGTCCAAAGCGCAAGCTAAAACGAAATTAGTGCATTGTGGTGTGTGAGTGTTGTTCAATGATGACTGATTTATAATGTTAATTTAGTAGCAAAAATTAGTTTTTGGGTCAAATAGTCAACTTGGAGACTATTTGGTCAATGGGGTACTATTTGGTCAACCTTGGAATTTCTTTTTAAGTCTTCTTCTTGTTTTTTTCTTCCTCATTTTCTTCCAGCAGCAGCCGAACTCCTCTCCTCCATTTTCCCCAAAAAATTTTCTTGGATTTCAAGTAGGAATCACTTGGAAGGTAAGATTTTATGTATTTTAGCATTTATAGCTTATGGGCTTTATGATTTAAGCTTTAATTTCAAGTTTTGTAGGATTATTTATGGCTGAGAAAACCCTCTTTGCAGCCTTATAAGTTGTGATTTATGTATGTTATGGGTTGTTTTTAGTGTTTTGGAGGTTGGGAAGTGATTGGGGTTGATTTTTAACAACTTTCCATGGTTAGATTACAAATTTTAAGATTATGAGTTAGGGTTTTGTCTTCCATATGAGCCTAGAATGTTATGCTATGAATCTTATAGTGCTTATGTCTATGCTTGTAATGATGTTTTAAGAGTGTTTTAAGGTTAGTTTGGATAGGAATTTAGACTTGAAACCAAGTGGAATTGATTTCCCTTCATTTTGTAAGTAAGCGGAAGTTTGGCGCAACTAGGATAATTTGGATAATTGGTTATGTTTAAAGGGTCTTTAATGATCTTTTGATGGTTTTAGGTGTTTTCCATTGTTGTGGAATGCTATTGATATAGTCCCGGCTATTGCTCCGGTGAATCTTTCCATTTATGCATTGGTTGATTAAATATGTTGTTTTGAGTTGGGTTGTAACCAAGGTCCCTTGAATACCTTGGAATTGGATTTTTGTTGGTTGAATATGTTGTTTTGAGTTGGGTTGTAACCAAGGTCCCTTGAATACCTTGGAATTGGATTTTGTTGGCAGGGAGGATAACCTACTTATAGGCACGAATTTAGGGGTTAACTAAGTGTTTTGACTGGGGTTTTAGCTTGTCGAAGTTGGTCAGAAATTGTGGAAAGGTCATTTAGATGACCAAAGAGCTTTTGGTGTTAAGCTGATCAAACAGATATGTTTCGCGTCGTTTCGCTTCCCTAGTCATTCTTTAACTTCTACATCTCTTCTAAGAGTCCTCTTATATCTGTTTTAGGTACCACTCCACCTACCGCCGGCGATCGCGTTCGTGATCTTTGTGCAGTTTTTGCTTTAATAGGTGGGTAACATAGACCCTCTTCCACTTGTATTTTGTTTAACGACTTTCAAATATGTTTGGATGGATATCAAATGTGTATGATGTTTGGAACTGCACTTTTACCAAGTTTTGGAATTATTATATATGAAATCGGGACCAAGCTATTTTATGTTAATCAATTGATATATTTGCAAACTCTTTTGATATGAAAGCATTTTATGACTGTTTTGGCTCATAGGTGACCGAGGTATATAATTTTGGATGTATTTGGAAATGTTTGATTTGGGGTGCACCGGTTCTATAGTCATCCATGGGACGCCATGGTGACTTCTGTGAATGTTATGAACTCTCTGATACGGGGTCTTGTGATGGGATAACTTGACCTCTCAGTCAGACTAGTAGGTGTGGTAGATTACTAGATCTGTCTCATGCCATCATCGTTGAGCCTAAAAGATACTCATGCTATTTTATTATATTCGGATTGAAAGCGTACTTGGATTTGTTCGCTATGCTTTAGCATACTATGTTTTGAAATGATTGGATCTTTTTGACTATGTTTTGGACATGCCTGACGTTTAAATGGCATGATACATTTTAGAAACTACTTATGATTATGGTTTATTGACTTTTAAATGGCATGAGACATTTTAGAAACTGCTTCATAACTATGGTTTTCACAAATGTTATTATCTTTATGTTTTCTTTTTATCGCAATGCTTGGCCCCATTTGAAGAGCTTTTATGATATCCACGAGCTAGTTATGCTCACTTTGTACTGTATTAGATAAGTTTTGTATTGATGAACTTTATTTTCGTTGTAGCATCTTTTGTACTAAGAAGGAATTTTGTAATTCGTATTTTTGTGTAAAATGAAATATTTGGTTTTATAGTTGAGAAATGGCTTGATGGTTCTATTACATTACGGTTAAGTTTGTTGCTCTGTTCGTTTGTGCCTTGCGCTTTGGTCCGGTGTACCATTAGCGCGGCGTGTTACGGTCCCGCTTTTGGGCGTGACATTTAGTGGTATCGAGCATAGGTTTGAATTCTAAGTCCAGAATATTACAACATAAGAGCAACAACCTATAAATCGATGTGCTCTTTAATACCAAACTGAAAATTTTACCTATTAGCCACACGCATGATTCAAACATGCTTCCTAACCATCCCACTACCTTATACACATCTAACCATCAAAAGAGAGGTCCTTGCTTATGTAATCTTTGTTGTACCTCTTTTGTTGATTCTGAAGAGTTATTCTTTGCTCATGATTCCGTCTTTGACTCTTATCAACTAGATGTTTTCTTAGATATCTGTCCGATAAACCTAGATGGTTAGAGGATCCTTATAGAGTGGGGACCCCGGATGGGAAGGTTATGGAGTCTAGGTTTGTTTTGGAAGGTTGTCGGTTAGAGTTTTGTGATAGGAAGTTTGAGGCTGACCTTATTCAGTTACCGATAATCGACTTTGATTTAATTTTGGGTATGGATTGGTTGGCGGCTAATGGTGCGACGATTAATTGTAAAGAGAGGTATGTGATGTTTCAGATGCCTGGTTTAGATACGGTAATTTTTCGTGGGAATGAAAAGAAGCCCAAGAGTAGGATTCCGATTATATCAGCAGTGAAGGCATTTATGGAAAGGCCTTAGATAGGGGTTGTGAGAGCTATTTGGCTTATGTGATAGACTCTGATAAAGTAGAGCCAAATATTGAGGATATCCTAGTGGTTAAGGAGTTTCTAGACGTGTTTCCCAAGGAGCTGCCAGGTTTACCTCATCTAGGGTTGTCTCAGCCATAAATAATCTTACGCTTACTGGCAAAATTTCAAGGGCCCCTCCGTATGGCACCTGCGGAGCTAAAGGAGTTGAAGGAGCAGCTTCAAGAACTCTTGGACAAGAAATTCATTCGTCCAAGTGTTTCACCTTGGGGAGCACCGGTCTTATTTGTTCGGAAGAAAGATGGTAGTTTGAGACTTTGCATTGACTACCGTGAGCTTAATAGGGTAACTATGAAGAATAAATACCCTTTGCCACGGATTGATGACTTGTTTGATCAGCTTAAGGGTGCGAGGTACTTCTCTAAGATTGATTTGCGGTCCGGATATTATCAATTGAGGGTGAAGGAAGAGGATGTACCTAAGACTAGAATCAGCTTTTCGGACTCGCTATGGCCATTACGAGTTTTTGGTTATGCCTTTTGGTTTAACTAACGCCCCTGCAGCCTTTATGGAGTTGATGAATAGGGTGTTCAAGGACTATCTTGATGTATGTGTAGTGGTCTTCATCGATGATATCCTGGTTTATTCTCCGAGCGAGGAGGCTCATGCTGAGCATTTGCGAGCAGTTTTGAACTTGTTAAGGAAAGAGCAATTGTATGGTAAGCTTAGCAAATGCGAGTTTTGGCTTCGGAGTGTTGCATTTTTGGGTCATGTGGTGTCAGAGGAAGGGGTTTCAATCCAAGAAGATTGAAAACATTGCTGAAATCTACAGAAACCCACAGTGACAAAGGTGCGGAGTATACACATCTAGATGTGTATAAGAGACAGGTACCCCATGACTTAATAATCCAAGAAAATTTTGCCTCACACTGATCTGACCAGAATAAGGTTGCCGATGCTTTGAGTCGTAAATCAGCTGGCCCTAGTATGGCTCTTTTGATTTGTCAGTTTGAGGCTTTGAATTTGGAGGTTGTTGAGTCTACTGAGCAGACTTTGGCAGCATTGGTTGTTCAATCTACACTTGGTGGATCGCCTTAAGGTGGCCCAGTTAGATGATCCTGAGCTACGTAAAGTAATGTTGAAAGTACAGAATGGTGAGACCTCAGAGTTTCAGGTTAGAGCTGATGGTAGCTTGTGGCGAGACAGATAGTTTATGTCTCTTATACGAACTAGACTCCATAATTCACAGAAGAGAACGTCGTAGTGAAGTTATATGATCAGGAGATTGTCCGTTTGCACGGTGTGCCTAAGAGCATTATTTCTGATCGCTTATGCAAATCTTTCATCCAGGTTAAGACAAAAACCAGAGCTTGTGCACCCCAAATCAAGTCTTAGTACGCCTATCATCCTCGACAGATGGCCAATGAGCGTACTATTCGGACATTGGAGGATATGTTGAGAGCTTGTGCCATAGACTTCAGGAAGCTGGGATGAGCATGTGATGCTTATGGAATTCTCGTAGAATAACAGCTATCACAGCAGCATCGGTATGGCACCATTTGAGGCTTTGTACTGTCGTAAGTGTAGATCACCTTTACATTGGGATGAAGTTGGCGAGAGATCCTTGGAGGGCCCAGATTTGATTCAGACAATGATTGATAAAATTGCTATTGTTCGCCAGAATTTGAAAGCGGCTCAAGATCGTCAGAATAGCAAATATAATCGCAAGAGAAAGCCAATGGAGTTTGCGGTTGGGGATAAAGTGTTTGGAGCCTGAAAGTATCGCCGACTAAAGGGGTAGCTAGATTTGGGAAAGGTGGAAAGTTGAGTCCACGCTATATAGGCCCCTATGAGGTGTTGAACAAGGTTGGTGATTTGGCATACCAATTGGCTTTGCCTCCGGAGTTGTCTAGAGTTCATAATACCTTCCATGTCTCTCAGTTGAGGAGGTATATCCCTGATCCCTCTCATGTGTTGAGCCATGAACCTTTAGTAGATCGGGAGGACACGACATACGAGGAGGTTCCGGAGAAGATCTTGGATCGACAAGATAAGACATTGAGGAATAAAGTTATTCCCTACGTGAACACACTAAGAGTGTAATAAAAGAGCGAGAAGCTACCTGGGAGCTTGAAAGCCTCATGAGATGGAAGTATCCAGCTTTGTTTGCTTCGTGATTTCGTAAGTTTCGAGGACGAAACTTTGTTTAAGGGGGGTAGAATGTGAAACCCAGTATTTTATTAGCCTTGTTCTTTGATTTTAATTGGTTTAAAATGTTTTTCATATTATTTTTAGTCATAAAGTACTTCAACTTATTCGTTCTTCAATTCGGCAAATTTTTTGATTTACGCGATTTCGGTACCGGCGGGTAAACGGGTCAAAAATTAGACAAAATGTAATTAGTGCATTGTGGTGTGTGAGTGTTGTTTGATGACTGATTTATAATGTTAATTTAGTAGCAAAAATTAGTTTTTGGGTCAAATAGTCAACTTGGAGACTATTTGGTCAATGGGGTACTATTTGGTCAACCTTGGAATTTCTTTTTAAGTCTTCTTCTTGTTTTTTTCTTCCTCATTTTCTTCCAGCAGCAGCCGAACTCCTCTCCTCCATTTTCCCCAAAAAATTTTCTTGGATTTCAAGTAGGAATCACTTGGAAGGTAAGATTTTATGTATTTTAGCATTTATAGCTTATGGGCTTTATGATTTAAGCTTTAATTTCAAGTTTTGTAGGATTATTTATGGCTGAGAAAACCCTCTTTGCAGCCTTATAAGTTGTGATTTATGTAATGTTATGGGTTGTTTTTAGTGTTTTGGAGGTTGGGAAGTGATTGGGGTTGATTTTTAACAACTTTCCATGGTTAGATTACAAATTTTAAGATTATGAGTTAGGGTTTTGTCTTCCATATGAGCCTAGAATGTTATGCTATGAATGCTTATGTCTATGCTTGTAATGATGTTTTAAGAGTGTTTTAAGGTTAGTTTGGATAGGAATTTAGACTTGAAACCAAGTGGAATTGATTTCCCTTCATTTTGTAAGTAAGCGGAAGTTTGGCGCAACTAGGATAATTTGGATAATTGGTTATGTTTAAAGGGTCTTTAATGATCTTTTGATGGTTTTAGGTGTTTTCCATTGTTGTGGAATGCTATTGATATAGTCCCGGCTATTGCTCCGGTGAATCTTTCCATTTATGCATTGGTTGATTAAATATGTTGTTTTGAGTTGGGTTGTAACCAAGGTCCCTTGAATACCTTGGAATTGGATTTTTGTTGGTTGAATATGTTGTTTTGTGAGTTGGGTTGTAACCAAGGTCCCTTGAATACCTTGGAATTGGATTTTGTTGGCAGAGATGAAAACCTGTCTTTATACACATCTAGGAGAGGCGAAGTTTTCAGTTTTTTCTGGAAAACTGAGCTTATTATCTCCTAATCTAGCTGTAATACGAATTTGAGGGATTAACTAAGTGTTTTGACTGGGGTTTTAGCTTGTCGAAGTTGGTCAGAATTTGTGAAAAGGTCATTTTTGACCAAAGAGCTTTTGGTGTCGTTTTCTATCGTTTCGCGTCGTTTTCGCTTCCCTAGTCATTCTTTAACTTCTACATCTCTTCTAAGAGTCCTCTTATATCTGTTTTAGGTACCACTCCACCTACCGCCGGCGATCGCGTTCTGTGATCTTTGTGCAGTTTTTGCTTTAATAGGTGGGTAACATAGACCCTCTTCCACTTGTATTCTGATTAACATCTGTCTCTTATACACATCTAGATGTGGATTTTAAAATGTGTATGATGTTTGGAACTGCACTTTTATCTACCAAGTTTTGGAATTATTATATATGAAATCGGGACCAAGCTATTTTATGTTAATCAATTGATATATTTGCAAACTCTTTTGATATGAAAGCATTTTATGACTGTTTTGGCTCATAAGTGACCGAGGTATTTAATTTTGGATGTACTTGGAAATGTTTGATTTGGGGTGCACCGACTTTTAAATGGCATGAGACATTTTAGAAACGCTTCATAACTATGGTTTTCACAAATGTTATTATCTTTATGTTTTCTTTTTATCGCAATGCTTGGCCCCATTTGAAGAGCTTTTATGATATCCACTGAGCTAGTTATGCTCACCCCACGTGACTTATAATTTTTCAGATTAGGTGCTCGTTTTTGGATTCTCCACCGTAACACGCCGCGCTAATGGTACACCGGACCAAAGCGCAAGGCACAAACGAACAGCGGAACAATCTTCCAAGCTTCTCTTTTGTTTGGAGAGGGTAGTGTATTAGATAAGTTTTGTATTGATGAACTTTATTTTCGTTGTAGCATCTTTTGTACTAAGAAGGAATTTTGTAATTCGTATTTTTGTGTAAAATGAAATATTTGGTTTTATAGTTGAGAAATGGCTTGATGGTTCTATTACATTACGGTTAAGTTTGTTGCTCTGTTCGTTTGTGCCTTGCGCTTTGGTCCGGTGTACCATTAGCGCGGCGTGTTACGGTCCCGTTTTTGGGGCGTGACAAAAGGCCTGAGATTTATTGTCTCAAATGTGAATGCAAATAGTAGCTACAAATTCATGTAGTATTCAAAAGAGTTGTGCCTTGCATGGCTAGGTACTACTAGTCTACAAATAAGATAAAAAGGAGTACATCTTCAAGCATAGCAAAGCCATGAGGAAAATATTTTGACTTTTTTTTTCTTCGTGAAATTGTGAAATGACTCATATATCCTTGATAGTGAGACATTATTCTGGAATACCTACTAAATATATAGGGAGTTTTGTGTGATTAGAATTTTAAGTTTTACCATTTGTATTTTCTTTTAATCAAAACATAGCATAACGACATTTTCACCCTTGATACCAAAACTTAAGGCCCAAACAGTTACAAACTTAGACGGGCCCCCTTGTAGGTAAAGCATATTCTTTTAGGCCCCTTACAATCAGATCAAAGGAAAATGCAAAGACTGAAATGAAGATATTGGCCCTGTTGTGATATAGTTTAGGCTCCAAATTTTTAGGGATTTTCTAAAAAATCCCTCCCTTCATGACTGTGAACTCTAGATTTTTAGGCTTTCATATCTTATTTTCTCTTTCTTCCTTTCTTCTACTGCTTACTTTCCCTTTCTTCACCATTTTTCCTCTTTCTCCCTTTCCCTCCAGTTATATCGAATTATTTCCTCCTTCCTTCTCTCTATTTCTTTATTTTTACCTTTGGTACTGTAGACAATGAAATTTTATTTCATATTAAAATTATCATTTGTCTATAAATTAATTTAATTGGCATATTTATGGTCCAATTAAATAATGCCATATATTATATATATTTTGGAACATTGGTTAATTTAAAACCAATTATATTGCTCCACATGTCAAAATAAGGTAGTTCGACCAATTATATGTATTTGTGTCGCTCTTGCAATTAAATTGTGCCATGTCACATGTCTGCAAGACTTGGCCAATAAGGATATATGTACTCTAGTATTTATCTCTTTGTTAATAAATCTAAAATAAGGAGATAATATCAAAGTAGTACAGTCCTTATGTATTAATATCTCTTATGTGTGTAAAGAGATAAGAATTTGTTTCTTGGTATGCAAGTAAGAAGTTACACATGTACTACAAGTCTTCTAACTTGCTCCCCTCTCATAAATGTATAAATAGGGGTCATCCCTCAAAGGTTCAATACATATATACACAGACACACATATTTCTGAAGTCTGCAAGCTGTGGAAGCTCTGAGTCTTCAAATTTTCTCTTCAAGTCTTCCATGTATCAAGGTTTGAAGATTTTCATCAAGCGTTCTTCAGGTCTCCCATATCAAGACTTGAAGAATTCAATATTTGATTCGGGAATAAGCTGTGAAGCCCTCGGATCGCGTCTGAAGTAAAGAATCGAAGGAATTTTCTCCACATATTGAGAATATCCTAGAGATTGTAATCTTTTATTTCATATATTCATATTTTTATCATTATATTTCTTGTTTGTTCAATTTTTACAGACTTGGAATATTTATTTTATGTTGTGCACAATTTTGGCACGCCCGGTAGGACCATCTCGACCTTCCATCTCTTTGCTTCATATATATTCAACTGCAAATCTACATCAATGGCTCCAAAGAACGACAAATCCATGCCTGATCGTTCTAATGCTGCTGACTCAAAAACTACTATGGGATCTGCAAATGATTCTGAGAATCCACGAATTGTCTCCAACCACAATCTAGCATGACGAGAGACATCTCTCAAAGTAATCCAGAGGTGCAATCGGCATCAGCTCCCGTGTTTGGCTCGACACCACCCAAAATCACTTCTCCTATGTTGGGGCTCAAAGATGTTGGAGCTTCAATCGAGAAAACCCTCACGATGCTCGAAGCAGGTTCTAATTCCAAAGCTTCAAAACATGATGACATATCAAGTAATGATTCTACATCTTCTCAAGGGACTCCGCATACGAGATTTCCTATTCGAGAAGATTCCGGAACTTCTACAGCATTTTCTGTTATGCCTGCTATGGTAATGCAAACATCATACTCTAGAGGATCAAATGGCAAGCCTAACTAGAATGATGGAAACAATGATGAAGTGTATAAGAGACAAGATCTTGTCATTACTCAACTCGTCAACAAGAAAGACAGTACCGCGGAAGGAAGTCAAATTAATTCAAAGGCACCTGGCGAACATCAAGAAGCTGAAACTTCACAACAAGGAAAGGCGAAAGAAGTGCATGTGACTTCTGATGGAGTGATTCATGCCGATCAATTGAAGAAGTTCGTTGAAGGTATGATCAAGGTGAGATATGAAGATGGTTCAAAATCAAACCCTATATACGCTAAGCCTTATTCCGCAAGAATCGACAGCTTGATGATGCCTTGTGGATATCAACCACCCAAGTTTCAGCAGTTTGACGACAAAGGAAATCCGAAACAGCATGTGGCACACTTTGTCGAGACATGTAATAATGCCGAAACTTATGGTGATTTGTTGGTCAAGCAATTTCTTCGCTCACTAAAAGGTAACGCATTCGACTGGTACACTGAATCTTGATGCCGGTTTGATTGATAGTTGGGAGCAATTGGAGCGAGAATTTCTCAACCGGTTCTACAGCACTAAGAGGACTGTTTCTATAACTAAACTTTCCAACGCCCGTCAGTGGAAAGACAAACCAATTGTTGATTATATTGATCGATGGAGGACTTTAAGCCTTAATTGTAGAGATCGACTCTCCGAGACGTCCGCCATTGAAATGTGCATTCAAGGCATGAAGTGGGGGCTTCGTTATATCCTACAAGACATCCAACCTCCGACATTTGAGAAATTAGCAACAAAAGCTCATAGTCTTGAAATTGGCCTTGGAAATCAAGAACTGCATGTTCCTGATCCTCGCAATAATAAAGAAAAATAGGACTTTAAGAAAGGGGGCAAGCCTTCTCCCAAGTCTGGAAACAAAGAAACTATGACAACAAATACTGCACCTGTTAAGATCGCGACAAAAGTCAGTCAAAAGGTGTCCGAGAAGGTAGAGCCTGCGCAAGGTAGGCCATTGTCAAAGAAAATCGACACTCAGGGAGATGCAAGAGAAAGAATATCCTTTCCTCGACTCTGATCTTCGAGGCATGTTCGATGATCTACTCAAAGCCGAACTCATTGAACACCCCGAGATGAAACGGCCAGAGGAAGCTAGGCGAGTTAATGATCCAAACTATTGTTGCTACCATCGCTTGGTTGGTCACCCCCTCACAAGGTATTTTGTTTTTAAAGATAAGGTGATGGAGTTAGCCCGCCAAGGTAAGATTTTGCTTGAGAAAGATAAAGCAAGTGCAAATCAGACCACTATAATTCCTGACTCCCACAATTTGTTGAAGAATGGTAAAGTATCTCGTCTTTCATCGAAGATAAGAACAATACAGCCTAGGATAAAATTTGGAGATTTCAATCCCGTTCCATTATATGACAACCTCTTTTCACAAGGTGAAGTACCTTTTGAAAGGCAAACTGAAAAATTATTGAAAGATGATGATGCCACAAATGATCAGTCAGACGAAGGATGGACATGACTCGTCACTCGCAAAAGAACCCAAAAAATTAAAGTCCAAAAGACTAATCTGCATCCAAAATTTTGGATGGTAAAAATACGGGTTGCAAAAAGAAAGTCCAGAAGAATAACAATTTCATCATCAATCCCTCCAAGTGGTGTGATGTTTCAAAATATCCGTCGACCTATTACTTTGAAAGAATTCATGCCAAGAGGATACTTGAAAGATGACAACGTCCTTGCATCTTGCCATGTTGTGAACATCGATAAAGTTGATGAAGAATTTGAGAAGAAACTCACTGTGACTGATAAAGTCCTTGAGAAATGTGCCACAACGATTGTTTTTGATGATGAAGATTTATTGCTCGGGATGAAAGCTCACAATCGACCGTTGTTTGTAAATGGATATGCACGTGAGCAAAAAGTGAATCGGATACTTCTCGATGGAGGATCAGCTGTGAATATAATGCCTTTACGTGCAATAAAGGAGCTTGGAATCACAAGTGATGAACTCTTACAAACGGCCGTCTCACGATCCAAGGATTCAATCAAGGAGGGCAAAGAGCCATTGGTCTTATAACACTTGATTTATTAATTGGCGATTTATCCTCAAGTGCACTATTTCATGTTATCGATGCAAAAACATCTTATAATATGCTTCTTGGGAGACCATGGATTCACGAGAATGATGTTATACCGTCAACTCTTCATCAATGTTTCAAGTATTGCCATAACGGCGTCATAAAGAAAGTAGTTGCTAATGAAAAACCGTTCACTGAAGCTGAGAGTTACTTTGTTGATGCTAAATTCTACCTGTAGGGTAACACAAAGAAAGAGTTAACAAAGAAAGATGGTCAAAAATCTAAGACACATGTCTTACGCTATGTTCCAAAGTCAAAGAGAAAACAAGGTCAATCTCCTTTTGTTGGAAGCGATGAATTAAAGGAGTGTACAAGTAACACTCACCAAAATTGAGGTGGTCAAGCATAGCGAAACTCTTCTTGAAGGCTTTGTTCGGCCAAAAGTGGAGTCCGAAATAGAGCACAATTCATTACCTGAAACACGAACCGACTAGCGATTTGGTCCAAATGCATACAAGTTGCTCGTGAAATCTGGTTACGATCCTAAGGAAGAAAGAACTTTGGGCAAGCTTCCTGCAGAGATAAATGAAGAAGAGACACATGGCATGACTTCTACCCAAAAGATGTTGAAAGACAAGGGATATGCTGTCAACAACATGTCAATGGGACTTGGGAATAGACCACCTTCTCCTGTGCGTATAGCAATAAAAAGGGCTAATACGCATCATATTACTATCAAAGAAGAAACGCATAGAAAGGTTCAAGGCGATCAGTCTTTGATAGATTGAGAAAAGTTACACCACGTGTTTCGGTGTTTGATAGGCTTGGCCCACGAGGAAGAGTTTTGATGAAGCAACCTATTCATGAAAGGTTGAGTTTTCCAAAGGCACAAGAGTATATTTTTAATACGAAAGGAAACAATACTTCCTGCAATGATGGAAATTTAAGAAGACAAGTTACTAACCTTTTCATACATTACGGCGATTTGTTAAATGTGAGAAAGGAAACCATCATTGATATATGCTCCAAGGAGGAAGACAAGGAAAGAGACAGTTGTAATCCCAAGCAAAAACATCCTTAAATTTGAGAGCCTTTAGAAGAAGAAGATGCCGGAGATGCTCCTCCTGAATTGGAAGAAGGCATGAAGGCAACCGTTGATGAGTTGAAGGAAATCAACCTTGGCACAAATGATGATCCTCGCCCAATCTACATAGGTACTTGGCTGACTCCGGAAGAGGAACAAGCATATGTTGAACTATTGCTCAAATTTAAGGATGTTTTTGCTTGGAATTACAAAGAGATGCCTGGCTTAGATCCGAAAATTGTTGTTCATCACTTGGCCATTAAGCGAGGTGCAAGACCCGTTAGACAAGCCCAAAGAGTTTTTCCGTCTCATTTGAATCCCATTAATTGAGATGGAGGTGAACAAGCTCATAGAAGCTAGTTTCATCCGAGAAGTATTCAAATACCCAGTGTGGATTTCAAGTATAGTCCCCGTGAAGAAAAAGAATGGACAGATTCATGTTTGCGTTGATTTTCGAGATCTCAATGAAGCTTGTCCGAAAGATGACTTTCCTCTCCCTATTACTGAATTGATGGTCGACGCCACAACTGGTTATGAAACCTTATCCTTTATGGATGGATCCTCGGGATACAACCAGATCCGAATGGCACCGAGGGATGAAGAACTTATTGCTTTTCGAACTCCCAAAGGCATTTATTGCTACAAGGTCATTTTCTTTGTGGCCAAAGAATGCGGGAGCCACATATCAAAGGGCCATGCAAAAGATCTTCGATGACATGCTTCACAAGAATATAGAGTGCTATGTTGACGATCTTGTTGTCAAATCGAAGAAACAAATTGACCATGTCCAAGATCTTAAAATGGTGTTCGAAAGACTTCGAAGATACCAACTCAAGATGAATCCTTTAAAGTGTGCTTTTGGAGTTACCTCTGGAAAGTTTCTTTTTGGGTTTATCGTACATAGCCAAGGAATTGAAATTGATCAATCGAAAATCGATGCTATCTTGAGGATGCCCAAACCGCGCAACATTCATGAGTTAAAAAGTTTGCAAGGAAGATTGGCTTATCTTTGAAGATTTATCTCCAATTTGGCTGGGAGATGTCAACCATTTAGCCATTTGATGAAGAAGGGTGTGCCTTTTGAGTGGGATGAAGCATGTAGTAATGCTTTCAAAAGCATAAAAACATATCTCACGAAACCACCCGTATTAGCTTATACACATCTAGATGTGTATAAGAGACAGCATAATTGACTGCACAGGAACGGTCTGTAGGAGCATTACTTGCCCAAGAAAATGGTGAGGGTAAAGAAAATGCACTATATTATTTAAGCCGGATGATGACACCAAATGAGTTAAATTATATGCCAATTGAGAAGTTGTGTTTGGCTCTCATATTTGCCATTCAAAAGTTAAAGCACTACTTTCAAGCTCATACTATCCGTTTGATATCCAAGGCAAATCCGATTAAGTATGTCATGACTAAGCCTATGCTGTCAGATCGTCTTGCAAGGTGGTACCTTCAAATTCAACAATTTGAAATTGTTTACCTTCCTGCGAAGGCTGTCAAAGGACAAGTGTTGGCTGACTTCTTGGTCGATCATCCCATACCAGCTGAGTGGGAATTGATTGATAAACTTCCAGATGAAGATGTTTTCGTGGTCGAAGTTCTTCCGCCTTGGACAATGTATTTTGATGGTGCCGCACATCAAGGGGGCGCTGGAGCTGGAGTAATATTCATCACTCCCGAAGGAGATATGTTGCCATATTCATTCACTTTAACACATCAATGTTCAAATAATGTCGCTGAGTATCAAGCACTTATCCTTGGTCTCGAAATGGCGGTTGATATGAAGCAACTACAACTTAGAATTTTTGGAGATTCCAAGTTAGTAGTCAATCAGCTCCTTGGCAAATATGAAGTCAGGAAACTTGAGTTGTGGCCATATTATAATTATGCAGCTAGGCAATTAATGGGGTGGCTAGGTTATGTGACTATAGAGCATGTTCCAAGGAGGGACAATCGACAAGCTGACTCTTTAGCAAAATTAGCTTCGATGCTCATCTTGCCTAATCAACAAGTTCAAGTCCCCATATGTCAAAGTTGGGTTGTGCCTCCTCATTTTGAAGAAGGAGACGATGTGAAAGAGGAAAATACTCACGTGGTTTCTATTTATGAAGTGGAGAAGGAAGACTGGCGACAACCAATAATTGATTATCTCAGTTATGAAAAGTTACCTGATGACGCAAAAAAGAACAGAAATTCGTCGTGCACCTCGCTTCATCTACTATAAGGACATTCTTTATCGGCGATCGTTTGATGGAGTTTACCTGCGATGTCTCGATGAGAATGAAGCTATGCAAGCAATGGAAGAGGCTCACTCAGGAATATGTGGTGCTCATCAATCCGGCCCTAAGCTGCACTTCCGCATTAAAAGAATGGGATACTACTGGCCGACCATAATTGGTGAAGGATTGCATAGACTATGTAAGAAGATGTCAAGCTTGTCAGTTTCATGCCAATTTTATTCATCAACCACCAGAACCGTTACATCCTACTGTTTCTTCTTGGCCATTTGATGCTTGGGGATTAGACATAGTGGGACCACTGCCAAAGTCTTCTGGTGGACATATCTTTATCCTAGCTGCAACTGATTATTTTTTGAAGTGGGCTGAAGTAATTGCACTAAGAGAGGTAAAGAAAGAAAATGTGGTCGATTTTATTCGCGTGAACATTATCTATCGATACGGGGTTCCACGATATATCATCACTGATAATGGAAAACCTTTCTGCAATGCTGCAATGAACAAGCTTTGCGAGAAGTTCGGCTTTAAGCAACATAATTCTTCTATGTACTATGCTGCTGCGAATGGACTTGCTGAGGCTTTTAACAAAACTCTATGCAATTTGCTAAAAAAAGTTATTGACAAGTCAAAAAGAGATTGGCATCAAAGGATTGGTGAAAATAGAAATGCACATGTGTTAACAGTGATGAACTCCTACTCAAGCGACTCCATACGCACTTGTCTACGGTGTCGAAGCAGTTCTTCCACTCGAATGTCAAATACCTTCTTTAAGGATTGCTGTGCAAGAAGGACTTAATGAAGAAGACAATGCTCGTCTTCGTCTTGAAGAGTTGGAAGCACTTGATGAGAAAAGGTTGGAAGCTCAGCAACGACTTGAGTGTTACCAAGCTCGCCTTTCTAAAGCATTCAATAAGCGAGTTCGGCTGCGCTCTTTTCAAATTGGCGATATCGTTCTTGCTGTTCGAAGACCAATCATCCTTGCACATGGAGGTCAAAGGAAGTTTGTCTCAAAATGGGATGGCCCTTATGTTGTCCAAGAAGTCTATACAAATGGCTCATACAAATTGATAGCTAAAGATGGATTAAGGATTGGCCCCATCAATGGCAAATATTTGAAGTGATATTACGCATGATTTAGATGCTCCTTGGCGCACGAGCCTAAACTGCATGTTGCTCCTAGCCCACATGAGCTAAAATTGTGGACGACAACCACCAATAGTGTAGTATGTGGTTAAACTGCTGAAACACTCCACCAAGTCTAAGGTGGTAAACAAATAGATACTCCTGGCTCGCAAGAGGTTAAACTGTGAACGGCAAACCCCCCCCATATTTTTCCACCAAAAAAAAAAAAAAAAAGGAACTACGTGTGACTTGATTCCCTTTTGGGATACGTAGGCAGCTTAGAGGGCAACTTCTAAGTTCAGTTACACCCCCAAGAAACCAACTCATTTTCCTTAAAGAAAAATATGATGGAAACAGTATTTTCATAGATGTTAGTTACTTTACTTGTATTGAAAAAATATATATATAATAATACAAATAAAAAAAATCGCAAGATAAGGAAAAGTAATTAATGTCTTTATTATTGAAAGAAAAGTTTCCAAACAAATGAAGTTTAAGGAAAAGAATAAAAAAAAGGGATTTGATATGATTCAAATATCAAACTTGAGGTCCACTACGGCAATATCTTGCTTGCTTCAAGGATGTTGCTCATCTTCTCAAGCTCCCTAGCGTCTTCATTTGTCAGAAAGGTAGTGCTCTTGATGGAAGAGATGTGATCTTGTGCTCTTAATACTTCAACTTGCATTTGCTTGAGATTTTCATATTCTCGGTCAATGGTCAAGCTAACTTCCATGTTTTGCTTCTCCAAATCATCAAGATCTTTTTGAAGAATGATTTTTCTATCCTCAATAGATTCCCGCTTTCCATGAAGACTTTGTAGATGGTTGGTTACCTTTTCCTCCATTGCTTTGACTTCCGAAAGGTGTACATTTGCCTTGGAGAGAATTTCTGCATATGCTTCTTTTGAAATCTTCTCCGATGCTAAAGCTCTTGAAGAGTCATACTTCTTGGCTTTTGTGAGCAAGCCTGCTAAAGAGTCTATTAGAGGAAGGGCAATTGAAGAATCTATCCTTGTTATTTCTTCAACTACCTCATTGATACATTCCTCCAAAGAAGAGATTTGGTCTCTACCGAAGTGTTTGAGATATCATTGCAAAGTTCTTCCCACAGGCTTTGTATATATTTTCGTTGGCATGATTTTATCACCTTGCGGCCATGAAATTCAGAAATTGGTGTTCTAACTTGCTTGTGGAGACTTCCATGGTGATTCAATGGTATCTGTGATGGAGCATAATCCTCTGTCGGCTTGTCAGTTATGGATTCACGCATACTTGGATTGCCGGTAACATTCTCATGCAATTCTCTATCCATATTCGTCTCATTGATTATAATGTCTTGATTACTGAATAAATGGTCTCCAACTCCTTCTATGGGCTTCTCAATGGTAGTGAACTAAAAAAAAAAAGAAAAAAAAAAGAAAATGAGAGTCAGACCAATGTCAAGACACATCAAAAAAAAGGAAGAAAATATATGACGTATATTTACGTATTCTGCCAATTCTTTTGGTGACATCTTTGAGGCAGGTGTTGTTTCGAAAAATAATGAGTTAATAGAAATGTTCTCCAAACTAGAGCAGGTTTTGACTTTTTTTTCAGTCGATTCCAGTGACGATCTTTATTACAGCTTTCTCCAGAATGTTCACCCTCTACTTGAACAAATTCTCTATCATCCAATATCTTGATCGTATTATTTTTTGATGCTTCCCCAGAAGTTGAGTTCGAGAGGACCTCATGATTCTTTGGAGATATGATATTGATATTTATCTCCATATCCTCGATGCCTTTCAATAAGGGTGTTTCGATAACCTTTGGAGCCTCAACATTTGTGGGTTTGACCGAAGTTGATCGTCCTATCTCCGTTACTTGCTTTCCTCTCAAGCCAGTTGATGCACATCTAGACAACAGCACAAGATATAAGAGAACGAGACTTGTCTACTACTATGAGTTCTTGGGAAGCCTTGTCTATCCTTGTCTTTGCAGTCTTCTTAGGATTCGTCCTGGCTTCCTTTCTCTTAATTGTATTATAGTCATTTTTTCCATACTTTAAACACTTTGGAGAGGCATCGTGCTTGGATCTCTTTGATGGGGCTCGTGTTCTCGCTCTCATATCTTGAGCTTCATCCTCATTTGCTCTCTTGACGCTAAGTTTGATGATTGTGCTTGGAATGCTCTTCGATCGCATCGTCCACCAGGTGTCATACTCTTTTGTAACTAATGGATGTCTTCTTTGTGGAGGTATGGTCAAGATAGAATGAGTTGATGTACGAATTGAACATTCCCACAACTGAACAGTTTCTCCCAAGGTGTGAGTATGAGTTATCTCCTTCAACTTGTTTGGGATATTTTGGCAAAAACCAAATTGCCTGCTGAATCTGCACGGATCATACAACTCGATGATAAAAATGTTGTCCCGTCGAAAGGTCAAAAAACATGATCGTTGACTGATGAAATATTCCATGGATTGCGGTGATAGATTTCCATCATCTATGAGGACTTTTTCCTCTTCTTGGGTCATGCGTAGTCTAGGAAAACTTGATGGGTTCACATTTTTAATGATATCTTCTCGACTGTCTCTTATACACATCTAGATGTTTTCCCTACGAGCAGATGTCTTCTTCGAGACAGCTTGTTCGATCATTTATGTGATAAGTATCAAAATATTGACCGATCCATGCATAGACATAGTGAAATGGGAAAACAGCTGGGCATTCTCGTAAGTTTGGAGCTTAAACGACCTTTCTTAAGCCGTCATAGATGCTGGCAAGTACCGGGATTGCGAGAGAAAACTTCACTCCCGTTGCCATTAAGCTTGCCACCTTGAAGACACTTGGACGTATGTGATCCATCTCCCTACTTGGTAAGAGAAATTTGCAAATCCAGCATGCTAGAAAGGCTCCCACATACACTTCACCCCTTAGAGAGTCTTCGATGATCAACGTATCAAAGGGGATGTGTTCGTTATTGATTTTTAGTAAATAAGAATTGTCCACACTTCCACATGGGTTGAAAGTCTTCTTGGGCTTTGTGTTGGTGCTTCGTCTTTGACCCCTTGGAGGCGGAGTTCTGATCTGGATTGTCCTCGGAACCAAAACAGCACCCAGTCCTTAACATGAACTTCTTCACGACCATTTTTGGTAAGCCTGTAGTATGCCGCAAACAAGTGTCTACAACTTGTTGGAAGTGAAGATTTTTCATCCCCATTAATGTTTAGAAGTTCTTTGGCTGTTGGCACAACCTCATCGTAAAATGAGCCGCAGATAGGAAGACCTCCAAGTTTACAAAGATCCCAAAGGGAAATTGATAGCTCGCCTGTCAAAGTATGAAGACTGTTTGTCGAGGGGCACCAATATTTACAGAAGGCACGCAAGATGTTATTGCCACGATCATATGAGTAGCATGACGCGTAAACAGCATCATAGACATGAGCCCTCAAGAGTGTCTCCTTGTGTCGCACGAGCACGTCTTCCGACCATTCCCAGTAGTTGGAAGTATGTCTTGCTTCACCAAAGTATGAGGAAGGACCATTCCACGTGGTTTTACCGAGATTAGAACTCAAAAAGGGAAGTGAGAACTTGGCAGCACTCGGCTCCTTGATAGTATGAAGGGAGGAATTTAGTATGAGCACTTCTTCACTCCTTGTTGCAGTAGAAAATGACGATGCAGCGATTGTTTCTTTGTTTGAATTAATTGTCCAATTTTTTAAGATGTAGCGACTCATCAAGAGGAATGTAAGGTTGTGCTAAGGAACCGATGGCTGGCTTGCAGATATACAACGACAAACTCTTGGACCGAGATCCTTCTCTTTCATCGAAGAGAGAGATGTGTGGTAACGGTGTATCATAATCCTTGATTTGCATGGTTGATGTGGCTGCATGGCAAATAAAATTTGAATATTAAGCATAAAGTCCTTATGGTTGAAATAATTTATGGATTTTACCTTGGGACATTTAAATAAAATACTACATGGATCTCAATGAGCAAAGAAGATAGCAGCAGCAAGAAGCAATAAAGAAACAAAGAAGCAATAAGAATAAAGAAACGGCAAAGCAGCGGCAAGCAAAATGGCAGCAGCGGCAAGAAACGCCAAAGAAAAAGCAGCGGTAGCGGCAGCAATAACGGGCACCAATAACACGGAAAAAAAAAAAAAAGAGTTTTGCTGCAGTTTTGATTGTTGAGAAGAAGTTATGTCCTCGGTCATCATATTTATAGTTTTCTGTTGAATAAGTGTTATTGTTCTAAATTGTTTACAATTCAAGTTTGCGCTTGTCTTGTTGTTTAAGGATTGAAGATTGATTTCGTTTTGGAAAAGAATTCTCTGGCTCGTCTCTAGAATTTTCAATTTAGTAGAGTTGAATATCATGCAGGCTCAAGATGATAATATTATTCTGTAATTGGAATTTGATTCCATTGAGAATATGAGTTATTTGCAAGGTTTGGGAGTTCAAGTTGGATAAGGAATTCAAGTTGGGAATCAAATCTCTCTTATTTGAATTCACAAAGATAGAAGAGCTAATTGTAGCGGTGATGCGGTCACTTTGCACAACTCCTTGGCTACTATGCGGTGCTGAATTTTCAATCCAATTGGGTCATGACAACATGCAAGCTCATTGGTTCATTATTGATCTTACATTTGATGAATGAATTGTGGTTTCATATCATCAAGAAAATGTCGAAACTTGTCCGCTCAACCGCATGCGATATCCGGCACTCACGAACAAGTCTCGAGGGGGCATTTGTAGACAATGAAATTTTATTTCATATTAAAATTATCATTTGTCTATAAATTAATTTAATTGGCATATTTATGGTCCAATTAAATAATGCCATATATTATATATATTTTGGAACATTGGTTAATTTAAAACCAATTATATTGCTCCACATGTCAAAATGAGGTAGTTCGACCAATTAAATGTATTTGTGTCGCTCTTGCAATTAAATTGTGCCATGTCACATGTCTGCAAGACTTACATCCATGGGCCAATAAGGATATATGTACTCTAGTATTTATCTCTTTGTTAATAAATTAAAATAAGGAGATAATATCAAAGTAGTACAGTCCTGTATCTATACACATCTAGATGTGTATAAGAGATAAGAATTTGTTTCTTGGTATTCAAGTAAGAAGTTTACACATGTACTACAAGTCTTCTAACTTGCTCCCCTCTTCATCTCTTTATCGATGTTCACAACATGGCTTTGTGCAAGGACATCACTCATTATTCCAAGTATCCTCTTGGCACGTAAAGGCATTCTGTTCAAAGCTCTGAGTGTTAAGGACTATCCTCTTCAAGTTTTCCATATATCAAGGTTTGAAGATTTTCATCAATACACTTCTAGGTCTCCCAGATCAAGACTGTGAAGAATTCAATATTTGATTCGGGAATAAGCTGTGAAGCCCTCGGATCGCGTCTGAAGTAAAGAATCGAAGGAATTTTCTCCACATATTGAGAATATCCTAGAGATTGTAATCTTTTATTTCATATATTCATATTTTTATATCATTATATTTCTTATTTGTTCAATTTTTACAGACTTGGAATATTTTGTTGCGCACAGGTACTAATCCCTTTTATTTGCAGGACAAGAGATGAAGTTTTTTGCTCTAATACTAAACTACTAATCTTATCTGATTTCAATAATTCTTTCCCTGAAATTTTGCTCTTTTAACATTTGTTCATCTCCTATCTATATTTCATCTCCTATCCAATATAGATAGCTGGAAGTATAGCTTTTTCATCGGGTATCGATCTTAGTATAAGACTGAAATATTTTTTGTTGTTTTATTATTGTATTGATTTTAATATTTTTGGTTTAGCGTCTACTCAATTCTGATCTATTTCTGTTTGTCATTTTCCCTTTATTTTCTGAAAAATGTCCTTGCTAATCTGTTAATCTTTTTCATTTTTCGTAATTGTTATACTATCTTATAATATAATGATTGTCATTCTATTTTACAATGAAGCCCTAAACACCTAGACTTCAAGCAAAAAGATACGGAGTGACCAAGGTTTATGGGTAGAAGGCAAGTATAAACCACATTAAATGAAATATTTCAACTTGATATATTGGGAGCAAGATTGAATTTCTTCATGATTAAATCGTGGGAATATTTTAAAGTTCTTGATTGCTGATAATTTTCTATATTTGAGAACTTATACAACCTTACTTAGATAAATATCCAAATTAAAGATTATATATTATTCTTCTTTTATTGTTATTCACTATCCAACTGTTTTGAAGAGCAAATTGCATGGTAATACCTAATTTTCTTTATTACATCTGAGCATTTCTTCGATATAATAGTGTGATATTATAAAGTATTAGCATTTAATTGTTTCTACTATTAGGATTAGATGCTATTGTTGTTTACCTAGTTTATTTTAAGGATTAGATGCTATTGTTGTTTACCTAGTTTATTTTAACTCCTTTATTTCTTTTTTTTTAACTTTTACCAAAAAAAAATTCAGGGTTAAAGTTTAAATGTGAAGTAATTATTTACGATTTTATTATGTTGTGTTGTAGATTCTAAAGAGTAGAGTTGGATTTAACTTGTCGAAATACTAAAATATTTTGGTATTAAAGGAATTGATTCTTTTTGTTTTCTATTCCAGTAGAGAGATTTCAATGGCTTATAGGTACTTTGAATTTGGGATTTGCTCTTGGAAGTTGATAATGTGTTGAAAATGTAGTTCTCCATGGTTGTATTTATAGACCATGCATGGTGATTAGGATAAAAATTGACAGAGATGAAGGGGGCAAAGCAGCAAAACCAGAATTTATGTAGAAACTATTAGATATGATCTCTTTTGAATTAGAGACTTTGTTATCTAATCTTTAGGAAACTTACAATGCAATGGTATATTTTTCTGCATATATCATCTTAAGTTGGCATTGAGAATAACATAGTGTAAAACTCATTTCGTTGAAGTTCACTTAACTGGGAACATTTGATGCGATGTTGATACAAGCTCGCTCAACTGCTACCAATTTTAATAAGCTGTATTTGATATAAGCGGTGTTGATACACACTTGACAGTTGAGGAGATGCCAAGATAGTGCTGCATCTAGTTGTTTTCAGTGAATAAGGTTGAATATAAGAGAGCCCATGTTGCTCTTGCAAAGTAAATGTCTTTTTCTATGAACATGAACATTCCTACACTTTCTTTGATCAGAAAATTAAGTTCTGCTGAAGGTCATATAAAGATCCCTTGAGAATAATTGAATTTAGTTTTGATGTATTTTAAGTTGGACAGATGTTTTGATATAATAACAAGTTTGGTGATTTTTCCAATTAATATTCTTAATTTATCCATGTTACAATAGGTTCACAAACACCACATAGATTGTTTAATTTACTTTTGAACTTGCGAATTTGGGATATGGGATGTTCGTTAATACTAACTAGGAATGTGTCCATTGAGAAATTGATAGGATTTGCATTAGTACAAATTCTAAGCTCTTCCATTCTTTTATTATTTCTATTTTAGTTTTTAGTACACTACATGTGCTGGAGAAAAACATTTTTTTGGGTCTGGGCTGTGCATATATATAATTGAGAAGTGCAATCAACAAGATGAAGATTAGTGAAGATAAAGTATAATTTTACACTTATCCATACTACATATAAAAGTATCAACTAACTTAATGTTTTTGACATTTTTCAATCCCTAGAATGCCCTTAAGTTTAATACTTCATGCATCGCAAAATGAGAGTATTTTTGGAATTTTAAGAAGCCAATAATTAAGTGAAGAATGAATATAAATTAAATCATTCTCTAATTTTCCCTTAAGAAAATTTAATGACAATGGATACCAATAAACCCCCCATATTATGTAGTAACCATGAATGTTAATAGAATACCAACAGTAACAATACCAGAAAAGGACCCATCATCACCACCTTCACTGAAAAATTAATTCTACATTTACGCCATAATCAAGTACATTTATTTTTTGTAAACTAATTTTTCGTAATTCAATTAATCATGCTATCTATGCTTGATTTTATCATAAATTTCAATTTTAGAAAAAATGTAATTTCTTTATTAATTAAATAGTTCGATAGATCAACTAATAATTAACTTTTCAACGAGAACATGGAAAAAGGATATACTTGAGTGGGCCAAATTATATTTCAATTAAATAATACTAACTCTCCTTTAAATCAAATTCCCTTAAGCAAATTAGTAATTTTGCAATAACCATGAATGTTAATTGAATACCAACAGTCACAACACCATAGACAGGCACCTTATACCACATTTATTGAAAAATTAATTCTCCATTTACACCATAAGCAATTATATTTATTTTTTATAAAATATTTTCTATAATTCATTTAAACATACTATTTATACTTGATTTCATCATTTTTTTTAAAAAAATAATTTCTTTATCAATTGAATAACTCATGGATCAACTAATAATTAACTTTGCAAAGGAAACATGAAACGAGGATACAATTGAATTGGCCAAATTAAATTTTAATTAAATAATACTAACACTCCTCCAAAGTCAAATATTCTATATTTAAGCAAATTTAGTGATAATGGATACCAATAAACCCCTACAGTATGTAGTAATTATGAATGCTAATAGAACATCAATAGTCACAACACCACAGAAGGACCCATCATCACTACCTTCATTAAAAAATTAATTCAACATTTACATCATAATCAAGTACATTTATTTTTTATAAACTAATTTTTCGTAATTTAATTAAACATGCTATTTATGCTTGATTTGATCATATTCACAACCCACATTAGCTAGTGGGTGATTTTTTTTAATGAAGAAAATACCCAACATACCATCTTAATTTTTATTTTTTTTTAATTTTATGAGAAATCTTAAGTAATTTGCAGAATGAGTTAATTTAATTCTTTATATAAATTCTGCACTTTCTACAAATTTCAATTTTATTATAATATTTTATAGTATGATTCCATATCAACTCTCTTAATTTCTCCTTTTCTTGATCTACTAATCATGTCTTTACCCTTTAGTATTTAATATGCTTTAAACTGTAATTCCTAATATGTTATGTATTTTAGATTGAAGTATAAAATGAGTATCTTAGAAGCAGTTTAGTTTGTTTAGCTATTTTTTAAAGGGAAAATCGCCAAAATAGTCCCTCAATTTTTTCACTTTAGCCAAAATAGTCCTTCAACTTTTTTTTTAGCCAGAATAGTCCCTCAACTTTTTTTTTAGCCAGAATAGTCCTTTAACTTTTAAAGAATTTTATAAGAGACAGTAGTCCCTCGACGAGTACTCGAGTATAGTATATATATACTCGAGATCGACTCGTCAAATAATTCGAACTTAAACAAGTTTGATTCAAACTCGAGTTGAATTTTTTACTGAACTGTTCGCGAATTACTCACAATAACTCGATGCGTTTACAACCCTAAGTTGAGCCCCTCCACTCGAAGTCCAAATGAAACTCAACCCTATTTAAAACACGGTGAAGGTTAACTCAACCTAGCTCGAGCTTTCTTACTTTTTTGTATTCAATTTTTAATTGAATTAAACAAAATTAATATTTTTATCAAGAAGACTTGATATAGCGTCCTAGCCAAAAAAAACAAAAAAAAAATACCAAATCAAGATTCATATAACGAAAATGTCATTCTAGACTGCCTTCACAACACTGATCTAGGAGAATTGTACACTTGGCATCCCATGATATTCTGTCCTATTATTTGCATTATAAATTAGAAAACATGGAGGGAACAGCTCAACTCCACATTATGTTACATACAAGGAATAGATAATATGCAGTGGAGCTGCATCGTGTTGGCTGCTAAATCTTTTAGAAAATTGTAAAGAATCTGTAGTAAAGAATGTGAGAATTAAAATAATAAGTACAGGCTATCAGCGGAAGGGGGAAAAAAGATGGAGTCATATTTAGCAGAATCAGACCTCATGTTCCTAAGAGTCCTCTTATATTTGTCTGCTCCTTTATTTACACAAAGTAACTCAGGTAGATATTTTAAAAGATCCGGGAATGAACAGCATTCTGAGGCCAAAAACACTGAACACTAAATTAGACTGGAGTTATACAATTTGTCATTTGATAATAGACAAATGACATTAAGCCAGGTGGGACATTATAGACATCACTTCCATCTAAGGTTAAAATGAAATGAATGAAACTACCTTTTCGTAATTCCTCTATCTTACATTTCTAGTAGATAGTGTCTATGTTACAAATCAAAATTGTGGTGGATTTGTCAAGACCACAGCTAAATGATGTTTCACGCTCAAGTAGTAAGAGCACTATGAGAAGTAAAAGAAAACTGCAGAATTTTAAGCATTGGAAACAATCCCCTCTGGTTTAATCCAGAACCCCAATCTCCTTTGAACTACTGAGTTTTAAAACAGTCTCTTTTGAATCCATTGGGCACCAAGCATGGGAAACACAGCAAGTGCTAAGCCAACCGTATCCAATAGATCCCTTATTGCTCCAATGTTTATGGAGCAATTAGTCACCTTCACCCCAAACTGCACATTGGTGGCCCCATAGGAGAAGAATGCAGCGAAAAAACAAATAGTATTCATCTCAAGAGCCGTAAAGGTGCTGCTATACACTCAACATCATATCTCTGGACTAATTCACTGCCAAAAATTGCTTCCTAACAGATGCCAATCAATAAGGAATTACAAATGGTAAGGCAACTATGTCAGCTGAGTCTAGATGCAGAGCCTCAGACCACACCTGCGGCTCCTCTCCAACACCACTAATACCCACCTTGATGTTCCTAGATTCCTGGCTAGTAAACAACCAGTCCTGATCATCAAATTCAGACCATTCATCCATCTTGGGGACTGAAAGTACCTGGCTCAGATACTTCGAATCAGGATGAGGAGATTTTCTTGATACTTCACCCATTTGATCCACATCAGCAGTTATAGAAGATGACATTGGTTTGTTTGCAGGCAATGGTAGGGACTCTATTATACCATTTTTCCTGCCTTCCTTCTCATCCACCTTAAGTATATCACCTACTGCTAGCTTATCAGAAGAAAGCAGGGTCGGAATTTGACAAGCTTCCAACTTCCTGCCATTCTCTACCCGACTTGGTGAGAAGTGTACCTTCGCAGTTTATTGGGCCTGACTTCAGTGTCTGTAAGGCAATTCACCAGAAACAATAAATTAGCCACTAAGAAAAGCCAAGTAGAATTGCATATGCCTGCACAAAATCAATGATGACAAAGGGATACATGGCAAGATGTTGAACTCCATTAAATATGAATTTTAAAGTTGAAAGAAGCACACCTCTCCACTGTTCCCCCCACTTATACCCGCACCCCACCCAAAAGAAAAAACAAAAAGGATGAACCTTTTCTCCAAACGGAAGGGACTTTTTTTAGGAGTATTAGGTAAGGCATTTCAGTGTAGTGCATACAGATGCGGAAAAATGCCTATACTTATCAAATCAAATACAGATGGAGGTTCATTCTGTAAAGAACTCACCATGCAGAAAACCATTTATGTCAACTTCTGTTCTTTTCTTGAGATTTCCCTCAACATTAGCATTGATGTGGATTTCTGAAGAAAGAGATGCACTTTTGTTATCAAAGATAATCCCAAAAAGGCCACTCCTACTAATATCCTCTGGTTTTTCATGGTCAATTTTTTTGTGCTTGCTTTTCTCTTTTACCTTCTCCTTTTTCTTCTCTTTTTGCCTGTCTTTGTCCTTCCCATGGCTTTTCTTATCCCTGTCTTTATCCTTATATTTGACTCCCTGTTTATCATCTCTTTCTTTTGTTTTCTCCTTCTCTCCCACCCTTCTCCCGTCGTTTTTCTCCACCACTTTGAGAATTCCTTCAACTTTACCTTTGTTTGTTCCAGCAAGGTTATGGACCATCGAGTTTCCACTAAAAGTTCCTTGCCCACCATCCATCTTTTTATCAGATTGTTTATCTCTACTTTTTCCCTTCTCTTCAGCCAAATTTCCAGGATTTCTGGCTGCAAATCTATGTGACTCATCGTCCCTTTTCCTGTCCAGACCTGAGAATTTCTCAACCAACTCATTCCCAGCAATCTTTTCTTCAATTCTAGTCCTCCCATCCAACTCCTGAACTGGAAATTTTGATTCTTCAGTCTTCCTAGCAAGAAGGTTTCTTTGAACAGTTCTGTCTCCATTTTGACCATAAGACTGAGCAGTATGGTTCTTTTCCTCAGCAGAGTAACTATTTCCATCTTCTGTTTTGAGCTTCTCCACTCCTTTAGCCTCAGGAAGTCCACTAACTTTGCTTGTTTCAGAGGTGCTGCTTTTATCTTTATCTTTGCTCCTTTCCTTCTTTTTCTCCTTGTGTTTGTCTTTTCTGTCCTTGTGCTTCTCTTTTCTATCCTTTTTGTCCCTGTGTTTGCCATCACTTCTATCTTTATCCTTTTTCTCTTTACCTTCTCTCTTTTCTTCCTCTTTCTTCTCCTTTTTCTGTTTCTTTTCTCTCTGCTTCTCCTGAAACACGAGAAATATTTGGAAATCAGATACCTTATTTACCACTAACCTACAGAAATGTTCAATCTACAACAAACTAAAAGCACAATTTTGACCCAATTTCCACATTGAATAATACAAAATTTAAAAGCATCAAATATGTATATCTCCTACTCGAAAAACATAGGAAATTTTGCAGAATCACTCTTCGCATATTTCCAAATGATTGCATATACGACAACAAGCAAAAAGTTCTAGCACAATATGTTGCATTAAATGCCTCACAAGAATATCAACATATTTTGGTACACAATTCCCTATGAAGCTTTATTTTGACACATATGACCGTGTAATCAGCTATAAATTACAAAATGTGAAATAATCCATGGGAAATCTCTCAAGAAAATACATGCAATAGATTCAATTCAACTACAACATCCACACTAGTAGTACTGAAAACATTATCTTACAAAGAGAAGACAATTTTAAAGTGAGACACTTTATTAAAAAGGATATTTTTGAAGTATTATAAACAACATAACCTTCTAAGACTTAGCCACTGGATTAGGTACAGAGGAACATCGACACTAGCACAAAGATCTTATTTTTTGTGCTGGATATGGGGGATGAGAAGAGTGCTCTTCTAGAACAGGTATTAGAAAAACGGCTGGCTCCTACTTCCACTTGGATTTGTACTATTGGTGTTTGCTAACCACAAGATTTTTCACCCACAAACTGTTTTCAACTAAGAAGGCCTTATGACTACAGCTAATTTAACTCAATCAAATGAAACAATTTACAAGAACTTAATAGCATGTACAATTGACTAGAATAGGAAACAAATAACAATTAACCATTATTCACTTTTCAGGGAAGGAAAAGGGTAATATAAGCATTTGAAGCATGCTAATAAACAGAAGCCAGTTTAGTTTCAGGGAGCAGGCGCAGGGGGAAGAAGAAGCAAAGCGAAGGTGTAACAACAATCTTACAATATAGAAGCAAGAGTAGTCTAATAATCAACTGCTATGGTGACTTCATGGTCAAGGAACAACCAGTAAACTAAAAGGATTTTGGGACCAATACCGATTCCGCCTTTCCCATTCTGAGGGGTCAAGTATAGGATTTCCCCACAAACATAAAACATAAAAGATTATGCCTGAATACCCATTGAAAACCTCGAGACAACAGAAGTCAATGGATAAACAAGTATGAGCAAAATCTCATCACTACCCAAATATAATAAAATACTATTATCGTGCCACTACAGCAATGGCACATCAACAGCAAAACCAGAAAAACAGGAGACAAAAGCTTAAGAAAAATACTGTAGCCATTCTTGACATTGCTCCCAAACTTATAGGCTATTTCGTATATCAAGAGTCAAATTTAGCAAATTAAAATTATAACTACACCAATTGTTGACTGATTTAATCTAGTACTTGAGATTGTTACTTTCGATAGTCCACATAGAAATAAAACTTAAATGCCAATCCTCCTGGGAACTGTAATGATAACATGTGAACTCCATCAAAAACAGCATGTACAATCAAGTTTGATCAAAGCACAACAGTCAAGTAGACAGATCAACTGGGTAAAACACGTGAAAAGAGACACCAGACTTCAAGAAAGGTCTTTTGACGAACAGTCAGAAATTCGAATGCAATTTTTTTAAAGATCAACAGATAAAAATGTCCAATCAAAACCAGGTAAATGCAACAGTAAATTTTGTTTCTTCTCAAAACATTATGTGCAAACTACTGCATAAGATTTGTGGTTGAAGTAGGTCCCATTTCAAAGGCAATGAAGAAGAGTATGAACCTGGTATAAATGGAAAACTATTGGGTCTCTGAATGGATTTGTCCACAAATAAGATGCAGAACCAGTAAAGTTGCAACCACGAGTATTTACAGCAAAACAATCATGTTTCCTAGCTATAGCTAAAGTGCTAGTATCAGAATATGCCTGGCATAAGAAGGCATCAAATTAGATACCATATGAACAGTTTGACATAAATTTATTTACAAGAGGAGAGTTGGAGCCACATATGTGCTTATATATATCTATGTGGGTCCATATAACTTCAGATAATATCTTCCATCTTATAAGGAAGTCCACATGAATACAAATTATACCTTTCATATCTCGCACAAATGTAAGCCCATCGTGTTGTTCACGTCCAATGAAGAAAGATGCACAACTTAATTCTATATGAGAACAGATCCACAACTTAAATTCCTTCTTTCCTAGTAAGGCAACACCTAAGCTGATGATTGCAAGTCATTTCAATTAATCAAGAGTGGGAAAACGAAAAAGAAAAGCATCAACTTAGCATATTAATCAACAGGATATAAGTTCCTTACTCTTAATTAGATTGAGATGTCACGGTCCACTAGGAAGCTCAATGTAAACTGAATGATTTAAATTTTAATTAATAACCTCATGCACAATGCCCATGCATCTGAGGGAATTCCAAAGATACAAGGATAAGTAACAACCTTAAGGAGGCATGCTATATTTTATGACACTTCTATGCTATCTATAGCTTCCTGATCTTCTCAAGATATTTAAATTTATAATTAACAAATTATACACAAATCCATGAAAACCTTAACCAATCTCAAAAACAAATTTGATTCAGATGGAAATCTATCCAGATGCCTTAGTCTGTATTTGCTGCACTTGTTTGGCTGTTTAAGTTACCATTTCAAATTTTTACCAGAGGACTTACCATTCATGGACTTGAAACTCACAAGTGGGATAGGTAAGGTATCTTCTTACATAAAGTTTCATGCTTAAACAATTCTAAACAGCCTTCTATAAAAGCCAATTATGGGCTATGAGAGTAATTTGATTCTTGAAATTATGGATGTCATATCTTACACAAAAGGCTCTAAATTAAAGGAAAAAATTCAAACTTAAAATCTACAGAACTTTTCTAAGAATTAGAATTTTTTAACAGATCCATCCACAATATACATGACAGTTTCTAGGAGTCATGGGGAAGTTCAGCATCTTCATATAAGAGATTCCAATCAAAGATTTTATTTTATTTTTTTAATCTTATCCCACCATCTTCTCCATTTAATTCCAAAAAGTTGCAAATCCAATCTCCTTAAGACCAATGTCATTTACTAGTGAACAACTGAAAGTTGAAAGTTAGGAACCAATGCTCTCCATTTGGACAGCCATTATTTGGATATTATCTGAAACAACATTTGCAATATGTAATGAAGCAACATATGATATAAAAAGTGGTTGGAAAAAGCGTTTAAAAATGATTGCAAAGTATTATATGAAGAATAGTTCTTGTCCAAAAGGAGCCATTAAATTTTAGCCTATTACATTACTTTGATGAACCAAGGTCAAGACTCAGCAAGATATACATGCTAGTAGCAGAAGATACTTCTTGTATACTTCTTGTCGATCAAATAAAACATTAAATGCATGTGGTTAGGTATGAGAATCACACAAATTATAAATAGCACCCTTAACTAGTAGCAACAAATTACATCTCCAAAGTAGGAAATTCCATGTGTCATGGAGTTGGATAAGAAACTGTTTGCCAGATAACCAATTGAACAAAGATACAGCTCGCAGCACATGCATTGCATCAAAACAGCCTAAGCCTTATTCCCACTAAGTGGGATCGGTTGCATGCATCCTTCTATGCTTATACATATTGCGCTCTATCATGAACCATATCCTCATTAATTCCTAGATGAGCTATATCTTTCTTACAAGTTACCACCAAGTCTTTTTCAGTCTCCTAACCCTTCTACGTTAACTGCTATCTCTCTCTAAAATCAACTCGACTAACAGGCGGCTCTACTGGCCGTCTTAGCACATGACCTAACCGCCTTAAGTGTGCTTCTCTCATCTTCTCATCGATTGAATGCATTTCCATACCCAAAATCTAGTGAACATATAGCTTTTAGAAAAATAAATCAATCAATCAATTAGAGATCTCCGTAAAACTCACATTAAAGATGGGTATTATTTTCCTCTTTATCATTTAATTTTATTTCCTTCGAATAGGTAAAAATTTATTTCTCTCTTGCTCTATAACCAACTGAAGATAGGCAATCAACAGAAACTGGTACTTGTCAGAGTATTGAGAGTTACATAAAAGTGGTAGTGGAATAAAGAACAAACCTTTTTTAACACACTCAAATCTTCTGGTGTAGGCTCCTTTTCATATCCTGGTGGTGGAAATGGAAAGCAGCGAGACATTGCACAAAATCCTATTATAAGCAAAACACGTGTTAAGGAAAGAATAGGCTTTAATTAATTTTCCACGGCAATGTTCCAATAAGGGAACGGACCAGCGAGTGTACTGTCCATGCACCATGACACCACCACATTCATTTCAACCTTCAGTATTCCTCCATGAACTCCTTTCTCTCATGCCACCGATTCCAATGCCTTTAACTCCACAACACCCGTGACACCTTATCACCCTTCACCCTCGAAATGTAGCCTTTGCCACAGAGTCAACAGACTTATCCGAATATTAGTTCGACTTCAACGCTCAAACCAACTCAATACGTTATGTAATGTACAGCTAAAATAACTGATGGCCACCGCCTCCACAAAAGCACTACGTATTACTTCCTTTTGACTGAAAATGATCAGGTATACCGCAATAAGAATTTCTAGTGTCTCCACTCCAAAGTCCACCACAGAGCTTGACTCACCTTTCACTGCAAATGCACACAATATATCAACAGACGCGGACAAAACTTCACCGAATGCAGAGCTTAAAGTAACACAATATTCATACAAACAAAACCCGTGATACCGTACAACAAACTAAAACACCCTATAGTAAAATCTTCAGCTTATATTAAGTTAATCCAAAAGGTTTAGTAATGAACGAAAACTTCCCACTACAATTTGATCTTCTGACTTGTCTATTAGGCCAACACTTATCAAACATCACCTCCTCCACTTCGCTACCAAAACCCAACACCAAAACCATTCCCTACCTGGAAAAACCACAATAATATACAAAGAAAAGTACTCAATATCCAACTAAATTTGACCCGAAAACTTGCAGCTTTCTTCAGTTAAATTTTCTTCAACCAATCAGTCACTAACAATTCTACTTGTATCTACAGTCTTCCTCCATTCCTACCCAGTATTGAATCAAGTTGGACACCTTCAAATACTCAATATCTACAGCCCAAATGTCAATTCGCAAATTTGAATCTCGAAAAGGATTAAATCAAACCGCAGCCCCACTAAATACCCGATCCAACTGGGTACCAAAAACACTCTCAAATTAAGCTACAGAAATGAAATCCCTGATTGCCCTGCAGCAGAGTTCCCCCGAGCTTGAAACCCTAATTTCAGCTGGCCAGTGACCGATCACCGATTCGAAAACCCTAGAAAAAATCCGCACAAAAAATAATACACTTAGTTATTCCCATATTTCACAGAAAAAAACCCTAATTTTCAAATAACAAACCTCAAAAATCCAACGAACACACAATTTTTCAAGAACAAAAAATTCATTTTTTTTTTTCATAAAATGAAGATAAAGAAAAAAGCGATAAATACAAAGTTTAATTCAAATAAATTAACCAGTAAATATGATCATAAATGGCATTTTTAAAACCATTCAATTAAATTTAATTTTAATTTTTCACACTCAATTGGATCACTTATTTTCCTTTTTTTTTTATGTTGTTTAAGAAAATTATACCTTACCTTACCCGCTTGAGTATGACAAAGGGAGAATAATTTTAGCTATAAAAATTAAAAAACAATTGTTTTCCTCTATAATTCAATTGCTGTTGGAGCTTTCTGTCATGGGTTTCTGTTAGTGGAGAGGAATTTGATGTAGTAGAAGTGTATTAGGAAGAAGGAACCGGGGTTTAATTTTGGTGATGAGGGAGTGCGATCGGGGATTACACGCGAGTTTGGCGGAAAAAGAATTGGGGAGAGGGGGACAGGGATACCTAGGTAGCTGACTCCTCAGCACTACAACCTCATGCAAAAAAAATGAAAAATTCTTAAATAGACCCGATTCATGACACTATACCATGGAGCTCTTGATTTTCAATCAACTACATCATCCAATTGGGTGATCTGGCTGATTCAAGACCAAAGGGTCCATACAAAATTGGGTAATGTGGTTGATTGAGTACCAAGAGATCATTGAATACCAAGAGATCCATGCACTATTGTATAGATTCAATCCACCTAAGAATCTTTCCAAACAGAAAATAGGAAAATATTTAATTAGATATGATTTTTGGCATCACTTGTACATTTTATGATGTGGATTAAATGTTATAAAACTTATGACATAAGTTGATGTAAGCAAAATTTTATAGACATGATTTTTGGCATCACTTGTACATCTTATGATGTGGATTAAATGTTATAAAACCTATGATATAAGTTGATGTAAGCAAAATTTTATAAAATTTAATTTTGCCCGCAAGATCAAAAATCAGATTTATAGTAATATTTTCTAAAAATATATATATATATTTAAAAATTTATAATTTTTTTAAATTATAAATTAATTTGTACGGTAAATTTAATAGTAAACACAATAAAAATTAGGAGAATCGCGAGTCAATTTTCAATGTTTTAGCTTAGATGCTGTGTAAATGGCCAAGCACATTAAGTAGTTATTGGTTCACTTTTTGGTTCTAATAACGTCTCTCGTATTAAAATAAAGAGTAAGATATCTTCCATCTAAATCTTTTTCATTACTAAAGAAAGTAAAAACATAAAGATACTTCTTGTCACTTAATTTTGTGACTTAAACATTTTTGTTAAATTTAAATTTGTCAATTTCTTTTCCACAATATTAATTTTTTGTGTAAAATGTTTTCACTTTATTGTATAGATTTTTATTGAAAATCAAGTAAATTTACAAAAATTGTTGATTATAGAATAGGTGTATTTAAAAATAATAAATAACTTCTGGCAAAATAAATGTGACAAATAAGGGTAGGAACATTTTGATGAGAGAAATTAAAGTTGTGAAGGAATATATATAGGAGGGAAAAGCCCACTCGCACTTTCATTCGCGTGTTTATAAACTCCTGTTTTGTGTCCCGAAAGCTAAAACTTTATATTCCGTTTCACTGGCATTTCTCTGGGTGAGATTAGTGTGTCTGTGGCGTCGTATATTTGGAGGTGACAGGTGACAGCTGTTGCTTACCGATAATTGTACTGTGTTATTGAAGTATTTTAGTTAGGGGGAATGCCGATTACTAATGAATTCAAGGATTAGGACCTCGATGAATTTTGTACACTTTTGTGATAAGACAAATTCATCTTCAAATTCCGTTTTCCGTAGTCCCCTAAAAACCTTCAGTGCAGTCCGATGAAGACAGTGGCCTGCTATACTTTGGGATGAAATCAGGTTTTCTTTCTTATTTTTAGCACAATATCTTCTAGGTTTCAGAAATTTATAACCCTCAAAATTACCTGATCTAACAAAATGGTCTAATGAAGTTGCTGAATTCTTGTCCTAGTTCTTTGTTTTAGGGATAATTTTAGAAATCTTCTCTGATGTTTATCCTAATATTATTTAACACTTTTGAACTTGAAAAAATAATACTTAACTCCCCTAATTTAAACTTTTGTAACATTATCATCTCATTCATTTAAGTAAACTAATTTAGCACCCCTAGGATAAAGTTTTCATTCATTAATATGGTTGGATAAAAAGGAATAAAATGTGTAAAATAATTATTAACAAATAACATTTTAGTTGTAAATTTTTAAATTTGCTTCACCAATTAATATCAAAAAATATATTTAATTATTTTTCCAATTTACAAGGTAATGGTTTCCATTAAAATACTAACAACATTTTTTATTACTATTATATATGGTGTATATAACCATGTTCCAGATTTTTGTTCAAACTGACACATACAAGCATATTAATGTGTTTCTAATTATTACTAAATAAGTCGACTAAAAACTTGATCAGAAAATTCATTTAGTCTTTTTTTTAAGAGTTCGCCATTTCCCAAACAAATACAAATCACATTTGTTTTCATAATGCATATGATGGATTTTTTGCGCGCTTAAATTTTTGTTCAAATCAACACACAAAAGTATATTACATAACCATACATTTTT
Organism: Cinchona pubescens; assembly: GCA_025175665.1. Taxonomy (NCBI): domain Eukaryota; kingdom Viridiplantae; phylum Streptophyta; class Magnoliopsida; order Gentianales; family Rubiaceae; genus Cinchona; species Cinchona pubescens. Next base: position 5,918,166 of record JANKKI010000051.1, on the reverse strand, counting down.
GCAAATAAATTTTTTTTTAAAAAAAATACATTTTTCAATTTCAAATTTTTTATTTTCAAACAAAATAGTACTAATCATATTTATTTATTATATCATATAATGTGCTCTATGCATTCTAAATTTTTATTGAAACCGTTACTCACAAACACATATAAAATGCATAGTAATTTCATAAATTCGGTGGCCAAAATATGTATCAAGAGTATACATTATTTTAGTTTGCGAATTTGTGATTCTCCCAAACAAATACTAATAATATTTATTCTATTATAACAAGTGTGTGTTTCTACATGGTCAAGTTTTTGTTAAAATAGATAGAAATGAACAAATTAATGGACACACGAATTTTGTTAAAAACCTAAAGGGTGATAAGTGAAAATTGTAAAAAATTTCAAGGGTAATTTTTAAAATTATCCTTTTGTAATATGGCTAAAATACCGTTGGGCATAAATGTTATTTTATGCATTTTAGTACTCATAGTAGGACCCACTAACATGAGAAGAGAGGTAAGTAATATTTTTAAAGTTCAGAACTTCTAAGTGATATTAACATAAACTTCAATAGAAGTTTATAAAATTATCTCAAAAAAATATTCTTATTATTATTAATGTAAAAAAATTCTATAATTTCATTAAGAAATTGCCCAAATAATTTGAAAGTTTATACAATATGATAACATTTAATTTTAAAATTTATTATTGCACAAATCTTCAAAGTTTTATCATATTTCCATCAACTTGATTATAGATTCTCCCAATAATGTGAAGTTAATTTAAAATTAATTTGTGAGTAAATTTAATTTTCCTATTGCACATATATCGGGTATACCCTTTTATCACTAGTATGTCAAAGACATTAAAAATATTTAAGAGAGACCAAATTAAAATAAATGTTTAATTAATTAAATAGGTTTTCGCATCAGTAAAATTTAAACATGTATATGGTGGTTCAAATTTTTATATACAATGAAGAGACGAGAATTCTAAGATACTAGTTTTTGTCTCAAATTTAACATAAAGAAAAAGAAACAAGATGACAAAATCATTATCTAAAAATGTTGACTAATCAAATTGATTAGACCCTGATTTTTAGGAATATAAATAAGGCTGATTTTTAGGGATATGAATAAGAATAAATTGATTAGAGGATTCGGACAAAGACATTGTATATTTTCTTATACTTTCCTATATAGGTTGCATTTTTTGTGTATAAATACTGCCTTATACATTGTTTGTAAACATATAAGAAAGAGAAAGAATAAAATTTTCATCTTCTCCTAAAAATCTTCATGATATCTGAGCTTATACTCTGATCATTAGAGAAAATCTAGCCTTGAAAAGATCCAAGAACCCTTTAAATCTCACTATCACTTTTAAAAGGCCTCTTTACTGGTGATCAGTTTAATTGGTGCTGATACTTTGAGTAATCCCAGTTGTTGGATTTCTTTCTATTTGCACTTCGATTGCTAAATTTTTTAGCAATTCGGTTGTTAGTTCCATTTACCATTTTCTAATATGTCAGACGAGAAAAAAGAAAGTTACTCCTTTTTCTGATAACCGTTTACTACAAATCAGTCCCATAAAGCTGGATGGAACTAACTATCTTGCATGGTCAAGATCTTATTCATCAAAGCTAGAGGATTGCAGGATTATGTTACCGAAGATAAATTATGATGGAAAACAAATGACACTAATCCCACCTATAATTAGTGAAAATCATAGAATTTTCTAGTTATGTCATGATTCATCAGCTCCATGTAACCACAAATTGCTAGAGCATATTTATTGCTTGATACTGCAGCAAAGATATGGAATACAACATCTCTCACCTGCTTACAAATAGATAATGATGTCCAGATTTAAGAATTTCGGAACAAAGTACACGGCTCAAAGTAAGGTAAGATGACCATTTTCTAATACTTTTCTAACTATGTGGCCTATGACAAGAACTTGATTATTACAGGACTTCCAAGCAGACTGTGTTGGGGATACAGTCAAGTTTCAAAATTTGGTAGAAAATGAGCGAATTTATGATTTTCTTGCTAATTTAAACAATGAATATGATCATATAAGGATTCAAGTTCTTGGTAAAGATCATTTTCCTTCCTTAAAACAATCATATTCTTATGTTCAACAAGAAGCGAGTAGGCGAAATACCATGCTTTTCATAACTCTAGTTAAAAAAGTTGGGTTGATTGCTAATTTGTTGCATAAGCAACTAAAGGCCACCAGTCCTACTTCTAATAAAGACCATCTGGACTGTGACTATTGTAGAAGGCATGACACACTAAGAAGGCTTGTTAGAAATTGCATGGTCGGCCCACTAGAGGTCGCGAAGGAAAACGGGTAAACTTAACAAGAGCCCGAGCAAATTTGTCAGAGGCAATAGAACCATCCAAGGAGACAATTTTCACTGGAATCCTTTCTAATGACAAAATACAAAATCTCAAGCGTCTTTTGTCTCAACTGGACTCTTCCTCCACTATAGTCACAACTTCCAATTTTGTGAAATTAAGTAATGGTGCCCATCTTGATAATAATTCTTGGATTATAGATTCTAGAGCAAATATACATATAACAGGCTCTTCTAAAAATTTTCTTACCTACTCTCCATGTCTAAATAAAGGTAGTGTTTGAATAGCAGATGGCTTCATTACCTTTTTATCTAAATCAGGTTCGATTGATTAGACAGTATTCCCAATATAGGGCTATTCTCAATACTTCATGTTCCTTGTTTTCCTGTTAATCTTTTATCTATCAGTTCCATTATCAAACCTCTTAACTGTAAAGCTGAATTTTTTTCCCTTAGTATCCCAATCATTGTGTCTTTCAAGACCTTTAAATAGGGAAGAGAATTGGCACTGGTAGAATGCAAGATGGCTTATACTTTTTGGAAGGAAGTCACGACCTTGTTTCTAGTACAGGTCAAGCTTTTTTTTTTTTGGTGAAAACAATAATACCAACCAAGAAATAATTCAGTGGCATAGATGGTTAAGACATACATCCTTTTTGTTTTAGAAAAATTATATCCAAATTTATTTACAAAAACTCAGTTTGATTTTTTGTGTTGTGATGCCTGTGAGTATGTTAAGCATACTAAAAACTCATATTCTTTGAGTAATAATAAGAGTACAAATTCTTTTGCGACTATCCATTCTGATGTGATGGAGCCTACTCAGAATTGTTAATTATCTAGTAATCGATAAGGTTTGTTTCCTTTATTAATTGTTGTTAACTCAAGTTTATTTGATAAAAGCAAAGAGTGATGTGTTTTTTTGCTTTCAATCCTTTCATAAAATGATATGTACTCAATTTGACGTTAAAGTTAAAATTTTGAAAACATACAATGGAATAGAGTACATGGATTGTAGGTTTCGTACTTATCTGAAGTTCAATGAAATAATACATCAAACTAGTTGTCCTTACACTAGCATACAAAATTGTGTTATTGAGAGAAAAAATAGGCATCTGTTGGAAGTTACTCCCTTATGTTTACAATGAATTTCTCAAAACCTTATTGAGGAGATGCAGTTCTTACCACGACTTATCTTATTAACAAAATGCCTCTCAAAGCCCTTAACTTTAAAACTCCTTTAGAGGTATTGCAAGGTAAAAATTCCTATACCATTCCTCTAAAGGTGTTTGGGTATGCATGTATTTCCATACTAGGAATGCTGAAAAATTAGAACCTAAGGCCCTTAAATATGTGTACAAACTTGTAGGGTATTCTCTAATTCAAAAGAGTTACAAGTGATACCATCCTCCTTCCAGAAAATGTTTTGTTTGTATGGATGTTACCTTTAGAGAAAATGGGTCTTATTTCAGTAAATTCCAATCATCTCTTCAGGGAGAGAGTATAAGAAAGAAGAAGTGATGCCTACTATAACTCTTGAGAGTCCTACTCAGGGGGAGAGCCTACCCAGGGGGGAGAGTTCTATTCAGTGATAGAATATTGGATGATTGGATAGACCTGATTTAAAAAGAAAAATATTCAAGGAAAGAAAAGACAAAAAGCTATTGTGTAGTCTACTTCTTGTCAAAAATATTCCTTATCTGGTGAGTTGTCATTAACTCTTAATTCAACTGATGATTTGGATATACCTATTGCTCAGAAGAAAAGTGTCAGGTCTTGTACCAAACACCCTATACCTAACTTTGTTTCTTATGACTCCTTGTCTCCTTCCTATAGAGCCTCTGTCTTGTCTGTGTCCTCTATGTCTATTCCATAACCTTTTCACTTGGATTGGAGATAAGCCCTGAGAGATTCCAAGTGAAAAGAAGCAATAGTTGAAGAGAAGAAAGCTCTAGCTAAAAATGAGACTTGGCATCTTGTTACTCCTCCACTGGGAAAGAAATTGGTATGCTGGAATGATATGGATCCGAATAGCCCAAATATGTGTCAAGAGGAGGATATGAACGATAGAGCAAGTATGGATTCATTCTTTCCAAGATTGGAGTACATAAGTGGTATCTCGATCAAGTTGGATTGGCTCATTAATTAGCCTAAATAAGGCCCATTTAGCCCAAAGAGTTGGGCTAAATGAACCTTATTTAGAGATTAATGAGCCAATCCATGTTATTTCTTTTTTTTTATAGTTTTAGGACTTTATTAAGCCTATAAAAGCCTCAAGTAGTTCAGCAGAATGAATAATATTCATCTTTTCGTGAGGAAAAAGTCTTTGGATTAAGACTTTGTTGGGATCATCGCTAGCGGTGATTGTTTTAAACTTATAGATTTGGATTCATTAGGCAACGGGTCAATTCTACCACGAATGTCTTGTTAAGAATTTGGTTCTTGTTTTGCTATAGACAACTATATTGTCTCCTTGACACATCTTTGTGTGTTCGGTATTGTTCAGTGTTTGTGTGTTTGCTGTCCAAATTCTTGTGACCAACTTTGGAGTCGATCCTTGGGATTTGGTGCCGTCTTGAATTGTTGGGTTTCGTGGCATCAAGTCGATTGCGCACGGGGTTCGCATCATGGAAGTAGGTATTCACTGTGAAACACAAAGTTGATGGTTCGATTGAAAGATACAAAAGAAGATTAGTGGCTAAAGAGTTCACTCAAACCTATGGAGTAGACTATCAAGAGACATTTGCTTCTGTTTCTAAGATGAACACAATCAGAATCTTGTTTTTCTGTGCAGTCAACCTTGATTGGGGCCTAAAGCAGTTTGATGTTAAAAATGTCTTCTTACATGAAAATTTAGAAGAGGAGGTGTATATGGAGATTCCTCTGGGTTTTGATGATGAGAAGACTAAAGGGGAGGTGTGTAGGTTAATACAGAAGGCCTTATATTATTTGAAGCAGTCTCTTAGGGTCTAGTTTGACAAATTCAGTAAATGCATGATTTCCTTTGAATACCAATAAAGTGATGCTAATCATACCTTGTTTATCAAATACTGTAAAGGTAAGATTACACTACTCATAGTCTATATTGATAATATTGTAGTGATTGAAAATGACAAAGAAGAGATGACTCAACTGAAAAATCTCCTTGCTTGGGAGTTTGAATCAAAGATCTGGGAAAATTGCAATATGTTTTTAGAAATTGAAATTGTAAGATCAGAAAAGGGACTCTTTATTTCTCAAAAGAAATATATCTTGGATTTCTTGGAAGAAACTAGTATGTTGGGTTGCAAGTCTGCAGAATCTCCTATCGAAAGCAATCATAAGTTGCAAGTAGGAACTGATACATCAGTTGACTTGGAAAGATATCAGAGATTGGTGGGGAGATATCTATCTCTCAGACACTAGGCCAGACATTACGTATGTAGTTAGCTTGGTAAAGCTGACCAATATATGCATGATCCTCGTGAACCTTATTTGGAGACTTTTTTTTTGCATTTTGCGATTTTGAAATCTACACTAGGAAAATGTATTTTTTTCTCCAGGAATGGTTACCTTCAAATAGAAGCCTTTACACATGTAGATTAGGCTGATTTTTCAGATGACAGGAGATCAACTACTGGTTATTACAAGCTTGTGGGAGGAAACGTTGTCACTTAGAGAAGCAAAAAACAAAGTGTAGTTACCCGATCAAGTACTGAAACAGAATATAGAACTATAGCTCAAGGAGTTTGTGAGCTACTATGACTGCAAAAATTATTAAAAGAATTGAAATTATTCGAAAAAGGTAATTTATTCTTATTTTGTGACAATAAAGCTGCTATCAGTATTGCTCATAATCCAATTCAACATGACCAGACAAAGCATATAGAGATTTATCGACATTTCATTAAGGAAAAGTTGATAGATGGTTTCTTGAGCATATTTTATATGACTTATGAAAAACAGCTAGCTGATGTGTTATTGAAGGACTTAACAACATGACCTTCCATACCTTAGTCTACAAGTTCGGCATGTTTGATATTTATGCATCAACTTGAGGGGGAGTGTTGACTAATCAAATTGATTAGACCCTGATTTTCAGGGATATGAATAAAGGTGATTTTTAGATATATAAATAAGGTTGATTTTTAGGCATATGAATAAAGATAAATTGATTAGAGAATTAGGACAAATTTTATATTTCCTTATACTTTCCTAATTAGGTTGCATTTTTGTGTATAAATACTGCTTTATACATTATTTGTAAACATATAACAAAGAGAAGGAATAAAATTTTCATCTTCTCCTAAAATTCTTCAAAAAAAAATATATTTGAAGGATTAATTGGATAAAAATACAAGTATCCTAACCAGAGTTTAAGCATGCAAGTTTTATCACACAATTCCTTCCCACTTTATTGTAATAAAGTACTAACAATGCTAAAGCTTTCTTTCTCGAAAAATTCTTATATGGATGTGATCGATTTACGATAAGTGAAATGGATCCCTTAGTCCATATTCATCTACATCACACAATGAAGAAGTTTATTTTTACTGAATTAGAGTGATGTGTATAAATATAGATCAAGAAATCTATATTTATACAAATAATGTATAAATATTTACTACCATCCTTTTTCTTTGCTGCTAAGCATCCTTTTTTGATACAAAAGATGTAAGTAGATAATTGAGATAGATTAGTCAATCCAACATCCTTTGGTTACTGAGAAAAGGCAAATTAATTAATCAACCTCCAATCGAATACTAAACCACTTGGTACATTATTTTTGTCAAGTCAAATTCTCCCCAGAAGAAATTGGGGTTCCCAAAAGAGCCAAAAAAGATGATAAACAAGATAAGGATTAGATTTACTACCATTGTATTCCCGATTAAAAACCTAGTTGAAAGGGAATTGAAATTGTATGAGATTACCAATCCAATGCTAGCGTAATTAAAAGAAAAAAAAAAATTCTTCTCACAATCTTATTCTCTAGTGACTCGATTTTATAACCAATTAATTATAAAAAAAACGTCTAGACTATTTAAATTACATTTTACTAGCAAGCAGTACCAATCCATTGCTTACTAGTATAAAAGTTTCTTATATCCTTGAGACAGGCTTTTATATCAGTTGAGTAGCTGAATCAAACTAATTTGAAAGGTTAGTGACGAAGAAATGCAAGAGAGCTGCCTCTAATGTGCAAATTATTTTGCTCAAAATCCGAGATTCCTACTAACCGGCTAGAAACACACTGGCTTAGGTTTGTTTTTCAAAAAAAAAAAAGTCATTATTTTATAAATAATAACTTATAATCTTTATTCAAACATGTTTTCCAAATAATATATGTGTGTATGTGAAATTTCCTTTTCTTTGATTAATAACACTTTGCCCCTGCATTAAGGATAATTACACTTTACTTAAATTATAGAAATATACACTTTACTCCCGTTCATATTATACATCTTTTACAAATTTTAACTCATGCATATCAAGAAAATATAGTTATACGACTGAATTGCTCTTAATATTATATTTTAATTTTTCATGTATTTAATTAATTTTTGATAGTTATAAAAGATTTAGGAAAAAATAAAATACAATAACAAATTGATATCTTTGACTTTAGAGAATGAAAATGTAAGAAAATGTTGAATTATATTATATTCAATATCCCAATTTGCACATGTTAAGGCAAATATTAACAGTGTAAATACTAAGCGACTTCAAAAAAATCACAAAATTTTATAGAAAATATATTTTTATACAATACCTTTAAACAAAAATTTTCAATAGAAAATACGCCCACTTTTGAATTGTTCTAACACTATAGCTAAACATTCAAATTCTAAATAATATAAAATGAAATCTAACAATTTGAAAAATTTGACTAAGAAATATATTGATAAGATTATATTGAAATATTTTATAGTTTATTTTTTTTATTTTTAAATAATTATCACATCACTATCAAAATTTAAATATATAAAAAATCAAAATATAGTGTGAAAGGTATTTTAGATATTTAACTAGATTATCTTAATAATTTTAATATTATTAATAGATAAAAAGTGTCAATAAGGGATAAAGTATATATTTTTATAATTTAGAGGAATAAAGTGTTATTAACCCTACTTTTTTCAAAGTCTAAACTTTAACAGAGTTTAGTTAGTTATCCAAATTTATGAATAGATACAATAACTTTGTTTTTCATTAAATAAATTTAAAAAGGAATAAAAGGAGAGCACACATTTACCCAAAAAAAAAAAAATACCTGGCAGAAAATGTGCTTTCCCTTAGTAATGATCATAGTGCTATACACGAGCAAAGAAGGGGCGCGTGGTGCAAGAGACAGCTGAGAAAAGGAGTTTTACTTGCAGGGAAAATCGCCAAAATAGTCCCTCAACTTTTGCACCTTAGCCAGAATAGTCCCTCAACTTTCTTTTTAGCCAGAATAGTGGGAAAAGGAGTTTTACTTGCACTAGGAAGCCATTTTGCCTGCTTGAACGCATGTGGGTTGGTTCCCCTTCCCAATTATTTACGCAAGTATTGGTCTTCCACGTGTCACCTCCCCCCAACTGTACGTCACTTCATATCTGTTATACACGTGTCTATGTGTATCACTTCCTCCTCTTGACTATTCTGCTATTCATGTACCGATGATGTTCGACCTTCTAACCATGTCTCTTTTCAGCTTTGCTTTGGTGTAGTTTTTTTACTGGCAATGATATTGCCACAGCACAAAATGTATCAAATGACAGATTTATCCTTTCCAAAATCCCACTTTGTGAACAACGCCGCCAGCCTTCTCTGTCAAGCAGTACCTCCCTCTCTCTCGTTCTTTCTCTTTTTCCTGCTCTCCACAACACAGCACCACAATCTTCAATGAAATTTTTTTGTTTTCGTCTAATTTTAGATGGCAAAAACTTAGTTTCCTCATTTCATGACATTGACCCGAAAGGAACATCATTAAGTTTTGAAGGTTGTTGATGTCCGGACGTCGGGTCGAGTCGAGTCTCAATCTTGACTTTTTGTTGATCAACCAGTAGATTTACATGGAGGCTTTTTTTTTTCGTAAGAGTGTAGCGGTGAGGTGGGACGGGAATCTTGTAGAATTGATTTGTTCGGGGGAGATTCCGAAAGTATTTTAACGGTTAGAAGTTGGGTTTTGTTGGGGAGAGAAGGATTTTCCACCTTCGTTTCTAATGGATTGGGTCCACTGATTTATTCCTGAGCTACAGCTTTGAAAAAGAAAACTACCTAAGCTGAAAGGAATTAGAAAACAAAAAGATGAGATTTCAAGAATGAAGGCAGGCTGGTGCCTGGCAAAGCTGTGGTTCGCCGGGGATGGGAACGGAAGAGACGGGATTTGAGGGGAGCAGTTTGCTGGTGATGGGTTCTACAAGTTGACAAAACAATTCCGAAATTTGGGAGGGTAATTTTGTCATCTAAACAAAATATGTTGCGATAATAAGGTATTTGCTGTGACGGTGCGGGTAATGTTCTGCGGAAATTAGGCACCTAGCTCGATTCACTTTGTTATATTTTAAAACTAGGAGGCGTAGGCTGTAGGTCCAACTAAAATTTATTTGTCATGTTGATATAAATCAATTAAAAACTAAAAAATTATTTTATACCAGTTCAAAATATATTTGTTATGCTAATACAATTCAATCAAAAATTAAAAATATATTTTAGAAAAATTTTACGATTTTTTTTAAGAAATTATTTTTTTAATATTTTAAATAGTTGTACTGTATAATATTATGTATTTTAAAATTTTATACTGTATAATATTTTAAAACTTAAAGAATGACTTCCTAAAAGAAATTATAAAATTCTCCCTTATTTTATACCAATTCAAAAGTTAAGTTCTGCTTTCATATCTCAAGCCACGAGTTCATTTTACAATTAATCCTCAAATGTTGGTTTAAAGGAAAAACTTCCAATACTTTGTGTCTTATTTCAAAGTTGAATAGTAAAAGAATGAATTGATATTTTATTCAAATTCTATCATATAAGAACATTACAATTCATTACAAAAAGAACGAGCAAAATCAACCATTATTTAATTACTTCTCTTCGTACTCAATGCTGCTAAAAATTTCTCTTTCCAACTGAATCTTACAACACAACAAAAAGATTAAAAGACATGAAGAATACATATATTCATAACTTTAAAAAAGAATGAATCTATGTCTATCTAACTACGAATATTTACAATCAAATAAGATAAACTATTTAAAATAAGAATATTACAAGTATAAAGTGTATATTGTAGAACATAGTTAAAACATGTGTTGTTAGAATATAGAAGCATATAAATAACTAACTTATAGTGTGGCTATTGAATTCATGAGATTCATACATTATTTATAAATAAATTTTTTTATTGAAGAAGATAAACTGAAATAATAAAAAATGATAACATAATTTCAATTTAATAAGAGCAAGGTCACCATTACTTGCTGTAAGGGGTTAATTGGAAATAGATGTATAATTAATGTATTCATAAAGAGAGAACAATTGAGCTAGTCAAAGATAGACATATAAGGTCAAATACCATTTGGATTTTGCACAAGTCTGACATTCATATTAACCTTCCAATTTAATTCCATATCTTTGTTCTACAATTTTAGAATCATCAATCATGAACATCACATATAATGATAATATAAGAACTAAGAAAATAGATTTATCCCCTAATTTGTCATAAAGTACTCCTGAATTGACCAAATAAATATAACCTGCAACTACATTTATCACCCTAAATAATTAATGAAAAATTATTTAAGGTAAAATTGAACTGGATACAAGGAGTTGTACCTTTTTTCCTATGATGGAGAACTCATCTAAGCAAAACTGAAAGCAACAATATATACAACATCACTACACAACAACTTCAAGCACTTTGCCTGCATTATACATGATTCTTTCTCTATTAAATTTTCAAAGCAAGAAGCAAAACAGTTCTCAATCTAAGTCTTTTTTATGAATTTGCACAAACAAAGACTTGCACATAAAAATGTCGCCTACATAGACCCAAATCTCACTGAACAGGAACCTTTTCAATAAGGAGTATATATTATACATCAGTGATTCTACATCTATGCTAGTGATAGAAGACTTGGTATTTTTCTTTTTCATTTTCTTGGACTGTAGTAAGGCTAAGTTTCAGAGAAAACCAATAACATAAACCATTTTGTCCAGAGATTCAACATCAATTAAATTCAAAAAGAAAAAGGATAATAAAAGGAAAATTCAACTTCAATAGTAGTAATACTAGCAAGATTATGTAGATTTCTTATGCACAATACCAATGTAGCCAGGTTCCCACATACAGAGTTTGAAAAAGGAAGATGAGAAGAGAGAAATTGAGAGGGGTAGTCAACTATGGGTGAGATAGTTGGCGCAGATGAACACAAGAATCGGTGGGTCAAAAAAGCTTCCATCTTTTCTACACCACTCTAGTGAAAAAAGCCATAAAATTAGTTAGAGGTTTCCGGTGAGCCACCAGAAACAAGAAATCAAGGGAATAGATATAATAGATCAAAAAAAAGATATTCTAGGACAATACTAATTTCATTTTTCTCTTTTCTACAATAAAAGATCTTCAAATTACAAATTAATCCCTCTTCAGTTAAGAAGTGTTGGGAGGTGATGTTTTATCCAAGAGGGCCCAAAAGTGATTTAGACAAATTACGCCAAGAAATTTTGCTCACTTCCAATCCATTTTAGTTGTTTATTTACTAGGCCGCCCCTCAATGAGGAGAAACTATTTTGTCTTTGATGTTTTATTGTCAGGAACTCAAAAGTCATTTTACTCGAAAATCATGGCAATTAATAAAACAATCCACTTTGATTTCATCATGTTTCAGCCATTCCTCTTGCAAATCATGTCTATGTGGCCTCCATATGAATGAAGCTACAGTAGAAGAGCTCCTTTCTTTATCTAGTTGGTAGATATCTATACATACATACATACATACATACATACATACATACATATATATATATATATATTATGATATCAAAAGCCCTTTTGGAGAAAATTATAAGTAGTTGATATGTGGCATATTAGGTAAAAAGAAATTTACTTAGTAAAAAATAGAAGTAAAAAAATCAACTACTTAATTAACTAATTCTCACCTTTAACTAACTTTGCTTTTTAAATTCTTATTTAATCACACCTCTTATCGTTAATTTTTTTTTTTTTCCAAAAACAGTTTCAAAATTAAAATCGTATTACAAATCAATATATAAGTACCATTATTAACTATAAGTTAAGCAAATAAATATTAAATATTTAGCCTAATTATGTCTAAATAATACCATTCCTGTAACCTAATCACATCCACTTAACATTTATCAAAAGGAACTATAATATATTATATCAAAAAAAGATAAAAAGGTTGTAAGATCATTTTTTTTTATCTTCTTACAACTTTATATTTATTGGTAATTAATAATTCGATGTCAATACACATTATTATTAAGTGATCATGTAATTTTAATAAGTTAAAAAATAATTTTAATAGTTAGTATGTCTTATTATTAACCTCACCATTGGTTGTATTACTTTTTTTTATGTCGACTTAGAAATATATCTAATAGACCGGAAGAAAAAATAATAAAAATTAGCTTGACTTTATCATAGTAGTTTATAAGGTTTGAAATCTAAATTATTAATGATTGACCGTTATATGATACAATACTGAAAATTCTTAAACACAAGTATCCTTTTTATTTTTATTTTTTTAAGTTTTTAAGGACTTGAGAAAGGATGGGTCACAAGCCTTTTGTTTACTATCTCATTTGCTACATATTGTGTCATCCCTCCTTATTCAGTCATCATGTCAACCATCATTCTTATTCTCATTGCCTACTTTTCTTCCCTCAATTAGTTTTTATTTGATTAAAATAGAGATATGTAATTTTTCACTTTTTTATACAAAGATAAACTTTTTTTTCAAGGATTTTATGTTATCTCTACTACTTACTCTATCTTTATGCACAATCACCAAACCATTTACAAAAGAAAAAGACAATCTGTTAATTTAAAGTTTAACTCCTACGCACATATCATAATTTGTTTCATATGTGTGTATACGTTCCTGTGCATCTCGACATTCTCAAGTTCAATCAAGTCAATCTCTACACTTGCTTCATCATAGTTGTAAACTATGATTTCCTCTATTTGGAGATTCAATTAGTTATTTAATTATATAATTATTTTTCTTCACTTTAGGTACATAATTTTCAAATAATACACTAATGCATATCTTTTTTGCTTTTTCTTACTTATAGCAATTATACAAACTTGAGTAACGGCAAGTAGAAAGATATTATTACAAATATATATTTTTTTTATTTTCTCTAAATCCATTAGAAGCAACTTTTTTATGACAATATCAATTTACATACACACACACACACACACACACACATATATATATATATATATATATATAAGTAGAAAATTGTACTACTTTAAAAAAATCAAGATTATATTTCAAGACACAATCTTAGCCAATGCACAAGCAAATGTAATGCTGTGCTCTATTGATTGCATGGTATATATAAAATGACAGTGGCAAAATATGCACATGACTATATTAACTACACAAATTCCATTTCTTCTTAATTATAGTTTCTATTGACAATTTATAACAACAAAATTAAATTAATTTATACTAAACAAAATAATACATCAAAATTATTGTGTTTATGTGATCATTGTAAATAAAAATATGATCATTAACATTCAACAAAATGAGTTCTATCCTTTATTTTTCGCATAGAAATTAGAAATAGGTAATCAACACAATCATATATCCAAGTGATAGTAATATAGTTACTATAGGATACATATCTAATTTAATTTCAACTAATAATTAAGTTATATAGTTACTTTTTAATCATTTTTTATATGACAGAAACATAAATATTGGACAAATTTCATTTTGCATTTCTCAACTTATACCCGATTCTCACTTTGTACCTCAAACTTTAATTTTGGACACTTTACACCTCGAACTCTTAAATTCGTCCCACTTCAGTCTTTTAATCTTAACACGTCTCAAAATTTAACGGACTTTTTCCATGTGCACGACAAATTTAGAAGAATATACAAAAATAGTTTTGGATTCAAAAAAAAAAATTCTGTTAACTTTTTTGATGGTGTTAAAAAAGGGACTAAATTGGATTAAATTTGAGTCTTGGGGGTGCAAAGTGTCCAAAAGTACGATGTGCAAAGTGAGAATTAGGTATAACTTGATAGGTGTAAAATAGAATTAGTCCTATACATATTTTATATATGTACTTAACATTTAGTATATTTTTAATTGTTCCATAAACTAAAGTAGATTTTTAATAATTTTTAATTTATATTTTCTAATAAGTAAAATTTATAGATATTATTACTTAATTTTGGTTGTATTTATATAGTTTAATTACTAAAGGTTATATATTGTTAATATTATTTTATTAATATTATTTTGTTGTAGTAATTGAATAGATATTCCTCCTCTTGTGCACAACAAAAGGATATTCTGCTAGTATATAGCAAAATGTGTTTTTGTGAGAAAGTTTAATATGTGGACATGTGGCATAGTCTAATTAAAAATATAAATAGTAAGTAGGCAAAGTAAAAATTTAAATAAGGTTAATGTAAGAATTTCAGTTTAATCATTTAAATGTTATGTTTAACTACTTTTAATTGTTCAAAATCCTTACTTTATGCCTATCTACCTTCTATAATTGATTTTTTTTCTCACAAAGACTATAAAACTCATATTATTGATTTTCTTCCCAAAAGTCTACAAAACCAATTTATACTATATAGTAGCAATGGAATAGAAAGTGTTATAAAATTACAGCCAATTTAAGAGAATTAAGAATGTAGATAATTGTTCCCTACCTAATATATTCATGACAATCGTTATTCTTGTGAAAATACAAAAAAAATAATATTATTTTTATTGTTCTATATGAATTCAATACTAAAATTGCATTATGGGTATTTTGCATGTCTAATACTAAAAATGCTTTATTTTTAGTTGTGTATCACATGATATGCGATTTCTTTACAGCCTTTTGTAATTTTCTTGAATAAAAGTTTAGATTTTTTTTTTTGGATAAATTAATTTATTTTGTTAATATTAATTTGTTTTTCAACCTGAAATTATGATAACTATTTACTGGCTTGAAACTCCATGGAAGATTATTTTATATTATCTGTTATCTTGCTCTATTTTATATGTACTCATCATGTGATTATATAGTGGATTTTAGCACATCTTCTCATTGTAATCCCTGATTAACAAAAATAATCAATTCTAGCATCATCTTTAACCTGAAATAAACCATTCTTATGAATGAATAGAATAAGTAATAATAACAATAATAATATAAATTAACTTCAACAACAAAAATAATGTCCTTGATTAAGGAAAAAAAAGAAGCAAAATAAAAAATTTAACAAACATTTTTTAATTATTTTGTTACTTTGAACATTTATGTTTACAAAATTAAATTCATTCTTTAAAAAAAAAAAAATAGATTTAATGGATTTTATCCCCTATCTTTGCCAATATTCAGTATAGGACATGACATAAGCTGAATTTTAAAAATCATGTCTAAGTGACATTAATGTCATTACCATTGTATAGATATATAATATAATTATTTACTAATAGTTAACTTATAAAATTAATTGGAAGGATTTACAAAAACCTTTTTGCTTCCTCCTCTTCTTTCTCTTTCTCTCTCTCGTGGAACCCTAATCTCTCATGGTTATCTCTGCCATGGCTGCCCTTCAGTCATTGACTGGAGGGCAACCTACCTCTCACATGCCTAAGTCATTCGTGGATGTTGTTTCTAGCAAGTCGCCTGAATTGAAGGTCAAAGAACCAGGGATTTATCACGGAGAACCTGCCTTGTTCTTTTTGGATGAAGAAGTTGAAATCCTCTCAAAACCTCTAAAACATACCCTTATTGGAAACTTTGCAAAAGGATAACCTAGTATGGCGACTTTGAGAAAAGATTTTTCTTCGGTTGGATTTGCTGGGTCCTTCGCGTTAGGGTTTATTGATTATTGATTATTGTCAATGTTCTCATTAGATTTGATCTAGAGAAGACTATCATAGATGATGGTTGCAAAGATTATACTCTTTTGAAAGTTTTGGAATGAGGGTTCTAAAATGGACTCCAGACTTCAATGTTGATAAGGAATAATCACAAATGGCTCCAGTTTGGGTATCGTTGGAGCAGTTACCCCTCTACCTATATGACAAACATTCATTATACTCCATTGCTTCGATGATAAGCCAGCCGCTCAAGATGGATGCATCCAGAGCTTTCTTATTACGACCTAATATTGTATGCTTCTGTGTGAAAGTGGATGTTTCTAAACCCCTCTTGAAACGATTTTGGATTGGCAGGGAAGAAGGTGGCCGGTGGTAATATATAACCTATGAAGATATCCCCAACTACTGCAATCATTGTGTGAAGTTAGGCTATGATATTAAGGATTGTCATATTCTACATCCCCCCTCAGGCTCATCCCCTGGTTGATTTAGCAAAGGAAGATTCGCACGATAACTAGGTACAGGATCCACTCAAAAGAAGATGCTTTAAGAGAAACAATGGAAGCCTAAAGGGTTGCTGCTTCATAATGATACGATCAAAACCTTCGAAAAAGATAGCCCCTCGGGTCTCTCGATTAAGGATAAGTCCGCTGCACCTGTTTATGTAGTCGAGAAACCCACAGTGGCTGAGAGCTTGAATGACTTGATCAATGCTGTCCCAAATCAACCTGTGAAGTCCAAGATTGATGCACAAGAGCAATGCATTACTATCCCTGAAAAGCTCACGACTTCATCGAACGTAGAGCATGTAGTCGCTGCTGCCCATTCGGAATCATTTGAGCTGGTTGCCACCCTAAACTCTAACACTACAAGAGAAGATGCGGTGGTTGTCCCTGGTTCAGACTGTCCAGGACAAGTGAAGTTCAGATCTGTCCAAGCAGTTTCCAACCGTTAACCAACACGGGCGTGTATTTGGCATTTACAAGACCTTTGCATGGAGGATGCTTTAAAATAGGCACTAACTTTGCATGAGTTGATGATCACCAAGTAGCAGGTTTCACTGTTTGAAAAAGAAACCCCGCAAAAAGCCTCCATCTTTGGATTCACTAGATGATACAGATTCGGTTTTGCGAGAATTTTTACCCTACCAAGTGCTTTTAGTAGAGTTGCACGACTTTACGGAATATCTGTGAAAGCTGAATTTTTCACAAAAACTTCATCCAGAGGTAAGTCTTGAGTCTGTAAGAGAATACGAGATAAGAAGCACTTCTTGGTTACGAAAATAATTGTGACATGTTTGTTAGTCAAATTATCTAAGCAAGCTCTATCCCTTCAATTTAAATGATAAATTCCTTGATTTGGAATATCAGAGGTATTTCTAGAAAATCTTATACTCACAGACTAAAAAAATTAATACGCTGGCATAAGATTTCTCTACTTGTGGTTTTCGAACCTCTAGTGGGAATAGACTGCCTAGAGGAGTTTCATGTTCGACTGGGGTTTGACCATTGTATGTCTAATGTCTTCAATAAAATTTGGTTTTTTTGCAATTCTTTAATTTTTCACTTCATCGTGTTGGGTAACTTAGACCAAATGTTGCATGTGCAGTTAACGAATAATGCTTGGGATTATTCGATTTTCTCCACCTTTATTTACGCAAAATGGACTGTCTTAGAAAGATGCAGTTATAGGCTGATTTGCGCAACTTGGCAGTGGGAATGGACTGACCTTGGCTCGTGGGTGGTGACTTTAATATGGTTTCTTCTACTACAGAATATCTGGGCTCTTTGGTGCAAAATCTTAATGCCATGTGGGATTTCAATGATGTGATGAATGATTGTGGGCTCTCCCAGTTGCCTTTCTCTGGAAACAACTTATCATCGAGTGGGCAAGTGGTTTGGAAGCGTTTGGATAGGGTTATGGTTAACATCGAGTGGTTGCTTCGGTTCCCATTCTCAACCGTGCAACGCCTTAACAGATCTTCTTCAGACATGCCTTTTTGTTACTCCCTATTCAATAATAGAGACTAGTAAACCCAAAATGTTTCGTTTTCAACACACATGGTGAGATGTGTACTAGAGCACAAGGACTTTTTGGAGGTGGTTAAAGATAGTTGGAACGAGCTGTTATGGGGGGGTAAATGTCGACTTTTGCTTGGAAATTGAAACACCTGAAGTTTACTCTTAAGCAATGGAGTAAAGAGGTCTTTAGGGATATCTTCGAGTCACTATGGGATGCTGAAGGTAAGGTTTGTGACCTTGAGATACAGTATGAGAATTCTCAGCTGGTGGTGGACCGAGAAAGGCTTCATCTAGCCCAAGCATACTTGTTTGCTAAACTTCGGCTAGAGGAGATCTATTGGCGTTAGAAGGCTAAGTGTAAATAGCTAGCTGCAAGGGATCGGTGGCTTTGAAACATGCCCTGTTAACTTTGTGGCCTATCAAAGATTCTTCCCGCTGCTGACTTGAGGACATGTCTGCCATTTAGATGGAGGGGGAACGATTTTTTAGGGAATTGTTCAGTGATGAAGGGTGAATAATTTGGCTCGTGCACAGCTCAGTGAACTGTTTCCAGACCTCATTTCTGATCCTCAGACACTAAAGAGGAGTTGACTTCTACATCAAATTTAAATGAGCTCAAGGAAGCAGTTGGGTAACTGGATAAAGAAAATGCAGTGGGACTGGATGGCTTCTTGGGAGTTTTCTATGTCTCTTGTTGGGATATTATGGATGACGATTTATATGTAGCTATGCTAGAATTTTTTGACGGGGTGGGCATCATGAGTGCATTGCTAGTCCTTATTCCAAAGAAGGAGAACCTTAGCTCTTTTGCCGATTTTCGACCCATCTCATTATGTAACTATTTCAGTAAGATTTTTTCTAAAATCTTCGCAAAAAGTTGGCACGTATTCTTTCTTTCTGGACTCATAGAAGCAATCGGGATTCGTGCAAGGTCATATGATGGCGAATAGTATACTTCTGGCTCAAGAATTATTTGGTTTGCTGGACAAGAAAACTCATGGACATAATATGGTGATTAATTGGACATGATAAAGGCCTTTGATAGGGTTTCTTGGCAATTTCTAGAGCTGTATTACAAAAAAACCCTTGGAATTCTGAATACTTTTGTGAAACTCGTTCTAAACAATTTGAAGGGTAGCTGGTTTTCCCGGCTAAGTAATGGAGAGGTTTCAGGGTGCTTTCAATCCCTGCATGGAGTGAAGCAAGGGGACGATTTCTCTCCTTTATTGTTTATTTTGTATTCGGAAGTCCTTTCTATTGGTCTTAAAGCTTTAGTGGCCTCGGGTCGTGTGCTACCATTCTAATTGCCTTGGGGTTCTCTGTTGTTTCCCATTTAGCATATGCAGATGATTATGTTATCTTCATGAGGGGAGATAGAAGCTCTTTAAAATAGCTGCTGAATTTTTTGGATATTTATCAAAAGGGGTCTGGATAGAAAATTAACTTCACTAAGAGTTTGCTCTTTTTCCCCAGAAAGGCTAGCCGAGGGTTCGTAGCCTTAATAGAAGCCTTGACCAGGGGAGGATGCGCATGGCATCCTTTCCGACAACATATCTTAGCTGTCCGACCTTTCTTGGAAAGAAAACCAATATTTTTGTAAGCTTTGATCCTTTGTTGACTAAAATCCAAAAGCGTCTAGAAAGTTGGAATTAATAATTGCTTTCTTCAGGTGGTAAGCTTATTCTTATTATGCACGTTCTTTCCTCCATTTTGATACATATCTTGTCTATGATTGACCTTCCTAAAATAGTGGTTAAGTGTTTGGAGCGTGTCTTAGTATCTTTCTTTTGAGGAGAATCTGAAGGAATGACCAAATGTCGTTGGAGTCACCTTTCTTTCCCCACTCAAGAAAATGTGTTAGGGATCCAGGACTTTAATACCATTGTTCAAGCTTTTTCTCTCAAAATGTGGAACAATTTCTATAACTCGTCTTTGTTATGGGTTGATTTTATGCGTAAGATGTACCTTAATGCTTTGCCTAGCAATTCTTCAAAGGTTTAGCATTGTATGTTCAAAGTTTGTGACGTCTGCACAATTAACTTTCAAAAAGTCATTCGATCAGGGCACTTTTCGTATTGGAATGATAATTGGCTTGGAGATGGCATTCTAACGCAGATTGTGTGGAGCATGAAGTAAACCTAGATACTCTTATTTATGACCTTTTTACAAATCTACATGGCTGGAATTTTCAACCTCTTGGACAGCCGCTACTCGTGGAGGTGCAAGCAAAGATTATGGCTTTTGCTCTTTTCCTTTCCACTAACAATGATGTTATGATTTGGAAGCCAACTTCCTCGGTTACATTCTCCACTTCCTCGACTTATGAGTTCCTACAGGCTCGATGAAACAAGCTAAAGTCTAGAGCTTATATTTGGAGCACCTGAATCCTGATCAAAATTTCTATATTCTTATGAAAGCTATTGAACTGTTTTCTTCCCTTTATAGATGTTTCTTATGGAGATTGGTTTTTCCTCTCCCTCCAAATGCGGTTTTTGTGATTCACAGACACTTTGGAGCATGCCTTCATTTATTATCAATTGGCATGGACAGCTTGGCGTCATTTTGAACATTTTCTTGGCATTCCACATTCAGAATTTGATTCCATCCTTCATAAAAATTCCAACTTTGGTGGATGCACTCCTTTTCATCTACTAGCAGACACCTTTGTTCACTCCCCCCTCAACTCATTTGTTGGCATATTTGGTTAGCTCATAATTACTATTTTTTCAAAAATCGTCAATGGTCCTCATACGCTCTGCACACCCAAGTGACTAATCTTGCTATGTAGCTTTTTTCGATACATCTTCTTCAGATTAAAAGCCCTCCCATCACTTTATCCTTACCATGTAGATGGAAGGTCAAAACCAGACCAACCCTTTGGTTGTGGCTTGGCATAGACCTCTGCTGGGTGTCTTTAAGCTTTATGTTGATGGCTCTTCTCTAGGATACCTAGGTCACTCAGCAGGAAGTGGCATTTTGAGCGACTTGGCAGGTAATTTAATCTTTGCATTCTCAACCTATTATAGAGTTGAAATCAATATGGAAGTAGAGGCTAGGGCTCTTTTAGAGGGGCTCAGGAGTTGTGTTTAGAAGAATTTCTTGGATGTCCTAGTTGAATCGGATTCCTACCCTCACTCTGTGCAACATGATTCTCAATGCATCCTCCACTACCTGGAAGCTGGCAAGTGGTTCTGGAAATTCAAGTTTTAATGGGTCAAGGTCATTTTGTTTTCAGTCACATCTTTAGAGAAGCTAACAGAGCAGCGGATAGTCTTGCACGTCAGGGTTCCAACTCATTATCCTCACAAACTTTTTCTTCGCTCAACCCTCTAGCTACTATTTGCAGCCTTCTCCATCTTAACAACTGGGAAGTGCCATCGATCCGCTGGGGCTCTACTTAGTGTTTTTCATTCATTTTCTTTTGGTCATTTGTCCACAATTTGCTTCTAATTACAAGAGGTCTCGGCCTAGTCCCCCTCTTTGTACTCTAGTTTTAATTATTAATAAAATTTGGGTGTAGCGTTCCCCCACCAACGTTCTGGCGGTTAGCTAGCAAAAAAAAAAAAAAAAAAAAAAAAAGAACCTATAAAATTAATTTTCAACCAATTTTTATGGGATAGAAACATAAAGATTTTGATTAAATTTACTCAACAATCATGTTCCTTAGTTATTTTCTTTTTTAACTTTTTGGTATTGTAGGAACAATAATATTGTTACTTAGCTTTATTTCTCTTTATTTGGTTTACTTACTAAATTTTGAGCATATAATCTATCTTTATACCCCTAATATTATTTTATTATGCACAAAAACTAAGCATAATCATCTCCCCGAGCATCGCACATGTCATCCTTCATTTTTTCTATTTATCACTAATTCAAAAAAATTCCTGCAATAAAGTACATAACTAACTTGATAACATTTGAATATTCAAAAAATTTTAATTTATCTACATGTAATCAATAATATTTAAATAGGAAAAATAGATAGACAAAAGTTAGGATTCTATTATGATAAATGTTTTAGGTTCTCGTCATTAATTATTAGACTAACATTATTTTATTGTTGAAATTAAATATAGATATATGTTTTACTGTGCATAGCACGGGATATTCCACTAGTATATATATTATAACAAAAGGGATATTTACAGTGAGAAGGTTTAATGCGTCGACATGTGGCATATTAAATGTGTAGGATTTGAATAGTCAATAGTAAAAGTGAAAAAAATAATTACTTGATTAATAATGATAATTTAAATTAACTATGTAAATTTTATTTTAACTACTTTTATTTTTTTCAAAATCCTTTTTTAGGCAAACCTATGCCTTTACATTAATTTTTTTTCCTAAAAGAGTTACAAAACTAATCATATATTATGGATTATTATATGAGTATCGGTTATTAAAATACATATCAAATATAAACTTATGTTGCTTATAATAAGTTAGGAAATAATTATTTATTAATTTAGAAAACAGTTAGGTATATAATATTACTTTAAAGGGTTATTCATAAACATTGAAAGATAAGTAACATAATCTTGTGACCGAATTATATTATGATAATACTTTTATCAAGAAATGGATTAGAGCAAAATTACAAATTTAGTCCTAAATCATTTTCAAAATCTCATGGAGATCCCTCAAATCATTTAAATTCAATTTTTTCGTCCTTAACTATTGTTTAAACTTGCATATTTCTCCCAATTTTTTTCATATACTTTTTTGTTTCTCAATTATCAGTGTAAATCCACAGAGGCCTTCTACACTTTTTTTTTTTTATTTAACTCTTTTGCCTTGCAATTTTTTAAATTTTTTTTGGTACGATAATTGGATGACTACTTTGAGTTTGATAGGAAAAAACACTTGAGGAACATTCATGGATTACAAACATAGTTTAGGGATGAAATGTGTGAATAAAACTTGAGGGACCTTTCCTTATGACCTCATAGGGTTCGTGTTACCAAAAGGGTAGATGCAGATCAACTCTAGATCCTCTTGGAAAGAGGAAAAAAAATAAAAACTTGAGATACCTTCTTTAAATTACAAAAAAATAAAATAAAATTAGGGGACTTCCATAGCATAAAAGTAGTTTAGACACGAAACCTCTGTTGGATTTTAAAAATAGTTGATGGACTATATTTGCACTTCTTCCAATTGATAATCATTTAGCTATTCAATAAAAAAGAAACAAATTCAAAATTAATTTTTTCTTTTCATCTTCTTTCATCATTATGCCTATTAATAAAATAAATGTTATTCATAACTAAGGATGTAAATATTATGTATTCTCTATTTTTTGTTATTTTTTATATCATTTTGTTTAAAAGTATGCTATGTATGCTAAAGTGTAAAATCAATTGTTAGATACTTTTTTTCCCTTTTGTCTACATAATAAGTAAAATTTTCTTGTATATTTGAAAGAAGGGTGACATTTTTCTTATAATTTGATAGAAATAAATACTTAATGATATTTTATCCAAAAATATTGTTAAACACTTATTTTTATATTCCAAAGAACATTCTTATTTTTGGTAATTTAATGGAATTGAATACTTACTGATATTCTAATTCCATAGTCTAACTTAGACTTTTCTTTTCATGAAATTTACTACATAGTACTTCAAAAATCATTTTGTAAAGAAAACATGAATTTTAAAATATTTGTGATTAAGTAACCACATAAAGCTATCATCCCGTTCATAACAATTATTGTTCAACAATTTCTATAGGCCAATAACATAATAATTTTAATTATGCGTCCAACAACCATGTTCATGTATTATTTTCTTTAGCTTATGGTGTTGTATAACTTACTAATATAATTATTTACTTTTTTATATCTTATTTAGTTAATTATTAAAAGTTTCATTCAGTCATCATTTCACTAATTATTATTTTATAAATCTAATATCTTCATCTTCCCGTGTATACAGGGGTAAAAAATGAATTATTTAATTAATAATAAAATTCAAATTAATTACCTAAAGGTTATCTTTAAAATCCTTATTTCACTCACATCTATTATACTTAATTTTTTTTCCAAAAGAGTTACTAAATTAAAAATGTACTATAAATATATTTAAAAGTAATTAAAATAAGTTAAGAAAAAAACTAATATATTAATCGTGAAAAGCTTTTACCCATATATCGTTGTTAATAAATACATTTTAGATATATATTTAAAATGTTAATAAGCAACTAATAATTTTCACAAAATTAGGAAGACATTTAGCCTATTATGTCTAAATAACGTCATTCTTGCAACCTAATTACATACAATTAATATTTATAAAATTTATTATATCACAAATATATGACAAATTTTAATATCAATTTCTTCTTTTCATTTTCTTTCAACTTTATATTTATTTGTAATTAACTATTCAATGTCAATAAATATTATTTTTAAGTGATTATGTAATCATAATATGTTAAAAATAATTTTAATTTATCTCTTATTATGTCTTATCTACTTTTTGGCATTATCATTTTACATGTATATACACTTTATATAGTAAGACCTAAAGTCAATTGTTAGAAATATTCTTTTTTTTTTCATACACATTTGAAAACTTTTTCTTGGAAATATTTTAACTCCAACTTAATCTCGCTCGAACCTCTTTCCATTACCCTGTCCAGTGCTATTCTATCTATAAACTTCATTGACGCTTTTGAAAATTATATTCTTTGATTAGAAAAAAATACAAATTGATTATGAAATGTGATAAATACTTCTCCACTGTTGTTTTTGTTTGTAATTTATATCAACAGAATTAAATTAAATCATACTAAACAAAAAAGACTTCTAAATTATTGTGTTTATTTATCATTTATGACAAAAAAATTATATTGAACCGCATTCAATAAAAAAGAGTTTAACCTTCATTTTCCATGGAACATGGTAGACATAATTTTTAAAAACAATTATATATACAAAACATAGTAATATCTGTTACTATTTTTAAAAATAAAAGTTGAGAGGGTTCAACTAAAATTAAGTTATATAGTTACTTTTTAATCATTTTATACGACAAAAAATATAACATTTTAAATGCATACTTAAAAATAATATTTTTTAAGATCTAATTAGTAAATTTATAAATATTATTACTTAGTTTGTCTTATCTATATATAGTTTAATTAGAAAAGATTTTATGCCATCATCATTACTTTATTAATATTATTTTATTGTAAAAATTCAATTTGAAGAGATTAGTCCTCCCGTTTATTACACGGGATATTAAGCTAGTTATTCTATACCCTAAACTCTTTTCTCTCTCTAACCGTTTTTTCTTCTTTCTAAAAACTCTTTCAATATTATTCACCATACCAGGTGGTGGTTTCATTGATTTTTCAATGCAAACTACCACCAACAACACTTTTTCTATCTATTTCTCATGAGATTTGCTTATTGGGAATTTTGTCTCCCCTAAATAAGTGAGAATTTCAGTCTACTCTTGAAAAAGCGAAAGTTTTTTCTCTCCTCTTGAATAAGTAGGAGTTATTTCTTTTTATTTTTGTGGTAGATGAGGATGGAAGATTCAATCAAGATAGATTTGACTGATCAGATTTATTTTTGTGCTTTACATCAGAAGTTTAGTGGCATGTTCGATGCTGGTCAGATCTGGTACGAGACTTGTCCAGCCCGTTAAAGTTAGATCTAGATTTTTAGATTTGTGTAGATTTAGATTTCTATATTTGTTGAGATATCTTTAATACACCTGTTTACAATATGTAGATATGGTGGATTTGTTTATCAGGCTTGCATTTTAATCAGTTGTAATGGTTGTTTTTTTCAATTAATGAAATTTGATCATGAAAAAAAATATTATTCTAAATATTATTTAGAATAATACTGTAATTATTATTTAAGAGATATCTATAACACACACATATATAGAGTAAAGCAACGAGGGTGTTTACTGAGAAGCTATTACATGATGATAACTGGCAAGTATATTAGGAAATCTGAACACTAATTAGTAAAAGTAAAAGATGAAATACTTTAGTTAACATCTGAATTAAAATTAATTATTTATATCTTATCCTTTTAACAATTCTACATATTATATAGTAAAAAGTAAAAATGAAATACTTAGTTAACCATATGATTCATATTAATACATAAATCTTATGTTTAGTTAGTACTATTTATTTAAGACATTCACACTATGATTATACTAACGATTTTTATACACACTTATGTGTGCCTTATAATAGCAGTAATAATTTTATCATATTTTGAATTTTATCGTAAAATAATTATATTATAAGGAGAATTTTAAGAAAAAATATGTAGACAAAAAAGAGGATGGAAAATATTGAACTACCTATAAAGAAAAGAGAAATTTAAGAGAAAGTAATGTAGAAAGAAAAATTAATACTTAAATGTTATCCTTAACTGCCATATACTATTTATTTGAGACAATCTTCCCTCCCTTAATCACATAACTCAAATTTACCATGATGATCAATTATCCCCCATACTTACTCCCTATCCTCATCTTCCCACAGTTATTCCCTCTTTAATTTTTTCAAAATTTTTAAAACTTATATAGAACTAATTATATCACTTTCCATTCTCCATTTTTTTTTTAAATTTTTGCCTCATTCATTTTTTTCCTTTCTCTCATTTTGTTGACATGATTCAAGAATTTTTAATCTTTGATCACCATGTCTCAAAATTCATCAGCCTCTATTTATGGAAAGATAATAAACTATTTTAAGTGTGTTGGAATGGAAAAACTTTTACACACATTAATAATTTGACGGTAAAAATGTCATTTTTGATAAAAAATTAAATGCAATTAGATTTGACTATTAGTCCAGGACTTTAGTGCCCAGAAAATAACATAGGGACTAAAGTAATAACGACCCTAAGAGTTAAGGAGTTAAAGTGAAATTAACCCTAAAAATTATTCTGGTCAATTATTAATTCAATTTTGGACAGAGAAGTTAAGTCATTTAGTTAACTACTACTCCATGAAAATGATAGATTTTCATTTATATCCATGTTGCTTCTTTTAACTATTTTTAAGAAAAATATTTCTTACTTTTTGACTCGTTCCACCGAACAACTAGTAATCCTTCACTGTAATTCTTTGCTTCTAGAGCCTTTTTGTTAATGATTCTTGATTTCAATATTGCTATCCTATATGATCTAGAAAATTAATGGGATTTTCAATTCTTGATAACTTGATTGTTATTCTCCCTTGAATTTTTGCTCTTCTAATAACAGCGGTATTTTTGTAATTATTCAATAAATGGTGGAGTATGTATGCCTTTTTTTGTGTTCTTGGTTCAAAATGTTTATACCCCAATTAATTGGTTCTTGATACTTTTTGAAAGAAAAACTAACAGATGTGCATTATTTTTAATGTTTTTGATATTCATTTTAGATTTATTAATGTTTAAAAAGATATATAGATTGAAACTTTGTCAAGAATTTTAGAGTTGTTATTTTTTACAAATGATTAATAGTAATGATATGTGAATAGCATGACTATGTTATTTTTGAATGTGATTAACGGATTACTGAATATATTAATTAAATAAGTTACTTTAAATATTTTGATATATATAAATTAAACTTTCTTGGAACTAATTACTCATTGAGATTGTGATCTTATAATTTCACCTAAAATTTTGTTTTCTTAAAATTTCACCTAAACTTTTGTTTACTATATAATCTTTCAAAAATCATTTTATTAAACAAACATGAATTTTGAAAAATTGTCATACATATGAAAAAATAAGCATTTGTGATTAAGTACTATAATTCAGTAGATGGTAATTAATGTTCAACAATCTATTTTTATTAGACAACAATAGAACAAGTTCATTTGCACGTCAACAATTATGTTCCTTATTTGATTTTTTTAAATTTTAATTTATAGTATTGTAGAACTTACTATATAGTTGCTTAGTTTTGTTCGTCTTTATTTAATGAATTGATTTCATATAATTAATACTATTAATATTTTATTCTATAGGTTGAATATAATCACCCTCCCGTGCATAGCTCGGGATATCATCTAGTATATATCTATATATATTAAAGCAAAAGGTGTTTTGTGGGAAAGTTTAATATGTGGACATGTAGCATAATCTAAGTAAAAGTTATATAAATAGTAAATAGTTAAAGTAAAAGTTTAAATGAGATTAAACGTAAGAATTTGAATTTATCATTTAATTGCTATCTTTAACTACTTTTAATTGTTCAAAATCTTTATTTTATGTCTACCTACCTTCCTATAATTGATTTCCACCCCCCACAAAGATTGCAAAACTCCTATTATTGATTTTCTTCCCAAAGGTTTACAAAAACAATCTATACTTTATAACAGCAGTAGCAATTGAATAAAAAGTGTTATAAAATCACAGCCAATTTAAGAGAATTAAGAATGTATATAATTGTTGTCTACCTAATTTATTTTTGACAATCATTATCAATAATTGCATTCTTGTGTAAAACTGTCTAGATCTTCTACCGCCCAGATCATCTTCTTCGGTCACTCACATGGTTGCCCTTCAGTCATCGACTGGAGGGCATTCCCCGTATATACGCTCCTTTACCTCCGTTGTTTATTCTGTTGATGACTCTATTCGGTTGATCGAACCCACTACTTACAAGGAAGAACCAACCGTGTTATTTCCTCCTGGAGTCATTCAAAATCTCGCTCTCCCCTTTCGCTTTTCACTGGTTGGGAAATTCTACAAAGGAAGACCTTCGATGGAGGCCTTGTGCAAAGAATTCTAGAATTCAACTTTGGTTTCGTAGGATCTCATACTTTGGGACTTTTGGGCTATCATCACGTTCTTATGGAATTTGATATTGAAGAAGACTACCTTCGTGTATGGTGTCGTTGATTTTGGACCATGCTAGGTTTTGGAATGAGAATCATTAAATGGATTCTGGATTTCAGAGTAGATTGAAAAACACTGTTGGCCCTAGTTTGGATTTCATTTGATCAATATCCTCCTCATCTCTTTCATAAGGAAATCCTCTACTCCATGGTTACTTGATAGGTGATCCATTGAAGATTGATATCTCTACGGAAAATGGAAATTGCCCTAGCAATGCTAGGGTTTGCATCGAGTTAGACCTCTTGAAACCTAGCCCACACCGAGTTTGAATCAGTAATGGCAATAATGGTTATTGGCAGACTGTAGACTATGAAGATGTTTTCATCTACTGTACTAATTGCAGCAAGGTCGGCCATGCATTAGGCACCTGCAAACTTTTGGATCCAGCAACACATGGTGCGGCTACCAGAGAGAGCAACACCATGCAAGTCCCTAACTCTGACCCTAGCTCCAACAACCAGTAGCAATCCAATCATAACTAGCAGCTGCTAACCCTAATTTAGCACCACTCCTTAACCCTAAGGCTTCCCAAATGCAGCAAGATAAAACCTGACCAGCATCTTAGCCAAAATGTTGGGTGGTCAAGAAAAATTTCGCACTCTCTAACCAAACTCTAACCACATCCATGCTGGTGAAATTTATTCGGGACTCATCGGGTGCATCAGCTTTAGAAAAAACATCAATTCCGATGTATAATGCTGTCCAAAACAAAGTGGTAGATTCATCCCCTATGGACCCTATCATTATCCCATATGACATTGCAATTACTCTTTTCTTGTAGCCAAGAGATGATCATCACTGAAAATTTAGGGCTCCTAGGGGCATCAAAATAATTCTAGAAGTAGAAGTTTAGAGCATTCTTTCAGATTTGGATTATGTTTCTAGACCTTCCAAACCTCGTGATGAGCTTACTAAAGCCATCTTCAAGACTTCATGCATAGCTGGAGTGACGACTATGCAGAACAGCCTTCAAACATGCGCAAGAAAAGAGGAAGACCTAAGAAATCCAAGATGAAATCTGGGAAGAAATCAATTCTGGTGGCGCACACTATTCAAACAAGGCAAGCTGTAAAAGCCTTCTCTAAATGTTTCCCAAACCTCTCCAATGATTAATATCATAATTTGGAACATTTAGCGGATTGCTCAAAAGGCATCTCTTCATAGATTAAAGAAATTGATTCGATTCCATTCGCTTTCTTTTGTAGTTGTTTTAGAACTCTTGGTTGTTCTAAATCGAGTTGAAGAGTTTTGTACCAAGCTTGGGTTTCCTTTCTTTTCTATTAATAGTTCCAATACAATTTGGATTTTTTGGAAGCAAGGTTTTCATCTCACATTCTAGAGAACACAAATCAATACCTTCATTTTGCTGTTGCTCATGATCTTTGGGATGGCACCATAGAAGCCTCCTTTGTATATGCTAGTGTGTACTAGGGCTGGGAGAAGGCCTTTGTGGGACCAACTTTACCATATTACTGGCCATCTCTTATAAACCTTCGTTCA
The DNA here is from genome assembly GCA_025175665.1 of Cinchona pubescens. Taxonomy (NCBI): domain Eukaryota; kingdom Viridiplantae; phylum Streptophyta; class Magnoliopsida; order Gentianales; family Rubiaceae; genus Cinchona; species Cinchona pubescens. Next base: position 5,887,361 of record JANKKI010000051.1, on the reverse strand, counting down.
TTGGTGGAGATTTCAACATGATGCAATCCTTGTCCGAATACAAAGGGCGGGCTTCTCAAAACCTTCGTGCTATCTCGGATTTCAATAGCGTGATAACCGCTTATGGTCTACAGCTTATGCCGTATACGGACAACAATTTTACCTGGTGTGGGTTTCGGAATGATCATCATATTTGGAAGACACTTGAACAATGCTTGGTTAATCAATCCTGGTTCAATCTTTTTCCCAACTCAGTCGTTCACTATCTTTCCAGAGCACTCTTTGATCGTTCTCCCCTGCTTCGGGAGCTTCTGGAGGCTGAAATTGGTGGTCCCAAACCATTCAAATTTTAGAATATGTGGCTCTTACATGGTGACTTTCACAAAAGGGTTAAAGGCAATTGGAAGCAGCCGATTCCTAGTTATGGTATCAAGTCTTTTCTCAAAAATTAACTTGGCTTAAATCCTACCTAAAATAATGGAACAAGAAGGTTTTTAGAAATGTCTTTGATGAAGTCATGGCTATCGAGGAAGAGGTGAAAAAGTGGGAGTTCGAGTTTGAAGCAGAAATTTCCATCTCGTCACGGGAATCTCTAAGTCGAGCACAAGCAAACCTGTTCTCTCAACTTGAAAAAGAAGAGGTTTTCTAGAAGCAAAAATAAAGAATTAAATGACTCATAGAAGGGGATGGGAACACAAAAATTTTTCATGTCTTTGGTAAACAAAAGGGCCAACCTACTCATCCAGAAAATCAAAGATTCCATGGGCAATTAGCTCACTACTTGAGCTGAGATCCAAGCTGACGTGGTTACATTTTTCAGAGCTTGTTAACAGATGAATGAACATGCACCATGGCCATGGCTGAGCTTTTGGGGTTCATACCATCCTTAGTTGCAACCTCCCAGAGTGAGCAATTGCTGCACCCAGTAACCTAGAAGAGATGAAAGTCGCAGTATTCGCCAGCTGGCCCGGTTTTTGGTCGTCTTCTTCAAGCATTGTTGGATTATCATTGAACTTGATATTCTTCATGCAGTGTAGGAATTCTTCTCCACAGCACCCATTACGAAAGGGATTGGAAGCACATCTATTGTTTTGCTACCTAAAAGAGACAGTCCATCATCTTTCATATACTTCTGGCCCATCTCTTTATGTAACTTTATTATTAAAGTTTTCACCAAAATTCTTGATAATTGTCTGTCAAATATCTTGCCACTTCTGATTTCCCAGGAACAATCAGGATTTGTCAGTATGAGATCTGTGTCTGATAACATTCTACTTGCACAAGAGATACTCTGCTCCCTTGACAAGAAAACTCACAGCCGAAATATTATACTCAAGCTTGACACGATGAAAGCTTTCGATAGGGTTTCTTGGCAATTGTTGGAGACTTTAATGCTGAAATTTTCCTTCCACTTGAGACTTGTGGAGTTAGTAATTAATAACCTAAAAGGGAGCTAGTTCTCTATTCTTAGGTTAAACCAAATGGAGAAGTTACTAGTTTTCTTCCAAGATTCCTGAGGAGTTAAGTAGGGAGACCTATTATCACCCTTCCTTTTCATCCTTTGCTCAAAGGCCCTCTCTAGGGGTTTAATTCACCTAACAGAACAAAAGATCCTACGGTCGTATGCTCTTCCTAGGCATTGCCTAGTTGTCTCACACTTTTTTTTCGCGGACGACATGGTCATCTTGCTCAAAGGCCCTCTCTAGGGGTTTAATTCACCTAACAGAACAAAAGATCCTACGGTCGTATGCTCTTCCTAGGCATTGCCTAGTTGTCTCACACTTTTTTTTCGCGGACGACATGGTCATCTTTTCCAGGGAAGATAAGGGCACAATTATGGCATTGATGCATTTGCTGGATACATATCAAAGGGGTGTGGTCAAAAAAATAAACCTATCAAAGAGTTCTCTCTACTTGCCTGCTTTTTGTGGTATTTTGGCAGTTCACATAATTGAAGCAATCACTGGAATCAGACACAACACAACGGAGCTGTCCATACCATATCTTGGATGCATCCTTTATAAAGGTAGACGTAAAATCCTCATGTATCAATATCTTATTGATAAAATCCATAATCTTCTAGCATGTTAGAAGCACAAACTCTTATCTCCAGGGGGCCAATTAATATTGATAAGACATGTGCTGTCTTCAATACCTATTCAAGTTTTAGCTATCATAGACCCCCTCAAAGGAGTTCTTCACTCAATACAGCGGGTCTTGGCTGATTTCCTATGGGGTGATTCAGATTTTGGAAGAAAACGACACTAGACCTCTTGGGATTCAATTTGCTCACTGATGGATGAAAATGGGTTAGGGTTGCGCTGCTTATTTGACGTAGTGAAAGTATTCTCATTGAAATTCTGGTGGAACTATTAAAATCGAACTTCTCTATGGTCTAGATTTATGCACGCCAAATACTCATCTATTTCGGCCTCCAACACTTCTTCGATATGGAGATGGATGCAAAGAGCTTGACACCTATTGAACTTCAATACGATGCATACCATAGTTTGAAGTAGAGAATGTTCTTTCTGGCGCAATAATTAGTTGGGCTATGGTGCTTTAGATCCTCACGGTAACCATCTGGATATTTCCATTAAATAGCTATATGATAACTAGCATGGATGGAACTTTGCGCCAATTGTTGATCTTCTTTCTTCATCCGACAAAGGAAAAATCTTAGCACTAGGCTGTTTCTATCATCACATCTGGACAACCTTATTTGGAGATTGGAAATAGCCAAAAAATTCTCTTTGAGCTCGGATTATTAGTTAGTAAGGTAGCCAAGACATAAGCAACTCACTAGGAAAATTATATGGAATAAATGAATTCCTCTGGAAATTTCCATCTTTATGTGGTGTTTGCTCAACAGATTCTTACCTTTTCCAGAAGTCTTGATGAATCTTGGTTTCTCAATGCCCTCCAAATACCCAGCATGTGCATCACTTGACACCTTATGCTATTGGTTCGGGAAATGAAGCTTAGCACAAGTTTGCATCTCATTTTGCCTCAATCCTTGGCTTGCCACTGGCTAGGGGTTTGATCTCGCAGCTGATCATCTCTTGGAAATTGACATCTCGGCATGAAGATTGTGGTATACTTTCTTTGCTTCTATCCTTCATTCCCTGGAGCTTATGGCTGGTTCATTGTCATTTCCTATATCAGGATATCCCTCTCTGGAGCAGCAAAGTTATCTAGCTAGTGGCGAGCTGCTATCTAACATGAGCTTCATCTCTCCATTTAAGCGAACTTCGTTAGCTATTTTCCTCTTCCAAAATCTCCATGTTCCGTTACGGATTACATAGACCACTATTCCTCGGCCAGTGGCTATTGCATGGTCGAAGGATTTTATGGGAGTGAAATTGAATGTGGATGGCTCCTACTTAGGGAATTCAGGTCAATCAGGAGGTGGAGGAATAGCTCGAACTAATACTAGTGTGGTATTATTTGGCTTTGCTAAATCATTTGGCCTCGTAACAAGTCTTCAAGCAGAAGCACAAGCTATCTTCTTACATGGGATAAAACTTTGCATTGCACAATTAATTCCACAAGCCATCATTGAAATGGACTCACAACAACTCATGGACATAATTCAACAAAAATCAGTTACTCCATAAAATTTGGACACTTTGATTCGGGGAAATCTATCATAACCTAGGGCAAGCAAATTTTTGCCTCAAACACATCTATGGAGAATCCAACATGGCTAAAGATTTGTTAGCTAATTGTGATATCCATTTTACCTCTCACGATGTACCTCCTTTCCTCATTGGCTGTATTTTCGTGGATTCAATAGGCACTCCCTCATTAAGATTAGGCGGATCCTAACAAATCCACATTTGTTTTATTATTAATAAAATTTCACGCAGGGTTTTAATAAAAAAAAGTATTCTTGTGTAAATACAAAAAATTATTATTTTGATTGTTCTTTATTAATTCTATACTAAAAATGCATTATGGGTGATTTTACATTTCTAATACTAAAAATGCTTTATTTTTAGTTGTGTATCAGACAGTGCATGAATTTCTTTACAGCCTTCTGTAATTTTCTTTCGTAAAAATTTAGATTTTTTTTTGATAAATTCAGTTATTTTGTTAATACTAATTTGTTTTTCAACCTTAAGTTATGATAAATATTTACTAGCTTGAAACTCCATAGAAGGTTATTTTATGTTATTTGTCATCTTGCTCTTCATACTAATTCTTACTCTATTTTATATGTACTCTTCATATGATTATATAGTGGATTTTGGCAGAACTTCTCATTATAATCCCTGACTAACAAAAATAATCAATTCTAGCATCACCTTTAACCTGTAATAGACCATTCTTATGAATAAATAGCATAACACAAGAGTAATAATATAAATTAACTTCAACAACAATATCAGTATCTTTGATTAAGGAAAAAAATACAAACAAATTAAAAAATTTAACAAACATTTTTAATTACTGTGTTACTTTGATCATTTATGTTTACCAAATTAAATTCGTTCATTCTAAAGACAAAAAAGATTTAATGGATTTTGATCCTCAATCTTTGCACAAAACACAACATAAGTTGAATTTTAAAAATTATGTCCAAGTGACATTAATGTCATTACTATTGTATACATATATAATATATTATTTACTAATAATTAACTTATAAAATTAATTTTCAATCCATTTTTATGGGATAGAAACATAAAGATTTTGATTAAATACTCAACAATCATATTCCTTGGTTATTTTCATTTTTTAAGTTTTTGGTATTGTAGAAAACAATGATTTTGCTACTTAGCTTTATTTCTCTTTATTTGGTTTACTTCCTAAATTTTTAATACATACCATCTATCTTTGTACCACTAATATTATTTTATTACATGCATAAATTGAACATAATTATCTCCTCGAGCGTAGAACATGTCATCCTAACTTTATTTTTTTTATGTTTGTCGCTAATGGAAAAAATTCTTGTAATAAAGTAATTTACTAACTTGATAACATTTGAATATTTAAAAATTTTAATTTATCTACATATAATCAATAATCATAATATTTAAATAGAAATAATGGATAGACAAAATTTAGGATTGTATTATGATAAATGTTGTATGTTGTCATCATTAATTATTAGACTCATATTATTTTGTCGTTAAAATTAAATATAGACATATGTCCTCCTGTGCATAGGATGGTATATTCCGCTAGTAATATATATGAGATAAAAAGATAATTCAAAAATGTGTATGGGTAATAATTATAAAATATTATTTAGAAAATAATTAATAATAAAGTAAGTAGAGTTATTTTCTTTTCCATTTCATTTATAGTATTATAAGCATTAGAGGTCATATTGACAATGAACTTCCTATGGAAATACTTTCGCCATGTGCTGCCAGTGAATGAATTTAATTTCAACAGAGTTGGGAAATGAACTCAGGCTAGTTTAGGATGTGGGGAAGAGACAAAAAGTTTATAACACTACTTCTTTTAAGAGACATGGAAACTTGCACCAGCCAAATGGAATGGTCTTAATCACCATAGGAATAATTACAGTTTGGAATTGGATGGAAGGGCTAGTGGAACTACTCAAAGGAAAGAATGGAGAGATCACATTGCTGTAACAATGTATATCCTTTGGCAGATATAGAAGAGCTAGAATTTTAGACTCTTTGAAGGAACACAAAAAATTGCTTTAATACTATGCAGAAAGCCATGGATGAATGAATGAAGTAAGAATTAATCAAAGACAAGGGCGGAAATCCAGGGTTAGAAGGGACAAAATGAAAGCAGAGACAATAAAGAATGGTTCCCCTACTTAGATAAATGATCAAGATTAAATCTGTAGCCTATATCAATGCGAGAAAGGACATAACTAGTCTTGGGACTATGGTAAGAAATGGGCATAGACAAATATGGGCAATATGGGGATTCTTTAAAGGGAAAAAAAGAAGGCCAGTAGCAAGAAGAGGCTGAAGCTATTAGGCTAGTCCTGATTAAAGCCAAGGAAGAAGGTTGGAATTGTATAGATATCCAATTGAGCAACCAGAAGCTACCCAATATCCCATGAGATCAACACCTTCTCTTATCAGCATAATCTCTTTGCACAATTTAGGGGGATATTCTTATTCTTAGCTCTTTGTTTACTAGTTATTCCTTCTTTTTTGTTAATAAGATAGGAAATGAGGTTAGCTCCAACATTGCTTATTATGCATTACAAGAGGCATATATTTTGGAAGGAATCCTTCCTATTTGGATGACCGAGTTTGGAAAAAAAATTTGAGATCTTTATCCCTTACATTATAAAATCTTTTGCATATGCCCAAAAAAAAAAAAAAAAAAAAAACTTAAGATAAGTATAGATTAATAGTGAAGTTGTGTATTTAAAATTAGTTCATACTTATCTAGATATCAGCGCATCTATATAAAGTGATAAAGTGACAAAACTAGTGATGTCCCATTATATCTGCGAAAGAAGGAATGAAAAATCTGACCAAATATCTAAACAAAGGGTTGGCAAATGAATAAGATTTTGTCAAGTGGAGACTTTGGCAACTGGTCCTGAATTTGTGACTTCATCGTAAATCGTTTTCCCGTAGATATTTATGCACATATCAACATATATTACTCTACTGTCTATATATATGTATGTGTGTGTGTATATCTATATATATTATTTTTACACATGAAGTTATTTATCAAAGATTATTTGTCACCTTCATTTGTTTGATTGAATATTAAATAAAATATAATATAATAAAATTAATTATAAATTTGTTTCATCTTTAATTTCTAAATCTTAAATGGATTGATTTCTCTTTCTCCGATATTGTTAAAGTGAATTTATATGAATTTCTATCAATTATGAAGGAAGTAATATTTTCACCATCATCTCTCACATACATATACAAAAGTACATATTTTGAATAAATACTCATTTTACATCTCCATTAATTGCTTTTGTTAATGTTATATCTATAATCCAAAGAAGTTAATACCATTTCATTAACACTAGACAATTATACTCTTTGACATTTAAAGTAAAAGAAAACGTTTTACCTTTTTTTAAATAAATTTACTTTGGATACTTATAGTTATGAACTAGAAATATATAACTCTTGAAGAGTTTGTCTCAATATTGATAACATATTGTTTGAAATATTAAAAATATTTGGAAAAAGTATAAACTTGGCTCGGTTTATATCGTGTTCTAATCTTACAAACTAAAACCAAACCAACAATGTTTCGTTTCACTTTGGTTTATTTCGTTGCATCTTACTTTTGAAAAAACATTTTATTGGTTCGGTTTACATCGGTTCGGTCAATTTTTTAAAAATCTTGAATAACCCTAGTGCTTGCAATACCATTTTAATTATTTTGTTAGGTTAATTTGGTTTATTGCTCAAGGACATTTTAGGATAAAGATTGTAGAAGAAATCATCCGCACATTGATTTTCTTATCTTGCATGCTTTTCATATTCTTGCTTAGTAAGAAGTAGGATTTTGAGGGAAGATAAGATAATTAAATTGCATGAATGATCTATACCCATGAATATAAGTGCTTGCCAATTGGTTAATTAATGAGCTGCAAGGTTTTTCATTCACATAGCAGAGTTTTGGGTGTTGTGTGTTGGTACCTCTTTACTTTTTTAGTCCAGGTTTTGCATGAATTCTTGCATTTTCATTGCCTGCAAGAACTGCTTGTGGTGCCTCTACTAATTTATGGACATCTCAATAGATTAAACTTGCAATCATCAAGGCTAGAGAGGTAAATTATTTTAAAAAACCACTAAACAACCATATGGCTGCACAATTGCAAACATATCTCACAGTTAAGCATTTTTTATATTACTCCTAGTAATTTATTTGCTTTTCTATAATTTTGATTTGAGAAAGAACGGAAAACCTATTTGATGCAGTTGGTAGAGAACAACAATTACTCTAGATTAATCGAGGAAAGTCCTGACCAAAGCCATCAAGTGAGTTCTTTTACTTTTGCATATGTATAAACATTTTTCTTCTTTATATGCATATGAATATATGGTTTTGTTGTACATTTTGATATTGTATTGATAAGACCTATAATTTCTCTAGTATATTATACTCCTTTTAGGAGAATATAGTGGGTAGAAATCTTGCATTGCACGGACAAGTTCTGCTTGTTCATGTATACATATCTTGCCCCCTTAGTGTTGAGTTTCTAAATTTGCTAGTGACTTGCTTTCCTCCTAGTCGGTATGGATACTTGTTAGTTAAAACCTTCAAGGAAATAGCTTGTCCGAAATTTAACAAGTTATCCTCAATGTTCCGTTGCCTATTTATCCCTAATATATTGGACATTTACACTTTCTTTATATGGTTCTTTAGTTAAAAGGAGTTTTATATATTTTCAATAGTGAGATTAATTTCTTCTCTCTATTCATTTATTTTACTTGCAAAATGAATAAGTGATCCTATAAAATCATGGATTTGCATAATCTTATTTTTTGTAGCACGGAACTTCAATAACGAGACTTTGCATTTTGCCAAGAGTACAATATGATTAAATCATAAGCACCCCACTCCCTAGCAAAATATACATTCCATAGTGGATAACATTTACCAACTCAAAAGCAAAGGAAAGAATAGCATACTTTCTTGAAATTGTTCCATATAAACTTGTCTTATCTAGCATTTCTGAATTCGCTTTAGAATATACGACTCTCTCTCAAATTTTTTTCCTTGCTTAGATGAAGAAATGACTGTCCATATAGAATCAGCATGTACGAAGAGGTACATAAGCTATGCACAGATGTAATGCTCTCTAGGTAGGTAATGCGGGAAAAAACCAATTCAACACGTGAATGCCAAGTACTATTATTGCTATAGGAGACGAGAGCAATGATAAATGGACAAGAAACAATGGATAATTCCTAATAGATATTTCAGACATTTACTTATATGCGAGCAACATACCCTCTATAGGAAAGTTCAGCATGTGAAAGCCAAGCACTATTATTTTGGTAGGAGGCGAGAACAATGATAAGTAGACAAGAAACAATAGATAATTCCTAATAGATATTTTAGACATTCACTTAGATGCGGCAACATACCCTCTATAGAAAAGGGGATTTCTAAACTCTTTTTTCGTACAGTAAAAGAGAATGCTATCTACAAGAGAATTCCCCTTCCCCAATACCCTAATCGGCCACAACCACTCACTCACTCAAACATGGAATAATAGATAAATACACCCATAAAAAAGACTCTTTTGCAAAAGAAAAAAGATACTTATGAGGGTAAACTACTCTGTTGGACCCTTATCTATAAGGAAGGATCCTAATAGTCGCATAACTTTTAAAAGAACTTATTAAATCCCTAAACTCTTGCATTTGATTTTACATGGTCCCTAAATCAAATCCGTCTAAATTGAACAAAATAGATGTTGGCAGAGTAGTTGTTGAGACCATTATGTCCTTATACTTTTAGCACCATATTCTTTTAAAATTTAAATAAATAACCCAACTCATGAACATCTTGGTCACCCAATTTGAAAGCTGACTATCGTTGGATTTTCTTAACTACCTAATCCATATTAAAGTCTTATTCTCTACCACTTGAATTCATTACACCCATTTCAACTAATCTCAAAATTGGCCCCCCGGCTACAAAGTGAACAGATCTGGGATGGGAGCTAAAAAAAGAATTGGCACTCACAACTATCCTTAAGACCATTGTTTGGTTGGCAAAATATGCAAGTACCTATCCAAAGTCATCCACAAAGACTCATCAAAAAAAGACTACCGTAGTCTATGCTACAAGCTAGGGGAAAAATAGTCTTGGTAAAAATTTAATGAACATCCTTTTTGTTCAATTTGGGCGGATTTTGGTTTAGGGACCATTTAAAAGTAAATATGATAGTTTGGGCATTTAATAGTTAATTTTAAAACTTTGGGGACCAGATAGGATCCTACCTAATACATGAAGGACCGATAAAGTAGTTTACCTACTTATGACAATGTACTTTTCTTGTACTAGATGTAAGTTTATAGATTAGAATAAGGGAATAATTTGAAAACAGATTGATGTTAAAACCTTGTTTTTTTTAAAAAAAAAAACTTTTAGCAGATGCATAGCAAATGGCAAGATCAATAAATCTACTCTTTCAATTTCACTATCCTTTAGAATAATTATTAGAAATGAAAAAAATATATACTTTAGTAAGTATTTCCATTGCAATCTTCAATCTCACTATCCTTTGGCATAATATTAGAAATGAATTTCATAAAATGTTAGGTAAGGGGTACTCTGTTTCTTGTCAAAGTAATTCACCCCAAAAGAAAATTTCCATGATACAAAAGGGATTTTCAGACAGTCTCTGTAGGATACAACCATAATCTCATTGCATAACTCAAAAAACAAGAATTCAAACATATTGTCAGGACTACTCATCACTCAATTGCATATGCACATACTTGGGTTCAATTCCACTTAAATACTAAAAGGCAACTAAAACTTGATTTAGATTTTAGTTTTGCGAAATGAAAAATACCAATTTTCTTTTGCTTACCTTGATTTATACTTATTGTTTCTATTTTGTCTATATTATGCCACATTGTAAAGATCCACATTGGGAAGAGGAATTGCACATTATGTGATTAACATAATATTTCTTTTCCCTTTAACTTAAGTTTTAGGTTCAGTAAATACATAATATAATGTTTGGTTTTAGCACCATGGTCATACATAGAAATTAATTAATATTTTTTTTCTTATTTAAGAATAAAAATACATTCATTTTTTGGTATTTAAAAAACAAATTCATCATAATAAGGCAATATGCTAAGTTAGACATTGTAATCTAAGAAGCTTTAACTTGTTTTCTTAACATATTTAGAATTTGTTTGTGTAAAATTTTCAAGTTCGAAGGAGGACGAAAGCACATTACATAGCCACTAGTCTATTATATGAAGCACTTATAGGATCCGTGATCAAAGAATTGCTAACCTCCACTCAAGCAAAGGGGTTCCTAGGAGCCCTGAATCTAGGTTGTAGGTTTAGACTTTAACTCTTGCAGAATGTCTACACCACTATTACCTTCTCTCCAAAAATGAAGCAAAATGCAGACCCAACTTCTACGCAAGATTTCTTGAATTCTAAAGGAAAAAATTTCACTGGGAGTTATCTTCTTTTGTTGAAGAACCAATTATACAATTATAAGTGAGTTTGATTCTACTTCAAATTCATTAAATGCGTGTATGGGTCTTCATTAGGACTACCTCTGAACATGGCATGTGTTTGTAATTTTTGAATCAAGACGGCTTTATTTCAAAATTATTTGCTTGCATGGGCATGTGTGCAATCTTGAATCAGCATCGTCAAAGTTTGGCATCGCATATTCTCTCAATGGACACTCATTCATATTCATACCGTTTCAATTAACAAATCCACCAATTCTATTATTTCACATGACTTCCTTTTGTTCTTTATTCGCATGTTCTCATTCCTTTGTTTTTTATTAGGATTAGCCATATTAATTCTCTCTAACTTTTGTTGAACCCTTTCGTGCTTCCGAATTTCCCTTAATAGACTTCTCTATTTCATAGTCCAGGCAAATCAAAGGCCCTTTATCTTTCTTACTATGCACTGCAAAAGAAAATTCAAACGCAAATTAATTTCAAGTGCCAATTCACTTAACCAACAAAAATCATCAACATAAACAAGTAACACTACTAAGGAAAGACTAAAATTAACAACTTAAACAATTAAAAGTGACTAATTTATACGATCCGTAAAGCACTCAATATTGCCAAAAACCAAGAACAATACCCGAAAACGGTGCCAAAAACTTGTTGTGTTCCCAAGGTAGAGTTCAATTCACATCAAACAAGTAATAAATAACCGCACAAAATCACTACACTTTTCCTACACTGCCACAAGTATACGGAGTTGGTAGTAATATAGGATGAGTGGGTATCACGAAGATTGTCGGTTAGCAAGTACCGAGATTTATGAATCTTTGTATAGTTAGGTGAATCAAATAGGAGGAAAGTAATCTACTCTACTCATAACTACGATCTGAATATACAATTAAAATTAAAATTTAAACTAACCTATCTACTAAGACAAGAAACGAAATTAAGTAGACTACTAGATTAAAAGACTAATTTGACCTCAACTAATAAAAGAAAGTAAATGAAAGCAAGTAAATTACTTCAAAATTAGCTAAACTAACAAAAACAGAACTAGAATTGAAAGACAAGTGATCCTAAATTGACTAAGCGAAGCAATTAAAAAGCATAAAAAACAAATAAACTACATTTCTACTAATTTAGACTTAACGAAAATTGCAAGTAAAACTAAATTTCAACTAAATATTTTTGGATTGATAGAAGAAAGTCCACTAGAAATTAAATCAAAGAAATTAAAATTTTAACTAGAAAACACTAAATTATCAAGAACCTTAATTACTTTAAGAAAACGTGAAATGGAAGTAACTAGAATTTCAGGAAAGTTAACTAGAGCAAGTAAAAATAATATCTACTTGCAACTAAAGATTAACCCGCTAAAACTATATAATCAAAATTTAAACTTGCAATGAATTAAAAACAAGATTTAAAGAGAATTTAAAGTAGAACTTGTATTAAACTAAAAATTTGAATGTCAAGTTGGCTTACTCCAATCTACGCTAATCTAAAATTACACACTACATTAGCTACTATATGTACTATCACTAACTATTACCTACTATATACGTTAAGTGTTTTACAAGTCAAGAATTAAAAATCTGAAACCCAAAAATTATAAAAATGCTGTACAACATAAGCCAATCACATCTCGATTTTACAACATGGAAATTTGGTATCGCGATATCGAGTTGAAAATTATTAATTGAATTTCTTCCTCGATATCGTGACATCGAGTTTGTTTCAGTTCAAGTCTTCAGTTCTTCACTAATTTCACTTTGACCCTCGAATTTTTGTAATCTTGATTTTCTTCTTTTATTCCTAGCCTGCAAACATACTTAACTAAATAAGTAACCAAATTAACTAAAATTGATTAAGAACTCTTGATATTTACAAGAATTGCAAATGCAACTACAAAATGCACCTAATTAATTTAAAACACTTAATTCACCACCAAAAATCGAGATTAAACTAACAACATGCCTTAATTACACATAGAAGCAAAATAACTCTAGTTTACTAGAGTTATCATCCAACTTGAGCCACTAAGCTGGATAGAGTTTGGAGCATCGTACCTAATTACAATGGCCCAAAAATCTGGCCTATTACTCCAACTGGAGTCTTGACCTCTTCTAGACTCCACATCGGGCTTGTAGTCAACTCCAAAACCTTGGATTCACCATGGTTTACTCCCACTCCTTGACCTTGTAATGCTTCCCAAAATTTACTAGAAAATATTCTAAGAGATACAAATATTTTCTCATTTAGGAGAATTACACTACCTAATGGGATAAAAGGTAAACATACGAAATTAAATCAAACCATAAAACAATATTAAATGGTCTCCTAGGGCCCATTAAGAATTATAAGCAAGAATTAAAGCATAATAATTATGTAAAGATGCAAAAATTCGATTCGAAGCCTACTTTAGGTCCAAAATCAAAATTTTGGATTCAACCTAATTTAATTAATTAAATAATTGTCTCTAGTCTATTATTATCACATGATAAAAATGCCCTTTTAAACATGTATCTTGAAAATGACAACAAAATAAAAAGTAAAAAATATTTTTCGTTAAAACTGAGAAAAAGGTTAAAACCCGGAACATATAAAATCTAGGATGCCTAGCAATCCATTGATGATCATTCTAGCAACCATGAAAACCCTATAAGGGTTGTAATTGGTTGCCTAAACAGCCCAATAAGGAGGTGGTCACGGTATAACCTAGGGCTGTAAGCCTTGTTTTACCAGTTTCATCCTCTTTTACGGTTTCCCTTTTTATATTTTTATTTTCTGTTTTAAGGATTTGAAACCATCACCATGGATATACCAACCATAAGGCCGAAACCTTGGGGTTGGCCGCGTCCCTAGGATGGCCGAAAGCTAAGCTTTCAATGAAACCTTAGTTTGGTCGAAAACCATAAATTGTGGTTTTACTTTTTAAAAAAAAAAAAAATTCTTGTTAATCACAACATCTTATTCACATCAAGAAAGTGATAAAAAATTATATGGATGTCACCAAAAATAAAAATTTAATCCAACCAAAAATGCATCAAAATAATCTAACAATTAGTTTCATAGTTATGTCTCTAATACCAATTGTAAGATGAGGTTACTACGGTAAGCAGATATCTAAAAATTAAACGCAATGAAACCAAACATATAAATAATCTAAAACCTCTTATCTATGGATCAATCTATGAAATTTTTTTGTTAGGAAGTAATCCAAAGGGTCAAGAAGAATCTTTACCTCAAAAATCAAATTTTTACAGTAGATTGACGAAGTCCCAGTTTAAAGAAGAAGAACACCAAATGTATGATGTCTCTAGCAATCCACATGAACACTTGAGTAACCAACTCCTCCTCTTAGATATTTGTTAATACCCCGTGCTACCAAAGATCTTAAACAAATAAACTACCAAATGAAAGAATACACTTTTTGGCCAAACTCCTAAATCTAGAAGCACTAGGAAAGGAGATCGAGAGGGACAGCTTTTGAGGTGGAGAGGGAGAACAAATTTTCTCCCTTTCTTGTAATGTAAATGGCTCCTCTTCTGCTGACTTGGAGAGTTTAAATGAGTATTTATTGACCGCTTAAAGGAAATTAGAGTTTCGTAGAACTTAGTTTAATACGGTTGAATCGAAAACACTAAATTTCCCCCCTGGGTTAATTTTATGTCTTTGGGTTATTAGTAGTTGATCATAGACTATCTAAAATTAATTAAATTAACCCACATGGGTTATTTATTCCCCATGTAATTATATTTTAAGCCCAAGTCTCTACTCTGCTTAAATTCGAAAACTAAAGATACAAGTTTAATAACTCGTACACAAAACATTTTGCATGCATTGTTAAACTTCAAATTCTTTTAAATCAATCCTCTTATTTTTTCCATCTGTAAAATTAGCCTAAACCCCTTTTAAGGCTAAATAATGCATCCCATGCATCATCATACAATATGATACACACTGTGTAACCCTTGCACTTTCGTCTATTAGTTTGACGTTAATCGATCATTATGTCAATTCAACTTATGTTTGTAAATAACTAGGTTCATGATCCTAATGACATTAAGATAGTTATCAAATAAGTTGATAATGAATAACTAGGTCAAGGGTCTTGTCCATTATCTCATAACCGGCGTCAAAAACTAAAAACATAAGTTTGGGATATATTAACTTTTAACTCCCAAATTGCCCCTGATTCCACAAGTGATGTCTAGCAACATATTGTGGCTATCGAAAGGATACGAATGAGAGGAATTCATCATAAACTTTTATATCATGATTACCATGTGGTAAAGTCCTTCTATTTTGTTATCCCATCTAGATCATGACCATAACTTTCTTGTCAAGCCGATCTACGCTCTTGTATATGATTCGTGTATATCTTAGTGCGCATACTTAGTTAGGAAACTTTTTCCTTTATAAGTTAACTACCTTGGTGAAGGATTTCCTTGCTAAGAATCGTCATTATCATATCATTGACACCTTCTTTATTTTTCACTTAAGAGTAATAGATTGTTACGTGATATTTCATACAACCTCTTGAT
The DNA here is from genome assembly GCA_025175665.1 of Cinchona pubescens. Classification (NCBI taxonomy): domain Eukaryota; kingdom Viridiplantae; phylum Streptophyta; class Magnoliopsida; order Gentianales; family Rubiaceae; genus Cinchona; species Cinchona pubescens. The sequence goes on along the minus strand of JANKKI010000051.1, from coordinate 5,871,679 downwards.
GTTTGAACTATATGATACCAATTCCCTGAAAGAATACAATATTATATACCATGAACATTATATATTCAAGTATGAGGTGTTCATAATACTATAAGTCAAAAGACCAATCCACACAATCATGACATTATTGGATCATTGACAAGTAAGTGAAAGATCCAATACGAGTTATAATCTAATTCAACGTATTATTTTAGCAATCGTCTATTGCGTCGATCCTCACAACTCATGTAAAATGATACGAGATTCGATCATCCTCACTTGTCAATAACTCATTCACATTAAGAAAAAGTCATGGTACTAGCTTCTAAGGGTTGCCGTGCTCAGTTGAGCACCCTTTACTAAGAGTTATAAATATTTATGAATGATATATTAAAGATTTAGTGTTTCATGTTCACAACACTTGTGAATAAATCTCTAACATCACTCAAAGGATTTATTCAAAATAAGTCTATTACTAAAGAAACATGACTGAAACATAAACTTGACCAGATAAGTTTAAATATAAAGATATTTTATTATATTCATAATAATCCGATTGGATTTAGAGCACTACCCTAACAAAATCCCTATCCAGAATTTCAATTTCAAGAATTTCATTACCGTTATTTCTCTACTTCCAAGCCACACCCTTAAAGAAACAAAGAACTAGTTCCAAGCCTTCATCGACACTAATTTCCTCTTAATCTAATTCATCCACGAAAATCTCGAGGCATGGAAACAAGTCTTCGAATTTTTGTTGCTGGTGGAGCATAAGTCCAAGGGAATTATCCTCATACTCTACATAAAATTTTGTCATAATCATGTTTTCAAGCCAATGTAAAAAAAATTTCCCGATTCGGCTTCTTCCCTTCCATAAACTCTTCCTCAGCCTGGCTTGTCCACCATTTGCACTGGATGGAAGCAAAAATTCATAGGTAGATTTTATTGAAAAATAAGCCATCCCTTGAGTGTCCACTTCCTCTTATCTTAATTAAGATCAGGATCTAAAGTTCTTCTAATAAGAGGATTGTACTCTGCAGCCTCAACTGAATTTCTTCGGGGAGCAAAAGTATAAACATGTTCTAAATCCAATAATTGCAAGCTCTCCATTTCAATTGCTATGCAAAAGATAGTCACAATGTTTAGTTAAAGGTCGCGACAATATCCAGATGTCGTCTAAAACTTAATTTGCATACAGTTACCAAGCTCTCAGCTGATTCCATCCCCAATGATGTCCGCAACACCACAGATACCCATCCAACTTGAGGAAGACTTGCAAAAGTTGCACCTAAAGTCTCCATCATATTTTGAAACTACTGTTTCCTTCCAAATTGATTCATATGAAGTATGCAGTTTCAAACCAACTCGGACAAAGCTGCTCTATTAAGAATAGAAATGTCTTTTAATCCAAAGGCTCCATTATCCTTTCGACAACTGATAACATTCCAAGCCACATTGTGAACCTTCCTTCGGCTTTCACTTTCTCTCCAAAGAGACCCATGGCTACACTTATTAATCTCATTTACAGTGCTTCCTTGTGACAACTTAGTGATTTGCATTGTCAAAAATTAATATTGTAGATATCACCTATTGTACCAGTTCACGGGTTCCAATTTGCAGTACTTTTACAATTTGGAACATGTACGCGTACCGAATAGCTAAATCTGATGCTAACTTTAAACTCAATCCATCAAAAAATTTAACCAATTAAGAAGCGAAATATTTTAATAAATCTCTATAATTTGTAACAGGACCTATGTCTGTATCTCTCACGTATAGTAGTGATAATAATTATTGTTGTTTTCTCTTTTAGGGGATCAATTATTACCATGTTATCACATAATATTTGATATCTTAAAATGCAAATTAATTAAAGTTATACGAAAATTATAATAGATCAAATTATACCAAGGGCATAGGAAAGCAACAAAAAGAAGTAATAAGATACAAAAGTGAAAAAAATTTTGAAAAATAGAATTTTCTTTTTTTTAAAAAATTGTTATGCTTGTGTTTTTTTGTTGTTTTGTATCTCTTCTGAGTCATTTATTGTTTTGTGTTTTTTAAGGAGATATAATTTTTTTTTTTGAAATAATTCCAACTTTTTACATTGGGATAAAATTTATAATGACTATTTTCACTATTTAAGTTTTTATATATAAAAATTTATATTGAAAATGTACCAACTTAATAACTAAGTGTACCATATACCGAAATAACTTACCAACTTAACTTACTCTCGCATATCATATTTTTGCAAAGTGACGTAATATGTACCCATATCCGTACCACGTGATGGAGAGTAATTGTAATAATATCCTAAACATAGTCAACCAAATATTATACGATTCTTTGGTCACTCTCCTAAGGACAACGGGTACTCTATGCTATTTGCCTGGATAGTTTGTCAATGGATCACAGTGGTTAAGATTAAATTTCTTGCCACCAAATCAATCACATCATAAGAAATATAAAGCTTGAACTTTTTTACAATGTTTTGAAAACCGGACCGGTGGCCTGTCCGGTTCCCCGTCCGACCGGGCGGAAATAATTTGTTTTTTTTTTTTTTTTTTTTTAAGTGTGATAAAATTTAAAGTGACTTAAAGATTAAAATACATTTCTATAAAATTCAAAAATAAAAATACCACATCATCTCTAAGTTGAAAATAACCTGCCAAATACCAACATCATCTCTACAATCAACATTAACCTGTCCAACATCATTTTCGACTTCAAAAAACTAACAACAATAATTTTTTTTGTTTATAAAATTATTTTTATTTAAGTAGTATTGTTATGAGTAAAAAAATCCATATGAGAAAACTAGACTAAAAAATAACATAAAAGAAATAATAAAAATAAATGAACAAAAAATAGATTAAAAAATAACAAAATAAATGCAAAAAAATAGACAAAAATAATGGAAAATAAATGATAAAAATAAATGAAGGAAAAATAGATAGAAAAATAGAAAATAAGAAAATCAATACAAGAAAAATGGACAAAAAAATAAGAACAAATCTAGAATGTAGATAGGAAATAGTCTCTTAAACACATAGTGGATGAAAGAAATAAGAAACATAAATACACCAAAAAACCGAAAATAAATAATAAAATTAAATGGAGAAAAAATAGACAAAAAAATAGAAAATAAAATATGAAATAAATGCATGAAAAATAAACAAGAAAAATAACAAAACATGAAAGGAAAAAAAAATGCCCGAAAAATAGAAAAAAATAACGGAAAAGAAATAATAAAAATAAATGCATGAAAAATACACCAAAAAATAACATAAGAGAAATAACAACATAAATATAGGGAAAATGGACAAGAAAAATAACAAAATAAATGCATAAAAAATAGAAAAAAAAATAACATGAAAGAAATAATATAACTTGCCTAGATGAAAAGGTGGAGTGGAAGAGATGATGGAGGAAGTGAAGAGTTGAGAAGAAGCCAAGAGGAAGAGCCAAAGCACTAAGAGTAGGAGGAGGAAGGAGGCGGCTAGGCTAGTGGGAAAAAAAAAAGCAAGACAGCACAAAATCTCTTATACACATCTAGATGTGTATAAGAGACAGTTCTGATGCGTTGGGACAAAAGGTAAATATAAAAAAGCAGTGTTTTTAAAATCTTTATTCTGCCGCCAGAAATTTTTTTTTAAGTAAAAACTGAAAACCGCAAAGGACCGGTTGAACCGGTTTTCCCGGTTCAATCTGGTTCTCTGTGGTTTTTTGTTCCACCCGATTGTGAAAGTGGACCGGACCGGTGGTTCTTCAGGTTCGCTGTCCGAACGGTCGAACCGGCCGGTCCGGTCCGATTTTAAAAACACTGCTTTTTTATATTTACCTTTTGTCCCAACGCATTACAAAAACTTCCCACTGCAGACCCTATTATTTTGGCTTGGTCTGCCTCCACAAATAGAATTATACTATCGACAAAGAAGAGACGCAACAACTCTAATTGCCGTCTACCTATTAAGAATTTATGATAGGCATCCAAAATTTATGATTAACCAATGAGTGAAAAATTAACACCGTAACCTCTCCATGCAAAAAGCAAACAAAGGTACAAGGAAAGTTGATCCCTTTGACGAAGTCTTGTTGCAGGTTTAAATGCCCGAGACTTAGCTTCATTTCACAATACGTGAAGCTTATAGGATGACACGTACCGCATAATCAATCAAAACCAATTGTTCGAAATTTTCATGCACCTCAACGTAATCATCAAGAAAAAGGCCATCTCATTCTGTCATAAACCTTTTCAAGGTCTAGGTTTACCACAACATCTCCTTGCCTACCTAACCTATTTTTTAGAGAGTGCAAAATTTCTTGTAGAATAATGATATTGTTGAGGACCAGTTATGTCTCCCAAGTACAAAGCTGGATTGTAAATGGGAGACTATACAATAGAGAAAAGGCCGATTTTGTCGTACAATCATCTTAGTTATAATTTTGAAAGCCACAATACAAAATGATATTGGCCGAAATTGTGAGAAGTTTTTCAGATTTTGATCTTTTGGGATTATCATAGTTGGTTTTTTTTTTTTTTTTTTTGTTGAATTACTCCAAGAAAAAAATTAAGAACAATCATACCAGACAAAGAATTAGTTGAGAAGTAGAATCCAGAAATTCTGTAGAATAAAGGTTAGAAACCTTTGATCCCTAGAGCTTTAAGTGGCTTCATACTAAAAACAACATTTTTAACTTCACAATATCGAAACATGTCTTTTCCCTAATATCATATTTAGAAAGTGAAATAAAATAGAGAAATTAACATTATCCATTCCTGGTTGCTGAGGCTTAGCTATTGATAACTCTCTAAAATGAGTGCTATTTTCTATATGTTTTAGCTAGATATTGTTATAAGTCTTGAGTATTTCTATGTTATTTTAGGGTTTTTAGTTTGAATTGTCATTTTATATATTTTTGATATTTTATTAATGTATTTTAATGTGTTTTCATAGGTTTTGAATAGATTGGGTCCATTTTGATCCATTTGAAGCTACTTCAACCCTAGATTTTTCTACATTTAATAACCCATAAATAAGACACTTTAGATTTAGTTTTATATTAGTTCTACATTGTTCGTTAGTTTTGATAGTTGTAATTAGGGCTTTCTACAGTACTTTGTAGGGCTAAAGCTTGGAGAATCAAAAGTGACAGTCTTGAATCATTATTCCAGTGACTTCTACTATACTTTGTTTGTTAATTTATTGAATTAAATGATGTTTTTGACTTTTAGAGATTCTTTCATAGTAGTTATGAGCTAAACGTTGTAGTTAGGGTTTTTAAGATACAATTAATTGTGAGCGCTCAACTCATGTTATTATGTTATTTATAATAGGTTTCTGTTCAAGATTGAGTATTTTTTTATGTGTTTAATACTTTCAAATATCTGATTACTATTTGAATGATTTGATAAATATGTGACAAGACTAATACTGTAATTTCCATATTGTCAGTCTAGTAGTAAATACCATATTTTTCATTTAACGCCCGATAACAAATTAACCCAATCTATGTGGTCACGATAAGAATTCCATAATCTATATTATCTTACTTCTAATTATTTGTACGTACTAGACCAAAGCTGACAAATAAATTAGTATAAAGAAATTAGGATTACATAACCATTGGGTAATAACTTTATTTGGGAATTTGACTAGCAATCTTGGAAATCAACCTAAATTGACATGAACTGCGTTTATGTATGATCAATTGCTAAAATTAAAATACCTTAACGCTTTCTAATTTTGAGTTTAGTTCATTTAATTGCTTTCCGTAGTTTAATAGTTTGTTATTCAATCAACTTCTTTGAATTTGGGGTGTTCAAATAGTACTAAGGCTAAGAATTTTGGTATTGATACACAATTCTCATGGAGACGATATTGACTCACTATGTTACTTATTTCGATCTCGTACACTTACGAGAATGTAGAAAATAGCATGTTACTGATTAAATTTCTGTAAAGAACTTCAATGCCATATTGTAGTGAGTACCTTGATTAATGTACCATGACTCATCCACACTATTTAAAATAATTGTCATCTATATAAAACAGTCGTGGTATGAAAATATTTAGTTTTCTGATCCAATATTTTAAATAGTGTATTCATTTAAGTCTAATTTATTATGATCCTCTCTTAAATCTAATTGATACTCTATTTTTAAAGAGTTAAATGCAGAAAATCCTCTTGGACTTATACCTCAGTTGAACTTTGTCCCCTCAACTTATTTAATATACACTTTACCTCTTGTCCCTTGCTTCTTCATGTTTTTTGAGACAAAATTACCCTTACTATTGTAATAATTTTTTTTTTCTCTTCTTACCAATTTATTTATTTTCTCTCTCATATTTTTTCTTTTATTTTCGTACACATTCTTTCTTACTACCACTAAATTGGCAAGTTAAAAACTCTATTTTTTTACATGTTTAAAAATAATTTATAGAATAAATAAATTTTTTAATACAAGCAACATATATTTTAATAGTATAATATGGATTTTGTGAGTTTTATTAATGCTATAATTAACAAATAAAAAAACCACAAAAATATAAAATAATTTGTAAAAAAATTAAAATATATATTCTATGAATGCAAACAAATTTTTTTTTTTTGTATCTATATATCATTCGCGTGTCATATTTTTGTTGAGTTTAACGTAACTCCAAAAATCATTGTATTAGGCATCCATAATATTTTTTTATTATATTCTTTTTTTAATATTAAACCATAAACAAAAAGTTGTACACGTTATTTCATCTATAATTTTATTTGCATACTATAAATTTTTTAATTTTCTCTAGCTGAAAATTTTTATTTTTTATTTGTTAATCTTATTATTAATAATTAATCGCAAACTTATTTTACAATAAGGTATATTTATTGTATTAAATCATGATTAATCTATAAATTAAATTATTCAGATAGATGTAGAAAGTTAGAATTTTAATTAATTAATTAATAAAAATAATGTAACTATTTAGTAGCAGTAAGAGAGAATAGTGAAAAAAAGGAAAAGGAAAACAAGATAGATGTTTATACATAAAAGATGAGAAAGGAGAATAAAAAAGTAAAACAATAATAATTAAAATAATAGGGGTAATTTTGTCTTAAAACATAAAAGAAGGAGGTATATGCCCTAAAGTAATTATTAAATAACTTGAAAGGGATAAAGTGCTACTAAGGTATAAGTTTAGGGGAGTTTTCTTCTAACTCTTATTAAAACTAATTAAAACGGTTCCTCCTATTCTAGAATTTGGTTAGGCTCCGGCATGATTTGGCATCTAATTTCTCCAAATATGAGGAGAGTTGAGTAGAGAGAGACCTTTGAGTTCCATCAATCCATGTCAGGACTCTTTTTGTTTGCCTTAAATTTATTTCCACAAATCATTTGATTCCAGTCCTTCACCGCAATATATTAGAATTAATTGTTTCAACTATTGAGATGGTGAAAATCCAATTGGCATCTAGAAAATTACCAAACTCAAGTGCATTAGCTAGGCTGTTTTCCATCGTAAATGGACGTTGGTTATGACTAGGTGGTTGGATGAAAAAATTTTCACTTAATTTGTTGAATCTTAAATAAATATGCAAATACAGAGTCTATTGTATACAAATTTTCTCTTACACTTATTTACACAGCATTTTCTCTTACTTACACACACGCTCTCTTACACACAAAAACACACACTTCTTCACATATATACATTGTCTCTTACACATACATACGTAGTCAATTTCTCACACACATTCTATCTCATACTTTTTCATATACATATTCACACACACATATTATTTCTCAGTCACATACACACTCTACCAGACACACGTTCTCTCTCACGCACATACACACTCCATCACACATTATCTCTCATTCACATACATATTTTATCTCACACACACATTGTCTCTCATACATATTTATACTATCCCTTAATTATTCTTTTCTTTTCTACACATATATGACAATTTTTTTTGTAATAAATTAATAGATGCACAAAGTGACATATTTAATTTGGAGATTAAATTCAGCTGATTATCAACTAAAAATAACTTTATCAATTTAAAAATTAATATTTTCAAAACTTACAATTCAAATTTCAAAATTGAAAACTTAGAATTCAACATTAACACACAGTCCCTAAGCGTAAAAATTGAACCATTGATACCTACTCAATTGCACTAATCCAAAAGCATTTCATCCTATAATGGAGAAATTTTATTTTGGACTGGAGTAACTATTTGGCATGCCTAATAGTTTCCAGAACCAATAAGAATTTTACATATGGAATGGGATGTCCACTGTCTAAAAAACGGGAAACCGGGGACCATTATTTTATGCCAACTATATCAATCACTCCACATGGAAAGATATCATTGGTGTTGGAGCAACTATTAGACATGTCAAGTAATCCAAAATAAAAATTTCCTCCTACGATGGTTCAATATTCGTCGCCTAAATCTTTCATATGAGAGCAACACTTCAATTAATCAGCCATATTGCTTAATTGCCTCAAAAATTCCCACAATCACTCGCGAGCTATGGCACTAGGGCTAGCAGATAGAATAGTGAAAAACCTTGGCTTACCCGTAGACAATCAGTGATTCAAATTATTGACTGGAAATTTCCGCACACCACCTCTACCAACTTAATTATCTTGGCCTTCCAAAATAACCACAAACCCATGGTGAATCCATTACTCTCGACCATTTCCATATTGGAAAATGTAAGATTCTTAGAAATTTTGTATGCTATAATTCCATCAGACAGTTTCTGACAACATAAGAGTAGAAGGCTTGTGATTAGTAACTAACTCCTGACTTTTTTTTATTATATATATATATATTTGAAAATGCACATTTGAAACCCCTCTGCAATTCTACGTACTAATATTGATCATATAAAGGAGATATCTTAATTTTTAGGTGTACCACCCCGGAATCTAACTGATCACCAAGCTCCATGGAACTGACATTCTCGCGTTCACAATTGACTACTTATCTGAGTTCTTCTGTCATATTTAACTAGTGGCTAAATTTCACATTACACGGCCTTGGCGGAACAACAACCTTAATGATAATTTATAGAATACAGTTATTTTGTACACATTTCGGTCTACATTTTTGCTAGGGAAAATCACTCTATTAGTACCTCACATTTGAATTACACATTTGTATTTATTTAGTCTCTTACTTTTAAAATAATGATTTTTAGATTTTCACAAATATAAAATGTTGAATTTTATCCCTGCATTAAATCTTGGATATTTTTTTGTCTAAATTTGTCATGTGTTGTTCACATGACATATTTTCCGACAAACATATTCATAAATTCATCTAAGAGTATGAAGGATATGAAGTAAGTAATTGATTATCAATAAGTTTGTATTTGTTTGTTTTTAAGATCACTTCAAAAACTGACTTATGGTATTTTTTTCCAAATTTTACAAGCCAATTTGATGTTTGATCTTTGTATTAGGAAGGAAAAATGAGTTTTCAAATTTGCACTTAAGAAATATATCATATGAAAAGCACACCAATTCAGGCCAAAAAGTGCTCGGATTTTAGCCTAGGGACCGAAATGCGATGTTTTATATTCAGGTCAAAAAGTGCTCGGATTTTCGTCTAGGGACCGAAATGCGATGTTTTATATTTTTGAGGAAGTAAAAATTATTATTTCAAAAGTGAAGGACTAAATAAATACAAATATATAATGTGAGGGACTAATAGAATGGGTTTCTCTTTTTGCTAAGTCTTGAGTATTTGTGTGTGCTTTGGTTGTTGTTGGTTTTAGTGAATTGTCAATTAATTGTGTTCAGTTGTGTTTTTGTGGGCTTTATGAGTGATTTTGTGTTTTCTAGGTTGGAAGAATGAATAGAGGATTCATTGAATAAAGAGTAGAAAAAGTGGAGCTGAGATAAAGTTTAATGCTACGACGTTCATCTGCAAGTAATTCTGCAATGCCGAGGTATTCTTCAGGAAGATTGAGTGGAATCCAAGAGCAAGACAGCGTGGCATTTTCCTCAAGGTATTCTCAGCTCTACGATGTTATAACCTTGATCAGAATTGAGTAGTCCATGATTCTTTTCTTTTTCAAGCCAGAGTTTGGACCCATTTAGGACAATAATGGGCTAGAATTTCTTCCAAACCCTAGGGCTATCCTCCTGCCTAATGTAGATACAGTATTATGGATCTAAATAAACAAGTTGGAGAAGGGTGTCTAGTTGAGAAATGGTGTGACCTTCGCAGTAAGTCATTCATTCAGAAATTAGTGTTCAAGTCTTTAGTTTGGCTTAGTTTAGTTTACAGCTTTCATAGAGTAGTTTTATCACTTTCTTAGATAGAAGAATTCATTGAAGAGTCTTGAAATCAAGTTGAGAATTGATCTACATCCGAGAGGAGTTCCAACAAATTTCTTTGTAGTATTCAGTCTTCAAAGCGTTTGACTTTTTATCGTTTTATTTAATTTAAAGAAGATATTCTATTTCAAGTTCTTGTCTTTTTAATTCATTATTTATGGAGTAGATGTACTAGTTAGGGATTGAAGTAGCCTTTAACTATAACCATGATTTGATTTATGATTAAAGATTCAATCTTTTATTCCTTAAGAGTGTGTAGTATGAGTTTTAATGTATTTCTATATCCAATTAATGATTTGTTCTAAGATTCATCTATATGTATGATAGAAGTAGTCTTCTACCATTGATTAAGTTGTGTATGGATTGATCTGTGAGTGAGACTGTGATAATACTTGCTGTAATTATAATATGAGTAATTCGAGCGCATATTTGTGAGTGATCTTGTAGTTCAATTGATTGGTTTGAGAGAAGGATTAAATTGGATGTCTTGAGTGAACTGATTGAATTGATATGATTAGAATATTTCATTGTAATGTTAGTTGGGTGAAACTAATTCTCCTAGCATTGCTTTCATTTGAATTTATATAAATTATTTAAGCGCTTTCATTTATTTTCCAAGCAATTAGATAATTTAATTGGCGATACACTTTTCTATTCTCATTCCTCGAGCAATAGTTTACTTAAATTGAATTTATCTACGCATTAGTCCATCTATTTAATCTATGCGGAACGATACTCTTACTCAAATATCACTTTGTTATTTGAATTGCATTTGCTAGAGTGAAATTAGAATGCATTAAGTTTTTAGCGTCACTGTCGGGGATCAGGCCGATCGATTATAGAGTAAAGTTTCAAGCTGATTGTGGACCACTAGCTATTTCAGTATTCGTTGTTAATCTAAGTTTTTATTTATTTGTTTGTTCTGAGTTCATTGAGTATGTAGTGCGTCACTTATCATGTTCTGTTTTTTTGGTTTATGACTAGGAGCAAAAGAGTGGGACCTGAAGATTTTAAACTGGAAGTGATCTATTAGTTGGATTAGAACAGCTACTCAGAAAGAAAAGATGGCTGATGCTAATGTGAGAAGAGTAGCAATTAAGAGGACGATGAATGAGATGTTAATGAGGAGTACAAAAGGAAGAGAGAATTTGTTGCACCTAACATGATAGGGGACAATTCTAGTATTCAAAGGAAAGTTGTACAAGCTAATAACTTTGAGATTAAATCTACTATCATCTTGCCATTTCGGTAGGTTACCACTAGAGGATCCTAATAATCAATTGGCCAATTTTCTTAAAATTTGTGATACATTATGTTACAATAGAGTGTCTTAATAATGCCATTCGTTTGAGAATATTTCCATTCTCATTAAGGGACAAAGTGAAAAGTTGGTTGGTATCTTTGAAACCAGGGTCAATCACAACTTGGGATATGATGGTAGAAAATTTTTTAGGTATGTATTTCAATTCCCTCATTCTAAAATTGGCAGGTTGCATAGGGAGATTATATCTTTTGTACAGAATAATCAGGAAAGTTTATACGAGGCATGAGAAAGATTTAAAAATTTGTTAATAACAGCGCTGAATTATGATTTGCCTTCATGGTTACAAGTTCAAACATTTTACAGTATTGGATACTTCAATAAGGAATTTATTAGTTGTTGGTTCTGGTGATACTATCATAAAGAAATCCCCATATGAGGCTTACGAACTGTTCAACATACTAGCGACCAATGTATGTCAATGGTCTGGTTGAAGAACACAACCAAGGAGAGTTGCTCGAGTTTTTAGTTTGTAGTAGTCTGTTGATTTTGCAACTCAATTCCAAGAATTACTTATAGAAGAAACTTGATAATTTGTATATGAAAACTGCTATTGTTTGCAATTTTTGTATAGGAAATCATCCAAATAATGAATGCAGGAAGGTGATAGTAGCCAATCTAATTTTGAAAATGCTAATTGTGTTGCTAATGGTTTTAAAAAGGGTGAATCCTTCAATAATTATAACGCTAGATGGAGAGAATATCCTAATTTATCATGGGGAAATGGAAGTCAACATCCACCTATGAATTGTCAGCACTTGCCTTAAATGCAGCAAACTAAGAGAAAATTCGATTTGAAGGAGGTGATGATTCATAATTGAAATGAGGAACTCTGTGCAGAGTTTGGAGATTGAGACAAGAGCTTCAATCAGGAATCTTGAAGTCTAAATAGGTCAGCTTTCGAGGAATTGGTTTGATTTGAATCAAGGTGGCAATCCTATTAACAATGTAAAGGAACAGGTTAATACTCTTACCATAAGGAACAGTAAGGTGGTTCAGAATGATATTGAGTGACAAGTTCAAGATAACAATGAGATTTTAAGTAAATATGTTCACAAGGAGGTGTCTAGTCAGCATAAAGAGATTCCAAAATACACTATCCTATTAGAAGGAGGGAGGGTGATACAGATGCTTCAGTTGAACTTCCAAAGGGTGTTACTATTCCTTTTTCTGATATGCATGTGTGTAGACAATGAAATTTTATTTTAATTAAAATTATCATTTGTCTATAAGTAAATTTAATTGGATATTTATGGTCCAATTAAATAATGTCATATGTCATATATATTTTGGAATATTGGTTAATTTAAAACCAATTATATTATTCCACATGTCAAGATGAGGTGGTTCGACCAATCAAATGAATTTGTGTCGCTCTTCCAATTAAATTGTGCCATGTCACATGTCTACAAGACTTGGCCAATAAGGATATATGTACTCTAGTATTTATCTCTTTATTAACAAATTAAAATAAGGAGATAATTCAAACCAGATCCTTATGTATTAATATCTCTTATGAGATGTGTAAAGAGATAAGAATTTGTTTCTTGGTATGCAAGTAAGAAGTTACACATGTACTACAAGTCTTCTACCTTACTCCCTTCCATACATGTATAAATAAGGGTCATCCCTCAGAGAGACAGGGACACGGAGACATATACACAGACACACATATTTCTGATCTCAATTCTTAGTTGTGGAAGCTCTGAGTCTTCAAATTTTATTCTTCAAAGTGATCCATATATCAACTTTGAAATGATTTTCATCTACTTTAAATAAAAATATGAATATATGAAATCGAAGATTACAATCTCTTCTTCATATTCTCAATATGTGGAGAAAATTCCTTCGATTCTTTACTTCAGACGCGATCCGAGGGCCTGATTATTCTGTACAAAAGCTGTCTCTTATACACATCTAGATGTGTATAAGAGACAAGAACGCTTGATGAAAATCTTCAAATCTTGATATATGGAAGACTTGAAGAGAAAATTTGAAGACTCAGAGCTTCCACAGCTTGCAGACTTCAAAATATGTCTGTATGTATATCTGTCCCCGTATCGATAGATAATGTTTACGCGAATAAAATCACTAAGAGAAGTCTTTCTTTACTTCTCTTAGTGCAATTGCTTCAGCCCATATCGAATATATGAATAAAAGATTACAATCTCTAGGATCTGTCTCTTATACACATCTCAAGCTTGACATCTTCTTACATAGTCTATGCAATCCTTCACCATGGTCGGCCAGTAGTACCCCATCCTTTTAATACGGAAGTGCAGCTTAGGGCCGGATTGATTCGCGTCAACATCTTGAATCAGTTACCTGCTCAGCAATCCGGCCCTAGCATAGCTTCATCCTCACCGAGACATCGCAGGCTGTCTCCATCAAACGATCGCGGTAAAGAATGTCCTTATAGTAGATGAAGCGAGGTGCACGACGACGAATTTCTGTTCTTCTTTTTGCGTCGTCAGGTAACTTTTCATAATTGAGATAATCAATTATTGGTTGTCGCCAATCTTCCTTCTCCACTTCATAAATGGAAACCACGTGAGTATTTTCCTCTTTCACATTGTCTCCTTCTTCAAAATGAGGAGGCACAACCCAGAAGGCAAGACAAAGATAAATCTCTATAGTCACATCACCTAGCCACCCCATTAGTTGCCTAGCATAATTATAATATGGCCACAATTCAGGTTTCCTAACTTCATATTTGCCAAGGAGCTGATTGACTACTAACTTGGAATCTCCAAAAACTCTAAGTTGTAGTTGCTTCATATCAACCGCCATTTCGAGACCAAGGATAAGTGCTTGATACTCAGCGACATTATTTGAACATTGATGTGTTAAAGTGAATGAATATGGCAACATATCTCCTTCGGGAGTGATGAATATTACTCCAATGATGTGCAGGCTTAGTCATGACATACTTGATCGGATTTGCCTTGGATATCAAACGGATAGTGTGAGCTTGAAAGTAGTGCTTTAACTTTTGAATGGCAAATATGAGAGCCAAACACAACTTCTCAATCGGCATATAATTTAACTCATTTGGTGTCATCATCCGGCTTAAATAATATAGTGCATTTTCTTTACCCTCACCATTTTCTTGGGCAAGTAATGCTCCTACAGACCGTTCCTGTGCAGCAATATACAGAATTAAAGGCTTACCAGGAATAGGTGCAGCTAATACGCCATTTCGTGAGATATGTTTTTATGCTTTTGAAAGCTTACTACATGCTTCATCCCACTCAAAAGGTACACCCTTCTTCATCAAATGGCTGAATGGTTGACATCTCCCAGCCAAATTGGAGATAAATCTTCGAAGATAAGCCAATCTTCCTTGCAAACTTTTCAACTCATGAATGTTGCGCGGTTCGAGCATCCTCGAGATAGCATCGATTTTGGATTAAATTGATCAATTTCAATTCCTCGGCTATGTACGATAAACCCAAGAAACTTTCCAGAGGTAACTCCAAAAGCGCACTTTAAAGGATTCATCTTGAGTTGGTATCTTCGAAGTCTTTCGAACACCATTTTAAGATCTTGGACATGGTCAATTTGTTTCTTCGACTTGACAACGAGATATTCAACATAGCACTCTATATTCTTGTGAAGCATGTCATCGAAGATCGTTTGCATGGCCCTTTGATATGTGGCTCCCGCATTCTTTAAGCCAAAAGGCATGACCTTGTAGCAATAAATGCCTTTGGGAGTTCGACAAGGGAAGATTTTTCACTTCCACTATACTTGAAATCCACGCTAGGTATTTTACTTCTCGGATGAAACCAGCTTCTATGAGCTTGTTCACCTCCATCTCAATTAATGGGATCAAATCAGGCCGAAAACGTCTTTGGGCTTGTTTAACAGGTCTTGCACCTCGCTTAATGGCCAAGTGATGAACAGCAATTTTCGGATCTAAGCCAGGCATCTCTTTGTAATTCCAAGCAAAAACATCCTTAAATTCGAGCAATAGTTCAACATATGCTTGTTCCTCTTCAGGAGTCAACCAAGTACCTATGTAGATTGGGCGAGGATCATCATTTGTGCCAAGGTTGATTTCCTTCAACTCATCAACGGTTGCCTTCATGCCTTCTTCCAATTCAGGAGGAGCATCTTCGGCATCTTCTTCTTCTAAAGGCTCTTCGTTTCGAACAGTGATATGGTTGCAGGAGGCAATGCTTTCATTGTCTTCCTCCTTGGTGCATATATCAATGATGGTTTCCTTTCTTACATTTAAAGGACAAATCGCCGTAATGTATGAAAAGGTTAGTAACTTGTCTTCTTAAATTTCCATCATTGCAGGAAGTATTGTTTCCTTTCGTATTAAAAATATACTCTTGTGCCATTGGAAAACTCAACCTTTCATGAGTAGGTTGCTTCATCAAAACCCTTCCTCGTGGGCCAAGCCTATCAAACACCGAAACACGTGGTGTATCCTTTCTCAATCTATCAAAGACTGATCGCCTTGAACCTTTTAATGCAGTTTCTTCTTTGATAGTAATATGATGCGTATTAGCCCTTTTTATTGCTATACGCACAGGAGAAGGTGGTCTATACACATCAAGATGTGTATAAGAGACAGGTCATGTTGTTGATAGCATCTCCCTTGGACAAGAAGTTCACTGTAAAGAAAGTCATGCCATATGTCTCTAGAGGTTATCTCTGCAAGAAGCTTGCCCAAAGTTCCTTCTTCCTTAGGATCGTAACCAGCTTTCACGAGCAACTTGTATGCATTTGGACCAAATCGCTCGTCGTGAATGTTCGTGTTTTAGGTAATGAATTGTGCTCTATTTCGGACTCCACCTTTGGCCGAACAAAGCCTTCAAGAAGAGTTTCGCTATGCTTGACCACCTCGATTTTGGTGAGTGGTACAGTGAACTCCTTTAATTCATTGCTTCCAACAAAAGGAGATTGACCTTCTTTCCTCTTTGACTTTGGAACATAGCGAAAGACATGTGTCTTAGATTTTTGAGCATCTTCCTTCGTTAACTCTCTCTTTGTGTTACCCTGCAGGTAGAATTTAGCATCAGCAAAGTAACTCTCGACTTCAGTGAAAGGTTTTTCATCAGCAACTACTTTCTTTATGACGCCGTTATGGCAATACTTGAAACATTGATGAAGAGTTGACGGTATAACATCATTCTCGTGAATCCATGGTCTCCCAAGAAGCATATTATAAGATGTTTTTGCATCGATAACATGAAATAGTGCACTTGAGGATAAATCGCCAATTAATAAATCAAGTGTTATAAGACCAATGGCTCTTTGTCCTCCTTGATTGAATCCTTGGATCATGAGACGGCTTTGTAAGAGTTCATCACTTGTGATTCCAAGCTCCTTTATTGCACGTAAAGGCATTATATTCACAGTTGATCCTCCATCGAGAAGTATCCGGTTCACTTTTTGCTTACGTGCATATCCATTTACGAACAAGGGTCGATTGTGAGCTTTCGTCCCGAGCAATAAATCTTCATCATCAAAAATAATCGTTGTGGCACATTCCTCATGGACTTTATCACCACGGTGAGTTCTAGATGAGTATAAGAGACAGATCATCAACTTTATCGATGTTCACAACATGGCAAGATGCAAGAACGTCGTCATCTTTCAAGTATCCTCTTGGCATGAATTCTTTCAAAGTAATAGGTCGACGGATATTTTGAAACATCACACCACTTGGAGGGATTGATGACGAAATTGTTATTCTTCTGGACTTTCTTTTTGCAACCCGTATTTTTACCATCCGAAATTTTGGATGCAGATTAGTCTTTTGCGCTTTAATTTTTTGATTCTTTTGCGAGTGACGAGTGTCCATCCTTCGTCTGACTGATCATTTGTGGCATCATCATCCTTCAATAATTTTTCAATTTGCTTTTCAAAAGGTACTTCACCTTGTGGAAAGAGGTTGTCATATAATGGAACGGGATTGAAATCTCCAAATTTTATCGTAGGCTGTATTGTTCTTATCTTCGATGGAAGACGAGATTCTTTACCATTCTTCAACAAATTTTGGGAGTCAGGAATTATAGTGGTCTGATTTGCACTTACTTTATCTTCCTCAAGCAAAATCTTTCCTTGGCGGGCTAACTCCATCACCTTATCTTTAAAAACAAAACACCTTGTGAGGGGATGACCAACCAAGCGATGGTAGCAACAATAGTTTGGATCATTAACTCGCCTAGCTTCCTCTGGCCGTTTCATCTCGGGGAGTTCAATGAGTTCGGCTTTGAGTAGATCATCGAACATGCCTCGAAGATCAGAGTCGAGGAAAGGGACATATATTCTTTTTCTTGCATCTCCTTGAGTGTCGATTTTCTTTGTGGCCTACCTTGCGCAGGCTCTACCTTCTCGGACACCTTTTGATTGACTTTTGTCGCGATCTTAACAGGTGCAGTATTTGTTGTCATAGTTTCTTTGTTTCCAGACTTGAGAGAAGGTTTGCCCCCTTTCTTAAAGTCTTGATTTTCTTTATTATTGCGAGGATCAGGAACAGGCGGTTCTTGATTTCCAAGGCCAATTTCAAGACTATGAGCTTTTGTCGCCAATTTCTCAAATGTCGGAGGTTGGATGCCTTGTAGGATGTAACGAAGTCCCCACTTCATGCCTTGAATGCACATTTCAATGGCGGACGTCTCGGAGAGTCGGTCTCTACAATTAAGGCTTAAAGTCCTCCATCGATCAATATAATCAACAATTGGTTCGTCTTTCCACTGACGGGCGTTGGAAAGTTCAGTCATAGAAACAGTCCTCTTAGTGCTGTAGAACCGATTGAGAAATTCCTCGCTCCAATTGCTCCCAACTATCAATCGAACCGGCATCAAGATCAGTGTACCAGTCGAATGCGTTACCTTTTAGTGAGCGGAGAAATTGCTTGACCAACAAATCACCATAAGTTCCGGCATTATTACATGTCTCGACAAAGTGTGCCACATGCTGTTTTGGATTTCCTTTGCCGTCAAACGCTGAAACTTCAAAAAGTGGTCTTTGATATCCACAAGGCATCATCAAGCTGTCGATTCTTGCGGAATAAGGCTTAGCGTATATAGGGTTTGATTTTGAACCATCTTCATATCTCACCTTGATCATACCTTCAACGAACTCCTTCAATTGATCGGCATGAATCATTCCATCAGAAGTCACATGCACTTCTTTCGCCTTTCCTTGTTGTGAAGTTTCAGCTTCTTGATGTTCACCAGGTGCCTTTGAATTAATTTGACTTCCTTCCTTCCTTATATTCTTGTTGACGAGTTGAGTGATGACGGCATCTTGATCTTGTATGCGCTTCATCATTGAACAAGAATGTTTCCATCATTCTAGTTAGGCTTGCCATTTGATCCTCTAGAGTTGATGTTTGCGTTACCATAGCAGGCATAACAGAAAATGCTGTAGAAGTTGCGGAATCTTCTCGAACAGGAGATCTCGTATGCGGAGTCCCTTGCGAAGATGTAGAATCTTTACTTGATACGTCATCATCATGTTTTGAAGCTTTGGAATTAGAGACAGAAGATGGAAGGTAGAGATGGTCCCACTGGGCGTGCCAAAATTGTGCGCAACAAAATATTTCGAGTCTGTAAAAATTGAACAAACAAGAAATATAATGATAAAAATATGAATATATGAATAAAAGATTACAATCTCTAGGATATTCTCAATATGGGAAGAAAATTCCTTCGATTCTTTACTTCAGATGCCATCCGAGGGCTTCACAGCTTATTCTCGAATCAAATATTGAATTTTTCAAGTCTTGATATGGGAGACCTGAAGAACGCTTGATGAAAATACACTTCAAATCTTGATATATGGAAGACTTGAAGAGAAAATTTGAAGACTCAGAGCTTCCACAGCTTGCAGACTTCAGAAATATGTGTGTCTGTGTATATGTCTCCGTATGTATATCTCCCTGTCTGTATATGAGGGATGACCCCTATTTATACATGTATGGGAGGGGAGCAAGGTAGAAAACTTGTAGCGCATGTGTAACTTCTTACTTGCATACCAAGAAACAAATTCTTATCTCTTTTACACACATAAGAGATATTAATACATAAGGACTGTACTACTTTGATATTATCTCCTTATTTTAATTTATTAATAAAGAGATAAATACTAGAGTATATATATCCTTATTGGCCAAGTCTTGTGGACATGTGACATGGCACAATTTAATTGGAAGAGCGACACAAATTCATTTGATTGGTCGAACCACCTCATCTTAACATGTGGAATAATATAATTGGTTTTAAATTAACCAATATTCCAAAATATATATGACATATGGCATTATTTAATTGGACCATAAATATCCAATTAAATTTACATATAGACAAATGATAATTTTAATTAAAATAAAATTTCATTGTCTACAAATGCCCCCTCGAAGCTTGTTTGCGAACGCCGACCTTCGAATTGTGGCTTGAGCGGACAAGTTTCGATATCTTCTTTGGGCTTTCATCAAAATATCTCAAACTTTAACGTTGAATGAAGCCAGGAGCAAAAATATGCTGCTCATGTGAATCCTACAGCAGTAGAATTCTCACAATCTTTAGTATTTTACTGTTTTGGCCTTTCAATAATGAACCCAAGGACCTGAGGCAATTCGAACCTCCATGCACAATTACTTTTGCCCTCAAACTGCATAATCACATTACACCATTTGAATACAATCATCTATAGGATTAATTCATTGCAACCAAACATGATCACCATTTCATAAGAAACATCTAAGCCGATGTAGACAATCCCCAGGAATCCTTAACTACATAAATTTGGAAAACGAACTAATCCGTACCCAAAACATACTGGAGTCTCAATTGATTTTTTTTTTTTTTTTTTACGAATTCCGAAGCCCATTTATTACCAACTTCGAGGTAATTTGTTTAACAATCCAGTTCCCAATTAGGATTGAAATTAAACAAGTCTTTGAAAGCAATACCATTTTGAACTAAACTTGAGACAATTCCTTGTCAAACTAAACTTCCAAAGATTTGTGCACGAATAAAATCCCCATGCCGTATGGATTCCGAAATCAATAACCTTAACGGGAATTCTAATCCCATATAAAGTACAATCAAGAAATTCTTTCATCCGAATTGTATACGATTTGGGACAACTCTGACATCTATAAATAAAATCGAGCAGAACCTCCAATCCCCATCAGTTTATTTTGAAAAATTGGAGAAAGCTTTGTGCATTCTGGCCAGCCATCGCTTGCTACGGTGAGTTGCTTTGTTGTTATTACTGTCAAATTTTAATGCTGTTGGTACAAAAATTTTGCTTTTGAAATATGTTTTTGTCGCTGCAGCAATTGTTTTCTTCTTGCTCGCCGCTTTGCCGCCTGCCGCTTCTTGTCGCTATTTTTCTTTGCCGCTGCCGCCGCTTGCCGCTGCTGCCGCTTCTTTGCCACCGTTGCCGCTTTTTTGCCGCCGCTGCTTGCCGCCATTCTTTGCCGCCGCCGCCGCCGCCGCTTGCCGCTGCCGCCGCTTGCCGCCATTCTTGCCGCCGTATTCTTCTGTTGCTGTCCATTACTATTGCAACTACGTTGTCGGTGTCAGCTGATTTCTTTTTTTTTTATTTTTTTTTATTTTTAGTTTACTACCATTGAGGCGCCCGTGGAAGGAGTTGGAGACCATTTATTCAGTAACAAGACATTATCCTCAATGAGACGAATATGGATAGAGAATTGCATGAGAATGTTACTAGCAATCCAAGTATGCGAGAATCCATAACTGACAAGCCGACAGAGGATTATGCTACATCACAAATACCATTGAATCACCATGGAAGTCTCCACAAGCAAGTTAGAACACCAATTTCTGAATTTCATGGCCGCAAGGTGATAAAATCATGCCAACAAAAATATATATAAAGCCTGTGGGAAGAACTTTGCAATAATATCTCAAACACTTCCGTAGACCAAATCTCTTCTTTGGAGGAATGTATCAAAGAGGTAGTTGAAGAAATATCAAGGATAGATTCTTCAATTGCCCTTCCTCTTAAGAGACTCTTTAGCAGCCTTGCTTACGAAGGCCAAGAAGTATGACTTTTCAAGAGCTTTAGCATCGGAAGAGTAAGAAGATTTCAAGAGAAGCATATGCAGAAATTCTCTCCAAGGCAAATGCACACCTTTCGGAAGTCAAAGCAATGAAGGAAAAGGTAACCAACCATCTACAAAGTCTTCAAGGAAAGCGGGAATCTATTGAGGATAGAAAAATCATTCTTCAAAAAGATCTTTCTGACAAATGAAGACGCTAGGGAGCTTGAGAAGATGAGCAACATCCTTGAAGTAAGCAAGATAGCCGTAGTGGACCTCAAGTTTGATATTTGAATCATATCAAATCCCTTTTTTTTTATTCTTTTCCTTAAACTTCATTTGTTTGGAAACTTTTCTTTCAATAATAAAGACATTAATTTCTTTTCCTTATCTTGCAATTTTTTTTTATTTGTATTATATATATATATATTTTTTCAAAACAAGTAAAGTAACTAACATCTATGAAAATACTATAAACATCATATTTTCCTTTAAGGAAAAGAGTTGGTTTCTTGGGGGGCAAACCCCCCATATTAGCTGCCTACGTATCCCAAAAGGGAATCAAGTCACACGTAGTTCCTTTTTTGTGGAAAAATATGGGGGGTTTGCCGTTCACAGTTTAACCTCTTGCGGGCCAGGAGTATCTATTTGTTTACCACCTTAGACTTGGTGGAGTGTTTTAGCAGTTTAACCACATACTACACTATTGGTGGTTGCCGTCCACAATTTTAGCTCATGCGGGCCAGGAGCAACATGCAGTTTAGGCTCATGCGTCAAGGAGCATCTAAATCATGCATAATATCGCTTCAAATATTTGCCATTGATGGGGCCAATCCTTAATCCATCTTCAGCGATCAATTTGTACGAGCCATTTGTATAGACTTTCTTTGTGTATAAGAGACAGGTATATCTCTAGAACATAAGGGTAACACTCAAGTCGTTGCTGAGCTTCCAACCTTTTCTCATCAAGTGCTTCCAACTCTTCAAGACGAAGACGAGCATTGTCTTCTTCATTAAGTCCTTCTTGCACAGCAATCCTTAAAGTCGGAAGATGCGGGATTATCATTTGTCTATATGCTGTCTCGACACACGTAGACAAGTGCGTATGGAGTCGCTTGAGTAGGAGTTCGAAATGTTGTCCTATATGCCCAAAGAGCAAAACCAATCCTTTGATGCCAATCTCTTTTTGACTTGTCAATAACTTCTTTTAGCAAATTGCATAGAGTTTTGTTAAAAGCCTCAGCAAGTCCATTTGCAGCAGCATAGTACATAGAAGAATTATATTGTTTAAAGCCAAACTTCTCGCAAAGCTTGTTCATTGCAGCATTGCAGAAAGGTTTTCCATTATCAGTGATGATATATCGTGGAACCCCGTATCGATAGATAAATGGATATATAAGGGTCATCCCTCAGAGATACGGGGACATATACACGAGACACACATATTTCTGAAGTCTGCAAGCTGTGGAAGCTCTGAGTCTTCAAATTTTCTCTTCAAGTCTTCCATATATCAAGGTTTGAAGATTTTCATCAAGCGTTCTTCAGGTCTCCCATATCAAGACTTGAAGAATTCAATATTTGATTCGAGAATAAGCTGTGAAGCCCTCGGATCGCATCTGAAGCAAAGAATCGAAGGAATTTTCTCCACATATTGAGAATATCCTAGAGATTGTAAGCCTTTAATTCTTTATATTGCTGCACAGGAACGGTCTGTAGGAGCATTACTTGCCCAAGAAAATGGTGAGGGTAAAGAAAATACACTATATTATTTAAGCCGGATGATGACACCAAATGAGTTAAATTATATGCCGATTGAGAAGTTGTGTTTGGCTCTCATATTTGCCATTCAAAAGTTAAAGCACTACTTTCAAGCTCATACTATCCGTTTGATATCCAAGGCAAATCCGATCAAGTATGTCATGACTAAGCCTGTGCTGTCAAGAGAATTCCAATGATCGTCTTGCAAGGTGGTACCTTCAAATTCAACAATTTGAAATTGTTTACCTTCCTGCGAAGGCTGTCAAAGGACAAGTGTTGGTTGACTTCTTGGCCGATCATCCCATACCAGCTGAGTGGGAATTGATTGATAAACTTCCAGATGAAGATGTTTTCGTGGTCGAAGTTCTTCCGCCTTGGACAATGTATTTTGATGGTGCCTCACATCAAGGGGGCGCTGGAGCTGGAGTAATATTCATCACTCCCGAAGGAGATATGTTGCCATATTCTTTCACTTTAACACATCAATGTTCAAATAATGTCGCTGAGTATCAAGCACTTATCCTTGGTCTCGAAATGGCGGTTGATATGAAGCAACTACAACTTAGAGTTTTTGGAGATTCCAAGTTAGTAGTCAATCAGCTCCTTGGCAAATATGAAGTCAGGAAACCTGAGTTGTGGCCATATTATAATTATGCTAGGCAACTAATGGGGTGGCTAGGAGATGTGACTATAGAACATGTCAATCCAAGGAGGGACAATCGACAAGCTGACTCTTTAGCAAAATTAGCTTCGATGCTCATCTTGCCTAATCAACAAATTCAAGTCCCCATATGTCAAAGTTGGGTTGTGCCTCCTCATTTTGAAGAAGGAGACGATGTGAAAGAGGAAAATACTCATCTGGTTTCCATTTATGAAGTGGAGAAGGAAGATTGGTGACAACCAATCAATTGATTATCTCAGTTATGAAAAGTTACCTGACGACGGAAAAAGAAGAACAGAAATTCGTCGTTGTGCACCTCGCTTCATCTACTATAAGGTCATTCTTTACCGGCGATCGTTTGATAACACTTCGCGATGTCTCGGTGAGGATGAAGCTATGCAAGCAATGGAAGAGGCTCACTCAGGAATATGTGGTGCTCATCAATCCGGCCCTAAGCTGTACTTCCGTATTAAAAGGATGGGGTACTACTGGCCGACCATGGTGAAGGATTGCATAGACTATGTAAGAAGATGTCAAGCTTGTCTAGTTTCATGCCAATTTCATTCATCAACCACCAGAACCGTTACATCCTACTGTTTCTTCTTGGCCATTTGATGCTTGGGGATTAGACATAGTAGGACCACTAGGACCATAGTAGGCACTTGTCTACGGTGTCGAAGCAGTTCTTCCACTTGAATGTCCAATACCTTCTTTAAAGATTGCTGTGCAAGAAGGACTTAATGAAGAAGACAATGCTCGCCTTCGTCTTGAAGAGTTGGAAGCACTTGATGAGAAAAGGTTGGAAGCTCAGCAACGACTTGAGTGTTACCAAGCTCGCCTTTCTAAAGCATTCAATAAGCGAGTTCGGCTGCGCTCTTTTCAAATTGGCGATATTGTCCTTGCTGTTCGAAGACCAATCATCCTTGCACATGGAGGTCAAAAGAAGTTTTTCTCAAAATGGGATGGCCCTTATGTTGTCCAAGAAGTCTATACAAATGGCTCGTACAAATTGATCGCTGAAGATGGATTAAGGATTGGCCCCATCAATGGCAAATATTTGAAGCGATATTACGCATGATTTAGTTGCTCCTTGACGCATGAGCCTAAACTGCATGTTGCTCCTGATGTCCTAACATAAAAGAGTATGTGGTTACACATCTAAAACACTCCATTTGTTTAAGGTGGTAAACTTGGTACTACTCCTGGCCCGCAAGAGGTTAAACTGTGAACGGCAAACCCCCCATATTTTTCCACAAAAAAAAGGAACTACGTGTGACTTGATTCCCTTTTGGGATACGTAGGCAGCTAAAAGGGCAACTTTTAAGTTCAGTTACACCCCCAAGAAACCAACTCATTTTCCTTAAAGGAAAATATGATGGAAATAGTATTTTCATAGATGTTAGTTACTTTACTTGTTTTGAAAATATATATATATATATAATACAAATAAAAAAAAATTGCAAGATAAGGAAAAGCAATTAATGTCTTTATTATTGAAAGAAAAGTTTCCAAACAAATGAAGTTTAAGGAAAAGAATAAAAAAAAAGGGATTTGATATGATTCAAATATCAAACTTGAGGTCCACTACGGCTATCTTGCTTACTTCAAGGATGTTGCTCATCTTCTCAAGCTCCCTAGCGTCGTTCATTTGTCAGAAAGATCTTTTTGAAGAATGATTTTTCTATCCTCAATAGATTCCCGCTTTCCTTGAAGACTTTGTAGATGGTTGGTTACCTTTTCCTTCATTGCTTTGACTTCCGAAAGGTGTGCATTTGCCTTGGAGAGAATTTCTGCATATGCTTCTCTTGAAATCTTCTCCGATGCTAAAGCTCTTGAAAAGTCATACTTCTTGGCCTTCGTAAGCAAGGCTGCTAAAGAGTCTCTTAAGAGGAAGGGCAATTGAAGAATCTATCCTTGATATTTCTTCAACTACCTCTTTGATACATTCCTAAAGAAGAGATTTGGTCTACGGAAGTGTTAAAATCATATTAACGAAAAAGTTCTTCCCTCTGCTTTATATATATTTTCGATGGCATGATTTTATCACCTTGCGGCCATGAAATTCAGAAATTGGTGTTCTAACTTGCTTGTGGAGACTTCCATGGTGATTCAATGGTATTTGTGATGTAGCATAATCCTCTGTCGTGCTTGTCAGTTATGGATTCTCGCATACTTGGATTGCTAGTAACATTCTCATGCAATTCTCTATCCATATTCGTCTCATTGAGGATAATGTCTTGTTACTGAATAAATGGTCTCCAACTCCTTCCACGGGCGCCTCAATGGTAGTGAACTAAAAAAAAAAAAAAAGAAATCAGCGACACCGGCAACGTAGTTGCAATAGTAATGGACAACAACAGCAGCAACAGCGGCAGCAGCAAAACTGCAACAGCAGCAGCAAAATAACACCGGCAATGTTGGCAGGGCAATAGCAGCTACGACAAATTTAACAACCGCAGGGATGAAATTCAGCAATAGTAATGGGCAGTCACAACGCCAAGGAAAAAAATCAGTGGTTGCGGTTCCAATAGCAAAGCATCGCGAATTGTAAAACTCGTGCTCCGGCAGAGACATGCCGAAATATTGGTCTAATGTTTATATGTACCAAATTAGCTTGGTGATGCTATCCGATGGCTAATATTGGCTAATTTATAGGCTGCCATGCATCTTTCGAATCCAATACAACTCAAATAAAAGGAGTGCGTTATTGAATTTCTTGTGGATTAGAATTATAATCTTATAAGTTTAAGTGAATTATTAGAATTCATCAAGGAGTTGGTTTTCCTTATTCATGTATTATCGGAAGCTTCCCATGTTAATTTGGTTCATTAAGGATTAGACTTCATTGTTTATGCGAATGGAGTTCAAGTCAGCCGAGCATTAGTTTTGGAGTTCGTGCAACATAAGGATTTGATTCCTTTGGCTATTAACTTAATTATTCAAAATATGAGTTATGAAATAAAAGTTACAAGCTCGGCTGACTTGAACTCCATATCGCATAAACAATCCAAGTCTAATCCTTAATGAATTCAAGTCAAGATGGGAACTTTCCGATAATAGAATCGCTTTACATAACATCTAGATTGGATTTGAGAATTAATAGATCTGCATCCAATATGGGTTGACCTGGAATTTTATTTGTGATTGAATAAGGCCAACTTCTAATTCCATGCAAATTTTAGCGGCAGTGGAAGGTTCTAATTCAAGTCTCGAAACACCTAAATCTTTTGTAATTATGGTCCGTATCCTATTCCAATAATTGGTCTTTAAGCAATGGAGTTCGGATTATATGAATTCACTCGTTTCATGCAATTTGGAGATCAAGGTGTGCATGCATTGGTTCAAGTCTTTAGATTCGGTATTCAAAAGTCCAAAGAATATAGAAACTTGTCCGCTCAAGCCACAATTCGAAGGTCGGCGTTCGCAAACAAGCTTCGAGGGGGCATTTGTAGACAATGAAATTTTATTTTAATTAAAATACCCACAGTGGATTTCAAGTATAGTCCCCGTGAAGAAAAAGAATGGACAGATTCGTGTTTGCGTTGATTTTCGAGATCTCAATGAAGCTTGTCCGAAAGATGACTTTCCTCTCCCTATTACTGAATTAATGGTCGATGCCTACAACTGGTTATGAAACCTTATCCTTTATGGATGGATCCTCGGGATACAACCAGATCCGAATGGCACCAAGGGATGAAGAACTTACTGCTTTTCGAACTCCCAAAGGCATTTATTGCTACAAGGTCATGCCTTTTCGCTTAAAGAATGCGGGAGCCACATATCAAAGGGCCATGCAAAAGATCTTCGATGACATGCTTCACAAGAATATAGAATGCTATGTTGAATATCTCGTTGTCAAGTCGAAGAAACAAATTGACCATGTCCAAGAACTTAAAATGGTGTTCGAAAGACTTCGAAGATACCAACTCAAGATGAATCCTTTAAAGTGCGCTTTTGGAGTTACCTCTAGAAAGTTTCTTGGGTTTATCGTACATAGCCGAGGAATTGAAATTGATCAATCCAAAATCGATGCTATCTCGAGGATGCCCGAACCGCACAACATTCATGAGTTGAAAAGTTTGCAAGGAAGATTGGCTTATCTTCGAAGATTTATCTCCAATTCTGGCTGGGAGATGTCAACCATTCAGCCATTTGATGAAGAAGGGTGTACCTTTTGAGTGGGATGAAGCATGTAGTAATGCTTTCAAAAGCATAAAAACATATCTCACGAAACCACCCGTATTAGTTGCGCCTATTCCTGGCAAATCCGATCAAGTATGTCATGACTAAGCCTGTGCTGTCAGATCGTCTTGCAAGGTGGTACCTTCAAATTCAACAATTTGAAATTGTTTACCTTCCTGCGAAGGCTGTCAAAGGACAAGTGTTGGCTGACTTCTTGGCCGATCATCCCATACCAATTTTGCTTCTTCCATTTTGTATCTGACTTCTAATCAGGCGATTGTGGGTTCGAGTCCCACTGGGCATGCCAAAATTGTGCACAACAAAATATTTCGAGTCTGTAAAAATTGAACAAACAAGAAATATAATCATAAAAATATGAATATATGAATAAAAGATTACAATCTCTAGGATATTCTCAATATGGGGAGAAAATTCCTTCGATTCTAATTACTTCAGACGCGATCCGAGGGCTTCACAGCTTATTCTCGAATCAAATATTGAATTCTTCAAGTCTTGATATGGGAGACCTGAAGAACGCTTGATGAAAATCTTCAAATCTTGATATATGGAAGACTTGAAGAGAAAATTTGAAGACTCAGAGCTTCCACAGCTTGCAGACTTCAGAAATATGTGTGTCTGTGTATATGTCTCCGTGTCCCTGTCTCTCTGAGGGATGACCCTTATTTATACATGTATGGAAGGGAGCAAGGTAGAAGACTTGTAGTACATGTGTAACTTCTTACTTGCATACCAAGAAACAAATTCTTGTTCCTCTTCAGGAGTCAGCCAAGTAGCTATGTAGATTGGGCGAGGATCATCATTTGTGCCAAGCGTATTAAAAATGGTAAGGATTTACAACTCTTAAAATTCAATGATTTGTTTAGAAAATTGCAAGTGAATTTCTTTTGCAGAAATGTTAGAGCAGATTCCAATTTATGCTATATTTATGAAGAAGTTGGATTCTTGCAAAGAAAATAAGTTTTAAGAAGGACGATGCAGTAATGTTGACTGAAGAATGTACTGCTATACTTCAAAAATCTCATACTCCTATGCTTAAGGATCCAAAGAGTTTCTTCATACCCAGCAGAATTGGTGAATTTTATTTGGATAGAGAATTATGTGATTTAGGTGCAAGTATTAATTTAATGTCATTATCTGTGTGCAAGAAATTAGAAATCAAGGATGTTAAATCGACTTCTATTTGTTTACAATTGGCTGATAAATCTACAAGAAGTCCATATGGAATGGTGAAAGATGTGTTTGTGCAAATTCGTAAGTTTATTTCTCAAGTTGACTTTGTAATTTTGGATATGAATAATGATAATGACATGCAGTTGATTCTAGGGAGACCACTCATAGCACTAGTACGAGGGTAATTAATATTTCGAATAGCAAAGTGGAGCTGCATGATAGAGATTGTTACCTGGCAGGTGTGTTTAGCCAAAGATAATTCAGTAAGATTATGTATTATGTAAAGAATCATATTTGGGATATATTTGAGAAGACGTTCATTTGATGTGGGAGGATATTCCAACACACGTGAGCAAGGTGGTATGATGTTTGAAAAATTAATTGGTAATGTTATATGAAAAGAGATCCGCAATGGCAATCTTTAGTGAGTTTAAATGATTTTCATTAGGAACTATGAAGGGGAGTAGATTGGTCTTTTAAGTGATAGGCATTGCAAGTCAAGTTAATGACTATAAATTAGAACTATTTCTATCCCTATCCTTTTGCATTTTTGTCATTTATTTATTTATTTTTTAGCTAATTATGGTTCGTGTTATTTTTTTTAAAGATGTTATGGACCTTTATAGGTATTTTGAGTGGCAGAGATATTGGGGATGTCCTTGAGTAATAGTGGTAAATTTAAACAAACAAACTAAGCCTTAATCCTACTAAGTAGGGTCGGCTGCATGAATCCTGCTACGCTATTGCGCTATATCATGGACCTTATCCACCTCAATTTCTAGATGGGCTTATGTATACATCTTTCTTACAAGTTATCCACCAAGTCTTTTTCGGCCTTCCTTACCCCTCATTTGTTGACTACTTTCTCTAAAATGTACTCGCTTGATAGACGCTTCTATTAGTCATTTTAACACATGACCTAGCCACCTTAAACGTGTTTATCTCATCTTCTCATCAATAGATGATACTCCAATCTTCTCACGAATATGCTAATTGCGTATCTTATCCATCCTAGTGTACCCACATATCCATCTTAACATTCACATTTCTGCTACTCTCATCTTTTGCTCATGTGTGTAATTCACTACCCAACATTCAGACCCATAAAGTATCGCTGACCTAATTGTTGTTTTATAGAATTTACCCTTAAGTCGAAAAGGAATTTTGCGATCGCATAATATTCTCGATGCCATTCTCTATTTAGTCCAACCCGCTTGTATCCGATGTGTAACATCTCGATCTATACCACCATCACTCTGAAAAATTGATTCTAAATACTTAAAATTTTTCCTTATATATTGGTATTTCTTGATTTTCGATACTAACCTCTATTCCATTCCTACTTGCACCCTTGCTAAACTTAAATTCCATATATTCTGTTTTTGATCGACTAATTCTAAACCCTTTTGCCTCAAGTGTCTCTCTCCAAATTTCAAGTTTCGCATTAATTCTATCTTTTGTTTCATCTACTAACACAATGTCATCTGCACATAACATACACCATGGTATTTCCTCCTGTATGTGCCTTGTAAGTTTATCTATAACCAATGCAAATATATAAGGATTTAGAGCTGAACCTTAGTGTAAATCTATATTTATAGAGAACTTTCGTATCAACCCTTCTAGTGTTTTCATACATGTAACTACATCTCTATATATCTCTTTTATTGATTATATATATGTTATTCTAACTCCTCTTTTTTCTAAAACTCTCCACATAACTTCTCTAGGGATTCAGAATAAACTCTCCACATACTTGAATAAACTCAGAACGCAACGCTGTGGCGCTTTGATTTCCAGAAATTTGGAACTGACATAGAAACGTTGCAACTTTTCAATATACTCCTAATATAAACGCCATGGCTCTTTTGCCCAGAATTTTTTTTTTTTTTTAAATTTACCACGGTCCCAAGCCCAGTAAAGGAAATCAAAGTGCCACAGCATTGCATTCTGAGTTTATTCAAGTATCGCAATGTTGCATCAACCTATATTTTTAAACAAAGTGCCGCGACATTTTGTTTTGCCTCTATAGAAAATGCCACAGTGCTGTGCCGTGTAGGCTTAATAAAGCCACGACAGTCATTGCATTATTCAAAAACTAAAATTTCCCTTTTTTTTTTTTTGTAAACTTTCTTGCAGTTGTTGGTTCTAACATTCATTTCAAGCAATGGAGAACATCATTTGAAGAATTTTAACACTATTGGAGCTAGGATTGAAGATGAATTTGATTCAAAGCCAAATTAGGTATCTTTCATTTCGCGACTTTTTGGGCTAAAATTTGATTAGAAACTACCTTTGATCTACTCCAAGTGTTGCTGAGATTGTATTTTAGTTATAAATTCCAGTTTAGAGTCATGATTGAAAGGTTGAAAATTTTGAATAATTTCCTTAGCTTTAGTATGATATTTCTATGATTTGGATGTTGTGATTCTGAAGATCACTACTTTTGTTGAGATTTTTATTGTCGATTTATACGGTGATATGATGATTTGCAAGTTTGTGGAGATTTGTTAACTTTGGTGGTGAAATTGGGAGTTTTGAAATTATTTGTGTTTGTGGGGTTGATTTGGTAATTTTTATTATTTGAGCTATCATTTGATATATTTATTGCATATTTAATGATTATATCTAAGAGATCAAAAGTTGCTACACCCATTAGACTTGTAGAGCAGTTTGATCCGGATAGATTTATATTGCGAGATGCATTTGCTCGGTATCAGACATTATAATCTTGTCACTACTGAGCGAGTATTTGATTTTGATGAGGGTTGGTTAAACTTTGTGCTTAACCAGGACTATTTTCGGGTGACTGAGCTTATAATACTATTAGGCGGGGTTGGATCCAGTTTGTTACTTGTATTCGACATGGTATTTTATCTCTGTTGCATGAGTTTTATGTGAATACTTCAAGGGGACACGAAGAGTAGATTCAGTGAGGGTTGTCTTAATTTCATATACTAGGGTGGCTAATAGTACTATTTTAGAGACCATATAGTGGAGCATAGGAAATTCTTGGATGGATCCGGTCTATGGCACTATGCTATGGATCTCTTGATTCTCAATCAATCACATCACCTAGTTGGGTGATGTTGTTGATTCAGGATCAAGGGGTCCATGCACTTTGCATGGACCTGATCCTCCTAAGAATCTCCCGTGGAGCATGAGTATGGCCAATACTTGGTTGCCATACCCATTGACCATCTTGCAATCACTCAATTTCTATGTGGTGAGGATATTCTGTGGGCGGTGACTACTGGAAAGTTGCCTAAGCACTTTGATTGGAAGGTTTTGCATATCAGGGTCATAGTGTGGCTTACTTTATTGCGGCAGTTTTTATTTCTTCCCAGTTCAACACACCAGCCACGTGATTACTACTAGAACCTATTTATTGTATTGTTTGATGAGGGGATTGTTTATTCACGCCGCGAGAGTGATCAATTCAAAGATCCACCATCAGTGTTATAGGGACACTCCTAGTTTATTTTTCCCTTGTTTGCTCACTGCTTTATGCAGGAGAGTAGGCATACAGATTAAGGATAATGTGTGGAAGAGGTAGTTGCTCCACAGGCTCCATTTAATGGGAAGTAGTTGAGGATTTTTTAGAGAGAGCATGGGAAGGATAACAGGCTAGGTAGGCCAGCTTTGAGAGAACCTGATGAGGCATCGACTTCTCTGCAGCCGGAGCAGCTTGCGTCTTACACTTAGATGATAGAGATGCTACATTATTTGTCGAGAAGGATGACTCAGATAGAAGCCATGCAGAGGGCCATGATGTGCACTTGGGCATTGATACTATATAATTTGCTCTCATAGTACCACATGGGGGATTAGGTTTTGATGATCTCTTCAGGAGGATATGTAGGTCCCAGTGATATAGTTGGACAGTCGGAGACTGATGATAAGGCTACAACATTTATATTTGATGGCAATGATTCTAGACTTTGCTTTACTTTTTTGTTAAGTTGATTTTAATAAGTTTTATTTTTTTTGATTTTTGATTCTAAGTTATTTTTGTTTTAAGCGTAAGCTAACTTGATATATTAAGTACATTTATGTTCTTAAGTATTATGTTAAGTTGGAAGAATGAGTGTTAACTCTCCAAATGAGAGTGATTTGCCTAATTCTAGCAAGGGTTTTAATTGAGTTTATGTTTTGTGTGAGTAAAGTATGGGTATTTAGTTATTTTAGCGTTTTTATTTGGAAATGTCAATTTATGTGTTTTAAGTGTATAAGTGTATTTATTTATGTGTTTTTTTATAGGTTTGGAATGATTAGAGAATCAAATGGTGATCGAAATGTAAAAAGCTGAAAAACGGTGCCAGATGCACCTAGCCCAGGCGTAAGGTGCGCCCGACATGCCTTGAGCTGCCCAGCCACTATTTGCTAGGCATAGAGGTTTTGCAATTCTACGACTCTCTAGGGTTAATTTGGCCTATAACTTTGTACAATCCTATAAAACACTATATATATGTGCTCTAGGGTATTTCTTTCATAACTTAGAGTCTATTATGTTAATATTATATCAAGAGGAGCCATCACTTCAATAAGTGCCAAGATCAAGTGAAGGAACGAAGAACGAAACCTGTGATAGAATTTTTGTTCTTTTACTCATTCTCTCTCTCTTTGTTTTCTTGTCAAGGATTTGATTGTAGATACTCTTTTGGTGGTTTATTTTATTTCGTCATGAATTAATTTAGTTTTTTAGGGTTTTAATTAGACCTCAACATGTAGTTTGAATTATTGAATCTCTTTATCTCTTTTGATTACGAATCATTGGATTGTTTATTCAAATCTATGCTTAATGATTTTGATTAATTGTTCATCAATTGAATTGACTTGTAAACCCTAGATTGAACTTGATTAGAAATGGAATTTGGAGTTGGACAAGATTTAAATGGGCTTTATTTGATTTATATGCTTTGATGAATATTTACTCATGAATAGGATAGACATATACATATGCATCTTAGGTTGCCAAGATTAGGGTTAGTTCTTAATGCTATAATCCCTATTACAATTCACATAGACATATAATGATTTGGTTTGGATTATTAGGTTTTTATTATTTCTCTAGAAACTTGTGATGAGAACCCTAAGTTAGCAAAACTCTAGATGTAATTGGAAGAGAGGAGGCACAAGATATTCAAATGAAGTGTTGAGTAATAATTAAATCACAGGCTTTTATCATTTGAATTCTTCATCATTTATTTGTTTTATTTAATTTACTTGTTTATTTCATAATCATCACTACTCAAATATTGACTTTTGAATGGAGTTAGGTTATGCTAATTTTTAGTAATTAGTAGAATTAAGCCAAAGTTCTCGTGGGAACGATCTCTA
Organism: Cinchona pubescens; assembly: GCA_025175665.1. Lineage (NCBI taxonomy): Eukaryota > Viridiplantae > Streptophyta > Magnoliopsida > Gentianales > Rubiaceae > Cinchona > Cinchona pubescens. The sequence continues at coordinate 5,836,853 of JANKKI010000051.1, read as the reverse complement.
CTTATCACTTTATTACTTGTAACGATACGCGTACATGTATGAGTAAATCGCGCGACAAGTTTTTGGTGCCGTTTCTGAGGAGTTGGTTCTTAATTTTGTACTAATATTAGTACTAATCAATCTAATTCTTGTTCATTTTTTTTCTTTTATTTGTTCTCTTTTACTTGGTTTCTTTCTTTGTTCGTTTGTTAGGAGTTCTTGGTCATTGTATGCATCGTGGTAAGAAGGACAACCTTGCTTCCATAGATCATAAAATTGATAGAACTACTAGCAAACTTAAACAAGACAACAAACTTAGTTTTCAAGCCATATTGACAATGGTTGAAGAACTGACAGACCCCAAGTCATTTAAAAAATTATGCCATTCCACTTGTAAAGGGACTTCAATCCAGCATGCTATTGAAGCAAAAAACTTTGAAATTAAGTTGGCCATAGTTCAAAAGATTCAAGCTTCAACAAGGTTTGGCGGCTTGCCCAATGACAATCCAAACGTGCATATTTTCAACTTCTTGGAAATATGTGATACCTTCCTAACAAAATGGCATGACAAAAGATGTCTTAAGATTGAGGGCTTTTCTATTTTCTTTGAGGGACAAAGCACAGGGATGGTTGTGTTCTCAACCTTTAGGATCAATTACTGCATGAGATGATTTGGCTCAAAAATTTTTAGCCAAGTTTTTTCCTCTGGAAAAAATGGCCAAAATGAGGAACGATGTCACCTCTTCCATACAGTTTGACTCAAAGCCATTACATGAAGCATGGGAGAGATTCAAGAAACTACTTAGATGATATCCTCATCATGGGCTGCTTGACTAGCTATAAATCTAGACATTCTACAATGGGTTGTAAGTCCCTATTGAGACAATCATCGATGCAATAGTCGGAGAAGCTATCATGAGAAAATAATTTGAAGAGGCTTACAATTTGTTAAAAGACATGGCCTCTAACAATTATCAATGGCCAGCTGAACAATCATTACTGAGGAAAACAGCAGGTGTTTTTGAAGTGGATACATTATCAACTCTGACTGCACAAGGCTTGCCATTTTATCAAAGAAGTTTGATTCGTCTACGACATCGTATTAACTCGTCTAGAGTCCTTTTGTTGCTTATGGAAGTTGTAATGAGGGGCATTCTATAGCCGGTGCCCGATTAAGCAAGAAGCAATCAACTTTGTAGGGAATTCTAACCTTTACTCAATTCTGTATAACCTTGGATGGAAAAATCACCCAAATTTGTTTAAGAGTAATGATTAAGGGGGTCCATAATCATCATCATCTACTAGGCTAATTTATCCACTTGGATTTGGTTCCTAACCAAGACCTCTATTGGAGGAGAAAAAGAGTAATGTGGAGAAGTTGCTCACACAATACATGGCAAAAAATGTTGCTGTTATGTAGAACCAAAATTCTATTATTCAGAGTAGTCAGCCACAATTCGTAATATAGAGAACCAGATTGGATAGTTGGCCAACACTATCAGCACTAGACTTTAAATAGATTTACTAAGTAATACAGAGGTAAATCTTAGAAGGAAAGGTAATGATGAGCAGTGCAATACGGTATTCTTGAGGATCGAGAATCAATGAGAAGATATTAGGCCACAATTTGATAGCAAAGATATTCCGGTTCAGGAGAATTTTGAGAAAGAAGTTGATGTCACACTAATAACAGACAAGCAAACCAATTCCAAATACAAATCCATCTATTCTATATCCCCAATAGTTGCAAAAGAGCAAGTTTGACAAGCAGTTTGCAAATTCTTAGATATATTTGAAAAACTTCACATTAATATTCCTTTTGTAAAGGCTTTGAAACAGATGCCAAGTTATATGAAGTTGGTGGAATTTGAATCAATTTCAATTATAGCAGAGTGTAGTTCTATCTTATAGAAAAAATTGTCACCCAAATTGAAAGATCCCAGAAACTTTATATTCCTTGTTCAATTGGCACTCAGGTTGTAGGGAAGGCCTTGTGTGATTTGGGAACTAGTGTGAATAGGATGGCATTATCTGTCTATCAGAAGTGGGAACTCAAGCCTGATGTTTTCCAAAGCCTTATTTTGATGATGACATAAGCACTTAACTCTGTAAACTTCGCAGGTCTGTTACTTGTTTTGCTGGAGACAGGGTTTTTGGACGCACTGTACCGTTCGAACTATGTCAAACTTCTCGGACGCATTCCACAGTCCGAACCAATAGGCAGAAAGCAAGGATCTTACTGCTTCTCCAGTGGGCGCACACAACTGTCCGAACGAAGTCTCTTTCTGACGGACATGACCATCCGAAGCTCCATTCGGATGATGGAACGGAAGCATGCACGGACGTCCGAACGAAGTTCTTCACCAACTGTATGGAGATCGAGCGCTGTGTCAGACGCATCCTACTTATCTTGGACGTCCGAAATCCCAACGGCTACTTTTTGTGTATTTATTATTTAGCCGTTAGGAAGTAGTTGCAACCACCATTTATTGCTCTTATAAATAACTGCTTTGATATTCTATAAAATCCATCAAATACATTGAATACAAGCCTTAGAAAAGAGCAATTTTAGTACAAATTGGACTATAGTGCTTTATTGTATTAGTGTGCAGTTTAGAGTGCAATTCAATTTTGAGTGGAGTAATAATCTTGTACGAAAGTGTGGTTGTAAGTAAAATTCTTGGCTCAACTAAAAGAGTTTTAGTGTCAGCAAGAATTTCCCTACTTTGTAAGATTATTGGCTCACCAAGTGTGTGAAGCATTATAGTAATTTGATAATTCAAGCTTGTTAGCTTAGAAATGTTGGCTGTTTAGTTTTCTCTCTTTCTTACTTCACTGTTTCATTGATTCTATTGTATCAATTTCTATTTGAAAAATATTAATAAGAGTAATATTTCTAAAAGTATTTTTTAGAAACCTAATTCACCCCCTCTTAGATTGCTTTGGGACCAACAATTGGTATCAGAGCTTGGTCTCATTTTATTGGTTAAATTGCTTTTGAGAAAAGAACTATTATGGCAACCAATAATGCTCTATTTTTTGAGGGTCAATCCATTACTAGGCCCCTTATGTTTAATGGGGCAAATTTTAGTTAGTTGGAGATATAGAATGAAAATATTTTTGCAATCTATTGACATTGACTTGTGGTATGTTGTCAATGAAGGTCCTTTTGAAGCTATTATCATTGATGATCACACAAATAGAAGAAGAGAAAAGACAAGGGATGAGCTCACTCCACAAGATAAGGCAGACTTGACGTTAACTGCAAAAGCCATGAATGTGCTATAGAATGCCTTGGATGAAAATGAGAACTTGCGTGAAGGGATGCATTTCCGCCAAAGAAATCTGGGATAAATTGAAGGAAATCCATGAAGGGAGCGACGATGTTCGTGAGTAAAAGAAAACCTTACTTGTTGCCAAGTATGAGTCCTTCAAGATGGAACCACATGAAAATATTTACAAAATGTATTGTAGATTCAATGACATCATTAAGGATCTTGAAGCCTTGGGTAAGGAGTATTCTTTGGGTGAAAAAAATAGAAGAATCCTAAATGCTCTATCTAAAGAATGGGATGCCAAAACAATTGCTATAGACTATGGAAGCCAAGAATTTAAATTCAATGCCTATTGAATCGCTAATCAATTCTCTTACATCTTATGAATTGAAGTTGAAGGCCAAAGTGGTGGATGATAAAGAAGCAAGGCCAAGAAGGAGCATTGCTCTAAAGACCTCTCAAGAAGAGGATGAAAATAGCTCCATCAATCTAGAAGATGAAAATCTTGATGAAGGAGATCTTGCACTCGTCACCAAAGGATTTCTTAAACATTACATCAATAAACGAAGAATGAGAAGAGGTGGAGCTACAAATTCAAATAATTTCAATGGAAAGACAAGGCTTGAAATGAAGAAGCAAATCGAAAAATGTTTTGAATGCGGTCAACTCCGACACTTTGCAAATGAGTGCTCTTCCAAGAAAAAGAAGGAAGGAAGAAAACCTAGATTCAATAACTTTCAAATCACATGGGATGATTGCAACTCCGAAGGAGAAGTCGAAGAAGAAATGGAGTCGGCACAAATGGCCTTTATAGCCATTGGAGATGATGAGGTAAATTCTAACTATGACTCTAATGATGAAAATGATGAAAGTGATCTTAAAGCTTTCATTTTGAAATTACATGATATTTTAGAGGAATCATATGCTAGAAATAAGGAGTCAATAAAAATATCAAATACTCTATTGAATGCCAACTCTAAACTTGTGAATGAAAATAATAGGCTATCACAAGAAAATCGTGACTTGAAGAAAAGAATGCATGTGAGATCAAAGATCAAGGAAGAACAAGCCTCCTTGAAGAAAAGATTAGATGATTTGAATGTTCTCTTGACTAGAAAGAAAGAAAATGTTGTTGATTTAAAAAGAAATAGAAATGTATTAATCAACAAAAAATTTATCATGTTTAGAAGGGGTGACTTATGTTTTGTAAAATCAAAATCATCTTTATATGGAAATAAAAATACTATTTGTAGATATTGCCAACAACATGGACATGTTAAGAATATGTGTTATGTCAAGAAGAATGAAAAACTTGGAATGAAAGGTCGCATGGATTGATGGCAATTTCACTAACTTAAATGGACCCAAGAAAATGTGGGTAACAAAAGTTATCAATTGATTTATTGTGTAGGTACTTAACATCATCAACAATGCTAAGTGGTTCATAGATAATGGATGTTCAAGGCACATGACGGGTGATGCTTCTCTCTTCACAAATCTCATATCCAAAAATAATGCAAAAGTCACATTTGGAGACAACAATAAAGCAAAATCCATTGGCATTGGTGATGTAGGTAAAAATGGTGAAACCTTGATTAAGAATGCGCTTCTTGTTAATAACTTGAACTATAGTTTATTAAGTGTAAGTCAACTTTGTGATAAAAATTTATATGTATTTTTTACCAATCATGAATGTCTTATCCTTAATAAAAATCATGTTGTTTTATTCAAAGGCACTAGGCACAATGATATTTATGTAATTCATCTTGATAAAATTAGCAATAGCAATGTAAAATGTCTTACCGCTTCCATAGATGATCCTTGGCACATTTGGCATAGAAGACTTTGTCATTTTAACATGGATTTGATTGAAAAACTTGCTAAGAAGGATTTGGTAAGAGGTTTGCCAAAACTAAAATTTTTTAAAAATAAAATTTGCGATGCTTGCCAATTTGGTAAACAAGTCAAAGTTTCTTTTAAACCAAAGCAATTTGTGTCCACTCATAAACCTTTAGAATTGTTGCATTTAGACTTATTTGGACCTACTCAACATGCTAGTCTTGGTGGTTGCAAATATGCCTTTATTATTGTAGATGACTATTCTAGGTACACTTGGATATTATTTATTGTTCATAAAAATGAGGCTTTTGAAAAATTTGTAAAATTGTTTTCCAAAATTCAAAATTTATTGAATTTAAAGATCATTCGTTTAAGAAGTGACAATGGTGCCGAATTTAAATTTGGAGATTTTCCTGATTTTTGTGATCACAACGGTATTTTTCATGAATTTTTGGTTGTTAGAGTCCCTCAACAAAACGTTGTTGTTGAGAGAGAAAAATAGGACTCTTCAAGAAACCGCTAGAACTATGATTAGTGAATGTGACTTACCACAATACTTTTGGGCCGAAACTGTTAACACGGCTTGTTATGTCATGATTGAGTTTTATTAAGATCCCTTTTAAACAAAACTCATTGTGAACTCCTTTTCTGTAAAAAAAACCCGTTGTGAGCTATTTCAAAGTTTTTGGTTGCAAATGTTTTATTTTAAAAATCAAAGAAAACCTTGGAAAATATGACAAAAAATCGGATGAAGGAATTTTTCTAGGATATTCTAGTGACGAGAAAGCATACCAAGTTTACAATAGAAGAATGTTCTTGATTGACGAAGTTGTGCATGTTACATTTCATGAAGCTAATGATGTTATCTCAAAGAATTTGTGCGAACATGAAGATATAGGTATTCTAAAGGAGCTCGAAAAGCTCATTATTCATAAAGATCATCAAGAGATCACATCAAGCCATGATGTCAACGACCATCAAATAGATGATGAAGAAGAATTCTAAAAGAACGTGGATACTCCAAAAGATCTTCCGAAAGCTTGGAGATTTGTCTCTAGTCACGCTCAAGATTTAATCATAAGTGATCTATCCGATGGGGTAACTACTCGTTCTCATAAACCTTTAAATAGTAATTGTGCATTACTTTCTCACATTGAACCTAAACATGTAGATGTTGCTTTGAATGATGAATCTTGGGTTAATGCCATGCAAGATGAACTTAGTCAATTTGAGAAAAATAACGTATGGACCTTGGTTGAAAGACCATATTCTCATCCCGTAATTGGAACAAAATGGGTTTTTAGAAACAAATTAAATGACCAAGGTGAAATCATAAGAAACAAAGCTAGACTTGTTGCAAAATGTTATGCTCAAGAAGAAGGTATTAACTTTGATGAAACTTTTGCACCCGTGGCTAGATTAGAATCCATTCGCATGTTTCTCGCATTTGCATGTTTCAATAATTTCAAATTATTTCAAATGGATGTCAAAAGCGTATTTTTAAGCCATTATGGTTTTATTGATCAAGAAGTTTTTGTTGAACAACCTCCGAGCTTTGAAAATAAAAACCTTCCAAATCACGTTTTCAAACTCTCTAAAGCTTTATATGGTTTGAAACAAGCTCCAAGAGTTTGGTATGAAAGATTAAGTGGATTCTTGATTGAAAATGGATTTAAAAGTGGTGTAGTTGACACTACTCTTTTTACAAAAACAGATTTAAATGGTTTGTTAATTGTTCAAATTTATGTTGATGATATTATTTTTGGAGCAAGTAATGAAAGTTTGTGCATGGACTTTTCACATTTAATGCAAAAAGATTTTGAGATGAGTATGATGGGCAAATTACAATTTTTCCTTGGACTACAAGTTCACCAAACAAAGGAAGGAATGTTTATTACACAAATCAAGTATACAAAGGAGCTACTCAAACGATTTGGAATGGAAGATTGCAAACAAGTTGGTACGCCTATGTGCACTTCAACCAAACTTGATAAAGACGAAGGAGGTAATGTCCTGTGTTGATGAAAAACACTATAGAGGTATGATCGGAAGCCTACTTTACTTAACATCAGTAGACCAGATATCATGTTTGCTATTTGTTTATGTGCTAGATTTCAATCTTGCCCCAAAGAATCGCACTTGATAGCTGTAAAAGAATTTTTAGATATTTGAAGGATACAATGAATTTTGGTTTGTGGTATCCAAAGTCCTCTACATTTGATTTAATTAGTTATTTTGACGCTGACTTTGTTGGGTGTAAAATTGATAGAAAAAGTACCAGTGGTATGTGTCATTTCCTGAGAATTTGTCTTGTGTCCTGGTTTAGTAAAAAACAAAATTCTATTTCTCTTTCTACGACTGAAGCCGAATACATTGCTGCTGGAAATTGTTGTGCTCAACTTCTTTCGATGAAACATACTCTGAAAGATTTTGGTATATTTTTGATTGTGTGCCTATAAAGTGTGACAACACTAGTGCAATTAATCTCACAAAAAATCCTGTTATGCACTCTAGAACAAAGCACTTCATTGATGTTAAGCATCATTTTATTAGAGATCTTGTTTGTAAAAAGGAAATTCGTGTTGATATCGTGCCTACTTCAGATCAGCTGGCTGATATTTTTACAAAACCCTTGGCTCTAGATCGCTTTGAATCTCTCAGAAAATGTTTGGGGATTTTACAAATGAATTTGGCATAATCTCTTCGTTCGGATGCACTTGATCGTCCGAACAGCACTATCTTTCGGCCGCTCTCTATCGTCTGAAAACCTCCTCTCTGCCTCGGATGCTTATAATCATCCGAACGCTATTCAATTTCTTCACTCATTCTCTGGAATTCTTCTGGATGCTTACCATCATCCCAAAGAACATCGGACGCACTGGCTCTTCCATTGGTCGTCCGTTCATCAGCTTTTAGACACTTCATTGGATGCACACCAATCGTTCGGCCGTCCGAATGGTCACCCTGTTCGATTAAAACCGTCCATTTTCCCCATTTTGGACTCACCCTAACCCCCGAAACCCTCTCTGGCGAAAATGTTTTCTCCAAAATCTCCTCCAAATTCCTTCATTCTCTCCACAAATTGTTTGGAAAATTGTCATTTCCAAAGTATTCTTCACCATTATTTTACCTAATTCCACCCATCTACCATCTCATTTCATCAAATTCCCACCAAGCTTTCAAAAAAATTACATTTTTTTCTCCTCTTTCTTCCTTTCATTCACAATGGTTAAATCCCGTGGAGGTTCTATTACAGCAACTCGTGGACGAAAAATGAAAGGGAAAGCTCCAGTGTGCGGAGAATCGTCTGCTAATCCTCAAGTCTCCTCAAATCCAACCTTACCAAAATTCATCAATGCCAAGGCATCAGAACGGTATACATCTCTTTTGAGCAAATCGATAATCGTTCAACGTCCTGCATCTCAGAGTCTTTTTGATGAATATAATCTTCCCATTGTCAAATCATACTTTGAGAAACAAAATTGGGGTCACCTAGTGTATATTGATTTACCCGTGTATCATGACATGGTGCTTCAATTCAGGCAGCCAATCTTCAAAAAGGCCCCACTGTTGGCACATTAATTTTTCGTGTAAACAGCACCAATCTTGAGATTTCCTCCAATATCATCAACACTATTTTTGAATGTGAAGTCTCAATCGAATGATTTCACTTATTTCTTTTCTTTAGATAAATGGCCCGCTATTGATACTCGATTTGACATTGATGACATCAGAGCTATTTTTAACATCAACTTCAAACAGGCCTTGGAAGCCAAAACCACATTGGTAACTCCTGAACTAAATATTCTGTACACTCTTGTCACGAATTTGCTGTTGCCAACCTATGGGCATCGCACTGAATCGGGAAAAATGCATCTTTACTTATTTTTTTGTGTTTTCAAGGGCATTCCTCTTGACTTTGGGTATCTCTTATGCTCCCTGTGGGAACTCTTTCTTACTGATACCCGAAGAAACATTCTTTTTGGAAAATTTCTCACCAAAGTTTTTGATTTCCTTGATATCCCTTTCAGCGGCAACAAACAATTTCCCATTATTTCAAAAAATCTTATATTGAACGAAAAGGCCTCCATTTTTTCAATGATAAATGGTTAACTAAGGCAACTTTTGATATTGAACGTTCAAAATCCCAGGCCTCTACCTCTGGTTTGGCAATTCCACATTCTCCTCCTCCTCAAACACCTCCACCATTCCATGATCCTCATCCATCTTCCTCTGAACCCTCACTTTTTCATATCCGTGGTCTTCTCACTTCCTTGAGGACTCAAGTTAGTTCCTTTCAACGTCACACTAATCGTAAGTTGAAGTGACTTGAAACTCGTCAGGTGATTCTCCAAGAGGCACTTAGCCTAGGCATGTCTGTTTCGGCTCAAGTTCAATTTGCCAACATTCAATCACAATATCTACTCGACTCTTCTTCTGACAGTGATGACAATGCCGAAGATGGGGATGTTCATGAGGACAACGAAGAAGATGCAAATAATCAAGGTGCTGCCAATGAAGATGAAGGCGACGATGAAGATGTTGATGACATCGTTCAATTTCATCATGCAACACCGTACTGAAGAAGCTGAAGACAGTGAGGCTACTGATAATGATGCTTCTTCCAAACTTCAAAAGATCGAAAAGCGCTCCAAGAAAAAAAATGACTCGAATTAGTTCCTTTAATAATCTGTTTTTTAGTTTTTGGCATTTCTCTATTTTTTTTTCCTTTTGATTAGTTAGAATTGCTCTCAGATTTACCATTTTATGTATTACTTTAAACTAGTCCTGTTGAATATTTGGGTTTTCTCCTATTGAATATTTGGGCTTTATCCTTTTTTGTGCTATTTCTATTGAATGTTTGCACATTCTCAGGGGGAGCTTTGTTTGATGATGTCAAAAGGGGAAGTAGTAATTTATATTGCAAAATGATTGGTCATCACTCATATCCGATTGATTTTACATAATTAATCCTCGAATGTTTGTCATCATCAAAAAGAGGGAGATTGGTGTTTTCCAAATCTTATTTTGATGATGACATAAGCACTTAACTCTGTCAATAAGTTAATTGCAGGTCTGTTACTTGTTTTCTGTAGACAGGGTTTTCGGACGCACTGAATGGAGCAAACTATGTCAAGCTTCTCAGACGCATTCAACTGTCCGAACCAACAGGCAGAAAACAAGGATCTTACTGCTTCTCCAACGGACGCACATAACTGTCCGAATGAAGTCTCTTTCGGACGGACATGACCGTCCGAAGCTCCATTCAGAAGATGGAATAGACGCTTGTACGGACGTCCGAACGAAGTTCTTCACCAACTGCATGGAGATCGGACGCTGTGTCGGACGCATCCTACTTATCTCGGACGTCTGAAACCCCAACGGCTAACTTTTTGTGCATTTATTATTTAGCCGTTAGGAAGTAGTTGCAACCACCATTTATTGCTCTTATAAATAACTGCTTTGATATTCTATAAAATCCATCAAATACATTGAATACAAGCCTTAGAAAAGAGCAATTTTAGTACAAATTGGCTATAGTGCTTTATTGTATTAGTGTGCAGTTTAGAGTGCAATTCAATTTTAAGTGGAGTAATAATCTTGTACGAAAGTGTGGTTGTAAGTAAAATTCTTGGCTCAACTAAAAGAGTTTTAGTGTGAGCAATAATTTCCCTACTTTGTAAAGATATTGGCTCACCAAGTGTGTGAAGCATTCTAGTAATTTGATAATTCAAGCTTGTTAGCTTGGAAGTGTTGGCTGTTTAATTTTCTCTCTTTCTTACTTCACTGTTTCATTGATTCTATTGTATCAATTTCTATTTGATAAATATTAATAAGATTAATATTTCTAAAAGTATTTTTTAGAAACCTAATTCACCCTCCCTCTTAGGTTGCTTTGGGACCAACAAAGCCTAAATCAATTTATCTCCAACTGGCAGGCCAGTCTTTAACCTACCCAAGAGAGATTGTGGAAGATGTACTTGTTAAGGTGGATAAATTTATTTTACCCATAGATTTCATTATGTTGGATTATGAAGAAGAATGAGACATTCTTATCATTCTAGGGAGACATTCTTAGCTACGAGAACTTGGACTCTTATCGATATGGAAAAAGGCAAATTAAGAATGAGAGTTCAAGATCGAGAGGTGACATTTCAAGTCTTCAAAGTAATTGAGGTTTCGAACACCACAGAAGAATATTTTTCCATAAGAGTGGTACACAAGCACCAATGGTGGCACACCAAGTTCAAGCAGCAATGAGAAATAAGAAGTCTAGAAAAAGAGCCATGTTTAAAGAAAGAAATTCAAAGCTGTATTTGGGAAGTGGATTTTCATATCTTGAATCCCCACTTACCACTAATGAGTAAGATGGAAAACAATAGGTTACAGATGAAAAGCATCTTGGTCAATCTTAGAAGGGTGAAGTGGTTTAGTAGCCCTTGATGCTACTCAAATGACTTAGCAAAGTCTAGATATATAATATAAACGAAGTGCTTCTTGGAAGGCAAGCTAAATTTCTTATTGTACTTTGCATTATTTTAGCTTTACTTTTATAGTTTAGATTGATTTTTTTAATAACAGGTTTCAATTGATTTATGTAGGAAACTCATACGACTTAGTAGAAAGAGAAAAGATTTGGAACATGAAGCTGAAAATGATGATTAGAAGATAGACATATACTGTTTACAACTCAAAGAAGTCCTCTACTCTTTGTCTTTGATTTTAGTTTTAATTATGTCTACTTGGAAACAATAGGGCAATGTTCCATTTAAGTTGGAGCAATGTTTGTGTTTATGTTTTTAGTTTTTATAAGTGTGTTGCTTACTTTATGTTTAAGTTTGGTGGGGTTTTGCGTTATGGTATGATTTAGAGTTAACTTTAAGAAAAAATGATAAAAATTATTTGAAAAATTCAAAAAGATTTTAAGTTGTTAGGTGTTTTTATTAGTTTTGAGGATCTAACTATGAAAAAGACTCCATAGCTACTGAAAGGTTGTCTTCAAGATTCCTATATTCTCTTTGCCTAAAGTATTGTAAAGGGGTTTTAAAAAATTAGAAAATTTCAAAAATTCGAAAGGATTTTATGTGTTTTGAGGCATAGTAGTTTGTGGTGATTAACTTCTCTAACTATGTATTAATATTTTAAAAATATTGAAGGGGATTATGTGCTACAATTTTTGGGTTAAAAGTGTATACATATATGAGCACTCTCTTGTGTGATGTGAGGAAGAGTGAGAGCTTTGATACTTTCTATGAGCGATAATCATGTCTATGCCTTGAGATTTTGGTTTAACTTGTGACATTTGTTGGAATTGTATGAATTTTATCTTGTGAAATTCAAGTCAAGCTTGAACCATGGAAATGATTTTAGGCACTTTCTTTGCACCGTCTGAGCCAAATTGCCTACCCATGTGATATAATTCCCTAATTTCTCCTTTTGAGACTAATGAGCCTATTTTCTTTGGTAAACCATGTTATATCCAATATACCATTTTGTTTTGTTTTACCTTTCTTTCTACATGTCACGTTGGCTAGTGTTGGTCTTGTAAAGCATTAATGCTATGGTTGTGATGTTTATGGTGGATAGTTGGGAAAGAATCTGTGTGTGTTGTATCGGGCAGGAAGTCAAGTATATGACTTCCATGTTTATTTTTAATAATCCCCTATGTTATGTTGTTTTGTTTAGTAGAAAAAGAAGAAAAAAAAGTGTTGAAATAAAGGAAAAGAAAGAAATGTTGAAGAGAAAAAAAAAATGTTCAAGCATTTCGTGCAAGAATAAAGAAGGAAAATTGCTTCTAGTTCAATAAATAAGGTCAAATTTTCCTTCAATGGGGGATTGGTTAAATATGTTGGTTATGGGGGATAGTTGTGGAGTTATGGTCCAGAATTGTGACTAAAGAATCGAAGGTGATGTGAGCTATTTTTATCCAAATTTATCATACCTTTGTCCTATAGGCTACTTTACAAGGTTGAAAAGACCTATTTGATCATTGGTTAGAGTTAATTTGTACTAGTCACTAATTTGTGTGTGAATTTTTTCCATCTTGGATGTCACTTGTTAAGGTTTTGGTAGAACAGGTTTTTCATGATTGGTGACATGGGTGATATCTGCCTCTTGCTCTTTCTTTTTGAGTGGATAGGTTGGCATTTTCACAATGATTTATGATTAGTTATCAAAATTCTCTTATATATATGTTTGATTCATTTGTCTTGCCTGCTTAATCCATGTTTGTTACAATTGTTGGTATATTGAAGGAAGTTAATGAAAGTATTTTGTTTGTTGTTTTTACCTTACCGACGATGAACAAAGGCAGAAGTTGGGGGGTATGTTAACCTTGCAAAATATAGTCATTTACATGCATTCTACCTAGCACTTTATACACGTTCTGATGTTTGTGTGCGTAAAGTAGGGTATTTTAGTAATTTTAGGATTTTTATTCAAAAATGTCAATATATGGATTTTAAGTGTATAAGCACATTTATTTATGTGATTTAATGTGTTTTTATACGTTTGAAATGATAGGGGGCCAAGCGCATGATAGGCATGGAAAACGGTGAAAAACGATGCAAAGTTCACCTAGCACAAGTGCAAGGTGCACCTAGACAGCCTGAGCTGCTTTCACATCCACTATTTGCTGAGGCATAACTATTCCCATAGAGGTCTTAGGCGCACCCATGCTGCAACAAAAACTGGTTATGGATTTTTACGACTCTCCAGGAGTTATTTCGACCTATAACTTTGTACAACCCTAAAAACATTAGGATATTCCTTTCACACACGTGTGTGTGTGTGTTTTATAGGATATTCCTTTCATAACTTAGATTTTATTAGGTTAGCTTTACATCAAGATGAATCGTCAATCCAAGAAGTGCCAAGATTAAGAAAAAGACCGAAGAATGAAAGCTGTGATAGAGTTTATATTCTTCTACTCTCTCTCTCTCTCTTTGTTTTCTTGTCATGGATTTGATTGTAAAAACTCTTTTGGTTGTTTATTTAAATTTAGTTATGAATTAAGTCAGTTTTCTAGGATTTCAATTAGAACTCAACAACGTAGTTTGAATTATTGAATCTCTTTATCTCTGTTAATTACAAATCATTGGATTCAAGTTTATGCTTAATGGATTTCAATTGCTTGGCCATCAATTGATTTGATTTGTAAATCTAGATTGAACTTGAAAGAGAGAATTTAGGGTTAGATAAGATTTGAATAACCTTTGTTTGGTTATATGCTTAGATGAATAAATTAATTCGTGAATAGGATAGACATAGTGTTAGTCTTTATAGGTGTGGGATGATTTGAAGGTCATACGAAAGTCCGGTGCATAAAATACAAAATTTCAATCCAATCGTGTACCTGGCCCAGGCACACCTATTAGGGGGATCCAGAAGTGCTCCTAGACAGCATAGCGGGATTTGACATTTTTTGGACTTCTCGGGGTAGTTTCTGCCCATAACTTTGTGAAACCTTAGGAAACATTATATATTGGTGTTCTATGGTGTTTTTAACATAAATTAGAAAGTCTTAGGCTAGTATTACATCAAGAGGAGCAACAATCAATATAAGGGGCTGCAATTCAAGAAGGGGATTGAAGATCAAGGCTTGAAAGAGTTTTATTCTTTACATCTTTTCCTCTTACTTGTATTCTTGCTCATTGAATTAATTGTAAAACTCTTTCTTGGTGTTTATTTATCTTTAGTGACTAATTTTACTATCTAGGGATTTATTTATGAATTGTCATAAGGATTGAATATTAAACCTTGTTACTCTCTTTGATTCCAATGAAGATTTATTTTCAAATTGTGCTTAATGCTTCTAGTTGATTGATCACCTTCTAGATTGAGTTGCAACCCTAATTGGAACTTAATAAAGGAAAATTAGGGTTGGCCAAGTTTGAATAGCCTAGATTTTGTTTGTTCTTCAATTGCATGAATTCATTTGTGAATAGGATAGATATATACCTATTCGCCTTAAGTTATCAAGGTTAGGGTTTAGTTAAATGCATTAATCTCAACTCAAATTCGCACAGACATGTAGTGTATTGGTTTGGACTAGTAGAATTGTACGGTTTTATAAACGAACATGTAATTATCAATAAACCCTAGATTATATTAAACCCGGTGGAAATGCAACTTATGGATCAAAAAATTCTCTTCCTTCTCTCTAAAATTCTCTCTCTGAAAGAAAAAAAAATATTTTTTTGTGCTTCTGGGTTTCTCGGCCATGGTCAAGAAGGAGGCCCTCCAGCCTCTAACTGGAGGGCAACCACGCTTATATTCAGATGTGCTTCAAGGCAGCAATCAAATTGAGAAATCAGCCCCCCAGCCAGAGCAACCTTTGAAGAAATTGCAAACATACAAAGGAGAGCCGACTATATTTTTCACTGAAGATGAAGTACATAAATTAGCAGCTCCTTTCCGTTACACTCTATTTGGGAATTTCCCTAGAGGTAAACCTAACATGGAAACGGTTCGCAAGAGCTTCCACACAATTGGTTTTAAGGGGAACTTCACTATTGGTTTTTTGGATCATAAACATGTGTTAATTTGCTTTTCATTGGAAGAGGATTACTTGAGGTGTTGGCTTAAGAGTACTTGGTTTGTTAATGGCTTCTTCACGCGAGTTCTTAAACGGCATCCTCTATTCTCTCCACCATTGATGTTGAACATTCAATTGTACCCATTTGGATCACTCTAGATGATTTACCAGCAATATTTTTCAATAAGCATTCAATTCTTTCTTTAGCTCAAGTAGTTGGCAACCAGTTGAAATTGGATTCAGCTACTGAAAACTTTACCAGACCGAATATTGCGATGGTATGTGTAGAGGTTGATCTCCTAGCAAATTTACCCTCAAGATTATGGCTTGGTGTTCGAGAGAGTGGGAAATGGTAGAAAATTGGATACGATGAACTCCCAAAGTATTGTATTAATTGCCATAAAATCGGCCACGATTTGCCTGAATGTAGAGTTGGTGTGCTGATGTCAAACAAGAAGAGGGATTTGGACGAAAACATAGCTAAGTACAAGAAAAAAGGAGTAAAAGACCAAGACAAGTAGAAGAAGATTGTCAATGATAAGCAACCTAAAAAAAGATGGATTCCAATTGCTAGCTCCAAGGCAGGTCTATCTGGAGTGGCTAATGGAAAAGAATATGATCGAGCCACATCTTGATAGCTATCCCGGGGATCCTTCAAGATGACAAGCAGCCGAATCCACAAGATAAGGGGAAGCAGCTCGAGGAGGTGGACCTGGTGGCTGAGACAAAGCCTCCATTGGCTGAAGAGAGGCCAACAACTGCTCCACTGTCCAAGAAAATTCAATTTGAAACACCCCATAATCAAGGAATTGGTTCAACTATTCTCTACCCAATTGAAATTCAAAATCCAAATCCCACAAAGATGGGAAAGGATTTGGTTGTTCCAATAACTAACGTAGAGGGGTTGAATAATTCAAATTTTTAACCCCCTAATCTCAATATTACAGAGTTGGTCCCCTTATGCCAATCATCGAAATCTAGTATTTATGGTGCGCCACCTCTTGCAAGTATCCTGCCTGAACTTCCAAACTCTTTCTCGGTCATTAAGGGAGCTTACGCAAGAGGCATTTGCATGGAAGGCATGATGCAGACCTTGGAGAATCACTCTCAACCTTCCCATGCAACATCATGCTAGGAATGTTGGTGCCAGTGAACAAGAATCATACTCCTGAGGTAAATAGCGTAAACAAGTCTCAACATATCACACCCTTGAAAAGTCAAGTTGCTCGGCTAGCACAAGTATTCCTTCACTCTCAAGCTACTCACGTTATTTTAGGCTTGGACTCTTCTTTCTCAAATTCTAATCTGTACAAATTAGACTATATGCAACTTAAGGAACCTTCTCTAGACCCAGCTGACGAGGAGCTAATTTACGACATGCCAAAAAGATGGATGTTCTTAAACTGTGCGGCTAAGAAAGAGCCAGTAATGGAATGTTTTAGGCAACCAATTAATTTAACTACTTCCTTTTCAAATTTATCATCTCCAACAAAATCAACTTCTTTCTCCATATTGGCATTAAGAATCATTAGCAAGATGGTAGGGAGGAAATTGAAGCAGTCTGCCACTCATCAAAAGGAATTCGTGCATTTCAAAAGTGTCCCAGCAAAAAGAGGAAGAAGACATAAAGGCTTAGCTGATCAACAAAGGACACACAAAATGTCAACCAGAACCTCTAGTGAATTACATATTTAGTCTCATTCTTTTAATCTTTCCTTGATTCATATTTTCAACTAGATCTTTTACTCTCAAGTTGCAAGCTGCTAGCAAATAAGGGCACCCGAGACTTGTATGAAGTAAATTGTCTTTAGGAAGTTTTGGCCTAGTCCCCCTCCTTTGTACAATTTATTTTCTATTAATAAATGGGTGTTAACCCCCCACCTTCTGGTTGGTTTTACTTAAAAAAACCCTAAAATCAAAATTTAAGTAGGAAAAAGATATGATATTCGATCGGATTGATAGTTAATAAATAAACCCTAGAGGTTTCCTATCTTGAATTAATATTTAATTTTCTTAGTTTGTTTAATTTAATTGCTCTTTATTTACAATTTTCACATGACTATTAATTATACGGATAGAGTTGCAAGTGTGTCAAATGTTGGTACTTAGTGAGTGTCAAGTCTAGTCTCTGTGGGAACGATTTCTACTTTAAAGTCTCGCTCACTCTATTACTTGAATGATACGCGCACTTGCGTGTGAATCATACCAACAAGTTTTCGGCACTATTTTTGAGGACTTAGTTCTTAATTTTCTATTAATATTAATACCAAACAAGCTATTCTAGTTCAAATTTTGTTTCTTTTAACTTTTTTCTTAATTTTTAATTTTTCTATTTTAAGTTTTTGTGTTTAGCTTTTTATTATGTATAGAAGTTCGTATTCATGGTCAATTAATAGAACTGGTCGTGATTATGTTGATAATATATACATAGAATTGGCTGTTCAATTAGAAGCTTTAAATAGGAAGGTAGATAATATTTTACAAGTACTAAATACTTGCAATTTTCGTGATAGCAAGCACAGGAGCTATGAATGTCGAAAAAGTAACACAAATAGTTTTCCTTCTTAGCATGATTCTAATCGTTTACATTACTTCAACAGGTGTTTGTATTTGTAAAATTATGCATACAATCTTAGTTGCGGAGAGTATTCAGTCTACTTGATGCTATGCATATTAGCAGTACTACACAAATCCACCCAATGAAGTAACGAGAAGATGAATGGTCTCACGAGGAAGAAAAGTCCAACCTTGAGGAGATGATGGCAACATATTTTGAATATATGGAGACAATGTTGAGAATTCAAGATAAGGCATTACGTAATATGGGGGAGTCAATTGGACAACTTGCTACTACAACTTCAAAAAAAAGTCATTAACGATACAATCATGATGACATCCTAGAAGATCAAGCAGGGATTGCATTCGAGAAACAACCCTAAGAGCCAATCATTAGTGTTGAATCATATGGTGGAATCGATGAGAAGGGCACATCTGAGAATCTAGTCAAGCAAGATAAATGAATCTCATGATGTTTATGCCTCCCTTGGTCAAATTGCCTAGTAGATATGACTTGGAAGCTATATCACATCTACTGGATATTCAAGAGCCAAACTTTGCCGAGGAGGTTGAGGTGAGCCACCTGAAGCCAGAGTTTGTCGAGAAGATGCCATCATACCTGAAGCTAGAATTTACCATGGGGATGCTGGATCACAACTTGACCATGGATATGATTCTATGAGGATAGCAAAGGCACCTTGGCTTTGTTATGGGGCTTCCTCATAAGCTACAGGTGCACATTGTCTAAAGATTCCTAACCATAGGGGCATCGTGAGAGAAGTATTCTATGTGTTTCAATTTTTTCTTCTTCTTTTGTTAATGTTTGGGTTGTGTTTTGGAGTGAGTTTTTGTATTAATTTTAGGTCTTGCTTAGTTTTGTTTCTGTGTTTAGTTCCGTGTGTCTTTATATTATGTTATATTTGTTTTTCTATTATTTTTTGAGTTTTTGTGTTTTCACTCCTGAGGATCTAACTGTGTAAAGGACTCCCTACTACTAAATGGTAGCCTTAAGGATTTCTATACCCTTTTTCCTTGAAGTATTACAGAGGATTTTAAAAAATTTTAGTAGGTTTCTTTTGTGTTACTTTATGTGCTTTAGATAGTAGTTGATAAACTCATAAAATATCGTATATTTTATGTTTCAGTTACCTCATTTTTAGTGATGTATAAGAAAGAATTGAGTAATTATGAACTAAAATGGTATATTTTGAGTTTTTAGGGTTTGAGTGAGGAAA
Source organism: Cinchona pubescens (assembly GCA_025175665.1). Taxonomy (NCBI): domain Eukaryota; kingdom Viridiplantae; phylum Streptophyta; class Magnoliopsida; order Gentianales; family Rubiaceae; genus Cinchona; species Cinchona pubescens. The sequence goes on along the minus strand of JANKKI010000051.1, from coordinate 5,817,432 downwards.
GAGTCGAAAAGGATCACAAATTGGATGAAAAATTGTAAAATTAGAATTTACGTGCACCCATGAGGAGCGATTCTGACACAGTTTGGTAGATTGAGCACAACTTTCTTTTTCAAGATCAAGTGGGATGATTCAAGATGTTTTGGAAAGCTAAAACATAGAGCTATAACTTTCATGTTTTGAGCTTTCCCAAATTTGGCCTTCATCGTGGTCAAAATCGAGGAAGAAGTTGAAACTAATTCTGCCCCTAGCGCCCAGGCGTGACAAAATTACAGCGCCTAGGCGCTAGCTCCAGGAACTCCATTTTTTAGTCTTGGCCCTAGCGCCTGAGCATGACAAAACTGCAGTTCCCAGGTGCTGATCGACAGATAGGTATTACAAGTTTGCTTATTTTGTAAAGAATAGTCTTCTCGTGGGCCCATTTGTATGGGAAATCGTGTACTTATAATCCTGGAGTCCCAAAACCCTAAAAACACCTATGAATACACGAAGAGAAGGGGAGAAAATGATCATCATCATCAGCCATCATTAGTTTCTTAGGTTTTCAATAGTTAGAGCGATAATTTAGCCCTACGGTAGATTTTCTCAAGCGTTCAAGTTAGGATTTTGTTCTCTTGTCAAGGATTTAAGATTTGACGATCATCAACATTTGTTTTTTCTATAATTATCCGAGTTTGATTTATTTTTATGAAATTTAATTTTTGTTCTTATTGCTTTCTTGTTCTTTAATTATCATTCTTGTTTTATTGCCTTTAAATTCTTAATTGCTTCCGTAGTTTAGTAGTTAGGGTTTTATTTCATCACTTTTGATTGCTTTTATATGGTACACTAATTTAAATTCTTGCCCTTGATTAAATTCTTGCAAATAGGGTAGATTAAATTAGGGTTTTAGTCAATTATTGATAATTCAATTGCTTTCCGTAGGGTTAGAATTTTACATTCTTGTCTTTATTTTAATTCCTTGTGATTAATTTTAGTTTAAGTTTACTTAAAAACCCCTGATTGATTTGTCTAACCAGTAAATAGGCTTGTAAAGCTAGTAATTTTTCTGATAGTTCTCGTTGGAACGATCCTTACTCGTCCTATATATAAACTTACCTCATATACTTGCGAGTATGTAAGAGTTGATTAGTATAATTAAGGGTTTCTTTATTACCTGCTCATTGTTCTAAAAAACATAGTCAACATTTTATCGAATAGTTGTTTGTGTTGACTATCTTCTATGACTATGTATCGATAATTTTAAAATGTTCAAGAGGACTCTGTGTATATAAGTCTTGAAGTACAAGTGTATATAGTCTCTTTGGTTTTTGAACCCTTTGAGTTGTGGAAGTGTCATTTTAAACACAGATATATGAATTATTTCTTGTGTGATGTGAGAAGAGTGAGATTATTTTCATTGAGTGATACATCGAATCAATATTATGCCTTGAGAAATTGTTTAGCTTGTGACACTTGTTGGAATTGTGTGAATTTTGTGCTTGTTATTTATAGGTTAGTTTTGAACCATGGAGATGATTTAGGCACTTTCTTTGGATTGTTTGAGGTAAATTGCCTACCCTTTTGCGATGATTCCTTAGTTTACCCTTTTGTGCCCAATTAGCCTAATTTCTTTGTTTAGCCATGTTACTTAGCCAATGTATCATTTTGTTTACCTTTCTTTCTACCTATCAGCTTAGCTAGTATTAGACTTTTATTTTTTCTATGTTATGGATGAGTTGATTTTGGCGGATAGATTGGAAAATAATATGATGTTGGGGGAGAGTTATTCCTTTGTTTTGCTTTGTTTGGTAAAAAGAAAAGAGAAAAAGAAAATAAATCTATGTTGAAAAGAAAAAGAAAGAAAAAAAAAAGAAAAGAAAAAAATTTGGAAAAAAATGTTCAAATGTTTTGTGTTGAGAATAAAGAAGGAAAATTCCTTCAAATTTCAATAAAGAAGGTAAATTTTTTCGTTTAATGATGTTTTACCGAGTACTTTGGTTTGGGAATAGTTTGGAATTTCGGTCCAATTGTTGACTAGTGTGTCTAAGGTGACATGAGCTACTCTATTCCAAATTTATCTTAAACTTGTTCATTAGTCTAAATTACAAGCTTGAAAGTCCTACTTCATCCTTGGTTTGAGTTAATTTGTACTAGTAATATTGTGTCAAATGTATCCAACTTGTGTGTCACTTGTTAAGCATTTGTTAACAAGTTTTTCATGACTAATAAGTCGAGTAGTTCTACTCTTGTTCTTACTTTGTGAGTGAATCACTTGGCATTTTCGTGGTGATTTAGGTTTAGTTATCAAATTGTTCTTATATACAAGTTTGATTTGTTTCTTTTACATACTTAATCTTTACTTTTGACGAGTATTGACATATTGAACGAAGTTAGTTTGTGTTTATATCTTTGTTTTGTTTTTGTTATACTCGAGAAAAGCAACGTAAGTTCATGTTAGGGGTGTGTTAGCTGTCTAAAAAAGAGTTATTTGCATGCATTATAGGTAGGGTTTGTAATCAAGCTCCGATGTTTTATGTGCGTAAATAGGGGTATTTTCATTATTTTAGGGTTTATATAGAATTGTAAGTTTATTTGTTTTAATTTTTTAATTACATTTACTAATCTAATTTAATATGTTTCTATAGTTTTAGAACAAATCGGGGGTATAAAAGCCCGATGTGTAAAACGGTGAAATTTAGTTCAACAGTGTACCTGGCTCTGGTGCAGACGTGCCAGAAGACTTGACAAATGCACCCAGGAACTATTTCGTAGGCGCAGCGCCCATAGGAGATGCGAAGCATGGCTTCCAATCTGCACTAGTGGGTTTGACGATTTTTAGACCTTCCAGGGGTTTGTAAGAGACGACTTATAGCTTTGTGAAACCCTAAGAAACATTATATATAGGTGTTCTAGAATGTTTTTAACATAAGTAAGAGTGTATTAGGCTAGTTTAACATCTATTCTGAGAGCAGCTGTCGAACATCCAAGTTCTAATATGAAGAACAAGATTGAAGATCAATACTTTTGACAAGAGTTTTTATTCTTCTTTCTTATTCTTCTTCTTCTTTGCTATAGAGATAATTGTAAACTCTTTCTTGACTATTTATATAGTTTTATTTTTTCATTAATTTAGTTTACTAGGGTTTGATCTCAACATGTAGTTTGAATATCGAATCTTTCTCTTTTAAGATTATGAATGAGTTTATGTATTCATATTTGGTTCTAATGATTTCAATTGCTTGACCGTTAATTGAATTGATATGGAAACCTATATTGAACTTGACAAATGGAATTTAGAGTTAAGATAAGATATGAATAGCCTTTGTTTGACTTATTTTTATGGTTGAATAAATTGATTATTATATAGGATTGACATATAACTATATGCCTTAGGTAATTAAGATTAGAGTTTGTTCTTAATGCTATACTCCCAATTGCATCTCACATAGACATATATTTATTTACGATTTGGATTATTAGGTTTGCATGATTTGAAAAAGGTCTTATAAACACATGGGAACTCTAGGTTAGCATAATCCTAATTTGTAATTGGAATAGAGGAGAGATGAGATACTTGTACGAAGTATTGAGTGATAATTGAACCCTTGGTTTTCATCACTTTATTTCTTCTTTAGTTTATTTGCTTTATTTAATTTACTTTTCTATTTCATTACCCTTGCCCCCTATTTATCGATCAATTGATTGAATAGAGTCAAGTTGTGCTAATTTTGGTACTTAGTAAGATTAAGACAATCCTCATGGGATCGATATCTACTTATCCCTTTATTACTTGTAACAATATGCGCATTTGCGTGTGAAATCGTGAAACAAATTTTTTGTGCCATTGCCGATGTCATCTACCTTAATTCGTTCTTTGCGAGTGGAAAAGATGGATCTTTTAAGATCATTTGGAGTTGATTGTCAAAGTTCTCTTATATACATGTTTGATTCATTTTTCTTGTCTGCTTTGTTTAGTCCTTTCTTGTTATGATTGTCGATACACAGTAAGAAGTTAATTTGTGTTGTTTTCGTTGTTTTGTTTTACTCAAAATGAGATAAATTTCAAGTTGGGGTGTGTGTTGATTCTCCAAAAGAGTGTTATCTGCATGCATTCTAGCTAGGGTTTTTAATCAAGTTCTAATGTTTTGTGTGCATAAGTATGGGTATCTTTGTCATTCTAGGGTTTTATGTAGAATTGTTATTTTATGTGTTTAAGTATTTAAATGCATTTATTAATGTGTTTTAATGTGTTTTTAAAGGTTTAGAACGATTCAGAGGTCAAACGAAAGCCCAGAACACAAAATTACAAATTTCAGTCCAATGGTGTACCTAGCCTAGGTATAGGTGATAACTCTAGTAAACTAGAGTTATTTTCCTCTAAATTATAGCATTTTGATAGTTTAAAATCCCGAACTTTGGTTAAGTAATTGAAGATTTTAGTTTATTTCTTTCATATGTGTTTGAATTTCTGTTCGAACATCACTTGATTAAATATGATAAGTTTTTATAATTTCTAGCTTAATTAATTGCTTAATGGTATTAATATTATGCAGGTCAAAAATTAGAGGTTGGAAGCTGGAATGAGCAAAGCTGAAAGGACCAAATTGCAATAATGGAAAAAATGAAGGAGGCTGAGAAGAGAGTCGAGATCGCGAACTCAAACTCTCCATATCGCGATCTCGACTCGGGAAATGGTCTTAATGTATTAGAGTCGAGATCGCGATCTCAATTGTTCCATTTTGTGATCTCGACTCGCTGAGGTTAAGTAAGGGCAATTTTGTAAACTTTCAGCCAACAGCTCTTGATTTTTGCCTTGTGTAACAATTAAATAGGAAAAAAAAGAAGTAGAGTGAGTAGTAGATAGTTAGTAGAATTTAGGATAGTTTAGGATAGTTTAGGATATCTTAAACCCCAAGTTTTCTTCTTTAATAAAATTTTCTCTTTAATTGTCTCTTAGATTTTCTTTTAATTTCTTGTGAAGTTAGAATTTTGATATAGATAATCGTAGTGGGTTAATCGCAAGTTTCACGTAGATATAATTTTTACTTATTTTCTAGTCTAATTTATTAAGAATTTCTTTACTTACAGTCTAGGGTTTCTTAGGTAAATTAGGGTTCTTGATAATTTCTTGCATCTCTAGTTAAGAATTCTCAATTTCTTGCATTAATTTCTAGTTAATTACTAGTGGGCTTTCTTTATTTTTATCAAAAATCCAAAAAATACTTAGATTTCAAGTTTAATTCTTTCCAATTTCTAGTTTAGAAATGGGTGCTTTTAGTTTTCAAGGTTTCTTATTTATAGTCCTTTTAATTGGGTAATTTGCTTGCTTTTAATTTTAGTTTTAATTTTTAGGTTAGAATTAAGTGCTTTCCTTTACTTGCTTTTACTAGAATAGATTAACTAGTTTGTTAATATCATAATTGGTTATTTTCATTTACTTGATTTTTAGTTAATCTAGCTTAAAATTAAGTTTTTATCGCTTTCATTTAATTATGGTATCTCTTTTTATTAGAATAGTTCCATCATCCTTTGTTTGATTTTGCTTAACTACACAAATATCCGTAAATCTTGGTAATTGCCTTCCAACAATCCTTGTGGGATGATACCCACTCATCCTATACCACTATCAACTCCGTATACTTGCGGAAGTTAGGTAGAGTATAGTGAATTAGTGTGTTTAATTATTGCTTGTTTGTCCTTTCAAAGTTAAATTCTACCTAACAAAGCAATCAATAGGCACACTGGAAGGCTTGGTAGTCATGCAAAGGGACTGTTTCCTAGGCATAGGTATGCCCAGAGGGAGTTCCTAGCACGGCTCCCAGACTGCATAGTTGGTTTTAATGTTTTTCGACTGTCTGGGGGGAGTTTTGGCCCATAACTTTGTGAATCCCTAGGAAGCTAATAGACACTAATGCGTTGGTAGCGTATCAAGTGTAAAACCATAGAGGGAGAGAGAGAAAATGCAATAAACGTATCTAAATGTTACTAATTGCTAGCAATTGAATTCTACGGAGAGAATTAATTATAAATCTTTGGGATTAAGCCTGCCATAGGAGTTTGAGCTTCTTATTCCTAAGCATATTTACAATTGTGCCCTTAATGAGCTTTCTTGGAGCACAAGTAACATACTCATACTTCACCAATAGCCTCTTCGGCTAATACTTTAGTCGTAGGCCGACGGAATAGCCAAACAAACTGATTGATCAAACTGCCCCAACAACCCCAGTAACCATGAGTTACTTCAAAAGTTGATCATCCTGTGAATATCAACTCAACGGATGGTAATCCGAAGAGGCAATTAAATTGGTGATCATCCTGTGAATATCAAATTATCCGATTATAATCTGAAGAGGCAATCAAATCACCATCCAACCAATTGATACAAACTATAAGTAATAACGTTCGAGCCCATAGAACATCCGAATACCTCAAACTAACCCGTCAGTCTCATTGTCTAATTTGCCACATTAGTATCCAACTTTAAATTTTCAATGTCACCCACTTATCCAAACTAGCATGTTTGAAATTCAAAATCAATATCACCATCCTTAATGCTTGCCACGTGGCATTGCTAGTTGTCCACAAATCTTCCAACCACTCAAATTCCTACAAAAGATTCTTGAATCAGCTCCTCATCTCTTTTTCTTCTTCACAATCTTTTATAAACCCCTTTTACTCCTTCCTTTACACTTTTCGCCATTTCTATTACTGCAATTACTCTTTTGCTTTTTCCAAATATTCAATAGCAACTTGTGTATAATTTTTGCTTAAAACTTACCAAAAACCACCAAATCTTTCTTCCAATCCCCATTTTGCCAATTTCCTCCATCTTTTATCATTTTTCTTCAAGGAATCAGTCACCTATGGCATCACAAGGAACTTCTGGTATGGCTTCTAGTTTCTTCGGCTAGCCAAACCAAGCTCCTTGGAAGTTTTTTTCCTCTACTCAAACTTCTAAACATACCAAACTAGAAACCCCGTTCACCTTCCCTGTAGAAGTAGAGGTCTCTAGGATTGGTCTCAAATGATGTTTCTCGACTTAGAAACACTTATAACATTCCTACCTCTATTACTATCGTGGCCCATAATCCTCCTGATGGCTTCTTTTCTGTGTACGAAGAACAGTTAATTGCTAGTCTTCAACTTCCTCTCCCTTCATTATTCACTAATTTAGCTAACTATTGGGCAATTCAGCCTAAAAGCTATTAGAATAGCTGTAGGGTTTTGTATTTTGCGTAAACATTTAAATGTCCGACCAACAAGCCAAAGCTTTAGGGCATTTTACAAGCTAGCACTTAGCAAAAAAGCAGGAATTTATTACTTCCTTTCCCAACCTGAACGTAGAGGTCTAGTAGAAGATTGTCTGATCTCCATTCATAAGTGGAAGAGCTTTTTCTTCTTTGTAAAACAGCTTGACATGAGTATGGTTCAACCGATCTGGCAATTCGAACAAAACTCACTAGAAAACTCACCTCCTACTATGTCAAAAACTTTTTCTTTTGAAGTTGAGATCATTAATCCCCCATTAGTACAATTTAGTAATTAATTTTGAAAAGAAAAAATTATTTTTAAAGAAAACTTCCTAGTGTGGGCTAAGTTTGTGGTGTCTACAAACCCTGCTGAAGGCTATGACCCACGTAAAGCTCTTGATACTTCAAACTTTTTTTTTGACAAATTCCATTTTACTTCGAATATCATCATCAATACCATCAACTTTTCTTTATAGTGGTGAGTATTCACGCCTGTCATATGGGTGACCCGGGTTCGATCTTCAGAAATAGCACCAAAAACTTGTTCATATGCTAGGTAGAATTCAAACAAGTAATAGACCTCACTTTTTCATTAATTTCTACGCACACTCTTGTAAGTAGACGGGAAAGTTAGTAGATAGTGGTAAGCGGGTATCATTCCCACGAGGATTGTTGGTTAGCAATTATCAAGATTTAGGGGTCATTATATAGTTAGGCAATTCATAGAGAAAACAAGTACTAATTCTACTCAAAGCCATGAATTGAACAAGCAAGTAGATTAAGACTAAACGAGACAAATTTATCTACTAAAGTGATTAAAAGAAGCAACTAGACATACTAATGAAAGAATTAACCAACCTAATTTAAAGAAAGCAAGTAAATGAAAGAAAGTAAAGAAAAGCAAGTAAAATTACTACTAAATTAACTAGAATAACTAAAATAAACAAGAATTGAAAGTTAAATAAACCTAACTTGACTAAGGAAAGCATATAGAAAGCATGCAAAACAAGTAAATTCCATTTTCTACTACTTTTTGACCTAATGAAATTAGTAAGTAAAACCAAGTTTAAACTAAATATTTTTGGATTTTTAGATTAATAAAAGAAAGGTAAATCAAAATCACCATAAATTAAAGTTTGAAAATGGAAATTTTTAGCTAAAGATCACTAAAATTGGAAGAAACCTAAAACTTATTGAGAAAGCTTGAAATGGAAGTAAAGAGATTTTCAAGAAATTAAACTAGAAAGCAAGTAAAATTATATCTACTGAAAGGTAACGATTAACCCACTAATTAATTATCTAATCAAAATTAAAACTTGCGAGAAATTAAAGACAAGATCTAAAAGAAATTGAAAGAGAACCAGTATTAAACTAAAAAGGATTGAAGTTTAGACTACATTAACTACACTACTAACTATGTGATAATTTATTAACTACTCTATTCTAGTATGTGTACTACCACCTACTAAAAGTCTATATATAGTTGGAGTATTACACAAGTTAATATTAAAATCTGGTAGCCAAAATCTACTAAAATGTCATAAGTATATTTACTAGAGATGCCTTAATGACTGGACATCGAATTCGATGTCGCAACATCGAACTAAAGTTATATAAGTCAAATTCTGCCTCGATGTCGCGACATCAACTTCCATGTTGCGACATCAAAACTGTTTCAGCAAAGGTATTCAATTCTTCCCTAATCTCTTTTTGGCCCTCAAACTTTGCTCATTTTGACTTCCAGCTTCCAACTATTAGCCTTCATAATAGTAAACTAAATAAATAACTAAATTGACTAAAATGTCAAAAAGCTTATAATATTCACTAAGAATAAAAATGCAAGCACATCATGTAAAAATTAACTAAAATACTTGAATAAACACCAAAATTCAGAAATTAAAACAACAAAATGCTATGATTTAGCCGTAATAACTCTAGTTTACTAGAGTTATCACACTCTCAAACTTAGCATTTTACTAGTCTCAAATAAAACAAAGAAATAAAAAGAACCTTACTAACCAATTAACAAGTACACCACCAATATAACAAAATAACCAACGAACAATGGATGTACTTATGATCAATAAGGAATTCTCTCAAGAAACCTTAGATATTATGACAATTGAACTATTTCAATTAGCCAATCCAAGTTCTCTAACTTTCCCAAAAATCAAAAGTTCATTTACTACGCAAGACTTCATATTACTAAGCATTAACCATTCTCAAAAGGATTCCGAAAAATTGGATTCTATTCATTCAAAACATCATCTTTTCTCAAGTCACAAATATTACAAAGTATGTTCAACCATCCCAACAAGGTCACATGAAAATAGAAGTTCATTAGGAATCTACCTATATACACATGTCACACAAGTTGGGAACATTAACCTATTAAGGAACGATTAGTATGATATCAATAATAAGTATTACAAACATTTCCCCCTTGACTTGTTGGTATTCTAAATCATCATTCTTAGTGGCCTATTTGGAAGAAATAACATGAGTACATACCGAAATGCCGTGCTCGCCTTATTCCTAAATGCAAAATTTATTTTTTGCATGGCCCTAAACGAAGGAAGTAGAGTAAAATGTACCTAAGATTAATATATAATACCAATCATTCACAAATTAGATCAACATTCCTTATGCAACATACAAAATGTCCTAAGTTTCGTCTATTCCCTTTAACCTAATTTTTTCAAAAGATAAATTTACTAAAAAAGTAATATTAATGATTTGATCATAAATAATATTTCAAGTAAATTTCCCTCAAAATATTAGTACCCCTTTTGGACAATGGTATATACTAAATTTTCAAAATTCTTATGTTATAAAAGAACCACTCACACACACTTAAATTCATGAAATGACCAATTCAAATAGTTCAATCATATAGTATTGCAAGTCAAATACCATCATCGAGTACCAAATTGATAAATTTTCTATCCAAAAGTCATCAAACACGCATATAAGCATCAAATAACCATTACCAACACAAGAAGTAAACACCCCCAAATTTGACTTTTTTATTCTAATCGATGAGTAAACTGATCCTACCACTCACCCAAAATTCCAACGTAATGATATAAAAGACATTACAACAAAAACTAAATCAACTACGACAAAATCTTAGCCTAACTAATTCCACCGAGTGACAATGTTAGAAGCACAAAAAAACCATGTCATGCAATCAATCCATTAAGCTCACATTTATCCATTCCAACATTTAAACATCAATAGTAATCCACATGGAATCAGTTTAAGGCCCTTAGCCATTATCACCACTCCAAAACATATATCAACTTAAGAACACAAGAGGCTTCAAATCAAATAATCAACTATGAAGTTCAAAGGGAAAATCTCAAATCAAATATTGACAAGAGTAACTTGGCATTAGCCTAAGGCCCTTAGCCAATCTAATCAAAAGTAAATTATCCAAATTAAAATATATAAAAGCATAAAATACAACAAATTACTGAAGTACTAAGAAATAAGAATGAAAATATCTAAAACTGTTGCAAATTTCTATCAAATAAAATCTTTTTCTTCTTGATGTCTTATTAATTATCAATCCATGCCCTCCTCCTCATCCTCATCACCATCTTGTCAACTCTCCTCAAAGTCCTCATCCTAGGCTCCAGTAGTTTCACCACTCTGTTGTGCTTCATCTTGATGAACAGGAACCGCTGCTGGTGTGTAGTACTGTCTACGAGGTGGTCTATAATGCCACATTGGAAGCTGTAGTACTGAACCCATTTGTCAAGTACAGTGGTCTGGAGCACCTCTCCTATTACTGCTAGATTATTATGTCATCATAAATTGGCTATAAGTCCAATATCCTTGTATTTGGCTCCTTTTCTATGACGGGTGCATTGCATACGTATCCTGGTTGTAAAGGAATGAATGAAGTTCTTGGGGATGGTGGTGGAGGCATTTGACCTTCTACAGGATGATGTTTCTCAAATTTCCGAACCATCTTGTACATGAACTCCTTATTAATTCTGCCTCTTTGATGCATCACTGGTTCATCAATAGAATAAAGACACCCTGCAGTGATACATAGATGAGTGATTAGACTAGAGGCATAAAAAATAGGTCCTTCGGAGCTCCAAATATCAAGAAATCCTTTGTAATCAAACCATCGACATCCACTGGCATCCATGTCATAATGGCATAAACCAATACCATCTTATCCCTTTTAATGTAGCTCAAAGAATTAGACCCCCATATTCTACAACTTATGAAATAAAACCACAATTTTGCTACAAGAGATATATCATGGCAAGGGAATTTCAATTCAACTATTCCTATCATTGATATTCATTACCCAAGCAACATCAACATCACACAACATTCATTATATTTCATTTATGTCCTTGTTCTTGTTATGCACAAGCTCATAGTACTCATCAGATAGAACAGAAGGCACATTGAAATAAGCATGTACGGATCAGCACTAAAATCAACTAGAACTCCCAAACTCTCACTTTGCCATCTTCTAAATCACACAAGTTGCAATAGAACTCTTTGACTAACTGGGTATACTCGAGCTCAATTGTCCAATTAAAACTCTCCCAATGCCGTACTCTAATTTGGGTTTCTGTCTCTTTTCTTACCTCTTCATAAGCCCCCCTAGTGCACAGACAAATCAAAGCCATGCTTCCTTATAATCTCATGCTTTCATTATTTTGAAATAACCCAATCATTTGAAAATTGAGGCTCTACCACCCGTTCAACCGTCCCTCTCGGCTCACCAATTAATCCTTCACTACTCGTTCCCTAGCCTGCCTTTCTATTTCTTGAACCTTCATCTCTTCCCAACTACTTCTCATCTTGCTTTTCTCTCAGCACTTTCATAAACTCCCCTCGTCATTATTATTAGCCTAAAAATAGTCAACAATAGCTAAAAAGTGAACAATTATAGACTAATTAAAATAGTCCCAACACAATAACACTCAAATAATTATCACAAAATTTTCCAACACAAGTTATCTCCAAATGAATTACAATCAAATTAACAGGAATTGCTAACAAAAAATTCATACCAAAATTGTCCACAATTTACTCAATAATTGCCAATAATTTAAATTGTCAATTATCCTATCTGTCACTTATAAATTCATCTAAATTGTCCACAATTAAAGTCCTCACAAGCCTAAGCATAAAAAATTGGAAGTTATTACTCGTGTTTGAAGAAAAATCCTTCACTTGTTGATGAAGAAACCCCCAGTTGAACCTTGTAGAGTCCTTTGAAAAGCCACAAACTATGAGCAATTGATGAAGAAGATATATTAAGGAGATGAGTTGATAGAGGAATTTGAGAAATTTTGTGAACTAGGGGGAAAAGGGTGTACAGCTGGGGTTTATAATTGGGAAATAATGGAAGAACAAGAAGAAGAAGTTGAATTGTGTTTGACTCTGTCCGAAGTCGATGTAGCGACATCGAATTAAATTTGAATTTCGAATCAGCGCTTCGATATTGGGACATCTGATTTGATGTTAAGACATGAAATCGTCATGTGCCCCACTCATGCCTCGGTGTCGCAATATCAAATTTGATGTTGCGACATGGAAACAGGGTTCAAATTTATGTATTTATTTTTTGTCTTTGTAGAAATTTGAGCCTGATGTCACGACATGTGTTTTGGTGTTGTGACATGGAGCCAAACTTCTGGATAGTTCAAATTCAATACTTAGCTAGTTTTTTTCTAATTTTTTTCCTACTTCAAGCCACATCTTCTCATAACTTCATAGAGACAATTTCCATCAATTTTTTAAGTAAAAGCAAAACTTCTAAAACCTATTTTAAACTAAATTATAGTCAATCACTCTTAATTGAGATGAATTAAACACAAATTAACACCAAAATTAAGCAAAAACATGAAATTAAAGCTTGGATTGCCCCCAAGAAGCACTTTTTTATAGTCATCAACTTGATTTTGGCAATGATTGATCATGTGTGAGTCCTTGAAGGTGGTTGGCCACCTTTCACCTATGGTTTCCAAGGAAAAACTTCAACATCATTCTTATCAACTTTCAAAGCTTGATTCTCATTATTCACATGAATTTTTTCTTCCTTTGAATTTTTTTGCAAAAACTAGTGTTCTAAAGATGACATCCAATTGCTCTTCAAACCATTTCCTTTTCTTCTTACGACTCTTCCGCTTCTTGCCACCAACAATTTTGTCCCTTTTTGCACAAATCTCTTGACCATTCATCATACTCCACTCATCGTCAGGTGGTTTTTTCTTCAATTCAATTTTTGTATCTTCTATTATTCGATCGATCACTTGGAGTACTTTCCTGTCATCCGCATTGATATGCTCTTCAATTGACCTACCACAAAGAAAGATTAAGAGAACAATTAGCACTATTTTCATAAAAAATTGGGATATTATCATTATTATCCAAAACATCAATCTCAACCAAAACATTTTCAACTTGTAAAATTAACTTCCCTTCATTGACACCAATTAATGCATGAGCGGTTGACAAAAATGGCCTTCCCAAGATCAATTGTACTTTACTTCCTTCACCAATATCTAATATCAAGAAATCAACTAGGAGCACCAACTTATCCAATTGTGCAAGCACATTGTCCAACAAGTCTCCTCTTGGACAAATCCGCCAATTGAAGGGTGATTCTAGCTGGTTTAGCATTAGTAATTCTCAACTTGTCATAAATAGATTTGGCCATAATATTAATGCTCGCCCCCAAATCACAAAGTGACCGATGCAATGCTTTACCACCAATGTTCACCGGTATAGAAAAACTACCAGGATCTTTGAATTTAGAGAGTAGTCTTCTTTGGGAAATGGCATTACAATTAGCATCAAGGCTTACTTTCTCACTACTATTGTCCTATTTTCGTTTTCTAGCCAAAAGATTTTTAATGAAATGAGTATAGTTGGGCATCTTGGTAAGAACATCAACTAAAGGAATATTGTCATTAAGCTTTTTAAACATATCCAGGAATTGGTTGAATTACTTCTCTCTTTCCTCCTTTCTTGGATCAATGCCTTTGAGGGAATGGCATTTTTATCAATGAGTTCAACATCAAAGGTTCTTCCAATTGCTTCTTCTTGGACACCTTGATTTCATCCTCTTTCTCCCTTTTGTTTTCATCACCAACAACTTATATTTCATCCTCAATTACCTTGGATTTTTGTTCCTCACCTTCTCTATCTGCCTTTTTCTTATCATTTGGCTCCACCAGCTCTTTTCTACTCCTTAAAGTTATAGCATGGCATTGCGCCTTTAGATTTGGAATGGTGTCATTGGGAAGGGACCCTATAGGTCTCTTATTGTTCACTCTTGCCAATTGTCCCAATTGAATTTCCAAGTTCCTCGTCGATACCTCTCAAATTTTCATAGTCTCTCTTTTGCTCTTCTATTTCCCTCTTTTCTCTTTCCAATTCTTTTCTAAAATACTTCACTTTTCTTTTCCAACCATCTTCGTATGCATTTTCTCTTGGAGCAAATTGATCATTAGGCATAGGTTGAGAAAAGTTAGAAGGTTGAAATAGAGGTCTTGGTTGTTGTTGTTCAAATGGAGGGTTAGCTGGAGAATGAAATGAATTGTCTTGGAAGGTTCTTTTGGTATGGGGTTGATATGGTCTAGAAGTGGAACTTGGGGCCTGGTTTTGAAAATTTTGAGATGGAGGATTTTGTTGATTGTTTGGCTTGCTCTAAGAGAAGTTAGAATGATTTCTCTATGAAGGATTGTAAGTATTTCCATAAGCCCCTTGTGAGTTTCTTGAAGATGAAGGTTGGTTTGATACAAAGCGGACTTGCTCATTTCCACCCATAGGAACCTCACATTGTCCATTGAAGTGCCTACCACCACAGAAGTCAAACACCAACAAACATTTGATTGAAATAAAGAGCCAATGGCATTTACGGTGCTTGGTTTTCCAATGTCCTCCAACACTCTAGTAAAATTGTTCATAACATTTATAAGCATGCTTTGTTGGGCAAGGAACGCATCATTAAGATTCAAATTCATCATTCCACCTTGTTGACTATTGGTTTGGTTGATTTCTTGTTGCATCACCGGTAGAGTCATAGGCCCATAATAGTAATAGTTTCAAGCCGTTCGGTTAAGTAACTCTTGAGCCTCTTCCGGTGTTGTGAATGAAATGGAACTTTGGCAATGCATCAACTAGAGACTTTGTTTCTTGTGCCAACCCGCTGTAGAATGTTTGAATTTGCAAACGTAGCGGGATGGCATGGTGGTAACATTTCCTCAACAACTCTTTGAAATGTTCCCAAGCCTCACTTAAGCTTTCACTAACATCTTATTTGAAAGAAGTGATCTCATTACGCAATATGGCGGTACTTGATGGTAGGAAATGCTTTGCCAAGAAGACACTCTTGTACTAGTTGATTCCATGTAGTAAAAGTTCCATAAGCATGTTATTGAAGCCATGCCTTTACTTTATCCCTCAATGAAAAGGGAAAAACTAGCATCCTCACGCAATTCGGATGCACACCATTGAATTTGAATGTATCCAATACCCCCTCAAGATTCATTAAATTAGTGTAAGGATCTTCATGAGGACCTCGTCCACACATAGCATGTGATTGCAACATTTGAATCAATGCGGCTTTATCTCAAAATTATTTGCTTGCACAGGCATCCTTATGATACTTGAAGTGGCTCCATCAAAATTAGACATAGCTTACTCTCTCAATGGATGGCCATTCCCATTTCCATTTCCAAAGCCACCTATTCCATGATTACCCATAACTTCTTCTTGTGCATCATTCTCATTATTCAAATTCCTTTGATTTTGATTAAGGTTAACCATTTCCACTCTTTCCAACTCTTGTTGAACTCTTCTTTCCTTCCAGATTTCTCTAAGTTCCTTCTGGAGCTCTTTCGTAATCCAAACAAAGCAAAGGTTCTTTGTCCTTTCTTACCATGCACTAAAAGAATAAATTCAAGTAATTAGTCACAAGTGCCAAATCAATTCACAAGACAAGATCAGCAACATTAACAACTATTAATGAAAGACCAAAATAAATAACTAAAGAAATAAAAACAGCCGAATCTATATAACCCGTAAAGTGCTCAATATTGCAAATATTCCAAGGGCAATCCTCGACAACAGCCCCAAAAACTCATTCGTGTGCCAGGTAGATTTAAAATCAATTAAGAACTCAAACAATTAATAAATCTCATTTTTTCACTAATTTCTACCTATACTCCCGCATGTATAAGGGAAAGGTAGTAGATAATGGTAAGCATGTTTGTTCCCACAAGGATTACTGGTTGGCAATAACCAAGATTTAGGTCTCATTGTACAGATAGGCAATTCATAAAGAGAGCAAGTACTAATTCTACTCAAAACCATGAATTAAACGAGAAAATAAATTAAATATGAATAAAGACAAATTTATCTACTAAAGCAATTAAAGGAAGTAACTACACATACTAATTAAAGGATTAACCAACCTAATTTAATGAAAGCTAGTAAATGTAAGCAAATAAAGGAAACCAAGTAAAATTACTCCTGAATTAACTAGAATAACTAAAAAAAAAATAGAATTGAAAGGCAAATGAATCTAACTTGACCAAGGAAAGCAAATAGAAAGCATGCAAAACAAGTAAACTCCATTTTCTACTACTTTTTACCTAATGAAATTAATAAGTAAAACCAAGTTCAAACTAAATATTTTTTTATATTTAGATTAATATAAGAAAGACCAATCAAAATCACTAGAAATTAAAGTGAGAAAATGGAAATTTTTAGCTAACGATCACTAAAATTGGAAGAAACCTAAAACTTACTAAGAAAGCTTGAAATGAAAGTAAAGAGATTTTCAAGAAATTAAACTAAAAAGCAAGTCAAAATTATATATATCAAAAGCTAATGATTAACCCACTAGAGTAAAATTATCTAATCAAAATTAAAACTTGCAAGGAACTACAGACAAAATCTTAAAGAAATTGAAAGAGAACCATTATTAAATTAAAAATGATTGATGTTTAGACTACACTAACTACACTACTATGTAAAAATCTACTAACTACTCTACTCTAGTGTGTGTACTAATACCTACTAAAAGTCTATATATAGTTGGAGTATTACACAAGCTAATAATTAAAATCTAGTATCCATAACTTACAAAAATGCTATAAGTATATTTGTTGGACGTGCCTCGATGTCGCAACATCGATTTTCATGTCATGCCATCAACACTATTTCAGCAAAAGTCTTCAATTCTTCTCTGATCTCTTTTGGGTCCTCAAATTTTGCTCATTTTGACTTCAAGCTTCCAACTATTAACCTATGTAATATTAAACTAAATAGGCAACTAAATTGACTAAAATTCAACAAAAAACTTATAATATTCACTAAGAATAAAATTGCAACACATTATGTAAAAATTAATTAAAGAGCTTAAATACTTAAATAAACACCAAAATTCAAAATTTAAACTAGCAAAATGCTATAATTTAGATGTAAATAACTCTAGTTTACTAGAGTTATTAGCAAGCCAAACCATCAGTCTACTAGTCCAACCAAAAAAAGGTAAGGCTAACAAAGAAAAAGACCACCTTATCCTAAATTAAGGCTCCTAATAGCATCCAAGTACAACTTCTTCTAGAAGTGTCAATGGGTTGGGTTGTAGGTTATCGTGTCATATCATGTGTGATCCATTTCTTATTGTGTCATGTCATGTGGGGCCCATTTCTTATTGTGTCTGTTTGTATTTGACCCGTTCAGGTTCGTGTTGGGTTCGTGTCGGGTTCGTGTCTTACCCGTTTACTATTGACAGAGAGTACAACCTATTTGACAAATTAAATATCTTGCAATCCAACACGAACCTGAACGGGTCAAACACACACAATAAGAAATAGCACAATTAAAATCTCAAATTTTGATTATTTAATAATTTAATCACAATTATTAATACTAACCTTGTTGTCTTAGTAATTTAACACATATAATTAAAATTATTAATTATTTTTGGATGACATTTAAAATGGTTATTATGTTTGATTTAATAATCTTATATTAAATCTATTACTCACAATTTCAAAGTATACTATATTGAATTATAACAAAGAAAAAATTCAACAAATCTGTTCGCACAGTAACTTAACGAATTATCATGTCAACCCATGAGTTGACCAACCCAACTTGTTTAATTTCGTGTTATAAACAGGTCAACCCAATAATGACCCGATAAATTTTAGATCATGTCATAATCTGTTGATTTTCTGTCATATTCATGTCGTTATCAGTTCGTGTCAGAAATTGCCAGCCCTAACTTCTTCGGCCATAATTCTAACTACCGACTAGCAAAACCCTACCGAAGGAATAGCTACTTCTGATCCTCGAGTTTCCACTAAAATCACCAGGCCACCAACTCAACAGCTATAGAAGTCATCAGCTTGGCTCCTCACAAAGAGCCTATCAAAGTTTTTGATGAAAAACCCTTTTCTTTTTCTTCGAGTTAAGCTCAACCAAGCCCAATAGTTAAGCCACCAAAAAACAAGAATACTTCTACAGCCTGAGGAAAAAACAAAATGACTCCCAGTTTGACTAGCCAAGAGATAGTGATCGGAATATTCAAAGCTGGTCGTCCTCCGATAATTGTTGTGACTAGTAAAAAAATAATTGCAACATCTTTTAACAATTAACCCTTATTTCTTTCCAGATATCTGAACTCCTTCTTCGATCTTACCAGCTCCAATAGGGTCTTTTTGCCCTTGATCTTACAAACCAAGAACCTTCTGTATTCTTGAAAATGACAACATTCTTGAATGGCAGATATTCTTGGTGCCCGAATATAGACTGTCGAGGAGCAAGTACCCGCAAGCGGTTACTAATAATTGCAATGGACGAGGAAGTCTATTAGCCAAATTGAAGGCCCTGAGGAATAGGAAAAGTTTGTCCCTAGTTGGGTGTTCAACAATAATACAGCCAAGGTTCAATTTCTTATTGTCGCCCACTAGGTGGTCGACTTTGGATTCCCTCCGAGGGATGTGGCTTCTGCTAAGAGGTATACGATTGCAATGGATAACATTCTAGAAGACTTTCCAGATGTTGATCTAGATATTTTAGAGAACCCTTACTATAATAAAGAAGTCACTCGAGAAGTGATTAATGAGAATGATCAGTTGTTCATCATTCCCCAAACAACTTCAGCTATGCTTGATACGAACAGGGTGATGAACTTGGACAAATTTGAAGCTATGGCCTTAATTCCTGGTGCTGATCAAGAAGATGAAGCTGAATCCCAAGAGGCTGAGCAGACTCAAACTAACCAAGAAGTCCCTACAAACAATCCTTAGAATTTTTCTTAGGGCTTTGAATTCACTCTTGTTCTGTTTGTAAGACGATGGGCTTAATGTTTAGCCGAACATTTTTTTGTACTTATCTTTCTAATGAAATGAAATTTTCTTTTATCATCGTTCTTTTGTCCTCTTCTTTTCTCTCTTTTTTTTATATCTCTTTAATTTAACACAAACTAAACTATAATGTAACTTCAATATCAGCCGGTCAAGTGAGTTGATCTACTTGTACAATTTAATATACAATTTCTTATACAAACTTGAATAATGTTTTCATTTTAATCCGAACAACTAGAGCACCCCAGTGGGTTTCAGATTCCTTCGAGCAACCGAATGCCTCGCATAAGGTGTTATGCCTCTAATCATCTTCAATCTGAACTGCTTGAGCACCCCGGTAGGTCACAGATTCTTTCACGCAACCTAACACATCACGTAAGCTATTACTACTTGAATGATGATAATTTATTCTTTCATAATTACTTTTGTGCTTCATAAGGTATTGAAAATTTTGGTATCTTATTCATATGATCATGTTCAAAGGAGGTACATGATTAACCCAAGTAATATTTTCTAAGTTTAACAACATTCCATATTCGTGGTACTTCTTGACCGCGTCGATCGGTTAACTTGTAGTATCCCTATTGCTGAGCCTCAGTGATCATATATGGTCCTTCCCAATTGGAATCTAGCTTGTTTAATCTTCAGCTTAGCTTCCTTCATTTCTTCTTAGAACTAAGTCTATTGACTTAAATTATCTATACTGAACCCTGGCGTTATAATACTTGGCTATTTGTTGCTTGTATTTGGCCTCTTTGATCGAAGCGACCAAACTTTGTTCTTCCAATAAGTCTAAATTAGTGATTAATTCTTTCTCATTATTAATGCAGTCATGCTGCTAAGTTCATGCTATTGGCATTCTGATCTCTACTAGTTTGACGACTTCGAAACCATATACTAAACCGAAAGGAGTGAACCCATTCACAGTTTTGGGAGTGGTACTATAAGACAGATAACTCTAGGTAATTTCTCAACCCAATGGCCTTTGGCCTAGTCCAACCTTGCTTTCAATACAGCCATAATAGTTTGATTAGTCATTTTGGTCTGCCCATTTGCTTGTGGATGTCCGACCAAAGTGGTCCATAGAGTTATGTCAAGACTTTCACAAAAATTCTTGAATGGTCCACCCACAAACTGATTGACATTATTTGATATTAAAGTGTGAGGGATACCAAACCTACGAATAATATTCTTCCAAAAGAATTGTACAGCAAGACCAGTCATTGAAGGTAAAGGCTCGGTTTCAACCCATTTAGTAAAATAATCAATAGCCACCACGTATTTGAAATTTTCCAGTGCTTGGGGAAACGGTCTAACCAAGTCTATTCCCCACTGTTCAAATAGCCATGGACTAATAACAGCCGTTAAGTTCACCACAAGATTCCTTAAGATAGGAACATTTATTTGGCAATTATGATATGGGCGAACTAAATCATTGGCAATTGTATGCATGGTCTGCCAATAGTAACCCATTATCAAGGCTTTTCAGGCTAGACTTCGAGGTCCATTATGATTGCCGCAAATTCCTTCATGAACTTCTTTTAGAACGTACTTTGCTTAGCTTGGGCCAACACACTGAAGAAGTGGACACAAATAAGACTTTCGATATAAGAGGCCTCCTATGATCTCATAATTCTGCAATCGACTTATGAATATTTGAGCTTTGATAACTCTAGTAAACTAGAGTTATTTTGCTTTTAAATTAAGGCATTTTTGCTAGTTTAACCCCAATTTTTGGTGTCAAATTAAGTGTTTTAATTTAAAAAGTCACATTTCACAGTTGCATTTGCATTTCTTGTTAATATTATGAATTTTTAATCAATTTTAGTTAATTTGGTTACTTATTAGTTAAGTGTGTTTGTAGGTTAGGGATCAAAAGATAGAAGTCATGATTACAAAAGTTCGAGGGCCAAAGTGAAATTAATGAAGAATTGAAGGCTTGAGCTGAAACATGGAATTTGGTGTCACAATATTGAGGCGGAAATTCAATTAGAAATTTTCAACTTGATGTCACAATACCAAATTCTATGGCGTGATATTGAGGCGCATTTGGCCTATGTCATATGGCATTTTTGTAATTTTTTTGGCTTTCAAATTTTTATTTCTTGCCTTGTATAGCACTTAACATATATAGTAGGCAATAGTAGTGATAGTACACATAGTAGGTAGTGTAGTGTATAATTATAGATTAGACTAGATTAGAGTAACTTGATTTTAAAGTTTTTAGTTAAATACAAGTTCTCCTTTAATTTCTCTTTACATCTTGTTCTTAATTCATTGCAAGTTTAAGTTTGGGTTAATATTTAGCTACAAGTAGATATAATTTTTATTTGCTTTCTAGTTAAAATTCTACAATTTCTAGTTTCTTCGATTTCAAGTTTTCATAGAAGTAATTAGGGTTCTTGATAATTTAGTGTTTTCCAGTTAAAATTTCCTTTTCTTGACTTTAATTTCTAGTAAATTTCTAGTGCGCTTTCTTTTATCAATCTAAAAATCCAAAAAAATTTATAACTTAGTTATACTTTGAAATTCCATTAGGTCTAAATTAATAGAAAATGGAGTTTATTTGTTTTTCATCATTTTTAATTAATAATTACTTTCTTTAATCAACGTAGAACTAGTTGTCTTTCAATTTTACTTACTTTCATTTTCTCGCATTCATTAGGTTAGGTTAATAAGTCTTTCAATGTAGTGGTTTACTTGCTTTTATTACTTGTTTTAGTATATATATTAGTTTAAATTAGATTTTAATTGCTTACTTTAAAATGGTTATGAGTAGAGTAGATTATCTTCCTCCTATTTAATTCCCCTAACTATACAAAGACTCGTAAATCTGGGTACTTG
This sequence comes from Cinchona pubescens, assembly GCA_025175665.1. Lineage (NCBI taxonomy): Eukaryota > Viridiplantae > Streptophyta > Magnoliopsida > Gentianales > Rubiaceae > Cinchona > Cinchona pubescens. Next base: position 5,794,994 of record JANKKI010000051.1, on the reverse strand, counting down.
CTAACTGGCAATTTTTATGGGAACGATCCCGCTCACCCTACACTACTATCTACCACCGTATACTTTCAGGCTCGAGGGTAGAAGTTAGGAGTTAGCGTGCTTTTTATTACATGTTGATTTGGAAATTTTATTCTACCCTATCTAAGGCAACAAGTTTTTGGTTCTGTTCTTATACACATTGTCCTTGGTTTTTGGAAATATTGAGTGCTTTATGAGTCATATAGATTAGGAACTTTTTATTATTTTAGTTGTTAATTTTAGTTGGTTCTCTTCAGTTGCGTTACTTGTTTATTTTGGTCATCTTGCTAGCTAAAGTGAATTGGCACTTGAGACTAATTGATTGAATTGTCTTTTGTAGTGCATGATAAGAAAAGATAAAGGGCCTTTTATTTTCTTGGACTACAAAAAAGAGAAGGAACTAAGGGAAATCCGGAAGCACAAAAGGGTTCAACAAGAGTTAGAGAGAATTAAAATAGCTAATCTTAATCAAAATCAAAGGAATGTGAACAATAAGAATGAAGAACAAGAGGAAGTCATGGACAATAACAGAATTGGTGGCATAGATAATGGAAACGGTATGAGCATGAATGGCCGTCCTTTAAGAGAATATGTGATGCTGAATTTTGATGAGGCCAACTCAAGTTTTGCAAGGATATCCGTGTAGGCAAATAATTTCGAGATAAAGCCCACCTTGATTCAAATGTTGCAAACACATGCTATGTTCGAAGGCAATCCTAATAAAGACCCATACACACATTTAATGAACTGTCTTGAAAAGGTATTGGACACATTTAAATTTCATGGAATCCATTCGGATTGTGTATGTATGCGAGTCTTCCCGTTTTCATTGAGAGACAGAGCAAAGGCATGGCAACAATCACAAGCTCAAGGCATTTTCACTACTTGGAGCCAATTATCACAAGAGTTCTTGGCGAAGAATTTTCCTGTTTCAAGGATTGCCAAACTTCACAATTAACTTAATTCTTTTGAACAAGATATTGGTAAAAGTTTGAGTGAGGCTTGGAAACGTTTCAAAGAGTTATTAAGAAAATATCCCCATCATGCCATCCTGCTTTGGTTACAAATCCAAACTTTCTATAATACGTTGGCACAAGAAACGAAGTCTATTGTTGATGCATTTGCCAATGGTTCTATTTCTTTCAAAATATTGAAAGAAGCTCAAGAGTTGCTTAATAGAATAGCCTCAAATTATTGCTATCATGGGCCTATGACTCAACTGGTGGTTCGACAAGAAGCCAATCAAGCCAATTTCGCCCAACAAGATGGTATGTTGAATTTGAATTTAAATGATGCTCTCCTAACTCTACAAGGCACGCTTATGAGTGTTATGAATAATTTCACAAGGGCTAATTTTGGGAGACCAAATATCGTGAATGTCGTTGGCTCTTCATTTCAATCAAACTTTGTGTGTGACTTTTATGGTGGTGGGCACTCCAATAGACAATGTGAGGTTCCTTTTGGTATAAGTGAGCAAAATCAACTATGTGTCTAATCAACCTTCATCCTCAAGAAATCCTCAAGGAGCTTTTGGAAATACTTACAACCCTTCATGAAGAAACCATCCAAACTTCTCGTGGAGCAACCCAAACATCCAACAAAATCCTCCATTCCAACACAATCCCCAATATCAGAACTTCCAAAAATCAAGCCCCAATTTCTTCTCCCAGATCTTATCAACCTCCTCACCAAAGAAACTTCCAAGCCAACTCCTTTCAATCTCCATCATATCCTCTGTTTCAATATCGACAACCAATGACCTCCATACCAACCTTCCAACTTTTCTCAACCCATGTATAATGAGCAATTTGCTCAAAAGGATAATGGTTATGATGATAGTTGAAGTAGGAAGGCAGAGTCTTTGAGAAGAGAATTAGAAAGAGAAATGAAGGAAAGAGAAAAACAAATGAGAGATTATGAAAATTTAAGAGCTATAACGAGAAATTTGGACATGCAATTAGGTCAATTGGCAAGATTTAATAGTAATAGATCCATGGGGCCCTTCCTAGCGATACAATTCCAAATCTAAAGGAGAAGTGCAATGCTATATCTTTAAGAAGTGGAAAGATTTAGTTGTGCCTAATGATAAGAAAAAAGTTGATAGAGAAGATGAGAAGTAAAAATTCAAGATGATTGAGGAAGGGATGGATGTTTTTTGTGATGATGAAAAAAAGGAAAAAGAGGATAAAATCAAGGTATAAAAGAAGAAGGAAATTGAAAAATGATTGAACTATTCCTTAGTTAAAGTGCCTTTTCCTCAGACTTACTGGCTTATTGATCCAAGAATGGAGAAAAAAGAGAAACAATTCAACCAATTCCTTGATTGTTTAAAAACGTTAATATCAACATTCCTTTGGTTGATGTTCTCACCAAGATGCCCAATTATTCTTGTTTTATGAAAGATCTTTTGGCTAGAAAGCGGAAATAGGATGATGATGAGAAAGTATACATTGATGCTGAATGTAGTGCCATTTTTCAATGGACATTACCTCCTAAACTCAAAGATCCTAGTATTTTCTCCATCCCAGTGAGTATAGGTAATCAAACGTTGTATCGTTCACTTTGTGATTTGGGGACGAGCATTAATGTTATGCCGAAGGCCACTTATGACAAATTGGGAATCACTAATGAAAAGCTAACCAAAATCATTCTCCAATAGGCAGATTTATCCAAGAGAAAACTATATGGCTTGTTGGAGGACATTCTGGTTCAAGTGGATAAATTAGTTTTCTTCGTTTATTTCTTGGTATTGGATATGGAGAAGAATTGAATTTGTATTCTATTAATATTAGGGAGACCTTTCTTGTCAACCACATATGCATTGATCGATGTTAACAAAGGAAAGTTATTTCTACAAGTTGAAAATTATTTAGTTGAATTTGATATTTTTTATTATAGTGATAATGTCCCAATTTTTTAGGAGAATTATGCTAATCATGCTCTTAATTCGCTTGTTGGTAGGTCACTTGAAGAACCTCTCAAAGATGATGATGGGAAATCACTCAAAACGGTGCTTGAAGCAAAGGAAGATTCAAAAATCAAATTGAAGGAAAAACCTTCCGACGAGGGGTATATTGTGATGAGGGATCAAGAGGCTTGTGCAAGGATCGGAAAATTTTTTTATGCAAAAAGTTGAAAAGTTGTTAAAAAAAAAAAAAAAGAGAGAGAAAATGGTTCGAGAAGCAATTAGATGTGATAATAGGTGCACTAGTCTTGGCGAAAACATGGAAAGAATGACATGTTCAAATAAAAGACAGGTACAAAGAAGCCCTAATAGTGGAGAAAAAGACAGATTATAATGGTGTCAAGCTTTTCTTGTGGAAACCGAAGGCAAAGGGTGGCCGACCATGTTCAGAGGCTTGAATTGATCAACGAATGCCATAATCAAGCTAGTGATCGTAAAAAAGTGTTTCATGGGAGGCAACCCAAGCTCTACATTCTTTGTTTTGCTTATTTTTAGTGTTATTTTGAGTTTAGATTTACTTTGGTGTGATTTATTTTGTTTAGGGTTAGATTTTATTTTGAAAATTTGGATTTTAATTTCAATAATTGTGCTAAGAAATGAATAGAATTAGTCTTCTAAACTTGTGTTTTTAATTTGTGTAGGTGGCAGATGGACTCGAAGAGAAATGGTAAAGATGAATGAAAAATGTTTTGTGTTAAAAATTACATTTTTGCTGGAACAGAATTGGTGTCACGACATTAAATCTAATGTTGTGACATCAAACACAATCTTCTGAGAGGGCATTTTAGTCATTTGGTCGTTATCGCGACATCAAATTTGATGTCGTAACATTAAGTTCAACATCAGACTTCAACAAAGGCATATTTTTGACATTTGCTTCGATATCGCAAAATTAAATTTGATGTCACGACATCGAACACGTGTTTGGCACATGTATCAATCCATGTCACGACATCAAAATCTGATGTCACAACGTCGACGCATCCTTTTCAAATTCTATTTCGGTTCCAATATCACGATATCAAAATTGATGTTGTGACATCAAAACAAGCAGATTCAAAATTAATTTGATTTCATCTCTTCTTCTTCTTCATTTTCTCCCTCAATACCAAACCCTAGTCGTACATCCTTTATTTCAATCCCTCAATTCTTCAATTTTCTTTACTAATTCCTCCACAAACACTTAAAATTCACCCACACGGATCATTTTCATCATCAATCATCCATAAATTTGGGGCTTTTCAAGGACGAATTTCAAGCTTCAAAGAAGTGCTCTTCAACAATTCAAACCAGTTTTTCTTCAAATTCAACGGGTGATAGCTTCCAATTCTTATGTGTTTAGGCCTGTTGATAAGAATATTGTTTGTGGATTATTTTCTTGGATTGTTGGTGATTTTTGGCCATTGATTACTTAAAATTTGTGATATTTTTTGTAGGTGACTTTTGGGTAATCTCTTAGTATGAATTTTTGTGAATAGTTCTGTCAATTTGATTGTGAATTATTTGAGTATAATTTTTTGTTGGATTTTTGTTGATAATTACATTCAAAAATTTCTTAAATTGTGAATTTTGAACGATTATTTTTGCAGTTAATGGTTTTTGAACTATTTGTGAATTGAGAATCTTTGACTGGAATTTATTTGAGAAAAATGAAAGTGGTGGTTGGAAAGAATGAAGCAGGGGTAGAGGAGAAGGCTCAAGAAAAAGAAAAGCACGGAAAGGACCGAGTGGGAAAGGTTCAAGTGATGAGCCGAGTAGAGTCAATGAACCAGTGATAGAAGCCCAATTTACGAGTAAATGAGCCAAAGTGTTATTTCAAAATAATGAGAAACATGAGATCATTAGAGAAGGGGGTTATCCTTGGTTTATCCATGCATTGGGGAGATTATTAGGAGGCAAGAAAGGAAATAGAGGCACAGATCAAAGCAAGGCACTGGGAGCGATTTGATATGGCAATTGAGCTGGGGTATGCATAGTTAGTTAAGGAGTTCCATTATAATTTGTGAGATTGGAAATATGGTAAAGTGAGAGTCAGGGAAGTATTAGTTGATTTTATTACCAATGTGATTAATGCATATATTAATATACTTTCTGTTCCATCTTATGAGTACCATACTCTTGTGTATAATAGCAAAAAAAATATGAATGAAATTAAAAGTCTGTTTTGTGATGTTGATGTTTCTTGGATGTTGAATACTTCAAAGATATCCCTTATGGTAAAACTGTTGTTTTATTAGAGAAGGGGGTTTTGGTTTATCCATGCATTGGGGAGATTATTAGGAGGCAAGAAAGGAAATAGTGGCACAGATCAAAGCAAGGCACTGGGAGCGATTTGATATGGCAATTGAGCTGGGGTATGCATAGTTTTAGTTAAGGAGTTCCATTATAATTTGTGAGATTGGAAATATGGTAAAGTGAGAGTCAGGGAAGTATTAGTTGATTTTATTACCAATGTGATTAATGCTTATATTAATATACTTTCTGTTCCATCTTATGAGTACCATACTCTTGTGTATAATAGCAAAAAAAATATGAATGAAATTAAAAGTCTGTTTTGTGATGTTGATGTTTCTTGGATGTTGAATACTTCAAAGATATCCCTTATGGTAAAACTGTTGTTTTATTTCATAGTTTTCAAATTTGGGATTCAAATTCTTTGAGTTATATTTAGAGGGATCATCATTAGAGAAGAAGATCTGTAAATTCAACTTATGCTTTTTCTGGAAATTTTCCACTTTAGAGTGGTATCTAGCATATATTTTCCGTGCCTGAGGTGAATAACCTCCGGTTAGACCGCCTCTTACTATCATAGTGATTACTCTAGCTACATCCTCATTGTCAGTTGGAGGTCCTCTCTGATGATTATTGTTGTTGATTGTTCAACCTTCAGCATGGATACCAATTGTTATTTGGTCGAGCAGGACGATTATCATTATTTCTCATGTTGTCAGTTGTTCGAAGAATGTACTCTTGAAGACAATCATCCTAGATTGCCTTTTCTCTTCCTATTTTCAAATCATTATAATCCTCTGTATCATGTTCAAATCATTACAATATCATGCCCATGATCAGCATGATGAGTGCAATAGCGAGATCTATCCCACTTATGCTGTTCGGTTTTCATAGGATGAGGTGGATCCAAAATTCCTATATTTCAGATTTCAAAAAAGATATCCCTTCTTGATGTATTGAGGGGAGTGAAATCTTCATCCAGTAAGCTGCAAGTTTTGGTCGACCCATAATTATTTGATCCTGGATAAACAACTCGACCCTCTAGGAGTCCTAAATTTCTGAACTGTTTATTGAGGATTCCCTTCTATTAGTATTATTTCGTTCAAAGGCCCTTCACTCAAATTCTTTTCCCTTTTTTTATCAAATCTTGTTGTCTGAGCCTTCATTTTCTCCTCCATCATCTATTTTCCTTTGACTTGTAGTCCATGAGCTCCCTATTGGCTCTGTTGGACTCTTTTCATCAATTTTGCAAAGTTTTCAGCACTTCAGAATACAGCTCATGATTGAATAAACCAGGCTTTAATCTATTGCAAAATGTAGTAATCTATCTCACAAACTTGTTCAGCCTCATCATTAAAGCATCCGATATACTGAGCCAAAGTTTCCTCATTGTTCTATAAAATATTCATGTCTGTGTAGCTTCCTTTTGGATGACCTATCTACTCGTAAAATATTTGATAAATTTTTCCACCCGATCATTATAAGAGGATATCAATCCCAGTGGAAGCTCTTTAAACCATCTCTGTGCAGAACCTCATAATGTAGTTGCAAATAACTTATATTTGGTCGAATCAGAGTAAGCGTAGAGCCGAGCAACAGTAGAAACATATACCACATGGTCAGTAGGGTCTGTAACACCCTTATATTGATCAAGCATTTGTCTAGCTGCTTGAAATTACATAGAATCTGTTCTAACCTAATCACCAATGTGAAAGGATATTGGTCCATATCTAATGGTATTTGTTGACCCATTTTATTCTTGGAAAAGAGTTGTTGAAGCTGATGTTCAACTTTTGCCATTATATATGCATCAGGTGTTTGAGGTGAAGGCTTGGGCATGTCTTCTCGTCGAGTGTTGTTCATCCTAGGTTATAAACGATTGTGAACCAATCATGATTTTGGCTACTAACAGTTCGTGTAGCCTAAGGTTATGGATGACTTGGACAACAAGTACTACTAGTAGTATCCTCGTCCTGAGCTTCAACTCTCAAATTTTTTACAGACTTGATAGGAATAGATTTTAAAGATTGTTTATTTGATCCCATGAATTATTGTGTAGCTACAAGGTTTTCCTGAAAAAACTACAACATTTGTTCCTATGCTCGACTTTCACCAGCTTGAGATGTCTATGGTTCGTGAAATTTTGCACTCACCCTCAAATTCTTATTAATCGAGAAGGAGATATTTATCTCTACTATTTCCTCTTCATTTGTTTCTTATATTTGATGAAAGTAGTGTTCGGAACGGAACAAGAACTTTTGTACTAGTATTATTTTGTGAACCGAAGAATAAACTAAAAAGTTATGTTTAGCTTTTGGTTCGATTCCCCCATATGATGCCAATTAATGAATGCTAATGTGTTCGTAGGATATCAAGTGTAAAATCATAGAGAGAGAAAGTGTAATAAACATATCTGAATGTTATTAATTGCTAGTGATTGAATTGGAGAGAATTACTTGCATATCTTGGGGATTGAACCCCTATTTATGGGCAATGTCGTAGGAGTTTGAGCTCTTTATTCCTAAGCATATTTACAATTTTTCCCTTAATGAGCTTTCTTAGGGCACAAGTAACTTGCTCATGCTTCATTAGAGGCATTTGTGATCTAGGATGTTTTTAACATAACTTAGAGAGTCTTAGGCTAGTATTACATTGAGAGAAGGAACACAATCCTCATCTCTCAAGGGGCTGCAATTCAAGAAGAAAATTGAAGATCAAGGCTGGGAAGAATTTTCTTCTTTACACCATTTTTATCTGTATTCTTGTCATGGAATCAATTGTAAAACTCTTTATTGGTGTTTATTTATCTTTAATGATGCACTAATTTAACTATTTATGGATTTATTTGCGAATTGTAGTGAGAATTGAATATTGAATCTTGTTACTCTCTTTGATTCCAATAAAGGTTTATTTATTCAAATTGTGCTTAATGCTTCTAGTTAATTGATTACCTTCTAGATTGAATTGAACCCTAACTTGGAACTTAACAGAGGAAAATTAGGGTTAGGCCATGTTTGAATAGCCTAGGTTTGGTTTGTTCTTGAATTTCAAGAACTGATTTGTGAATGAAATAGACATATAACTATTAGCCCTAAGTAATCAAGGTTACGGTTAACTTAAATGCATTAGTTTCAACTCGAATTCATATAGACATAAAGTGAATAAGTATGGAGTTGCAATTTTACATTGTAAACGAGCCCGTAATTATCATAAACCCTAGATTAGTAAACCCTAAATCAGAATTTAAAGAGGAAAGAGATAAAATATTCGATCGGATTGATAGTTAATAAATAAACCCTAGAGCTTTCCTATCTTGAATTAATATTGAATTTTCTTAGTTTGCTTAATTGAATTGCTCTTTATTTACTATTTTCACATAACTATTGAATAATTTGGAAAGAGTTACAAGGATCTCAATTTTTGTACTTAGGTGTCATGTCTAGTGTTTGTGGGAATGATCTCTACTTCATTACTCTATTACTTGAAGAATACATGCATTTGCGTCTGAATCCTACCAACACATATACCTATACACCTTAGGTTGCCAAGATTAGGGTTAGTTCTTAATGTTATAATCCCCATTGCAATTCACATGGACATATAGTGATGTGGTTTGGATTATTAGCTTTGCCTGATTTTTTTTGGCACTTGCGAATGCATGAGAACCCTAAGTTAGTAAACCATATTTAGATTTCATAATTGAATGACATGAGATACGAGATGTTCAAATGAAATGTGAGTGTACTTGATTTCTTAATCATTTATTTTATTTGTTTAATGTACTTGTTTATTTCATCATCATCACTACTCAAATATTGATAGTTCAAATAGAGTTGTTTGTTCTAATTTAAGTAATTAGTAGAATTAGGCCGAAGTCCTCGTGGAAATGATCTCTATTCATCACTTTATTACTTGAAACAATACATGCACTTACGTGTGAAAATCGTAGAACAATGAGTTTTGTGTTTAATATTATAATATTTACATGAATATAATATGTGTTACTTGTTTAAATGTTAATTTTTGTGTGCTATTTAGTCTTGAGGATCTGACTTATAAAAGACTTTCTAGGTACTGGATAGAACCTTAAGGATTTATATAACTTATTTGCTTGAAGTATTGTAGAGGATTGATTAGTTGTTATTAATTAAATGGGTACTTTTGTATTCTTGTTTTTGTGGGGTAGTGATAAATGAGAAAAAGAATTTTGCTGTTTTGTTAACTTCTCTAATTCGCATAGAACATAGGGCTCATGTTTGGCATAGGTTGGGAGAGTGAAAGTTATTTATTTTTTGAATTGTTTATGATCTCTTCTATTTATGGCAATGGTATAAATATGGTTAAGTTATTATCGAGTATTGAATTTGGTGATTGTTCAGGTGTATAAGATGCTTTGATTTGTGATCCCTTTGATATGTGATTTTGTTATTTTTCTTTGTTGAGTGCGTAAGTTTTGTGAGAGTTTTGGTGACTAATGTGTTATTCTTTGTAAGCATTAAGTGTTATTTGGCATTTACTTGAGATTTGTCTTAACTTGGGACATGAGTTGGGAAGATGTGGAATTTTTGCTTTGCAACGCATATACAAAACTTGGATAGTAAAGATGATCTAGGCCATCTTTAGACCATTCAAGCCTAAATTGCTTACCCTGATTTAATTATCTTTAGTGTCCATGTTGAGCATATGGCCTATTTTCTTGTGTGGTATTTATCCACAATAAATTGCCTTATTTCCTTTTTATATTATCTTTTTTTTTTTACCTATCACTATTGGACACCTGTGATCTATTGCAATTTGTAGTGTTGATGGAGAATGGTTTGTTTTTGTGGCGATAATGTGTAAAGAATTGATTTATGTTACCAATGGAATGTGCTTCAAAAGAAGTAGCACAAAGTAAGGAAAAATTATACAAGGGAAAAAAATAGAAGAAAGTTTAGCCAAAAGGCTAATGGAATGTGCGTGTTGTTTTCTCCACAGGAAAATATCCTGGTATATCTTTTATAGGAGATGGGACCTTCTGGTTGATTTTCGGTAAAAAATTATTTTATTTTCTGATTTTTATGTCTAAGGTAATTTAGTCAATTTATCCATATTTTTCCTGCCTAATTTGACCTTAGCTGACATTACAGGTTTGAAAAGTCCTACACTAATCTTTGGTTTGAGCTAGTGCATATTAGTGAAAGTGGCAACCTTATTGATGGTATGTTGCCAAGAGATAATATGTGTGGTTGGTTTATTTGTGGTGCGCTTTAGTCAACCTTGTCTTTGTTGAGTGTTTCTTGTGAAACATGTTGCACTGATGGGGGATCACGTTTCTAATTGTCTTATGGACTTGCGTGGTTATTTTATTCATTACTTGGTTGATACTTATTACTAACTTCGTGAATTATAAGAAAAATTTGTTTTTGGTATTTCGGTCTTGTTTGCTCGAGACTAGCAAAAGTTAAGGTTAAAGGTGTGATAACTCTATGGAATAGAGTTATTTTGTGCTCATTTCATCTATACTTAAGTCATGAGTGATAAACAATTTCCTACACTTGCAAATGCATGAGATTATATCAAGTTGTGTAGATGAGAGTAGCATTGCCATACCCACAGAACTAGGACATAAGCACTAGATTAGTAGTTTGACAACTATATGGAAAAATTGAATTTTGAGAAAGTTGAATAATTAAACTAGAAGGTTAAATAAAAACTAGGGCAATTAATTAAAATGCTAAAATCAGAATTAAAGAAGCGTAAGGATATTTTGATTTCACCAATTGCTCAAACATAAACTCAGTTCAAGTTATCCTAGATTGATTCTCAAGGTTGCTGGTCGAATTCTCTAATGTAGTTATTGTCCAATGGTCATGCAGTAATAACTCTTTTTTTACTGATTTATTTATCTTTGGCCCAGCACAAATAATTAGAAGTAAAAGGACATTAACAAGAAACTCATAAAGTGATCACATGAATAGCGTTAATCCTTGTTCCGCCATTCGCTCAATTCATGGTTTTTGCTACTTGATCATAAATATTCAAATTACTTGGTTTGTCTCATCACATATTTACAAAATCATTCAAGAATTGACCAAAAACTTGAAAGCATTAAGAATATAACAAAAACATCAATCTTTTTACCACGAATAACAATAAAATATGAGTCCATACAACCACAAAGAGCTACATCTCAAAACCCTAATAAGAGAACTCTAGAACATGAGAAACTATAAAAGAACTTATTTGAATAAAAATAGAAATAAATAACATAAGAAAGATTTGTGAAGGTTTAAAAATGTCTTTATAATGAAGAATTACAAGATTTTGGTCTAAAGTTGTCAATCTTGAGCCTTCTCTTTAATTTTTCTTGAAAGACAAATAAAACCCAAGGCTAATTTGCAGCCCCCAAGAGGCAAACTGAAAGAAAACGTGTTTTTCAGGTCCTAAAAACCTTTATTTATAGATTTTAAGAGTTGCAAAGTGTAGAACTTTGAATAAGTTTCAAAACCCACCAAAATGGGCTCAAAATTGACACCTGAAACCCTAAAAGTGCTCAAAATTATGAAATAGTGCATCGCTATTGCTACATGGATGTGGCTGAGGGCTTCTAGGTGCGGCTTTGCCTACTCTATACTTGGTTTCACCATTTTCACTCACTTTGCTTTGCTTTCATCCTTTGCTCTTTAATTGATTCTAAAGCTATAAAAACACATTAAAACACATAAATAAGTGTAATAAAACATTAAAAACAACATATAAACTAAATATTTTAGAACAAAAAACCTAAAATCATCAAAATTCCCCGACTTATTAAACACAAACCTCTAGAAACCAATTAAAACTGAATGCATGTAAATAACTCTCTTTTAGAGAGTTAACACACTCCCCAACTTGAACTTTTACTCATCCCAAGTAAAATAAACCAAAAAACACACATGAAATATATAAGACTCATTAACCTCCTTCAATGCATCGATAGTCATAATAAGAAAAACTAAGCAAGTAGATAGCTGAACTTAACATGTATATAAAAGAACATTGCTAATCAACTCCTATATCATCATCATCGTGAAAGTGTTAACTCTCCACTTATGAAAGCTAATATCACTAGCTCACCAATTAATGAAAAACCCATCGAATAAAATTTCAGCAAACGACAAACATGTTGGAAGAAATTAGCACACACAACACTCACTAATACAAATGAACTCAAACCATTAATCAAATAGGTCTTTAAAATACTTGAATAAAGCTCAAATCACTCACTTGGAGCATCATTTTACAGCAACAACTAGTCATTATTCAGATATTCGAGTTTATTCAAGTTGGGTTGCGTTTAAAAATAAAACCCAACCCAACTCTACTAATGTCAGATAACCCGACACAAGTAACTCGAAACCCGAAAACCAACCAATTTTGCCCCAAATTCATTCGAGTTGGGTCGGGTTTGAACACCCCTATTTACAATTTTTTTTTTGTTCTGTTTAATTTTCCTTTTGGATTTGAACTTTAATATTCGAACTTTGATTTTTCTCTTGTAGTTTATGGTAAATACTCGTTTTCCAACCGACCATTACATCCAGGTGATTTGGAGATTGAACGAACTACAACTAGAAACTGTAGGAAACCACAAGAATCAAACCAAAGAGAGAATATAATGGCAAATCGAAACCATAATGTTGGGGAGCAAAAAGAAAAAGAATGGTTGACCATCCTTAATTGCTTACAATGATCTAAATTGCCGAAGTTGAGCCTAAAACTATAAACATAGGGCGCTGCATGAGAGTTAACCCATGTCATTTTACATTATGTGTGTCATGTTTGATATGTTTGTTATGTATGCCCTTAAGGGATTAAGTTTTTCCTAACTATTGTGGAATTTTATTCCTCGATTTTCTTGTTTTCTCAATTTCTTAATCGCTTAAATGTTTTTGTCTTTGTTTTAGTGTTCATGGTGTATTTCAACTTTCTTCATGGATATTTATGTTGGGATACACTACACCAATCGTTCTTCATTACCAGAGAAGTTTTCCCTTTTCCTTTTTGTGCTTTTATTTTCTTTAACATTGGGGACAATGTTTATTTCTAAGTGTGGGGTGGAGAGTTATCTCGATTTATAATTGCTAGGGTAGTTTGTTCAATTTTTGCTGCAATATTTAAGCTTTTCTTTCGATCTGAGAGCTTTTAAAATTTTTGAAAATTTTTTGTGCTAATTTGGGGAAATTTTTGAAATTTTTGAAAATTTTGCAATCTCTTAGCATGTCTCCTTACTTTTCATGCTGTGTGATAGTTTTGAGCTAAACCGTCACTAGTGGGTAGTCAATATTAATATTTTTCTTTCATGATTTCTGAGAATTCTTTAGCACTTATAGCCATAAATCATTTTTATTTGTGACACTTAGAGATAATTATGTAAACTCATTTATATTGCATCCTAAACATTGTTTTCTTACATTTTCAAAGAAAAATTATAGACAGGTTAATTTGATTTAAATATGAGGGTAGAGCATTTCTTTGAGTGTTTGAGCCTTTCAAGCCAACCCTTGTTAAAATTTTTATCCCTAGTGCCCTATTTGAGCCTTAATTGTAATGAATGGAGAGAAACACATTTGCGTTCTTCCATAAAAATTCATTTTACCTACCTTGATGAGCTTAATGAATTCTTTAATTTTTCTATCCCTAAATGTACCTTAAGAGCTTTATTGCACACATTTATCTGGGAATATAAGGGTGAAGGTAGTTAAATGAGGGTGGTAAATTGTAGGAATGAATGGTGTTCATTTGAATGGGGCACAGAAGGGGTACTAGAAAAATTTTTTGAGTTGAGAAGAAAATTTTTAACAAGTGCAGGTAGTGCCTATCACTAGTACCTACCTTCTTGTGATACAGGTAGTGCCCATCACTAGTACCTGTATTGATGTGTTTGTGGGTAGTGCCTATCTCTGGTACCCGTATTGGGAGCGGACATAAAAAATTGATAAATAATTACTCGAAAAAAAGGTTGGTATGTTGGGTTGGAATTGAAGAAGAAAGACTTTTTGTTTGTTGTACGAAATTTTTATAGGTGTTTGTTGATTAAGTATGGGGTTATTTCTATAAGGATATGTGGTTTAATGTGTTGAAGAGACAGTTTTATTTTGATGTGTGGGCAGCATTCATTTAAAGATTTTTCTTTTATTTTGTGATGTCCTTATCCCTTCCTTGATTAGCCAATACCTAACCATTCGTTACAAGCTAAAAAGTCCTTCCTAATTTAAATTGAGTTAGTTTTCAATATTAGTGGAGACGTGTTACAGATGTGTGCAAGAAGAGTAAGCTGTTGGGTGTTTAGAAAAAATTTAAGAGTTTGCATAGTTAAATACGAATGTGCCTAAACTTGAGTTTCTATTAAATGGCTATATTCACACACACACCAGATTTCATGTCTAGAGTTTTATTAGCATTTGAACTCTTAGATTACTTCTGATGATAGTATGGTACTTAATTATTCATGTGGACAATTTTTGAGATGTGTTGGATGCATTTTAAACTTATTTTTGCTCGAGAATGATCAAAAACTAAGTGTGGGATATTTCATAACCTCATAAATGTTGTGTATTTTATGTGCCGTTTACCTTCATTTTCATGTAATTTGAGCAATAATTGAGTTAATTATGAGCTTAAATGTTTACTTTTAGTTGGTGTAGGTCTTAATGAAAAATGAGCACAAAAGATCAAAAAATTGGAGAAAAATCAAAAGAATGCAAAACGTATGCCGGCAGGAGGCGAATTTGGAAACTGTTTGGTATTTTGATCATGACTTTCTTGTCTGATGCATGTTCATTGCTCCCATTGAGGTGATTCAAGATTTTTTGGAAAGATAAGTGAAAATCTACAACTTTCATGTTTTGCATTTTTTCGATTTTGGCCGGCATCAAGGTCAAAATCGAGGTTAAAGTTGAAGAAGAGTGCAGAGTGTGCACGTGGGCGAGCAGAGGTCTGCATATGTGCACAAGCCAAGAAAAAAAGGGACATTTAGCTACTAGAATTTGTTCACATTCACATGAAAAAGGCGGCGCATGTGCATACGCTGAGCAGCTGGTGACGTAAATTCCTTGTTTTGGAAGTTTTCTTAGCCCAATTAGACTCCTTATCAGATTTTAATGTATTTTTATCATCTCAGGGGTCTAAAACCTAATGTATCCCCTATAAATACTCCCATTATGTGGGGAATTGACCATAATACATCAGCTATTACTTACATTAGGATTAGAATAGAAAATCAAAAAAAATCATAGTTAGGGTTTTATTCTTCTTGTTCAAGACTTCAAGCACATCAACTTCTTGTTGCAGAGCAACGCTATTGAGTTTCATTCCTTGATTTAAATTCAATTTAATTCTGGTTTTTCCTACAATTTCATAATTTTATTTTAATCTTGCTGCATTTATTTTCTAATTCATTAACTTAACTTTGCTTCCGGTGAATTTTATTGCTTTCTCTAGTTTTACTTTCTTGCTTCCCCTAGTCTTAATTGTTTTTGATAATTGCTTTTGGTTTCCTAGTAGTTCAACTTGATTTAGTTAGGATAGAACAAAAATCTTGTAATTGATGGGTCTAACTAGTTAATAGGTTTGTGAACCCTAGTACTTGACCAATAGTTCTTGTGGGAATGATCCTTACCGATCTACAAACTCACCTCGTATCTTTGGGAGCATGTGTAAGTATTTATTAGGGTTATTAAGGCTTAATTATTAACTTGTTTGTGAATTGTATTGCCTAATCAACATTACACCAAATAGACACTCAGGATAAAATGTCAATTAGTTAGGCTTTTTGGCTCAAATGGTCCAAAGATAGTACTCGCCTAAATCATTTTCTTGGCTCAAAATTCACTTATATTTCACAAGTATATAAATCATACATAATTCCAACAAATGTCACACGCAAACAAATATCGCAAGGCAATCATGATTAATACTCGTTGAAAATTGGCTCACTTTCATACCCTTACTCAAGGTAATATATTTAAGTGTATAGTGGTAACTCTTTCACAATTCAAAGGAATCAAAGAGCAAAGAAACTTATATATGTTAGGGTAGTGCTCTAAACCCAATCGGGTCATCATGAGTGTAAAAGAATATCTTTATGTTAAAACTTATATCGTATTTTAATCAATGGTGAATTTATGTTTCATTTATGAATTTCTAGTAATAAACTTATTTTGAATGAGGCCATTAGGTGATGTTAAAGATTTATTCACAAAGGTTGTGAATATGAGGCACTAAATCCTTAATTATAAATATTTATAGTTCCTAGTGGAGGGTACTCAATTGGACACGACTACCCTTAGAAGCTAGTTTTATCGTGACTTTCTCTCAATGTAACATGAGTTGTTCACAAGTGAGAATGATCGAGTCTCATAACATTTCACATGAGTTGTGAGGATTGACATGATACACAATTGCTAAAACAATGTGTTGAACTAGACCATACCTCACAGTGGATCACATGGGATTTTCACTTACTTGCTAATGATCCAATAATATCGTGATTATGTAGATTGGTCCTTCGACTTATAGTGTTATGAATACCTCATGCTTGAATATATGATGTTCGTGGTTTATAATATTGTACTCTTTTAGGGTATAATAAAACACTACACGGCATCATGCAGTTCAAATATGGAGAGGCTGCATATCATGTAGGAATCCATTACTCTTAAGTGAAAAATAAAGTAAATGTCAATAATATGAAAATAGTGAATCTTAGCAAGGAAATCCTTGTGAAAGGTAGTTGACGTATAAAGGAAAGAGTTTCCTAATTAAGTATATATGCTAAGATACATACAAGTCATATGAAAGAATCACAGATTGGCTTGAAAGGAAACTATGGCCACGATCTAGATTGGATACTAAAATGGAAGGATTTTACCACATGGTAATCATGATATAACGGTTTATGATGAATTCCTCTCATTCATATCCTATTGGTTGCCACGATATGTTGCTAGACGTAACTCATAGATTTCGGGGACAATGTGGGAGTTAAGAGTTAATATCTCCAAAAAATGCTTTTAGGGTTTTGATGTTGGTTAAGAGTTAATATCTCCAAAAGATGTCTGACCAATGGAAGAAGAGTACTCTCATACCCATATTCAAAAATATAGGGAAGATACAAAATTGTGTGAATTTCAGAGGTATTAAGTTAATGAGTCATACGATGAAACTTTGGGAGAGGGTGATAGAAAGAAGGTTAAGAAATGAGACTAAGGTGTCAAATAATTAGTTTGGTTATTGTTAAGGAGATCGACTACTGAAGCCATACATCTCTTAAGGAGACTTACCGAGGATACTGGAATAAATAAAAGAGAAGATTTACATATGATTTTTATTAATCTTAAAAAGGCATACGATAGAGTCTCCAGAGAAGATATGTGGAGAGTTTTAGAAAAAATAAGAGTTAGAGTAGCATACATAGAATTAATAAAGGAGATGTATAGGGATGTGGTTACAAGTGTGAGAACACCAGGAGGGTTGACACGAGAGTTTTCTATAAATATAGATTTACACCAAAGTTCAACTCAAAGTCCTTATCTATTTGCATTGGTCATAGATGAACTTACAAGGCACATACAGGAAGAAATACCATGGTATATGTTATTTGCAGATGACATTGTGTTAGTAGATGAAACAAAAGATGGGTGATAAACTCGAGATTTGGAGAGAGACACTTAAGGCAAAAGGGTTTAGAATTAGTAAATCAAAAACAGGACATATGAAATTTAACTTTAGCAAGGGTGGACGTAGGAATGCAAATGTTAAGATGGATGTGTTCGGTTAGTATCGGAGATCAAGAGATACCCATAAGTGAAAAAATTTTAAATATTTAGGATCAGTTATTCAGAATAATGGTGGTATAGATCGAAATGTTACACATCGGATACAAGGAATGACATCGGAAATATTATGTGACCGCAAAATTCTTTTACAACTTAAGGGTAAATTCTATAGAACGGCAATTAGGCCAACAATGCTTTATGGGTCTGAGTGTTGGGCAGTGAATCACGAACATGAGCAAAAGATGAGAGTAGTAGAAATGCGAATGTTAAGATGGATGTGTGGGTACACTAAGATAGACAAGATACGGAATGAGCATATTCGTAAGAAAATTGGAGTAGCATGTATTGATGAGAAGATGAGAGAAACACACATAAGGTGGTTAGGCAGTAGAAGCGCCTGTTAGACGGGTAAATTTTAAAGAAAATAGTTAACATAAGAGGGTAGAGAAAGATCGAAAAAGACTTGGTGGGTAACTTGTAGGAAAGATATAGCCCATCTAGGAATTGAGAAGGATATGATCTATGACAAAGCGCAATTGGCGTACCAGGATTCATACAGCCGACCCTACTTAGTGTGATTAAGGCTTGGTTTGTTTATCTATAATTATTCAATAGTTAGATAGCAAATGGCCTAAACGGTCACTCAACTATTCAACGGTTGTAAAAATGGTCAATAAATAATTTTTGTGGCCTAAAAGGTCACTTAACTTTTAAATATATGTCTATAAAGTCATTCCATCTATTTGAGCCATTATTGCTAACGAAATTTTTTTTTTGAGAATCAAATTCATCTAACTGGAGTAATCTAATATTAGTTTAAAAAAATTGGGGTCAAAATTAGATGATAAAAAAATCAGTAAATTATAAGAGGGGTCATGTTTAAACATATGAAAAGTTTTGGGTCAAAAATTAAATAATTTAATTTACTACCCCTACCTACCCATTCCTCCAACCAACCCACCACCACCACCACCCACTCTCTTTCCCTCTACCTCTACCTCTCCTTCCCCTCTCTCCCAGCCCTGCCAGATGTGTATAAGAGACAGGGGAAAGAGAAGGCTATTGCCCCGCCACCCCTTCACTTACTTTTCCCTCCATCTTTCTCCCTATCTCGCCACCTTATCCCTTTTCTCTCTCTTTCTCTGCAGGTAGTATTATTAGTACTACCAAATTCAATCACAACAACAATAGCTATTAAACTACGGAGTGGTTCTAGCTATTTTAAATCATTTATTTCAATTGGGTCATCAGATTCAATTAGTAAATTGTTCTTCTAGGGTTGCATAACTTGTCATCATCATCATTAGGGTCATCAAGAACCCCCTTCAATATGAAACCTCTCCCAACTGCCTATCCAAACCTCCTCAATCTAAAAACTCCCCAACTCCTCCCGTACCTCCAATCTGAACCTCCTCTCTAATTTGAAGTGAAAACCCCCACCCTCGATCTGAAACTCCCTACCTTGGAATTTGCTACTCCCATCTTGACATTCTAGTCTTTTTTCATTTGTCCTCGTATAAGTGATTTTCTTCAAATCTACATAGTTTAGCCTTATGTCAGCTTTAAACTATAATAGTTTTGACAAATATTAAAGGTAAAGGTATTGCAAAAGATGATCAAATAATTTAACCCTGCTAAAACTCAAGTGACAAGGCTTAACAAAAAACTTAACTAAAAGAATAGACGGAGTGACCTTGTAGACATAATTTTAGAAGTTGAGTGACCTTTAAGGCCACAAAAATTATTTAGTGATCATTTATGCAACCACCCAATAGTTGAGTGACCATTTGAGCCGTTTGCTCACAATTAAGTAGTTATCCAAAATTATTAAAAAAGAGACAATTTTGCCTCATTTTTAAACTTGGGAGAGGAAAACTGACGAGAAACTAAACGTTAATGGGAAAAAATAAAATTAACCTAGTTAGAGTTGGCCTTAGGAACTACTTAAAATCAAATTGAGAAGTTTAGTGATCTATTAGATGCTTTTAAAAGTTGAGTGACCAAATAAAAATATTGATAAAAGTTCAAGAACTATATGAGTCATTTACTAATATATCTATAATGGATTTAGAAAAGTTAACTTTTCCTTGTCTAGTTTCAATAGAAAGTAAAAAGGGAAATGGGTGTTTTCCATCTACACTAACCTTTCCTAATGATTAACCATAATATAGTGAGTTTTCCATCATGTTTATTGCAAATACTTCTTTGACATTAAAAAATCAATTCTACAAAATAATTGGCATATAAATCAATGTAAAATCCCCAAAAGTAATTTACTCTAACTAAAGAAAAATATTTCCCATTGAAGTGCATATAGTTTAGTAAATGGTTAATTACATTTACTTCTCTTGTGTTTTAGTCGTATGACTAACCAAACCTTATAATTTGGCCAAATTACGGTCAACCACTGTGAATGTCAAATGTTTAACAAATACCTCTTGTCATGTTAGGACGTTAAAGATGCCACTGATAGTAACAAAAGATTAGCATGGAGTACAAAAATGCCCCTAAGGAGCAGGCACTAATATTTTTGCTTCCAAAAAAATCATCCACCAAAATTGGTATAAAATATTTATAAAACTGTACTAAAGTTGACTAAGGTTTATAATAAATTTTGGGATTAAAACAAAATTTATTAAAGAAAACTTCTTCATCTTATGGTTGAAAAATTGCAAACAGGGTTTTAACTCTAGCTACAAAATATGGTTGCTATATTGCCAAATAGAGCACTGGCCATGTTCTTTCTATCATCTACACACACCAAAAATCTTCTATCTATCTATGTCTCTCTCTCTCTCTCTCTCACATACACACACACTCACACTCTTCCTCACCTCTTTCTTTTTATTTTTTTCCAATCTTCTTTCTTTTTCCCTCCTTTCCTGGCTACCTTTCTCTTGTCATTCTTCTCCTTTGGTCATAGAAGGCTTTGGCTTGTCAACATTTAGGATATATTTACAACATCAATTAACAATGGATTACATCACTGAAACATGGATTTAAAGTTCAAAAAAAATACTTTTTAGTGTTCACTATTAATTTTCAATTAATCTATGCAAAATTATCCCACATCATTTGACAGCTAGGCAAACTTGCAACCAAAACATTGATTGAATGAAGAAAAAACCAAAACAACTAAAACATTAATAAATTTTGGGCCACCTCTAGTTTACTCATAAAACCCTCAATTTTCTATTCAATAATCTACAGATTTTAAGCTTTCTTTTTCCTTTCTTATTCCTTCTTCCTTTCTAACTGATGACTGATAACTCAAATAAATAGAGTTATTCTTCAATCAATTCTAGTATAAAGTTTGCCAAGGTTTTTTCGGGTTTTTTAGGGTTTGTGATGCATTTTTCTGTATTTTCAGTTGTTGCCATTGGTTTGCATTTTTTTTTACATGTTTCTATAGTTATTTATTATGTTTTTAAAAGTGTTTTGTAGGTTGGAAGAGGTTTGGGAGGTATTCGAATTAAGGGATGAAACACAAGAAGATAAAGCGAGCAAAATCTAGTTCGGTAAAGCAGGCTACTCGGCGGTGCAAGCCCAATGCCGATCGGCACCAAGGGTTCTGTCCCATCCTGCTACACAATTTTTGCTTCTTAAGAGTGCTAATTCGTTTTCCAGTCTAGTTAGGAACTTTTCGAGCTATATCTGACCAAAACACCTTAGGTCTCTTAACAGCTATAAATAGGAGTCCTTAAGGCTATTTTTAAATATTTTTTATCACCCCATTGAGCGCTATAAGTTTATACTAGATTTTTCTCTTTTGGGATAAAATTCGAGGAAAGATTCAAAATTGACAAACTCGGACCAAATTCTTGAAAGACCAAATTCTTGAAACTCTTTTATTGGAGAAACATTCTATAACTGTTGTTTACTCTTTTTATGTTATTTAATCCAAATTTTATTATTCATTTACCATTCATAATGTTCTAGTTCAAAACAAAGATTTTGACAAGCCTAGTTGTCAAATTATCAATTTTGATTTCTAGTTATTCTTTTGTTGATCTATTTTGTTGATCTATTTTGTTGATCTTTGTGATTGTTAGTTCATTTTGATTTTAATACTTTTGATTTTTCAGCGAACTTTTGAATGAAATAAATTTGTGACTGTGATGAATAAGAGTCGATTCGTAAGTTTGGCACAACTAAATAAATACCATAAATTGAGCCAACATTAGGGATAGATTACTACAATTCATGCCTAGTTCTTATGTGAATTCTATTGATCAAATTAAGTTCTTATATCTATATCGGTGTAACTAACGGGATTAGACAATTAATTTAGTAAAAGAGAGTGGATATTATGCAAGACCGAGTATTAGTCCATTTTTAAATTTTACTTTTAATCATAGAAGTTAACATAGAGCAATGCAAATCTTGAATTTATATGCGACCAACTACGTGAGTCAATGCCCTAAATTTTACTTTCCTTGAATTTAGTTTTCTTTGTTAATTATATTTACTTTGAGTTTATTTCTAATTTTTCAAAGTTCGATTGCTTAAATAGTGCTATAACTAATAAGTGGGAAAAGGGATGCTCTTGCTCAACCTCCGATCACCAGAAGTTTTGGCAGAAAATTACATAGGAAAGAGTAAAAAGATATTGGTAAAGATAATGTTTCACATAAAAAAATAGGTCATCCATTTTCTAACCCTTATCGACCCTCACAATATCAGGTATCTAGAGAACAGCTACTCAGTTAAAGAGGATCGAGTACCCATAGTACTGATCCTATTCTGCCATCATTCATTTAAAAAAAAATCAAAACTAAATTAACCTTACTTTGGGCACCAAATTCAATAATTTTTAGTACACAATTGACTAACAAGTATTCTACATAAACCCATAAGAGGAAGGAAAAAAAAACACACACACACACACATGTAAGCTTGTTCCCCAAAAAAAAAACTTAATAAAATTCTTTTTTAAAAATCACATCATTTCTTGAAACTAAAAAGAAAAACAAAAGCAATATAATATTTCTCCAAGAAAAGCTAGATAAATACTATAATATTAAAAAAATACTAGCAATCAAGATTTTTAAATTGAATGAATGATATTTTTATTCAAAAAATTATAAGAAAGAGAATATACATGTTAGTCAAACAAGATACATATGGGATTTTAAAACTCGAACTCCATACATAACCCTTACAAAAGTGGGTATTGGACCCTCAATTGACCTAGTTAATAGATGATCGTCGAACATCCTCTTTTCAGATAAGAGCAGAACAGGCAGGTTAGAAGGTTTGTGGATATTCAAGGATCAACTTGATGTTTTTCAGAGGAAAAAAGACCAATTTGGTCTCTTATCTTTAGGGTATCGACCAATTTGTTCCCTTATCTATCAAAAAAATTAATTTGCTCCTCATCCTTAAAAGATTTAACTAATTTAAGATATATGATGGAAATTATAGACAAACTAACGGAGTCATTGACGACACATCAACTATACGTTAATGGCCACGTTATTATCAAGTGGTGTGGTCCATTAATGCCATAGATTGGTTAATTGTTTTAAAAATAAGAGACCAAATTAATCTGTTGTGATAAATAAAGGATCAAACTAATTAATATCCTAAAAATAAAAGACTAAATTGGTCTTATTTCCTTTCTCAAACTTTGAAGGTATCTAAGGCAATAAAAAGTACTATAGTACTATATAATTGCAGACGAAGACGTTCAAAATTGACCCCAAAATCCTACTCTAAAAGCCCACTAGATACTCAAATGTCAGATAATATTAGCACTTTACTTTACTCATCCCAAAATCTAGGAAAAAATGCATTTTTTGTTCCTCTTATTTGGGATATTTATTAAATTAGTATCCAAAATTTCGAATAAAATAAATTTAGTCCACAATGTTCTAAAATTTGAACAAATTTAAGACAATTAATGAAAAATTAAATTTTTCAACAAACGAACACGTTCAAAATTAACCCCAAAATCCTACTCTAAAAGCCCACTAGATATTTCTCCAATGTTAGATAATATTAGCACTTTACTCGTCCCACAATCTAGGAAAAAATGCATTTTTTGTTCCTCTTGTTTGGGATATTTACTAAATTACTTTCCAAAATTTTGGACAAAATAAATTTAGTCCTCAATGTTCTAAAATTTGAACAAATTTAATACAATTAACGAAAAATTTAATTTTTTTAATAGAAAATGGTCATGTGCATGTTGCGTGGCCATTAAATTAAAAAATAATAAAAATATATAAATGCTAAAAGAATTGTATAAAGCTAGTCTAAAAATTTTATCAAAATTGCAAATTAGTCCCTAAAGAAAACAAATAATAAAATTTTCTTTTAATGTAAAAATTCTAAAATTTCCAATGTCAAAACCACCCATGCCATAGGAAAGGGGAAATGATTTGTGAATGTTAAAATATATATTAACTAAATAATGATTACACCCAAGAATCGTTGCACGAAACATGATTTAAAGGCTACTTGTGCTAAATGATTAAATTTGAAATAAAATTTGAAAATAGATAACGTTTAAACTTCTCAAATGATAATATATATATATTTCTTAATAAACTCATCATGTACATCTAATGTAAAATTTTATTCTTCAAAATTAAATTTTTATGGTATTATATGGAAATAAATTTATCCTTATTATTATTATTATCATTTTTTTATTGTATAAGAGATGTAACATTAATGTTAATTAAATCTGGAGCTAATCAACCAAATTTCATGACACAAATTCTAGGAATTAACAAGTTAAGTGTCATATCACAAGTTCTTTCTCTCTCCATATAAATATTTCTTTTTTATCCCAGTAAAAGAAATATTAATATGTAAAGTGGTAACACAATTTCATTATATGTATAATTATTTTGTATCCAAGAAAATAGTCAATTGTCTAAAATTTCATTTCAACCCGAAAACATGAAGATTTTAATATCTTTACTATTGATATTAATTTATCAAATTTGATAATTGAATGCAGTTCACTTTATAGATTATAATGTATAGCAAAATTTAGTTATTATGGACATATTTATTCACCCTAATAATATTAGATATTTTTATAATATCACTGTCATACTATGTCAATTTAATTTCTAATAATAATATTTTACAATATATGTATATGATTAATTTCTTAACAAATATGTATTTTATCATTTAAAAAATTCAACACGTTATCTATTTTTAAGATTTCCATTTCGAGTCTAATTAATCATTCAATACAATTAGCCTAATTAGTGATATGATCATTAATTAGTTAAGATTTTTTTAATATTAAAAAAATCTTTTCCTCTCTTCTTAAATTCCTGACGGTGTGGGTTATTTTGAAGTTGAAACTTTTAAAATTTTGCATTAAAAGAAAATTTTATTAGTTTTTTTTTTTGGACGAATTTTGCATTTCTGGCAAAATTTGAGGGCCAATTTTGTACAATTCTTATAGTATTTAAATTTTTTACTGAAATTTTGTAAAATTTGATGGCCATGTGACAGGCACGTCGCTATTTTCGGTTAAAAAATATAATTTTTCATTAATTATCCTAATTTTGTTGAAATTCCGGAACATTAGAGACTAAATTTGCTTTATTCGAAATTTTGGGGACTGGTTTAGTAAATACCCAAACAAGAGGAACTAAAAATGCATTTTTCCCCAAAATCTATATTCACAGAGAGTGGCTTAAACCCTATGGGCCGCTCCTCTCTCATTTCTACCCTGCTCAAACCTCTGAAAAAATCCTCTCTTCCTTAGGTATAAATCAGCATAACTGTTTTCTTTCATTTTCCTCTTTCTGGTTGCTTTCCTTTGTTGAATATGTATTCTTTTACCACCATTTTCTCTTGATTGTTGATGGAATATCAAAAACCCAGAAAATTAAAATGCAGAAGGAATCATCTTTTCCTTTATCTTTTTTAATTTGATGGTTTTGTTTTGGATTTTCTGTAGATGGGTTTTGTTTGTTTATTAGTATTATTGTTTAACTTTTTTGGTTTGCTTGTGGAAAATTTTCTTGAATTAGTGTGTTTATGTTGGGGTCAGATGAGGTGAGGTTGCGATTTTTTTTTTTAATGATATCTTTTGATGATTTTTGTAGTGTTTTGTGCTTTTCTTATCGATATAATGTGCATATCTATGGGGATGAAGCGCATATTTGTGATGCATCTGTTAAAAAGTTGTGCTTTATAGTATAACTGAAATAGGAGGGAGTCTGTTAGTGTTGCTCTATCTTTGATGATTTGTTGAATAAGGTTTAGTACATTTTAATCTCTGAAATATTCATTGGATATTTGGCTGTTCGTTTAGGTGTTTATATGTTCAAATTTTCTGTTTTTTTGTGCCTGTATATATAGATCACATGACTTCTAGTAATACAATGAGCAGAAATTAGTTGGTGTCTTTTTGTAGAAACTCTTGAAAGTTGGAGGTTGACATGCATGACACAGTCTTTACAATCAAATTTTGTTTCTCTGCTGAAAATTTTTCTATGAGTAGGTTTTCTGTTTGAATTGCACGGTGTCTACTGGAAGGTGCACCAACTTTTCATTTGCATGGAGATACTAAATAGGGAACTTTGATTCTTTAATAGTGAACCGACTAAGCCTACCCCTCCGTACCACGAACGAGGGAAGTCTAGTACCATGTAACCGTACCCGTACCACATACCAAATCGTACCACAATCCATGTAACATTGCCTGTGACAACGATCATAACCTTCCATGATTACTCTATCTGTTCGTATGATGTTTTAGTCACATTGGTATTCTGAGGAACGTGTTTGTTGCAGATTCATTAGTACACTAGTGGATATGGCATTCTACAACAGAGTCGGGAGCCTTCTTAGGCAGAGCACAAAAAACAATAACGTAACAGCACCAGTCCCTATGTCATCAATGCTTAATTCAATCAGATGCATGTCGTCCATGAAGCTTTTTGTGGGAGGTAAATTCCTTTACAGTTTTTCGAACCGATCTTAACTAAGTTTTAATCAACTATTGCCTTTGCTACAGCCCTTCGGGCATTGTTTTCTAACTAAGAATTTGTTTCTGCAATAGGTCTTTCATACGGAACTGATGAAAGCTCACTGAGAGAAGCATTTTCTGGCTTTGGTGAGGTTGTTGAGGGTGAGCTGTCTTGTGTAACTTCATTCTATAGTCCAAATGTATTGAAGGCTGTACAAATTAACATAAAAATTTGAAAATGGAAGTCCTCCCCACATTTAGCTTGTATTGTAATAAAACCTTTGTATGCAATGCAAGTGCAACCTGCTTACTTTTGTACCTGTGATCTTGGTTGTTATTTGGGGTTGCCTTCCCTAGATTTATGGGTTATGGCAAGATCAAAGGAGGATGGTTTTTTCTTGCCTAGGCTTGGAAGTGGTTTGATATTTTGTTTCTACAATGAGGTCATTAGTCTTAATAAATTTGATGGATATAAGCAACGTTTTAAGTATGACAGAGGCAATTGCCATTTCAAGTTTTTGTAAAGAAGGATAAGGTACATACTGATCAGTTCTTGCATGTATAAGTTTTCTTAAAGTTCTTTCTTTCATGTAGTAGTAGTTTGTCCTATTGCTTTGTTGGGCTTTTGATAGCAGTGTTGTATTTTCAGTAACTTGCTTAACTGTAATTTTCCATGAAAATTATCATAATCCCTCTTGTATTCAGGGTGCAGACCAATTTTTTCTCTTATTGACATGCTTGAATTTCTTGTTTGATGTGCATATGATGCTGTTAAATGTTCTGTTGCATTTTTTGATTTTTTCTTTTTAAAGTATCTGCTCATTATCACTTCTGTGCTTTTGAGGTCTTTCAGGATTGATTAAGTTACTCAGACCAATAAATGGCTCCGGATTGGGGCTTGAAATGGATTAAAGTTATTTTCTTTCTTTAGGTGACTTCACTATTTTTAGAGAAAAGAATTGGTTAAATTGGAGCATTGTATCTATTTGTTAAGAGTTTAAGACATTTGATGTGGTATGCATGATTACTGGTTGGTTGAGGACATCGTTGTTAAAAGGGAGAAAAAGCGGAAAGCATGGTGAAGTGCAAGTAGGTCATTTTTTGTGTCTGAATTGAGTGAGGATAATAAAACGCAAAAGGGAAGTGCAAAAAATAGTATGCTTTTTCATTTTTTGAACCTTTTATGTTTGCCACGCCCTTTTTTGACCATTTGATATCTTTTAATTATATTTTTTAACCATTGGATGGTTATGGTGGGATGCACATATTTGCAATGCTTTGTGTTAGACTATTATTTTTGTTATGCATATTTTGTTGTTTAAGAAGTTTGCATATGTTATTATTGCATAATTAAGATATGAACCTATAACTATTGCATATGTTATTACTGCATAATTAAGGTATGAACCTGTAACTAAGTGTAATATATGATATGCATAATAGTGCGCTTCATTTTAAAAAGAAAACTTGCAATTCGCTTTTGCGTTTTGTGCTTAAGCCCCGGAAGAGCTTTGCACTCTAGTGCTATTACACCTTTAACTAAGGTTGAGGGGTGATCGGTGAGTTCCAAAAGACTTGTTCACTTTTAATTTTGTGCCTATTTCTGTTACAAATTGGTGAGTCTGTTATTTTATTTCCCTTTAATATGTTTGTGGACCTCAGAGATGCTTGAGAGATGCTTGTGTGTACACTAAGATATTACTCCTATCTTTTTTAAACTTGAGCACATCCATACATATGCATCTTGTAAAAAAATTACGGTACCTATGTACCGTTTCTGTGGACATATGCTGAGATTGATATATATACCTACATTTTTGTCTGTCCGCATGTCCATTTATACATTTTATTTGAAATAGCACTTTTCTACTTGTACATGATTGAATTTTGATTGCACAGCCAGGGTAATCACTGACAGAGAATCTGGGAGATCAAAGGGTTTTGGATTCGTAAGCTTCTCCAGTACTGAATCAGCCAGCTCAGCAGTGTCAGCCATGGATGGCCAGGTGAGTGTCCTGATCTTCTGAGAAAAGTTAGTCAGACGTGGTTTAATATGCTCATGTATTTGTGGTCTTCATTTCGACTTGTCTTCCTCAGGCCTTGCACGGGAGGAACATACGTGTGAGTTATGCCCAAGAGAGGACTGGTGGTCGACCTGGAGGAAATTTTGGCGGGAATTTTGGGAATTCTGGAGGTTATCGTGCCTTTTGATTATTCTTGATTAGGTTTTCTATAGTTTTTCTATTGTTTATAAAGGCGTGAAGGGCTTTCATCCTACTAGGAA
This sequence comes from Cinchona pubescens, assembly GCA_025175665.1. Classification (NCBI taxonomy): domain Eukaryota; kingdom Viridiplantae; phylum Streptophyta; class Magnoliopsida; order Gentianales; family Rubiaceae; genus Cinchona; species Cinchona pubescens. The sequence goes on along the minus strand of JANKKI010000051.1, from coordinate 5,765,748 downwards.
CTAAAGTTGCATGGTTTGAGATGCATTTCATGAACTTCTATCGTCAGTATCTTTGTGCTTTTATTACTTTCAATACAATTACGGTGTTCAGTACTATTTGGAAATATGCTGTCTGTTATTGTGTATTCATTTTTATCTGTATGTAGGTGAAAGATAATTATGTTCATGTTACTCTTGTAGTACAGACACCTCACAAGGGATGGATGCAATCCATTTTGATTTTGGACAGGCCACTACTGTCTACCCAATCTTTATTCTATTGTCATGTTCCTGCTCTCTGCTTAGGTTGCTAGAAATGGTGTGATCGTAAACATAACCTTAAACATAATTTTGTTTCCGTTCCATTACATGTTGAGACGTCTCTAGGTTTAACTGCATCCTCTGGGTGGCTGTCTAAATATTCCGTATGAGTAAGTTTTGCATTGCTGGGGCTTTGTATAATCTGGGCCGGGTGGTTCTTTTTACCACTTTAAGTAACTGGATGTACTTCAATTTTATGGTAAAATATTTTCTCGTGAAAATTATCTAATTGCCAGAACCTTTCTTGATTTCCTTGTGTTATCACGACTATAAAATTGGGGCAAAGGTGTAGCACATTAGAGCTGGGGGAAGGTATAATTTGTACATTCAAGTTGTGGAGTTGTTCCAAGTTAATGTTAAGGGGCATGTTGTAGTGCATTTTAGTTTTCCATTCTAATATTATGCAAGGCTAGTGCAGTGGTCCGTCCATATTGGCTTCCCTTGTTGCTTATCCTGTGTACAACTTATATCCAAATGCTATAAATCTTTTGTAATACTGTGTATTATTATACAATTCAATTGCATCAACATATTAGTGTATTTTTTGTTACAACAGAGGAAAGGAATAGGTGAAGTGAGACTTATTAAGTAGACCCCATTTAGGGTTTACTTGTAGATGATGTTATATTTTAGAGTTACATGGTTATGATAATACCTGATAATGTAAAGAAAAATGATGATGTGAAATATATGAATGTGTAATAAAGTTAATATAGTATACAAGTCAATTAGATCTACCTAAATATTACACTTCTCTTGGTTATTGTAGTGGAATCCAAGTTCTGTGCCTAATTGTGGTTTGTTGTATTTATCTGCCTAGGCTCATAAATTGTGCTGATTGTTGTCGGAGTGTGCTTCTGTTGCATAGGTGAGACACCTATAATTGGAAGCCTGATGGGTATGCTCTTTGCTAGTTTCGTAGGGATTTTTGGATTGCACATATATACCTAAAAAGTGGTTTTGTCATCAAAAAGATTGGCCACGTTGCTTAATGGGCATGCATGCATAACATAAATATCCAAATGAATATTTATTTCTTGGACTGAGAGTTGATAATGGAGTACAAAACTATCTGAAAAAGAAAGAATGTTCCTAATATACTCATGGTCCAACCAGCAAGGAGGTATAGCAGCTTTAATATTGATGAAAGCCTGAGGTTAAATATATATTCTATGCTACTTACATATTCCTCCTTTTGGTTTATGGATGCATTTCGAATGACACCTGAAACTTTATGCAAGATGCACATGAGTATATTCTAATGACAAAAATGTTTGCAAGACGTTTAATTTAATATTCATTATAAGGTTTATAAATGAGGTTTAAAATTGAATCTAACTATTTTTCTTAGTTTATAGGAAGTTTAAATTGTATAAACAAGGATGAGAGTTATGTTTGGTTGTTTTACTTGTGATGGAAATAATATGGACCTTATTGGCGAAGGTAATGGTATGCAAAATAGAACATGTAGGTAACATTTGATCATGTAAAATCCCAAGAATTCAACGAATTATTCATAATTCAAGCTTTATACATTGGACAAATAATTCAGGTTGCCTTGTCCTAATCACAACCTTGTGAGTTCTGATAGCAGTCACACGACTTGCTCCAAATACTATTCACTCGACAAGCTCACCTGTTTGTCTGGTTGAAGACTTGAAATTTGGTTTCGTACCATCACTTTATTTGATATTCATCCCTGATATTTTAAAATTGTTGGTATAATTGTACCTTATAAAATCAGGAAAATTTCTAAGATTATGCCACTTTTTAAATGTATTCTATTTGTGTGCCTATTTCAAAGTGGAATTCCGAAAGAATTCCAAAAAAATTTAAAAAAAAAAAAAAAAAAAAGGTTCTTGATTGACCTCGCATAAAGAGAATGCGATAAGAACAGATCTCACATTATCTTCTGTTAAGATAAGCCCCCAAATTCAAATTGACCTCGCATTCTCCGAATGCGAGGTCAGTCAAGATTTGGGGGCATTTTTTTAAAAAAAAAAAATTTCTGGAACTCGCATTCCACTTTGAAATAGGCACACAAATAGAATAAATTTGAAAAAGAGGCATATTCTTAGAAATTTATCTATAAAATCACAATCTTTACAAGATCGACTAATTTTACGAATCTAATATCTTCACGACAGCAATTTACGGATCCAATCTCCTCACTAATTTTACGAATCTAATATCTTCACGACAGCAATTTACGGATCCAATCTCCTATCGCGATAGCAGCAATCATCTTTCTCGATTGAATGGTGCGGCTGCTAGATTAATTCACAACTTTTTGACATTTCAAATATTAGAGATTGTGGTGGCTTCTCTAAGAGGAAAAGTCTAGGGAATTTGTGTGTTTTGGAGTTGGGAATTTTTAGGGAGGGAAAAAATAACATTACTTTTCTCTGATTGATGGGTCTCCCTATATTAGTTCGTTTAAGAGAGTTCTGGTTACATAAAATTGGGAAAATAAAATTTTAAACACATTTTGATAAGATCTAGTGATCTGTTTAGTTAAGAATAATTATCACATAGATAATTATCACCTAAAATTAGTTAGTTATCAAGAATGAGTCACCAATTATTAGAACTTATCTAAATAATTAATTAAATAATCAAATTAATTATCCATGTAGTAAGTCATGTGAACATAATCCATGTCTACATATAACATCTCCTACTCGTACACGTTGACTTCAATGTGTTTTATCCATTAATCTCAAGAAGAACACTTGTCCTCACTATCATACAGGAAATGAAAAACCCAACAAAAAGAGGTACCAATGAGAGATGTTTCATTAAGTTATCATCTAACTAACATAATGCTACTCAATTATCTCGAAATATCCCTATTTATCTTAATTGCATAGAGTTTTGCATCTCTGATCCCTCTTATGATAGAGCCATGAATATTCTCTTTCATATCTCTTTGTATTGATGGTTATATTCAACAACATATGTTTCAATAACTATCCAGACAATGAGTAACAAAGTTTACGTGGTAGGTCAAAGACTAATTGCTTTCCTGATAGCATGCTAAAGTTGCAACACCAACCCTTATTTTCTCAATATAGATTCAAGCTCCAAAGGGTATAATATGTTGGACAACAAGTCCATAAGGCTCACAATGAGAAAGCCGGGATCTATTCAATTATGCCCTTTATCATTCGACTTATAGCACATACATTATGAAAAATATGTTATGGTAGAGCTCCCATTCATGTTATTACGCTCTATAGTAATTTATACCATACAGAAATTAGACCAGCAACCTCTCAAGTTGACTATCTTCAACCCAAGATTCAAATCTAGTAATTAACAGGATATGAAGTATGAATACTTTCGACTATAATTAATTATCCTTACTCGTATTAATAACGATAAGGAGATTACCATGATCGATACCTAGTAATCATTAAATCTCATCCCACTCATTATCTCAGTGATGGGATGATTTTCCATGCGAGTGGAATAATTTTTAAGTAGCCTAGTAACAAATTTTCTTATATATGTGTTTTGAGAAATAATTATGCAAAGAATTCACAAATAAGTACTTTATTGCATAAATGATAAATATAAATCAAATTTTCAATAGACCTAAACCCTTAATGTGCTTACAGAAAGCATCCCTAGGGATTGGTAACATATTAGTAGTAGATACATGCTTCAACACTGCTTAACCCTATGCAATGATGTCACGTACGAAATGGTAGCGTGTGTCAATGTGTTTGGTTTTTACACATCGATATTTAAGATCTTTTGCATAAGCTATAGCTGCTATATTATCACAATGAATCACAACAGTTTCATGAAGTTGCCTTATAATCTTCAACTTTTGCAAAAACTTCTTAAGCCAAATTGCTTCTTGTACCACAACAATACATGCAACGTATTCAGACTCTATCATTGACAATGACACACACTGTTACATTTTGCTACATTATGAAATGGGTCCTCCACCAAGAATAAAGGCGTAGACTAAAGTGGATCGTTGATCCGTTTGCAACACTATATTTGACTAATTTGAGACTCCCACCTTGATAGCACAAAACCATATCAGAGGTTCCTTGCAAATATGTAAGTATCCCTTTAACTGCAGCCCAATGCGGAGTACCAGGATTACTTTGATATGTATTAATCATGCCAACTGTAAAGTGGATGTCAGATCAAGTACACAACATAGCATACATCATACTACCAACTGCATTTCCATATGAAACTTCTATATGGTTTCTTTCTCCTTCTATATGCTTTAGGGCATTATTCTTTGTTGAGGTATAGACCTCTTTCCGTAGGGGTATTTATGGGTTTGTAGTCTTGCATGTAAAAATGTTCTAAAATTCTTTTAATATAAGTTTCTTGAGACAAACTCAAAAATCTTTTGGAACGATTTGTTGAGATATTTACGCCGAGTATATATTCTGCTTCACCATATCTTTTATCTCAAAAGTGGTCGATAATCAATTTTGAATGATGACTATTAAATCCTTGTCATTCCCAACTAGGAGGATATTATCCACATACAATGAGAAAATGAGAAACTTATTCTCAAGTTTTTTAATGTAAACACAATGGTCCTTTTCAATTATTATAAAGCCAATTGAAAAAATAGTTTGGTGAAACTAAATGTACTATCGTCTAGATGATTGTTTCAAGCCATAAATAGAACGTTTTAAGTAAAACACTTGGTGCTCTTGTCCTTTGATTTGAAATCCAACTAGTTGATCAATATAGATCTCCTCACTTAATTCTTCATTGAGAAAAGCTTTCTTCACATCCATTTGGAATAATTCTAAATCTAAATGTGCGACAGTTGCCAAGATGAGTTGGATTGATGCAAATCTCACCATAGGAGAAAACGTCTCTTCTTAGTTTATACCTTCTTTTTTAGTGAAGCCTTTGGCTACAAGACGGACCTTGTATTTAGCAATTGATATATCAGCCTTGCGCTTGATTTTTAAGACCTATTTGTTCTTAACAATCTTGCACCCAGGCAGTAGATCAACTAAATCTCGTATATAATTCTTAGCCATAGAGTCTACCTCTTCTTTCATTGCTGCTAGCCATTTACTTGATGTCTGTAAATTCAATGCTTCTTCATAAGAAGCGGGCTCATCAGCATCCATAGATACACTCAAGTAGGTATCACCTTCTATCTTGAAGTGCCTGCGTAGAACATTTTCACGCTTACTTCTTCACAACTGTCAGTTTTGAGAAGGTTTAACGGGTGTGCTCCCACTATTCTTAATATCATCCAGAGCAATTGGTTGCATTTCCGTATCCAATCCATCAGATTGAGGTGCACTATCTTGATTTTTCTCCATCTCATAGAGTTCAAGATTTCCCTTATCTACCTCTCTTAATTTTGGAAATTCATCTTCTAAAAAATTAACATCAGGGGATTCTATTTCAGTTAGTCCCCCATCAGGATGTTCACCATATATTACATAGCCCTTAGAGTGTTGCAAATATCTTATGAAGATACACTCATTAGCTCTAGGATCTAACTTATAGGAAGGGTTGTGAACATACACTATGATCTCCAAGAGCACACGTCTTCTAAAGAAGGTTTTGTCCCATTCCATAACTCATATGGAGTTGAGAGAGTTGCTTTTGATGGTACTCGGTTAAGGATATAAGTGACGACAGTCATAAAAGCATCCTTCCCAAAAATTAATCGGAAGATTGGCTTTTGTTGTCATTAACTTAACCATGTCCAATAACATACCATTCCTTCTTTCTATAACACCATTTTGTTGCGAAGTATTTGGACAATTAATCGTCAACTATCGACGAATCCTTTTTTTCCTCACAGAATATCTTGAACTGAACAGAGGGATATTCCCGGCCCCTATCAGAGTAAAGAGTTTTTATATTTCGTTCTTTTTGAATCTCAACTTCTGCTATAAACCGTTTGAAACATTCCAAAGTTTCTTAGTGCTGAGTTAACAGAAAAACTAAGCCGTAACATGAGTAATCATCAATGAATGTAATGAAATAAGATGCACCATGTCGTGTTTTTACATTCATCGGCCCACATGTTTGAATTGATAAGTTCTTGAAAATGAAAGGCCCTTTTGGCCTTTCCAAAAGGTTTCCTACTGGACTTACCAGCAAGACAAGACTTGCAAGTTGAAAATTTTATTTCGGTAAGAGAACCCAAAAGCCCTTCTCTAGTCAGTCTTGACATTCTATCTTGTCCAATATGCCCTAATCTAGCATGCCATTTAATGAAATCACAAGTAATTTCAGAAGCCGAAGTTGGAATATAAGCAGCACTAGCACAATATTAGATTCACAATCTAAGGAAAATAAACCATCCCTAATACATCCAAAATCATAGAGAGTATTGTCAAGAAAAATAGACAAACCATTATTCATGAAATTAAAAATAAATCCTAGTCTCACTATTGCTAAAACTGAAATTAGATTATGCTGGATTGAGGTCACGTAAAGCACATCATGGGGAGGAGTATAAATGCATCCATTTTGCACAAAACTTTTTCTTGATGTTATTCGATGATAATCTACAAATCATGTGCGATTGCAGGTCACGTGTTGATGCTATGGTATCTACTATCCAACTAAGGAGATAGTGAGCTAAAAATACATGTGAGCAAACAAAACTGAAAAAGAGTTTAATTTAGGACACACCTTTTTGGATTTAATGCATTCCCGAGCAAAGTGGCCCTTCTTTTTATAGTTAAAGCACTTGAACTTAGATTTATTCTTCTTACCAACATGCTTGCCTCTTTGGCGTGTGGTGCCTTTCCCAGCCTGGTTAGGTCCCAAATTAGCTCAACCTTTTTGTTTTTGTTATTTTCACTAGAATTTTTTCCCTTTGTTTAGCCCAGCTCATGCAATCATTGTAACACTGCGGTTTGTATCTTTGCATTCCATTTCAATCTCCAAATGATGGAAAATGTCGCCAAAGGTCTTAATGTTCTTGTTGTGTGTGAGAACTAACTTCACTTGTCCCCGTGTAGGCTTAGGAAGTGACCTCATGACATGTAAGACATATTGCTCGTTAGATAGATCATAGCCAGCTGATTTCATTTCTCTAATCATGTTGGACATCAGCCTAAAGTGCTCAACCATTAAGTGCTTACGATCCATAATATATTGATTGAGCTTTAGTGTCAAGGTTCGAAGCCTGGTAGCTAAGCATGGCACTGGGTCGGGATGGCCTATTGGACTACTCGGCTCACATGTTAATTAAACCAGCCTAGCTTTGCCAGCCAACGTCCTTTAGTAGGGCCGATCTAAACCCGTTACAATACCTTGAGTTGAGCTCAGGCCGCATATTTCAGCAACTTGTAACCGGCCTGGCCCTGACCGATTTCAGCCCGTGACCAACTAGCTGGTCAACAGTCTAACTGGTAGTTAATCCATTTGACCGAACCTCCAACCAAACTGCGAATCAGCTTGGGGGTCCAGCCTGCAGGCCATCCTGGAGAGCCAACCATTGTAGGCCCGCGGACTGACTGTTGGCAGCATATTTTTCCAACCATTAAATTAACTTTTTTTCCTCTCAAACAACTATAAAATGGTTAGTTTATGGGGTGCAATTTCGAAAAAATTCTCCTATACATACCCCATACATTTTACTCTCAATTCACACCAAAAAAACTATCTATTTTCTCTCTACTCTCATTCTTCCTACATAATTTGCTCCTCAAGTGTTCTTTAAATTTATATGGAATATTTATTTACTACTATTTATATATTACTTGAATTATCAAGTGTAGATTTGAAGACTTGAAGTGGTATTGCCTTCAAAAATTTAAGTTCTCAAGTGTAAAAATTGAAATTCAACATTTCCATTATCCTAAGTTGGTTATTTCTACTTATTTACTTTATGTACATTAGTTAAGCATCTTCTTTATTTGATATTTTCTGTTGTTTAATTTCCTAGTTACATTAATTTTTTTTTCTATTATTGCATTTTTAGTATTCTTTGACAAATTCCATTCTTAGTTTCTTTAAAACACTTAATTAGTTTATTTGTTTATAAACTTTTTAATTTACCATAAAATGGACGGTGTAGGAAGTTCACACACATTACACACCTCACACACTACAAGGTCCCTGCCTAATTGTGAATTTAGAGGATATTGATAATCAAAATGAGAAACCTATGATAGATAGTAAATAATGTACCTCTAAAATGAAAAGTGTTGTTTGGGAGTTTTTTTAAAAAACATAGGTTAATGAACTAACTACTTGTAAATTATATGATTCTTCGATATCTTTTAAACACAAAAATAGGGGATGGAACCGGAACTCTAAATAAGCACATAAGTAAAAAAAATAGTGATGTTGAATGCAAATAAGTAAATATCGAAAATGATGCAAACACAAATTCACACCACACAAGGCTAAATGATTGGTAATTTTAAATATACACATGACAAAAATAGAAAAGAAATGACTAAATGGATAATTAGAGATGAATTACCTTTTGTTATAAGTGAAAGTTCCAATATAGAAAAATATATACACAATGCTATGAACCCATAATATAAAATGACTCCTAGAAGTACTTTGATGCATGATATGAAAAGAATGTATAGAGAAAAGAAAGATGAATTGAAAGCTATTTTTGCTTCAACTAATTTTGAAATTGCTCTTACTTATAATGTATGGAAGGCAATTACAAATCAACATTTTTCTTCTTGTATCACTACACATTGGATAGTTGTAGATTGGCATTTACAAAATATAATTATTAGTTTTCAAAGTTTTGAATACCCTCACAATATTAATGAAATTGTTACGAACGTTTTAGTTGTTGCACGAGAATATAGCTTGTACAACAAAATTATTACCATATCCATTGATAACCCTGTTTCAAATAATACTACTAGTGTGCCTTGGTTGAAAGAGGCTTTCAAACAGGTTATTGGTGGTGAATTATTTCATAATAGCCATGTATGCCATATATTTAATCTTTGTATTCAAAATGGTTTTAAAATGGTTGAAAATATTATTTCTCCAATTAAAAGTGCCATTTCCTTTATACATTTTTCTTCTTCACGTCTAGAAGATTGTAAATATCTTTGTTTGGAAAATCATTTGAAATTCAAAAAATTTCAATTAGATGTATTCACTAGATGGAATTCTACTTGTCAAATGTTATCAAGTACATTTGGTTATAAAAAAAATACTTTGTACATTTTATAACAATTATATTGGTGCAAGTAGTGATACTTTTTAGTCGAGGTTCATTTCACAAGAGCAAAAACAATAGTTGAAATTTTAAAAACATTTGAGTTTGCTACTTTAATTTTATCCACTATTTATACACCTACCTTTCATCAAATTTTATCTCAAATAAATATGATTAAATATTATTTTTTACAATAACAAAGGTGATGTTTATTTTCAAGAAATGATTATCGCCATGGAACAAAAGTTCAACAAGTATTTTAAAAATATTTCATTATTATTTTGTTTGGCTTGTGTTTTATATCCACGTAATTAGATGATTCAATTTGAAGATTTCATAGACCTTTTTAATAATCATGGTACTAAGGAATGTTTAATACAAAAAAGACTCATACAATCAACAATGAAAGCCATGCGCGTCTTATATTCAATTTACAAGCAAAATTCACCTACACAACAAAGTGCACCTTCTACTTCTTCAATACTACAATACTAATCTGCATTTCCTATCATAAATGTGCGCACACATTTTGATCCTTATAAACTTTTAGCTACAAAAAGACCAAGAATCTATTATAGTTAAGACCAAGTTGATGAAATTACTTGGTATTTGATGCCTCCACTAGATGAAGGTCTATCAGGTTTTGATATTCTTGTTTGGTGGCGAGATAGAAGGCGTGATTGCACTCCTATTTTATCTCAATTTACTTGAGATATGTTAACAATTCAGTGTCAATGATTGCATCAGAAAGTGCATTTAGTGCTGATAGAAAAGTTTTAGATGAAAAAAGATTTTGAATGACACTAGCGAATTTGGAGATGGTGGTGTGCTTAAAGGGTTGGTTCAATGCCGAAGAAATAAAATAAGGATTGATGCAAGAAATTGATGATAATGAAGGTAGTAGTTCACCAAATGATGAATAGATTGGATTTTTATGTTTAGTAATTTCTTTAAGGTAAGGTTCAATGTTCCCCTCATTGTGTTTCTAGTTATTAGTTCATTTATGTATTTAACTTCGTATATTAGTCTTATAACTTGTAATCTTTGGAGGTAAGGTTTCATGTCCCCCTCTTTATACTATTTTTGCAAATATTAGTATATTGGCAGGGGTCTATGCCAAACCCTCCTCACCATCTCAACGTGGTTTTCTTCTAATTATATACTTTTCCCATATGATTTATAAACATGTTATAAGTTATAATTATAAGTATTTCTGAATAATAAGTAAACAATTTAAAAATTAGTACTAAATTTGAATTATGTAAATAATAATTTTGAAATAAATAAATAAATTTAAAACAAATAAATAAATAATTTCTTTCTCTTAAGTTATTCAAAATGAAAAATACTAATAAATAATGACTTGCAATAATAAATATAACTTGTACAAGTCTTGACTTTGAATACTAAGTTTGAAAGAAATACTTATTTGTAATAAAATAAGTTTTAACTAGCTCTAATTTCGTACTATATTTGAAAGTGGACTAACACATGGGCTACACCTCATAGGCCTGCCAGGGGCAAATCCGGGGGCCTGACTTGTGGGTTAGACTGAGGGCCAAACACGGGGTTGTGTCTGGCCAAATAATTCAAATTCCTGACCCGATACGGTACGCCTCGTTTGCGAAGGCAGTCTAGCATGACCTACCTCGTCAAAAGTCACTTTCATTAATTTCTTACATTTTCCTCACAACAGAAAATTGCTATATGTCACTTACATTGTAAAGCATCTTTGAATTATATATAGAGAGAGAGAGAAAGGGGGAGAGAGAAATTAAATTTTCAATAATTTAAAAATTCTAGAGTTTTAACTAATCAAATATTAGTTAAAAACAAAAAAATAAATACATCACAATAATAACACAGAATTTTGTCAGTGTGAAAAATATATAAAATACTACTAGCTGATGGATTTACTTATATGATTTAAGTCTAGTTTATATAAAAATATATAATTTTTTGTTTAATTATATTTGACTAAATATAAGTCTAGTTTATTTATATATTTTATATGATTTAATTGTAGACTAAAACTACCATTTTATATAAAAATAAGTGTCTTGTTATAATAACAATTAACAAATAAAAAGGTATAAAGAAAACAAAGAATTAGTTAAAAATTAAAATAACTTAATCCGTGTGTATAATAATTTATAGGTCAACGAATTATGTAGCTAATGGTAGCAGAGAAGGGGAAAAGGATAGAAAAGAATTGGAAGAAAAAGGTAAAAGGAGAACAAAAAAAAAGGGGGGGAGGGGGAAATAATAGGAAAAAAAGAAAAAAATAGTTAAGTTAGTAAGGATACTTTCGTTCAACAAAAAAAATAAGAGGTTAAGTGCCTAAAAAATGAGTACAAGAGAACAAAATATAACTTGGGGTGTAGTTGAGGGGGTTTAGTGCATTTAACCCTTAATTAATTAATCAAATATCACGCAGACGTAACCTATGTTTACGTATAACAAAAAACAATAAGGTTTAGTTTTGGCCACACATACAACCCCCCTAGTTACATACATATTATTTCAACGTTCTCTAATTTGAAAAAATTTAGGTAGATTCAATTTTGGTCCCTATCTGTAAATTTTATAGAATATATTAAATACTAAAAATATTTTTTTTGCATCTTTTGATATTGTTTATTTTATAAAATTTATTCTATATTAAAAGTTTACAAATGAGATTAAGAACCTAGTCGAGTAAGTATTTCCCTTCAATTTGCATGTAACTTGAAATATTTTCTCTCACACTCAACTTGTGTATCCGTTTGCACGTGCATAGACACATATATGTCCGCATGCCTTAATGTCACGGAGCCTTATAAAGAAGGAAAAAAGATTAATTTAGTCTCTTATTTTTAGGACATCGATTAATTTGGTCTTTTATCTATTAAAAAGACCAATTTGGTCGCTCATTCTTTAAAAAATTAACTAAATTAAGGCTTATGACGAAATTGTGGACAAACTAATGGAATGATTAACAACACATCTACTACATGTTTATAGTCACGTGATTATCACTTAGTAAAGTCCATTAATTTATCCATAATTTCCCTTATATGTCTTAGATTGGTTAATTTTTTAAAGATAATGTATCAAATTAGTTTGCTGTGATTGATAAGGACCAGATTGGTTGATACCCTAAAGATAAAAGACTAAATTAGTTTTTTTTCCGAAAAAGAATACAATATCAACTATAACTTATGGCTTATGCAATTGCAGCAATACCATATTTAAGATGTCACAAGATTCACAGTACTTTCTGGTATGTGGTGCGAATACGAGTATGCGGTACGTCACTTTGAAAAAATATAGTACATCAGGGGTAGATTTAGTTGGTACGCTATTTTGGTACATAGTATGCTTAGTTAATTTAGTTAATACTTTCCCAATATAAATTTTTATACAAACATAAAATTAAATAGCAAAAACAATCATTATAAATTTTATGCGAATGTAAAAAGTTGGAGTTAATTCAAAAAATACATAACACAACAAAAACTCAAGAAACAAAACAATAAAAAAAAAAAGCTTAACGGTTCAAAAGAAATTCTATTTTTCAAATTTTCTTTTTCTTTTGTCTCTTAGTGCTTCTTTTTGTTGTATTTTTATCCTCTTGGTATAATTTGGCTTTGTATATTTTTCGATACGTTAAATTATACAATATAATAACATAACACTAATTGATCTTCTAAAAAGAAAGCAATAACAAATATTAGTAAATTAATTATAATTAGTACCAATATACGTGATAGGAGTTACATATATATCTTTGTGTACAAATTATAGAGACTTGATAAAATATTCCATTTCTTAATTGGTTAAATTTTATGCAGATTAAATTTAAAAATAGTACGTCAGATTTGGTAATCCGGTTCGTGTACCATTACATTTCAAATTATAAAAGTATCGCGAATTAGAATGCACAAAATAATACGTAATTCACAGAATTACCTAGTAAATTCGGTAACTATAAGCAATACTATTCATTGATGGAAGACTTCTTGAGCAACCAAGTGTTCGCAAGTCTTCGAAATGGATTTCCCTATATTTATGATTCAAAAAGAATAGAAGATTAAAGGAAACTTTAAAATCTTTTAACAAAGGTGGTGTTCCAACTGGGCGAATGTAGGGCAGTGATTGTCCAGCCTTCCTCCCAGTCACGAATTTGAATTCTGCTAGTAGTTCTGGCCGACAACACATTATGAAAAGGTACTTTGTATTCGCTAAACCTTAACGAGTCTATGGTAACCATATTATAGTTAAAATTGCGGTATTGATCATAGTCACAATGATGATAGTTTTACATGTTGTAGTATCTGATTGATATTAATAAATTTGTTCAATTTTTTTTTTTAAAACAAAATGAGGTGAAAATCATAAATTCTTACTTGTATATTAGTTTTAAATTATATTATAATTTAAGTTTATATTCTAGAATACATATAAGCTAATATGTTGTATGGATTGAGAAGAACAGTTTCGACTATGATTCGACCGAACTAATAGGGATTGGATCGAGTCTTTGAACCATATAGTAACTAAGGAGTTTAAAAAATAGAGAGAAATTTGCATTAAGTGATTTAAAGATACATTAATTGGGCAAGAATTTATATTTATAGATTTCAGATTGGAGTCCTAACCACCATAACTACATGGTAGAATAACTAATTACAATATTATGTATGTATAAATTATTCCGTTATTACCACTAAAACAAAATTTTAAGTTCAAATGAAAATATGAAGTAGACGATCTATTTATTCTGATCATTTCACGAGTATCGGTCAACATAAGATGATTTTTATTGAACAAACAATTTGAAAATTTTCAGGCACTATAATTGATTATTAAAATATTTTCATATAACCGTAACTTTTTTTGTTCACCCGGCGAAACCTCAATTTGTTTGGTTTGACAATCAATTGTTTTTTATTTTTTATTTTTTATCAGACGACAAAGAAAGTTAGAAGTTAGGTTAGAATACTCAAGGCACAACGAAAGGTTTTTTTGAACAGTGTTAACTAACACCTAAAGCACTCACAAATAAAGAAGAACTAAACCTAAGAGGGACCTACAAAACTTCAACCTCTAGGCAATTGCTGACTGAAGGAGAAGTCCATGGAGTCTGACCAAACTACTGCTATGTATCTTGGACTGGCTGTTGTTCGACACTGTAGAATACTTGCCAACTGATCAGCTTCTTTAGTTGTGGTTTGAGAATAAGGAAAGGCAGTGAAAATTAGTTGTAGTTGTGGCATAATATCTTCATTATATTCTTTGCTTTGAGTTGGTTCGAACACCTTCACAAAAGAATAGGTTTCTAGCCTTCCACAACCTCTAGCAGACTAGTTAAGGAATGATTTTCTGTAGCACACCTATTGCTGAATGCTAGGAATAATTTATCCACTAAGAAAACAAGTACGGAAGCAAAGAATGGCTAATAGGATACGACATGTCAAACCAAGCTTCAAAGAAACTCCAAACATCTCTTGTACTACAACAATGTAGGAAGCAATGATTAATCTCTTCAGAATGTAGTCCACAGTAGCATCTAGAAACCATACTAAACCCTAATTTGCTTAGGACATCAGTAGTAGGGATTTTGGAATTGATAAGCCTCTACATAAATAAAGAATTTTTAACTTGACTTCTGGCATCCCAAATCATGGTTATGGAAAAAATCGTCGCACCTTTAGCATGCTCCTTATAGAGCTCAAAGGAAAAATCCCCTTAGGTGTTAAGAGTCCAAGCTAGCTCCTCTATTGCGTCTTCAAGACTGTCTATATAATAGCTCCCTCCCTATCAAGATGGATTCAATGGTGTGAAGGTCAGTTGTTGTGACACTGTTAGCCAGAATCTGTAAATTCCACTGATTATGTTGCCATACTTGTTTAATCAGAATGTCTAGCAAAGAAACTTGCTACACAAGCTTGTAAAATGGACCTTCTCCTGTCCAATTATCAAACCAGAAAGAAGATATTCCATTTCTGATCCTGATAAAGATGAATTCTTCAATTTCCTCTCTTACCTCCATCATTCTCTTCCAAACTAATCACAGACATCCCCTACTGTTCACAATCATTGGATGATTTCCATGCAAATATCTTGACTCAAGAAGCCTGGACCCAAAAGAATTCCTTTTTCTAAAATTCAACTCAAGTTTCATTTACATACTATGTGAGATTTCTTCCAAGGAATTTATTCCCAAATCATTTGAATGTGTAGGCTGACATAAGGATTTCCATGGTGACTAGTGCCTTTTCTTGCCTAACTCAAAAGTCCCCCAAAAAAATGAAAGTTACCAGGAATTCTTTCAATATATTTTAAAACTAAATTGGGAGGCTATAAAATTGTCAAAAGATATATAGGTATGCTACTAAGCACATGCTTTATAAGTATAAGCCTACCACCTACAGAAAGGAACCTGGATTGCCATCTAGCAACCTTAGCTTGAATTTTCTCAACCATTGGTTGAAAAAGAATCCTCCTCCTCTTTACTTTCTGGATAGGACATCCCAAATAGTGAATAGGGAATGATTTCCTAGTGTAACAAGTGATTTGATGTATTATCCAAGCTCTTTCCATAGGACTATTTGAAGAAAGATAGAAAGAGCTCTTTCCAATGTTAATTAGTCGGCCAGAATTTGCTTCAAACAGAGATATAAAAGTCTTTAAATGTCTAAGAGAAGAAGAATCTCCCTTGGTGAAAACAATCACATCATCGGCAAAGGTTAAATGAGTTTTGGAAATACAAGACCTAGAAATAGCATAGGTGCAACTCTTCCACACTGGAATCAAGTCCATCTTTCTTCAATCCTCTACTGAAATATTCCATCAGTAAAATGAAAAGAAGAGGAGATAGTGGCTCTCTTATCTGAGGCCTCTTGTACATTTGAAAATCCTTTGGGAGATCCATTGATGAAAAGTGAAAACCAGCAATTATTTATTGCGTGAGCAACTAGGTCCTCTTAGAGAAGCCAAATGCTTCCATTAGCTTGAGAAAAAAGGGTCAAGAAACTCTATCAAAGACTTTCGTTAAGTCCAGTTGCAGAATCAGATTCCTACCTCTAGTATTTTTGTCAATGAAAGCCACCAATTCTTGAGTTATAAGAATGTTTTCT
Organism: Cinchona pubescens; assembly: GCA_025175665.1. Lineage (NCBI taxonomy): Eukaryota > Viridiplantae > Streptophyta > Magnoliopsida > Gentianales > Rubiaceae > Cinchona > Cinchona pubescens. The sequence continues at coordinate 5,749,158 of JANKKI010000051.1, read as the reverse complement.
GAAATATTCCTCCCTTTCACAAATGTAGCTTGTTTATCGGACATGAGCTTTGGCAAAATTCTTCCCAACCTAATAGCCATGACCTTTGGATAGACTTTGTTTACAAAGGAACATAGACTTATTGGCCTAAAGTCAGCAAAGATTGAGGGACTTATTGGCCTAAAGTCAGCAAAGATTGAGGGAAAGATTTTCCTTCTTTGGTATAAGCGTCAACAAAGCAGATGTAAAATTTCTAGGCAGTAAGTAACCATTTAAGAAACTATGAACACCTTCGAGTAAATCCTGACAAATGATCTCCCAACAGGATTGAAAGAAAGCACCATCATATCCTTCAGTCCCTGTAGCACTATCAACACTTAACTAAAAAATAGCTTCTTTTATTTCCTACATTGTAATCTGAGATGTCAACATATCATTGTCCTCATCTTGAACCAAGAAAGGTATCAAATTCTGAAAGCCATCCTTAGGCAATTGCAATCCATCATCTTTACTCAGCAAATTCTAAAAGAATTCTACTCTAGAAGATTCAATTCTAGAAGTATCATCTGCCCATTGGCCCTCCACTTGAATTGTAGAAATTGCAAATCTATGCCTCTTTGCCACTAGTATTCTTCCTCCTTAATCATGCATTTCATTAGTTTTGCTTTAGCATGAGACAGCTCTACTTGATTCTCCAAAGAAAAATGATTAAGTTGAAATTCTTCTTCCATGATCCTCAAAGCTTCTTTTGCTTCGGCTAACTTCTGGAAAAGATTTCCAGAAGTGGCATAATTCCAAGTTTTGAGAGCTATCTTCAATCTCTTTAATTTTACAGCCAACTTGAAGAGAGAGTTCCCTAGACAAGGTGCTTCCTAACTATTTTTCACCAATTCTTGGAATGATAGGTGCCTTAACCAAACAATAAGAAACCTAAAGTGTTTGGGACTAGAGAAAATCCGCACTTCAAAATTGAACACCAAAGGCGAATGGTCTGAGCATGTTTTGGATAGGTGTTGCAAAGTGATATGATGATGATCACCCCTAAATTGTTGATTGCATAGAACTCTATCTAATCTCTTCCACACTGCACTCCCGGATCTATTTCCCAGCCAAGTAAATTTGTTACCAACAAAAGGCAAATTATGTAATCCACAATTATCTAAACAGTCATTAAAATCTTGTATAGTTGAACTATTAGGATTAGCTCCTCCTATAAGATATTCAGATAAAGAGCAAATGACATTGAAATCACCCTTGTAAACTAAGGCACAGATGTTGTGCTTATTGAATGCAATGCGCTCCATAAATCCTTCCTACCAGTCTTTGTTGACTTAGCATAGATAAAACAGGCCATACAGTCTTGAGTAAGAAGTTAAGAAGAGAGCTTAACATGAATCATTCGATCAGTGTTACTGTAGTTTGTGATGGTGAAGTCTGAATGCCAAAACAGCCAGATTTTTCCAGAAATATTAGCCATGCAAGAATGAAACCCTACTTTAAAACAAAGTGAACTGCATTTTGAGTCATCCACCATTGGTTCAAGTAAACAAAGTTCCTGAGTTTTATTTTGTCTAATTAGTAATTTTAACATTCGAAGGGAAGGCTTATTACCTATTCCCCTTATGTTCCATATAAGGAAACTAATCATTGAAACTGAGGTAGGGTTGACTGGTTGAGGATGGTTTTACTCCTGGTCGCCATCCTATACGATCTTCGCAAGAGATAAAGCTTCCTCTCCTTATGCTTTCGTCTATACTTGGAGGGATTACCATCTGTCACAACAGCTTGCCTTAGCTTTAGGATTTTCTTGTCCAAAATTTTACTAACTGTGGACCAATCTTCTAGGGGGTTTAAGTTTTGTAAAGGTGGCTTATCCACATCTGACTAGTAGCTTTGAACTTCTTTCGAGATTGGAGGGGTAACAAGCAAAGATTCATCCTTAGAATTAGGTAACACCTTTTCCATCATTGGAATATTGTTCAACAACCTGATCTCATTTGCATTAAAACTCGATGCTTCTTTATTCCAATTTGAAAAAGATACTATTTTCAAATTTGAATCTTTCTTTTCCATTAAACATGGAGTAGTTTGAGGAACTGTTGCAACTGCATCATTTCTCTTCACCATTGCTGAGTCATGAGCTGTATCTGCTACAGCATCATTTGCTTCGTCAGAATTTCAGCTTTCATCTTGGCCTTCTTCAACTGGATGATCCTGAATTTCAGCAGTTTGAGCAATAGAATCATGAACTGTAATTGTTGTATTTTCCTTGTCTAAGGACAGTGTGAACGACTGACATGGAAAAGTTTCTAAAGTTGTTATTTCATTTGTCTCCTTGACTACTGCCTCTATTACTTTTTCTGGAGTTTTCTTTTTCATCATCTGAGATGTTCCTGAAGTCCTGCCTGATTTTTCTGGACTTGCACCCATTTTAGTTTTTGTTGATCATGGCATTTTGCTACTAATTGCTTGTAACCATTCTTCAAACCATTACCACCTACTGCAGATTCCTTAGTCAGCAGACAATCAAAAATATTATGCCCTTGCTTTTGGCACTTAGAGCAGTATAAAGGAAGGTTCTCATAAGTAATTTTTTGCCATTTACCACCGCCTTGCCCTATGCCTAGATAAACTCTTGTAGGCAAATCAGCCTGCAAATCTGCCTCAACGCACACCTTTGCAAGGTGTGGCCTAGACAATGTTTCAGTGGCCAAATCGAGTTTTAAAGGAGAGCCTATCTACATCTTATCAACAACTTGTGAAAGGGAGAAGACTGAATGCTTGATGAAAAACAGTATGGGAGTCCCTCAAATATGATGCAAATAGGCATGCTGGAGGGTTCTGTATCCACAGAGAGCAAAGGATACCATTTAAAAACTCTCATATGATAACCATCAATGAACCAAGAAGATTTGAGCCAACAATGTAAATTATCTTCCTCCAATACGAATCGGATAAGAATATTCTTGTAATCGATGAAACCCAACGTGAAATCACCTTTAAAGCTAATAGTATGAAAACTTTTCCGAAGTGTAGCCATATTTGGCTTCCCTATTGGAAACTTGCTCACCAAGGCAAATTGCAATGGTTTGGAGAGCTATTGAAGCACTTCATTCGAAAAGAAAAAGGCAGGCTCCCCCTCATAAAGCTGCATCTTTTTTAATGGCATTTGTGTGGAATCATCTAGTTGAGCTCTTTCTTCCGTAACATTAGCAAACGATAGTGGTTTTGTCCCATCAGCGTGAGGCAAAGGGGCAATAGGCATTGCCATGGCCGGCAGCAAGGTAAAAAAGTTTAGAGAGAGAAAATTTTTAGAGAGAAGGAGAAGAAAGATATTTATATATAAATATATATATGTATGTATATATACACATATATATGTGTCTATATACACACACATAGATATATACACATATATATACATATATATATATATGTATGTATGTATGTATGTATATACATGATGTATGTCTGAGTGTGTGTATATATATATGTTTGTATGTATGTATATACATATATATGTGTGTTTATATGTGTATGCGTGAGTGTATATATATATATATATATATGTACATATGTATGTATTCATGTATGTTTATATATATATATATATATATCTGTGTGTGTGTATAAAGACACATATATATGTATATACATACATGAATATATATATATATATATATATGTATGTATGTATGTGACACGGTCCACCCGTTTAGACGAAGAGTTTCGCCCAAAGGAGTGTCCGCCCAGACTCTTCTCCAGAAAATTATAGAACATTCTAGAGTCCTATAGAATTTTCTAGAATGGCCTTGGATTCCTAGAATATTCTAAGTGGCCTAGAATATTCTCTAAAAGATTATAGAATTGTAATTAATGTGGTAGGTGTTAGAATATACTCATGTAACTATATAAAGGGGCCAATCCTCTCATTTGTAATATACCTTACAAGCTTGAAAAAGTCGATACATAGAGTTCTTAGTCTATCTTCTCTTGTAGTAAGCGTAAGAAAGGCTAACTTAGGGTAAAAACTTAAGTGCCGCACGGGTTGGCAACACTAGAAAGAGTGAGCCCGTGACAAGTGGCATCAGAGCTAGGCTTGGTAGTAAGTGTTGAACCCCAGTTATGTTAATCATGTTTTGATGATGACCAAATCATACTAATGGTTTGACAACAAGTGCGCAGAAAAACAGGTAGGTTCGGACGCAAATGATCATCCGAACAAAACAACCACAAGACTTCACGGACGCAAATGACAGGACAGCTGTGTCCGAGTGACAGAGCTTCGGACGATGGTAATCGTCCGACACAAAGAATTTGAAGCAAGCCTCGGACGAAGAACAGGGTCCGATCATATTTCCAGAAGACTTTGCTTCGATTGGACGCATGTTCGGACGCATCCTCGGACGTCCGAACGAATACCCTCAGAGAACGGACGCAGTGTCAGACGCAAGGTTTAGCAGCGTCTGTCCGAACGGTCCAACGGCTAGTTTGTTCGGACGCACTCTTGCTGCATCGGCCGTCCGAAAGGTCCAACGGCTAGTTTTCCAGTAAACAGAAAATAGCCGTTGGGAAGTTGTTGGAAGCAGATTTTTGGCAACTATAAATATCCCTAGGTCTGAATTAACAACGAGGGACTTCTACATTGATTACAAATTATTCTTGAGCTATTTGAGAGAAATAGTGGGTACAAGTGTTGTAATAGTGTAGGTAGTGTGAAAAGAGCTTAGAAGTGTAAGAGTTCTTCAAGTGTAAGAGTGGAGAGATAACAATTGTTCTTAACAAAGGGAGGTTGTGAGTGTAAAACTCTTGGCTCAACTAAAGGAAATTAGTGTGAGCAAGAGTGATCCTCATTTGTGTACAAGAGATTATTGTCTCACCTACTTTGAAGAGACTTTTAGTGGCTAAACTTCAAGTTGTATACTTGGTAGTTGCCTTGTAAGAAGCTCTTTGTAGTTGAAAGCTCCAAGCTTGAGAAGCTTGGGAGTTTGGTTTGATTCTCTTAATCTCAATATTCTTATTTGTTTTTTAAGCTTAAATTGTTGAATATCTATTGTATTCATTTGTGCTTAAGTTTTCATTTGGTGCTTAAAGTTTGAATTTCTATTAAGCACTTAAAAAGGATTGTTTTTAGATACAACCTAATTCACCCCCACCCTGTCTTGGATTATTGTTTTTGGGGCCAACAGTAAGTGTTTGGCAAGAAGACACTATAGCTGGTCCTTTATTCGACGTGACCTATGAGGAGATCCCACAGGCCAAGAAGGACAAGAGGGGGTGAGATCCATCAAGGAGATGTGCTAGCAACAACCATTGCTCGTGTGGATAAACTCGGGTTGGCCATGGTAGAAACCCGGGACGTTGTCAAAGATGCGATCGTATGCATTGATAGGGTCGAGTCTAGGAAGGACGACCTTAGGCGAGAAATGTAGGGTGCTTTGAATGTGTAGTGGATGGTTTAACCTAGAGGTCTGAAAGTCTAAAAGCAGAGTTAGTGTTCATCAAAGGAGAGATTGCGGCCAAGATGCTCCCATGCGAGAGGAGTTCGAGGCACTCAAGACAGAATTGATTGCCTTGAGAAGAGCTGTTTGGTGGGATAGTGATGCTGCAGCCCATACCTCCCCAAGGAGTTCAATAGACTTAGAGAGGCCAAGGTAGTGGACAACTTCCTTTGGTCCATGGAGCTATACTTCTGGAATGCTGGAATCCAGATAGACGAGAAAAGGCAAGTCTTGCCTTGTCATACTTGTCTGATTATGTTTTGCTGTGGTGGCGGAGCAGGAGTGATAACCGTAGTGGCATTGTCATCACTACTTGAGACCATTTTGTTGATAATTTTCAAAGTTACTTCTATCCTCAGTATGCGAAAAGGGATGCTCGTGCTAAACTTTGCCTACTCGAGATGAAGGGTGAAGTGAGAGAGTACGTGAGGGAATTCTCTCAATTGATGCTGCAAATTCCAAGCATGAGCGAGGAGGAAGCCTTCTTCCAATTCATGGCCGTGAGCACGGTTGGAGTTGGAAAGAAGGAATGTTGACGATCTTTCCAGAGCAATGTCAGTGCTGAGTCCTTCCTGGAGTTCAAGCCATGAGAAAAGCCAGCCTCACCAAAGGAAAAGCCTGATTCTTCCAGACAAAAAGGCAAGGAGATTGCTAAAGAGAGCGACAAAGAATTTGGTGGGGGAGCAAGGGAAAAGTGCCCTTCCAAGAATGAGGAAAAGTCTTTCATAGCAAAGGATATAGGGAAATGACCATTGAAATGCTTTTTCTACGATGGCCACACATGGCTTGGGAATGTCCTGCGAACTAGCAAAGTTAGCATCCATGGTCATGGAGGAGGATGAGAAAGCAAAGGAAAAGTAATTGGGATTGTTGCGGATCTTAAATACTATCAAAGTGAAGACATCGCGGAAGAAGAGATGAATAATGTTCGCCGATGTAGAGATAGCGGGTCACAAGCTAAGTGCTCTAATTGACACTGGAACTACCAACTTCTTCAACTCTATTGGGGCAGCCAAGAGATTCAATCTTCAAGTGGGAAAAGGCGTTGGCATCTTGAAGATAGTCAACACTAAGGAGGTCCCGATCCATGAAGTGGCAAGCGATGTGAACGTAGCCATTGGGCAGTGGAAGAGCCAGACTTCACTTGATATAATTCCTCTTGACGATTATGATATTGTGATAGGACTCGACTTCTTTGACCGTATTGATGCCTTGCTTCTTCCCTTTGCTGACTGTATATGCATTTTGGATCCTTAATGCAAATGTGTGGTACTTTTGAGGAGGGAGTCCGGAAGGGATCACAAGACCACTACTTATCTACCATACAACTATGTAAGGGGCTGAAACGAGGAGAGTTAACCTTCCTTGCAACACTAAAGGTGGATGATGGGGAAACTAAAGAAGAGGTGCCTGAGGTGGTTACTGTGGTACTGGAGGAATTCAAGAGTGTGATACTTGTTGAGCTGCCGAAAGAATTGTCTCTTGAGAGAGAAGTGGACCATGAAATTGAGTTGATTAGGCACCAAGCTGCCTGCTATGGTCCCCTATCACATGTCTCCTTCTAAGCTCGCAGAGTTAAGAAACAGTTGAAGGATTTGCTTGATGCTAGTTACATCAGACCCTCTAATACTCCGTTTGGTGCACCGGTACTGTTCTAGAAGAAACATGACGGGTTCTTAAGGATGTGCGTGGACTATAGGGCCTTGAATAAATTGACGGCGAAAAACAAGTACCCCATACCACTGAATTGCTGACTTGTTCGATCAGCTTGGAGGTGCATGATGGTTTTCCAAGTTGGACCTTAAGTTGGGATATTATTGGCAGGTACACATTTTGGAAGGTGACGAGCACAAGAGGGAGTGCGTGACTCCATATGGCGCATATGAGTTTCTCATCATGCCTTTCGGCTTGACTAATGCCCCAGCAACCTTTTACACATTGATGAACAAGGTTCTCCGAGAGTTCCTCGATAAATTTGTTGTAGTATACCTTGACGATATTGTGGTCCATAGTCACACATTAGAGGAGCACATCCAACACTCGAGAAAGGTGTTCAAGATGCTTAAGGAGAACGAATTCTTTGTGAAGAAGAGAAGTATGTGTTCGCTCAGCAAGAGGTGTCGTACCTTGGTCACATTGTGGGAGAGAGGTCGGATTCGGATGGACGAGTCAAAAATCGAAGCTATTATCAAGTGGGAACCCCTTACCAAGGTGACGGAACTAGGTTCATTCCTTGGGTTGACAAACTATTACTGGAAGTTCGTGTGAGGCTACTCCAATATCACCACGTCCCTCACGGAACTACTAAAGAAAGGAAAAGCATATATACTGACGGGAATAGGATAAGGAGTGCCAAGAAGCTTTCGAAAAACTGAAAGAAGCCATGACCCAAGAGCAAGTACTCGCCTTGCTAGACTACTCGAAGGCCTTCAAGGTGGAGACAGACGTATCTGACTTTGCTATTGGTGTGGTATTGATGCAAGATAGACATCCAGTGGTCCATTAGCTAAGAGGTGATATACGATGCAGGAAAATGAGATGACAGTAGTGGTCCATTACCTAAGGATGTGGAGGTACTACTTATTGGGGTCCCATTTCACGGTACGAACGGATAATATTGCCATAAGTTATTTCTAGTCCCAAAATAAACTCTCTCCCAAGCAGGCTAGGTGGCAGGATTTCTTGGCAGAGTTTGACTATATACTGGAGTACAAGCCTGGAAGAGTTAACTCAGCTGTTGATGCCCTGAGCAGGAAGACGATGCTTGCTGCCATTAGCCAACATGAGAATCCATTGCTTGACAAGATCAAGGAGGAATTGAAGCACGATGTAGCTGCATTAGGAGCCACCTTGGATATGCCAAAAAGAGGAAGACTCAAAGGTTTTGGACTGAGGAAGAATTACTCTACACAAAAGGGTAACGTATCTATGTATCTCATCATGGGAACTTGACGCCGGAATTAATAAAGGAGTTCCATGATTCGAAGTAGGCTAGACACCCAGGGATGCACCGTACCTTGGCACTGATTCAAGAAATATACTACTGGCCTTAGATGAGAGACGACATGGAAACGTATGTTCAAATGTGCTTGGTGTGTGAACAAGATAAGGTCGAGCAGTCAAAAATGGCGGGCTTACTGGAGCCTTTACCCATTCTAGAGAGACCATGGGAAAGCGTCTCAATGGACTTTATAGTTGGCCTACCAAAATTTGAGGGATGCCAAACCATCATGGTAGTGGTAGACAGGTTCTCTAAGTATGGAACCTTCATAGACGCTTCCAAGGACTATCTAGCTGAGAAAGCTGCCCTGCTATTCATGAAGCATATTATGAAGTATTGGGAAGTCTTGCTACGAGCAATTGTGAGCGATCGAGATCCTTTATTCACTGGGAATTTCTGGGCAGAGTTATTTGAGTTGTTGGGTTCGGAACCTAACATGTCAACAAGTTCACATCCTCAAACCGATGGGCAGACGGAGCGGAAGAATGCGTTACTGGAACTATACTTGAGGCACTATGTGAGTTGAACCCAACAAAATTAGTCAAGGTTGCTTAATGTTGCCCAATTCTCTTTTAACTTGCAGGTAAACGAATCAATAGGAAAGAGTCCCTTTGAGATAGTGATGGGACAACAACCACTCACATCTAACACCGTCGTGTATAAGAGGCAATAGCCCTAGAGTGTATAAGAACTTGCTACTTATGGCAAGAAGAGGTGATTTGGCAAGGGCGTCCCTACACTAGGCTGCTAAGAAGATAAAGAAGTGAGCCGATGAGAAGAGAAGGTTCCTTGAGTTTGTATAAGGTGACCTTGTGGTAGTCAAGATGCATTCCACACTTAGATGCCGGGAAGGTACGAGGGACCTCCTTCTGTACTAAGATGGGTAGAAAAGGTGGCATACAAGGTGGAATTCATCCAGTGTTCCATGTGAGCTCCTGAAGCCCTACCATGAGGACGAGGAAGATCGTAGTCGCGGACAGTCACAAAGAGCACATATAGGAGCAAAAACCAACTTATGATCATGAGGTGGATTGCATACTAAAGGTACGAGAGGTATGGAAAAGGTATTGCAAGCACAAGATCAAGTACAAAGTATGATGGACAGGTTTGTCAAAGAGCAAGGATATTTGGGAGCCGGTCGAGGCACTTTGGCAGTTCAAGAAATAGATTGATGCATTCCATACCGCCAAAGTCAAAGAGGACGTTACTAGAATAGGTGGGGGAGAATGACACGGTCCAATCGTTTAGATGAAGAGGTTCGACCAAAGGAGTGTCCAGACTCTTCTTTAGAAGCTTATAGAACATTCTAAAGTCTTATGAAATTTCCTAGAATGGCCTTGGATACCCTAGAATAGCTTCTAGGCGGCCTAGAATATTCTCTAAAAGATAGAATTCTCAAGAAGATTGTAAAATTGTAATTAATGTGGTAGGTTCTAGAATACACTCTTATAATTATATAAAAGGCCTTACACTCTCATTTGAAACGTAAGTTATAAGCTTGACAAATTCAATACATAGAGTTCTTATTCTCTCTTCTCCTACAGTGAGCGCAAGAAAAGCTGACTTAGGGTGAAAACCTACGTACCGCACGGGTTGACAACACAAGAAAGAGTGAGCCCGTTACATATGCATGTATCTGTGTGTATATATATACATACATACATACATATGTATACATATATATATGTATAAAAACATACAGACACGCACACACACACATATATGTATATATATATGTATGCACATACATACGTACATATATATATATACATACACATGTACGTAAGTATGTACATACATACATATACATATATATATATGTGTGTTTGTATTTATACATATATCCATATGCATATAATATGTGTTCACATACATACATACATACATACATATATATATATATATATACACGCACACATACATATGTATGTATGTGTATATATATATATGTGTGTGTGTGTATATATATATACAAACACACATGCAAATGTATGTATATATGTATAATTACATACATATACACACACACACATATATTTGTATATGTATGTATCTACATACATATGTATATATGTATGTGTATGTATGTATATACAAATATATGCATATACGCGAATGTACATATATACATATCCATATACACCTATATATATGTGTGTGTGTGTGTGTGTATATATATATATATATGCACAAATACATGCACATACATACGTAAATATATGTTATATATGTATGTATATAAATGTATATTTGAATATATGCACGTATATATATACATATATTTGTTTATATATATTCTTATATATGTAAATATACAGACATACATATGTATAAACATATATATGTGTGTGTATACTTCATATCTATTTACATATACATATATATACAAATATATGTGTTTACATACACACATATATATATATATATAACATACATACATATATATATATATGTATATATATTTATATGTATATATACATATAAATACATATATAGAAATGTATCTATACACATACACATATATTTATATGTATAAGTATATATATACATATACATACATACATACATATATATATATATACACACACACACACCACATATATATATGTAGACACACAGACACACATACACACACACATGTATACATATAAATACACATACATACATATATATATAGACATACACACATACGTACAAACAAATATGTATATATATGCGTGTGTTTTGTATATATACATACACACACACAGATATATATACATATATATATGTGTCTGTATATGTATGTATCCGTATATATATGCACACATACACGCACATATACATGTACATATAGATACATATAGATACATACATACATATATATTATATATATGTATATATATATATATATATATATATTTGTGTATATACACATGTACACATATGTATATATAGGTATGTATGTATATGTATATATATATACACAAATTTACATACGTGTGTGGGTGTATATCTATCTATATACACACACAGGTTTATATATATATATATATAAGGGGCTTAAGATGACCGGTTACTGCTTCAGCATGCCCAATACATAAGGGACTAAATTGTAATTAAATTAATGCAGGGTGAAAAGTAAAACATTGAATAAATTGTGGGTATGAACTGAAATTGTTGAAGTTTGTTAAATCTTCTATGATATGGCTAATATGATGATAAAAAAAAAAAAAAGAATGAAAGATAGTAGATTAAGGTAAGAAGAGATGATCGGTATGTGAATAATCTTGAATGAGTTTTTTGGCGAAATCACTTTTTTTTTTATTGTTTTCTGTACATCAAATTTTATAGTAACGAATTGCCACAGCTGACACACTATGTGTGTTGTGGTTTTTCATTTTTCTTGCTTTCTTTGTAGCATCTAAATTTAGACATCTAAATTTGGGCAATGATATTCTTATGCTTGTGAACTACCCATGTGTCCAGAGGTCATTTCTTATGTATAGTATATGGAATATTCATGTTTGTTGTAGCTGAGTCCTCTTTATGTGGACTAAACTAGTTGTCCATATATGCCATTCATACAAATAGACTAATTTGTGTCCCTAAACCCAATCTTGACTGTTGCCCGCATAGTATCCTCACTGATGTTGCCTTTAACGGGTGACCCTAAGGCCATATGCTCTTCCAGATCCATGTTATATTACTTTGAGCCAGCCACACTAAAGCATTGTACAAGCATGTGTATTGAATAATAACCCATGCATAATAAACATATGAATTACTATTTACGATTATATGTATTAGCTATAAATATGTATTCGTAATTATTAGCAATAACTATGTAAATTTAAATAAGTTAGTAATTAGTAATTATTATGTAGTAATAAAACTATGTGTTAAATTTGTAAATTAAAGGTAACAACAACATTTAATTATGTAAGCTATACCTATTAGTATGATTTGTAAGATTGTAATTTATGTAGCTATAAGAGTTAAAACCTTGTAAGTTATTATATTATAACTTATATACTTATGAATATCAATATCTTTTAAGTTATAAGTATTAAAAAAGTGTCAACTACTTTGTATATAGAACTACTAACTATTAATAAGACTATATATGTTGTACATATTAATTGATACCAATATTATTATATAAGTATTAAAACTTATGTAGCTATTTTTTAGGACAAATTTCACTTACACCTCTGTGGTTGACCATTTTCCACATCATCTCCATATTGTTCAAAAATATACAAATACTCCTTGTATTATTAGTTTAAGTATCTAATAGATAGAAAATTACTCTAGTGACAGAAGTTGAAGGTCATGCACAGAGGAATCGATTAGGTTATGAAAATTTGGACTTCTTTCACCATCTCTTCTGAAATTATCCTTAAATAGTGAATCACAATAGAATTATATGCAATTATTATAGGGACAAAATGAAATTAAATAAACTTTAGAGGGTCAAATTCAAATATAAAAAAGACATATTTCTTCTTCTCAACCATAGCATAGCAACCCTCATTCTCTTCACTAGCCATGGCCATTACCTTGCCACCATCCTTGATCCTCTCCCATAGTAGATCCGCCCACAGCCATTCCCTAAACTTATCCCTATCCTAATGTCCAATGTGTATAAACCACCCTAACCCCTCTTCCACCATCGTTAACCAACCTTTCCTACTCAAATTCAACCTCCAACCTCTTTCCCACCCTATCCCGCCGCTACTTCCCCATAATAGCCCCTCTTTCTACCATTCCATCCCCTCTCACCACCATCTTCAACCCCCTCCACCGGTCTTTTCTTCCCAGCACCCTTAACCTACCTCAACCCTGCCCTCTAACCCTTCATTTCCCATACCTTTGATCGACCACACTCCAGACTAAAGAAAATTTTGCTTGCAGTGACTGCATCAGAAGAACTATCCAATTGAGAATAAAGACTAAAAGAAAGTTCACTTGCAACATCTACACCAAAATGACTATCATGCGGACTAAAGAAAAATCCACTTCCATTACCCGCTCCAAATGGACTATATATTATTCTTAAATGAATATGAAGACAACAATCTTAATTCCTATAAATTTTATGATATTAAAACCTATTGGTTTATGTTTATACTCTTGTTACATGTTATATTGTTTACTCATCAAACTCTTGCGTGTGATGGTATATGTCCATTCCTCTTATTGGTATTAATAACTAGTTATAAGTTAATTAGTTATCGGTGATTAGTAGTATTAAATTGGTTACTAATAGTTATTATCAAGTATAATTAATACATATTAATACTCAAAATATAAATATTATTAAAACTTATAACTCGATCGCATAACTACTAATATAACTAATTAATCTTGAAATACCAAAAATAACAAGAAATATTTCATTGTGTAATCCATACTATAATAGGTTTTAATATCATTTAAATTGTAAGCTTATAATATACATTGCTATAATTATTAATATAGTTTATTTAGTGACATTATAATTTGTGTAATTATAAGTATTAGTATCATTTAAATTACTAGTATTAATAACGCATCGACTACCTTTATGTATGGTAATACTCGATAAAAATTATTACGTAAACTATAAGTAATAATTACTATCAACATAACTAATTAAATTTGTAAACCAACTGTAATAGTAATATTTGATTATGTAAGCTATAAGTACGAATCACTACAATCAAGTTATACAACTAAAAGTATAAACAATATTTAATTATTTAAGTTATACGTATTAATAATGTACACTACCTTTGTATATGGTAATACTCGTTACTAATTAGTATGAAAACTATAAGTCTTTTTTGGGGCCTAAACTTTAAGTTCAAGTTAAGTAATTAAATTTGTAAAAACAACATTTGATTACATAAGTTACAGCTATTTTAAGTTATAAGATAAGATTATTATGATTTTGTGTAAGTCACAAGAATATATGTGTGTGTCTTGCAATCAAATATTTTTATAGCCTACACAAACTATAAATCTTATCATTTAAATGAAATTTATAGTTTGTATAATTAAATATTTTTTCACAAACCTAGCTTCTTATATTGGTAATGATTTGTACTTATAGTTTATATAATACTAATAATTTCCAATGAGTATTTCTATATACAAAGGTAGATGGTACATTATTAACACTTGTGACTTGTGTGATATTGACACTTATAGTTTACATAATTAAATATAGTTTGTACTTTTGGTTGTATATCTTATTTAGTTATATATATTGATAGTGATTTCTGCTTATTACTTATTGGTTATTACTTATTAGTAGTACCATATACAAAGGAAGTCAATACATTATTAATATTTATGGAACGAAACTTGTAGCTACTTAGATTATAATTTTGATTTTAATACTTATAGCAACGTAATTATTATCTTATAACTTAAATGATATTAATATACGAGAACTTGTAGCTTGCATAATTAAATATTCTTTTTCAAATTTGGTTTAAAAACTAAATTAGTTTTACTAATGAACATAAATTGTTTATAAATGACAATATTAATTAAGTTGTCTAACAAAAAGTAACAAGTAGCTATAAGTATCATTTTATATGTACTACTACTAAAGAACCAACTTTCTTTATAAGTGGTACAACTAATTAGTAATAACCGTGTAAGCTATAAAGTAGAATCACTATCAATATAACTAATAAACTTATATAAAAAAAAGTATCAAGAGTATTTGATTATGTAATTAGCTATTAGTTTTAATACCATTTCAGTAATAATATTATATCTCTTATGTACCTATAAGTATTAATACATGTTGGTTACATAATCTAATATTTTTCATAGATTTAGCTTAAAAAGTAATTAGTTTTACTTATGAACACACTTTCTTTATAAATTGTGGTACTAATTAGTAATAACTATGTAAGTTATAAGTAAGAGTCACTATCAATATTAGTTACTTAAGTTACACAACAAAAAGTAACACGACTTTTTTTTAAATAGATGGTACTACTAATTAGTAATATCTATCTAAGTTATAAGTTGAATCAATAGCAATATTATTAATTAATAATTAAGTTATATAGCAAAAAGTAACAAGAGCATTTGGTTATGTAAGATATAGGTATTAATATCATTTAAATAATAATAATATTATATACTTTAGGTAGCTATAAATATTAAAATCATTTAAGTTCACAATATATATATATATATATATTATTTTGAATAATTTGAACTATTATAGTTATTTATTCCAATATACGTAATATTTTTTAAACACAATATGAGTCATATTTCCTTATGTTGGTACGTTAAAAAATACAATATGTATTCCTTCTTAAATCACTGTGCTATCGTTCAACTGGCCAATTGAATAGTCCACAAAGTGTGGCTACCTCAAGAGAACTTTACCTTTATCTGCATTGTCAGCTGTGCCTATATTTTTTTAAAAAAATCTTTTAATTTCTCCATATTATAAATTGCATCCACTACATTTTATTATCATGTGGGACCTTTAATAAAATAGAACTGGTGAATCACTGAGAAACTTGTTGATGTGGCTTACTTAATCCAGTGACAATACTTGTCTTCTTCGTATTGATATTGATCCACTTTCCACACCTATTTGTTTGAGTATTCATTTACATTGTAAAACTTTCCCATAATTGATGGGTATTTGGCACTTCTTCAATAGTATGACATTTTCTATTGCAGTCTCACCATTAGAGGTGGAAAAATGGATAAATGGATAATCCATGATTTTAGACTAAACTTATCTCATAACTAGAAAGAAGGAATTAAAACAAGGGTTAAATACACTTTGCCTCCTAAATTTGTCACCAGTTACTACATTGTATTCTAAACAAATTTTTTGATCACTTTGTACCTTAAAGTTTTTGTTTCTCAACACTTTACCCCAAATTATGATGTAAGTTATAAAAGTAACGTAATATTCACGAGACTATATTCTATGTACGTATCTTTAGTGTATGTATTGGCATTTAATATAACATTTTATTTTATTACAACCCTTGACATTACATTAATATAACATGCATAGAACCAATAAACATTTCATTACTTTTATACCTTCTATCAAAATTTAAAGTGAAGTGTCAAGAAACAAAAAGTTCAAGAGGCAAAGTGATCAAAAAATTAGTTTAGGATATAATGTGAGAAATGATGACAAATTTAGATGGCCAAGATAGATTTAACCCTAAATAGAGTACATGAAACAAGGGATTGAATATATATTGGTTTACATTATTAGAATGATATCGATTTATTAGAGAAAATAGTTGCTTGTATTGTAAAATCCAGTTCCTACATGGAAAATGCAATTAAAATACTATATACGGATGTGTGTATACACACACACACATATATGTATATATATATATATAACCAGCTAACCTCCTGATCAGTGGTGGAGGGGCGCTACTCCCACAATTTATTAATCACCATAAGAAAAAACATAGAGGGGGACATTCAGCCAAAACCTCCCTATATGAGCAAGATGGTTGTTAGGAAACCCTAAGATTAACACAACCCATCTTGTCTAATCTGACAATTCCTGTAGCTAACCTAGGAACATTAGAAGAGTTAAAATAGCTCTTACATTTAGCTTGGTGTCCTAAATTAGCTAAGAAGTCTACCACTTGGTTTCCTTCTCTAAAAATATGATTTGCCTTGTAGTTTAAGAGTCTGAGGATCTTGTAAACCTATGTCATGTGCTTGTCAATTTTCCAAGAGCAGTTGGCTTTATTGTGAATGATTCAAATAAGATGTAATGAGTCTTAACTATATTACGATATTGGTAATACCCAAATCTATACAGAGTTGCAAGGCATGAAGAAGAGCTTGAGCTTCTGCTGTACCATAGTTATCAAAGTAGATAGAAAAACCTACTAGTATACGACCTTGGTGATTTTTTATAACTCTACCTCCTGGGAAGGGGCTTGGATTTCCTTTTGAGGGAGATAAGCACATTTGTGTTGAGCTTGAACCAGTTTTGAGGTGGTTTTTGCCAAGTGACCAAGGAGACCTTAGGTTGGTGATTAGTAGGTTGAGCCAAGCCAAAAACCTGAATCATGTTTGGATTAGAACTACTTGAAGCTGTGAAAAGGCATGCAAGAAAAATGCTGTGCAAGTTTGTCTTGACTGTAGATATAATATGTCTGGAAGAGATTGAGGTTCCTTCATGAAATTTCTTGTTTCTTGCTTTCCGAACTTCCCAACAAATTAAGCATGGTATTAATTGGTACATCTGGCCAACAATGAAAGCTTTTGAATGATTAAGCCACCAGCTATTTAGATACTGCCTAAGGGTTAATCCTCCAATTGTAGCTGGAAGTTGCACCTGATAGTGTTCCCATACTGCTTTAGCTAAGCTGCAGTCGTAGAATATGTGCTCCACAGTTTCTTCAGATTTGCAGAACTGACATTTGGATGGTAAGCTAAATTCTTTCTACTTGAGAATGTCATCTAATGGCAGAAAGGAATTTAGAAGTTTCCACATAAAAATTGACACCTTTGCAGGGATTCTTGTGTCCCAAATCATTCTTCTAGAAAATGAGATCAAATCAGTTTTTCTGAAGCTTTCCATTGTTGAGGAAATAGTGAAATTTCCTGAACTTGTGCCTTCATATATATAGGTCACTCCTTTATGGTAAAACAGATCTTCTCCTTCTCTAGATGCTGGACAGGATATGATGGACAAAGGGCAAGAATTGTTTCAGTATCCCATCCATCATCTCTCTAAGCCTAGTTAATGCCCAGCTCAATTTTTGGATTATGGAAAAGATGTAAGAAATTATGTTCACTCCAATTCTCATTTCAGTAACTAGAGTTCCCTCTCTAACTAATAATGAGGTGTGCTGCTCCACTAGTTCTTTAGCAAGGACCATTCTCTTCCACAATAAGGAAGAGGTTGGTCTTACAACTGCATGAATTGGATGAACCTCCTTACGTAGATATTTAGAGGACATATGTCTACTCCAAAGAGTAGAAATTCCTTGATCTGAAGGACCACCACAGTTTCATTGACATAGCCTGAACTTTGTTAGCTAAAATTTGAACTCCAAGGCCATTTTCTATCCGTGGTCTGGTAATTTTCCACAACTACACCAATGAAACTTGCTTTTTCCATTTGAGTCCCCCCCCCGGGCGAAGAAATCGGCAAAGAGCTTTTCAATTTGCTTAATCACTGAATTAGGAGGTTTTAAAACACTTAACAAATAAATAGGGATGAAGTTGAGCACATGTTCGATTAACATCAATTTGCCACCTGCAGTAAGAAGTTTTCCTCTTTATCCAAAAATTCTTTGACTGATTTTATCCATCATGAGCTGAAAAAGGATTTTAGTTTTTCTTCCATTTTTTATAGGGTAATCCAAATAATTGAAAGGGAAGTTTTTCTTCTAGAAACTAGAAAGGAGTCTAAACCTTCTAATTTGAGCATGAGACCATTTTGAAGAAACATAGAATGAGCTTTTGTTCCTATTTATAAGTTGTCCAGATTACTGTTTCAAAGCCCTGAATAAATGCCATTAGGTTCTTAATTGACATCTTACCTCCATTCATAAAAATAAGAACATCATCTACATATGAGAAGGGGTAATAGGAATGGCAAATATGGAAGTTTTGAAGTACTGTATATTCCCTGAGGTGAATTGGTTGTTCAAACCTCTACTAAAAGCTTCGGCTGCAATTGTGAAGACAATGGGATGTAGAGAATCCCCTTGCCGTATACCTTTTGTAGATTTGAAAAAACCTGAGGGAACCCCATTGAAGAGCACAGAAAACCAATTTTCTTCAACACTGTTAGCAATCAGCTGAATGAACTTAGTCGAAAAGCAAAAGCTAGACAAAACCTTGTAGAGGAATTCCCAAGATATTCTATCAAATGCTTTTGTCATATCCAACTTCAACATGATATTGCCCTCTCTTACTTTGTGGTCAATGTGCTCAGCCAATTCTTGTGCTAATAGTATATTATCAGTAATGTTCTTGCCTTCCACAAATGCCTGATGCCTCTTGAGCAACTTTGCTCCTCAAAAATAATCTTTTGCAGTAGAGGCTTCATCCTGGTAGCTATGATTTCGGTGAAGATTCTGTTGACAAAATTAAACAAACTAGGCCTGAAATCACTAAAGGTTGTTGCACTATCAACATTAGGAATTAGGCTTATAAGGGTACTGGTTACTACCTTAGGCAACTTTCCTCCTTCAAAAAATTCCTGGCCAGCTTCGTGAAGATTTGAAGCTATAATATCCTAGTAGCATTGGTAGAAGGTGCCATTAAAACCATCTAGACTAGCAGCACTTTGTGCACTTAAAGAAAACACAGTTTCTCTTAGCTTATCCAAGGTGGGCACAACCAATAGATTAAAATTGTCCTCAGCAGTTATCAAGCGTAGGATATTTTCAAACAAAGAATTAGCCTGAATGGTTGAATCAGTAGTAAGAATCTTCTGAAAAAAACAAATCGATTCTTCTTTAAGCTCCTCAAAATTATCTGACCCGCTTCCATCACTTGTTTTCAACCTTCTTAGAAATGGTAAGCCTGTTTCTTTTATGTTGAAGATGGGAGAGGAAGAATGTAGTGTTTTTGTCCTCTTCTTTTATCCATCTAATTCCTAATTTTTACCAGTAAAGTCCTTCTTCTTCTACAAGGCACTTTAAAAGAAGAGCTTGAGCTTTAGACAGATCCATTAAAGCATTGTCCGTGTGATTGTGAAGAAGTTGTTCTTCTAGATGTGCCATTTGCCCCTCAGCATCTTTAACCTTCTGGAACACATTACCAAAATGCAAGTGACTCCAGGTCCTGAGATCAAACTTTAGCCTTCTAATTTTAGCAGAAAAACTTGGAAGTGTATTTCCTTTTGAGAATTGATTCCAACTCCTATTTACTTCATTTAAGAAATTCAAACTGGAAGTCCAAATATCCAAAAATCTAAACAGCCGGGACCCTTGGAATATGTTAAGGCGATTGTGAATAAAATGGGTGAATGATCTGAACAAGTCCTATTAAGATGAGCAACAGAAACATTGCTGAAATCTTCTGTGATGGAGTCACTTAACATTTGTCAATTAGCTAGAACTTTATCTAACGTCCTCTAGACATGAGAAGGACTTCTCTTGCCATTCCAAGTAAATTTTGTGCCTAAGAAAGGTAGGTCTAACAAGGCACATAAGTGTATAGCATCACAGAATTCAAAAATTCCATGTTGATCTGGAGTAGAGGAGCCCATATACTCAGAAATATCCTTTACAACATTGAAATCTCCTTCTACAAACCAAGGCGATGCTGAACAAGATTGAGAAAAGAAGACCATAGAGTTCCATAAGTATCATTTGTCTGGAGCAGTGCATTTTGCATAGAGTAGAGAAGCAAACACTGACTGAGGAAAAGAATTGTGGTCTATCTTAAGGTGAATCACTTGAGTTTCAACTGATATACAACTCACAGTTAGAAAGTAGTCCCATAATATCCAAATAAAAGATTCTGCATTTGAAATGGAACCTAAAAACCCTAATTTTTGTTGAATACTACTAGCTTTATTAAACGACAACAAAGAAGTATATTGCTCAAAATGCCAACAACTTGAATCTTGTGCATCTTAATCAGAGATTTAAGTCTACGCAAAGATTTTTTTATTACCTATGCCTTGAACATTCCAAAGAAGACAATTCATTGAGGAAGAAAGGGAATAGACAGCTCAATTGAAACCATAGCAGCAATGTAGTAATGGATGTAATTTGATGGGCTTATCATGAATTAGGTTGGAGTGGTTGGTGGTTTCGGGATCCCGTAAAAAATGCTTGTTTTATGCCTCGAGTATTAGCCACAGCTCGTATTCATTCAGTAATTCTACCTCTTCTTCATTCTTGGACCTCATTTCTTAATATTGTGACTTTTCCATTCTATGTCTCAGGAACCTTTTCAATACGGTCTAGATTGCTAGCTCCTGTTAATAGTTTTGCTATAGATAATACACAAGAATTGGGAAGTGCAGAGGGAAGAACGAGCAGACATCGAACTATTAATTTCTATTTCTTGGTATCGTGGAATTCATCATCAAGATGTATCGCCCGTACGCGGTCAATGAACTCATACTAATGCTAGAACTTGTCACAAGCTAATTCGGAAATGAAAGAAGTCTACCGAAAGCCCTTGATACTTGTCTGATCAATCACATTGATAGCTTCAATAGTTCACTAAATTTTCTTTTTCACTTTTTTGGTATTTCACCAGTTACTACCAACAAAGCCCTAAGTAGCAGGTCCTGTACTTTCTTGTCCTGAACTAGAACAGCTAATTCAGACTCTGGGGACACTTCTGACTTGTTAGCTGCAGATACAAACATAGAGAGTTTTTTAAGTCTTACCCGACCTACAAAAATAGAATTAAAACGCAAACTCAAACGAAATCACTTCCGGGCCGGGCATTATTTTGATGAATCAAGAGATTCTAATTATCGATCACTCTTATGACTCTACTATAGGGGGGTGCTTAGACGGGTGCCATCTCTGTCGATCTGGCTCAAGTACCCATTTACGGTACTTTCAAAAAGCGCAGCCCACCTAGTAGGGTGGTTAAAGACGGATGCCCCAATTTTGTCTCTCTTTGCTAAAGCCATAATTTTTTTATTAAAAAGGGCAGGCAAACCCCAAAGACTGCTATCCCAATAGGCTAGTGGGCAGAACGAGGAGAGGACCTGGGAATCATACCACGGTTGTCAAAAAAGCGTTGTTAAGTGCTCCATTTTTCTCATTGAGGCCAAACCTAAACCTGTGTTCGAGAGATAGCTGTCCATATACTGATAAGGGATGTATGGATTCTCGAGAAGAGAGGAGCTGCAGTGGTCTCAACGGGATCGCCCGGATCCCATGAGTGAATCGAAAGTTAGATCTCACCCGAATTGCCCCATTTATCCTCCTGAGGATTTTGGTTTCAAACCCCGGTTCGAACATTTTCCCATATTGCATCTGATTGTTTTTCCTTCTTCTACGTTTGCTGACTACCAAAGTGAATTCTTGAGGATTTTGCTCCAATTTTTCACCTAGATCCTCAGCAAAAGCTATTAACTCCTCTACCTGCTGTTGTCTAGCATATAGGAACAAGTGTAGTTGGTTGAAGGCCTGCATAATGAGCTTCCACGTCTGAGAATGGTGCATTTTCCTCCTCCTCATGAATACCAGACCATATCACTGTATCGTCTTGGAGACCTCCAATGAGTGCATTATGTTCAAGGATAAAATACCCTAATTTTGATTTCACTTAATTAATTACAGTATTAGAATTAGGGTTTGTATTAATTTCAGTAGGATTTGGTTGTGATTCAATAACAGGATCAGTAACAACTTTATTTTCTAACTGTTTATCTTTGATAGGAATATCCATGATTATAGGAGCTTATTGATGCTAAGAACTATCTCATTAACTACTGTGGAAGGAATTTGCTGACTTTGTTGAATTTTCTTCACTTTCCATTGGTATGATTCGTTTGAATTTCGAATTCCACCTTTCATTCCTTGATTCACACCTGTTTCCTGATTTTGAATCTTGGATTGCTGAGGATGTGCCTGATTTTGTTCCTTTCTTTTCACTGGTTCTGCAACTTGTTCTGTTGGCCGGAATCAAGCTGTGCATCTTCTATCTCGCAACTATCCTCCTTGTGCCCATGCTTCTTACAGTTTGAACTATAGAAATGCAAATCTTCATAGATAATTTTCTGCCATTGTCCACCATCTTCAAACCCTATCCAAATTCTGTATAGGAGATTTGCCAAGAGATCAACTTTGACACATATTCTCGCAAGGCTAGGTCTGCTTCTGTTTAAAGTTGCTAAATCAACTTTGAGAGTTTTTCCAACTGCCTGTGAAAGTGAGAATAAGGATTCCTTGTTGAAAAAACACAAAGGCAAAGCTTCTAGAATGATCCAAACTGGAACCACTGATGGCTCCATATTAGAACGGAAATAAGGGGACCATTTTAGTACCTTCATGAAAAATCCATGGATAAACCAATTTCCTTTAAGCCAACGGTGTAGATAGTCTTCCTCTAGATCAAATTGGATCAAAATATGTTTAAAATCCAACAAACCCAACATGTAACAGCCTTTGAAGCCAATAGTTAGTTCTGATAAATTTTTTGAAGAATCTCCATACTTGGCCTTCCTCTTGAGAACTTTCCAATAAGAGAAAACCTTAATGGCAAAGAGAGTTCTTCAATTTCATCCTTGGAGAAGAAAATGACGGGCTTTCCTTTATACTGTTCCGGTGATTTGGTCCTACTTCCATTCTTTCCATTAGATTGGAGAATATCAGCAAACGATCTGGTTGTAACCTCCATGATGAACTATGAATTAGTGATGAGTTTTAACAACATTCAGTCGACTGTAGAGAGAGAAATAAGAGAGAAGTGAGAGTATTTTGAACCTTATTTTGAATTTTATTTTTTCTGTATATATATATATGTATGTATACGTATATATATATATGTATGTATATATATATATATACATACATATATACACACACACATATTTATATACACATATATATACAAAGGTATATATATGTATATATATAAACATATGCGTGTATATATATATATATATATATATATATATATATGTATATATTAGGTATGTATATACACACATATGTATGTATATACATATACATACATATATATATATATGTATGCACACATGTATGTATATATATGTGCGTGTATATGTATATATGTATATGTACACACATATACATGTGTATATATCTATGTATTTGTATATATGTATACACGCACATATTGTGCACAACGAAATATTCCAAGTCTGTAAAAATTGAACAAACAAGAAATATAGCGATAAAAATATGAATATATGAAATAAAAGGTTACAATCTGTAAGATATTCTCAATATGTGGAGAAAATTCTTTCGATTCTTTACTTCAAACATGATCCGAGGGCTTCATAGCTTATTCCCGAATCAAGTATTGAATTCTTTAAATCTTGATATGGGAGGCCTGAAGAACACTTGATGAAGATCTTCAAACCTTGATATATGGAAGACTTGAAGAGAGAATTTGAAAACTCAGAGCTTTCACAACTTTCAGACTTCAGAAATATGTATGTGTATACGTGTGTGTGTCTTGAACCTCTGAAGGATGACCCCAATTTATATGTGTATGGGTGGGGAGTAAGTTAGAAAATTTGTAGTACATGTGTAACTTCTTACTTGCATACCAAGAAATAAATTCTTATCTCTTTACACACATAAGATACATCAATACATAGGAATTGTACTACTTTGATATTATCTCCTTATTTTAATTTATTAATAAAGAGATAAATACTAGAGTATATATATCCTTATTGGCCAAGTCTTGCAGACATGTGACATGGCACAATTTAATTGGAAGAGCGACACAAATACATTTGATCGGTCGAACCACCTCATCTTGACATGTGGAGCAATATAATTGGTTTTAAATTAACCAATGTTCCAAAATATATGTGACATATGGCATTATTTAATTGGACCATAAATATGCCAATTAAATTTATTTATAGACAAATGATAATTTTAATTAAAATAAAATTTCATTGTCTACACATATATATACATACATATGTGTATATATATATATATATATATATATATATATAGTTTGGGAGAAAATATCTGGGATTTTTTTATTACTAAAATATACTACTACTACATTAAGTGAGACAACCACTTCTAATGCTTAACGTAAAATTAATATTCCTGCTAGCTAAATTAATTGAATTTTCTTATTGTTTTCTTAATTTACAGGCGAAACCAAAAAGTGTTTTCGTTAAGAAAATGTTTTCCTAATTAGATTTAGAACTTCGCAAGATGATGCGCCACAATCTGACTTTTGAATTTAGACAAACTAAAAGTTCAGTAGAAAAAAAGTTGATAACCAACTATATTAAGTAAATAAAAGATACTAGGACATCATAGAACCCTAATCAGTCCCATATATTTAGTGCTATTTTATATTTATTGATGTTTATAATGATAGATATGATGATCGCATAAATATGAGGTAGTCTAGTAAGTGAGAGCTAGAGTTGTATGCCCAAAAGTCTGAAATCCACCAACCACGTGAACAAAAAATAAGAAGAAAACATCTAGAAAAAAAAAATCCTTCTTAGTGCAAGTGGACATAGAGCTGAACTAGCAGTAGCTAGTTTGTCATTCAAGCAACTAGTGAAAATGGACTTTTTCTAGAAGGGAGTAAGAGACTTGAACAAAACGAAGATACACTCCAATATATGGTATCTGATAAATTATTCAATATTAACTTATTCAATACATTAATCTTTAGAATTTTTTAAATTTATATTCACCTATTTGTTCTACGACAAGAAACTAAGCAGTTCAGGTATTAAGAATTTCTCGTATGAATTATTAATAAACGAATTCGAATTATTAACAAGTGGAGATTCATTGTTCCTATTTTTAAAAAAAATGAAAGAAAAAAAACCTCAAAAATATGTAAATATCGTACTTTTATCAATTTAAAGAAAACACCACAACTTCTACACTATTTGTATGAATAATTCCAACACGTTCAATCGTGAAAAACTTGTTGAAAATTGCCGGTTGAATTGGTCCGATCCGGATCGTCCAACAAATGATAGAAGGGTTCGAGAGATGGGGCACATTTGATTAATCAGTGATCCCTAGAGAAACATGGCCTAATTTCTCTTTTTTTTTTGTTTCAGCTTTCTTTATTTTTTCAAGGTCCAGAACTAGATTATCTAGAGAAATAGATAAAAGAAATTTCCATTTAGAGGACCGAACCCACATATGTGACAAAATAGGAGGATGACTTGTGGCGAGGGGTGAAAGGCATCCATACAAGTAAGCTATGATAAACCGCTTGCAATAAAAAAAGGCAAAACTAATTTTAATCCCTAAAGAAATTGTAGCAAAAGACAAACACATACATATTAAGAAAAAGAAAAAAGGGACACTAGTTCTGAATAATCTTGATGTCATAATTGCTGTTCCAGCAAAT
Source organism: Cinchona pubescens (assembly GCA_025175665.1). Taxonomy (NCBI): domain Eukaryota; kingdom Viridiplantae; phylum Streptophyta; class Magnoliopsida; order Gentianales; family Rubiaceae; genus Cinchona; species Cinchona pubescens. Next base: position 5,722,650 of record JANKKI010000051.1, on the reverse strand, counting down.
GACAATTCTTGATGATGATACAGGTTGATTATTACTACATTTTTTTTTTTTTTTTTGTACAGAAACATATATTATTACAGCAAGTGGAAATTCAAGATCTACAGTTGTACTTCCTTCTCATGTATATGTACTTCACTGTTTTGTGATGTTGTATATTAAAATCTATGCCTATACTAAAACAAAAAATTACAACAATTATCCAAATACAACATCAACAAGAGAAAAAGGAGGGAAAAAAGTAGAATAAATTATATTAATCAAAAAGGAGAAAAGTACCACCTCAGGTGATTGATTGAGATTATGCTAATCATTAACCATCGCCATGCTCATTGGTGGCTTTCTATTTCCTTTTTGACCTTTGATTGAATCCCATAATAACTTAAATACCACTTGACGAACTTCCTCAATCCAGTAGACAAATCTGTGGTGGGCTTGTACCCAAAGTCCCTATAAGCCAAGCTAACATTAGCATGTGTAAAAGGAACGTCACCGTTTCGAGGCATTCTAATGACGTGCTTTTTAGCCTTGACATTTAGCAAACCTTCTAAAATGGACACTAATTTCACCACCGACACAGGGGAAGTGTTACCCAAATTGTACACCCTCAATTGGGCAGGCCCCAGCTTCTTCCCGCATAGCGCTCCCGGTACTCTTCTCCGCCGTGTCAAGTGCTCCTAAACATCCCTTCACGATATCATCGATATACGTGAAATCACGCGCCACCTCCTTATCATCCTGAGTAACATATAAATTTACTCCCTGACCATGCAAAATGTCCTTAGTGAAAAAAAAGTATGCCATATCGGGCCTACCCCACGGACCATAAACAGTAAAGAACCTTAGCCCAGTTAGGGATAGCCCATAAATATGATTATAGGTGTGAGCAATTTCTTCACCAGCTTTTTTCGTAGCAGCATATAGACTTGCTGGTTGGTCCGTCCGATGCTGCTCTGAAAATGGTACATTTGTATTAAGCCCATAAACCGAACTCGATGAGGCCCAAACAATTGCCGGCTGTGGATAAGCATTCTTGGCAACTTCTAACAAATTTACAAATCCGGCAATATTCGAGTTCACGTAAGATAGAGGATTCCTCATTGCATAGCGCACCCCAGCTTGAGCAGCTAAATGTAGAATATGGCTTCTAAAAGGGACAATGTCGAAGAGTTTCTTGAGTAATTCGGCGTCGTTTAAATCGCCTTCAACAACGAATATTTGATGTTTGGTCAATAGATTTTGTCTTGCGCGTTTCAAAGAAGGGTCGTAGTAGGAGTTGAAGTTGTCGAGGCCTAATACCCCATCGCCTCTTTTTTTCAATGCTAGTGAGCAGTGGGTACCAACGAATCCCGCCGCCCCGGTGACTAGTACGGATAGGCCGTTGGAGCGGCTGGGCGTGGACGAGTGGCGGACTTGTTTTTCCCAGGCTGCACCACTACCGTAGAAGGCAGAGGAGAGGAAGTTATGGGCAGTGTGACTATGGTGTTGATTTGCAGAAAGTAGAGGGTGGTTTAGGGTGAAAAAAAGAATAAGGATTAGAGCTACAAGAAGAGTTACTCTGAAGAGAAGTTTTGAGGATGCAGCTAAGAGTTTTGTGTTGTTAACTCTTCTGATGTAGCTGTTGTACCTTTCTAGCTTTGTTGTTTTGCAGGCATAGACCTTAAATCTGTTAGGGATGAAGCCGCCATTGTTGTTGTGTAGTACTGCATCGGATTGGGTTGGATGTCAAGAATTCTTGAAGAATGGAATGGATTGGTTTTTTTTTTTTTTTTTACAAAGTTGAAAAGAAGGTTTTGGAGAGTGGAAAATTTTGTTATGTGATTTGAGGGTGTTTTTATTATTTTATGATTTGGGGGAACTAGAGGGTGTGTTTGGTTTTTTTTCAGACCTCTGGCTGGAAGAGTGTGGAGATAGGTTGATTATAAGGAGAGGAGGGAGCGGCCTGGGGAGAGGGATGTGGGATGGAGGACAAAGGAAAACATAGGTTGGTAATGGTTGGAGGCCACTTTCTTTTTTGTGTATCTAACTTGCTTCACTCGCTTATATTACGGATGGAAAGAGTATTGAATTTTCTATAAAATTTTTTGATATTATATTTATATATATTATATAATGTTTGACATATATACTCTGAATACAAGTATATATTAAATGGATTTTGAGTCATATTGTCTATTATATTTTTTGGTATTATACTTGTTTTACATTATATGATAGAGTGATATGTATATTTTTAATATAAAAAAATTTAAATGATGGACAAGTATCACCCTATCACATTGTATAATATAAATATAAAACTAAAAAGTATAACAAATGACCCAATACCTATTAAATGAGAGACAAATGTCACTTTATCAAATGGTATAATATGAATATAATATTAAAAAGTATAATAAAAGACTCAAAGAAAATTCTTATATTTATCCGATTCACGGTAAGTGTGATGAATTCCTTGATCCATATTTATCCACATCATTCTAAATCATTAAAAATAAAATTCTTTAATGTGTTTTGTATGAATATGAATCAAAAATTTCATCTTGGATCGTATCTATATAAAAATTTTCTGAAGACCCAATATCTAGAAGGAGTGGAGGGGAGGCAATTAAATGGCCCCTGAGATTTTAGATTGTTGCAGATTGGCCAAGGCATTTATGTAATGAAAATGCCAGCTAACTTCTTGATATTTCGGTATGTAAGAAACTAGAAAATCTCAATACATGTGAGACACACGTGTACTAATGTCGACAGTTCTTGTTCAAAATCCAAGTAGTACTAACAATCAAGTAAAATACATAGTACTACAGTTTAGCACTATATATTATTCATGGTATTAGATGAAGAAATGGTTTTTTGGTCATCGTTGAACACTACATAGTATTCATGGTACTAGATGAAGATCGTTAAAAAGGATCTCGCGTTTTAATTAAGCTTTACTCGAGCTTACAGATTGTTCAAGGCATTTATGCAATGAAAATGCCAGCTATATCTCGGTATGTAAGAAACTAGAAAATCTCAACACCATGTGAGAGACACGTGTACTAATGTGAACAGTTCTTGTTAAAAAACCATGTAGATTAACAATCTAGTAAAATAATTAGTACTACAGTTTGGCACTACATAGTATACATGCTGCTAGATGAAGAATTGGTTTTTTGGTCCTCGTTGAAAGGGTTCTTGTGTTTATATTAAGCTTTACCCGTGCTTAAGTTGTAATCTAGTGAAAATTTAACTGCTTAATGTAATTTAATGTGTTATGGTTGTCATGACCACAGAAAAATAAATAAAATGGAAGTTTAAAGAGTTATAAAATATATTTATTATTCATCACATTCTTAAAAAATCACAAAAATATTACTTAATAAGAACACTAACGTGTTATTAGATTCATAAAAAATTTAAAGAAATTCGACTAAGTATCAAAATTGGGAATTAGTGATTAAATAAGATTTTGTCACGTGAATTGATATATTGAGAAACACTGATCTTAAATTGTAATGATAAATAAATATTTTATATAAAAGAACACGATAACAAGTAGTAAAGTTACACTTAAGTTGTATTGCTATTATCAACATTTACATAACTTTGTGAATTTAGCACATCTCAACATGCTTTTGTTTGGAGTCAAAATAACTACTAGATTTTAAAATCACTTTTTTTTTTTTAAAGTTTATTAACACAAATGAATAGATCTATTTATAGACATGCAGCATGTACTTAAATAGTAACCTCTATCACGTATCTCTACATGGTTGGAGAAAACCACGAGGATCCCTGCCATTGGCTTATCTTGTTATAAAAGAGAAAAACTGTGCAAATTGTAGCTAGTTACAGACAAGAAATTTAGGTTTCAAATGGAGAAAATAGAGGAAATTTCACATGGGGTTGATTGATGATTGATTTATTTTTGATTGTTCTCTACATGGTCAATGGGGTCTCCATGCTTTATGGAATCTTAAAAAGATGATTGTATTTTTTTTTTCAGCTTAATATTCTTTGGCTGTCTATTTATGACCGTTTGTCACCGACGAAATACATAGGATTTAACTTTTAAGGTAGTATTACTTTTGTTTTAATTCAAGTTTAATTCTGGGTGTAAATTTTTATGGGTTTCCAACCAATATTACACCGATGATTTGACTTGTAAGGGTATTTATTGAAGTAGATCTTATTCGAACAGAATAGAAGTTCGTTTGCACAATATAAAACTAACTACCACTCTGATCTGACACAACACATATATAATAACAAATAATAAGTGTTAAAATTAGAGAAATATTAAAAAAATTATAAAGATAATAATAATTCATCATCATATAAAATCTTCTTTGTCTAATTATCATAATAATAATCAATGCTTTGTCTAAAAAAAATATATTTTTTGGATTGGTTTAAAAAATTTGGTACATTGAGAAAAGAGTGACAGAAGTAATTGCGTCTCCTTGGTTATTAGATATCTCTCTTGACAGATGAGAGCTTTTGTCATTTGTTATTAAAAAAAAAATCTAAAAGTGAATATTTAAAATTGTATGGAACATAAAAATATATTTTTTAGTAGCACTAAATATATAAAGAAGAGTATGCAAAGTAAAAAATTATTGAGATGTTTAAGTTATTTTTTAGTGAAAAATTAAGAGTGGAGTGTCAAAATCATTTCTCAGAAGGATTTCAGTTTTTCAGAGAAAGTGGAGAACAGTTCTCTTTATTCACAGTCTCTCCAGATTTCATTGCTCAAAAAATTGTGTTCCTAGTTGTTATCATCTCAATTTTTAAGTAGAACCACTACATGCATCTATTTTGTTTAACATTCTTATTATATTATGCTTCATACCCTATTTAGCAGAACATTCCAATACAATGATACATTGTCCCAAATTAACAGTTTTGGATTTTTGGTTATATTTTTTCTTATTATATTTATATTATATTATGTAAGAGAGTGACATATATATTTTTAATATAAAAAATTATTAAATGAGAGATAAATGTTATTTTTTTACATGATGTAACACAAATATGATAAGAAAAAAAATGTAAGAGATCTAAAATTCACCAATCATCTAAAATTAGAATTCTGGATTAGTCAAGCTTGTTAGACATGTTTTGCTTATTGAGTTTGTGTATGTATTTTTGGGCTGGGCAAGAATGGCGGGATGTTCCACAAATTGGGGTTACTCGTTCAACTAATGTCCTGCTCACCCCGTTGTTTCGTGCTACACTCCACTCTGCGTTTTAGTAGTATTGTCTTTCATTAGTGTCCGAGCATTTTGCATAATTTAAGTGGATGTTGAACTTTTGACATTGTTCCATTGGAGATATTATTGAAACTTGGACTGTTGAACGATAGGTGTCAACTCTAATAAAGAGGATGCTTCATTTCGCTTGCCAAAAGTACATTAATCTGTTACCTTTAATTAGAGATCATCTAATTACATGCTAAGTTGATTAGCAAGATAGATTTATTAATTAATAATGCCCTCGTTTCTGGAGCTACAGTTGTATTCTCCACTCTAGGATTGGAATAAGTTTTGACTACACATTCCACAAGACAGATTGGATATGATAATCGTTGAAATAACTGAAAAATTATGTATATTTCATTATTTTTCAATCATAACGGTCAGTAATACTCTGAGTAGCAAATTTTTTTTTCTAGGATTGAGAACTACTTAATATTTGTTTTCAATTAGTACACAAGAATTAATAAATTTATTAAATTACCCTATTAGTTTTACACGACAATAGTTCATATTAACTAAATTATCCTTCTGTACTAATATTCATCAACTACATATATAATTCTCTCTCTATTAATATCACACTAATAGTAAAGTTTAAAAAAAAAAAACTCACTTATTATTTTTTTGAATTTTTAAAGCGGCAGATAATTTGATACAAAATAAATTATTTAAAGCAAGATAAAATGAAACATAGGTAGTATTTAACTTTTCAGATTCATGACTTCAACATGTACAAAAAAAAAAAAAAATCTAAATCTTTGTATGCATGAAATATTATACCAGAATTCATGTTCCAACCATTAGGTAAAAAGGACCACTTTTGTCTATACACATTTAGATGTGACAGGAGATCAGGTTATGTTATTATCGTGTCGTGTCAGATGTGATTCATTTCTTATCCTGTCATGTTCGTGTCTGTGTTCGTGTCTGACCTATTTACTTCTAACAGATATATCAACCTATTTAATAAGTTAAATAACTTGCGACCCATTTGAATTAAAATATCAAATTCTTATAAATATTTAATAACTTAAACAATTATTAATATTAACCTTGTTCTCATAGCAATTTAGAAAACATAATTAAAGTTATTGAAATTTTTTTGATACTATTTAAAATAATTATTATGCATGATTAATAATTTTATATTAAATCTATTATTTACAATTTTAAAATATGTTATATTAAATTATAATTGAGATAACACTTCACCAAAATTTGTCCATTCAGTAACTTCAAGTTATCGTATTAACTCATGAATTTACCCAATTAACCCAACCCAACCCAACCCAACCCATTTCATTTTGTATTATAACGGGTTGATTCAACAATAATTCGATAAATTTTGAATTATGTCATAATTTATTAATTTTGTATTGTATTTTTGCTGGGCCATTGTGTAAGAAATTGACCGCCATAATATCTTCCAATAAGAGGGCATATAAGTAATTTGCTTTTTGCTGTGAATTAAAGCACGTCTCTATCATTATAGTGGCTTCTTGGATGCATTATGCAGTGGTGTAAGAGATCTTATCACCCATTTACAATCGAAGAACAAGATCTTGTTCAATCTATCTAAGCAACCTAACTCGTTAATAATTGCATTAACATCAAGTTCATCATTTACTCTTTCTTTCTCCCAAGAAGAAAAAAAAAAGGGCATTTATTCTTTCTCTAGTATTGGTGGTCTCTCTATATTTTGGGATATTCTGGCTATGTACTATTGCCGACTCAATTGTCCTATATAATTTCACCATTGTATCAATTTCTACTTGTATACAACTTTTAATGTTTAAAGTTATATTTTCTGAAAAATGTACGTAAAAAACAAAGAGTTAAGGGATATCATTATTGATTTGTAAATCATCGATCTTAAATTTTTTTTACTAATGAAGAGTGATAGCAAAATACATACATCAAACTAATAAACCCAAAAGTACTTAAATAATGAAAGCTTGTTCGAAAATGAATTCCCCAGTCTTCAACTTCATACTTGTATTCCAGTCCCTCAACATTTTCAAGACTACAATTAACTGATTTTAGTTGAGAAATAGAAAATCACATATTCACATGATATAAATCTAATGAAGGATTCTTTAAAAGTGGGACCAAATTGTTGTCCTCTTGCGTCGGTGTCGTTGACGGGAGTTGTAGGCCGCAGCAGGGAATTGTACAGGAAGCTTCCTTCGTCATAATTCAACATCTCTCTATTCCCATGGAGGAGAGAAACAGCACATTCTATTCTACTAATATTTTGATGGAAGAATGCTTTACTATACAAATATTAAAAGTATAATAGAATGGTATTTAATGAGATTATAGAATTTTTTTTATTATTTTATTTGCTTTAGTTATTAATTTATTTGAATTTGCTTTGTAGGGAGACGACTAGCATATCCAATTTAGCCACATATGGAGTGCCAAGATTTTAGGTGCAAAGAAAAGTCTCAACATTTTTACTATTTATTTTTATTTTTTGGCATTTCATATTAAAGTTAAAATAAAATATCTATTTCTGGTTTTCTTCAATTAGGTTTACTAGGGGAAAATTAATTACGGAGTGTCTGTCTATTTTTAATAGAAATTAAATCCTTAAATTTTTTTGCAGAATTGCAATCTTCATTAGATGAGCTCCAATTTTAACTAAATGCATGCCTAGTTGTATTGGGGTTATACATCTTTCATTACTTCTATATTTGATATCTGAATTTTGTGCTATTAAAATGTATTAGTACCAACCTTTTGGATGATTCAATGGTTATAGGCACAAAAAAGTTCAAGTAATTGATTTTGCAAACTATATGCATAATATCAAATAATTCAAAATGATTAAAAGAGGTGCAACGTGCACATCAGACACAGTTTTGGCTATTGTACACAGTGCCTTAAAAACCAATTCCTTCTTGGTTATCACTTTCCTAAAGAAAATGATTTATTTATCTTGTACTCTTCAATATGTGTTTATTTGGTCCTTTCGAATTTTCTTTTTATCGTCGTGTATGATGCTAGTTTACAAAGTCATGGATATGTTAATCTTTTATGTATTATCAGTGTAAAAAATTTCCTACACTATAATATAAATGTATGTCACATGTGTAAAAAGGACATTCAAAATTCAAATAATATACACATGACATGCATTTACATCTGATGAGGTAGAAAATTTTCTACACCAAAGAGACATAAAAGTTAATCCTAACTTTATTTGTACTTTTTACTTTCAAGAAAAATGACCTCAATAATTTCTCACATTTAACATTTGTACTTTTTTAATGTACCATTTCTACGATGCACCATTTTAGTCAATCAATGTAATTTTAGTCATATTTTGGTTGAAAATCATCACGTGCATGTAGACATGATACTTTTCAGGGGCAAAAACATCCATCGACTAAAGATAATCGATTTACACCAAATTAAAAAAGTGTTCATCAAAATCCCCAATTGAAGAAAAATATGGGTTACTTCTCAATAGAAAATTCCAATTGTGATAGAAAGCCTGATTCTTTTCTGTCACTCCGTGAAGGTGACTAAGTTACGTGAGGTTGTCCTGGACTCAAGACAATGTTTTGAAGGGCATGAGGCAAGTGTACTTTTCTAAAGTTAAATGGGTATATAATGTGTTTGACTAAATTCCTCTTTTGCGGATGTATTTGTCACTTACAATCGGCTATTATTCATTACCAAAATATTAATTGCCCTTTTCTCTCAAGCGATTTTGGGATTTTTGACTATCTGTGCATTTTGAAGATTAGGAATGAAAATGCTTATGCGGTGGCTAATTGTTTTTGGCAACTTTGATGATTCGGTTTTTCCCCCTCTACTTTGGTGTTAAATGGATTTCTTTAGTCAATAGATGTTTTTGCTCCAAAAAATGTAATTGTACATGAATGTGATGATTTCCTATCAAAACATAAACCGAACATGAGTTGAGGGACTAAATTAGTGTATTTTATATTTTTTAGGGATTGAAACCATCATTTTAAGATTAAAGAATTAAAAGAGTACAAACGTTAAATATGAAAAAATATTAAGATTATTTGTTTCTTCCATGTATGTGGAATTCAGTGGCGTAAGGAACAGGGTATGGGTTGAGCGGAAGGCTACTACTCCCTAAACTTTGGATGGATTTTATTTTGAGGGAAATTCTACAGTCCCTTTTGGGGAACCATTCTCTTATTTTTTAAATACTTGTACAGTACAATACCATATTATTAAAAATCTTGTACTGTACAAGTTTTTAAAACCAAGGAAATGATTCTTTAAAAGGGATGACAGAATTTCCCTTATTTTGGTCTGTTAATTTTTTTTTTTTTTTTTGAAAAAAATCCTTAATCTTGTCCAAGGCAACACATTTGATTGTATTGAGTCCCTATACAAATTTTTCGTATACTAATCAACTCAATCAAGTTCAGAATAATCCTGCAAATCAACTTAATCAAGTAAAATCCAACAACCATGATCACACAATTAATCATAAACATTTAAACAGTTATATTTCTCTTTCTTTTGGCATCATCAAAGTAAAATATACTCCCCATAAGAAGATGCTCCCCTTTACACAAACCACAAGATAAACAAAGGTAAAAATTGTCATTAAAAAAAAAATCAAGTACAGCAAATGGTCAAATTCAAACTACAACCAAGTTTAGCAAATGTATTTCAAGCATACATCCAATTTCAGCAATCACAAGAAACTAAGGAGAAACTATGGGGTGGAATCTAAATCATTCTTCTTCTTGGAGTGTTTCTCACGTTTGCGCTTTTTGACTGGTACATCATCATCCGTAGCCTCACTGTCTTGTTCACTCAGGCCTTGAGAATCACGACGTTGCATAATGTAGTTAAATATGTCATCAACATTTTCGTCATCATCAGCATCAATGCTAGGAATGGTGGATTTGTTAGGATTGGTTGCACCAACTGGATCCTCTTGGTCTTTGGGCTCAAGATTGGAATGGTCACCATCTTCAATGTCATTGTCATCGCTGTTAGAGGAGGACTCGAGAATGTATTGGCAAATTGAACTTGAGCTACAAACATACCCAGACTTAACGCTTCTTTCCGGAAGGATGGTTTGTTTGGTCTCTAGTCTCTTTAACTTTCGAAGTGTGTGACGTTCAAATGAACTCATTTGATTGCTCAGAGAGGTGACAAGTGTGTGTAGATGGGAAAGTGAGGGTTCCAAAGAGTGAATGTGTGAGGAATGGAGTAGTGGAGGTGTGGAAGAGAAAGGTTGAGGAGAAGGAGAATGAGGTAGTGCATGACCTGAAGTGGAAGCATGTATTTTAGACTTTTCAATCTTATATGCAGCCTTTGTAAACCATTGATTATTAAAAAAATGCAAACACTTTCGTTCAATATAAACTTTGTTGAAATAATGAGGGTATTGTTTTTTGCCAGAAAACGGAATGTAAAAGTGATCGAATACTTTGGTTAAGAATTTTCCAAAAGGAATGTTGCTACGAGTGTCAGTCAGAAAAAGTTCCCATAAGGAGCAGAATAGATAACCAAAATTAAGTTTTATTCCTTTATAAATAAAGTAAAATAAATACAGTTGCATTTTTCCTGACTGCAGTGCGATACCCATCAGTAGGCAATAACAAATTAGTAACCAAAGAGTATAAATTATTGAGCTCAAGACTAAGCAGAATAGTTTTGGCTTCTGAAACTTATTTAAAATTGACATAAAAAATTTGTTTAAAGAGATCTATGTCAAAACAAGTGTCTATAGCAGGCCATTTGTCTTATGAAATTTCATCAAGAGAAAGAACTTCACAGTCAAAAATTGTAATAATGACATTGGAAGAAATTTCAATGTTGATGTTATTTAGACGAGAAACTAAGGTTCGAACAGTCGAACTTTCTAAAGATTAGCAGTGAATTGCCACATCATATCATGATAGTTAGGTAAATCTAGGTGAATTAAATTTCTCAAATTTTGTCTTTCAAAGCAATCCTTAATAAGAGGTAAGTTCATAAACTTTGAGAAACAGGACGCTACACAATTATGGATTTGTTAAGTAGGGAAGTGAGAGTAAATAATTTTTATGAAATTCCAGAGAAGAGGATGTTAAAACTTGATGGTGAAAAGAAGTTCAATTGAGATAGGTGAAGAGTTGGGTAGAGAAATTTCTTGAGCAATTTTAGAAGAAAGAGGACGAATTGAAAGAATTGAAAGATGGACTCCTAAATTGCAAGAGTTAGTGTTCGGTGAGGTTGGAGTGTCCGATAAGGGAAAAATGAAAGGTTTTAAATGAATAGAATAGTCATTCGGACTTTCGAAAGATTGATATACGTCCGATAGTACGTCTGATGGCAGATGAATGGACGGCCGAAACATTAAGCTATGCGTCCGAAAGAATGTTGGATGGTGGTAATCGTCTATAAGAATTTTCAGAGAGTTTGATGAGTAATAAGAGATGTTCAGACGAATGGAAATATCTGAGGCGAAATTAAGGAGTTCGGACGTTCATTTTGGTATGAGAGAACAGATAACTAAGGGCGCATATTTGCTTCCGAAAGCATTCATACCGTTTTGAAATCAATAATGCCCAAACGAGTTTTGAGAAATTCAAAATGATCTAATATTCAAAGGTTTAGTAAAAATATCAACCAAATGATCCTTTGTACACACAAATTCAATACAAATTTCCTTTTTGCACACAAAATCTGTTATAAAGTAATACTTGACATCAATGTGTTTGGTTCTAGAACGCAAGACAGGATGTTTAGTGAGATTCATTGTACTAGTATTGTCGCATCTTGTAGGCACACAATCAAAAATAGCACTAAAATCTTTTAAAGAATGCTTCATCCAAAGAAGTTGAGTACAACAATTTCCAACAGCAATATATTTGGCTTCCACTGTAAATAGAATTTTGCTTCTTGCTAAATCAGGACACTAAGCAATTACTCAAAAGTTACACATACCACTAGTACTTTTCCAATCAATTTTACAACCAGCAAAGTCAGCACTGGATTAACTAATTAAATCAAAACTAGTGGATTTAGGATACCAGAGACCAAAATTCATTGTCTCTTTCAAGTATCTAAAAATTCTTTTTACAACAACTAAATGTGATTCCTTAGGTCTCACAAGATTGAAATCTAGAACACAGACAAGCGACAAACATAATATCTAGTCTACTAGCTATCAAATAAAGTAGGCTTCCGATCATACCTCTATAGTGTTTCGACTTGTTTGCAATCTTCCATCTCAAAGTGCTTGAGTAGCTCCTTTGTGTACTTGATTTGTGTAATGAACATTCCTTCTTTTGTTTGGTGAACTTGAAGTCCAAGAAAGAATTGTAATTTTTTCATCATACTCATTTCAAATTCCTTTTGCATCAAATAAGAGAATTTCTTGCACCAACTTTTATTATTTGCTCCAAAAATGATATCATCAACATATATTGAATAATCAATAAATCATTAAAACTAGTTTTGGTGAAGAGAGTAGTATCAACAACACCTCTCTTAAAACCATGTTCAATCAAAAAGCCACTTAACCTTTCATACCAAGTTCTGGGAGCTGGTTTCAACCCATATAAAACCTTTGAAAATTTGAAAACATGATTTGGAAAATCTTTTCAAAAGACCAGGGGGTTGTTCAACAAAAACTTCTTGATCAATGAAGCTATCTCATAATGCACTTTTGGCATTTATTTGAAATAATTTGAAATTGTTAAAGCATGCATATGCAAGAAACATGCGAATAGATTCTAAACGAGCAACGGGTGCAAAGGTTTTATCAAAATCAATTCCTTCTCTTTGAGCATATCCCTTTGCAACAAATCTAGCTTTATTTCTAATTATCTTGCCTTTATCATTTAATTTGTTTCTAAAAAACCCATTTGTTCCTATCACGGGATGAATTGAGGGTCTTTCAACTAAAGTTCACACATTATTTTTCTCGAATTGACTAAGTTCTTCTTGCATAGCAAAAACCCAAGATTCGTCATTGAAAACATCATCCACCAGTTTAGGTTCAATGTGAGAAAGTAAAGCACAATTATTATTCAAAGATTTTTGAGAACGAGTTTTTACCCCATCGGACGGATCACCTATGATTAATTCTTAAGGGTGACTTGAGACAAATCCTTGTCCATACTATTGGAAGATCTTTTGGAGAGTCTTCATTCTTTTCTCCTTCTTCATCCAAGTGATGAGTATCATCTTTATTGCTTGCCTTGGCCTCTTGATGTTCTTCATGTATAGTGAGCTTTTCAAGTTCCTTTTGTACACCTACATTTTCATCTTCACAAACATTCTTAGAAATAACATCATTAGCCTCATCAAATGTAACATGCACAACTTCTTCTATTGTATACTCTGTATACTTTCTTGTTATTAGAATATCCTATGAAAATTCTTTCATCCAATTTTTTGTCAAAATTTTTCAAGATTTTCTTTGATTCTTAAAATAAAGCATTTACAACCAAAATTTTTGAAATAGCTCACAATGGATTTTTTTTGCAAAACAAGAGTTCATAGGGTGTTTTGTTTAAAATAGGCCTCAAAAGAACTCGATTCATAACATAACAAGCCTTGTTAATGGTTTCGGCCCACAATTATTTTGGTAAGTCACACTCGCTAATCATATTCCATCTGAGTAGCGGCCTCTTGAAGTGTTCTATTTTTTCTTTCAACAACACCATTTTATCAAGGCACTCTAACAACCGAAAATTCATACAAAATACCATTGTGATCACAAAATTCGGGAAAATTTTCAAATTTAAACTTGGCTCCATTATCACTTCTTAAGCGAGCCATTTTCAAATTCAGCAAATTTTGTATCTTAGAATACAATTTTACAAAATTTTCAAAGGTTTCATTCTTATGAACAAGAAATAGTACCCAAGTATACCTAGAATAGTCATCAATAGTTACAAAGGCATATTTACTACTACCGAGACTAGCATGTTGAGTTGGACCAAATAAGTCTATATGCAATAATTCCAAAGGTTTACAAGTAGATACACAGTTTTTTGGTTTGAATGAAACTTTCACTTGTTTACCAAATTGACATGCATTACAAATTTTGTTTTTCAAAAACTTTAATTTGGGCAAACATCTTACCAATTCTTTCTTAGTAAGATTTTCAATTAAATCTATGTTGAATAATTAGCTAACAAAGCCTTCTATGCCAAAACTAAGGATCATCTATGGAGGCAGTTAGACATTTTACATTGCTACTACCAAAGTTATCAAGATAAATCACATAAACATCATTGTGCCTAAAACTTTTAAATAAAAAAGAAAAATTCTTGTCAAGAATTCAACATTCATGGTTGGTGAAGAATACATATAAATTTTTATCATATAGTTAGTTCACACTTAAGAGATTATAATTCAAATTGTCAACTAAGAGCACATTTTTAATTAAAGTCTCACCATTTTTACCTACATCACCAATGCCAATTGATTTTGCTTTCATGTTATCCCAAAAGTCATATTTCCACTATTTTTTGGACATGAGTTTGGTGAAGATAGATGCATCACCGGTCATATGTCTTGAAAACCCACTATCTATGAACCATTTGGCATTTTTGGTGATATTCATTACCTACACAAGAAGTTAGGTGATAACTTTTGGTACCTACATTTTCTTTGGTCCATAAGAGTTAGTAATAATGACTATAAATCCATACGGTATTCATTCCAAGTTTTTTATTTATCTTAACATAGCAATTATTTTTCACATGTCCATATTGTTAGCAATAGTTGCAAATAATATTCTTATTTTCATATAATGAAGATTTTGATTTTAAAAAACATAAGTCATTCCTTCTAAAAGTGACAAAATTCTTGTTGATCAACATATTTCTATTCTTTTTTATATCAACAATATTTTCTCTTTTTTTATGTAGAAGAATATTCAAATCATCCAATCTTTTCTTCAAGGGGGCTTGTTCTTCCTTGATCTTTGTTTTCATATACATTCTTTTCTTGGACTCAGTGTTTTCTTGTGATAACCTATTGTTTTCATTCATAAGTTAGAATTAGCATTCAATAAAGCATTTGTTTTTTTTTACTAACTCCTTATTTCTAGTATATGATTCCTTTAAACTATCATGCAATTTTAAAATGAAGGTTTCAAGATCATTATCATCATTTTAAACATTAGAATCATAAGTGGAGATCTAGATTGTTACCTCATCATCACCAATAGCCATAAAGGCTATTTGTGCCGATTCCATCTCTTTTTCAACTTCTCATTCGGAGTTGCAATCATGCCAAGTAATTTGAAAAATTTTGAAGCGAGACTTTCTTCCTTCCTTTTCTTAGAGGGGCACTCATTTGCAAAGTGTCCCGATTGATCACATTCAATGCATTTTTCATTTTGTTTCTTAATTTCCATCTAGATGGTATTCCTTCAAAATTATTTGAGTTGCTGGCTCCTCATTTTCTCATTCTCCGTTTGTTGATATAGTGTTAAGGAATCCTTTGGTGATAAGTGCAAGATCACCTTCATCAAGATCTTCATCTTCTAAATTGATGGAGCCATTTTCATCTTCTTCTTGAGAAGTCTTCAAGGCTATGCTTCTCTTTGGTCTTGCTTCTTCATCATCCACAACTTTAGCCTTGAGCTTCAATTCATATGAACTGAGAGAGTTTATCAATGACTCAATAGGTATGGAATTTAAGTTATTGTGCTTCCTCTATAATAATAGTTTTTGCCACCCATTGTTTAGAGGCAGCATTCAAGATTTTTCTATTCTTCTCACCCAAAGAATATTCTTTCCCTAAGGTTTCAAGATCCTTAATGATATCATTAAATCTACAATACATTTTATCAATATTTTTATGTGGTTCCATCTTGGAAGACTCATACTTGACAACAAGTAGGGATTTCTTTTGTTATCTAGCATCATCGTTTTCTTCATGAATTTCTTTCAATTTGTCCCATATTTCTTTAATCGGGACACATCCTTTGACATGAGTTGACTCGTTAGCATCCAATGCATTGTATAGCACATTCATGGCTTTAGCATTTAAGGTCAAATTTTCTTTGCCTTGTGGAGCGAGCTCATCCTTTATTTTTTCTCTTCTTTTATTTGTATGATCATCAACAATAGTGGCTTCGAAATAATCTTCATTAACCAGATACCACAAGTCAATATCAATAAATTGCAAAAAGATTTTCATTCTATCTTAGAAACAAAGTCCAACTAATAAAGTTCACCCCATTAAACATAGGGGGTCTGGTAATATATTGACCTTCAAAGAATAAAGCATTATTAGATGCCATAAAGGATCTTTACTCAAATGCAATTTAAACAAAATAAAGAGATCAATGTTCTGATACCAATTGTTGGTCCCGAAACAACCTAAGAGGGGGGGTGAATTAGGTTTCTAAAAATTGATTTGCAAATAATGTACAATTCAAATTTCTTGCACTTGACAAGTAAGATAATAAAAATATAAGCAATTAAGGACAAAATGAATAAAATGAACAAAGAAAGAAGGATTAAACAAACAACACTCCCAAGTTAGCTAGTTTGGAGTAGTAATCCACTAAGATATTCCTTCAAAATTAGTGAGCCAATAATATCAAATGTACACAATGTAGGATCACCCTTGCTCACACTCCTTCTCTTTAGTTGAGCCAATGATTTTACACTCAACTTTTTTTTGTACAAGATTATCACTATTAAAAATATTTTTGAATAGTGAGTCTTAAGTACACACTAATACAACATCACTAAAGGGCTAATTTGTACTCAAATTGCCTTTTTTTTCTTGTTTGTATTCAATGTGTAAGATGCTTTTACAAAATACATATGGGTTGGCATTTATAGATGCAATAAATCAGCTCCTAACCACTTCCTAACAACTGGATAATAAATGTTAAAAAACTAGCCGTTATAGGTTTCGGACGTCCAAGATCTTTATTAAGCGTGCAAACAAGCGTCCGATTTGTGATATCATTGACATAAAAATGCCATTCGGACAGTCGAGATAGCATCCGTTTCTTTGTCCGAAACAAGTATGTTGATGTTTAGTTATCGGACATGGTAGTGTGTCTGAGAGGTTTAGTGCTCGACCAAGGTTGCTTTTCTTTCGGACAGTTAGACACGTCTGATAAGATTTTCTTTGGACAGTTAGACGCGTCTGTGCCTCAAAATCTTGCTCTTTGCCTAACCTTTTGGGCAATTCGTTTGGACAGTTATTTGGCGCGTTCGGTATAGGTGCCTCGAAATCTTGTCCTTTGCCTAACCTTTCGGATGGTGCATTGTGTTTGAGGTAAATTCGTTCGGACGAACTTGTGCGTTCGAGAAATATAGTGCTGTTCGGACGATGTACTTCGTCCAAAAACTTTATTAAGAACAAATGAAATAGAATTCCAGTACAACTTAAATTAAGATTGTTAGATTATATTTTTTATCATCAAAACTAAGATTGTAGGTCATCAGTTATAATTAATATAAAAATTTGTATAGATCCTTAATAGAATCGAATGTCTAACCTTGAGTACTAAATAAGTTTTTTTTTTTTTGAAGCTAAAGAATGGAATAAGTTGTCTACACCTAAAGTTGCGGGACAACTTTGGTCATTTACCAATAACCTTATTAAATTTTGAAAAATTTTGTAAAAGTTCCTTTGTTGATTGTCTTAAGTTTTGATATAATTTTATTTCCTCTCCTTCCCCAATCTTTTGCCCTATAAAAGGTTTTCACTTCCACTCCTAAAAAAAAAAAAAATTCCAGTCCTAATTTATTTTTCGGTGCATCTATACCAATTAACAAAACAATAAGTAACTAATATGTCACTAGATTTGAAAAAATGAATGAAATCAAACCGAATATTCACTATAATTTTGTCATATAGAGCAACTTTGTCAAGTGGTATTAAATTTGTGATTTTATAAACCATTTTCCTTTGTTTTTATTTGTGCAACTTTCTTTTAAAAATGTATCTAAATTTAAATTGCAATCATGCAATTTAACTAAGTTCTTTTAAATTTTTTTTTTTTGTGCACAACTTCTAAATTATATCATTCCATACTTTAAGAATGTGTAACCCTCGTTTTTTGTTTTCACTTGCCATGGTTTTTTTTACTTAATAAATATTTGAAATTTTGTTAACAAAGAGCTCGCTATAAGGAGAAGGTGAGTTATAAAAATACTAAAATTATGAGTATTTTGGCCTTATGTATCACCTTTTTTTTTTCTTTTTTCTTTATAAATATTATAAGGTGATGTTAAGTGTCTAAGAGAAAGTGTACAATATGTTCAAAAGTAAAGACATTACCCCTTATAGTAAATTACCACAACTCATACGTATTCTTGTTAGAATTAGTATGTGTTATTCAATTTACAATATAGAGTGGGTATTACGTATATTCGTTAAAATAACTGAAAAATAAAATATTTTTTTACTTTTTAATTATTTAATCTACCTACTCTGCATGTACTGTAGGATGAGTTTCACTGTGACTTGTGAGTTCCATGTGCGTCCATTTCAGGAATCTTCCTTGAATAATTTGTACGCTTTTGTTTAGAGAATGTCAAATGTAAATATATAAATAAAATTCAGCATTTACCTTCGAAATTAACACTTTAATAGATATGGCTTAAATATGTTAAGAAAACCTCAAAATAAGGGAGATAAGTATAATTTTTAAAACATAAAGGGGGATTATATGAAATTGTCATAAACCTCGGTAGATTTGTGAAATTATTCCTAAATTAATAGAGTTTGGTTTGTGGGCTTTTGTTCGTCTGCTATATATATATTAGCTAGCTCCTTTTGTTAGAGATATACTTGGATTTTCCGTTTCACAATTGACAAATGATCACGCATTTCCACATTCTTTCAAGAACATTTCTTTTTCTTTTGGTAGGGTAAGGTTTAGCCGGCAATAACACTAAAATTGTTTGAATAATATATTAACTCAACTCAAATTGACAAGAGAATTGATGCAAAGTTTATATCTATATAGTTATTTGAACTGTACTTAAACGGAACATATGTCAAGACTCAAATGATGATTAACTCTTGTTTAAAATAAAAGAATGGGAAATTCTACTATGATATTAATTTAGTCGAAGGTTGCTAAGAAATCAATAAGCTCCGTCTAACTCGGTTTTCTACTGGACCACGATTCATTTATGTCCACCTGGTCGGCAAGGTTGGGGACCATGAGCCTATCATGTGCAATTTGAAGACTCCGTGGTGTTGAGTTTGAATTCTAAAGTTCCCAACCTCCCACTTGGGAGATCGGGTCCGGATTTAGGCCATACTCCTAGGACAAGGTGCCATTGGCATATGAAGTTGTCACAAATTGTTCTTCAAATGAAGTAATTTTTGAAGAATAGGTTTATAAAAAGTGAAATCTAATTTTGTTACAAGACCTTTGAAATGTAAAATCTATTTCCCAAAAATCATCTTAATTAGGAATAGTTTTCAAATGTAGCTTTCTCAACTAAGAATGAGTTATAAGCTGATTTAAAAGAAAAAATATTTCGCTCTGTTTGGATAACACTCATTATTTATTTTTCTTCAAATATATTTTATAATAATTTTTAACACCACATTTTTAACAAATTTTATCTCACAAACATCATATTTCAAAAGTTATTACCATACTTATTATAGTCAAAAAATTTTAGTCTTTGAATAGAACTAATATCTCAAAGAATTTTAGTTTAAATATAGTAACTGAAAAAAAAAACTATTAAAAGAGGATATTCAATGAAAAAAGAATAATGTCCTTTTCTTCTTTCAACCTTTGTTTGATTGGCATTGTGGGGTTTACAAGTTAGGTCATTTGGGAGAAGAGAATTACAAAAATAAGGACAAGAAAGATATAAACAGTTGACATTTCCAAAAAGATACTGCTCCATTTCCACAAGCAATGTGCAGCTACAACTAAGAAAACAACCAAGTCTAACTTATCGCAAATCTTAGTTGTATGCATTGGATAGGAGGATTTATGAAATGGTAGGGTAGTTGAAGTACTTCTCAACTGGCACACAGTAAGTACACTATGCCCACTGGTATAGAGAATGGCTCCTCTTGGATCTCAACAACCGGCATCTTAGCAAAAGATGGATCGTGGAGCCACACTTTTGACTTTGGGTTTTGTTTTGTTTTTTTTTTGGGTAATAAATATGACTTTGGCTCCTATCTCTTTTGAAATGCATTGCATATATTATTGATTAATGGAGTACCCTACATAAAAGGATATTATTTGTCCTTCGTTGTGCAACTTGGAGCCACTTTGTTATACACTGAATGATGAAGGAAGAAAGAGCAAATTAGTAAATGTTCTTGCGCATTTTGAAGATGCCCCTTAATACGGCTTCGGGTCGTCAGTCGCCAATTCCTCAAAGTCACATTTCGGTTGCACAAATCAAAAACTGCCACGTGGAAAATGCCTCACGCAGCTTATTATTTTTGGCTGGACTTTGTTCGGGTACTTTATTTTATTTATTGACCATATTTCCCTCAATATCTAGGTCTCAATTCTTAAGACTCTCGTGTTTGACTTAATTTATTTAGGATTTTTTAAGAGAAAATTTCAAATAAGTTTATAAACTATTGACGAATTTTCATATAGGGTCACTGAATAATTTTTCTGCAAAATTAGTCAATAAACTATCAAAATTGTGTATTTTAGTTTATTTTGTCAATTTGATGCGTTAGTGCGAACAAAATTAGTTTTTTCAAGTTAAAATAGTCCAAACATAGTGAATTAACATTTTAAAAAATCTTAGGGTCAAAATTAGATAAGAAAACAAAAGAATGTAGAATTTTGGGGTTAAAATTGAAGGGCTTACTCTACTTTACACCCTTTAACTTGTACCCAATTCTTATTTTACACCCCATACTTACTTTTTGGACATATTGCATCTTGAATTCTTAATTTTATCTCATTTCAATCCAAATTTTAATGTTGTTGTGTGCAAAGAAATATTTCAAGTCTGCAAAAATTAAAAAGACAAGAAAACAACAAATGTAATTTATTTATATAAAAAAAATACAATCTCTAGGATCTCTTCAATTTTTCTCTTCAATTGTTGACTCGAGGGCCTCACTGTTTGATCATGAAGTACTTAGACTTGATAGAGGGTTTGACAGCTTGATCTCGAACTTGGATTTGATCGAGAGCCACACAGCTTGATCCCGAACTTAAAGTTGATCAAGTGATTAACAACATGATCTTGAACTTGGACTTGATTGAGGGCCTCACGGCTTGATCTTGAATTCAGAGTTGATCGAGTGCTTGATAGTCTGATCTCAAACTTTGACTCGAGGACTGAACAGCTTGGTCTCAAATAGAACTTTGACTTCTTCAACTCTTGATATGGAAAACATGAAGAACACTTGATGAAGATATTCAAATCTTGATATATGAAAGATTTGAAGGGAGAACTTGAAGACTTGATGGGGAATTTAAGGAGCTCTTGTAACTTGTAGAGAGCTTCCAAGAATATGTGTTGTGTGTCTTCATCCTTAGGGGTGACGCCCTATTTATACACGTAGGATGAGAGGGGTTGGAGTGGCTTAGTGTTAGACCCTTTGGCAGAGTTTCACGCATCGGCAAGGCTGCGTGCAGGCCTGGCCCAAAATAGCCTGCACGTCGGCCAGGCAGACTGCTGTCGGCAAGGCAGTGTGCGCGTTTTTTTTAAAACAGAGGTGGGCCGATTTGAGCCGTTGACGTGCGAAGTGCTTCAAAACTATGCAATAGTGTGCTGGAAGTCCTTAGGCAAGTGTTGGCTTCGGGACGTTGGCAGTGGACAGCTCAAGACATGAACGAGCTGGGCAAAACGGTGGCTAACGGCAGTGGCACGAACGGACCCGTGCACACATGCACACGAGATTGGCATAGCTTTTGGCACAATCTTGGGCATTGCTGGGAGCCCAAGTAAAGCCTTGTGGGTGGCAAGGCAAGAGTGTTGGCCGAGGAACGTAGGCAATCAGGTTGACGACGTGCTGGACAGTGCAGGAAACGACTAGGCAGCGTGTACGTCGGGTAAGTGCACTCGCACGGGTAGTGGTGATCAGCAGACAGTTGGACTTCGTCTCTTATACACATCTAGATGTGTATAAGAGACAGGCTGGGCTGCATGTACGAGAAAATGGTGGTTATCCTGCACTGCTTAGTTGTATGCATTTCGTTTGTCTAGCAAAGCTAAGCGGTTGGGCTTGTCAACCGCACTTTTCCTATAAATATTGGTAGTCAGAGACTTGGCATAGAGAGAGGAATCCATTTGGATTTAGGCCAAGAGTGTTCTGCACACCAAGTGTTTGTAAAAAGTCCCGTTGTAAGCTTTTAACAGAAATAAAGTGTTGCAAGGGTTGGCCTGGGGCCGTAATTCATTTGTGTACCGTTTACTTACGTTTTGTTGTGCTTTGCTCTTGCAAGTTGCCTAAAAGTCTGATTTCGGGTGTTTGAGTGAGTGCTTATTTGTGAAACAAGTGAAAACTAAACACGAATGTGTAAGGCTGACTGAAAATTTGATTGGGGGATTTTTGGTGCCGGTGCGATCCTTGGCACGTTGGGTTCGTGTCAAGTAGTTTAGAAGTTTCGTGACACTTAGTATAATGCTACTCCTAACTTTTCTCCCAAGAAACATGGTGTAAAACAATTACATTACTTATATATCATCTTTATTCCTTGAAGAGATAAAATTACAAGAGAACTACTATGTCTAAAATATTATCTCCAAAAGTTGTATAAATACATAAGGAATTTAATTACCTATAATACCATCTCTTTATTTATTTATTATTTTTAAATAAAGAGATAAATCCTAATGTATACATCTTTATGACATAGTGCAATTTAATTAGGATACCACTCTAAAATTATAGTGTAGGAATTTTAATTAAACTAAAATTTCAACACCTACAAATGCCCCCTCGAGACTTGTTCACAAATGGAAAACTTGAGCATGAAAGTGAATAAGTCTTGAAACAACTTATCCATCTATCTTCAAATGCATTTGTCTAAAAGAATCAGACAAGAGAAATCTTTTTTTTTTGATATGACATGACTGAACTTGGAGTTAGCTTCCAAGTTGCATGTGTACCCTTTTGGGGATCAAGTCAAACGTAGTTCAGTTAAATATGTAAGATAGTTTTTACTCATGCCAAGGAGCCTTGGATTTGAGATATTGAGACAGTTTATTCTCATGTCGAGGAGTCTTGGATTTGATATATGTAGACAGTTTATTCTTGTGTCGAGGAGCATATGACATGTATGTATAGACAATTTATTCTCGTATCGAGTAGTTTTAAATTTGATATATCTAGACAGTTTATTCTCGTGTCGAGGAGTATATGACATGTATGTATAGACAGTTTATTCTCCTGTTGAGAAGTCTTGGATTTGATATATGTAGACAGTTTATTCTCGTGTCGAGGAGCATATGACATGTATGTATAGACAGTTTATTTTCGTGTCGAGGAGCATATTCAGATAGTTTAGACTCATATCAAGGAGTTTTTCATAACAATATTTGAATATTTGTAGATAGTTTTAACTCGTATCAAGGAGTAATCTTGACAGTTTAGACTCGTATCATCTCTTATTGTAACAGGAGCATACTCCTTCATTCATACGTGAGTGTTTCCATCTTGGGTACATGAATAAATTTGGTACTTTAGAGAATCTGCACAATTCATAATGGTTGCTTGATTAACACTTACTTTCACTTTTTCAAGTAAAACTTTTCCTTCTCGAGCTAAATGCATTACTTTGTCCTTGAAGAAAAACCACCTTTCAGTAGGACGCCCAATTAAACGATGATACTTGCAGTAATTTGGATTGTCAATACGCGCCGCTTCTTCAAATCGCCTCACCTCAGGCAAGTCAATAAGATTTGCTTCTAGAACATCATTGAATATGTACAGCACATCAGAGTTGAGAAACGGATATGCCTTTTCTTTCATCTCGTTAACATTCGCTCGCTTTCTCACCCTGTCTTGAGGGTGGTTTGACTTTTCATTTGCCTTCCTTAAAATTTTGATAGGCTTAAAGCTAGTTGTCATTGGCTCTTCATTCTCAAAATTTAAGACGCCTATCATGTTGACTTCATGTCGTTAATGTCCGTTCAATGGGTAAACCTTGGTTTCCATTAGCAGCAATACTCAACTCTATGCCGTGGGCACGAGTGGACAATTCGTCGAAGGATTTTGGAACTATCCCTTGTAGAATATAACTTAGGTCCCAGCATGCCTTGAATACACATATCGATGGCTGAACTTTCAAAAAGTGGATCTTTGCAATTTAGACTAAGATCTCTCTACCTAACGACGTAGTGAATGATGGGTTCATTATTCTATTGACGAGTTGATGTCAATTCCACCATGCTAACCATACTGCGTGTGCTATAGAAGCGATCAAGAAATTCTTCTTTAAGTTGATTCCAACTGTCGATGGTGTTAGGTTCTAGGTTGATTATTTTTTTAATTAAAAAAATTTGTATTTTTTTAATGTCATGCTAAAAAATGTACATATTTAGTTAAGAGTTATTTTTCTTTCTTCCACCTTATTATAAATTCACAAAATTGCGAAGTTATTCTTAGATAAAATATATTTTAATTATTAATTTTGTGAGATTTAATAAGTTTTTTTATGCAAAAACTAAAGGGCCAAAAAATAATTGGTAAATTTGTTTTTTTTCCGTAATTAGCTTTATATATGAAGAAAATAGTATAAGTTGATTGATGAAAATTTGAGAATTGATAAAGTTCTCTTGTAAATAAGGAATATAAAAAAATAAAAAAAAAATTATATGGAATCACTAGAAAATGAAATAAAACACACATTTTTGGAGGGCAGTTTTGTCAAAAGAAATATTAATATCATCATTTAATAATTATTAATAATATTGAATATTTTAGACCGAGTAAAATATATACATTGTTTGAATTTTGGGGCAAAATACAATTGGAGTATTAGTTTAGGTAGTAAAGTAGTGTAATTAATACTTTTATATATTTGGTGGAATCAAAGATGAAGTGAGTGAATTTGCATTGCATATATAGAGAGATACACATATATATACACACTCTAGCAGAATAGCCCATGCTATACACGGAAGTATAAATATCTATATTTAATTAATCTACAGTTAAATAATATTACAAAATATTGATTATGGCATAAAACTATATAAAGACAAACAAACTTGAGTAACGAATTGGTTATATTCCATGACTTAGTTCCTGATCAATGTCCTCAATTGCAAGATAGAAATAACTAATTGGTTTTATTCCGTGAAGTGTATTTGTCTCTACTTACTATGTCTCCACATAAAATGCAAGTGAACTTATATTAAGAGCATGTATCTTGATTACTTGTAAAATTTGCAATTGAAATTTTCTAAAGTAAATGGGGATGGTTTATGTACCACTTGAGTGATGAACTTCACATGATTGACCTCCTAAAGTGTGATTATCTAAAAAATAAAATAGAACTTGAATTAAGAAATTAAAAGTCAAAATTAGAAATTATAAAATTAAGTATTTAAATAAGTACAATAAACCTAGTTCTACACATACTATTGTATAACTCAAGTACTCAACTTCACATTCGGATGTACTTCAAGATTACTTTTTAAAATATATTAATCTCGGCCTTTTGAGATAGTACAACATTTTATGAATATATGTAAGTTAATATTGCAGAAAAGTTGTCTGTCATTTAGTTGAGAAACAATAAAAAAGGAAAAAGCATACCAATAAAATCACCTTTCTGAGATTGTTTAAGTTCAGAGTATTATTTTTGTATCCTTATTTTGCATTAATTTTTGTTCTCTCTCGATTCTTGGAACTTTAGAACCAAGTTTTCTTGGTAATCTTTTAGTGCATTGAACTCCATACTAGTAAAGTACTTGAATTACCTAAAAATAAATAAATAGATCAATGAATGGGGAATTATCCCAAGTTATACAAAATAATGCCACAATAATTAAAGTAAATTGTATATATACCATGGCGTAGCGTGGTAAGTGCTATATGGTAGTCAATGAATCCTATTCAATATATGGCCCAGAAAACCGTTCACTTCTCTAAAGTAACATGAAAAGGAATTAAAAGTCCATATCGACAATAAACGACAAAAACCCCAACCAAAAATTTAAGGGAAGAAAAATAAGAAAAGAAGAAGTATTTGTTAAACTGTGAAATTTAAAAAAAAAAAAACATACCCAACTACCCACGTTCAAGTAAATTGCCAATTGGTCTCACAACCACTTGGCTTCAAAAGGCCTGTACAACCCCATATTTTATTTCATGCGACAGTGAGATTGTTCCCACTCTGATATAGGCTTGCAAAGCCTTATAAAAGGGGCATGAGCGTGGGGCAATTAAAAGGGGGGCATACAGAGGCATTCAGGCCAAAAACATAGAGAGAGCACGAGGAAAAGTAAGGCTTTTGAGGAGAGCTAAAAGACTACAAACAAAAAAGAAAGCCAAGGAGTCCGTAAAAAAGATCAAACAAATTTTATTTTTTTTTAAATTGTTGGGCAAATATAAATTTATCAAAAGATTTGTTATTATTCTTTTAATTCTTTCCCGGTTTCAAATGAAAAAATTAAATTACGTTTCTTTTATAGTCTTTTATGATATAAGAGATTTCTTCTAATATTTAAATTCACTAAAGTTAAACTGGTTCTTGTACCCACCGGTACTTTGCGATATTTTAATGTCTATTTTTTTTACTCTTAAATTGATCCCAATGCATTATCCGTCTCTCAAATTATTGAAGTTACTAAAATTATTCAATTGGCTTTAGTGCCCTAAAGTTGATCTTGGTGTCTTATCCTGCCTCTCAAATATTTAAGGCACTAAATTAAATCAATTGATCTTAGTACTCTAAAAATTGATTTTATTGCCTTATTTTATCGAATTGCCTTTAAGGCATCAAATCAAATTAAGTGGACTTTGTGCCCAAAATTACCTTTTAAGATAATAAAATAAATTAATTGGCCTAGTGCACACAATTGCCTCTTAAGGCACCAAATTAAATTAATCAGATTTAGTTCCTCAAATTACCTTTTAAGGTAATAAATCAATATAAGCGGCATTAATGCCAAAATTTTGCCTTTTAAGCTATTAATTAATTAATTTGCTTTTGAAACCAAAAATTATCATTTGAGGCATTAAATTAATTAATTGGCCTTGGAGTAAAAAAAAAATTGTCATTTAAGAATTAAATTAATTCATTGGCCTTAAAAACCAAAAATTGCCGTTTGAGGAATTAAATTAATTAATTAACCTTGGAGCCAAAAAAATAACCATTTGAGACATTAAATTAATTAATTGTCCTTGGAGCCCAAGACAAATTGCCTTCTAAGGCATTATATCAAACCAATTGATTTTAGTGCCTAAAATTACCTTTTAAGGCATGCAATAAAATTATTGACCTTAGAGTCTAAATTTGCCTTTTAAGACATTAATCTAAATTAATTGGCCTTAGAGTCAAAATTACCTTTTAAACAAATAAATTAAATTAATTGTCTTTGACTTTCATGTGTTTGTTGTCGTTGACGGTTATTAAAAATGAAGACATGAATTAATGTTGAACTTTTTGTCCTCTTGCCTTTTGAGGCATCACAAAAAATATTAAATAAAATAATTAGATAAGTTTTTGATTTTTACTTATCTAAATTATTTTTTCCTTTAATGGTCAAAACTCTATTTAAACATCATTCCCTCAAAAGGTTAAAAATAATTGATATTTAAATATTGTAGCTCATCTAGAACTATGTATGCCGTGATTTCAATTTGGATACATAGGAAACCCCTCGAAAGGATTTAGCCGCGAGAACTACAAAATATATTATTTGATGGATTTTTCCTATCAACTAAAATTTCACTAAATTAAAAAATGTGTCAAATTCAAGTAACCCGTCAAACGCTCGAAATAGGTTAAAATTAATTTATTTTAAATTCAAAATAAATACTCCAAATACAAGTGAATTTTTCATTCACACGAGCTACGTAAGGTTTGATCCCAGTAACGGGTATGTAAGTTGCTTAAGTATATTACTTAGGTACAACTCCAAAAATAAATATTGTATAAATCCCCTCTGTTATCGTTTGTTTAATTGGAAGTCAAATTAATTAATTGACAGTTAGAATCAAAGATATTTCTCTTAAATTGAAGAAAATGTAATTAAGGATTTAGTATCTTAAATGGGTTTGATTCACACTAATAAAATCTCACTCGTGCGAGCGAATCGCATAAGTGAGATCAAGTTGAGAGAGAATTGAGTTCACAAAAAAATTAAATTTTTGCCCAGCATCATTTTTGACACGCCCTGGGGGACCCATTCTTCTTTTCATCTCTAATTGTTCAATTAATTAATTTTATTGTGTTGTCTTGAAGGTTTAAGATCGCACCAAAAGTCATGATTCATTTCCATAAGCTTCCAAGTACTAAACGAGGAAAGGGACAAGGATCAAAGAAGGGTGACTACATGGTGACATTCACAATGGACTGCTCAAAATTTTCTCTAGAATTGACCACGTCCCAATTTGCTCTGTTGACGAATGCAAAGGTTGTTGAGGTAAAAAAAATTCCACTTTGACCACCCGAGAAGGCAAATGAAGGTCGTCTCAACCACCATGACTGCAAGTGGGCAAAGAAGCTCGTTCCGACTATTTGAGGGACAAAAGGATCCCATTCTGACCACTAAGGCCTTGATGGGGCCAAAAAAGGTTGTCTCAGCCACCGTGACCACAAACGAGCAAAAGAAGCTCGCCCCGATTGTCAGAGGGCAAAAGGTACTCATTCCGACCACGAAAGCCATCAAGAAGCGAAAGAAACTTATGCTACTTGTGACTGACAACGTTGCAAGAGGGTAGAAAGAAAGTGCTCCGTCTGCTAAAGCTGTGAAGGTCCATCCACTAAAGTTGAGAAGGTGCAAAATAAATTTTCTCTACTTACAATTGCTAAGGCTATGGGAAAAAATAATTTCGCTTCACTTGCAACCATCAAATAGGCTAGGAGGCAAAAAGAAAATGCTCCACTTGTGATCATCAAGGATGTGAGGGGGAAAAAGAAACCCTCTCCAACTACCGACGGGTGGAAGAAATTTAATCCTCCTGCAATTGTTAAGAATTCTAGGTGGCAAAACGAAATTGTTCCACTCCTAATTTTCAAGGCTGTGAGGGAGTAAATGAAAGGTGTTCCTTGTTCTAAAGTCACTAACGAACAAAAAATAAATGCTCCAAAAGTCACATCGTACAAGGAGTATCAAAAAACTACTTTGACATCAAAAGGCAAGATAAAATTGTTCCAACTATAAACGCTCGTATTGAGCAATATAAAATAGCTCCGATAGGATACACGAACAATATGTAACAGTGGTCTCGCAAGTCTATGGTTGTTAAGTGGAACAAAGACCAAGTTGCGGTTAATATGGTTGTGGAGGTCAACATCAAACCCAAGGAAATTTTTTTTGGTTCCATTGTGATTGACTTTTCATCAACTGAAACTGCAGTGGCAACATTTCCTCAAGATGAAGAAAATATAGTTTCTCCAACTTCACAAGCAATAATACCTAAAATCTTGAGAAATGTCGGGTTTATATCCTCTTTAAGGTTTTAAACGAAAAGACAAAAATACACTTGAAGACTGAAGAGGCGCAAAATGAATACATGTTGGTTCTAGTTATAATGGTATTAGCCAAAGAAGAAGTGGCTACACAAATTGCCAGGCAAGCAAGTACTTTTGCTTGTGAGCATGTACAAGTCCATGAACTTGGTCAAAACTTAATTGCACCTCTTACACAAGCTGATATTAAAAGTTTAACAATAGAGGGAGTAAGGAAGTTTTAGGTATCCTCCCATATTTGGATATCATAAGCCATATCCTTCTTATTATGACACGATACCATATATCCTTCCAATTGTCAAAAACAAAAAATTGAAAACTTTTATGGAATCAATAGCTCGCCACATGTTAGCTCATTTTTACTCGGTCTGTGGTGAATCAGATCAGGTTGATGCCTTGTTAATCTACCAATTTGTCCAATCCCTTAAAGGATATGCTTTTAGTTGGTACACCCAACTACAACCTGGATCAATCCACACTTGGGATGACATGAAAAGAGCCTTTCTTGCTCAATTTGTGAGCACAAAGAAAAAGGTTTTTATTATTGTCTTGGCTGATATACGACAAAATATCCAAATGAAAGTGTCATTGATTCATTGTATGGTGGAGAATTTTAATCAGAGATAATGCACTAAAAAATTAACTAAACAATCTGCTATGCAAATGTGCTATAATAATTTGCTGCCCAAAATAGCAACGCTTATTAGCACCGTTGAACCTGAAAAATTCGAAACGCTTGTTTCAATAGCTTGCAATATTGAGAAACAAATTTCTTGATAAGAGACTACTTGATAAATGGAGTCTTAAACAATCAAAGAAAAAATGTTGTTACCGAGAGAAGTGAATCAATGACATTGTTTGTCAATACCAATAATTTCTTTTGTGGTAATGGCGATAAAAAAAAGAAAGTTCATGAAAGACCGACTACAAAAAAATGTAAGATACACTTCCCAAATGAACATGTAGATTGCATAAATTGACAAAAGTAAAGGTAATAGTATTGTCTGAGCAAAAATAAAGTTGACTTTAAATTATATAACTGATGAGTAAAGTAGATATTTGAGCATATATATATATATATATATTATATATATCAATAAATTTGTAGGATTGTTACCTTAAAATATCAAAATTTTGATCCAATCTATGATTGATAAATGTGAACTTTTATTCAAAAAGAAAATCAAAAGAATAAGTTCTTATTGAGGATGCATCATTCAATCTAACAAGTACTTGATGCTGTATTGAATATCTTTCCCATAAAATCTTTGACAATAAAAGTGTCAAAATATGAAATGAAGACTTGAAGTCTATCATTTTGAAAATGCTGAGAACACTCAAAATGGTGAAATTTATATCCTTCTTAAATGTTAAAAGAAAACATCTAAAATCACAAGAAGGATAAAACAAAATTTTAATTCAAGTAGGTAGGTCTCTAAGTTGACATTTAAGTTTATTAAAAAGGGAACACATGATCTCCTCAAATTCAAATGTGTGTATCCTTATATAAACAATAAAATTATCAAAGGTTATTTACCTAAACGATAATATGATCTATACTACTGAACTACAAATGTCTTGATCCTACGACCTATTTGGGTACGTAGGTAATCTAGTCAGAAACTAGATGCAGCCCCCTAATCAAAATATATATGTTGCCCCTTATAAAAAGTTTTTCACCAACATATTTTCAAATGGTTAAACTAATCAATGATTCAAAAGAAAAATCCACCAATCATT
Organism: Cinchona pubescens; assembly: GCA_025175665.1. Lineage (NCBI taxonomy): Eukaryota > Viridiplantae > Streptophyta > Magnoliopsida > Gentianales > Rubiaceae > Cinchona > Cinchona pubescens. Next base: position 5,691,087 of record JANKKI010000051.1, on the reverse strand, counting down.
TCAAGTTGTTAAACTAATTAATACTTTAGAAAAAAAAATCTATCGATGCCTTTTCAAGTAGTTAAACTGGAAATATTTCGAAGGAAAATCCACCACTGAATTTCAATTGGTTAAACTGATTATTGCTCATCCACCGACTTTTCAAGTGGTTAAACTAATTAATGTTCAAACATTTTATCACGTGAATCCTTGAAATAGTTGAAAGAGTTTCATGTGATTGTTATACCAATTTTATAGTACAACTAAAAGTAACAAAAACAAATAGTGAGACAAAAGTATTAAGCCTGAAAAAGTTGGCTTGAGGTTAAGAAAATGTAACCCAAGTGCAACTAGGCCAAAGTCCCAAAATGATATCAGCTACCATATAGCCAACAAAATTGAGTGCAAAGACCGATTGAAAGATTTATATTTAATCTAAGGTCTTGAAAAGCTCACAACAAAATAAATAAACAAATCATCGAGACCTGAACATGTTATGCAAATGAGAGGTTTTCATGTATAATGCTTGAGGGGGCAACTATTAAACTGTAAAATTTAAAATCAAAATGTGGGTAGTTTAGTTGCCCACGTTCAAGCAAATTGCCAAGTGGTCTCACAACCACTTGGCCTCAAAAGGCATGCACAACCCCTATTTTATTTCATGGGAAAGTAGGATTGTTCCCACTCTGATGTAGGCTTGCAAAGCCTTATAAAAGGCTTATGACCATGAGGCAATTAAAAGGGAGGCATAGAGAGATATTCAGGTTAAAAAAATAGAGAGAGCACGAGGAAAAGTAAGGCAATCGAGGAGAGCAAAAAGACTACAAACAAAAAAGAAAGCACAGGAATCCAAGAGAAAGATGAAACCAAACTTTTTTTAAAGTTGTTTGTTTGTCTATTCCTTAGGTAGATATCAATTTAAAGCAAACAAGTAATAAGAAACCTCATAAAACCACTACACTCTACCTCACTTCCGCAAGTATACGGAGTTGGTAGTAGTATAGGATGAGTGGGTATCGTCCCACAAGGATTGTTGGAAGGCAATTACTAAGTTTTACGAGTGTTTGTGTAGTTAAGCAAGATCAAACAATGGATGGTAAATTTACATAATTCAATGCAAGCAATTAAAACCAAATTTCAAACTAGATTATCTACTAAAGCAAATAAGTAAACTAAATAATTACAAAATAAGAAACTACTTAGTCTACTCTAGTAAAAGAAAGTAAAGGAAGCAATTAATTCTAATCTAAACTAATTGGAATAGAACTAAAATTAAAGAGTAAGTAAATTAACCCAATAAAATCACCATAAAACGACATTGCAAAGCTAGAAATTACTAATTCTAAACTAGAAATTGAAAGAGTTAAACTTGAAATCAAAATTTTTTTAGATTTAAACTTGGTAAAAATAAAGAAGGCCCACTAAAAATTATATAGAACTTAATGCAAGAAATGGAGGATTCTTAACTAAAAAGCAAGAATTTAACAAAAACCCTAATTTTTCTAGGAACCCTAATTTGCTAGCAAAGAAATTTTTAATAATTTAAACTAGAAAGCAAGTAAAAATTATATCTGCTTGAAGCTCAAGATTAACCCACTACAACTATCTAATCAAAATTTAGACCTGCTAAGAAATGAAAAGTAGATCTAAAAGACAATTAAAGAGAAATTTCTATTAAAGAAGAAGCTTGATGTTCAAGATATCCTAAACTATCCTAACACTTACTATCTACTCATAATCCTACTTACCCCCTACAATTATTTTTAAAAGTAGCTTAACTAGTCCAAGGCAAAATCAGAAACTAGTTCCTGGACTATTACAAAATTGCCCCTATTACTTAACCATCCGCGAATCGAGATCGCGATCTTGACTCGCTAATGTTTTAAGTGATTTATCCGAATCGAGATGTCGCAATTTGGAAAATCGAGATCGCGATCTCGACTCTCTTCCCAGTAATCCCTATTTTCTTTCATAATTGCACTTTGGTCCCTCGAGCTTGTTTAATCTAGTTTACAATTTCTAAATTTGACCTGCACAAAATTAACATAATTAACAATTAATTAAGCTAAATTTTTAATAAAAACTTAACATATTTAACAAGAACAAAAATATAAATGCATATGAAAGGAATTAACTTAAACCTACAATTAATTACTCAAAATTTATACTATCAAAATGCTACAATTTAGAGTAGAATAACTCTAGTATACTAGAGTTATCAGTTTGGCAAACAAAAATTACTAAAGGATTGTTATTGTTCTTTCTCTACTCTAATCAATTCTTTCCTACTATCAAACAGAAAAATTAAACCACGTTCTCTTTGTAGTCTTTCATGATATTTAAATTCACAAAAGTTAAATTGGTCCTTGAATACACTGGCACTTCGTGATATTTTAATGTCTGTTTTTTTTACATCTTAAATTGATCCAAATGCCTTATCCGTCTCTCAAATTATTTAAGGCACCGAAATAAATCAGTTGGCATTAGTGCCCTAAAGCTGATCTTGGTGTCTTATCTTGCCTCTCAAATATTTAAGGCACTAAATTAAATTAATTGATCTTATTACCCTAAAATTGATCCAAGGCCCTTATTTTGTCGAATTGCCTTTAAGGCATCAAATCAAATTAAATGGCTTTTGTGTCCAAAATTATCTTTTAAGATAATAAAATAAATTAATTGAGCTTATTGCCCACAATTGTCTTTTAAGACACCAAATGAAATTAATCGGTTTTAGTGCCTAAAATTACCTTTTAAGGTAACAAATCAAATTAAGTGCCATTAACGCCAAAATTTTGTCTTTTAAGGCACCAAATTAAGTTAATTGGCTTTAGTGCCTAAATTGGTTTTTTAAGGCATTAACTTAAATTAATTGGCCTTAGAGCACAAAAAATTGCTTTTTAAGGAATTGAATTAATTAATTAATGGCCTTGGAATCCAAAAATTATCTTTTGAGGTATTAAATTAGTTAATTGGCCTTGGAGCCAAAAAAAAATTGTTGTTCAAGGCATTAAATTGACCTTAGAACCCAAAACTTGACATTTGAGGCATTAAATTAATTAGTTAGCCTTGCAGCCAAAAAAAATAACCATTTGAGAGATTAAATTAATTAATTAGCTTTGCAGCCCCAAAAAAATTGGCTTCTAAATGCATTATATCAAACCAAAAATTTAGTGCCTAAAATTACCTTTTAAGGCATGCAATAAAATTAGTTGACCTTAGAGTCTAAATTTGCCTTTTAAGACATTAATTTAAAATAATTGGCATTAGAGCCAAAATTACCTTTTAAGAAAATAAATCAAATTAATTATTTTTTACTTTTGTGCCTGCATTGCCGTTTACGGTAATTAAAAATAAAGACATGAATTAACTTTGGACTTTTTGTCCGTCTTGCCTTTTGAGGTGTTACAAAAATATTAAATAAAATAAATTGGACAAGTGTTTGAACTCGTCTAAATTGTTTTTGCCTTTAATGGTCAAAACTCTATTTAAATGTAAATTTCCTCAAAACGTTAAAAATAATTTATGTTTAGAAATTGTAGTTCACCTAGCACTACTTGTCGCTTGATTCCAATCTAGATACGTAGGAAACCCCTCAAAAAGGTTCAACGAACTACAAAATATATAATTTTGTGGATTTTTTTGATCAACTAAAATGAGAAGTACAAAATATATAATTTTGTGGATTTTTTCTATCAACTAAAATTCCACTAAATTAAAAAATGGATCAATTTCAAGTAACTCATCAAAATCCTAAAATGGGTTAAAATTAATTTATTTTAAATTCAAAATAAATACTCCGAATACAAGTGAATTTTTTATTTACACGAACTACGTAAGGTTTGATCCTGATAATGGATACATAGGTAGCCTAAGTATATTACTTAGGTGCAACCCAAAAATAAATATTATATAAATCCCCTATGTTCTTGACAAGAATTTATTTAATTGGAAGTCAAATTAATTAATTGGTAATTAGAATCAAAATGCTGTTTCCCTTAAATTAGGGAATGTAAATAACGATTTAATATTTTGAATGAGTTTGATTCACACTAATAAAAACTCACTCGCGTGAGTGAATCACACGAGTGAGATCAAGTTGAGAGAAAATCTAGTTCACAAAAAATTGAATTTTTGCCCAACTGTATTAAACATTGTACTTGAATGAATTGGATATTACTTTCATATCTAATGATTGCCAAGAACTACAAATTACAGGAGCATTAAATGAACAAAGAATCATACATTACATTAGCCAATAGCAAACTTACAAAGATATATTGAAAACATATTTTTTTGTGACTTAAACCAGGATATTTAACAAAAAAAAAAAAAGAAGATGAAATTTCAGGTAACATACATCATGAACAAAAGTGAACAACATTACGATAAACATATGTACTTAAGAACAAAGGAGAGGAAAATATGCATACTTGAGAACAGGGAGAAAAGAAAATAGCATTCATGGCAATTCCAGTTTTGTATAAGGCATTAAGTAGATCAATATATTTGAAAAAAGTAATAAGACATAGTATTTATCAGACAGTTTGAATGATGTGATAATCTTAGTAAACTCTACGTGCTTTTTTTTAAAAAAGTAAGTTGATAAATATGGGTAAGAGTTTGAAATAAGTCAAAAGTGTTTTAATTTAAGTTGGTTGATTATTTTTATTTTTATAAGTTAGTATTAGTATATAAAGATAGAGAATGGGGTGTAAAACTAACGCAAAAATCTTTTGACACAAATAAGCTGTAGAATCAAATATGTACGTATTTATTTTAAAAGTAGGGGTGTTTTGATAACCCAATTAAGTGCTTAAACTTAATTCATTGAGTGCTTTTTGTATTAAGTGTGTTATGCATTAAGTGCCACTTAATTTCTATACAAAATTTTAAGGAAAAAGTCTATTACTTAATTTCCTGAATTCCTTACTAGTATACCAAAACTCACCACATCCAAATTTTCTTTATTTCACATTCACACACTATTTACACACACTTACACATTATATTCATTCTCTCTCACAAATAAACACACACTTGCACACACTATATTCATTCTCTCTCTCACACACACACATTTGCACACACTATATTTCTTCTCTCTCACACATAAACACACATTTGAACACACTATATTTCTTCTCTCTTATACATAAAGATACATTTGCACATATTATATTCCTTCTCTCTCACACATAAACACAGTTGCAATTTGCACACATTATATTCATTCTCTCTCACACATTGGTGCACATTTGCATAAAAAATATTCCTTCTCTCTCTCACACATACACACTTGAACTACTATATTCATTCTCTCTCATACATAAACACACACACTTACTATATTCATTATCTCTCACACATAAATACTTACTTACACACATTATATTTTTTTTTCACATACACACACACACTTGCACATACTATATTCCTTTTCACATACAAAAACGCACACTATTTGTACTTATTATATTCATTCTCTCTCACATATAAACACACACTTGTACATAATATATCTCTGACACACACATACCCCTATCTCATACACACATACTTTATATTAAAAAATTATTTATTTGTATTAAAAATATAATAATTAAAATAATCTACTATAAAAAAAATATAATATTATCATCAAAATATATAATACAAACGAGGTAAAATATTTTAATTCATTACTTAAATTCAGCTGATTATCAGACAAATGCAACTTTATGAATTCAGCAAATTAAGACTTCAGCACTTAATTTTCAATGTTTAGAATTTAGAATTCAGATTTCAATTTTATCAAACGCACCCTAAGTAGATAAAGATAGAGATAGAGAAGGATATAAAGAAGAAATTAAGTTTTTTTTTGAAAAAAAAGAAGATAAATTGTATGGATAAAAAGCTTTATTTTGCAATAGCAACCATTACCTATATATACATATCCGCTAAAGTGGTAAATATCCATCAACTATTAAACTATAATGTATGGTCTTAAATTCGAATTGATAGTCTAGTCAAACTTGTATTTGAAGAGTTGATTAATATAAATGGTAAAACCAAAGCTCTAAATGACTAAAGACGATTAGGAAACAAAATTTATCATTGTGGGTGGAAAAATATCTTTTAGACTAAATATTCATAATATTTGCAATCGACTGATGGAATAAATATTTAAAAATAAAAATCTCAATATTTTGTTGTTTAAAGATGGATTAATTTTTTCTTATTATTAAGAAGTGGAATCGTGTTTCCACAATAAATAAAAAATCTCAATCTTTGGATATTTGTTGAAGGACTGAGTATATTTAATTATTTTGAAGTTGAATCTCATTTCCGACAATAAATAAAGGGTGATTATACTTCCACACCTTTTTTAACATCTTGTAGATCTCTATTAATATTCATTACTGCAAAATGTTCATTTAGAGACTGTGTAAGAAGCTATTAAGGATGTATAATAAACTAATTATACTAATGAATAATGAAAAAAGTATATAAGAAGTTAAAAAGGGTATGCAAATATCATCACCCTAAATAAAAGAGTAGTTAAATCTCATTCTTTGAATTTTTAAACTTTTCAACGTGAAAGTAAAGTGATTTAAGCAATTGAAAATTTGGAATCAATCAACAGAACCACAATCACCTACATGCCTAACAAAACTTAATTTAGATGTTTTAAACTTATTTGAAATAAGATTAGGTAACAGATATTCATAAAATAGTCATATGTACATTTAGCAAAAAATAGAAAAGTCATATATACAGAAAAATGTAACAATGACAAATGTCATCTTGTCATGGATTGTGGTGAAAACAGGTTTTGGTTTATATATACACTAGCAAAATAATCAGAACGGGAGGAGGCATAAAATCTTTATAATGATAAAGTTGTTAACTAATGTCTATCTATTTTTTTTAATTTAAAAAATGATAATATGAAAAAAAATGAAATTCTTAATCTGTAACCTCTCATCATTTTTTTTCTTATTTCAACCATTAAAGAAACAAATATCACCTAATGAGAAATTAAAAATTGGCAATCCACTTTTTATATCTTTAATAGAGAGATAAAACATTTACAAAAAGAAAAAGAAACGTGTTTTGGGATCACAAAACACATAGTCCCACATCAATACTTCTACGACTGAGACATACCTTGTAGAATCATCTTTTATCATTGAAAAAATAGAAAAATAAATAGCTCTGTATTTGATGTAAATATGAATCTTTTCTGATTAATAAAGCTGAGAAAATCAACAAATAAAACTCCATCAGAAAACTACTTAACTTATCTATTCTAGAAACCTTGCATATTAGAAAAGCTAATCTGTTATAGAAAAAAAACTAACAAAAAATAAGAAAAAATAATGCTTTAAGAGAATATCAAATCAAAAGTAAAAATTTACCTTCATGGTTAAAGAATAAGGAGAATAGATTATGATCCCAATTCCCTTTTGCAATCTGAAAAAAAAAAAAAAAAAAAAACACACACACACACACACACAAAAATTGATATGATCTTAGGAGAATGTCAAACCGAAAATAAAATTACATGATTAAGAAGAAAGGAAGTAGATCATGATTCTGCAAAATCATGATTCTGGAAGAACTCTTTACTACAACACCACAAACTCATTTAATATTTACTCAATAAGTCAGGAAAAATATGAAAGAGTGCAGAAAATGGGAGGGATAAAAGAATTTAATCTTTGATGGAAAACCTTTTGAATTTGAAAAAAGATAGATGGATAAGTGGATTGAGAGATGGATTGAGTTTTTTAGTTTTTAAATGCTAAATTATTATCTAGTTTCTTGTATGTTAAAAAGTATTAATTTATTAATTAATTAATTAGATGATAGGTAAATCTAATTGTCGATGGATAAGTATTGTGCCAAAAAAAAGAGTAAGGTATATGATATGATAAGCTATACAATAGTAATTGTTGTTTTAAAAAGATTTAAAGTTATCGATAAGTAATTATTGTTTTGAATAAAAAAGAATTAGTTGTAAGATATAATTAATAAGTTAGACATTAGTTAAATGTTATTTTGAAAAAAATAATAGTTATTTGCTATGATTAATGTAGATAAAGATTTGATTTTAAGTGCAATTTGTTTAAGATAGAGTAAACTAAATCAAGATCTTTTTTGAAAAATATAACCGTAACATTTATTTATTTGACAAAAAAGTTGTTATTAATGATTGCCATTAGTAATTTGATAACGATAGGGTAAGTTAATGGTTAAAATTGGTTAAAATAATTTTTGTAAAAGTTCATATATTTTTTAATAATATTGCAGTATTTTATATACATTATCTACATAATAGAATTGATATTGTATTTTGTGATAAAAAAAGGTTGTAGAAAAATGAGAGCATGAAAAATACCGTGAAGAAAGGCAGATATACACACACACACACATGTGTATATATATATATATATATATATATATATATTTGAAAAGGGACTAATTTTTTTGGTGAATATAAATGGTCTGATAATATAAAATTAAGAATTATTTTAGAATGCCTAAATTAGTTTGTATTCATTTTTTCTAATATAACTACTCGATAGATGTTAACTATGCATTTAAAATATTTATTTTGAAATCAAAAACTCATTTTTTTTTCTTGAAAATAAGCTAAATTTTTTAAAGATATAAATAGTCGAACTATATAGAAAGTAGAATTATTTGCTATAGTTTATAATTAATTTTTATTCATTTGTTCTAAGAAATAACTACATAATATGTATGAAGTTAAAGTTAAGATTTTGAATATTTAAGCCTATATTAATTTTTTTAGTTAATTAGTGCAGGAAAATAAGCAGTATATATATATACTTTGGTAAGTAAAAAATAAAATAAATAAAATAAACTAAAATTATTAATATCATAGAACTATAAAGTAAAGAGAAAAACAGATGATTAACTAAATCAATATTTAGTATCAACTTATAATTTTTGACTCAATTATTAATAATTAATTAGTCATAATATGTTAGATAGGAAAGGAATAAAAATGATGCCATGTGTCACCCCCTACATCACTTGTAGTGAAAAGGGGTTTTGCCATAATATATGTATAGATATCTATATCTATATATTATAGCAGAATGGGTTTTAACAATAGGTTATGAGTGCATGACATCATGCTCTCTTTTTTCGAACTTTTTTTTTTTTTTTTTTGTGATTAAAATTATCTTTCTATGAGATTTGCATAATTCTTCAAATTCAAATGACAAATAGATCAAATTTTCTATATTGATCTTCAATTTAAATAATACTATACGTGCAATTGTTTATCCAAATTTAGTTTTCATTTTAATTTAGTTCGAAAGAAAAGTCATCATAGAGTACTTATCCTTCATATATCCCACCAATCCTTATGTTTGAATTGGTCCTGCAATCACAATATAATTATTCAAATTCAAATGACCAATAAATCGTGATTGCTATTGTCAATTTAAATAAAGTGCCATTGTTTATCCGAAAATATTACTTATGCAATTTTATTTGAAAAATTATCACCCAGTGAATTCAAAGCCTTTCTTCATATTCAAATTATCTCCAAGTAAATTCGAAACCCCTCTTCATACTTAAATTAGACTCCTGGTCAAAAAGTTTGATTTGGATCGAAAATTCGACCTTATCAAGATGCTCCTTAACTTAATCTCTTCACAGCTTCAAAAGAATTCCCTAACTTATAATGTATTAGATAAAATTTTCTCACTTTTGATTTAATATACACAAACTCTCATTTCTTTCACACCAAAATAAATTATCTATCCTTTTTCTTTTCTCCCTTGCTTCCATCACATATTTGATGGTGGCCTGCCCATGAATGCCACCTTCGTGATTGAGTGGCAATACAACTTTCCACATTAAGAAAATATCTTTTTTCATTGATACTCCATCACACGAAAACCCCAAATTTTTAATTTTTCTTTTTATTATTACTTTCTTTTTACAATTTGGACAACTTTATTTCTATTGTTCACTTCTAAATTTTGTGGACTGAACAATATTAGAATTTTAATTTCAGCTTTATTTCAAGATATATTTCTAATATTTATGCGATAGTGGACAAACCTGTTTCAGTTTGTTTGTGCTACTAGCCTAGTTATAATGTCCACATTAATTTTGTATGAGAGTTTGAATTATTAAAGCTATGTAACTCTCATTAGTTTTTATTCGTATTTGCCTACATGACTCTGAATATGCTAAAATATTTTGAGAAATTGATTGTAGTTTTGGTGAGGATATAAAATATTGTACTTTTTTTTTTTCTTTAAACATTGAATCTTTTTTCCTGAATGTTTATTATTTTGATAGGGTTAGAATGTTGGGGTTGATGAAGAAAGGAGGAAAATAGGGTATGACCCTATTGATTTCTTCAAGACGTCTAATCTATTTCTTACTATCTTACTTTTATTTTTATTTTTCCTTTTTTTGGTATTTTTATAACATCAGCAGAAATAATTTTTATGGATTCTAAATTTGGTTATTGTTGTTGTAAAGTTTAATATCCCATGAATTGAAAAAATTCTTTGCTACTCATTCTACATTAAAGATTGAGTGCGTATTTTAAACCGTTGAATGATTAAAAACTAGCATGACCTGCTTGCTTTTCAATCATTTTAAGAACTATCATACACTCCCTGTATTGTGAAATGAGTAACAAAACTTACTCCGTGCATTGATATTTAGACATAACGGTTTGTACAAAAGTACTGGTGGCGGCTAGTGGCTTAATCTATAATGCATGTATGCATTTATATTTCTTCGTATGGGGAATGTTTTTCTGTTGCAATTGTACTAGCTATTAAGAATATCTAAACATGTCAATCTCCTATAACTATAAGAGTTGGTTAACAAAATACCTAAGAAGGAAGAATCTGTTCAAAACTTTTAATATAGCGATGCACATGTTTATGAGATGTACTAATATCTTGGCAATGATTAAGAGATGTCTCTTATTAGTTTAAGCTTTGCTGCATTTTATTCTAATTTTTGTGCTAACATTGTATTTATGTGACTTTATATCCTTATAATCCATGATTGGCTCTATATCCTCAATATCAATAAAATTTACTGTGTTATTGGATTCAAGTATTTATGTGATTGACTTATTTTGTTAATTCAACACATTTTATATTTTCAAGGTTGTTAAAACTTCATTGATGTACAATATCCTTAGATATTTCAATTAATTTCTAGCTTGATCTGAATTATTTTTTGCTGTATTTTCCTGTTTCCAAATTTCTTGAAGACTAATTTTTTATTTTTGCTTTTTCTTTGGGGTTCTATTAAGGAGGTCAACGATAAAGCAATAATGAGTTGGCATTATATTTTTTCCTATTTTTTGGCATGATTTAAATTTGATATTTGGGTTGTTTATGAACTGTATTTTATTAAGAATAAATCAAGAAAATATTCAATGTGTTCCGATGATGGTGATAATAGATAGAGCAAGAGGGAGAGATAAGAAAAGCTATAGAAACAAAGATCATGATCGTCATTTAAGTGACTTTTGTTTACATCGTCATGTCATTTTTTTCAAGTCCAAAAGATAAATATGTTTGTCCTACTCAANTTTCCTATGACCTATTGATCATGTGTTTGAGTTATTAGAACACTAGGAGGAAAAAGTGAGTCTTTCGTTTTAAAAAAAAAAAGGATTTTGCTGAATAAGAAATGATTCATTAATCAATTGATTATTCATATCACATTATTGTAGTTAAATCTATTAAGAATTAAAATTCTCTGTTGTTTTCTTTCAATGCAAATTTTTTAGACAATGAACTGCAACTTAGGTGGCAAGACGTTTTTCATATGACTTATTGGTCAAGGGGAGATATGGTTTTTTTTTTTTTTTTTAAATTATACTTTAAGGGCATGTAAAGTTAAAGAAAAAAAATAATATATGCATTTGTTTTTATAAACTAGATTGATTTATTACTTTTGTATTGGAAATAGTGATTGTATTTTAGTTTTATAATTGTTTACTCTTTTACTAATTTGTTGCAAATTGTTTGGCTTGATTTGGTGCATGGAGAGTTACAACAAATTAATTTGATTTTAGTTTCACTATTAACTGATAGAATGGTAGATACATATCATGATAATTATCTCACTATTCTGAATTAATTCTGTTCCCGTGCATAGAACGGGTATTAAGCTAGTGTGTGCGTGTGTGTGTGTATATATATATATATCTGTGAGTGTAAGACAATTTCCAGTGTAGTATACACGAAATTACTTTCTCGTTGTTACAATTTTTAATTTTATTGTTACTCGGGTGGATGTGAATTTTTTAAAAATTTAATTTCATAATGTGTATATCAAAGTGATACTTCATTATTTGGATAAAACAAATAAAAGTTGTAATTTGAATATTTAGCAAGTGTATAATTAAATTATGATATGGTAAAGTAATAGTTTTTTCGAAAAAATATGACATAGTTTTTGAAACATTATAAAATAGTAAATGTGAAATATAAATGGGACAGAAAATTTAAATTTGAGGGTTATATGCCGCAAATACATAACCAAAAAGCTAAATAAAAGATAAAAAAAAAAAGATCTAGCTGTCCCTACAGATTTAGAAAGTCTGTGAGAAATGTCGTTTTCAATTGGTAAAAAACTACAAAATGACAAATGTTATTGCAAAATTCGACCATACAAATTACACACGCAAACATTTCATTGTCAACAAAATATATAAAGAGGCAAGGGGATTGTCCAATCTTTGGTCTAGCTTTTCTTGCCAAAATGGAGCACATGCTGCTCACATGGAGTTAAGGCTGGTCTAACACGTGAATGTCACATGCTATTTAAAAAAAAAAAAAAAAACACACACACAAAACTAACGGCAAAAAAAACTGAAGCAAATGAGAAGTTCTACTCTAATAGCAATTGATAGATTGGTGATTTGATCTTTTCATTCTCTTCTCTTCTCTTCTCTATTCCTTTTTCCCCTTTTTTAGATTACATTTGCTCTTTCTCTTTACTTCTCTATTCTTTTTTTTTCCCCTTTTTGGATGGAAAATATTCATTTATCCACTGAATATTGTTGAAATCTACCGACTATTCATCAGGGAGAGCAGGAGGTGTTTGGCTCAATGATACAGCTTCTTTGATAGGTATCCTTTAATTGCCATTTACTATTATGACAACCTCTTTTAAGATTCTTTGTGATTTGGAAGGCATTGGTATTAGTCAATTGTTATTTGCAGAGGGATAATATAGTCTTCTCAAGCACCTACTTGCCATGTAAATCAAATCGGTTGTCTTCTCATAACATACTTTTTTCTTGGTTATTGTTTCTAATTACTAATCTAAATTATCATTACAACTCTTGGTTATCATGAAGCAATTCAGGTCATTCAGTTTTCCTCTCTCATTTTTTGCTTTGTAGTCATTGCTGCTATTATTCTCTTCTTCTTTTTCTCTTTTTTTTTTGAGAAAAGTTTGATGGCTACATTGATTTCTAGTAACTTATTTATGTTTCTTTCTTGCGATTTTAATTGTTTTTTTGAAATTTTGGTTAAGCATTTATTATTTTCCATATGATTAGTCCTGTTTTGTTGACTATATTGGTCAAACTTTTCGATTAATCATTTCATTTTTCATTAGTGTTTTTGAAATTCATCTTACTACAATCGTTGACGTGTTATATTGTTCTTTTGAGATTCATGTTAGTGCAATCTCACATTTGTTATCATGTGTAGTTTATGAAGTTTTATACCATTGTAGCACATGGCAATTGTTTGTAGTATTGCTTTTGCTATGTTATTGTATAGCTTGTTACTGTTTTATTGGTCTTCTTTGGTGGTCACCATTTTTTGGCTTTGTGTTTTTACTTTATATAATCTTTTTCTTAAAAAAAGAAAAATAACCTATACTTATATTTATAGGATGTAATTTTTTTGACTGATAGTTTTTTGTTGTTTTTTTCTATTACACTAAATCTTCATTCATTGCTTCTATTGTTATTAAGTTCTTTTATTTTTCTGAATTTTATGTTGTAAACATTTGGTTGGTGCGCTTTCGGCTGTTCTTTGCAAAGGAGGATCTTTTGCATATTCTCCTTGGATGCATTTATCAAGTTCTTTACTTGTTTATCCTTTTTTTGTTACTTGTCTAGCACTTTTCTCTGCTGTTAATGATAGTTCATTTACAATAGTAGTAAGTTATGATTTAGCATTTTTCATATTTAGCTTTACTGTTACTGTTGTGCTATTGTTTATTTGATTTTGTACTTGATTTATATCTAATTTAATATGTCTTGGTAGTTATATCTAGTTTGAAATTGACTGTGTATGGTAGAAGATATTGTTTGTCAACTGAGTTTCTAATGGATAGAACTCACTCTTGCAATAACCGTTGCATTGAAAAATTGTAACAACAAAATGACGAGCTTTTGCAGTTGTGCCATGGGAACTTGTTGCTCAGTGTTATCCTGAGATGCCTCTGTCCAAGAAAGAAAATTTATTACGTCATCACAGAGAGCGTTATGCTCAGAAAAAGAAAAAGAAAAAAGAAATTGTAGATTAAAATTCTTTTCCTTTTGAATCGTCACAAATGAATGTTAAGAGAAAAACAAAGAAGTATGTTTCAAAGATGAGTATTGGCCATGTTGAGATAGATAGGAACCTCTTTTCCTAAAAATAGACCATCTCAGAATGAGATGTCTGAAATGCTAATGACAATTTATCTAGCAAAACTACTGATGAGAATTTACGTAACAATGAACATTTAGTTGACATATTAGATAGTATGTCCAAGGAATTAGATCCTTCTTTAAAGAGCCGAAAAAGGCAGAAACAACTTTCAACATCTGTGCCTTTATCCTCGCATGCTTCTATACCCTGTTGAAGTATATTTTTATCATTCTTAAGCTTAAAAGTATTACTCTCATTTCCAAATTACACATATTCTACTTCTATTACATCTTCCTATCATTCTTGCCTTCTTAATATTCTCTTCTATTTATAACTTTGCTCATATCAGATACAACCTTTATCAAAACAAAGCTTTGGTTGACAGCTTTTTACTCCTGCTTCCATCACCTCCTAGATTTTTCATCGTCTATCATAAAACCATTGGACTAGTAATCATTTTTTTAGTTTTGAATTTCTTTGATATACAATCTTCTATGTTTTAAATTCCAAATTCTTACTTCTGATTTTGAATGTGGCGTCCAGAAGAAGCATCTTGTTTTATTAATTTCTCTACTACTGAGAAGTTAGTGGCCAAAAAAAATCCATCATGCCTTAATAAAAAAAAGATTGTGAATGAAGGTTGGTCAGTACTCCTTTGGCTTTAGAATAAAAATAGTCTAAAAATCTTGTTCTATAGAAATGAATATTGGCAATTGTTATTTTAGGAAAGAGGCAGAAAATTGATAAGGAACAATTGTCGCATTTGGAGAAAATTCCTAAGAAACCTTTGGTACTTGCAAGTACTATGGATTGTGAACGTTGTGGTGCTAAAAGATTTCATTTGGAAAAACAAAGTTTTGTTGTTCTGGAGATGAAGTTTCTGTTGTTACTCTAGCAATGCCAAATGATCTAATGCAACTATATACTAGTCAAAGTGAAGAATCTCTAGAATTCAAGAAGAATGTTCGCACACATAATGACTTTCTTTCTTTTATATCTCTTTTAGGTGCAAAGTATGATCGTAATTTGACAAAAAAATTCAAAAGGAGTTTACACCTTTCATGTACGAAGCCAAGTATATCATTTTTGAATGGTTTGAAACCTTCTACTAATGGCCCTTCTGGTATGTGGTTACATTTTTATGGTACAGAAGAGGAGTTTTCAAGAAGACTTGATTCTTCCCCTAGATTTGTGATAGTACTATAATGCTGCTCATGAATGTTATTGGAAAGAATCCATATGTTAAATTTTTTAATGGCCTCGGAGACATACATGATCTTGAGAATCAAACCAATGTTCTCAATTCAAATCCAAGAGTAGATAAACATTTGTATAATTTACCATCTTTTTCTCAAGTTGCTACTATATGGACTGAATTTGATCAAACTCTTGATAAAAGTGCTCATATTTAGGTCTATACTTATTCAAATACTAGCCAAAGGATTAAACATTACTTTGCATGCTACGACCCTCTACAGTATCCTTTATTATTTCCTCAAAATGAATCTGTTAAGGATGGCATCATGGCATCCCAAGAAAACGAAACCTGAAGAAAAGAAAAAATACCAATTCTATGAATGAATATGATATTAATCCTTCTCTGGCAGAAACTACCGTACATCTAATTAATCAAGCAAATAGAGGCAAGTTTTACACTAGTTAAGTTAATATTTTTTGGTTAGTTATGTTCTAGACATGTGTATGTATATATATATATAACGTAAAGTAGTTTTTTCTTTGTTTCTTTGTTATTGTTTCCCTTTTAGCTACTAGAAAGGGAAAATAGACTCGAAATACTGTATTAACTAGGAAATATTATTGTTATAAGCACCAGATGAGAAGAGATGATAGGTCTACGCTTTTGCACTCAGGAAGGTTGTTGCAGGAATTTGTTGTGGATGTTTATGTTAAGATTGAAACATCTAGGCTTGATTTCCAGTAAAAAAAAAAAAACAAGCAAAAGTTAGGACAGAAATCCTTCTAAGTGTTATGGATAGTGTATCGGTTGCAAAAACTGATAGAGGTCAGGATTTTTAAATCGGAGGCAGGATTTATCTTCCTGCATCATTTATTGATGGCCTAAGAAATATGAAATGTAGATATATAGATGCAATGGCTTTATTACAAAGGTATGGTAAACTGACATTTTCCTTACAATGACATGTAATACCATGTGGAAAGAAATTTAGGAGAATTTAAAGTATAAAGAAGAGGCACAAGATAGGCCTGATTTGGTTTTTAGAGTTGTAAAAGTAAAATTGTTGATGATGAAGAATGAGCTTATTAAAAAAAAAAAAACTTTAGACTATTGTAGCATGTGTTTATGTAATTGAATTCTAGAAGCGAGGACTTCCATATGCTCATATCTTATTAATCTTAAAGCCTGAGTATTAGCTAGTAAATCTGAGGGACTATCATCAAATTGTTTCTATTGAGATACATGATCCAAATACCCAACCATACTTGTACTCACATGTTATAAAACATATGATGCACGAACGTTGTGAATCTATTAATATGCAGAATGCTTGTATGAAATAGCACAGCGGAAGCTGTAAAAAAAATCATTATCCTAAGGATTTCAATGAACATACTACTTATGCTGATGATGGATATCCTCAATATAGGAGATGAAATTCAGGCTTGTCTATAAGAGTGTACAACCATTTTCTTGATAACTGATTGGTAGTACCACAAAATCCATGTCTCCTAGCCATGTTTGACTGCCACTTGAATGTAGAAATTTATTCTTTTATCAAGTTGGTTAAGTATATATATAATATGAACAAAGGGCGTGATCATGTAAGATTTAATATAGTTTTAGGAGATAATGCAGAGGATATAGATGAAATTAATCAATTTCTATCAAGAAGATGGGTGGCTGCTGTAGAAGCTATTTGGTGTATTTTTCGATTCAATATGAATGAAATGACGTCTTCTGTTTATACTCTTCAGTTGCATCATCCTGGTCAACAGGTTGTTTCTTTTCATAAGAACACTGGCCTGTCTAGCCTTTTAGAAAAGGTTGATTTTTCAAAAATCATGCTAGCTGAAGTCTAACTTTAAAAAGAATCAAACTAACAAAAAGGCTCGAGATTTGAAGTGCTTGTATAGAGAGTTTCTAGAACATGCTATCTGGAAATCTAAAAGCGAAATGTGGATAGAAAGGAGTCGAGGAAAGGTTATAGGAAGAATTACTGTTGTTAGCCCAAATGAAAGAGAAAGGTATTATTTATGGCTTCTTTTTACGCACGTGTGTGCACTGATATCATTTGAACATCTGATGATGGTTAACAGCCATCAATTGTCTTCTTTTATAGAAGCTTCTATATTGCTGGGCCTTCTTGAATTTGATACTTAAACAGAAGACACACTTGAAGAAACTACTGCTTTCCAAATGCCTTCATCACTCAGATCATTGTTTGCGGTTCTTTTAGCCTATTGTTTACCCGAAAATCCAAAACTTCTATGGGAAAGGTTTGAATCACATCTTTCCATAGATTTTCAGTGAGCAAGGATGTTACTCAGTACACCTTAAAATAGATAAGGAGGTCTATTCTGGAACAAGATATTAACAGATCTTTAGAGTTGATGAGTAAAACATTGAAGCTTATGACTTAATTCCTGAACATTCCAACTAAGTCATATTGAAAAGTTGACAAAGGAAATCTAGAGTGAAAGGAATATCTATCTTTCAGAAGATTTGTTAATACCTTCCAAATTCAATTGTGGATAGAAATATGCCTACGATACTATTCTTGCTGAAGTTTTTTGTAGAAATGGCCAAACTTTTTTGATAGATGGACCTGGAGGTACGGGGAAAACATTTTTTTATCGGGGTCTTCTTGCTACATTGAGATCACAAGGCCATAATACAATTTCTATGGCTTCATCAAGTGTTGTTGCTTCAATTTTTCCAGGAGGAAGAACTGCTCATTCAAGATTTAAAATCCCTCTAGATGCATCTAAAATGAAAACTTTCCAAATAAGTAAACAAAGTTCAATTGCCAAATTTCTTGTATTAGCCAAGTTGATTTTGTGGGATGAAACTTCAATGGCAAGAAGAGAAACAGTATTGAAGTACTTGATTTGATGCTTAAAGATATAATGGATTTTGAACATCCATTTGGTGGAAAAGTAGCAATTTTTGGCGCCATTTCTGCCAAACTCTTTCTGTCATTCAAAATGCATCTAGAGAACTCCAAATCCAAAGTAGCCTTATTCACTCTCCACTTTGGGATAGTTTACAAAAAATATAGCTTACAGAAAATATGAGAGCAATTCTAGACCCTTCATTTTCAAGATTTTGGCTCAGGATAGGTGAAGGAACTGAGCCAATGGATGAAAATGGAAAATTAGCTTTATATAAGGTTATTCTTCTTCCGTATGATGGCAAAGAAAGCTCTTTAAATAGGTCAGCAAATAACTTTCTGTACCTTATAACAACTGTTTCAAACTAAAAAAAATTATATTTGTAAAACAACAATACTATTATTTCCTAACTAAGATTTTATCCCTATATAAACAGGTTAATTAGATCTATTTTTCTGATCCAAATTTGTATTCATGGGATCCATACCTATATGATAAATAGGTCTATTCTATCAATAAAGAATAGTGCAGTTGATGATATAAATGAACTCATAATTAATCAATTTCTTGGAGAACCTCATGTCTTCATAAGCACAAATAGGACCATTAATCATAATGATCAAGGAGATGAAGATTTTCTAAATTCTTTGAATCCTATAGGCCTCCACCTCATAACCTGATCCTCAAAGAAAACTATCCATTAATTTTGTTAAGGAATTTAAATCCAATCAAAGGCTTATAAAATGGAACAAGGCTAACATATAGAGAACTAAAAGCACATGCTATATGTGCAAAGATAGAAGTTGGCCTTCACAGAGGAAATAAAGGTTTTCTTGTCAAAAATACATCTTCAGCCTTCTAATAAGGACAAAAATGGTACACCGTTCAAGAAACTCAATTTCTTGTAAGCCTTTTCTTTGCCATGACAATTAATAAAGTTCAAGTCCAAACATTAGATTATGTAGGAGTCTATCTATGCGAACCGATTTTTGGAATCTGTCATAGATAACTGTAGGTTGCACTGTCTAGAGCTAGAATTAGCAAGTGCAATAAGATCCTGATTGTTCCAAGAACTTTTTTAGATGATATAGATGATTATAAAACAAAGATTGTCGTCTAGCATGAAATTTTAGAATTATCCAAACAATAGGATGCACAAAAAAATGTATACATGATTTATGCTTCATATCTATTAACTTATTATTGTGACATTTGCTACAAAAAATAGTTATATCATTAATTACACATATTGACTAAACTGTTGACATTACTTATAGGATGGAAAACTTGCTAGCAATCGAGCATATCAAGAAAGGCATGACTAATTGGATAGTAAAAATAACAGTTTAAGAAAAAATGCAAGCAACATCTTCATCAAAAAGCAAGACAACCTATCAAAAATTTATCCTTGATGATTCTCACATATTGCATGATTAAAAAGATATATATTACCAGTATTTTCATAAAATTTTTCCAATAATCTTTTGTCTTCTGTATGCAAGTAATTCATTCATGGGTCAAGAGTTTAGGAAATTATGTTCAATGAAGCTATCCTATTATGAGTTTCAAGCTGCAGCTCTACAAGATGTATTTCATTTCAAATGCATAAGTCAAACTAATTCCTCCAACCTTTCGATCAGATAGAATTAACATGTAATGGGTGAATTATACTGAAACTGTGGTAGAAGAACTCACTAATGAACAAAATAACATGCTAACATCTAAATTCAAGTATAATAAATTTAAAGATTTAGCCAGTTTGTGGATTCAACTACTCAAACTGTTGGTAAGAATGTAAAGTATAATAGAAACTTATATTTCCTTTATCTACTGATAACTAACTAAAGATTTAAACCACATATATTCTTGGAATAGTTATTGATGCTGTATCAATCTACCCTATCAAAAAAGGAAATACAACATCATATGTTCAGAGGTTTGTTATCATCAATGAAGAGTAAGCATTATTTTAACTCTTACTTCTTTTTTCTAATTATTCTATGTATTCTTTATCAACATATCTATGTATACATAATTGTTCCCTATTATAAATTAGCATGCTTAATGTATTGAATCCAATATTTAGGATGCAACCAACAATGCTTTCTCTGTGGAATACTTTTATTGAAACTGAAGGACGCATACTAACTCAGCAGCTGAACAAATTTCCAATTGTGATATGCAAAAGAGTGAAAGTGGTTTCGTATGATGCTAGTGAGGTAATTTGCATTTGAATTTACAGTTTTGTTATGAATATAACATTAAAATGCTTTATCATCTATATATTTACTAGGAATATCTCTTGCTACATGAAATGATTCTACTATTTTAATTGTTCCGTCAAAAAAAAGAAGCAAGGCAACTCAAGAACTGGTAATTAGAGACCATTTCTATAATTGTTTAATTTATACAGTTATTTAACTTCAAAATTATAAGAATCTTGATGATAAACAGGACAAGAAGGAATGAAAAAAAACTTTGCACCACTTATCAAGAACAAGGAGTACCAAAAGAACCAATGAGTTCTAAGATGTTTTATCAGCAGTGCAAAGAAATCACAATGATTGCTGACTTAATGCCAACAATGAAGGTAGACTTTTATTGAATTCTAAATTATGCATTCTTACTTATATGCTATTACAATATTTCCCCTTCAGAAAACAATAATAGACTGGCTAGGTGAGAGTGCAATTCTCTTTTCAAAATATCTTCCAAAGGTACTGGTACATGTCATGTAAAAAATACTTTCGTACAACCTCTACAACTTACCTATTTTCATACACCTACAATCATTGCAATAAAAAACAATAAACTCAGCCAAGGTACACAAATAAGATTCTTCATTACTTAATTCTTATATATTAACATCATAGAATTATGACCATCTTGTTTACACAGATGTAGATTTGATGTTGACTACACTGATGAGAGTGGAGCTATAACGGCATCAGTGTTTGCGGATTTGGGAGAGAGCTTGCTTGGATTCACTGCTGTTGAAGGAATTGAACATTTCCTTCTGGTGGTATGTATTCTTCTTGAAGACTTAATTATAGTATACAAACATTAAACCATACTTTACTTTATGTTTTCTTTTCTAATAAAAACATTTTAATTTCCAAAACAAAGAACTTCCATTAGAGAAAGTACATAAAAATCCAAAGTCAAAGATTTTTATAGCTCAAATCAAAGCAGGAAAGAATAGAGTCAGATGCTTTTCAGCATTATACAATCAACTACTACTTTAAAGACATTCAAGGACAGACTCCTGCAAAAACAATTTCTCATAAAAGTCTCAAAATGTTGCAATTGAGCAATCGAATAATCTTATCACAAATGCTGCCATTGTGACATTTGATATTCTTATCACAGCCACACAAACTCAAGGTGAATATAAACGAAGTGCTCAATATTCTATTAATGTATATAAACATTTATTATATACAAAAACTGACTGTTGAATCATAATGAGATTGAACTCAACAAAAAAACAATGCTTCTCTTCAACAATTAGAGTTTGTCAAGCAAAAAAGTTTACTTGATGGTAAAGAAAGTTCAGTAAATCCAACAGATGGTGAATCAGAAGATAATGAACGAATGAAGAGGAAGAAGCCAAGGTTGACCTAATGATTAAACATCATCATTATAAGAAAATGATTCCAATTAGACTAACTATGCTTTACCTTTTTTGTTTAGGTCTAACTACAGTGTAGAACTTAATACTTATGACACTGTTAAGAACCTTTTAGTGTATTATTGATGCTTTTGTTAACTATAAAAATGCTCAAAAGAAAACAATAGATATCTTTTTGTTTTAGATGAGCATTCTTATAACCTAATGTTTAAGAAAACTCCAATCTAGATAGTCCTTTTTTTCAATATTAGAATGTAGAAATGCAGCTGATACTTTGTGCCTTGACTGAACATTCTTATATGAATGTAATTCTTAGTATTTAGACAACTAAATATCTATGTTGTTTATCACATTTGTTGGTATTTTTTTTATCAGATTCATATTTAGTCAAATTTAGACTAAACATTACGCTCAAACTAGATAGAATTTCAGTTATAACAACCTAACAAATTCTAGATTTCTGGTTCTCTTAATCAGAATGCCTTCAATGAGCAACAGTAAAAATAGAAGAGTGATTGATTTATGACTTTTCATGTAGCTATATTCTCCCCTAAGTAAACCAACTACCACACTTAAACCAAATTTATTGCATTAACTATTAGATTTGATAATCTCTAAACTCATTTTCCAACTGTATAAGAACCAATCTACAAAGGAAATAAACTAAGAGTGAATCGAATAGCCTCCAGTACAATCACTTGTAACAGGTAAAACAAACAAGCTTCACAATACTCCATTGATTACATTTCAATATCTTTTATCCTTTTCCTTTTACTATCTAAGATAATCTCAGTTTGTATCAAAACAAAATTTGATGATATAGGCTATTGGCATCAAAATGAACCATCCAAAAAATCCTTTTAAGAACAGGAAAGCTATAAAATGAGGAAACAAGATAAGATTCTACCTTTGATGTACTTTTGAATACCAAAAAGAACATGCAGCAATAGCTACAAAAATAACAGAACAACAGATAAAAAACAAAGAAAGCCAAAAGACTTATATTTCAAAGATATCCAATATTATTGCAATACATGGGGAAGCCATCTTTATATTCACTTACATCAATTGAATTAGAACCGGAACCGCTGGAATCGGACTGCCAAAAATCGGCGGTTCCAGAACTGGAACCAAAACCGTGGTTGACGGTTTCCAAAATCGGATTCGGAACCGTGGGCAAGGTTCTAGTTCCGGTTCTCCATTTTTTGGAACCGGAGCCGGGAAACGAGTAAAAAAAATAATATATATAGCCTAATGTATTTGATGCATTTAATTTTTCTTTAGATTATCCTTTAGTATGGATTATCTAAAATGTATCTTTACTTTAAGTTTTAATGGTTCAATAAATGATGTAATAATGTACTTTTTTTTCCAAAAACAAAGTCTGTAATTGAAATATAAATAAAATGTAAATTTTAGTTCATCTCATTTACTTTTTATTAAATTTTTAAATATATATATATTTATAGGCCAATGTAATTGATACATTTAATTTTTATTTAGATTATCTTTTAGTATGGATTATCTAAAATGTATCTTTACTTTAATTTTTAATGGTTCAATAAATGATATAATAGTGTACTTTTTGCGCAAAAACAAAGTCTATAATTGAAATATAAATAAAATGTAATTTTTTGTTTCTCATCTTAGCTTTTATTGAAATTTTGAGTATTATCCAAAATATATATTTACTTTAAAAAAATTCAAAATTGGAACCGTGACCGGAACTAGATGGAACCAGGAAACCAGCCGGAACCGCAGCCTATTGCATAACCGGAACCGGAACTAGTTCCCAAGGTTTTGGTTCTGGTTCCAGCTCTTCATGGAACCGGAACCGGTGGTTCTGGAACCGTGGTCATGCCTAAATTGAATCATGGCTGCAAAACATCATCACAATAAGTTCTCAAGCTTCCCAGATCATAGGTATGATTGATGATAGTAGTCTTATCAGTTTACTACATAAATATTCTAATTTATCAACAATTTTAGATATTTGCATATCTCCAGAGAATGAAAGAAACTAGAGAAAACTCATATGAACATCCATGGTGTTACATGCTATTTTGCACAGATAAAGAAAGCCAGGTTACTTCTTTTTTTTTTTTTTAATTCAAATTTTTCTAATCTAAGAATATACTAATGCAGAGCAAATTTTATAGGAGATTCCTACTGAAATTTACAACTCTAATGGATTTGAAAAAGAAGAAGAGACAATCACTATCATGGAACAATGGAATGTACAAATCCAAAATCAATGTTTCAGGCATGGATGGAAACTGTACTGCAAACATTACTTGGTGAAATCTAGTACAACGATTTTTTCCGTAATAAAATGAATTCTTCCCATGATACAATGGCATTTTTAGAAGTTTATACAAACATAATCTGCCATGGATACTTCCACTCCGAATGATTTCAAAAAGCAAGAAAATTCAACAAATTCTCTAATCATGCTTCCTAACTACATATACCATTAGCTAGAATAGTAATTTTTTCATGCACTAGACATGGACACACAAGAGAGTTTCCTAGCAACAATCTCTTCATCTATTAATTATTTCTTCAAGCATGAATGGACATTATTTCACAGCTTTTACATAATTTTCAATCCAACAGACATGTACAAAATGGTATAAAAAGATTTAGAATTTACATCACATTTTACCTACCTCATTATCCTAATAAATGAACTATCATATTGCAGAAATTTTAAAAAATATACGGATGACGCTCTGTCAGAGGCCAAAACTCCAACAATTGTTCTAACTAATGGAACAAGAGAATACAACATTAAATTGAAAAAAGGAGTTTAGCAGAAAACTGAGATGGATTGGTTTTGATTCATGATATACAACACGGAGAATTGCTCATCTTGATTCCACAGTAGCACAAATCTTTTACAGTTCTGATCTTTCAAACTGATGGTAAAGAAAGACTTTACCCATGGCATTATAACTTATTCATTTTGCCTTAGATGCTGCAGTAAGTACAACATCAACCAGAAATCATTTACTACAATTTTGTCTATATTTCTTTCCAAACATGCCTACATTTCTTGCATATATGACATGTTGTCATTGGCTCATCTGCAGATTTGATCTTTCTGTGATGAAAGATTGCCTTGTCATTCTCAGATCAACTTAAGTTTCGTCATATTAAGTTCTCAGTAGTGATGAGGTAATGCTTTGGACCATCTGATCTTCAAAGGTCGAATTGTTGTAGTTATAGGATTGTTTCTAACAGTTTCAGGATCCATCTCCACTATCATGTCTTGAGGAAAGGCAGTGGGAACTGGTTCAAAAGAGTCCCCGAGTCCTTTTGCAGAAAAAGGAGTAAAGAATCGATGTCAAATAGCGTAGCATTATAGCCCTATGAAAGTTTAAATTATTTCTATACCTCAACCACGTAGTTCATGCTTGATTTTGCCCAAACTAAAGATATAGTAGGCTAATATAGCAAGGAAAGTTGAGAAATCATGATGGCTATCATGAAAGACTGTGCATCTAAACATACCATCTAAAAGAAATTTTCACAAGAAAATTTCTGATTGAAATCCTCCCTCCCTGGAGGACCAGGAGAAAACAGAAAAGCAAACTAAATAGAACACTAATAATGAGAATGCTGCAAATGTAATAAAAAGAAACATGAAATTGATCAAAAAAATTATACATAAGCTCTGTGAAACTTTTGAATCCAAGGATGCACCAATCGACCAAAAAGAACATGCACAAACCTGATTATTAAGTTCACTTTTAATTTCTATTGTACAATAGTACAACAAAAAGCACTCTACAATTTATGGTGCATATTCAAGCTCCTTATCTTTGGAAATGCTAGAATCAATTTCTTTCTTAACTAACCCATGCTTTCTTTTTATTAAATCTTTAATATCTTGTCATTGACTCGTTGTCTTTAAGGAAACCAACAATGATTTGGAGATCTTCTCCTTAGCTTCATTTACTATAATATTAACAAGTTTTTGGAGATCTTCTCTTCAACTTCATTTCATGTAATCATCTTTCAGTAGTTATAATAAAATTTTCTAGTGTTCGTGTTCACTCCCAACATCACAAATGTTTTACGCGCATCTTTTGAAACGTACCTCTGCCCTCTTTTTACGAGAATCTCACAAAGTCATGCATACTTCATCATTATTGTACCTCTGCAATATTAAATTGTTAAAAAATAAAATTATATTAATTAAAACATATTTTACAATTTAGTCAATGGGCATTCATTTCTAAAATTAATTTCATGTGACTGCTTATAACGTGAGGTTTTGCCACCAAGTCCTCTATACAGTATGCACACACTTCCAAAATTATGTTGGTAGAGAATGCAGTCACAGGAACCTCCTATACCCCACTTCTAGTGGTTTCTTTCCACTTAAGGGTTATTCATGTCATCTCATTTAAATATCTTTTCCATCATCCTATAATACCTTCCAACAAGACTAGCGCTTTGGGTGTCAATTTCTGAATGCACAACCTGACAATTCAATACAAACATGATACGAAATTAGTGTATTATGGTTGGGTCTTAACAGGTTCGGCTTGTAAAGGAGTTGACCTATGAGTCGGGTTGGGTTGACCTACTAGTTACTCGAGTAACTTGAAAACTTATTGGATAAAAAATTTTCATTATGTATTGTGCTATAATTTGCTTATTTTTGTGATTCAAACTTGCAACGTTGGTGAACTAGTATTTTGATCTTATATATAATGACTTCATTCCCTTTCTTATTTGGAATAGAAGAATTATTACTATTGAACTGACTAGACTAGGCATAAACTAGCAGTAAATAAGTTGGTCGTCTGACTATTTCATATGAGTAGGCAAATAATTAAGTATCATTGTGACTATTACACTTGTAAAGTAATAGTCGATTATCTAGAATAGATACGAGTATCATAGAACAGATTTAACAGTCATATTTTGACTCTTCTATTAAAGAATATTTTAGTTAGCAGCCATGTGTACTAGTTATAGCGTTCGAAACTAATAAATAAACATCACATACCAAATAGTAAATATGTTTTATATGTTACTAACATATCAATTATCACTTTAGAAGCTAAAAAGAATGAAAAAATGACTAATAAAAATTTATTTTTGTTATTTAGTATACTAAATATGCAATTATATAAATTTTCAAAATGACTAGTGAAATCTAAATGGGTTAAATGGGTTGAACACAATACGACAAGACACCACAATAAACAGGTTCAATACGACAAGAATCAATTATTAATTGGGTAGAGTTAGGTTTGATCTTCTCGACCTGAACACGATTATGACACGACACGATTACCTGTGACACCACACGATTGATAGCCCTAAAGAAAACCCCACCGTTAAATATGTTGGACATTAGAAGAGTAAAATACTTGGATAGATACTATCTATGACTCCACTTCAAAACTCTATTGTGTAGATGATAACTCTAGTAAACTAGAGTTATTTTACTTCTAAATCATAGTATTTTGTTAGGTGGTTTAAATTCTGAATTCTAGTATTTGTTGAGTGTTTTAGTTAATTTTTACATCATGTGTATACAATTTTTTTTTTTAGTGATTATTATGAGTTTTATGTGAATTTTAATCAATTTAGTTACTTATTTAGTTTAATATTTTGCAGGTTAATAACTGAAAAATGGAAGCCAAAGTAAATAAGTATTGAGAGCCAAAGAGCAATTAAAGAAAAAATAAAGATTGTTGCTGAAATAGAGTCGATGTCGCGACATCGAGGCGGGATTTGAATTTTTATATTTTAACTCGATGTCACAACACCGAATTCCTTATTGCAACATCAATGCAAGTTCAGCAATTGTTGTAATGGCATCCTTGTAATTGTTGGCTGACAGATTTTCAACTAGTTAACTTGTAAAGCACTCCATATATATAGATTTTGTAGGTGTGTAGTACACATATTGGGTATTGTAGATTAGACAAGAGTAGTTAGTAGATTTTCATAGTCAAATTAAACTTCAAGTCTTTAGAAGAACAGCTTTCGTTAATACAAATACTCTTCTACTTTTCCTTAGATCTGATTTTAATTTCTTGCAAGTTTTAATTTTGATTAGATAATCTTAGTGGGTTAATCTTTAGCTACAAGTAGATATAATTTTTACTTGCTTTTTAGTAAAATTTCATTAAAATCTAGTTGCTTCAATTTCAAGTTTTCCTAAGGTTCTTGGTAATTTAGTGACTTCTAGTTTGAATTTCCATGTCATTGTCTTAATATCTAGTTAATTTCTTTTCGGCTTTCTTTTATTAAATCAAAAATCCAAACAAATCAAGTTTTAATTTAACTTTTCCTTGAAGAATTCCATAGTTTAAATTTCTAGAAAATGGACTTTATGTGTTTTCATGCTTTCTTATTGTTTTCTTTAGTCAAATTAGGATTAGTTGCTCTTCAATTCTTGCCTTAATTTTGTGATTTCGTGAATTTAGAAGTATTTACTTGCTTTCATTATTTTCTTTAGTCGATAGGTTATTTGAGTTTTCGATTTTAATTACATATTTGGATTTTGATTATTAGTAGAGTAAATTTCTCCATTCATATTTGAATCGTCTAACTCTACAAGGATTTAAGAATCTCGAAATTGCTAAACAACAATCCTTGTGGGAATGATACCCACTTGCTACTATCTACAAACCTACCTCGTATGCTTGCGAGTGTGTGGGTGTTGGACAGGTGAAGTAGGGTTAATTTTATCACTTGTTTGCACATTAAATTGCTGAACCAATACTCAATGAATAGTAGATTAAACCATGTAGAATAAATGACATCAGCTCATGTAAGGAAGATTCTATAAAATATAATTCTGACCATAGAGTCTATAGGTGGGATTCAAAACCGAATCTACCTAAATAATTTCCCTAAAGAAATAAAACACAAAGGAATTTTTGTGTCATGGTTTACAAGATCAAATTTATTTAACTCTAGACTTGCTACTAAGGTTCATTTTTGCCATTGTAAAGAGTTTTATTATGAGAAGGTACAAAATTATACTATACCTCTATGTTATTGTTGTACATGAAGCAATTAACTTTTACCATTAAACTAGTTTAGTAAAGATTCTACTAAATTCGGAATTTGTACATTGGAATGGTTTTTGTTTTTTACATTTTATCATGGAATTTTCACAAATGGATAGCTTTCTTCATTTTGTTTAATTTCTTTTTTCTTTTGAATTACCTATTGATAACTCTAAGAAATTAGGGTTATTCATTATTCTTTTCTTATGGTTTTTTTGTACTAGTTTCAGTGTATTTAATTTATATGTGTTCGTTTTCATGCATTTCTATTTATATGTGTTAATATATGTTTATAGTAGTGTTTTAGTGTTTATTTAATGTTATTTAACTTATATTTATGTGTTTGTGTGCTTAGGGTTGTGTTTAGGTTGTTTTCCTAATTCCTCCCATGATTATTGATTTTTTTGTGCATTCTTTTTTGTTCTTTTGTTTATCATTTTCTTAAGTATTTTAGTGTTATTTTGGATTTATATTATAGATAATATAATATACAATCTATACGTGTTATTTTGAGGTTTTATATATATAATTTTGTTAAGTGTATACTGATAATAGTGTGCATTTTTGTTCTAGGGTCGCGTAGGAAAAACGGTGCATCAATCGGACGTCGGACGAAAATTTTAAAAGCAAAAATCCAAAGCAATGCAAGTCCAGGTAGAATGGTTGCTTCCTGCAGAAGGTTTAGCTCGCTTGTGGCAAGCCTTGTTGGGCTACTATGCGATTTTGGTGTTTTCTAGGGCTCTGAGTGTTCGTTTTGGGCCCGTAAATATGCGTTTTGAAACTTATTTAGAGCCCTACGTTATGTAAGATTTAAAAACTATAAATAAGAGGGTTTAGGATCCCAAAATCATGTTTTTCTTTCAGCTTCTCTTTGGGGGCTTCAAGATTATAGGGTTTTCTTTATTTTTCAAGAAGAGTTGAAGAGGAGCTTAAAGATTGGCAATCTTAGACCAACACTTATGATTCTTCATTATAGAAGCATTCTTTAACCTCCTTAAAGAAAGAAAGTTTCTTATGTTATTTAATTCTTTCTTTATGGTTCTTTTATTGTTTAATTGTTTCTAGGGTTACATAGTTTTCCTTATTTGTAAATCTGAATGCTTATGTAGATTAATGGTTAGAGTAATTTAATTGGTTTCATAGATTAATTCTAGTTGTAGTCCTAATATTATTTTAGTTAAATCTCTTCATTGACGTATCTTCAAAAAATATTCAAGCCAAAGAATCAGTAATTGTTAAACCAATTCTTGTGGGTTCAACCCCTACTTCCGCTATATACTATTGATGTCTTATGATTTCAGTACAATATCTAGTTAATAGTTAGATTAGGAGATTATTAATTTTATAACTCAATATTTTACGTATCAAGTTTTTGGCGTTGTCGTGAATTGGGTCTTTGGCAAGATCAGTATAATTTGATAAGAATACTAATTTCAAGTGTAATTTGTGTTCTAATTATCTGAGATTCATTGTGTTTCTCAAATTTTTGAAAAAAAAAAACCAAAAAGGTTTTTTATTCCCTTTTTGTGATTTGTGTCACTTTTATTAAAAAAATCCAAAAAAAAAAATCAAAAAAAAAAAAAAATCTCTTCTAGTGGATAGTTTTGGCTAGCTACTAGTCTAAATTCTACATTTTTCTTGTTTGTGTACTTTTATGTTAGTACTTGCTTTTGTGTTTTGTTTTTGTGTTGGTCTTATAAGAATAAGCAAGGAATGAATTGGAATAACTCATGCCAAGGAAATTATCATCCTTGTGAATATGGAGGCATGACCAATGAGCATGTTTCTTATAATTATCCTTCCAACTCTTATGATTATCAAACAGGATAGTCAAACTGTCCAAATTCTTTCTCAAGTTATCAAGATTATCCTTATTCTTTCCTGACACCTGTAGAGCCTTTATATGAATCAATGGAGCCCTAATTTTTTCATCCATCAATCCAAGAGTATGATGAGGCAAGATAATGGACTTGTGGATTGAAATTCAAGAATTTTGAGAAGACAGTGCTAAACTTTCAGAGATCCAACAGAAGGTTACAAAACCAACTTTTTCAAATTTAAGGAATAGTAAATGGTGAAGAATAATGGACTCTAACACTCCTAACAATAGCTGAAAAACCGGTTTAAGAAGAACCAATTGAAAAGGTCTTGCAAGAAACCAACTCCTTAGAGCCTCATGAATTTGAAGACACAACAACCGGGATGTTCAATACTTATGTAGAGGAATAATCAACTTTTCCTTTGCATGAGTGTGAAATTTCCCGGTTACAACAAAGAAGGTTCCTTTTAGAGTATCCATGGATGAAGAACCGGCTTATGGGCAGAAGAAGAAGGATACATTCTAGAAAGAGTTAGGGAGAAGATGATGAATACATATATAACGAAGTTTCAGCTGCCTTTGGGAACTTTGGATGCACTAAGCAGTGGAGCACATTTACTAAAGATTACAACATCCTTGACAAGCCTCCTTGGTTTTACTAGGGAGAAGATGGTGAATACATATATACCAAAGTTTCAGCTGCCTTTTTTGGGAACTTCAGATGCACTAAGCAGTGGAGCACATTTACTAAAGATTACAACATCCTCGACAAGCCTTCTTGGTTTTGCTAGGGGAGTATTTATTTTAATTCTATTTTTATTTATGCTTTAATTTATTAATATGCCTTAGTTTAAGAACCCGGTTGGGTAATAAAAGCTTGAAGTCACGTAATCAATTAATTAATTTTATATGTTTTGTATTCTGCATTGCTTGTAGTTAAACTTGTTTAGTTGATGATAGTGATGGTAGGTTATTCAAGTATAGTTATAAGCGATTCACTAGGGTTAGCTTTGAAAAAAAGATCGAGAAAATGTTTCCAAAACTCAAAAAGAAATTGTTTTAGTGTCTAGTAGTTGAGAGTTTCAGGCTTGAGGATTTGACTGTTTAAAAGACTCCCTAACTATCAGATGGCAGCCTTCAACATTTCTATACTCTCTTTACCTGAAGTATTGTAGAGGGTTAAACAAAAAGATTTTTTGTTTTAGTGTTTTCGTGTTCCAACATTAACTTTTGTGACATATTTCAATAATTTAAAAATGTTTCAAGGTAATTATGTTGTAGAGTTCTTGGATTGAAAGTGTATATAAGTTTCTTTGCTTTTCGATCCCTTTGAATTGTGAAAGTATTATTACTATACACATGTATATTCCTTTGAGTGAGGATATGAAAGTGAGGATAATTTTCAATGATTTTTAATCATGATTGCCTTGCGATATTTATTTTACTTGTAACATTCATTGGTATTGTATGTGATTTTTATACTTGCAAAGTATGAGTGAATATTAGACCAAGGAAATGATTTAGGCAAGTTCTTTGGACCGTTTAAGCCAAAAAGTCTACCTAAATGTCATTTTTTCCTTAGTGTCCCCCTTTGAACCTTATAAGCCGTATTTCTTTATTTAACCATGTTATTTAGCCCGAATTATCCCTTTTCATTTTCATCATTCTTTCTACCCATCCCCTTAGTAGTTAGTGTTGGTGGTGTGCAATATCAATACTATGTCTTATTTCTTATATGATGTTATGGATGGTTGAGAAGAATATGTATTGTGTTTGTTGGGGAAAAAGTCTACTCTATGACTTTAACATTTGTAATAGTTCCCTATGTTATGTAATGTTTTGTTAGAAAAAGGAAAAAAGAAAAAAATGTTGAAAGAGATAAGGAAAAATATATAAAGAAAAGAAGGACAATTTCTTCTTAGTTGTGTTAAGTGCTATAAAGAAGGATAAATTCCTTCTACGTTGTAATAAAGAAGGTACATTTTTGCTTTCTAAAATGGTAATTGTTTAAATGCTATGGTTGTTCGGGGAATGTTCAAAAGGATTATGGTTCTAAGTGATTTCACTAACATATCTAAGGTGATATGAGTTACTTTCATTGAAATATATATGTCCTACCTTTATCCCTTAGCCTATGTTACTAGTTTTAAAGACGTATTGGATTCTTGGTTTGATATCATTTGTATTAGTGAGTCATGTTTATTTTAGTTTCTTCCAACATGTTTGTCGCTTGCTAAAATTTTTGTTCAATAAGTTTTTTATTGATTAGTGTGATATCTGCTTTCATGAGTGGAGAGATTTCATGGTGAATTGGGGTTGATTATCAAAATTCTATTATATACATATTTGGTTCATTTCTCTACTGATAAAGTTTTCCTTGTTATGATTGTTGATACATTGAATAAAGTTAATGTGTTTTGTGTCTTTGTTTGTTTTGTTGTATTCAGGACAAGCAAAACCTTAAGTTGGGGGAGTTGATAATCCTAAAAAAATTAGGGTTATTCATTATTCTTTTCATACGGTTTTTTTTGCACTAGTTTCGGCTTTTTTAATTTCTATGTATTTTTTTTCATGAATTTCTATTTATATATGTTAATATATGTTTATAGTAGTGTTTTAGTGTTTATTTAATGTTATTTAATTTATATTTATTTGTTTATGTGTTTAGGGTTATGTTTAGGTTGTTTTCCTAATTCTTTCCGTGATTAGAGTTTTTTGTGCATTCGTATTTGTCTTTTGTCTATAATTTTGTTAAGCTTTTAGTTTTATTTAGGAGTTATATTATAAATAATAATGTGTATTTTTGTTCTTGGGTTGTGTAGGAAAAAACGGCCTATCAATCGAATATCGGGTGAAAATTTTATAAGTAAAACAGTGAAGCAGCGCAAGTCTGGGCAAAATGGTTGCTTGCAGCAACAAGGTGGGACTTGGCTGCAACAAGCTTAGCTTGCCTGTGGCAAGCCTTGTTGGATTGCTATATGATTTTGGTATTTTCTAAGGCGCTGAGTGTCCATTTTGGACCCGTAATATGCATTTTGAACCTTATTCAGAACCCTACGTTATATCACATTTAAAAACTACAAATAAGAGGGTTAAGGACCTCAAAATCACGTTTTTCTTTCGGCTTCACTTTGGGTTTGCAAAAGTAGACTAGGATTTTCTTTTTCTTTTTTTTTCTTTTTTTTCAAGAAGAGTTGAAAAGGAAGTTCAAGATCTAGATGTGTACACATCTATTAAGAACTAATGATTCTTCATTAAAGCGGAAACATTCTTAAACCTTTTTAAAACTTTGTTATGTTATTTAATTTTTGCTTTATGGTTCTTTTATCGTTTAATGCTTTCTATGGGTTACATAGTTTTCCTTACTTTCAAATCTGATACTTTCTTTAATTCCTTATGTAGATTAATGGCTAGAGTAATTTAATTACTTTCATAGATTAACTCTAGTTTTAGTCCTTATATTATTTTAGTTAAATCTCTTCTATTGACATTTTTTCAAATAATATTCAAGTCAAAGAATCGGTAGTTATTAAACCAATCCTTGTGGATTCGACCCCTATTTCTACTATATACTATTAATGTCAAACACTTGCGGTATATTATCTAGTTAATAGTTGGATTATGAGATTATTAATTTTATAACTAGATATTTTATGTATCACCTATTCCAAAAATTATCAAGGGCATCTGTTATATTATTTAGTTGTTTTTGTGTGCATATTTAGGGGAAAAAAAATACTAAGGCACTGTGAAATGGGGGTCTTTGCTTTCTAACCCTGATCATATGTATCAACTTGAATTGATCGCAAACAATGAGCTATTCTCGCAAACAATCAAGGAAAAGCATGTAAATGAGAATGTAAGACGAGTTCAACCAGTCCCGTCCGTCCTCAAGTCTCTTACTAACTTGGGTTTGTAGCACGTTATAATTTGTAATATTCTTTTCTGGTTTAATAAAGTTTCGAGTATTTTCAATAGAGCAATAGTTTATGGTGGAAAGTAACGAGTTTTGAAGGCACTAAAGAGTTTATGAGCATTCATGAAGAGCTATAGTAATTCTTCTACGAAAATGTTTAGCCTTATAAACACAAACAAGGAATCTCTTTATTTACGAATAAAGGGAGAAATTTTCATTTACAAAAAATAAAATTATGAAAAATATTTTTAAAATTAAAAATGTTCATAATTTAAATAATATTTTATATAAATACCTTGTAAAAAATTAGAAAAATAATAATGTTTTATTGTTTGATCAAGGTACTTTATATTTTACCAAAAGTATAACTAAAAATTCTTTACAATCCAAATGTGATATACAAATTCAACAGTAAGTTTTTTCTAAATAAATTAATTTTTAAGCATGAAGATCTACTTCAATAGATAAAACAAGTGGTATATTACTTAAGTTTTGATTATTTAGATATAAATAAATGGACAAAGAAATAGAGAACAATAAAGTAAGAGGGTCCAAATTAGTTTAGTGTAGGAACAAAAGTCAAATGGTAGGATTATCATTTTGTTGACTTAAGTTGCATAATGCATGGGTCATTTTTCTCATGAGTTGTTTATATAGGAGCTCTTTCTGCCGTTTGACAAAAAAAGAAAAAAAATACTATAAATTTTATAAAGATGAATGTCCATTCGTTTTCCTAAATACATCGATTAATGTGATATTCATCTCCTTAGTTATATTGAATTATGTGAAGATTTATTGATCCACGTGATTCATGTATCATATTAAGTATTTATTCATGAATTCCTGTAACTCTTTAAATAGAGAATTTTCTGGTATCTCTTTTTGAAGGATAATGAAAGTTGATAATGTAGAGTATTAGAGAATTTTCTACTATTTCTTTGTCTACTTTTCTTTTGTCTACACTTACTATATTTCCTACTTTAGTTAGTTTTGTAGTTAAATTTAATAATATTGACTTAGTTTTATAGTACATTATCAATACGACACTCTGACCAACTAAAGTAGAATTTTAAATCAACACAACAAAAGTACATTGAACTTTCAGCACAACAAAAATACGCAGAACTTTAAATTATCACAGTCAACATATGATTTAAAAATTTTGGATATTCTCTATTACTACCTTTTGTTTTTATACTTTCAAATGTATCCGTATAATATTATTAAAATTTATTTTGGTTAGTTTGATTCATGTCAAATTATACCAAAATTGAATTTAAGGACCTTGGTGTAATGGGTAAGAACTATCTATGTAGAATTTTGGATCTTAAAATTCATTTGGATTCCATGTATCCTAAGACACAATTAAAAAAGAGGCAAAATACTATATCCAAGCATGGTCAAACAAAAACTATGATATTTATCATTATATCTGCAAAAGATTCAAATTTTTCTATTTAAAAAATCCAGCAGATCTATGGAAAAATTATGTAGATCATTGATGAGTACATATTAGAGAAAATATTGTCTACTTTTCTTGCCTCAAATATGCTCCTTAAAAAGTAATACCAACAAAGAGTTTAAGAAATATTCCAATTTTCGTGTCTTCTTAGGACTGGGTGAAATAATGAGCTATTACTCAAATGAATCTCGTCCAATTACTTATGCTCCATTCTCCGAAGTGAATGTGACAAAATTTCAAATAGAACTTATGGACATAGAGATGGTGGTCACAATAAGTAACTATTCTGATTGTAGCACCATATCTCACTACCAGAAGTACCAGAATAGTGTAAAGATAAAAAAGAAAGATAACAATAAGTAGAATAGAATGATGTAAAACATGAATGTTATCTTTGTGGTATGAATGACCACTGTACCTTCTTAAATTATATTAAGCATCATTGAAAGACAAAGGAAAGCCCTAAAAACAATTTTTTTCTATAATGATCTTAACCACGGTCATTATACTATTAGTTTCTTCTTTGAAGGAATTATTGACCATTTGGTTGACGGTGAAAAGATCTAAGAAAAAAAATATCGTGATATTTTATTTAGCTTGTCTTCATTATAGTTTTAAAATTCTATATATCTTTTTTTTTTTTGCATTAATTTGTTATCTTATATTGCTTTGTTATTATATTTATTTTCTTTAATGAGAAACATATGGATATGCATTTAAATGTATACGAGGTATGAGAATATATGCCTCTGACAGTGCAACAGCACATACGATACTCAAAAGTAAGAAATATTTTTCTTGTCAGATAATACTAAACTAATTGAAGACTCTGGAAGAGACAGTATATTATTATCCAAAGGAACAAAATTCATTATAATGTTGTAGTAATTTCTACAAGATTTCAACGAAATTTATTAAGTTTCGAAAGATATCTGTCGAAAAAGATATCAATTTGAGACTATAAATGAGGAAATTATTGATTATCTATGTAATATTTGGAAAGAAATATGTTATAAAAAAGTTGCATGTCTTTCCTTTTGGTTTGGCTATAAAATTAAAGCACATGCTACTGTAAACCTGAAATTTATATATTCAAATACTTTTATTGTTTAGCAATGACTAGTTAGACCATTTGGAATCAATTATGTTATGTAAAAATTATTGAGAATTCACATAGACATCTATTGGAGAATTAGAAAATTGTTCAATTCAATGAAATCTCTTGTATTGCTTCTTTCCAAAGAAATTAATTATTAGATCAATACCAGTTAAAATAGGATTGAATCCTCTGCATTTCTAAAATGAAATAAGGGTGAAATATGTGGGTCCACTTACCCTTCATGTGTACCATTTATATATTTTTTGATTTTAATAGATGCATCTACTAGATGGTCACATGTGTACTTGTTATTGATTCACAACCTGGAGTGTCACTTGTGAGATTACTAGCTCAAATAATTAGATTGCTTAAGAGCAAAATTTCTAGATTATATAATCAGCAAAATTTGTCTTGATAATACTGGTGAATTTATATCTTAGATATTTGATGATATTTATATGTCAATTGAACGTCCTAAAACACATGTTCATACCCAAAATAGTTTAGTAGAATTGTTAATAAAATACCTCCAATTAATTACTGGATATTTGCTTATGAGAAACAGATTGTCTGTTTATGTATAAGGACATGCAACGCATATATACTTATATGTATTTGGCCTACAAGTTATTTTAAATCCTTTCCATTATAATTTTCTTTTAGTCAGGAGTCTGATTTTTTCGTCTAAGAATTTTTATTATGTGATGTATGTTCCAATTGCTCCACCATAATGCACAAAGATGGGTTGTCAAAAAAAGTTGGGAATATATATATATATATATATATATATATATATACATCACCCTCTATGATTAAATATCTTGAAATACCAACAGGGAATTCAGTATATTTACAACATGATTTGTCGATTAACATAAAAATATTTTCCCAACATTAAAGGGAGAAAATAAGCAACTAGTAGAAGAAAAAAATTGAATGAAATAAATTATCACATTTGATCCTCGTGAGCTAGAAGTTCAGAAGATAATTCATTTACAAAATATTATGAATCAACTGTCAGATTCATTTTCTGACCTAAAATGAGTTATGAAATCTCATATACTAGCTGTAATGCACCAATTCTAATTAGTGTCCCAACAGGACAGCCCATCAGTACAAATGATAGTTGTCCACACATAAGATGTGGTTGACCAATCGGTTCCAAAATATAAGAATTATCATAAGAGGAAAGGAGCCAATGTTAAAGATGGTTATACAATGGAGGTGGGTACACCTGAAGAAGCTCTATACATAACTAATCATAAAACCCCCGAAGTGAATCAAGTACTTGAATCTAATGAATAAAAAGATCTCAATAAGTTCTGTTTCTACTAAAAAAGATAGAATTGAAAAGGGAAGACATAATGTTGTCGACAATATTATTGTTTATAATAGTAGCTAATATTTTGAATAGAAAAGGAGGATCTTGAATATAAATTTGTCAAAAAATATCGACATAGAAATGATTGATCAAAATAGAAATATGAAATACAAGTAGAAATAAATTCACATTTAAAACGTGAAAATTTTTGGACCTGCAGTCTAAAGTTCTAAAGGTGTAAAGCTGATATGATACAAATAAATATTTGTGCAAAAATGAAATGAAAAAAACATAAAATTGTACCATATAAAGCACACATTGTTGAACAAAGTTTTTATCAAAAAATCCAGTATTAATTATGAAGAGACATATTCTACAGTAGTGAATGCGATCACCTTATATCTAATTTGTGTGGCAGTTCATGAAAAGAAAAATTAAATGTGCCTAATGAATATTGAGCACACTTTGTATGGTTCATCTGATATCGATATCCATATGAAAATCCCTAATGAATTTAATATGCTTGAAACATAAAAAAATTTCCGAGAACATTGCTCAAAAAGATAACAAAAATCCTTGTATGGATTATATTAAAGCAATTTGTTGAAAATGATATAATCGCCTCAATAAATATCTCAATAAATATCTCTTGGATAAGAATTATAAAAATGATTTAATTTCCTAATGTGGTTTCATAAAAGGAATAAGATCGGAATTTGCAATAACTACTGTATATATTGATGATATAAATATTAAAACTCCTGAAGAGCTTGTAAAGATAATGAATTGATATAAAAGATCTATAAAAGGTATAGTACAAGCACTTATCGAACAAAATTTTTATTCATTGATGGGCTTGTACTGAAAAGGTATTAGAACAATTCTATATGAATAAAATACATCCATTAAATACCCTAATAGATGTAAGATTGCTTGATGTCAAGAATAATAATTTTTTGTCCTCATGAGATTGGTGAAGAACTTATTGGTCCTAAAGTACCATATCCCAATGCTCTATTAATAGATAGTCTCGATGTGAAAAGAGATGTAGTAGTTTAAAATGTTATTTCCTGCCAATATTGATTACGAATATTTTTGTCCTCTGGAGCCCATCAAGCTATGATTTTAATCCTATGGCAATTGATTTATGCACTAGGATATGTATTAGCTTGTGAATAGTGTATGAAATGAATAAAAAAAAAATTGATTTAAGCAATTATTGGTGTTGTTAAAGAATATAAGTTTTATTTCAAAATCAAATTGTAATGAGTGGTTTGTTTCATGAATTTTATTAATTAGTTCAGGAATGTTTGGGCAACCGATGTGGGATATTTTGTCATTTTAATACCCTTTTTATACGTGACTATATTTATTTGAGAATTCGCAATATGAGTTGATTGGCTTGGTTATAAGCCCAAGGCTAGTACAGAGCACAAGAGTTGAAACGGGTTTGAGAGAGTTCAAGACACGTGTCGAATTGTGAGATTTTATATGAGTAAAATTCAAAGTTCAACTCTGATATCATGATAAAAAGAATAAATAACTGAATTATACTCTCGAATATTGAATGAGTGACTTTCCTAATACAATAACTGAGCCTATTTATATAGGCTGAATTGTATATTTCATGTAAGTATACAGTAGACATATGAGTATCATCTAAGTATATACATCTGATTAGACATCAGAATATCAGGTTTCTGATCTTTTCACTAATTATATACCTGATCTTTTCACTAATTATATAGATCTAATTAGACATCTGAGTATCAGGTTACTGATCGCATCCACCTGGTCATTTTCATGCACGCAAACACAAACTCCAGCCAGTCTTTCCACCTTGAATTTGAGTGATGTCATTTTCATGCACGCAAACACAAATTCCAGCCAGTCTTTCCACCTTGAATTTGAGTGAGGGTGTCAGATGTATATATCTTG
Organism: Cinchona pubescens; assembly: GCA_025175665.1. NCBI lineage: Eukaryota > Viridiplantae > Streptophyta > Magnoliopsida > Gentianales > Rubiaceae > Cinchona > Cinchona pubescens. Next base: position 5,650,133 of record JANKKI010000051.1, on the reverse strand, counting down.
TACTACATATATATCTTTTACATATTTATCTATAATTGTAGTTATCTGTTCGACTTATACTTATCTTTTGACTTATATATAAGTTCAGCTAGGGGTGTTCATCGACCGGTATTTCGGTAAAAAATTTCGGTATTCCGTCTCTGTGCAGGAAAATCAAAACCAAATCCGAACTAAACTTTTTTTTTCTGTTGATTGGTTAACCAAACTTTTTTTTTCGGTTTATCCGACTAACCAAAGTTCACTAGTTAATTTAAAAATTAAGTATAAAATTAAATATTAAACTAATCAAGTTAATAAACAAAAACTTAAAACTACTAAAACTAACACTAGAAACTAAAAAATAACAAAGAAAAATAGTATCAAAGTGTTGAATGAATGGAACATGAAATTGGGTTACTAAAAAATTAAAATTAAAACTAATAAAACTAAAAGTTCAGTAATTCGGTAATCCGATATTTTATTTTCAATAACCAAATTCGAACCATATAACCAATTTTCTATTCAGTTTATCTGAAAACCGATTATCCGAAAATCAAAAACCAAACTAAATTGGTTCGGTCGGTTTGTTCAGTTAAACCAAACTATGAACACCCCTAGGTTTAGCTATTATAGTTGAAAACTCACTCATTCAATATACAAATAAATTATTCATTCCTTAATTATCCGGTGGAATCACATGTTCCCTGTTCTTTCAGTCCTGCACTATTGTACTGTGTCCCAATGGCTTAATGAGCTTCCCTTGAAAAATGTATGAAGAAATTTAGCTCTCAGTCCTGCACTATTGTACTGTGTCCCAATGGCTTAATGAGCTTCCCTTGAAAAATGTATGAAGAAATTTAGCTCAATTGTACTTCTATGGTTTTCATGGAGTCTTCCATTTACTAATTGGTACAGGCTGTCTGTATGTGGGCGTCCAATCTTAAAGTCATTTCCAGATATTAAATTGGGATGTTAACTGAGCCGAGTCTGAATTATGATTCCTCATATGCATTAGTAAATAGACCTTCATGATCTTTGCTATAATTTTATGTATTTTTTTTAGGGTTAAGTACAGTAAACTCCCTTAAAATTTGGACTATTTTGCACTAAATTTTACTCCTTTAACTAACGGTTAAATACAATTTTGTTGTTAGTTGTTTAAAAAAACAAATTTACCCCTAAAGATTAACTGGATTGTGCTAAACCTTTTTAAGGTTAAGTGAGATTTCTAGGTGAGATTTCACTTTGCCCCTTCGTGTAAGTTTTGTAGCATTTAATATATTGGAATAAAAATAAAATTTAACAATATTGTCAATATTATGAAAAATATAAATATGATCCAAATTAATTAATATTCTAATTCTCGAATTATGCTTTCTTTAATATTTAAAATTTAAAGAAACAGTGAAATTATTATTTTTAAAATTTTTTATGAATTATTAAAGATATTTCATCTAAATTATTTTAATTTGAATTTTTGTTTATATGCATAAAGTTACTTCATGTAATTTAGGTGATAGTTAAATTACATTAAGGATGCGTTTGATAAAACTGAAATTTGAAATCTGAATTCTGAACACTGAAAATTAAATGTTGAAATCTTAATTTGCTGAATTCATAAAGTTGCATCTGTTTGATAATCAGCTGAATCTAAGTACTGAATTAAAATATTTTACCTCGTATATATTATATATTTTGATGATAATATTATATATTTTTTATAGTAGATTATTTTAATTATTATATTTTTAATACAAATAAATAATTTTTTAATATAGAGTATGTGTGTATGAGAGAGGAGTATGTATGTATCTGAGAGAGAGATATTATGTACAAGTGTGTGATTATATGTGAGAGAGAATGAATATAATAAGTGCAAGTGTGCGTTTTTGTATGTGAAAAGGAATACAGTGTGTGCAAGTGTGTGTTTATGTGAAAAAAGAATATAATGTATGCAAGTGTGTGTTTATGTGTGATAGATAATGAATATAGTGTGTGTGTGTGTTTATGTATGAGAGAGAAAGAATATAGTATATTCAAGTGTGTATGTGTGAGAGAGAGAATGAATATTTCTTATGCAAATGTGCGCCTATGTGTGAGAAAGAAGGAATATAGTGTGTGCAAATTGCAACTGTGTGTTTATATGTGAGAGAGAAGGAATATAGTATGTGCAAATGTGTGTTTATGTATGAGAGAGAAGGTAATATAGTGTGTTCAAATATGTGTTTGTGTGTGAAAGAAGGAATATAATATGTGAAAATGTGTGTTTGTGTGTGAGAGAGAATGAATATAGTGTGTGCAAATGTGTGTTTATGTGTGAGAGAGAATGAATATAGTGTGTACAAGTGTGTGTTTATGTGTGAGAGAGAAGGAATATAGTGTGTGCAAATATGTGTTTGTGTGTGAAAGAAGGAATATAGTGTGTGCAAGTATGTGTTTATGTGTGAGAGAATGAATATAATGTGTGTGTGTGTAAATAGTGTGTAAATGTGAAATAAAGAAAATTTGGGTAAGTTTTGCTATATTAGCAAAGAATTCACCAAATTAAGGAATATACTTTTCACTTAAAATTTTATATAGAAATTAAGTGACATTTAATGCATTTATAAATAAGAGAATTTCATTCTCAAACACACTTCATACAAAAAGCACTTAATGGGGTTATTAAACACCCAACAAAGGAAAAAAAAGTAAGCAGAAAATTGAGATTATTATAAATAAACATAAAGAAAAGAAAACATAAAATAGACCGATATAATTTTAATAGATGATTATGGGTCTCGTATATTTAAAAATTTATTTTACATGAAAAGAAAATATAATGAAAGACCGAAAAATATCAATAGCTTACAATTTTTCATTATTTAAAATTTTTTACGAGTATTTTTAAACAACCATTGGTGTTGGTGGGCACCATTATATTTTTAGTTCTTTTAACAAGATTTTATATTGATTAATGATAAAGTAGGTTAATTGGTACAAAACTAGAATTAGGGACTAAAATAAAAAATATAATAAATTTTAAGGGGTTAATTTTATATTTTCTTATAGTGTCCAGGGTAAAAATATCCTTTTTTTACTTTTTAATAGTCAAATTACTGATATGTACTAGCAAAAAGGGTAGAGTGAAAAAAAAAAAAAACGTTAGAGAGCTTACTATAAAATAAATCAAACCTTGAGAGAATTTACTGTATTTAACTCTTTCTTTTATGTATATAGCATTAAAGAAACTAGCAGAAGAGATTTATATTTCTTAACTACATATATCAGTACTTTGAGTTGTACAGATATAACATCAGAGACAGCTGAATCTCTTGACAGTAAATTAAATAAGGGATGATAATCTATTTTAAACTAAATTAAATGCTAAATAAATCACATATTGTAAGGAAACAAAAAATTAATTCCTTAAATAAGGAAATAGAATTATTTACGTCATAATTATATAATCCTCGAAAATCTGGAATTCCACCGTAGATTTAGCCATTGTACTGTCGTACACTGGTACTAAATGCATTATGATCCGCGACTTATTAGCATTAATGCATTTTTGTTTGGATTTCATGTAATTTGACAAACCATTGCTTCAGGTGAGTTGATCACCAGGTGGAGATCAGTCTTTACCTAGATGTGAGGTTAGAGGTTCAAGCCTCTAGCCTTGCATCTGTCAGGATTTTCTAACTTAAATCCAAATTAGTACATTAATATACCCCTCTAGTCTCGAGAGTAGTATTTCTCTAGACCTAGAATAGATTAGTATTGTTGTCAATTGAAAAAATAATGACTAGAAGATTAGCATCATTAATACGAATATAGAAAAGGGAAAGCACACCTTTGGTTGTGGTGTCTCTCCCTTTTCAATTTCATTATCTTCTTCTGACAAAAATTTACTCCTATCTTGAAGGCCTTTTCTAGCCATAAGCATAAAAACTAACTATACCTACTAAATACTAATTCAATAAAAAGAGAATACATAATATTGCTGCTAAATTGTAAGAATTGTTCCCATTAATTAGGTTTTACAAAAGCATGTGGTGTGCCATGCTCTATAGGAATTATTAATCTTCAAGGTGTATGAATGAAACGTGTAAGCCTTTTGTTTTTAATGGAAGAAGGAAGCTTAACAAGAAGAGGATCCTGGTTTGTCATGCAGAAAATCCTGTGTTGTTTGTGTTTTTCTAAGTCTTTAAAGAGTATTGGCATCAGGCAAACTATATGGTAAAAGAGAACCTTGTAAGGCTTCAATCAAGGAAAACCACTAAGTTATGCTTTCATCTTGGTTGCACAACTCACATTATTTTTTAGGCTTATTTCATTGCACCACCTTTAATCTTATAGCATAAGTTGGGAGTTTGCTGACATTGAATATCTTCAATTAAATGGAAGGATAGATACATTCAACGACAGAGGCAAATTACAGATTTCAGAACAGCACTTTCGAACTCTTGCTTATTTGATATCGGATACACAGGATATGACTTCACTTGGTGGCGCAATCAATCAAGCCCGAATACAGAAAGCGCTCGTCTAGATCGTGCTTGCGCAACACAGGAGTTTTTTGACCACTTTCCAGCTACAAAAATCAGTCAAATCCATATTCATTTGCCTATCAAAGCGCACTTGGAGAGGACTAGGGATGATAGACAAGAATCAAGGAAAATTCGGCATAAAAAGAGGTTTATGTTCGAGGCAATATGGATAAAGTCTTCTGGATTCGAGGAAATCATTAGAAGTCACTGGAATCGAATAGTCTCTCTCTGGCATCAAGAGGATGCTTGTGAGAATGTCCTCGTGAAGACTAATGATTGCAGACTTGGCCTTTTGAATCGGCCCCCCCTTTTTCGCGGGCCTACCGACCCGCGGTCTGGCTGTGTACCGGTGAGACAGGCGCCGTCGCCAACGTGTGAATACATGCAGGGGAGCACGTCTGTGGCTAAGAAATCCCTGAGTGGTGATGCTTGACATAGAATGGAGGCTTACTCTTTACAAATCTAGATGTCTCTTATACACATCTAGATGTGTACGGGGCCTTTAATGCGACTCATGACTCGCATTAAAAATAATCTAGTATTTTTTTGGGCCTACTGGAGTCGCCACCTGGTGTGTTGGTGCTATTGGGACACAAAAATACATCAAAAATTTTAAAAGAAAATAAACCCTATGTTTTGATTGACTCCTGAGCATTTTTAAGACCAAAGGGCATGAGTTCGGGAATCCTGTTGTCCAAATGGGAAGGTTTGGGATGGATTTGAATTTCCCTCGGCACCCACTTTACCCGGCGTTGGACCGGTTGCGTGATTTTATCGCGTTTCTCTTTTCAATTTTAGTATTCATAATTGCTGGCTTTGTAGCATACGTGTGCTTTGAGATAGTTTAAAAGTAATAAAATATGTACATGTTAATGAGGAAATGAAAATAAATGGTAAATATTAACATTGACAGGTAGATTTAGCCTAGGGCCAATTAAAAGTCGCACACATTGAGCTTGTAGTGCCCTTTAACTCCCAACGGGCAAAATAGTAATTTATCATGCAAGCTGGAGTTTATTTCTAGCCCAATTTTATATTATTGATACAATTATTAAGTCCTGGGCTAAATTGAATTTGATTCAAATACTTAACGTCTAGTTGTGCAACTAATCCAAAATTTGAGGGCAAAAGAGTAAATTCACATAATTTAACAAGTAAGATAAGGCATAAATATTATATTGAGACCAACAAACATTAAAATAAAGTACCAATCATCACAAAAGCAATTAATCAAAAAATATGTGCAAAGATCAAAGTCTATTTACAATTTAATAAACTGCCACATAGGGGCATAACAGTAATTTCACAATCAAAGGGTAATTAAAACACTATTAAAATGCCTTCTATGGCTCAAAGTAAAACTTGGTGGTTATTGACATAAAACATGTAATTTGGAAGAAATTTGAAGAGAAAAAAACAGTAATATTAAAGAAAATTCCTTAAGGGCCTAAATGTAATTTTAAAAAATTATTTGAATAAAAATGCAGAAATATGAAATCTGGAGGGCCAAAACGCAAATAAATTTTTTTTCTGAAATTTTGATTTTTTTTTTTGAAATGCCACGTCATCGCTGACGTGGCGCAATCTGGTGGTGCCACATCATTCCCTGACGTGGCACAATCTGGTGACACCACGTCATCCGAGACGTGGCACAACCAGATTCAACGTCATCCATTTTCTGGCACGTGGTTAAGAAAAATATTCTCGGGCTAAAATGAAAAAAATTGAAATCTGGAGGAGAAAAATGGAAATAAAATTTTTCTAACCTTCCTTTTTCTTTGTACAGATTTTTGTGCTCTACCAGCCTTCTTCCACCACGCTTTTGACCCACCAGATGAACGATTTTGCTTCGAGTTTGAAAAGGGAAGTTGTACCTCCAGGAACTCTCTACAACTTTTATTCTTTGAGTTTATTCCAGTTCCTCTTCCATCGCTTGCAATCGTGCCTCAAAATTGGTTGTCTGGAAAATTTTCTAGACTTGGAAATTTTTCTGCAGATCCTCTGGACCAACAGCCTTTTTCTACCACGTTTTTGACCCTCTAAATGGACGATTTTGCTTCAGGTTTGAAAAGAGAATTTGTAGGTCCAGGAACCCTCTACAACTTTTATTCTTTGAGTTTACTCTAGTCCTCATCTATCCCTTGAAATATTGGCTCAAAGTTGGTCATCTGGAAAATTTTCCAGACTTAGCAATTTAGCAAAATTCTACATATCCTCTGGACCAACAGCCTTTTTCTACCACATTTTTGACCCTCTAAATGGACGATTTTGCTTAATATTTACAAAGAGAAGTTGTAACCCCAGGAACGCTCTACAATTTTTCTTCTTTTAGTTTAGTCTAATTCCTCTCTGATCGTATGAAATTTTGGCTCAAAGTTGGCTGTTTGGCAGATTTTTTAGGCTTAAAAAATTTTCTCTGCAGAAATTTTTTTTTCTCCTCTTTTGTTTTCTTGCATTTTTCTTTTAAATTTCAAGATGAACAACCTGACAAAAGACATATCTTTTCATTTTCCAAGAATGTTCAGATGAACATACTCCCCACATGACAAATAAAAATAAAAAAAAAATCTAAAAATTCAATAATATTAGAACTCATTCTTAGTATTTCAAAAGCATAAAACGCATAAGAATAATTAAACATCATAACATAAATTAAGAAGGAGTTAAAGGGTAAATTAAAAGAAAATCAAAGAGCATGTTAAAAAGACATTAAAAAGAAAAAATTAAAAGAAAATTGAGAGACAAATTAAAAGGAAAATAGGGGACAACTTAAGGGACAAAAATAGGTGTCTACAGCTTGCCCCTCTTTGCCGGAGTGTCGAAGAAGATCGAAGAAACTCTAGGCAAAGATTGTAGACACCGCATGACTAGATGATTCCAATCGTGCAACAAAATTTGTCACATGTCAACCTTAAGCTCATGAGGTCATGGAAGGGGAAATTCACCATCTTGACAAACACACTGGGGAGATTAGATCTATCTATTCATCCAGAGCGGAAAAGTCCTTATTGGGGGAAAGAAATGAACAAAAAGACGCGCAGTGAATTGAACCATAAAAGACATGCATAATAACTGAAACTTGGAAAGAAGAACGAAATCCCAATCTGGTGTTCATTGGGAGCACAGAGACTTAGAATGAAACGTAGCTGTGAATGACAAAGAAAACTAACTTGACATAACATGTAAACGCCACTGGTAATGAAACTCTAAAAGCAATGTGAATTAAAAGCTCGACTTTGTATCATCAAGGACAGGGTATGTAAACACAAATGAAAAACCCGACTTTATGTTATCGGGGTAAAGACATGTAAGTTAAAATGAAAACCCGAATGGTGAGTTTGTTGGGTAATGCAAACTTGAAATGAAAGCCAAAATTCGTTTATTGGCCAATGGAGAAATGCAAACTTGAAATTCGTTTATCAGGTTAATAGCATGAAAACTCGAAATTCGTTTATCGGGGATGAAAATGCGAACCTGACATTCGTTCATCAGGTTAATAAAAAATGGAAATGAGAACCCGAAATTTATTTATCGGGTAAAAAATACAAACCTGAAATTCGTTTATCAGGTTAAATCTATAATCACGCACAGGGTCCAACGCACATTCATGTATCGGGTAAAAATGCAAACCTGAAATTCGTTTATCAGGTTGATGAAAATGAGAACCCCGAAATTCGTTTATCGGGTGAAAATACAAACCTGAAATTCGTTTATCAGGTTGATGAAAATGAAAATGAGAACCCCAAATTCGTTTATCGGGTATGAAAATGCAAACCTGAAATTCGTTTATCAGATTGATGAAAATGAAAACCCAAAATTCGTTTATCGGGGATGAAAATGCAAACCTGAAATTCGTTTATCAGGTTAATGAAAATGAAAACACGAAATTCGTTTATCGGGGATGAAAATGCAAACCTGAATTTTGTTTATCAGGTTAGTAAAAATGGAAATAAAAACCCGAAATTCGTTTATCGGGTGAAAAATGCAAACCTGAAATTCAATTTATCAGGTTAATGAAAATGGAAAATGAGAACCCGAAATTCGTTTATCGGGGATGAAAATGCAAACATGAAGATTCGTTTATCAGATTGATGAAAATAAAAATGAGGACCCGAAAAACTTTATCGGGAGAAAAATACAAACCTAAATTCGTTTATCAGGTTGATGAAATTTTCAAAATGATAAACGAATTTCAGGTTTATCGGGGACTCCCTGATAAACGAATTTCTGTCGTTTATACACATCTTGAAAATGAAAACCCGAATAAACGAATATCGGGGATGAAAATGCAAACCTGAAATTCGTTTATCAGGTTGATGAAAATGAGAACCCGAGATTCGTTTATCGGGTGAAAATACAAACCTGAAATTCGTTATCAGGCTGATGAAATGAAAATGAGAACCCGAAATTCATTTATCGGGGATAAAAATGCAAACCTGAAATTCGTTTATCAGGTTGATGAAAATGAACACCCGAAATTCATTTATCGGGGATGAAAATGCAAACCTGAAATTCGTTTATCAGGTTGATGAAAATGAAAATGAGAACCCGAAATTCGTTTATCGGGAGGAAAATGCAAACCTGAAATTCATTTATCAGGTTGATGAAATGAAAATGAGAACTCGAAATTCGTTTATCTGGGATGAAAATGCAAACTGAAATTGGTTTATCGGGTTGATGAAAGTGAAAACCGAAATTCGTTTAAAAGGCTGTTGGTGCAAACCTGAAATTCGTTTAGAGGTTGATGAAAATGAAAATGAGAAACCGAAATTTGTTTATCGGGAGGAAAATGCAAACCTGAAATTCGTTTATCAGGTTAAAATGAAAATGAGAACCCGAAATTGTCTTTATCGACATGAAAATGCAAACCTAAAATTCGTTTATCAGGTTGATGAAAATGAAAATGAGAACTCGAAATTCGTTTATCGGGTATGAAAATGCAAACCTGAAATTTGTTTATCAGGTTGATGAAAATGAAAACCCGAAATTCGTTTATCGAGTGAAAATGCAAACCTGAAATTCGTTTATCAGGTTCTAGATGAAAATAAGAACAGTCATCAACCTGATAAACGAATTCTCGGGGATGCAAATTTCACCCGTTTTCAAATTCACATAAAATAAACAAAGGTGCCAGCCAGCGTGCATTTCGTTTATCGGGGATGAAAATGCAAAGCTGATAATCATTTATCCAGTCGATGAAACAGAAAATGAGAACCCGAAATTCGTTTATCGGGGATGAAAATGCAAACCTGAAATTTGTTTATCAGGTTGATGAAAATGAAAATGAAACCCGAAAACAGTTTTTTCATTTTCATCTCACCCGATAAACGAATTTCAGGTTTGTATTTTTATCAGGTTAATGAAAATGAAAACCCGTTCTTCGTTTTCATAAAAATGCGAACCTGAAATTCATTTTATCATGTTGAATAAAAATGAAAATGAGAACCCGAAATTTGTTTATCGGGTGAAAAATGCAAACCTAAAATTCGTTTATCAGGTTGATAAAAATGAAAATTCAACCCGAAATTCGTTTATCGGGGAAAATGCAAACCTGAAATTTGTTAATCAGGATAATGAAAATGAAAACCCGATATTTGTTTTTCGGGTTTGCATTTTCATCCCGATAAATTCTTTTATCTGGTTCAATAAAAATAAAAATGAGAACCCGAAATTCGTTTATTATGAAAAATACAAACTTGAAATTCGTCTATCAGGTTGATGATAAATGAAAATGAGAACCCGAAATTCGTTTATCGGGGATGAAAATACAAACTTGAAATTCGTTTATCGGGTGAAAAATACAAACCTGAAATTCGTTTATCAGGTTAATGAAAATGGAAAATGAGAACCCAAAATTCGTTTATCGGCGATGAAAATGCAAACCTGAAATTCGTTTATCAGGTTGATGAAAATGAAAATGAGGACCCGAAATTCGTTTATCGGGGATGAAAATGCAAACCTGAAATTTGTTAATCAGGTTGATGAAAATGAAAATCCGAAATTCGTTTATCGGGTATGAAAATGCAAACCTGAAATTCGTTTATCAGGTTGATGAAAATGAAAACCGAAATTTGTTTATCGGGTGGAGACTCCAGTCTTGTTTTCCCTAGTTTAGATTTTCATTTTATGACTTTAACCGAATTTCAGGTTATGCAGCCTGAAAATGTAAACCTGGATCCTGAAATTCGTTTATCAGGTATTTGAAAATGAGAACACGAGATTCGTTTATCGGGTGAAAATACAAACCTGAAATTCATTTATCAGGTTGATGAAAATAAAAATGAGAACCCGAAATTCGTTTATCAGGCTGATGAAAAATGAGAGCCCGAAATTCGTTTATCGGGGATGAAAATGCAAACCTGAAATTCGTTTATCAGGTCGATGAAATTTCATGAGAACCCAAAATTCGTTTATCGGGGATGAAAATGCAAACCCTGAAATTTGTTTATCAGGTTGATGAAAATGAAAATGAGAACCCGAAATTCGTTTATCGGGGATGAAAATGTAAACTTGAAATTCGTTTATCAGGTTATAAAAATGAAATGAGAACCCGAAATTCGTTTATCGGGGATGAAAATGCAACCCTGAAATTCGTTTATCAGGTTGATGAAAATGGAAATAAGAACCCGAAATTCGTTTATCGGGGATGAAAATGCAAACCTGAAATTCGTTTATCAGGTCGATGAAATGAAAATGAGAACCCGAAATTCGTTTATCGGGGATGAAAATGCAAACCTAAAATTTGTTTATCAGGTTGATGAAATTGAAAAATGAGAACCCAAAATTTGTTTTTCGGGAGAAAAATACAAACCTGAAATTTATTTATCTGGTTGATGAAAATGAAAACCCGAAATTCGTTTATCGGGGATAAAAATGCGAACCTGAAATTATTTTATCATGTTGAATAAAAATGAAAATGAGAACCCGAAATTCGTTTATTGGGTGAAAAATACAAACCTAAAATTCGTTTATCAGGTTGATGAAAATGAAAATGAGAACCCGAAATTCGTTTACCGGAAGGAAAATGCAAACCTGAAATTTGTTTATCAGGTTGATAAAAATGAAAACCCGAAATTCGTTTATCGGGGATAAAAATGCGAACCTTATACACATCTCGTTTATCAGGTTGATTAAAAATGAAAATGAGAACTTGAAATTCGTTTATCGGATGAAAAATACAAACCTGAAATTCGTTTATCAGGTTGATGAAATGAAATGAGAACTCGAAATTTGTTTATCGGGGATGAAAATACAAACTTGAAATTCGTTTATCACATGAAAAATACAAACAATAAATTCGTTTATAGGGTTCCTGGAAAACCAATTTCAAAATTTGCATTTTCGGGGACGATAAACAAATTTAAAATTCGTTTAACAGGTTGATGAAAATGAAAATGAGGACCCGAAATTCGTTTATCGGGAGAAAAATACAAACCTGAAATTCGTTTATCAGGTTGATGAAATGAAAATGAGAACCCGAAATTCGTTTATCGGGGATGAAAATCAACCTGATAAACGAATTTCAGGTTTGCATTTTCATCCCCGATAAACGAATTTCGGGTTCTCATTTTCATTTTCATCAACCTGATAAACGAATTTCAGGTTTGCATTTTCATCCCCGATAAACGAATTTCAGGGTTGAAACTGCAAACCTGAATTCGTTTATCAGGTTGATGAAAATGAAAACCTGAAATTCGTTTATCGGTGTATCGGATGAAAATGCAAACCTGATCCTGAAAATCGTTTATCAGGTTGATGAAAATGAGAACCCGAGATTCGTTTATCGGGTAAAAATACAAACCTGAAATTCGTTTATCAGGTTGATGAAAATAAAAATGAGAACCCGAAATTCGTTTATCGGGGATAAAAATGCAAACCTGAAATTCGTTTATCAGGTTGATGAAAAAAAATGAGAGCCCAAAATTCGTTTATCGGGGATGATAATGCAAACCTGAAATTCGTTTATCAGGTCGATAAACAAATTTCGGGAACCCGAAATTCGTTTATTTATAATGAACGGGGTAAAATTGAGAGCAACGGGTTAAAATCGTGACCCCGGATTCTCAAAATCCCTAGTGGAGTCGCCACGCTGTCGCGCCCACCCTTTTCCACGAGCCTTTTCACGACACGCGGTCTGGCTGGCACCGGTGGGACCGGCATCGTCGCCAACGTGTGGTGCTCGTGAAATAGGTGATTGAATGCAAAAATTCTACTTACAATTTATTACAAACATAAATTACCTACTTACTATTACAAATTTAAATGAATCACCTATTTACTATTACATAACAGGGCCTTTAATGCAACTATGAATTGTATAAAAACAATCTAAACTAGGGAAAACAAGACTGGAGTCTCCACCCGGTGTGTTGGTAAATTTGTCTAAAAATACATCAAAAATTTAAAAAGAAAATAAACCCTAGTTTAGATTGACTCCTGGTCCGCGTAACTCAAGAAAATGAGTTCGGGAATCCTGTTGTAAAATGGGAAGGTTTGGGATGGATTTGAATTTCCCTCGGCACCCACTTTACCCGGCGTTGGACCGGTTGCGTGATTTTATCGCGTTTCTCTTTTCAATTTTAGTATTCATTATTGCCGGCTTTGTAGCATACGTGTACTTTGAGATAGTTTAAAAGTAATAAAATATGTACATGTTAATGAGGAAATGAAAATAAATGGTAAATATTAACATTGACAGGTAGATTTAGCCCGGGGCCAATTAAAAGTCGCGGTGCACATTGAGCTTGTAGTGCTCTTTAACTCCCAAGGGGCAAAATAGTCATTTATCATGCACGCCAGAGTTTATTTCTAGCCCAATTTTGTATTATTGATACAATTATTAAGTCCTGGGCTAACTTAAGTTAAAGAGCACAAATACTCTTTGTGTCACTTGTGCAACTAATCCAAAATTTGAGGGCAAAAGATGTGTAAGAGACAGCACATAATTTAACTGTAAGATATAGGCATAAATATTGTATTGAAACCAACAAACATTAAAATGTATAGCACCAATCATCACAAAAGCAATTAATCAAAAAATATGTGCAAAGATTTTAAGTCTATTTATAATTTAATTTCTCATAGGGGCAAAACAGTAATTTACAATCAAAGGGTAATTAAAACGTATTAAAATGCCAAACAGAAATCAAAGTAAAACTCGGTGGTTATTAACATAAAACATGTAATTTGGAAGAAATTTGAAGAGAAAAAAAATAGTAATATTAAAGAAAATTCCTTAAGGGCCTAAATGTAATCTTTAAAAAATTATTTGAGGGCTAAAAATGCAGAAATATGAAATCTGGAGGGCCAAAACGCAAATAAATTTTTTTCTGAAATTTTGGGATTTTTTTTTTTTGAAATGCCACGTCATCGTTGACGTAGCGCAATCTGGTGATGCCACGTCATCGTTGACGTGACGCAATCTGGGGAGTGCCACGTCATCGATAACGTGGCACAATCTGGGGATGCCACGTCATCAGTGACGTGGCACAATCTGGTAACGCCACATCATTCGAGACGTTTTCTTTATCTGGGGGTGCCACGTCATCCATGATGTGGCACAATCTGGTGATGCCACGGTTTGGATGACGTGGCGCAATCTGGTGGGCAACGTCATCAATGACGTGGCATCAAGTGGGCCCTATCAGAAGGGCCTAAACATAATTTAAGAAAATATTGTTTAGCTAAAATGAAAAAAACTGAAATCTAGAGGAGTAAAATGGAAATAAAATTTTTCTAACTTTCCTTTTTTTTTGTGCAGATTTTTGTGGAGCTACCAGCCTTCTTCCACCACACTTTTGACCCATCAGATGAACAATTTTGCTCGTGTTTGAAAAGGGAAGTTTTAGCTGCAGGAACGCTCTACAACTTTTATTCTTTGAGTTTAATCCAGTTCCTCTTCCATCGCTTGCAATCTTACCTCAAAGTTGGTTGTTTGGAAAATTTTCCAGACTTGAAAATTTTTCTGCAGATCCTCTGGACCAACAGCCTTTTCCTACCACGTTTTTTACCCTCTAAATAGACGATTTTGCTTCGGGTTTGAAAAGAGAAGTTGTACCTCCAGGAACCCTATAAACTTTTATTGTTTGAGTTTACTCTAGTTCCTCATCTATCGCTTGAAATCTTGGCTCAAAGTTGGTCATCTGAAAAATTTTCCAGACCTTGAAATTTTTCTGCAGATCCTCTAGACCAACAGCCTTTTTCTACCACATTTTTTACCCTCTAAATGGACGATTTTGCTTAATATTTACAAAGAGAAGTTGTAACCCCATGGAACCCTCTACAATTTTTCTTTTTTTAGTTTAGTCTAATTCCTCTCTGATCGTATGGAATTTTGGCTCAAAGTTGGCTGTTTGGCAGATTTTTTAGGTTTAAGAAAATTTTCTCTGCAGAAAATTTTTTTTCTCCTCTTTAGACTGATTTTTTGTACTTTTAATGAATTGGATTGAGTGTAAAAATGGTCAAAGACCATTCCTTGTCATGTGGGTAGTATGGTCATCTGAAATTTTTGGTGAAAAATGCAGAGAAAACGTGGCCAAAACACCTCTGTCGAGCTGACTGTTAGGCGCGTGAACAGAGTTGGTAACTTTTCACGAGTTGTACTTTTTTTTTTTTTTTTTTAAATTTTAAACCAATTAATTAATTTAATTTCTATTTTAATTAATAATTAGTTAATTAATAATAATTTAATTAAATTTTTTTTTTTTAAAAAAAAAATCTAAAAATTCAATAATATTAGAACTCATTCTTAGTATTTCAAAAGCATAAAACGCATAAGAATAATTAAACATCATAACATAAATTAAGAAGGAGTTAAAGGGTAAATTAAAAGAAAATCAAAGAGCAGGATAAAAAGACATTAAAAAGAAAAAAATTAAAAGAAAATTGAGAGACAAATTAAAAGGAAAATAGGGGACAACTTAAGGGATAAAAATAGGTGTCTACAATCAGAGCAAAACTTCATTTGGAAATCTGAAAGTAAAAGTTGACTTTTTAAAGAAAAGAATAGAATATCTTCAGCAACATGAACTAATAGATTCAACTAAGGCAGAAATTGGTCATCTAGTCAATCAACTGGAAGCTATATATATATATATATATATATATATATATATATATATGTATATATGTATGTATATACACGTGTATATATATATGTGCCTATATATATATATATGTATATATGTATGTATATACACATGTATATATATATATATATGTCTGTGTATATCACACACAGATGTATATGTATATACAAATATATTTACATATATATATATATACATATATACAAACTGATGATATATACATATATCGATGTGCATATATATATATATATACACACACAACTATATAAGTGTGTGTATATATATATACATACACATATATGTGTGTGTATTCAAATGTATATGAAAACTTACTTGAAATATGAAGAAGGCAATCGTGCAAGCTGTCAAAGAGTTTTCTTAGAAACTCTCTGAACTATCTACGCTCTGTCATCTTTTGAATACAAATGCCCTTAAATAGGCAAATGAACTGTTAGCTACTGCTTCATTAGAAGATATCTTGCTCAATGCATCTTGAAAATATTTTTTGAATTCTTCTTTGGTCATACTAGAGGCCATCATACTCTGGAATTTACTTTTAGTAGTAAGGAATTCAACTTGAATATTACTGGAAGAACATGCTTCCTTATTGATGCCTTTTTAACACACCTAGTTATAATTCAATGAAACACCTAAATCCAATTACTAACTAGATGGCATCCCGCAAGTATACGGTTGTCAACTAGTAGCAAAGGAAAGTAGGGATCGTTCCTACAAGGATTATCGATTGCAATTACCAAGGTTTAAGGGTGCTTGTGTAGTTAAGCAAAATTAATTGGTAGATGATAGAACTATTCTAATGAAAACTAGAATTTTAATTCTAACCTAATTTAATCAAATTAAGACTAAAATTTAAAACAAGTAAATCACTCAACTAAAAAGACTACAAAAGAGAAAATTTGAATATTAAAAGCATTCATTTCTAAATTAAAATTAGAAAGAGTTAAACTAGAAATTTAAATATTTCTTGGATTTTCGATTGAAATTTAAAAAGCCCACCAAGATTTAACTAGAAATTAAAGTTAGAAATTAAAAATTCTTAAATAGAAAGCAAGAAATTAACAAGAACCCACCCTAATTTTCCTAAAAACCCCAATTTGAAAGTAAAGAAATTTTTACTACTCTGGACAAGAAAGAAAATAAAAGTTATATCTACGCGAAACTTGCGATGAACCCACAACGAATATCTAATCAAAATTTATAAACTTGACAAGAAATTAAAAGAAGATCTAAAATGAAAGTTAAGAGAAATTTGTATTAGAAAAAGTAACTTGTAGTTCAAGCTATCATAATCTATCTAGAACTAACTAAAACTATCTACTCTAAACTATCTACTAAAACTCTGTACTCACTAATTCTACTTAGCTTAAATAGTACAGCATTACACAAGGCAAAATTAGGTTTTTTTTGGGCTGGAAGTTTACAAAATTGCCCTTACAACTTAGCATTCAGCGAGTTGAGATCGCGGTCTTGGGACATTTGAGACTGCGATCTCAACTCTAAAATAGTAAAACCAATTCCCGAGTCGAGATCGCGGTCTGGATCAGTCGAGACCGCTATCTCGACTCTCTTTCCAGCATCCTTCATTTCCTCCATTTTGCAATTTGGTCCTTTGAACTTTGTTTCTTCCAGCTTTTAACCTTTAATTTTTAACCTGCATAATATTAACACTATTAAGCACTTAATTAAACTAAAAATTTAACATCTAGAAACTTATCATAATTAATTCAAAAACGAAAATACAATACATGTGAAAGAAATTAACTAAAATCCTTAATTACTTATCCAATTTCAGAATTCAAAATATCAAAATGCTATAATTTAGAGGAAAATAACTATAGTCTACTAGAGTTATCACACCCCCAAACTTAGCGTTTTGCTAGTCCCGAGCAAAACAAAGATCAACATTAAACGAAACCTACTAACATTCAAACATTTAAACACCTCCAAAGTTGACGTGACACTTGATGAATCATGGATGTACTTAGAACAATTAAGCGATCTCTCAAGAAATGTTCAACACTACATGATATGTGAAGAATATGAGTAAATCAATCCAAAATTGAAATTTCGTTTTACAAAGAAGCACACATTCATTCACTACACAAGATTTCACATCACCAAGTATTACCATTCTCGAAAATAGTTACCAAAAGTTTTAGTTCTTTTCATTTGAAACATCATTACTTCTTAAATCACAAATATTATACTGTAAGTTAATCAACTCTCTCGACTAAGCATCATGAAAATAGAAGTTCAATTAAGAATCAACTTAAATGGAATTGTCATACATTTCGGGAATAAACCTCTAACAAGAAATAAGTAATATGAGATTAATGATAAGTATTACAAACATTTACTCCTTAACTTATTGGTATATTAAAAATGCAATTCCTAATGGCTTAATTCGGAGAAAACAACATGGGTACATGTCGGAATCCCGTACTCGCCTTATTACTACTCTAATGGCTTATTTTGGTGAAACAACATGGGTACAAGTCGGAATCCCGTACTCGCCTTATTCCTATTTTTTTTTCAGCCCTATACCAAGGAAAAGAAGTGAAATGTACCAAAAATTAATCTCGAATATCAATTATTCACAAGTTAGAAGAACATTCCCTATGCAAACACACAAAATGTCCCAAAATTCCTTCTACTTCATTTAACTCATTTCTTTCCAAAAGATAGTTCATCAACCACATAATATAAATGATTTGCATTTTTGATAAGAAACAACATTTCAAATAAATTTTCCTAAAATTTTAGCACTTCTTTTTGAAAAATAGCAATGCTAAGTTTATGAATTCTTTACATTGCAAATGAACTACTCACTCACACAAAAATTCTTGAAATGAATCAATCATATATTTCAATCACAAAGCATTGAACATCAAAATTTATCATCACTGAGTATCTAATTGATCAACTTTCCATCCATTAATCATCAAGTGGCAACAGAATGTACAAAATGACCATTTCCAACACACAAAGATAAACACCCCCAAACTTGTTTCTTTTATTCAAGTTGATGAATAAATCATCCTTCCACCTACCCAAAATTAAACATCAAGATATAACCACAAATAACCAAAAACTACTTAAACTATGCCTTACTTTTAAGCCTAGAATTAAAAATGAGTAAAAATGTCAAGAGCAACCGTGCCATGCATCTCACCAATTAAGCTTTAAACAAAATCAACATTCCATTCAACTCATCAACTAATGAGACAGGTTGGCAAAGATGGCATCAGTTTAGGGCCCTTAGCCATACTACACTATTAGGCAATAACCAAACTTCACCAAGTGTCAATATGAGAATCCAAAAGAAATTCCATCCATAAAGCATCGAAATGTATCACTTGGTATCAGCTTAAGGCCATTAGCCAAATTACTAAAAAAGATTATTTATTTACTTATTGGTACAATAAATTTCAAACCATTTAAAGAAATTTATATTTAATTTTATTCTTTCTAAATCTTTGTAATATTTCTCTCTAATTTCTTTGTGTTGATCATCATTAAATTTTTTAAAAAATCATTTTCGTTTATTACTATTTTCTTCACTATTAAAATATTTTCTTCTTAAATCTTTATCTAATTTAAATTCTGAAGAAATCATTAATATTTGCTCATCAAAATGCATTTGAGATCTTGTAGGAGAAATACTTTTATTTGAAGCAAATTTAAATCTTTCAAAAGTTCATATTCCAAAAAGATTAGAATGGGATAAAATTACCTAGATTATTCTACAAAATGGAATTTTCCAGATATAGTCTCTGGTAGGTCTATTCCTAGACCATAAAGTACTATTTCAAATATAGTAGAATTTTCTGATTGTTGAAATATAGTTCGATAGACCATCTACTTTTGCCTCCGAGAGGGCATCTACCTCTTCTATTCCAATTCATGAAAAAGTAGAAGAAAATGGTAAGGCAATCTCTAGTAAGATAGAGATTCATAGTGTAGATTTTACTCCCAACTTTCCTAAACCTATATATCAAAATATAGAAAATTCTATAAATCCTCCTGATAAGAAACCCAGGAATGGCCACGGGACCATCAGGTTGACCAACAGTCTCACTGCCTATCTTGGACCCAAGATATAAAATATCATAAGATAGCATAATAAATTGACCATAACTTTAACATATCAAAAATGATAATTCTTGTAAACATGCCATTGTTATTTTATTTGACATAGTTCTAATATTTTCATGATGCATAATTCTATTTTCTAGTTCTGTCTTATATAAATTATATTATTATTATCTATATAATCTATTCCTTGTTAAATTTCTTCTATTCTTGATTTATTTACTTCTATTCATTGTTTCTAATCTCAATTTGTTTTATTGAATTTTTTATACTCCAAGTATTGACTCAAACTGCTTCATAATAATTCATATTAAAACATGAAGCATAATTGAAACATGAAAAGCATTAATCAAATTTTATTACAAGATCAAATGTACAAGAAAACTAATTTGAAATATGAAGAAGGCAATTGTGCAAGCTCTCAA